>JAPDVU010000008.1:32409487-34809487 GCA_026230045.1 Corynorhinus townsendii | reverse complement strand
CAGTTCAATTTGCCCTACTTTATTCAAAGGTTATTAAACTCAGCTGTTAAAACTTTTCTACTGTTTTGCTTGTTTGAATCCTCACCAAAGGACATACTTTCACTGATTCTAGAGAAGAAGGGAGAGAGAGAAACATCAATCGGTTGGCTCCTGCACATGTCCATACCAGGGAATGGAACCCACAATCCTTTCAGTGCACAGGACAAACTCCAACCAACCCAGACACCTGTCTAGGGCTCTGTTTTCTATTAGACGTGACATTTTTCGCAAGCCCTCCTAGGTGTGAATTCCAAACGAATTGGCATACTTGTTTTAATTTTTTTTTTTTTTGGTTGTGCACTGTATTAATTCTCACCTATATCAGAGTTCCTAAAATGGAGAAGAGGATACAACTACTGACAGATTTGGGTTTGGTTGGGCCACATGAAGCTATTTTCAGGTGTTTTAATTCATGGTCAGTATTTTTTTAAATCAAGAGGCTTCAAGCAAAAATCTAAATTTCCTGTGTTCTCTGGCCCCATATTCATGTAGGGCACTAATCAAGTGGGCCTGAGAACTGGATGTCCCTCTTAGATGAGGCATAAACTCTCTAGTCACTAGTCACTAGAGTCTAGTGCATTTCACTAATTTTCATTTTCAGCTGCCTAGTACCTGAAGGCATGTGAGTTTGCTATTCATAAACAATTTCTTTGAAAGGGTGCATAATATTTTCCACACTTCAACAAGTCACCTAAATGTAAAAAGCCACAAAGCAGACCATAGCAGATTGCAACTTCATAGTTAATTATTTTAAAATTTCATAAGGCTTAGAAGGGTGAGAAAGAAAAATTCAGACTACTGGAAGAGTGGAATACAGAAAGTAAAAAGCCCACCTGAAAGCTTTTTGGGGAGGGAGGAAAAACAGGTGGAAGAACTCAAAAGTATTTCTGAGACACCCAAAGCTTTTCCTGATTGAACACCACATTACTCCATGGTTCCTCTTACCAGCTCAAAGCTTCAGGCCCACGCTTCCCACTTTCTCTTTATGTATAACAATGCAGTTACATCACAAACTGAGAAATGTTAGAAACACTTATGAAACACATTCAGACCTTCAAAAATAAGTCTCACACACTTTTTTAACAGCCTTAATCCACCATCAAAACCTTCCCCAAGTATTTTCTACAGCTTTCTGCTTTTATTGAAATGACAACTTGCGGTCCTCATTTTCAATGCTTGAACTTCAGTCCTGGATGGGCTACCCAAAACAGAAAAATATGACCCTTATGGTTTCATTCCTTATATATCCCTTAGTTCAACTTTTACAGTCTCTTTCATTCAAAATGTATCACTAACCTCCTCTCTAAAAAGTGTTGACCAAATTTGTGTAGTTAGGGACGGGGAGGAGGTACCCAATTGTCCAAATAAAATCAATATACCATGCTGCTTCATTGTTTGTATATTTAAATAAAAAACAAAGACGCTTCAAGATACAAAACTTAAATAATTTTTTGCATGCTAAATACACAAAGTGACATACAGGTGAGGCTCTATCTTTAGCATGTCTGGATTTGTGTCTTTTCATCATGGACTCAAAATATTGAGGAGCAGGGGGAAGTAAGAAATCTGTAGGACCAGGGATGGTCACAATGCCCCCACATTACAAATTACGAAGTAATGTCTCACCTCCCCGCACTCCATTCCAGTAGATAAAGGGTGTTAGGAAACTTGAATCTGAATAAGGAAAATAGAAGTTTTTCTGTGCAAGTTTTGGGAGAAAAAAAGCTTTACCACACGTGATGCTACCACAGCCTAAAACCACGCAACACATTGTTAGGGTCTCACTCCTCTTTACCCAAAGGGAGACTACTTTCCACCTTATCCCCTAATTGTGACGCGCCCTCCTCAGGGTGTCGCGGCGTTTGCCCAGGGACCACAGAAAAGGGGCGGGGCACGGGGTTACCTAGCCCTGGAAAGGAGGGATGAGGGTACCGCCTTCACCCCTGGGGAAAGGCCTCCGGGCTTCCAACCCAAAAACAGCACCGTCGGACCCAAGCACCAACCCGGCCTCTCAAAATTGGGTGCCAGCGACCGGAGCCCAGAACCCCACCCTCGGTCCCCTGGCAGGGTCGGAGCCGCCCAGACCACCGCCACAGCAGCTCAGCTCTCAAGCCCAGATTCGCCCTCCTCCCCCTTCCTCCTGAGCCTCCGCCAAGCCCAGCCTCCGGCGCCGCCCCCACCGAATTCCCCAGCGGCGCCCAGTCACCCCCGAACCTGTAGTCCTCCGTGAGCGTCCAAGAAGGGCCTAGGCTAAAGCCAGGGCCAGTGACACCTCCGCTTCCTCCTCAACTGGACCCCTCCGGAGGTGTCGATGGGGACGGCCACTCGGGCGGCCGCGGCCACTAGAGCCGCCCGGCAGGTTGCTGGCCGGCTCCGAATCCTCTTCTCGCGAGAACCCTCAGTTCAAAGAGGCGAGACTGAGCTGCGTTCTCGCGAGAATGGTAGCTCACCGCCCAGAAGTGGGCGGGGCGCCCAGTGCTCCGACAGTTAAGGCAGCTGCATGGCCGGTGGGCGTTTAGTCTGGGGGCTGGTGCTGCCAAGTGGGAGGCGTGGCTGCGATCAGCGTTATACCCACCTTCCCCCGCTTAGTGTGAAGCCCACGTCTTTTCCTTCGACTTCCTATCCCCATTAGAGAAAAGCGGGCCTCGTTAGCAGCCCAGAGTTAGAGAAATACCTCTGGGGATCCTGAGTTTGTTCAGGGAAAGCGCTTCCCTCATCTGAGCAACATCCGAAATCGTCTTTACCAACTCAGCTGGGGGATATTAACCGGCCGGGGTTCAATGAAAGGCGGTCGTCGTGAAGGCCATCTTCTATTCCCGAACGTGCACAGCTGTTTGTTTTTAAACGCTGGGTTGGCGGGAACCGGTGTGCCCGCGGAAACTCCTGCAATCCGCCGCCGGTCGGGTAACTTGGATGAGGTGTTGCTCCCTATGGGCAGAAAGTCGCCAAGTAATAATTTCAGTCGTTCAACTTTACCCACCATGTGCCAAACGTTGGACTGTACAAACGGGAGAAAGTAAAAAGACACGGTCTCCTCCCTCGAAGTTCAAACCCGAAAACAGATAATACGCCGGAAAACAGATAATCCCATACATGTGATAATCCCATATGTTGAGTTGCTCGCTGTGAGCTGTGGGAACAGAGGGAGTAACCGGCTCTACCGGCCACGTTGAGGAAGTCTCCACCAGGGAGTGACATTTGAGCTGAATCTTGAAGGATGAGTAAGAGATACCCAGTTTTTAGAAGAGTGGGAGGGGCTTTGCAAGCTGAGGTAGCAAAGAGGAAGAGAGCCTGGTTTATTTGGTTTGAAAACAGAACTTTATTTAAAAACAACTTTGAATCTCCCAGACTCCCTCGTGTGTGATAACCAAAGTGTTTCCAAAGCAACATTTATACTGAGAGTTGAACAATACAGGATAGTAAACATTCTCTTCCTCATCTAAGGACACCTGGATATCAGAGTCCTATCTAAGGGAAGCAGGTTATTGTCCTACTATAGCAAGTTATTATTGCCAACATCCTGCTAAATTGGAAGTTGTCAGTAATCTTAGGAGATTTCTAAGAAGAGCAATCTAAGCAAGAATGTTGTAATGCAGGTAATCTCATGGCAACAACGTCACCAACCTTGTTTAACGGTCAAAATTTTCTTCTGTAAGATAAGATCAAAGGAGGTAATTCTATGGTGCAAGTTAGGGTTAGTGAGGTCTGTCAAACAGGAAATATGTCCTTATATCAAAATAGAAACCATCATTTTCTAAAAAAAAAAAAAAAAAAGTCTCTGGTATTCCACTATATAGTTTCCACCAATCTCCCTTTAGACACATTCTTTTCATAATACTACCTATATTTATACTATAGTTTCATTTGGCTCACCCTACTCTTCCTACAAATAAACCCAACACCTAAGAAGAAAACAAACAAACTAATAGTAGTTCTAACCCTGCTGTGGACCAATCAGGTGTTCCGCTTAGCATACTTCACAAGTGCTAATCCAAGTTTTAGGAATTTTTCAGAAAACTGTGGAAAAAATTATATCAGCCAGAAATTTCAGATGAAATACAGAGACTTTGTCAATGACAGAATCCAGTCAAATTATTTTATCTTGCTGTGAGGGTCTTATACTAGGAGTTCATTTCATTGTTATTCCTTAAAGAGAGAAAGTGTGTGTGTGTGAGAGAACCTAAAAATAAAGTTCCAGTGTTGTCTGCTTTAAAAGGAAAGTTAACCTTTCAAATAGTGATATTAATTTGGAAGCATGGGTAGCAGCTATATATCCAGTAGGTAATGCCATTGATTCACACCATCACAAACAACTGTTCTGCACAATAATTTGTAAATGCTAACTGAATGAAAGACCCTTAAAGAAAGTCTTCCTTCCACATTATCAATGCATGTACCAAAGAGGTCAATATGGAATTTCCAATTTAACAGAAACAAAATGTTTCATGTAGAAGCAATGAGCAAACAAGCTTCTCTGGTTGTCTATATTATTGCACCTCATAACATGCTAACTCAAGATTGTTTCACAGCAGAGGATAAATTAATGGTTGAATACTTACTCAACAATTTAATGATAAATCACAGACCCAGAATCCTCTTTGCGTTAAAATTTGGGATTTCTTGTACTATAAGATTTGAGCACTGCCACCTAATGGCAGGAACATGAAAATACTATTCACACAAAAAGGACTCCAGCAAATATTGGCTAAGACCCTGGATAAGAACATTAGGGGAGATACAAACGTCATTAATATACAGGTTCTACTGGCATAAAAGAGCTATGTAATTTAAGTAGCAAATAAAAGGAAAATATTTGTGTTATAGGGAGATAGAGATAATATGCTATGGGAGATCGGAGATAGAAAAAATTACTCTTAACTGAAGAGATGAAAAAAGTGCAAGAAAGAAATGAAAGGAAGGATGTTTGATCTGGGGCCTTCAAGAATAGATATGATTCACACATGTTGGTTGTATAATGTTGTTAGATGAACTGACCAGAGAAGGCAAATTTATAGACAGAAAGCTGATCCATGATTGCCTGGGGCTAGGAGTAGAGGCAAGGATAAACTGCAAATAGGCTCAAGAAAACTTTTGAATTGATGGTAAAGACTAGGTAAGTGATAGTTGCACAACTTTATAAATGCTAAATTTCATTGCATGCAATATGTGAATTTTATGTAAATTACTAGAGGCCCAGTGCACGAAATTCGTGCATGGGGTGGAGCGGGAGGTTGTCCCTCAGCCCAGCCTGCACCCTCTCCAATCTGGGACCCCATTGAGGGATGTCCAACCACCCAATGGGATTGGGCCTAAATGGGCGGCTGGACATCTCTCTCACAATCCAGGACTGCTGGCTCCAAACCACTCACCTGCCTCTGCCTGATTGCCCCTACCCACTTTTGCCTGCCAGCCTGATCATCCCCTAACCACTCCCCTGCCAGCCTGATTGATGCCTGACTGCTCCCCAGCCGGCCCAATTGCCCTAACTGCCCTCCCCTGCTAGCCTGGTCACCCCTAACTGCCCTCCCCTGCAGGCCTGGTTGCCCCCAACTGCACTCCCCTGCTGGCCCGATCGCCCACAACTGCCCTCCTCTGCTGGCCTGGTCACCCCTAACTGCCCACAACTGCCCTCCCCTGCAAGCCAACTTGTGGCAGCCATCTTGTGTCCACATAGGGGCAGCCATCTTGTGTCTTAGAGTGACGGTCAATTTGCATATTACTATTTTATTAGATAGGATACCTCAAAGAGCTATGCTACTGGATTGCATATCACAGTTAACTCTTTGGGTCCAATTTTTTATACTCATTCTGTTTTACTTTTATTTTTTTATTTTGTTTTTTAAATATATTTTTATTGATTTCAGAGAGGAAACGAGAGAGAGAGAGAGAAACATCAGTGATGAGAGAATCATTGAATGGCTGCCTCCTGCATGCCCCCCACTGGGGATGGAGCCCACAACCTGGGCAAGTGCCCTTGACCAGAATTGAACCTGGGACCTTTTAGTCAGCAGGCTGACACTCTACCCACTGAGCCAAAGCAGCTAGGGCTGGTTTACTTTTTTAAATATCTGAAACTCCCATCTCAATAGCAAAACAAAAAAAAACAAAAAACAACCCACCCTATTTATAAATTGGCAAAGTATTTAAATAGACATTTCTCAAAAGAAGACATGTATTAGTATGTATGGCCTACAGGTATATGAAAAGGTGCTCAAGTGAGTAATCACTAGGAAAATACAAATCAAAACAATGAGCCCTGGCCTGTGTGACTCAGTGGTTAGAGCATCAGCCTGTGCACCCAAGAGTCTCCAGTTTGATTTCCTGTCAAGGGCATGTACCTGGGCTGCAGGTTCAAGGTACAACCCCTGATTGAGATGAGAGAGGCAACCAATCTATGTGTCTCTCTCACATCCATGTTTCTCTCTCTCTCTCTCTCTCTCTCTCCACCCCCACTTCCAATCTCTCTAAAAATCAGTGGAAAAATATATCATCAGGTGAAGATTAACAAAAAAATAATAAAGTTTTTTAAAAAAAACAACAATGAGATGTCACCTCACACTTGTTAAAATACCTAATATCAAAAAGACAATGAGTAGCAAATATGAAGAAATGGGATCCTTTGTAAACTGTTAGTGGGAATGTAAATTGGTATACCATGTATGAAATACAGTATAGAGTTGTCACAGGGAAATATCTACCCAACCAGAGACTACATTTTCCAGGTGCCCCAGGCCATTCCAATATCCTATCTAATAAAAGAGTAATATGCAAATTAACCATCACTCTGCTACACCAAAAGCCATGCCCACCAGCCAATCAGGAGCGAGTATGCAAATTAACCCAACCAAGATGGCTGCAGCCACGGAGAAAGCAGGAGGCTTGGGTTTCCCCAGTAATGGAGGAAGCCAAGCTTTCTGCACACCCTGGCCGGCCTAGGCCTCCACTCAAGGCTACAAATTTCAATTATAGAAGATAAATAAATCCCAACAAAAATGGCTGCGGCCATGGAGCAAGCAGGAGGCTTGGCTCCACTCAAGACTACAAAGTTTCAATTATAGAAGATAAATAAATCTCAGATACCAGGGCCTCTGCTTGGGTCACCGAGGGGCATGGCCGGCCTGCAAACCACCACAGGCCCCTTGTGCAGGCTGCCCCATGCCCCAAGGGAACCCCCACCCTGATTTGGGACACCCTTCAGGGAAAACCAGCTGGCCCCCACCTGTGCACCAGGCCTCTATCCTATCTCATAAACGAGTAATATGCAAGTTGACCATCACTCCAACACACAAAATGGCTGCCCCCATGTGGTCAAAGATGGCTGCCCCCATGTGGACACAAGATGGCCAGGAGGGGAGGGCAGTTGGGAGGGAGCAGGCCTGCAAGGGAGGGCAGTTGTGGGCGATAAGGCCAGCAGGGTAAGGCAGTCGGGAGGGACCAGGCCGTCAGAGGAGAGAAGTTGGGGGTGACCCAGGCCTGCAGGGGAGAGCAGTTAGGGGTGACCAGGCCTGCAGGGGAAGGCAGTTAGGGGCAAACAAGCTGGCAGGGGAGCAGTTAGGTATCAATCAGGCTGGCAGAGGAGTGGTTAGGGGGTGATCAGGCTGGCAGGCAGAAGTGGTTAGGGGCAATCAGGAAGGAAGGCAGGTGAGCAGTTGGGAGCCAGCAGTTCTGGATTGTGAGAGGGATGTCCGACTGCCTGTTTAGACCTGATCCTACCGGGATCGGGCCTAAATGGGCAGTCAGACATCCCTCAAGGGGTCCCAGATTGGAGAGGGTGCAGGCTGGGCTGAGGGGCACACCCCCCATGCACAAATTTTGTGCACCGGGCCTCTAGTTACAATATAAATTATGACTATATTATAATCTGACATATGAAGAGATGGTGTCACCTTTCTCAGGTCTAGCTGGTAAAAACTTCCCCCATGGCATTTCTACATTTTTAATTCCAACTAACTGGGGTTATGATGATAGAAACTGAGTCCCAAGCCACCCCTTAACCAGCCCAGTAATATAACATTCCAATACTGTTATGTGAACAAGAAATCAACTTCTATTTAATTTAGGTGTCTATACATTTGTCACAGCAATTTGTTCACCCTAGCTAATTCAGAAATGAGTACCTTTATGTTAAACACTAACAAAAACCTAAAACTATGAAGCAGGGATTAGATATAGTGGGTGGTGAGAAAATAGATATCATGAGCTAGAAAGGTAGAGTCCATGTTATACAAAAGCATACATTTTAAAAAATTATATTAGAGCCCTGGCCAGTGTGGTTTAGTGGTTAAGCATTGGCCTCCACATGGAAAGATCTCAGACTCAATTCCCGGTCAGGGGCACATACCTGGGTTTCGGGGTTTGCTCCCTGCCCCCAATTGGGGTACATGCAGGAGGCAACCAGTTGATGTGTCTCTCTCACATCAATGTTTCTCTCTCTCCCTCCCTCCCTCTCTTCTCTCTCAGAAAAAAAAAATGGAAAATATCTCTTCAGATGAGTAGTAACAAAACAAAAAACATGATTTTAGACTATTAATCTAATCAAGGGATCTTGACATTTTATAAAGAGAAGCAAGGAAACCTTAGCTGGGTATCTAGGGGAGGCAAGTGATAAATGTTTCTCTTCTCTCTCTCTCTCTCTCTCTCTCTCTCTCTCTCTATCTATCTTTCTCTCTCTCTCTGTCTGTCTTTCTCTCTCTAAACATATCCTTGGGTAAGGATTTAAAAAAGAAAGGGGGGAAAAAAGGAAATAGAAAAGAAAGGGAAAGAAAAAGAGAATAATAATAAATATAAAAAGGAAGCTAGGAGGAAGAGGGATGTGACTGAGGAAGGACTAACAAGGATTTTCTAAGATACTGGCAATATTCTATTTCATAATCTGAGTAGTGAGTAATGGTGTTCATTTTATATTTTTTCTTGAAATATACATTTATGTTTTATACATGATTTTGTATATACAATAATAAAAGTAAAGGGCTTTTAAGATGGCGGCATAGGTAAATGCGGTATGGCAATCCTCCCATAAACACATCAAAATTACAACTAAATTAAAATTACAGAACAACCATCATTCACAACTACCTGAAATCTAGCTGACTGGAAGTCCTACAAATAGGGAATTAAAGAAGAAGCCACATTGAGACTGGTAGGAGGGGCGGAGACACCGAACACATGTGTGGTGGATAAAAATCCAGAGGGATATCTTGTTTGTGAAGCTCAGCCCTAAAGAGTGAGGGATCATACCCCACATCAGGCCTCCCAAAAGAGAGTTCCAGTACCAGGGAGAGAAGTCCCCATAACTTCTGGCTCTAAAAATGAATGGGGATTGTGGCTGCATGAGACTATCTGGACACAAGGCACATTTTAAATGCATATGTGGCTATGGTATTGGACAGCACAGAATACAGAACATTTCCATCGTTACAGACCGTTGTATTGGACAGTATTGACCTAAGTGGATAAGGGCTGTGTATTTTACACTCCTGAAGTATCTTGTACTTTTCTTTTATAGCACTTATCAAAGTTAATAATGAATTAATGTCTGTCTTCCATAGTAAATTATTGGCCCCATGAAGACAAGAACTGTGTCTATTTTACTGACCGGTGTACATCCAGTGCCTAATATAGTACACGGCAAGTAACGGACCCTAAATAGATATGTGTCAAATGACAAATAAATGAAGTTATATTCTAAAATATACAAAAACTCTATTCCATGAAATTTGGGGTTCAGACTAGAAATATGATCAGTAGGTTTGTGTATAGGCAAATGCTTTTGCATTCAAGTTTCAGATCACTTTCTCCCTTTCTGAGTATTTCCTGAAATGAAGAGGACAATAGTATCTAGCTAGTAAGATTTGGGGACCTGGTACTTTGATAATATTACTAAAAGGATGATGTTCAACATATAATCATTTCACAATATATGTAAATTAAACCATCATGTTGTACACTTAACTTATATAGTGATGTAGGTCCATTATTTTTCAATAAAACTGGAAATAAAACCATTTTATGTTGTTCTTCCTAGTCATGATCCATTTAAACATGTTGGTATTACTTATAACCAAAAAGATCCCATATAATAAAAAGCTAATATGCAAATTGACTCTCATGCACTCACATCACAAGATGGCAGCCCCTACATTGTCACAAGATGGCCTGCAGGGGAGGGCAGTTGGGGGGGACCAGGTCTGTAGGGGACGGCAGTTGAGGGTGACAAGGCCTGCAGGGGAGGGCAGTTAGAGGTGATTGGGCTGGCAGGGGAACAGTTAGGTGTCAATCATGCCAGCAGGGGAGTGGTTAGGTGTCAATCAGGCCAGCTGGGAGCGGTTAGGGGGTGATCAGACTGGCAGGCAGAAGCAGTTAGGGGCAATCAGGCAGGCAGGCAGGCAGGCGAGTGGTTAGGAGCCAGCAGTCCCAGATTGTGAGAGAGATGTCCAACTGATGGTTTAGGCCTGATCCCGCAAGGGGTTGGACATCCCCTAAAGGGTCCCAGATTGGAGAGGGTGCAGGCCGGGCTGAGGTCAACGCCCGACTGCACAAATTTTGTGCACCAGGCCTCAAGTATTCTTATAACAAGTGAAAAATACTTAACGTCACTTTTTAAGAATCATGATCACTAACTTTTTATTTTGCATTGAAAGATGAGAGAGAGGTTAAAGAGGGGAATTTTATTCTTTTACAAATTATGCAATAACATACTTTAAAAAGAATAAACAGCCCAGCTGGCACAGAAATAGAATGATTAAAATAGTCTTGAATAGAAATAAAATCAAAATAATCAATTAAATTATAGCTATCATAGCTAGCAATGGATTACATGTAAAGTTTGGTAATGTAGAAATATTGGTACTTGGTTATCATAACAGAGGGTGGAATTTTGTTGCCCTATGCTATCTGGAGCAGTGTTTTCACTGGGATTTAGCCTTAGTTATTAACACACACATCAGCTTTGTCTGCTTCTGCAAGGCTGTTTTGATAGCTCTCAACCAGGACATTGTCTTCCTTTCTTCCGGACCTCTTAGAAACATCATTCTTGGGAACCATAGAATCTCCAGCGTGAACTCCCTGTAGCAACGTCTGTAGCCACTCTTGCCTTTCCTTTGTGTTCAGATGTTCACGCATATCATGCAAAAGCTGTATTTCACCCACAGATCTACTCCTGTAGGGAACAGAAACAGAGAAGTCACTCCATTAGCTCTGCTCTTCCCATCATTAAGCCAGCCCTAAAATTCCAATCCCCATGTCCTCGCCATGCAGAACAAGAAATGGTACTTACTTAATGGGTTTCCCATCTGATTTTGCAAACAAATGAATTGCAAACATGACGATCATTACTTTAACCATGTCTTTTGCAGACATCATCTTCACTAAAAAGGAAAAGCAAATGGCAGGTATTTAAATAATAATTTTACCATTACAAACGTCATAATTAAACTTAGCAGTTTACATTTCTAACTACACAACTGTACACAGAGTGGTACAGCAACTAATTGCATTGGTTTTCATGAGGACTTTCGGAATCAGCCTCTTTTTTTTTTTTTTAATGAGCTTTTTTCCCACTCTTATTATTTTTCTTTTCTTTTTTAAAATACATTTTATTGATATTTTACAGAGAGGAAGGGAGAGGAATAGAGAGCTAGAAACCTCGATGAGAGAGAAACATTGATCAGCTGTCTCCTGCACACTGGGGATGTGCCCGCAACCAAGGTACGTGCCCCTGACCGGAACCGAACCTGGGACCTCACAATCCGCAGGCTGACGCTCTATCCACTGAGCCAAACCGGTTTCGGCAGCCTCTTTTTTAAAAAAATATATTTTTATTGATTTCAGAAAGGAAGGGAGAGGAAGAGAGAGATAGAAACATCAATAATGAGAGAGAATCATTGATTGGTTGCCTCCTGCATGCCTCCTACTGGGTGTTGAGCCCGCAACCCAGGCATGTGCCCTCAACCGGAATCAAACCCGGGACCCTTCAGTCCCCAGGCCCACACTCTACCCACTGAACCAAACCAGGTAGGGCCAGCCTCTTTATTTTACTGATACATTAGTATGTATTATTCGGGGTATTTACACATAATTTGAGTTAGAAATTAGATAGATTAGATTTACCTGCCAGGTAAATTAGTTTTATTTCTTAGGTATCTTTTTGAGAGTTCTTGTGCAAGTTTTAATATATGAATTTTAAGCCACATGAGGAATGAAAATGCTTACTTTTTAGATTTTCCTCCTACATCTTATGTTGCTTATGACTGAGTGGTTATAATTTGCTTGGAAAATGGCTAATTCTCTTACTTAGGTTAAATTATTAACACTGTTTATTTACTTAGCAAATTTCTTTTTCATTAGTCTATGTCATTTCAGGCATTGCAATAATAACCATAAATACCAAATTAATAGACACTGATTTAGAGATATTTTTACTAAATTAATGCATACTTTTCCATTTAAAAATGTGTCTAAGTATTTTAAAACCATCTAATTAATTATAAGAATTTAGAGCTTTGGCTTCATATACAATACTTAATTTTTTTTCTTCAGCTTCTTTGAAAACTGCCTTGTCTGAGTATAATTTTTAGCACTTTCCTCTTTTATTCATGAAGCTTTTCATCTCAAAATAAACAGTCTTATCTTAATCTGCACTTCAGTAATTGCAAAGCCTATTATTATAGAAGTGCTTTTTCTTAATGCTTACTGTTGTCTGTTTTAACATATACATACAGTCACTATGCATTCATATTTTAAAGGAAAATGGCTTTATTTATTTATGTTTGAAGTGGTGGCATCATTTAGAAGTGGCATAAGAAATAGAGCAGCGTGAGGAGGCCAGACGGATCCCGGACCAAGCAAAGCTCTCGTGCTGCTGCATCCCCTGCATTCTGGCTGGCTGTCAAGCCACCATCGCCATCATGCCCAAGAGAAGGGCTGAAGGCGATGCTAAGGGAGATAAAGCCAAGGTGAAGGACAAACCACAGAGAAGATCCGCCAGGTTATCAGCTAAACCTGCTCCTCCAAAGCCAGAGCCCAAGCCTAAAAGACCCCTGCAAAGGAGAAACAGAAGGTACCGAAAGGGAAAAGGGAAGGCTGATGCTGGCAAAGATGGGCATAACCCTGCAGAAAATGGAGAAGCCAAAGCAGACCAGGCACAGAAAGCTGAAGGTAGTGGAGAAGGCAAGTGAAGTGTGTGCATTTTTGATAACTGTGTATTTCTGGTGACTATAAAGTTTGAAATACTATTTTTTATCAAGTATTATAGAAATGCAAAATTTTGTTTTACTTTTTTTTTTTAAGCTATGTTGTTAACACACAGAACACTTCATTGTTATTTGGGGTGGAGTGGGGGAGGACATATAGTACTAGTAGAATGTCTCCAAAGCTGGACTGACATGGGGAAGGAGAAATACCTTTCCTTTCTAGTTTTGAGAAACTTCCTCTTGGTTCCTGGGAGAAGGGATCTCTTGATGTTGACACACATTAGCCACCTTGGCACTAACACCTTATCATGTGGGAAACTAAAATTCGTCTTTATGTCCTTTTTCCCCTCTCCACTTTAAGCATAGACTTGGCTCTCTTAAGCCCAGAGACCTATTGGGACCTGACCCAAAAGAACTGATTCCCAGTATGTTGGGCAATCTGAACTGTCCAGTGTCACCATTGAGATGGCCTCCCTCAAAAGAGCAGCAGTTCCTTTTGAGATTGTGGATCTACAGATTGATATTCTCTGCCATTTTCATTTCATTTCCTGAAAGTCAGGGTTGGCTTGTGAAGAGTAGTTAAACAGCAAGCTCAATGTGAAATGTCAACCCTCACTCTAAACTTTCCCTATTCAGAGCATCAGATGAAGACTTCACTGGGTTTTATGGTGGCTTTCTGATTTTGGTAGTTCATTGAAGAAGGGAGTTTCAAAGTTATTGTATACTGTTAATGATTGTCTGCCCATATCCTGTCTGAAATACCATGATTGTTTATAAAAAGTATCTTTAATAAAGCTGGATACAGTTTTAAGAAAAAGTAGTATAAGCAATATGATCTACTACATTTATTTTCACTGTGTGGTATAAAGCTTCCCTTTGTAATGTAAAGCTATTGATGGAGCAACAAATGCATATACTTCAATTTGGGTTCATGTTATTTTTAAAAGGCACTGTAGCTAGAAGATGGGAGCTGTGGTGTCTAATCTTAGCTCTATCACATTCACCTAGTGACTTCAGACATCTCTGCTTTGTTTCCTATTCCTAATAGAGACAAACTTCTTACAAGAATGTCATGAAAAACCTGAAAAATCAGGTGTACAATAACCTTACAATTCATGCACAGTTTTCAAAATAGAAAATTAGAAAAAAGCGTTATTGGAGGGAATAAATATTCGGCAGTAAAACTATTTCCAGCTCTAGTATACAACTTGAGTTCTCTGTGAGTCATAAAACAATTTGATAAGTTCATTCTGCAGGAAAAAATGGACTATTAACTCAATTTAATAAGTTTATATTGGTTATTTAAATCAGTATGATTTATTCCTCATTAGTCTGTTTTATTTCAAAATTTCAGTAAGATACCATTAAAGCATATGATACCAAATTGTAATGTTTTGTGTGTAATATCAGATAAATTTAGAAAAATAAAGGCCCCTCAAAAGACTTTCATCACAAAAATAAATGATTTCAGAGTATTTTAGTAGCATAAATTTATTTTGTGTTGTGGCATTTTATATTAAACATAACTCAAACCCTCCTTTCACATTGTAACTTGAACAAATAGCATACTATTTGTAGAAAATTATACACATCAAATAATACCTAGATTATAAAAATATTTTATATAAGATTTAAAAAAGAAACCAAAGGTTACTCACCACACAATATGTTAGGACAATATCTTTCAGGTATATTAGCAGCTGGTGCTCTCTTGAAGTTGAGAAAACTTGAGAAAGCTGATGAATCAGATTGTAGGTGCTTAAGTGTGACTTTTATATATACAGGTATTCCTCTCACCAAGAGAACCTTTTTTATTGTTATGGATGACATCACTCCCAATTCTCTGGATCACAACTATAGGACCAGAATAACAGATACCCCCATTGGGCAGTGCTCATTCCTCTTAAGATTTAGATCATTAGATATTAACAGGAACACAGCATGGGGCTGGGAAAGAGAATGATGCAAAGATTTCTAACATATATTAAATTGCAATTCTGAATTCTGACTGGGTTAATGATTTGTATTATAAAAAAGAGTGATTTCAATGATTTATGGTGAAGTCATCATTTTAAGTAAAACATCATCATGGAAAATAAAAACTAAAAATAAGTATATGTTTACAACATATTATTGATACATTATTATGAGGATTATAATGAATCATATTATGTTATTCTTATTTTACAAGCCATTTTCAACTAATCCACATCAATCCTGGTAATCTTTTAAAAAAATAGATATAGTGCTTTTCTTAGAGGTGTTAAAAATATTTTGAGAAAATGCTCTTAGTATATAATGAACTTTTAGGGCTTCAAATGTGAAATAATTCAAACCTTTATATAACTTACATTTTTTTAATGCATTTATTTGCAATACTAACACATTTGATAAGCACTAACTATATGTAGACTTTACATATACTATTCTGTTACAGAAAACTGGAGAAGCACCAAGCAATACTTAGAGAGATGGAGTTACATTTATTACATGCGGGTGCAGAGGAAAATGTCTCTCAAATTCTGGGCCCAACATGGAGGAACTTTCCCTGTTTATATGTTTTTACCTTTTTTCTCCCAAATATGGAGTGTTTCTGGCCCCCTTTGCAAGTTCTTAAAGAGCCCCTATATGCTGGAGCCTTGAGACCTCAACCAAAGGGTTGGCCAGGTGCCAGCACTGATAATTTTGTCAGGGGAAGGTTTAATGGCCTCTCTGAAGTGGGAGTAGTCTTATTTTCCTTATTATTTAAGCAAGCAAGCATTTACAGAAGCCAAATAGCAGGGTTACAATTTCAAACAGCAGTTTTTATATAAGATGGATGCTTCAATTCCACTGAGTTTTCATAGCAATCCTTTCAATAAATACAGTCATTAGTCCATTTTCACATGAGGACACTGAGGTTTGGAAAGTACAGAAAATGGAATTCAGCAAAGGTTTTGATGGCTCCAGAGTCATCTTTATTCTTACTACCTCAGTTTCCCCCTAGAAACACAGCCCTTCTTTCAACTCCAGTCTTCTTGACTTTAATTTGCCTCGCCCTTTGCAGCTGCTTTGCTCAGGTCTGGATTCTTGTATTCCCCACCTGATGATTGAGGACCTGCTCCAAAACCTAATGGAGGCATAATGCTGCCACCTATCTGATTTCAAATATGGCCACACCCTGGTCTCCATCTGTTGGATCAAGGACCTTTGAATGCCCTTGGTGTACCTAGGATTCATTTAAGCAGCTTATCCCCCAACTGAAGTCCCAGAATTGGATCAGTTCTCTTAGCTCTGGTCCTATCCATGCTTCATGTTATCCCTTTTTCTCCTAACCCAGTGGTGGGCAAACTCATTAGTCAACAGAGCCAAATATCAACAGTACAACGATTGAAATTTCTTTTGAGAGCCGAAAACCGACTTATGCCCATAGGCCATGATGTTTCAATTGCACTGTACATGCGTGCCCGCACGTGGTATTTTGTGGAAAAGCCATACTCAAGAGGCCAAAGAGCCGCATGTGGTTCGTGAGCCACGGTTTGCCAACCACTACCCTAGGCTGTCTGCAGCAGTTCTCTGATAGATGTGTTTTCACTGGGATTTAGCCTTAGTTAATACGTCCACATCAGCTTTGTCTGCTTCTGCAAGGCTTTTTTGATGGCTCTCAACCAGGACATTGTCTTCCTTTCTTCGGGGCCTTGGGGTAACCTCATCCTTGGGAACTGTAGAAGCTCCGCGGGCAACAAAATTGTGCACATCCTGCAGCTTCTTCCTTAGCCACTCCATCCTTTCCATCGCGTTCAGATGTTTACCCAGGTTATGCATAAGCTGTATTTCACTCACAGATCTTCTGTAGGGAACAGAAACAGAGAAGTCACTCCATTAGCTCTGCTCTTCCCATCATTAAGCCAGCCCTAAAATTCCAATCCCCATGTCCTCGCCATGCAGAACAAGAAATGGTACTTACTTAATGGGTTTCCCATCTGATTTAGCAAAAAAACAAATTGCAAACATGACGATCATTACTTTAACCATGTCTTTTGCAGACATCATCTTCACTAAAAAGCAAAAGCAAATGGCAGGTATTTAAAAAATATTTTTACCATTACAAACTTCACAATTAAACTTTACAGTTTACATTTCTAACTACACAACTGTACACAGAGTGGTACAGCAACTAAATTGCATTGGTTTTCATGGAGGACTTTTGGAATCAGCCTCTTTATTTTACAGATACATTAGTATGTATTATATATACACATAATTTGACTTAAAAATTAGATAGATTAGCTTTACATTCTTGGTAAATTAGTTTTACTTTTTAGGTATCTTTTTGAGAGTTCTTGTGCAAGTTTTATTAAATGAATTTTAAGCCACATGAGGAATGAAAATGCTTACTTTTAGATTTTCTTCCTGTATTTTATGTTGCTTATGACTCAGTGCTTATAATTTGCTTGGAAAATGGCTAATTCTCTTACTTAGATAAATTATTAACACTGCTTTTTCTTAGCAAATTTCTTTTTCATTAGTCTATGTCATTTCAGGCACTGCAATAATAACCATAAAGACCAAGTAAATAGACTCTGATTTAGAGATATTTTTACTGAATGAATACATACTTGTACCATTTAAAAATGTGTCAAAGTATTTAAAAACCATCTAATTAATTATAAGAATTTAGAGCTTTGGCTTCATATAAAATGCTTGTTTCTTTTTTCTTCAGCTTCTTTGAACACTACCTTGTCTGAGCATAATTTTTAGCACATTCCTCTTTTGTTCATGAAGCTTTTCATCTCAAAATAAACAGTCTTATCTTAATCTGCACTTCAATAATTGCGAAGCCTATTATCATAGAAGTGCTTTTTCTTAATGTTTAATGTTCTCTGTTTTAACGTACACATAGAGTCACTATGCACTCATATTTTAAAGGAAAATGGCTTTATTTATTTATGTTTGAAGTGGTGGCATCATTTAGAAGTGGCATAAGAAATAGAGCAGCGTGAGGAGGCCAGACGGATCCCGGACCAAGCAAAGCCCTCGTGCTGCTGCATCCCCTGCATTCTGGCTGGCTGTCAAGCCACCATCGCCATCATGCCCAAGAGAAAGGCTGAAGGCGATGCTAAGGGAGATAAAGCCAAGGTGAAGGACAAACCACAGAGAAGATCCGCCAGGTTATCAGCTAAACCTGCTCCTCCAAAGCCAGAGCCCAAGCCTGAGAAGGCCCCTGCAAAGAAGAAACAGAAGGTACCCAAAGGGAAAAGGGAAGGCTGATGCTGGCAAAGATGGGCATAACCCTGCAGAAAATGGAGATGCCAAAGCAGACCAGGCACAGAAAGCTGAAGGTAGTGGAGAAGGCAAGTGAAGTGTGTGCATTTTTGATAACTGTGTATTTTTGGTGACTATAAAGTTTGAAATACTATTTTTTATCAAGTTTTATAAAAATGCAAAATTTAGTTTTAGGTTTTTTTGTTTTTTTTTTAAGCTATGTTGTTAACACACAGAACACTTCATTGTTATTTGGGGTGGAGTGGGGGAGGACATATAGTACTAGCAGAATGTCTCCAAAGCTGGACTGACATGGGGAAGGGGAAATACCTTTCCCTTCTAGTTTTGAGAAACTTCCTCTTGGTTCCTGGGAGGAGGGATCTCTTGATGTTGACACACATTAGCCACCTTGGCACAAACACCTAATCGTGTGGGAAACTAAAATTCGTCTCTATGTTCTTTTCTCCCTCTCCACTTTAAGCATAGACTTGGCTCTCTTAAGCCCAGAGACCTATTGGGACCTGACCCAAAAGAACTGATTTCCAGTATGTTGGGCAATCTGAACTGTCCCGTGTCACCATTGAGATGGCCTCCCTCAAAAGAGCAGCAGTTCCTTTTGAGATTGTGGATCTACAGATTGATATTCTCTGCCATTTTCATTTCATTTCCTGAAAGTCAGGGTTGGCTCGTGAAGAGTAGTTAAACAGCATGCTCCATGTGAAATGTCAACCCTCACTCTAAACTTTCCCTATTCAGAGCATCAGATGAAGACTTCACTGGGTTTTATGGTGCTTTCTGATTTTCATTGAAGAAGGGAGTTTCAAAGTTGTTGTATACTGTTAACGATTGTCTGCCCATATCCTGTCTGAAATATGATGATTGTTTATGAAAGGTATCTTTAATAA
This sequence comes from Corynorhinus townsendii, assembly GCA_026230045.1. Lineage (NCBI taxonomy): Eukaryota > Metazoa > Chordata > Mammalia > Chiroptera > Vespertilionidae > Corynorhinus > Corynorhinus townsendii. The sequence continues at coordinate 34,790,109 of JAPDVU010000008.1, read as the reverse complement.
AGCTGGATACAATTTAAAATAAAAAGAAGTAGTGTAAGCAATATGATCTACTGCATTTATTTTCACTGTATGATATAAAGCTTCCCTGTGCAATATGAAGCTATTGATGGAGCAACAAATACATATACTTCAATTTGGGTTCATGTTATTTTTAAAAGGCACTGTAGCTAGAAGATGGGAGCTGTGGTGTCTAATCTTAGCTCTATCACATTCACCTAGTGACTTCAGACGTGTCTGCTTTGTTTCCTATTCCTAATAGAGACAAACTTCTTACAGGAATGTCATGAAAAAGCTGAAAAATCAGCTGTACAATACCCTTATAATTCATGTACAGTTTTCAGAATAGAAAATTAGAAAAAACCTTTATTAAAGGGAATAAATAAATATTCAGCAGTAAAACTGTTTTCCAGCTCTAATATACAACTTGAGTTCTCTGTGAGTCATAAAACAAACAGTTTGATAAGGATATTCTGCAGGAAAAATGGACTATTAACTCAATTTAATAAATTTATATTGGTTATTTAAATCAGAATGATTTATTCCAAATTAGTCTGTTTTATTTCAAAATTTCAGTAAGATACCATTAAAGCATATGATGCCAAGTGATAATGTTTTGTGTGTAATTTCAGATAATTTTAGAAAAAGCAAGGCCTCTCAAAAGACTTTCCTTACAAAAATAAATGATTTCAGAGTACTTTAGTAGCATAAATTTATTTTGTGTTGTGGCATTTTATATTAAACATAATTCAAATCCTCCTTTCACATTGTAACTTGAACAAACAGCATACTATTTGTAGAAAATTATACACATCAAATAATATCTAGATTATAAAAAATATCTTACATGAGATTTAAAAGAGAAAGTGAAGATTATTCACCACACAATGTCTTAGGACAATATCTTTCAGGTGTATTAGCAGCTGGTGCTCTCTTAAAGTTGAGAAAACTTGAGAAAGCTGATGAATCGGATTGTAGCCCCAGAGACCTATTGGGACCTGACCCAAAAGAACTGATTTCCAGTATGTTGGGCAATCTGAACTGTGTGACTTTTATATGTAGGTCTTCCTCTCACCAAGAGAAGCTTTTTTATTGTTACAGATGTCATCACTCCCAATTCTCTGGATCACAACAATAGGACCAGAACAACAGATACCCCCATTGGGCAATTGGGCTGTGCTCATTCCTCTTAAGATTTAGATCATTAAATATTAACAGGAACATAGCATCTGGCTGGGAAAAAGAATTATGCAAAGATTTCTAACAAATTAAATTGCAATTCGGAATTCTGACTAGATTAATGAATTTGTATTATAAAAAAGACTTATTTCAATGATTTATGGTGAAGTCTTCATTTTCAGTAAAACATCATCATGGAAAATAAAAACTGAAAATAAGTGTATGTTTATAACCGTATTATTGATACAGTTATTATGAGGATTATAATGAATCATATTATGTTATTCTTACTTTACAAGCTATTTTCATCTAATCCACATCAGTCCTGGTCATCTTTTAAAAAAATAGATATAGTGCTTTTCTTAAAGGTGTTAAAAATATTTTGAGAAAATGCTCTTAGTATATAGTGAATATTAAGGGCTTCAAAAGTGAAATAATTCAGCCCTGACTGGTTTGGCTAAGTGGATAGAGTGTCGGCCTGCAGACTGAAGGGTCCTAGGTTCAATTCCAGTTAAGGGCAAGTATCTTGGTTGTGGGCACATCCCCAGTAGGGGGTGTGCAGGAGGCAGCTGATTGATGTTTCTAACTCTCTATCCCTCTTCCTTCCTTTCTTTAAAAAATCAATAAAGTATATATTTTTAAAAAGTGAAATAACTCGAAACTTTATATAACTTATATTTTATTCATGCATTTAATTTGCAATAATAAAACATTTGATAAGCACTAACTATATGTAGACTTTGATAAGCACTAAATATATGTAGACTTCACATATATTAGTCCACTGAGTTTTCATAGTAATCCTTTCAATAAACACAGTCATTAGCTCCATTTTCACATGAGGACACTGAGGTTTGGAAAGTACAAAAAATGGAATTCAGCAAAGGTTTTGATGACTCCAGAGTCATCTTTATTCTTACTACCTCAGTTTCCCCCTAGAAACACAGCCCTTCTTTCAACTCCAGTCTTCTTGGCTTTAATTTGCCTCGCCCTTTGCAGCTGCTTTGCTCAGGTCTGGATTCTTGTGTTCCCCACCTGATGATTGAGGACCTGCTCCAAAACCTAATGGAGGCATAATGCTGCCACCTATCTGATTTCAAATATGGCCACACCCTGGTCTCCATCTATTGGATCAAGGCCCTTTGGATGCCCTTGGTGTACCTAGGATTCATTTAAGCAGCTTATCCCCCAACTGAAGTCCCAGAATTGGATCAGTTCTCTTAGCTCTGGTTCTATCCATGCTTCATGTTATCCTTTTTTCTCCTAACCATTACTGAGGTGTGACTCTACACTATGTAAAGAGCCAGTCCATGCTTGAATGTTAGTCCTGCTCTGGGAAGTCCTCTACAGTAGGCAGATATCACTTAATTTTAGAAGTGTTAGAGACAGACTGCAATGTGTCTACAGATATGAACCAGGTTGATATAAATGTTTGAAAACATGGCATGTGAGAAGCAGTTTAGTGAAACTGGAAAGGAAAAGAAAAGAAAAGAAAAAGAGAATAATGTTAAATATAAAAAGGAGGCCAGGAAGAAGAGGGAGGTGATTGAGGAAGGGCTAACAAGGAATTTCTAAGATACTGGCAATATTTTGTTTCATAATCTGAGTAGTGAGTAATGGTGTTCATTTTATATTTTTTCTTGAAAATCTATGTTTATATTTTAAACATGCTTTTATCTATCTATCTATCTATCTATCTATCTATCTATCTATCTATCTATCTATCTAAAAGGCTAATATGCAGTGTCCCCTTAGAAGTTTGACCAGGAGACTGGGAGTTTGATTGCTCACTATGACATGCACTGACCACCAGGGGGCGGCATCTTAATGAAGGAAGGCCCCAGACAGCACCTGGAGAAGGAAGACTCTGGCCAGCAGCCGAAAGGCCCTGACAGGCTCTGATCACCGGCCAGGTCTAGGGACCCTACCCTTGCACGAATTTCGTGCACCGGGCCTCTAGGACAACAGTAAATGTAAAAGATTTCTTGTCAAAATGGTGGCATAGGTAAATGTGGTATGCCAATCCTCCCATAAACACATCAAAATTATAACTAAACTAAAATTACAGAATAACCATCATTCAGAACTACCTGAAATTTAGCTGACTGGAAGTCCTACAACTAGGGCATTTAAAAGAAGCCACATTGAGATTGGTAGGAAGGGCAGAGACACAGAACACATGTGTGGTGGATAATAATTGGGAGGAATATCTTGTTTGCACCCCCCCTCCTTGAGGAGTGAGGGGTCATAGCCCCACATCAGCCCTCCCAAGAGAGAGTTCCAGTAACTGGTAGGGAAGTCCCCATAACTTCTGGCTGTAAAAACAAGTGGGGATTGTGACTGTGTGAGACCATCTGTACACAAGGCACATTTTAAATGCATATGTGGCTATGGTATTGGACAGCACAGAATACAGAACATTTCCATTATCACAGACAGTTGTATTGGACTGTATTGACCTAAGTGGATAAGGGCTATGTATGTCACACTCCTGAAATATCTTGTGCTTTTCTTTTATAGCACTTAACAAAGTTAATAATGAATTAATGTCTGTCTTCCATACTAAATTATTGGCCCCATGAAGACAAGAACTGTGTCTATTTTACTGACCGGTGTACATCCAGTGCCTAATATAGTACACGGCAAGTAACGGACCCTAAATAGATATGTGTCAAATGACAAATAAATGAAGTTATATTCTAAAATATACAAAAACTCTATTCCATGAAATTTGGGGTTCAGACTAGAAATATGATCAGTAGGTTTGTGTATAGACAAATGCTTTTGCATTCAAGTTTCAGATCACTTTCTCCCTTTCTGAGTATTTCCTGAAATGAAGAGGACAATAGTATCTAGCTAGTAAGATTTGGGGACCTGGTACTTTGATAATATTACTAAAAGGATGATGTTCAACATATAATCATTTCACAATATATGTAAATCAAACCATCATGCTGTACACCTTTAACTTATATAGTGATGTATGTCCATTATTTTTCAATAAAACTGGAAATAAAACCATTTTATGTTGTTCTTCCTAGTCACAATCCATTTAAACATGTTGGTATTACTTATAACCAAAAATATATTCTTATAACAAGTGAAAAAAACTTAATGTCACCTTTTTAGAATTATGATCATTAAATTTTTATTTTGCATTGTAAGATGAGAGAGAGGTTAAAGAGTGCAATTTTATTCTTTTATAAATTATGCAATAACATGCTTTTAAAAGAATAAACAGCCCGGTTGGCACAGAAACAGAATAATTAAATGACTCTTGAATAAAAATAAAACCAAAATAATCAATTAAATTATAGCTATCATGGATAGCAATGGATTACATGTAAAGTTTGGTAATATTAGAAATATTGGTACTTGGTGATCATAACAGAAGGTGGAAACATTAGCAGCATGTAACGTTGTTGCCCTAGGCTGTTGGGAGCAGTGCCCTGATAAATGTGTTTTCACTGGGATTTAGCCTTAGTTAATACGTCCACATCAGCTTTGTCTGCTTCTGCAAGGCTTTTTTGATGGCTCTCAACCAGGACATTGTCTTCCTTTCTTCGGGGCCTTGGGGTAACCTCATCCTTGGGAACTGTAGAAGCTCCGCGGGCAACAAAATTGTGCACATCCTGCAGCTTCTTCCTTAGCCACTCCATCCTTTCCATCGCGTTCAGATGTTTACCCAGGTTATGCATAAGCTGTATTTCACTCACAGATCTTCTGTAGGGAACAGAAACAGAGAAGTCACTGCATTAGCTCTGCTCTTCCCATCATTAAGCCAGCCCCATGTCCTCGCCATGCAGAACAAGAAATGGTACTTACTTAATGGGTTTCCCATCTGATTTAGCAAAAAAACAAATTGCAAACATGACGATCATTACTTTAACCATGTCTTTTGCAGACATCATCTTCACTAAAAAGCAAAAGCAAATGGCAGGTATTTAAAAAATATTTTTACCATTACAAACTTCACAATTAAACTTAGCAGTTTACATTTCTAACCACACAACTGTACAGAGTGGTACAGCAACTAATTGCATTGGTTTTCATGGAGGACTTTTGGAATCAGCCTCTTTATTTTACAGATACATTAGTATGTATTATATATACACATAATTTGACTTAAAAATTAGATAGATTAGTTTTACATTCTTGGTAAATTAGTTTTACTTTTTAGGTATCTTTTTGAGAGTTCTTGTGCAAGTTTTAACATATGAATTTTAAGCCACATGAGGAATGAAAATGCTTACTTTTTAGATTTTCCTCCTGCATCTTATGTTGCTTATGACTAAGTGGTTATAATTTGCTTGGAAAATGGCTAATTCTCTTACTTAGGTAAATTATTAACACTGCTTTTTCTTAGCAAATTTCTTTTTCATTAGTCTATGTCATTTCAGGCATTGCAATAATAACCATAAAGACCAAATTAATAGACTCTGATTTAGAGATATTTTTACTAAATTAATGCATACTTGTACCATTTAAAAATGTGTCAACGTATTTAAAAACCATCTAATTAATTATAAGAATTTAGAGCTTTGGCTTCATATAAAATGCTTGTTTCTTTTTTCTTCAGCTTCTTTGAAAACTATCTTGTCTGAGTATAATTTTTAGCACTTTCCTCTTTCGTTCATGAAGCTTTTCATCTCAAAATAAACAGTCTTATCTTAATCTGCACTTCAATAATTGCAAAGCTTATTATCATAGAAGTGCTTTTTCTTAATGTTTAATGTTCTCTGTTTTAACATACACATAGAGTCACTATGCACTCATATTTTAAAGGAAAATGGCTTTATTTATTTATGTTTGAAGTGGTGGCATCATTTAGAAGTGGCATAAGAAATAGAGCAGCGTGAGGAGGCCAGATGGATCCCGGACCAAGCAAAGCCCTCGTGCTGCTGCATCCCCTGCATTCTGGCTGGCTGTCAAGCCACCATCGCCATCATGACCAAGAGAAAGGCTGAAGGCGATGCTAAGGGAGATAAAGCCAAGGTGAAGGACAAACCACAGAGAAGATCCGCCAGGTTATCAGCTAAACCTGCTCCTCCAAAGCCAGAACCCAAGCCTGAGAAGGCCCCTGCAAAGAAGAAACAGAAGGTACCCAAAGGGAAAAGGGAAGGCTGATGCTGGCAAAGATGGGCATAACCCTGCAGAAAATGGAGATGCCAAAGCAGACCAGGCACAGAAAGCTGAAGGTGCTGGAGATGCCAAGTGAAGTGTGCACATTTTTGATAACTGTGTATTTCTGGTAACTATAAAGTTTGAAATACTATTTTTTATCAAGTTTCATAAAAATGCAAAATTTAGTTTTAGTTTTTTGTTTTTTTTTTAAGCTATGTTGTTAACACACAGAACACTTCATTGTTATTTGGGGTGGAGTGGGGGAGGACATATAGTACTAGTAGAATGTCTCCAAAGCTGGACTGACATGGGGAAGGGGAAATACCTTTCCCTTCTAGTTTTGAGAAACTTCCTCTTGGTTCCTGGGAGGAGGGATCTCTTGATTTAACACACATTTAGCCACCTTGGCACAAACACCTAATCGTGTGGGAAACTAAAATTCGTCTCTATGTTCTTTTCTCCCTCTCCACTTTAAGCATAGACTTGGCTCTCTTAAGCCCAGAGACCTATTGGGACCTGACCCAAAAGAACTGATTCCCAGTATGTTGGGCAATCTGAACTGTCCCGTGTCACCATTGAGATGGCCTCCCTCAAAAGAGCAGCAGTTCCTTTTGAGATTGTGGATCTACAGATTGATATTCTCTGCCATTTTCATTTCATTTCCTGAAAGTCAGGGTTGGCTTGTGAAGAGTAGTTAAACAGCATGCTCCATGTGAAATGTCAACCCTCACTCTAAACTTTCCCTATTCAGAGCATCAGATGAAGACTTCACTGGGTTTTATGGTGGCTTTCTGATTTTCATTGAAGAAGGGAGTTTCAAAGTTGTTGTATACTGTTAACGATTGTCTGCCCATGTCCTGTCTGAAATACCATGATTGTTTATGAAAGGTATCTTTAATAAAGCTGGATACAGTTTAAAATTAAAAAAAGTAGTATAAGCAATATGATCTACTACATTTATTTTCACTGTGCTATATAAAGCTTCCCTGTGCAGTATAAAGCTATTGATGGAGCAACAAATACATATACTTCAATTTGGGTTCATGTTATTTTTAAAAGACACTGTAGCTAGAAGATGGGAGCTGTGGTGTCTAATCTTAGCTCTATCACATTCACCTAGTGACTTCAGACGTGTCTGCTTTGTTTCCTATTCCTAATAGAGACAAACTTCTTACAGGAATGTCATGAAAAAGCTGAAAAATCAGCTGTACAATAACCTAACAATTCACGTACAGTTTTCAGAATAGAAAATTAGAGAAAAGCTTTATTGGAGGGAATAAATATTCAGCAATAACACTGTTTTTCCAGCTCTAGTATACAACTTGAGTTCTCCATGAATTTTAAAACAAACGGTTTGTTAAGGATATTCTGCAGGAAAAGATGGACTATTAACTCAATGTAATAAATTTATATTGGTTATTTAAATCAGAATGATTTATTCCAAATTAGTCTGTTTTATTTCAAAATTTCAGTAAGATACCATTAAAGCATATGATGCGAAATTTTAATGTTTTGTGTGTAATTTCAGATAATTTTAGAAAAAGTAAAGCCCCTCAAAAGACCTTCATTGCAAAAATAAATGATTTCAGAGTATTTTAGTAGCATAAATTTATTTTGTGTTATGGCATTTTATATTAAACATAGCTCAAACCTTCCTTTCACATTGTAACTGTAACAAACAGCATACTATTTGTAGAAAATTATACACATGAAATAATACCTAGATTATAAAAAATATCTTATATGAGATTTAAAAGAGAAAGTAAAGGTTACTCACCACACTATGTCTTAGGACAATATCTTTCAGGTGTATTAGCAGCTGGTGCTCTCTCAAAGTTGAGTAAGGTTGAGAAAGCTGATGAATCGGATTGTAGACGCTTAAGTGTGACTTTTATATGTAGGTCTTCCTCTCACCAAGAGAAGCTTTTTTATTGTTACAGATGTCATCACTCCCAATTCTCTGGATCACAACAATAGGACCAGAATAACAGATACCCCCATTGGGTGGTGCCCTTTCTTCTTAAGATTTAGATCATTAGATATTAACAGAAATACAGTATGGGGCTGGAAAAAAGAATTAGAATTATGCAAAGATTTCTAACAAAAATTAAATTGCAATTCTGAATTCTGACTGGGTTAATGAATTTGTATTATAAAAAGACTGATTTCAATGATTTATGGTGAAGTCCTCATTTTAAGTAAAACATCATCATGGAAAATAAAAACTGAAAATAAGTATATGTTTACATCCATATTATTGATACAGTTATTATGAGGATTATAATGAATCATATTATGTTATACTTACTTTGCAAGCCATTTTCAACTAATCCACATCAATCCTGGTCATCTTTTAAAAAAATAGATATAGTGCTTTTCTTAAAGGTGTTAAAAATATTTTGAGAAAATGCTCTTAGTATGTAATGAACTTTTAGGGCTTCGAATGTGAAATAATTGAAACCTTTATATAACTTACATTTTATTCATGCATTTAATTTGCAATAATAAAACATTTGATAAGCACTAAATATATGTAGACTTCACATATATTATTCCACTGAGTTTTCATAGCAATCCTTTCAATAAATACAGTCATCAGCCCCATTTTCACATGAGGACACTGAGGTTTGGAAAGTACAGAAAATGGAATTCAGCAAAGGTTTTGATGACTCCAGCATCATCTTTATTCTTACTACCTCAGTTTCCCCTTGGAAACACAGCCCTTCTTTCAACTCCAGTCTTCTTGGCTTTAATTTGCCTCGCCCTTTGCAGCTGCTTTGCTCAGGTCTGGATTCTTATGTTCCCCACCTGATGATTGAGGACCTGCTCCAAAACCTAATGGAGGCATAATGCTGCCACCTATCTGATTTCAAATATGGCCACACCCTGGTCTCCATCTATTGGATCAAGGCCCTTTGGATGCCCTTGGTGTACCTAGGATTCATTTAAGCAGCTTATCCCCCAACTGAAGTCCCAGAATTGGATCAGTTCTCTTAGCTCTGGTCCTATCCATGCTTCATGTTATCCCTTTTTCTCCTAACCATTACTGAGGTGTGACTCTACACCATGTACAGAGCCTGTCCAAGCTTGAATAGTACCTGAATGAGAGAGATCAGTTAGTCCTGCTCTGGGAAGTCCTCTACAGTAGGCAGATATCACTTAATTTTAGAAGTGTTAGAGACAGACTGCAATGTGTCTACAGATATGAACCAGGTTGATATAAATGTTGGAAAACATGACATGTGAGAAGCAGTGGAGTGAAACTGAAAAGGAAAGGAAGAGAGGAGAGAAGAGGAGAGGAGAGGAGAGGAGAGGAGAGGAGAGGAGAGGAGAGGAGAGGAGAGGAGAGGAGAGAAGAGAAGAGAAGAGAAGAGAAGAGAAGAGAAGAGAAGAGAAGAGAAGAGAAGAGAAGAGAAGAGAAGAGAAGAGAAGAGAAGAGAAGAAAAAGTTTGGAGTGACTATTATAGTTGTGTTTCATACTTTATAGAGTAACCATAACAAAGAAGGAATGTTTTCTGTGTTTTAAGACGAAAGGACTGACTTCAATTGTTAACGAATACAAGGAGGAAGATTTGAGCTAAACTTGGCTATTATCATTGTTAAAATAAGGAATCAAGTACCTTCTAAGTAGTGAGTTCCCCCATCACTGAAAGTGTTCAAGTGGAGACTAGGTAAGCATTTATTGGGGAGATTGCTATAGAGATTCATACGTGACAGGATTGAACAAATGACCAAGAGGTCTCTATTGATGGTAAAAATCTATTGTTTTGATCTTTTTAAAGACCTCTTCTGATGAAGTCTACACAGGGCATTTGCGTATCTTTTCTTTCTTATACTTACTCTGTTGAGAGAAAGGAGAATTGGAAATGGAAATGGTTTTATAAACACTTTTTTCATTGTAATTATAAAGCCATGTTTAACATTGTAATTTGTACATTTCCCCCACTTTGGGGGGTAAGTTTAACAGAATTAGCAGCTTTCCAGGAGTTGATGCAATTAGTTTGTTCACTGTCTTCCTCCTATATAAGTATTTAAAACTAAATTGTCATATTAAAGACAACCATAGTATTAAGCTAGTTTCACAAAAAAATAAAGCAAACTATTTAGATGTTCGTCCATTCAAAAAATGCGTTGAGTACCTACTATCTGCTACGGGCTGCATTAATCACTAGATGATCAAGACATGATCTCTGTCCTCAAATTTAACATATAATTACAGTATGATGTGACAGGCATTATAATAAAGATATGAACAAAGGCTTATAAAAGCACAAAGAAGTGACTAAATTTCCCTGGAGTTGTTGGAAGATATTTTACAGAGAATCTGAAATGTTCTCAAGGATGATTATGAGTTTTCCATGGGAGAAGATGAGAAAGGACAGAAGGAACAACATGTGCAAAGACACGGAGGCAATAGACAGAATATATGCTAGTGGAAGGAGAGGGGAAATGGGTGAGGACCCTAAAGAAGTAAGTTAGTTACAAATTATGGAAGGCTTTTGTTTGCATGCCAAGGAGTTTTATCTTGTAGTCTCCTCCAAACCCATATGTGCATTAGTAATATTTTTGTGTCCTTCACATTTTTTAAGGGACTACTTGACCTTCCCACAACGAAGAGATACAGCTGCCAAGATTTGGCACATGATTTATCTGAACCATCAGGCCATGGGACTGCAGGCATTAGATGGAAGGAAATCATTTAACGAATAAGAGGACTCAGGGTTATGTGGGCACAAGAGGCTGATGTCACAGTGACAGAGAAGAGCTGAGCACAGCTTTTTGCTTTGAATAGTTCAGCTTTTCTTAGCACTCTCAAGTTCTCCAAAGCCAGGTTCTGACAACCTACTGTATGCCTCACATTTGGGAAGAATAAAGCGTCATGTGTTATTTCCTCTTGCTTTATGGGAGATTTAATTTGAGACTGATAAGTTTTTCCTTCTGTTTGCTCAATTAGAATTAGTATGGCTTTGAAGAAACTTCCAGGGCTTGAAAATACAGACACAGTTCTCCTAATTCCATGTTTTTTTCAACAGATTAAATGGTGTCTGTTTTAACAGTTGACTTAATTTTTTTTCTTTTTTAGAAGGTCCCTGAGAGCAGGGGCTTCTATCCCCATGGAGTTGAGATGCGTCAGCCTTCCAGCATGTGGATGTGCTTACCAACTGAGAAGTTCTCTGAACTCCATAGTTTGGGGATTTTTATGAATGCTTTCTCACATAGGCATAATTGATTATTAATTCAATCTCCAAACCCTCTCTGGTCCCCAGAGGATGGGGGAAGTTGACTTACTTTTTTGCTTTGAGCTCCTCTGTGGGATATTGAGCTACTGAGTTCTTCCTGATCTGTCAGAGAAAACTTTCCCTCTGCCCTTTCCTGAACTTATCTATAGTTTCAGACAATGACAAAAATGCTTCAAAGGACAACGTATAATAACTGTTGAATTTTCCTAGTTTTTTTTTTTTTTTTATAATGTGCAGTTCCTTATTTTTCTTTCTTGATAACCCTCTTATTGATGGATACTTTGAGTGCGATACTCTAATAGGCAGCATTTTTTTTTTAATCTTCACCCGAGGGTATTTTTCCATTGGTTTTTAGAGAGAGTGAAAGAGAGAGAGACAGAGAGAAATATCGATGTGAGAAAAACACATCGGTTGATTGCCTCCTTCAGGAGCCCCAGTCAAGTCCCAGGCCAGGGAGGAGCCTGCAATCGGGCTATGTGCCTTTGACTGGAATTGAACCTGGGACCCATCAGCAGCATTTAATAAGCCATTGATCTCTTGACATTCATGGGCTGTTATAAACCCTGGGATCCATTATACTTGAGGTGCCTTTGACGATAAAATACGAGTACACAGCTACTCTCACAGACAAAGTACTACTAGTTGTTTTTTGTCTATCAGTGAATGTCCATCCCTGCATGTGTTTGCAGCCTTCTGCATGTTCATATGGAATGGGGAGTTTTAGGATGACATGCTTCATCTTCACAGTCAGAAAGAGGTGTTTCTATAGGTAGGGGAGTAAGGGTAAATAGTGAGATACTGGATACCTGGGATGAGGCAATCTTTCTAAATATAGCAAGGAATGTCTCTGCCTTGTCAGAGTGTCAACCAGAATGTCATTTAGGGAAACCTTTGGGTTTTTATGTGGTTAAAAAGATTTCTAGTTGTTCAGATGTCTCTGTGACATTCTCTGTGACATAGGTTAAGAATGGAACTTGTCCTTGGGTGTTTCTTATTCAAAAGCTCCCTCAGCTTTAATCTACTTTTATCCTCTGTTTCTTAAAGAAATAGTAGGGGGAAAGAAGGCTTAATTGAGAGGGTTTTTTTTTTTTCCCCTTTTAATCATAAGAAACATGGACAGACATAGAAATTTAATCGAGAAGTAAAGTCTCAAATTTTTGGAGACTCTTTTCAGTGAGCTGACCAGACCACTGATGTCATCACTCCTAATTCTATACAATATATTTCTATTGTCCCATGAAAGTACTCCTATTTTTCAGAACAAGTGCTCTGATTCAGAGTTCAGATAATATGTTTTCCTCCCTGAATGTGGATCTTCCTTTGGATTGCATAGATTCTTAGTTCTGTACTATTCTCCTTATGATACTAGAAAAAAATACAATATCTTTTACATCTCTTCCTAATGTTCAACTAGAGCCAATAGGCTGGGTACTCTGACTCTTTCCTATGTGTTTTTTTTTTTTTTAATATATTTTTACTAGAGGCCCAGAGCACAAATTTGTGCATGGGTGGGATCTGGCCAGCCTGTCCCAATGGGGGCCCATTGGGCTGGGCCAATGGATGGGGAGGGGCTGAGGGCTGTTGGTCAGACAGCCCCACCCCCTATGGGGACAGGGTGGAGGGGGGTCGATCTGGGACTGGATCAGGCTGTTTGGCTGCTGCAATGTGCGTCATAGCCACCGGTAGCTCTGGTCCTTCTGGTCATTCCGCCATTCCGGTCACTGGGCTTTTATATATATATATAGATTGATTTCAGAAAGAAAGGGAGAGAGAAAGAGAGAAACATCAATGATAAGAGAGAATCATTGATCAGCTGCCTCCTGCACGACCCCTACTGGGGACTGAGCCTGAAACCCGGGCATGTGCCCTTGACCAGTCGAACCTGGGACCCTTAATCCTCAGGCTGATACTCTGTTGCCTCAGCTAAGAAAAGCTGAGCTATTCAAAGAGGACTACAATTGGGGATTTTCATGAATGCTTCCTCACGAAGGCATAATTGATTATTAATTCAATCTCCAAACCCTCTCTGTTCCCCAGAGGATGGGGGAAGTTGACTTACAGCTAGGGCTCCTATATGTTTTTGAAATAGTGTGAGAAGAAACCCAGACAGGGAGTATTGGTTTCTTATTAGTGAAGCTCTAAGTCAAATGATCTGGGTTCTCAGACTCCTGGTTTAGGAATGCAGACACTGCGATCTAAATTATGGTTTTGATCCAACACAGTAAAGATCTGTTGAGCACCTAAAAGTCAGACACCCAGGAGACAGTAGTCTTTTCCCTGCTCACAGTCTTCTCCTTGAATTTTGTTTTCATGTGATTTCTTTTTTTAAGTTAGAGTATCTAACCTTTAGATCTCAAATTCCACATATTAAAGTAGAAAACTGCCTTCCCTCCTTTGAGTTATGAGCTTTCAGATATGAGCTATTAAATGTGAAAATGTTTTGCATTCAGAAAAATGCACGTTAAATCTAAATCTGAAAGGAAAGTGTCCGTTGCCCATTTCCTCAGATGGATCCACCTCATTGTGGAAGTCTCCAATAATAGGGAGAGTGCTGAGCTCCTGGGCCCACTCTGCTCTCTGCCAACAAGATCTGCCAGCCCGGGCCCCTAAGGTGCAAAGAATTCTGAGGCAGTAGGCAGTTATGATGCAAGGAATTGTAAATTTAAATGAAAACGAAACATATCTTTGTATTGTTGGTAACACAATGTGCTAAGTGTGATTGGAGAATAGACACCTACATAAGTTAAACTGACAGGCAGTCCTAGAAGCTCCATTCTTCTCACGCCCACCTAGCAGTTCTGTGCAGTGGAAACACTCGGGACCTGAGTATGAAAGATGAAGATAAAGGTCAAAGCTCTGGCACTTATTAGTTCTACAACCCAGAATAAGTCATTTTATTACGAAACCTTCCATCAAAAAATAGGTATAAACTATCGCATAGAGTAATTATGAGGATCCTACAGAATAATGTTTATGAAGGTACCTTGTCAGCTGCATACATGGTACCAATTAAAATCACAATTGTCCGTATGGCATGGCTCAGAGCTTGAACGTTGACCTATGAACCCAGAGGTCACAGTTTGATTCCTGGTCAGGACACATGCCCAGATTGTGAGCTCGATCCCCAGGGGGGGATGTGCAAGAGGCAACTGATCAATGATTCTCTCTCATCATTGATGTTTTTATCTCTCTCTCCTTCTCCATTCCTCTCTGAAGTCAATAAAAATAAGTTGTGTTTTTTTTTTAAACCACAATTAACAGTACAGTAGCAATATTGTTTCCCATGAATCCTATAAAGGTGATGTAATTCCAGTTTGTAGCTTTCTTGTCCCCCTTTTAAGCTGAATGCATGGCATTTCGAACATAGAGCTGCTCTAAAGGCTCAACCTAGAATGCTATTGACTTCATCTTTCAACAATGAAGAAAATTTCCCGTAAGGCTTAACTCAACAAACTGTCCAGAAGAATGTTCTAATAGGTACAAAGAGAGGCAGGAAGATGAGATTCTATTTCCCCTCCAGGGACATTCTCCAGCTGTCTAAGGCACCAATGAAATGTGAAAAAGTTACTGTGAGACTTAATTCCAAACATACTCAAGTGGTTGGTTATTTTTAGAACTTAACTAGAAGGAAAGTCATAGTGGAAAGATCGCTAGACTTAAATACAGAAGACCTTAATTCGGATCCCAGCATTACTATGGTTGCCAGATTCAACAAATAAAAACACTGGCCATCACCAGGTGGGCACATGGCCCAGGGCAGACACTGGCTCTGACCTTGTGGGCTGCCTTCTCCTCCCCTGCCACACACACCCCCACCACCACCACCAGAACAAACAACAACAACAAAACACTGGAAACCAGTCAATAATACTATATTGTATACTTAAAGTTTTATTGAGAGGGTAGAGCTCATGTTAAATGTTCTTTTTACAATTAGAAAAAAAAGAATTAAGAAAACCCCACATAATACTTAATTAAATTAGAATGATTTCTAATTACCTATGCATATATACACTGAGATAAAAAAATATTGCATAGGACATATTTATACTAAAAATTATTTGTACTTATCTGAAATCAATGATAAGTATCTACATACCTCTTTTTAAAGTTATATTTCCCTGATGATTTGGCTTTTTTTAATATGTATATTTTTTATTGATTTCAGAGAGGAAGGGAGAGGGAGAGAGAGAGGTAGAAACATCAATGATGAGAGAAAATCATTGATTGGCTGCCTCCTGCACACCCCCTACTGAGGATTGAGCCTGCAATCTGGGCATGTGCCCTTGGCCAGAATCAAAACCTGGGACCCTTTAGTCTGCTGGCCGATGCTCTATTCACTGAACCAAATGAGCTAGGGCTGATTTGGCTTTTCTTAACAATTCCTATTTTGTAACATTTGCTTATAAGAGTTCCTGCAGTTATAGTTCATGTTTCATTACATTGTAACAGTGCTTCTACATCTAAATTACTTCATTGTTTTCTGCATTGAACATCTATAATAATAAAAGCGTAATATACTAATTAGACTGGACGTCCTTCTGGACAACCTTCCGGACGAAGCCGGGGCTGCGAGGGAAGCCCGAGTCCAGGGTGCCAGAGAGAAGCCGGTGCCAGCAGCCGGGGGAAGGAAGGCCTCCTCTTGCATGAATTTCATGCATCGGGCCTCTAGTGCATTAATAATAAGAAAACATGCTCAACATTATCATATGAGCCGATATCTTGAATATGTACTGTAAAAATCAACAATTCCAAGAACTGCTCTTCAAATTTGATGTGTTAAAGCATACAATTCCATCTTTCGTGACATGAATGGCTTTCCATTTTTTAGGATAACATTTTGTCTCTTAATCAATGAATTTTAAATAGTTATCCACTGAAAAAAAACAACATTGTCATGAATTTGGATTCCTTTCTTCATTACTATACATGATGATGTCACTTGCTGGATGCATATTTAAAAATATCCATGTAAAAGAATAAAATTCTTTAAGATAGTTATGACAAATGGCATAATCTTTGTCCACTCAAGTTGGAATTTCTTTTCCTGTTCATAAGCAGCATTGTCCTTTTTAAGGAATACACTTAAAGGAATACACTTTTATCAGTTCTCTCTTTAACATATTTATGAACAAGTTCCTTTAAGCAATGGAGCACTTCAATAACACTGCTCTTTTTTAAGTTTGAACAAGAAATAATTAGAATTCACTCAGTGAAATTTTTAAAAAGTTGGCAAGAATTTTGGGAACCCTTTCTTCAGAAAGTTTGACTTCAATGCATCAAATGTATTGCGGATTGTCTAATAGTATTTGTCAAAGAGAGTCAATGAGCTTTTTAATGTGAGAGAATTGAATAATTATGAATGCCAAGAAAAAAAATCACAAAAATATTTTAATCGTTGTTTGAATAAAAACTGAAGGTAGGCTATGTGGCCTACTGTCTATTAAATAGAGGCTGTGTGTGGAGACAACCTTTCTTTTCTTTCTTTCTTTTTTTTTTTTTATTGTTGACACTATTACAGATGTCTCCCATTTTCCCCTTTTGCCCACCTCCACCCAGGCCCCTCTCCTGGCCTTTACCACTCTGTTGTCTGTGTCCATGGGCTATGTATATATGTTCTTTGGCTACTTTATTTACCTTCTTCTATTCAGGCCAACGGACCCCACCCATGCACAAATTCATGCACCAGGCCTCTAGTTAACTATAACATATGTACCAGCCAATATAACATGTTAATAATAGAGGGAACTGTGCGGAGGGTGAATATATGGGAACTCTGTGCTATTTGCTCAATTTTCTGTAAATCTAAAACTCTTCTGAAAAATGAAGTCCATTACTTAAAATAGTTCATGGAGATATTTTTTATATGGTAGGCTAGTACAATTCTCAGTTTAAAAAAGAAGTTTAAGAATTGAGAATTAAAGAGGTGACTTAATGCAGCAAAATTCAGAGTCAAGTAAGATTTCTTTGCTCATCTATTGTCACTTTCCACAGTGCTTTACATTATGCATTGTCTTATTTTATTTTCACTGATCTCTGAGGTAAATATTATTTCTATCTTTTAAGTGAGAAGCAGAAGCTTGGACTTATGAAGTTACTGGTTCAAGTTTATTCAACTACTGAGTGAACACAGCCAGAATTTAAATCTATGTCTTTTATATCTATGTTTTTTCTCTCAATGTCATATGAATAAATTTCAATAGAATGGAAGCAGGGAATTCAACTCAAAACACATTTGCTAAGGTTGAGGCCCTGTCTTGGAAGGTATGAGATTATAGAGAAGGTCAGGCATTGACCCTGACCTTGAGAAATGTATGCTCTAGTGAGAGACAGATAAAAGTGATTTACGATAATACCAGGCCCATTGGAGTATTATGGAAAGGCAGTTGTGACTGTTTAACCTGAACACAACCTTCCTATGGGTGGTGAGAAGTTTCAAGGTCAGATTCTACACTTACATGCAATCTCTGCAGATTGGAAGATTACTTCTTTTAACCTGAGGGAGAACTGAAGGATAGAATTCTTGGTTTCTTTTCAAGTGTGAATTAGATGACACTCACAAATGATAAAGCTGACAATCTTATATCTAGTATAAAGGTCTCTGCCTATAGTTTTTCAACTGTAAATGCTTTCCTTGCCACCAAGTAGTTCAGCTGACAATCTGATTATAAGCTTGGATTGAGTAAAAGATTCTTATTTTTCATTAATTAGAGTGTAATAATATAATAATTTTCCTTATAGATCATTCACTTACTATATGCCAGGAACTATTCTAAGTGTTTTAAAAACATTATCTCTTTAATCTTTACAACAGTCCTAAAGCGGGACTCTTTTAACCCCTATTTTACAACTGAGGAATCTGAAATAAGTGTAATACTTGCCCAAGGTTATCCAGCCATAGTGGGGGAGGTATAATTTGAACAGGAATGTGACTCCAGAAACCATCTTATAGTAATTACTAGAGGCCTGGTGCACGGGTTCATGCACATTGATAGGAAAATAATTAGAAGGTGGCTGGTGGGACAGGACTGGGCAAGAGGAGCTGGACATGCCCTCGAGCCAACCTCCCACAGTTCCTCTCCAGCCAGCTGCACCTGGGGTGCCACCATGGCTCGAAGGGTATCTGCAGAGTGAGCAGGGTCCTTCTGGCAGGTGGGGTCCCTTGGCCTGGCCTGCAGGGATCAGGCCCAAACCAGCTCTCCAATATCCCCCGAGGGGTCCCAGATTGCTAGAGGGTGGTTCTCAGGTGACACATCCCAGAATCGGGCTCCCTCCTCTCTGGTTCCAGGTGCGTCACCTAAGAACTGCAGCTGCTAAATCACCGCAGCTCGGCAGCTCCTGTTTTGAGCATCTGCCCCCTGGTGGTCATTGCACGTCATAGCTACTGGTCAGATGGTTGGGCGGTCAGATGATTGCTTAGGCTTTTATATAGAGAGATGTTTCATTGTCTACCTACATCCCCCTCCCCCAACACACACATACACCCTGAAAGAGTATGTTAAAGTGTGTTTATTTATATTATAATTTATCTGTGATTAAATATAATTTCTCTAATCTCTAAAATTATTTTGGTCTTCTCAGGTTCTCCAAAAGCTGGTTAGCAAGGGCATAAATAGCCTCAATTTGATTTAGTTTAAAAACAAGTTCAATTATACATCATCACCAAGTCGGATACATTCCTAAAATACAAAATTGGTTTAACATATGAAAATCAATTAATGTATTACATTACATTAACAGAATAAATGGGGAAAACACATGATTATCTCAATTGGTGCAAAAAAGCATTTGACAAAATTCAACACCCTTTGACCATGAAAATACTCAGCAAACTAGAATTAAGAGAAAACAACCTCAACATAATAAAGGTCATGTATGAAAAGCCCACCACTAACATTATACTCAATAATATAAGACTGAAAGCTTTCCTCTATGATCAGAAACAAAAGGATTTCTGTTTTTTCCACTTCAACATAGTACTAGAAGTCCTAAACTTAGTAAAAAGACAACCCACAGAATGGGAGAAAATATTTGCAAATTTTATACCAAATAAGAGATTGATATCTAGGATATACAAAGAACTTCTCCAACTCAACAACAAAACAAAACAAAAAAATGGGCAAAGAACTTGAGCAGACACTTCTTCAAAGAAGATAAACAAATGGCCCATAAATACATGAAAAGATGCACAACATCAATAGATATTAGGGAAATGTGAACCCAAATCACAATGACATACCACCTCAAACCAATCAGGATAGCTATTTAAAAACAAAAACAGCCCTAGATGATTTTGCTCAGTGGATAGAGTGTTGGCCTGTGGACTGAAGGGTCCCAGGTTCAATTCTGATCAAAGGCATATGCCAGGGTTGTGAGCTCAATCCCAGTAGGAGGCATGCAAGAGTCAGCCAACCAATTATTCTATCTCTCTCTCGCTCTCCCTTCCTCTATGAAATCAATAAAAATATATGAAAACAAAAACAAAAGCAAACAGGAAACAACAAGTGTTTGTGAGGATGTGGAGAAATTGGAACTCTGTGCACTGTTGGTGAAAATGTAAAATGGTGCAACCAATGCGATAAACATGGTGGTTCCTCAATAAATTAAACATAGAATTACCATATGATTCAGTAATTACATTCCAGGCATATACCCAAAATAATATAAAGCAGGGGACTATAAACAGATATTTGTACACCCATGTTCATAGCATTATTCACAACAGCAAAAAGGTGGAAACAACCCAAATGTCCATCAATAGGTGAATGGATAAGCAAAATGTAGTATATACACACCATGGAATATTATTCAACCTTCAAAAGGAATGAAGTTCTGATTCATGTCACAACATGGATGAACCTTGAAGATATGCTAAGTGAAATAACCTAAACATAAAAGGACAAATATTATATGATTTCAGTTATATAAGCAACCTAGAATACTCAAATTCATAGAGAGAGAAAGTAGAATAGTGGTTGCCAGGGGCTGTGAAGTAGGGGGTCAATAGGGAGTTGTTGTTTAATGGGTACAAAGTTTTAGTCTGGGATGATGGAAAAGTTCTGGAGATAGGTAGTGATAATGTGAGAATAAGCAAGTAATCTTTTCTGTCAAATAAGAGAGTTTAGACAGCCACCATTTTGAAACAGCAAAGGTCAATCCCTCCCTTTTTAAATTAGCCAATCCCACAAGATTGTAAGCCTAAACTCTTCCAATCAAGAGTGAGGGACAGAGTGAACCAAGATGGTGGCATAAGGTATACACCTGTATGTGCTGCCTCTCACAACCACACCAAAACTACAACTAAAAGACAAAAAGTCTATCATCCGGAACCATGGGAAAGCTGGCTGATTAGAAATTCTACAACTAGAAGAAAAGAGAAAAGATCATTGAGACGTGCACAAGCACGGAAAAGCTGAGGTACGGAGGCGCATGAATAGGGCTGGCAGCTGGCGACTGGGTGCGCTGTTTTTTTCAACCCGAAGGGAGACACAAGCTCTCGATTACTCTGAACTCCAGTTTCCAGCGAGACTCTGGGGACCCAGACTCCTATAGGGAGAAGCTGGACTGTCTGCCATCAGGTCGGAAAGTGAGGGTGGCTTTCTTGCAGAGGTGCACACAGGAATAATTGTTTACTGCTCTGGGGCATGGGACATGGGGACTTGGAAATGCAGAGATGCAGAGATGGCTGACTGGCAGCCATCACTGTTTGCCACACTCTAGTGACTCCCTGACACCCCACCCTGCCCAATTTACAAACCCACCCAAACTGTGGGCAGCGGCTTTTGCACATAAATGGCCTGCCCTATCACAGCTTAACCTAACAAACTGCAGCTCTGGTCAGACAGCTCCAAAACTTCCAAACCCCAAGCAAAGAGGAGAAATCTGCAGATCTTGCTGTAGCTCCTGCTGGGTGGCCTCAGACAGTAGCTGACCTGCACCCCATTGGAGATCCAGAAGCCAGTGTACCTAGTGGTCAGTGTGAGATGATACCAGATTTCAACTCCTCATATCCATAAGTGACACATTCAAAAGGCAGATTCAGTGAGCACCAAAGCCCCAATGAAACAAGTCCTGCCCCATAAGGGTGTTTCTAGCACAGCAGTTCTTCATCATAGACACAGCGGGTCCTCACAGCCAATTGGCCTGGAGGTCAATTCCTCCCAGTGTACCAACAGCAATCAAGGCTTAACTACAACAAGACTGTGCACACAGCCCACAAAGGGGTGCACCAAGAATGTCCACCTCAGGTGATTGGGGAGGCTGAACCACTGGGCCCTATAGGTCACCTACCACAGAAAACCACTCCATCAACACAGGGAAGCAGCCAAAATGCAGAGACAAAGAAACAGATCACAAATGAAATGGAGGAAAGCAAACTATTGCAGATAGAGTTCAAAACCACATTTATAAGGTTATTCAAGAATCGTCTAAAAACCTCTGAGGAACTTAGTGAGACCTTTAAGGATCTTAATGAGAATGCCAAAAAAATGGAAAAGGACCAGTCAGAAATTAAGTATACACTGTCTGAAATAAAGAATATAAGAAATTCAACAGTAGACCAAAGGACCCCAAGAATCAAACCAAAGATCTGAAATATGAGGAAACAAAAAACACCCAACCAGAAAAACAAAAAGAAAAAAGAATCCAAACATATGAAGATAGTGTAAGGAGCCTCAGGGACAACTTTAAGTGAACCAACATCAGAATTATGGGGATGCCAGAAGAAGAGAGAGAGCAAAATATTGAAAACCTATTAGAAGAAATAATGACAGAAAACTTCCCCCACCTGGTGAAAGAAGTAGACTTACCAGTCCAGGAAGCACAGAGAGCCCCAAACAAAAGGAATCCAAAGAGGACCACACCAAGACACATCATAATTAAAATGCCAAGGGCAAAAGACAAGGAGAGAATCTTGAAAGCAGTAAGAGAAAAAGTTAGTTACTTATAAGTGAGTACCCATATGAATGTCAGCTGATTTCTCAACAGAAACTATGCAGGCCAGATGGGAGTGGCAAGAAATATTCAAAGTGATGAATAGCAAGAACCTACAACCAAGATTACTCTACCCAGCAAAGCTATCATTCAGAATCGAAGGTCAGATAAAGAGCTTCACAGACAAGAAAAAACTAAAGGAGTTCATCATCACCAAACTAGTATTATATGAAATGCTGAAAGGTATTCTTTAAGAAGAGGAAGAAGAAGAAAAAGGTAAAGATAAAAATTATGAACAACAAATACATATCTATCAACAAGTGAATCTAAAAATCAAGTGAATAAAAAATCTGATGAACAGAATAAACTGGTGAATATAATAGAATCAGGGGCATAGAAAGGGAGTGGACTGACAATTCTTGGGGGGGAAAGTGATGTGGGGGGTGTGGGAAGAGACTGGACAAAAATCATACACCTATGGAAGAGGACAGTGGTGGGGGGGAGGGGTAAGGCCAGAGGGTGGGGTGGGAACTGGGTGGAGGGGAGCTATGGGGGGAAAAAAGAGGAACAATTGTAATAATCTGAACAATAAAGATTTATTAAATTTAAAAAAGAAGAGGAAGAAGAAGAAAAAGGTAAAGATAAAAATTATGAACAACAAAATGACAACAAATACATATCTATCAACAAGTGAATCTAAAAATCAAGTGAATAAAAAAATATGATGAGCAGAATAAACTGAGGAATATAATAGAATCGAGGGCATAGAAAGGAAGTGGACTGACAATTCTCAGGGGGCAGGGGGTGTGAGGGGTGTGGGAAGAGATTGGACAAAAATCTTATGCCTATGGATCAAGACAGTGGCGGGGGGGGGTGGTAAGGGCAGAGGGTGGGGTGAGGAATCAGGTGGAGGGGAGCTATGGGGGGAAAAAAGAGGAACATCTGTAATAATCTGAACAATAGAGATTTATTAAAAAAAAAAAAGAGTGAGGGACAAATCACATGCATCAGCGGACTGCCTGCTCAGTGTGCATGTGCTCCCAGACCCTGTGCATGCATACTCTCCTGCAGGGGTAAAAACATTTGCCTTGCTGTCCGGCTCCCGAGTGTGCTTTGCGTTCTACCAGGACCCCTGATTTTGGGGGCTTGCCTTACTTTTAACAGTAATCATTATAAAACAATATGAATGTAGTTAACACCACTATACTGTACACTTAAAGATGATTAAGCCCACCCAGTGTGGCTCAGTGGTTGAGCATCAACCTATGAACCAGGAGGACACAGTTCAATTCCCAGTCAGGACACATGCCTGGGTTGCAGGCTTGATCCCTGGGTGGGGGGTGTACAGGAGGCAGCTGACCAATGATCCCCTCTCATCACTGATGTTTCTATCTCTGTCCCTCCCTCTCTGAAATCAATAAAAGCGTATTTTTTAAAAAATAGTTATAATGGTAAACTTTATGTTATGTATATTTTTATACAATAAAAAATAAAATAAGTTAGTTAAAGCCACTCATTTAAAGGGATTTCTAAATTTAACTTAAGCTTTCTAAATTCACTCCCTCTCCTTTTTTCTCTCCAAAGATGACCTCTAGGTATACATGTAGAAGTGTTTGCCCTTCATGATCTTGTGACATTGGTGAGTAAAAAGCCCCACACCTAAGTTGATCTATGTATATGCACTGCCTGCCATTCATTCACATATATTTGGTTTATTCCTGACCTTTGGCATGAAATTAATGGCCTATTTGTTATTCACTCAGTTTCCAGTGGCCTTTCCTTGATGATTTAATTTCTCTTGTCTCTAGGTATTACAGTTTACTCTCTATTTCCACCACATTCTCCAACCAGGCCCTGGCCTTGGCTGTCCACTGTTCATGCCTTTGCTGCATGATCTATTAGCAGTTCATGCCCGAAACACTGCCCCTCAACTCAGAGTTCCCAGCACAAGGAAACCCAGGGCACTTGAGAGAGCAAACTGAACTCTCTACCTCACCCAACCAGCCACGCAACTAGCTTAAATAGGCTCACCTTCCCTTTTGTACAGAGCCATGCAAAATAGTGGTTTACTTCCAACATCCCAAATTGGGTTCATGGCAAGAACTCCTTTGTTCTTGCAGCTGAAGGGTAAAAACAGAGATACAAATCAATGATGATTGACTGTCTCTATTGCCTTGAGAGCATGTATCTAAAGGCTTTTCTGTTTCAGTGTATGTCCTCTTGGCCTTAGATTCAATGACACTGAATATAATCAAGTACACATTTAATAAAACCTACAGTTCTGGTAGCAGCTGTCCAGAAAATACACAAAATGAAATTTGAATTCCCTACCATTACAAGTCACTACATTTATCCTACCAGGCAGCAGTCCTAAATTCTTAGCTTGCTGGAATTAAGATTTAGTTTATCTTTTGTAACATATCACTCTATTAAAGCAAATTTGATGATCAATGAATTGATGGGGAAAATGAGACATTTTTGGGGGGCTAGCAATCTGAATCTGTGCACTAACCTAATGTACATTCTTGATAGCCTATAATTAAGTCACTGCACCTTTCTCCACAATCTGGTCTTATAAGACCGGTTTACCTAAGTATTACTCCCATTTTACAGAGACCATAAACCATGAACAATGCCCAGATGGGGTTATCAGTGCTGGTGCCAGGCCAGGCCTTTAGGTGTGGTCTCATGGCCCCCATCCCAGCACATGGGGCTTTTTGCAAAGCCCACGAAAGGTCCGGAAGTCCCATATTTGGGGGACAAAGGAACCAAAGGGTATAAAGAAAGAGCTTCCTCCATATTGGTTTGGTCAGGATTTGGAGAGAAAGTCTCCCCTGAGTCCTGTACTAGTACATGTGAGACATCAGAAAATAAATGGGTTTTTCCTGTGTCTCCGGTATTCCTGTGTATTTTTCGGTCACCTGGTAAATTCTGTAACATAAAAATGGTTCCCTGACCGAGAACTTTCCCCCTTGAGGCACCGCTGTGGGAGAGCAGGCATGTGGGCCCACTCAACCGAGCCCATGATGACAGGAAAGCACGCTCCAGTGATTTACTGGGTTCCAGTCCCCATTGGGCCTGGGCAACCGGGGGCCCTGCTAGTGCTCGAGTAAACTCCAAGGAGGACAGGAAAACCCTTTTCTGAAACCAGACATCTGACTGGAGAGTTCCCCCACGGGGGACCAGTCCGAGTTCAGGCCTGCCTTTAAGGACAGAAGAAGTAGCTGATCACTACTTAGGCAAATTATTTGCTTCAGTTCAGGATTTCCCAATGGGTGAGGGTCAAAACTCAGACTGACTGGTGTGTGAAAGTGAGTGTGGCAGCCTGAGTGACGTGAAAGCTACCTTGTGTTCTCCTGTGTCTCTGTGAACTGGGAGGGGATTGTGCGGTCTGGCTGCAAGCACGGGAAGTTGTTCCTTTAAACCTGCTGTGTTAGAATGTATGCTAAAGAAAATTAAAAAGGGCTCAGACTGCTGCCTGAAATGCAGATGTATCTCTGCAAAATTAGGGGCCCCCAGCTTATGGCCAAGGATGGGAAACATGAGAGTGTTTGTTGACATTTTATGTCTCTTTGTCTTTTAATTTGTTTAAAGATGAGGCAAGTCCCACTTTGGGGGAAGCCTCGTTGTGTGTGGTGAGGCTAAGCACGTGACAGATTGCAGGATGTCCCAGCAGCTGCCAAGAATCCTTATTCTTGGGGATCATCTTGCTCTTTCTGTCAGGGTATTAGCTCACCAGAAACTCTTAGCTAGTGATATTTCTCTTTATGTCTGTAAAGGAGGGACTTTAATTTGCTCTTCCCTGATTTATGATTTTCTGTGCTGGGTTAAAAATTTTAAGATTCTAAGACTATTTGCAAGAGTTGTAAAAGAGTCATAAAGATCTCAGGGAATTTTAAACAAAGAACAACTAGCTAGTTTATAGCTTGCTTGTAACTAACAGGCCCTTATCTCCCTTGCTAAGGACAGAGTAAAAGGTTAATGCAGAATGGGACGGGGAGAGGGGGAAAGATAAGAACAGGAAAAAAAAGGTCATTTTACTCTTAAGCAGAGAAGCAAGAGGTTTCTGGTTCTGAGCCTAGCAGAATGAGGTTGCTGAGTGCTTCTTAAACTACATCATAACATTCAGCAGAGGAACTTTAAGATATAATATCTTATTGGCCTGACTAAAAGGATTAATTCTGTTGTCAAGACCAAATCTTTAATGTTACAACTGGTTAAAGTTTTAATAATCTTTATATTTGACAGCTTTTCCAAATGTAATATTTCAATAATTTAACTTAGAGATAGCTTTGTGACATCTCAAGGGCCCTGGGGTGACACAAAGATTTATTCTCTCTCCCAAAAAAGAAATATTTTGAACTAAATTAGACCAATGCAATATATTTGAAATTACATAAGGAAGTACTAGTAAGCTATGCAGGCTGGGTTGGGTAACAAGATTAATGCTTCCATGATAATGGGCAGTTCTTGCTCAGGGGCATAAGACCCAGATTAGCATGTCCTTTCCTTGAACAGAAAGGGCAATCATGGTTATTGGTCAAGAAAATGCTTTAGGTAGTAATTGGCTTCAAAAATATCAAAGTTGTTAAGATATAATAAATAGATGTAACTAAAATGAAGAATTTAGATAAAGCTTTTCAGTAATAATTATAATTATGTTAATAATAAAAGTCAAGTCACTCAAGAGGAGACTGACTGTGCACTCTATTGGAGGAAGGGGCCAGTCCTCCTTCTCCCTGTAAAAGCAGAGAAGCCTAAAAGAGAACAAGGGCAGACAAGAATGAGACCCTTGTTCTGTCTTCCCCTCCCTATGCCACCCAGGGACCATCTGAGGGAACAGCCAAGATGATGATTTACAATCCCAGCCTCCGCCTGGGGAGGAGAGCTATCTTGATAAGGCTCCAGCCACCATGAGGCCACTGTGCCATCAGAAACCAGCTTTTCTAGTTGTGAAAGGAGTTGGAGCAGTAAAAAAGAGTTTAAAACTCTGCTGGAAGACCCACGTGGCTCAGCTGATGAGCTAGACTAAAAGAAGGGGGATCGATTTGAAAGTCAGCTATGGCTATCTGGAAAAGGGAGCACACCTGGCTGGCCCTGGTGTGCTTCCAGCAGATGTAAGATTTCCAAACCCGGGAGCCCCAGTGAGACTCAGAACCTAAATAAGGCCTTCAATTTTCAGCAAAGCAAAGAAGGGCTTTTTGAACTTACCAAGACTAGACGATCAAATGAGAAAGTACTCTGGGCCAGACCCTGAGGACCTGTTGGGTCAAGAAATATAAATTAGCCCTAACCAGTTTGGCTCAGTGGATGGAGCGTCGGCCTGAGGACTGAAGGGTCCCAGGTTTGATTCCAGTCAAGGTCATGTACCTGGGTTGCGGGCACATCCCCACTAGGAGGTGTACAGGAGGCAGCTGATCGATGTTTCTCTCCCATTGATGTTTCTAGCTCTCTATCCCTCTCCCTTCCTCTCTGTAAAAAATCAATAAAATATATTTTAAAAAAAAGAAATATAAATTACATTTTGTCACCAACAGTTGAACTGACATCTCAAGAAAATGTTAAAAAGGCTTTGGAGCATTGCTGGGTTAAATGATAATCATGTAAATATTTTAAAAAAAAAACAATAAAAAAACTGAAACATTAACTGCTAGACAAGTTTTAATTTGCCTGCTCTCAGTTTTTATTACAGAAGGTCTCTAGTATTTTGTTGAAGGTATATTTTCTTGAAAGTAAGAGTGTGTTTAAAGTGTGTTCATAAATGTTAATCTAAGAAATGCTGACTGTTTACTTTTTGGTAATCATTGAAAAATTAAGGTTTCTAAAAGTGAAGAATTCTAATACATTTTAAAGAAAGAAAAGGTCTGTACAAGTGGCTGATGGTATGACAGAAAGAAAGAATATTAGAGTAGAATACTCAATGGAAGGACTGAGGCATGGTTATGCATTTTTGAAGGACATAGAAAGAAGGTTTGAAGGCTAATTTGAAAGTGTGAAATTTGTGAATGTTGCGTATGTGATAAGAAAGAAAAGAAAAATGTTAAAAGGAAATTAATTAAATTATACAGGCCAGTAAGCCAGGACAAGCAGAACAGGAAAACTGAGGTATTTAAACAGCAGTTTGCAACCATCTAGAAAACTCTCTCTTCCCTAAACCAAGGACACTTAAAAGTCAATGATTTGCATTTTGCCTCCCTAAACAGAGGGTAAATAGCTTATGCCAAAGTACTTGGGAAGACTGATGGGAGAAATCCAATTAGTGTCATTTGCTGACCACACACAAGGACAAATGAAATTAGAAAATAAGCCTTACTTTGGTCAGTTCTTTTCTAGTAAAATAATTATGTTATATTAATCAGGTATCTAATAAAAAGACCATATTTTAATCATAGGAACTAAAGTTTGCTGGCCTATGTTCCTGTCTAATACACTTTAATATTTAATCTTTTGGTAAAATCAAGTTTGACAATCCTTCAAGGGTTTGCCTTTTTTAAAAACTTCCTTTTGATCTAGAATTGGCTTTAGATCATCCCAATAGGCTCTGAAATGCCTCAAAGGTTTGTTTTCTCTCTCATGAAGGAAAGTTTTATACTGAAGGTACATAGGATCCTTTGTCAAATATAGTTATAACTAATGGTTATTAGTTATAATATTACAGAATGTTGGGTTTTACAGAAAGGACAACATTCCATGTCATCTGCATTATAATGAAATCCATAACCGTGTCATTTTAAATTTCTTCTTGTCATTTGGAGGCAGTAACTGCTTTGTTATAATACATTTGGAAAAATATTACTCTGAAGAGTCCATGGAAAGGACTGGCAAGGAAAATCAGAAGATCTTATAGCAGGTCAGTGTATTTTTCTCCCTATATTATCCCTCTGAAATTTGGCAATACTTAATGAATGAATCATGGCAATGCATTTCTTTGCATAAATTCAATAAGACCGGTTTTCAATGGTGGTTTTATTGACAGAAAACTTTGATTGGAGTGTCATGTTTTAAAGAGCCCTGTCTGGACTCTGAAGACTTGAAGCCTATAAGAGTGCCACAGAGAAAGCCTGGTACCTTGCTTGGTAGCTCTGAAAATGGATGGCACTGGAGCATCAGGTCCATACCCTGCCATTGCTGGTGGTTGGTCAGAGTGGAAGGGGAGAAACAAGGGCACCTCTGCATCCCTGTGGAACCCCCACCCACTCTAGACTGCGAGGAGTAGGAGGGCTGTTGAGATGGGCCGTCAAGCCTACCGTGTGGGCCGGGTGGAGTTGCTGCAGGTGAGAAATTCACCTAACCCAGCAGATACTGCAGGCAGGCTGATGGCAGCTGGATGGCTTGGCTTCTCTGCCCTATGGGGCACACTGAGATTCAGTCATGAAATTTCGGCAAAGGGGGTCAGTTACCATTCTTGTTGTGTTTATGCAAACAATCAGGCCAAGTTGAATGCAATAGATAAATTGATCTTAATTTGGCTCTTTAATAAACATAAAGGTGATTTTAAGGAGAAAAATTCTATTTCAATAGGTGTTATTAGAACTGAAATGTTTTCTTTCCCTTCCACCAGACCATTTGTTGTAACTCTTGCTGTTCTAATTGCTCAATAATACTAAACTTTATAATACAGTTTGTCTCTGCCAGGTCACAAGCCCACCTTCTTCCGTGCCCAGGCCTCATTATCCCTCTGACAGAGAACAAGGATCTCTTGGCTCTGAAAGAAAACTCTGTCCCTCCTCAGCATGGAAGTAGTCGGAGGAGCCCACCAACATCCATTTTCCTTGAAAGAATTCAGAGCCAGGATCCTTGAGGGGATGTGTTAGGTAGTTAGACAGACATGAGAAGAGCAAGGACGATGGGCCAACTGGAGAAGAAACAGATGGGACCCTGAGATGTGCTTCTCACCACTCCAACTGCTTTGAAGCTAGAAATGAAGAAACCTGTGTAGACTCCCTCTCCCTTCCTCTAAGAAAGCCAGCAGGTTTAGAACAGCTAATAGAGATAGAATCAGTAAGCCCTGAAGCCCCAGATGTTACTCCAGACCAGGTCTCTGGACTACCATCACAATCCCTTGGGTGATAAAGATGAAAAAAAAAAATACTCGAGCTGCTGAACACCCTACTCCCTAGTTTTCAGTCTTCTATTGAATCCCCAAGGCTGAAAGTCAGCTTGAGGATCAACGGGAGCAGGGGGGGAAGCGGGAGAGATGATGGGGAAAATGAGACATTTTTGGGGGGCTAGCAATCTGAATCTGTGCACTAACCTAATGTACATTCTTGATAGCCTATAATTAAGTCACTGCACCTTTCTCCACAATCTGGTCTTACAAGATTGGTTTACCTAAGTACTACTCCCATTTTACAGAGACCATAACCATGAACAATACCCAGATGGGGTTATCAGTGCTGGTGCCATGCCAGGCCTTTAGGTGTGGTCTCAGGGCCCCCATCCCAGCACATGGGGCTTTTTGCAAAGCCCACGAAAGGTCCGGAAGTCCCATATTTGGGGGACAAAGGAACCAAAGGGTATAAAGGAAAAGCTTCCTCCATATTGGTTTGGTCAGGATTTGGAGAGAAAGTCTCCCCTGAGTCCTGTACTAGTACATGTGAGACATCAGAAAATAAATGGGTTTTTCCTGTGTCTCCGGTATTCCTGTGTATTTTTCGGTCGCCTCGTAAATTCTGTAACAGAATTATATGTTACCCTAAACTCAGAGAAATTAAAAATCCTCAAAGTTTTCAGGTCTGCCCTTTGAAAACAGTTTCAGAATTTTGGAATAAACAAAAAATCATTAGGAGTCAGATGTAATAATAGCTCTACTTAAAGCCATGTTGTGGCCATAAAACAGTGAGTAATTTTCTTGCATAGCTCAAACTGATGAAAAGGCAACTTGATTGGGGAGATCAGCACAACCCTGCCCCTTTCCATAGCCCTTGACTGAATGCCAAGGGGATGCAAAAGACAGACTCCCTTGCCTCAAGGTGGGATAAACTGTGTGGTGTCATTTATACTCCAGGGTGGGATAAACTCAGTTGAAACCACATTCTCACCTAAGTTTCTCCCCGTTTCCCTCTCACGTCTTTTCCTAAAAGCATTCCCTCAATAATTAAATTTCTTGAGAATCCTATCTCAGGCTCTATTTCTGGGGAACCCAACCCAATCAGCCTGTACAAAAGAAAGATGAATACTAATGACATCCTTTGAATGCCTGGATCTCACCAAGTTTTTTCTCATACTTTTTAGTTAGGTGAGCTAGTTTGCTTAAGCTATTTGGATTTGAGTTTCTGTCATTTGCATCTAAGAGTCCTGACACTTACCAGCATTCTATAAATGTTTGTTGACTAATTATAAAGAGAGTGAAATGGAAACATAGGTGAGGATAAAACATGAGCTAGTTTGTTTAAGCTACTTGGATTGGGTTTCTGTCATTTACATCTGAAAGAGTCCTGCTGTTCAGCGGGTATTTATAAATATTTGTTGAATTATAAATAGAGTGAAATGGAACTAGAGATGAAGATGCAATGAATTCTGCCGAGGAGTGTTTTGAGAAGAAATGGTAATTTACGTGTATCTAAGCCTGTAATATGAATAATAGATCAGCAATAAGGTGAGTAGTGGGGACATACTGGGTCTAAGGAGCCTTTGTAAAAGCTAAGGTTTGGCAATCTGAAAGTACCTGTTTTTTTTTTTGGCGGGGGGGAATGAGTTGTCCTACAACTCAAAGGGGTGAAATAAAAATACTGATTTTGTTGAAGCAGCAATTTTATAAGATTGTATAGAAGGGAAGGCTGACCATTACTGGCATGTATTACCAAGATTGTGGACTAGTGCTGACAGGTGGGCTATAAAAGAAGGTACAAGAAGTACAAACAACACTCTGATGCAATGACAAAGAGAAGGCAGCCAGCATAAATGAGCTGTGGCTGATAGTCATGGTCACATGCAATCAGGGTAAAGATCTGCTGAGACCCATGGATCCTGAGGTGTGTTCTTCACCCACATGGGAGCTCAGTGTACACACATCAGTCTCCTTGGTGTCATTTTGTCCTGATCTTTTCACCCAAGGCAAGAGCTGGTCTGTACAAGTTAAGTCATCATCCAAGTCGTCATTTTCAGAAAGCAATATTATAGATAATACAGTATTATTCATATTGATTGTTCATAATAACACCTGCTCCCATAATGTATAATATGAGCCTACATATAGCCAGAGGCTTTCATATGAATTATCACATTTAATCTTCACAATCATCCAACAAAAACCATAGAAGTTAAAACTTTGCCAAAGTCACCAGACTTTAAACCATGTTTTCTCTCTTCAAGTTCATGCCTCATGGTGATTCCTATGGGCACTCAATAAATATTTGCTAAGATGAGCTTAAATAGCACTACTAGTCTTTTTAATACCTTTATTATTTATTTATTTATTTGAGAGAGAGAGAGAGAGAGAGAGAGAGAGAGAGAGAGAGAGAGAGAGAGAGAGACATTGATTTGTGTTCCACTTATTTCACTTATTTTTGCATTCAATGGTTGATTTTTGTATGTGGCCTGTCCAGGGATTGAACCTGCAACCTTGTCATATTGGACTGATGCTCTAACCAACTGAGCCACCCGGCCAGGGATATAGTTCTTGACTTTTATTTCTCTGTGCTTCTCAGGATTATGACTTCCATCTGACACCTACCCCAGCACACTGGGAGTCAGGCTTCCCTTGAAAGTAAGCCTTCTTTCTAGGCTGCTTTTCTTGCTGGAAGAACCTGACCCTCATCCTACATTCCTTTTGGACATCTAATAGGCCTTTCAGACTTAACATGTCTAAAATGAAATTATTGATTTTTAAAATCCATATATTCTCTAGTTCTCCCCCACTCTTCCCCATTTCAGCAAATGATGCCACCATTCAGTGAGTTATTAAAGCCAGAACCTTGAGTGTCAACCTGCTAATTTCACTTCCAAATTAGATCTATAATCTATTCAGTCCTCTCTATTATCTCCACTAGTACCATCCTAGCCTAAGACACCCTTCTTTCAAAGCTGGAATAGCCTCCTAGTTGTACTTCCTAATTCTAATCTTGTTGGCACTTACACATAACCCATTCTACACACATCAGCCAGAGTGAGCTTTAAAAGTGTAAACTAGATCACAACATCCTTTTATTTAAAATCCTTTAATGGCCTCCAATTGTACTTTGAATAAATCGGTTCTTAAAGAACCTACAATGGGAGGAATCCAAGATGGCGGTGTAGGTAAACACCTAAACTGCTGCCTCACACAACAATTTCAAAACTACAACTAAAAGACAAAATGTCTATCACCCAGAACCATGGGAAAGCTGGCTGAGTGGTTTCCTACAACTAGAAGGAAAGAGAAAAGAGCATTGAGACGTGCACGAGCGCTGAAAAGCTGAGGTATGGAGGCGTGTGATCCGGGCTGGCGGCAGGCATTGCTTTTTTCAACCCGAAGGAAGACAAGCCCCCGATTACTCTGAAATCCAGTCTCTGGGGAGACACAGGGGACCCAAACTCCTATGGGGAGAAGCTGGACTGTCTGCCAGTGAGGGTGGCTTGCTTGCAGAGCTGCGCGCAGGAATAATTGTTTACTGCACTGGGGCACAGGACTCGAGGATGCCGTCGGGGACACAGAGCCGGCTAACTAGCAGCCATTGCTGTTTGCCACGCCCTAGCCTAGTGACACCCTGAGACCCCGCCCTGCACAACCTACAAACCCACCCAAGCTCCAAGCAGCGGCTTTAGCATAAGAAAGCCCTGCCCTATCGCAGCTTAACCTAGCAAACTTGCAGCCCGGGTCAGACAGCTCCAAAACCTCCAAACCCCAAGCAAAGAAGAGAAAACTGTAGCTCTCACTGTAGCTCCTGCTGGGTGGCCTCAGACAGTAGCTGACCTGCACCCCATTGGAGATCCAGAAGCCAGTGTACCTAGTGGTCAGTGTGAGACACCAGATTTCAACTCCTCACATCCATAAGTGACACATTCAACAGGCAGACTCAGCAAGCACCAAAGACCCACTGAAACAAGTCCTGCCCCATAAGTGTGTCTTCAGCACAGCAGTTCTTCCATTATAGACACAGTGAGTGCTCACAGCTAATTGGCCTGGAGGTCAATTCCTCCCAGTGTACCAACGGCAATTAAGGCTTAACTACACCAAGACTTTGCACTCAGCCCACAAAGGGGTGTACCAAGAGCGTCCACATCAGGTGATTGGGGAGGCTGAGCTACTGCCCCTTATAGATCACCTACCACACAAAGCTACTCCATCAACACAGGGAAGCAGCCAAAATGTGGAGACAAAGAAACATGTCACGAAAACGGAGGAAAGCAAACTACTGGATGACGTAGAGTTCAGAACCACATTTATAAGGTTACTCAAGAATCTTCTTAAAACCACCAAGAAACTTGATGAGACCTTTAAGGATATTAATGAGAATGCCAAAAAAATGGAAAAGGATCAGTCAGAAATGAAGCATACACTGTCTGAAATAAAAAATATACAGAAACTCAACTGTAGATCAACATACCCCAAGAATCAAACCAAACTGTAGGTCAACGTACCCCAAGAATCAAACCAAAGATCTGAAATATGTGGAAACAAAAAACATCCAACCAGAAAAACAAAAAGAAAAAAGAATCCAAAAATATGAAGATAGTGTAAGGAGCCTCTGGGACAACTTTAAGCGAACCAACATCTGAATTTTTGGGGTGCCAGAAGAAGGGAGAGAGCAAAATATTGAAAACCTATTAGAAGAAATAATGACAGAAAACTTTCCCGACCTGGTGAAAGAAATAGACTTACAAGTTCAGGAAGCACACAGAACCCCATACAAGAAGAATCCAAAGAGGACCACACCAAGACACATCATAATTTAAAATGCCAAGGGCAAAAGACAAAGAGAGAATCTTGAAAGCAGCAAGAGGAAAACAGTTAATTACCTACAAGGGAGTACCCATATGACTGTCAGCTGATTTCTCAACAGAAACTGTGCAGGCCAGAAGGGAGTGCAAGAAATATTCAAAGTGATGAACAGCAAGAACCTACAACCAAGATTACTCTACCCAGCAAAGCTATCATTCAGAGTTGAAGGTCAGATAAAGAGCTTCACAGACAAGAAAAAGCTAAAGGAGTTCATCGCCACCAAACCAGGATTACATGAAATGCTGAAGGGTATTCTTTAAGAAGAGGAAGAAGAAGAAAAAGGTAAAGATAAAAATTATGAACAACAAAATGACATCAAATACATACCTACCAACAAGTGAATCTAAAACTCAAGTGAATAAAAAATCTGAAGAACAGAATGGACTGGTGAATATAATAGAATCAGGGAGATAGAAAGGGCGTGGACTGACGATTCTCAGGGGAAGCAGGTGTGAGGGGTGCGGGAAGAGATTGGACAAAAATCTTACTCCTATGGATGAAGACAGTGGTGGGGGGTAAGGGCATGGGGTGGGGTGGAGAATCAGGTGGAGGGGAGCTATGGGGAAAAAAAAAAGAGGAACACCTGTAATAATGTGTACAATAAAGATTTATTTAAAAAAAAAAAAAAGAACCTACAATGCCCTTGAGGTATACAGTGAAGGAATAAAATAGTCACTATAGTCAAGCTATTAAATTATTACAATCAAGTAGGTTGAGGCATGAGGAAACAATTCTATTTTTGTTTTAACTAGCCTGGAAACTTGCACTATTAAATTTTCCAGGCCTGTGCCAATGCCTCCAGATAATTCTCTGATTATCCCCTGAAGGACTACATATCCAGAACACTTGACATCCACCTGACACACATTATCCTGAACACTGGATGTGACCAGACACCCTGGTGCCCATTCTTCAGACCACCTGGTATCTATTATCCAGACAGCTGACATTGTCTGAAAACTGCCCTGGATCAATCCTAGGACTGATTCTTCTCAAGAATGTACTTTTTACTATAAAAACTTCACTTTTCTTTCTTCTTTGGAACAATTCTGAGTTTTCGCCTAGTTGTGTTTCTGGTTTACAAACCCAAAGACCCTTTAATAAATCTTTGACATTCATTTTTAGCCAAAGCCTCCAACTCTTTTTTTGTTTGTTTTAAGATTTTTTAATAGATTTTTAAAGAGAAAAGAAGGGAGGGGGAGAGAGAGAAACATCTGTATGAGAGCACAACATCAATTGGCTGCCTCCTGCACGTCCCCTACTGGGGATCAAGTCTCCAGATTCTTCTTGAGTTGATTTTGCATCCTGCATATATTGCCTGGTTACCTCTCCAGTATCACTGTCCTCTTCACTCAGCACATTCCACTTTGGATTCCTAGAGTATATGTAGTTCTTTCTTGCCTCAGGGACTTTCTATTGGACTTTCTCTGCTTGGAATGCTCTTGATTAGGGCTAGTTCTCCTCACTTTTCATGACTTAATAAAATTTTACTTCTTCAAAAAGGCTTTCTGAAAACCCCCTATCTACAGTAGTTGTCTTAATATTCTCAATTGTGGCACATTGTTCTTTTTTTCACAGCAACCTGAAATTGTTGCAATTATTTTATTTCTGAGATTCCTTGTTATATGTCTTCTGTACAAGAAAGTGAACTTCATAAAGGCAAAGACATTGTCTAGACTTGGTTATATCACTAATTCTTGGCACAAAGTAGGCCTTTAATAAATATTACTTAAGTGAATAAATAATTGAATGATATTTCACCTAATTGAGAAGACTGTAAGATGGCATTTATCCAGAAAATACAAAGTACTCAGTGACCAGAAGACAAACAACTCAATAAACGATAGGTTAAAAAGGTGAAAATTCCCGGCCCGTGTGGTCTAGTTGGTTGAGCATCATCAGGTGCACCAGGAGGTCACTGGTTCATCCTGGTCAGGGCACTTGCCCAGGTTGCAGGCTGGACTCCAATTGGGGGCATACAGGAGGCAGCCAATCGATGTTTCTCTCCCCCATGTTTCCCTCTCCTCTCTCTCTCTCTCTCTCTCCCCCCATTTCCTTTCACTGAAATCAATTAAAAATATTTTTTAAATGTGAAGATATCTTTTTTAGTTAATAAAGATATATAGAGGGCAAATAAATACAAGAAAAGATGCTCAACACCATTAGTGATAAGGGGAGTGAAAACTAAACCCATATCGATACTTCTACACACCCACTAGAATAGCTAAAATGAAAAAGACTGATAATACCAAGTGTTAAGTATGTGAAACAAATGAACTCTCTATTTCACCAGTGGCAATGAGAAATGGTACAGCCACTTTAGAAAATAATCATAGCTCCTCAAAAAATTAAACATGCACTTACTCTCTAACCCAGCAATCCTACTTCTAGGAATTTACCCAAGAGAAATAAAAAATATGTTCCCTTGAAGGTTTGCATATGTCTTCATAGTAGACTGAACAATAAGTGTTCACCAACTGACAAATAGGTTAAAATTGTGATACATTCATATATTGGCATATATTTGTTAGGGGCAAAATAGAATATTGGGGACTAGCTATGGTTATGGGATATATTTATCATGCTCTGTTAACCATGATTACCTTGTGTTGGTTAAAGAAAGGGCATTCTAACCTGTCTGGGAGTGGTATGTCCCTGTGGGCTGGGAGTCATCTTGAACCTGGAGTCAACCTTGGAATGTGGTCCATTCTCATTCAAGAACTGACTATTATCATGGAAAGATTAACAACCTTGTTGCCCAAACAATGGAGTCCTGCCCCAGCCTGCATTGCCTACTTCCCCATTCCTGAAATCCTTACTTCATCCTGTAATCTTAGTCCTACCCTATATTAGCAGCTGGGGGGCTGCAGAGCAGATTTTTGTGAATGACCTGCTTCTCTCCCAGACTGCCTCAAGTATTGGAATAAACGCTCACATATGATTCAACCCTGTCTCTGCTTAATTGGCACAAGTAGTGACAGGTAGCCCAGACCCATTGGTTGTCCAGTTTCATATTCAGCAATAAGTAAATTTTGATGAATGTAAAAAACATTAGGTTAAGTGCAAGAAGCCAGACATGATATTTTTGAAAAGGCAAAACTGTAGTGATGAAAATCAGATCTGTTTTCCAAGGGCCAGGGATAATGGAAGGAGACTGTCTACAAAGAAGCAGGAGGGAACTCTTCATAGTGGTGGAAATGGAATGTTCTCTATCATAATGATGGTGGCTGAAGGGCTGTACACATTTTCAGAACTCATCAAATTATATTAAAAATGGTGAATGGTATATACAAATAATATCTCATTAAAGCTGATTTTAAAGAAAAGCATCACCCAAAAGCCTCATTTAAGAGTGATGAAACTGAGATATAAAGGTGAGTGATTACACAAGTAGCAGAAATTACAAACAGTCCTTAACTCTTCACCTAGGGTTCTTTGCATTATAACTTGCACCTGATGTTCTAGAAAGAAAAGCATCAAATGTACTTTCATTTATTTAGGTCTGTCCTCTCCACTATTTGCTGGATTTTCTTGGGATCATGGTAATTAAATGTTTGTATTCTCAGGTTTGTCTTCTATTTAGCTAAAAACTCTTGATAAGAAACAATATTGGACTTCTCAGTTTAAAAATCCCTTCACTAAAAGGGGATTAATAATTCCCCACCAGGTTTTTAACAGACTAAGAAAAACTAAGAGAGTCTCAGATAGTGGTATGATAGAAATGAAAGTGTTGTTTTTAGGCTTATGATTTGCTTTGTGTTTTTTCTATTGCCTTGTTCCAAAAGAAAGCAAATACTTTACTTGAGAACTCCCAAGTATTCATTCAGGTTAACTTTTTTTTTTTTTTTTTTTTACAGCTTTCCTTTGGAAAATACAGGGGAGCCCCCTGGCGTAGCTTCTTGTTACTGCACTTGCGTTATACTGCCATCAACCGGAGAGGAGAGTCATAGAGGGTGGTGAAACCAAATATAAAAACTAAATTTTTTTTTTTTTTGACAGTACGTTTATTTAAGCTGGGAACAGTGAAACAAGGAAAGGCCTAGGACAGAAGAAGCAGCAGGAGAGAGCCTAGGCAGGGCTGCTTTGGCAGCTGGAAAGTCAGAGAAAAGGGGTCCCTGGGGACAGGTTCAGGGGGTTAGCCCTTAGCAGCTGCCACTGCCCATTGCTTCCCTGATTGCAAGTCTGCTGGGGCCCCCTGAGTTTAGGAGATGCACACCTGTGGGAGAAGAAAAGGGGTGAGCGAAAGGCGCAGGGCTGCTCCCTGGAGGGAGAGCGTGCTTAAAAGGGCTGACTTAACATCTTGTACACCCAGGTGCTCCTGATCCTTTACATTTGTCACAGTGGCCAGACTGGCTAATACAGAATATGTTAGAATTGGATGTAATTCAACAAGCCTTATTAAAAGTCTATTATTTTCCAGGCGTTAAACTGATTCATAAGAATGGATACTTGGGGACAGACCACTCTAGAGTCAAAAGTTAAATGTTACAAAAATGTATGACTTACAAGGCACTTCGATACAAATTAAAAAACATTTGAAAAGTATTTTTTTGTTAATTTAGTAGGTTTGATTTTCTAACTGCTCTACAAAGTAGGTATTAGTATTCTAACTTTACAAGTGAGAAAACTGGGCATCAGAAAAGCAGAGATCTGCCCAATGTTACTTTTTTGGAAAGTACTTTATTAATTAATTAATTATTTTTTCTTTAGTTTTTTTTTTTTTTTTTTAGAAAGTACTTTAAAATTGAATATCTTCTATTATTGACTATACTCTTGGCCAGGTTCTAGGAATATAAGGAGAAATAAGTTTACATACAAAGAACCTCATTGTTCATTGTATGTAAAATAATTATAACACAGAGGGAGTATTGGGAAATACTTCCTAAGAACAATGAGTTGGCCCTTAAAAAGTGAAAATAAATATGCAATATAGGGAAGAGGTTCCTAGGCAGGGAGAAAGATAAAACGAATCAGATGCAAAGATATGAGAGTACAGAAGACGCCTACAGTAAGAGAATGATGAAAATTCCATTGACTAAAACATCAGGTACATGCTGAGAAGTCATGGGGTTGAGCCTGGGAAACAAAGCTGCAACCAGATTGTAAAAGGCCTCTAAAGAGTTTGGATTTTTAAAAATCTCTGTGGGATGCCACTGCTTATAACATCAGTAGAGTAATGTTTGGAGAAGATAACTCTGGAGCCAATGAGGAAGCTACACTGAAAGAGGTGAGTTAGTTGGGAGCTGTTGTAGAAGTCAGGCATGACATGACACTGACAACTAAGGCACAATGAGGCAGCAGTGAGAGATACCAGGAGTCAGACTTGTCAGAATTAGGTGATGAGTTGGATTTGGGGATTTAAGGGAAAAAGAGGAGGAGGAGAAGTTTGAATTACTGGGTAGATGGTAATGCTGCCATTATCTATACAGACCACAGGGTTTGGGGCAGCCAGTAAATGATGGGTCCAGAATTCAATCCCAAGCCTTCTGACTTCAAACCTTCTGCTTCTTATACTCTAACATACTGAGTTTTATAGGCTAGCCATGCCACTTATGGCAGAAAAATATTAATGAAAGTAATCTAAAATTCTTACAAAAACCATTTTGACAATATAGCTAAATTATTATATCCTCTCTAGTGGTCTGGTGCACAAAGTTGTGCACATCATAAACCTAGATGATATAGTCTACTACACATGTAGGCTATACAGTATGGCCTGTTGGTCCTAGTCTATAAGTTTACAACATGTTATGGTACTGAATACCTTAGGCAATTGTAACAAAATGGTAAGTATTTATGTATCAAACAGAAAAGGTATAGTAAAAATATGGTAGAAAAGATAAAAAAAACGGTACACCTATATAGGGCACTTACTATGAATGGAGCTTGCAGGACTAGATGTTGCTCTGGATGAGTTGGTGAGTGAGTAGCCAGTGATTGTGAAGGCCTAGGACATTACTGTACACTACTGTAGACATAAAAACTGTACTATTAGGCTACACTAAATTTATAAAAAATATTTCTTCAAAACTAAATTTACCTTAGCTTACTGTAACTAACTTTTTTACTTTGTAAAAGTTTTAATTTTTTAAAATGTTTAAACTTTTTTATAATAAGACTTAGTTTAAAACACACACATATTGTAT
The DNA here is from genome assembly GCA_026230045.1 of Corynorhinus townsendii. Taxonomy (NCBI): domain Eukaryota; kingdom Metazoa; phylum Chordata; class Mammalia; order Chiroptera; family Vespertilionidae; genus Corynorhinus; species Corynorhinus townsendii. The sequence continues at coordinate 34,748,569 of JAPDVU010000008.1, read as the reverse complement.
AGCTATACAAACATATTTTTATCTTTAAGTTATAAGCTTTTAATATATTTAGTTAAATTGTTTTTACCTTTAAAACTTTTTTTTTTTTTTAAACCAAGACACACACACATTAGCCTAGGACAGTGGTCAGCAAACTCATTAGTCAACAGAGCCAAATATCAAGAGTACAACGATTGAAATTTCTTTTGAGAGCCAAATTTTTTTTAATTTAATAAATCTTTATTGTTCAGATTATTATAATTGTTCTTCTTCCCCCCCCCCCCATAGCTACCCTCCAACCAGTTCCCCCCTCACCCTCTGCCCTTACCTCTTCCTACTGTCCTCATCCATAGGTGTACGATTTTTGTCCAGTCTCTTCCCGCACCCCCACACCCCTTACCCCCCAAGAATTGTCAGTCCACTCCCCTTCTATGCCCCTGATTGTATTATATTCACCAGTTTATTCTGTTCATCAGATTTTTTATTCACTTGATTTTTAGATTCACTTGTTGACAGATATGTATTTGTTGTTCATAATTTTTATCTTTACCTTTTTCTTCTTCCTCTTCTTAAAGAATACCTTTTAGCATTTCATAAAATACTGGTTTGGTGGTGATGAACTCCTTTAGCATTTCCTTATCTGTGAAGCTCTTTAGCTGCCCTTCAATTCTGAATGATAGCTTTGCTGGGTATAGTAATCTTGGTTGTAGGTTCTTGTTATTCATCACTTTGAATATTTCTTGCCACTCCCGTCTGGCCTGCATAGTTTCTGTTGAGATATCAGCTGACAATCCTATGGGTGCTCCCTTGTAGGTAATTAACTGTTTTTCTCTTGCTGCTTTTAATATTCTCTCTTTGTCTTTTGCTCTTGGTATTTTAATTATGATGTGTCTTGGTGTAGTCCTCTTTGGATTCCTTTTGTTTGGGGTTCTGTGTGCTTCCTGGACTTGTAAGTCTATTTCTTTCACCAGGTGGGGGAAGTTTTCAGTCATTATTTCTTCAAATAGGTTTTCAGTATCTTGCTCTCTCTCTTCTTCTGGCACCCCCATAATTCGGATGTTGGTATGCTTGAGGTTGTCCCAGAGGCTCCTTACACAATCTTGAAATTTTTGGATTCTTTTTTCTTTCTGCTTTTCCAGTTGAGTGTTTTTTGCTTCTTTGTATTTCAACTCTTTGACTTGAATCTTGTGTTCCTCTAGTCTGCTGTTAGGTCTCTATAATATTTTTTATTTCAGTCAGTGTATGTTTAATTTCTAGTTGGTCCTTTTTCATATCCTTGAGGGTCTCACTAAATTTATTGGCCTTTTCTAGGAAATTCTTGAAAAACCTTATAACCATGGTTTTGAACTCTATATCCCATAGTTTGCTTTCCTCCATTTCTTTCATTTGTGATCTGTTTCTTTGTCTCCACATTTTCGCTGCTTCCCTGAGTTGGTAGAGTAGCTTTGTGTGCTAGGTGTCCTATAGGGCCCAGTGGCTCAGCCTCCCCCAATTACCTGAGGTGGACACTTTTGGTGACCCCTTTGTGGACTGTGTGCACAGCCTTGTTGTAGTTAAGCCTTGATTGTTTTTGGTATCACTGGGAGGAATTGACCTCCAGGCCAATTGGCTGTGAGGATCAGCTGTGTCTATGCTGGGATAACTTCTGTGCTGGAGACATTCTTATGAGATAAGACTTGCAAAATTTCAAAAGCCTCTGTGCTCAGCTTGGATGGGGCGGAGTCTCAGGGTGGAGCAGGCAGCCTTGGCTTCCCGTCAGCCCTGCCCTGTGAGGCCCCTGGGTCTCAGTGTCCCTCAGTAATTGCTGCAAGCACCTGTGAGAGAAAGCCACCCTGGAGTTTTGCCCACTGCCAGACAGTCCAGTTTCTCCCCGAATGAGTCTGGATTCCCAGAAACTCGCCCGGAACTGGAGTTCAGTGCAGTTGGGAGCTTCTGTCTCCCTCCTGCTTTAGAAAGCCAGCCGTGCACTCAGCCGTTGCACTCAGCAGTCAGTCCTCTCTGCACACACGTGCCTCCGGACCTCTGCCTTCCATAGATCCCCAGAGTCTCAGTGTGCTTTCTCTTTTCCTGACAGTCCAGATTCCCTCCGAATGGTCTGGGTTCCCAGAGTCTTGCCCGGGACTGGAGTTCAGTGCAGTCGGGAGCTTCTGTCTCCCTCCCGCTTTAGAAAGCCAGCCACGAACTCAGCCGCCCATGTACTCAGCCGCCCGTCCTCTCCACGGGCTCGTGCATCTCTGTTCCTCAGCTTTTTGCAGCTCCTCTGAGTCTCAATGTGCTTTCCTCTTTCCTTCCAGTTGTAGAATTTCCACTCAGCCAGCTTTCCTGTGGTTCTGGATGGTGTCCGTTTTGTCTTTTAGTTGTAGTTATGATATTGTTGTGTGAGGCAGCAGTTTAGGTGTTTACCTATGCCGCCATCTTAGTTTCTCTCTCGAGCGCCAAATTTTTTAAACTTAAACTTCTTGTAACACCTCTTCTTCAAAATAGACTCACACAGGCCATAGTATTTTGTGGAAGAGCCACACTCAAGGGGCCAAAGAGCCGCATGTGGCTTGCAAGCCACAGTTTGCCAACCACGGGCCTAGGCCTACACCAAGGTCAGTATCATCAATATCACTGTTTTTCACCTCCACTGGAAGGTCTTCAGGGGTAATAATATGCATGGAGCTCTCCTCCCCTATAATAACAATGCTTTTTTAAAGGATAACTCCTTGAAGGACCTGCCTGAGGCTCTTTTTGAGGTGTCACTCTTTTTAGAAATATGTCCATAGTAGTTTGCTTCTTTTTTTTTTCAACAAAGATTTGCTTATAAACAGACTGGACCTCTCACTCCTTACCACCCACCTGCTTACTGCTCCTTACTGCTCAGCTCATTGCTCCTTAGCACTGCTGCAGAGGTGGGAGAGGCTCCTGCCACCGCTGCTGCATTTGCCAGCCGTGAACCTGACTTCTGGCTGAGTGGTGCTCCCACTGTAGGATTGCACTGACCACCAGGGGCAACTCCTGCATTGAGCATCTGCCCCAGTGGTCAGTGCACATCACAGTGACTGGTCATTCTGGTCGTTCCGCTGTGACAATTGCTTAGGCTTTTGTTAAATAGACTAGAGGCCCATTGCATGAAGATTTGTGCAATAGGCCTTCCTTCCCCTGGCTGCTGGCACTGGTTTTCCTCTGGCACCCGGGACCCAGGCCTTCACTCCAGCCACAGCGGAGAAGCCAAGCCTCAAGGCTTTTCTGCTCTAGCCACAGCAGAGAGGCCAAGCTTCTTCAGTCTTCAGTCGTCTTCAGTCTTCAGTCTTCAGTCTTCTGTCTTGGCTCAGGCCAGAGCCTTCAGGCTTGCATATGCAAGCCTTCAATCCATGCTTGCATATGCAAATTAACCCACCATCTTTGTTGGGTTAATTTGCATACTCACTCCTGATTGGTTGGTGGGTGTCATGGAGGTATGGTCAATTTGCATCTTTCTCTTTTATTAGTGTAGATAATGTGCCATGAACATTCCTGTTAATGAACACCTTTCAGTGTTAAAGTTACATGTTTTCAAACTTTTTAAGGAGCTTGTTGTTGAGGTCTGCAAAAGCGACTGTTAAACTCTTCATTGTGAATTTTCTTGGGGGTTCTTCTTTTTATTTATTTTGGGGAGGGGGTTGCTTCTTTTTCTGCTCCCACAGTTTCCTTTTCTCTTGCCTCTTCAGTTATGCATTTCTATTCCAATTTCAACAACTACCCATCAGTCACTTCCTTGGAACTACCTCTAGGAGCTCCTCAATGTCATCCTCAACTACACCCAAGTAAAAGTTGTTGAACATTTCAACCACAGTCTTTTTTATTTTGCAACCTCTTTACCCTAGGGCCTAGGCCAATCCTTCTAGACATGGACAAACCTCTTTGAGTGTCTTTCTCCAGATGCCCTCATATACTCCTTGGAGACATCATCCTAAACCAAAGAATAATTCTTTTTTTTTAATTTAATAAATCTTTATTGTTCAGATTATTACAATTGTTCCTCTTTTTTCCTCCCATAGCTCCCCTCCACCAGGTTCCTACCCCACCCTCTGTCCTTACCTCTCCTCCACTGACCTCATCCATAGGTGTACACTTTTTGTCCAGTCTCTTCCCGCACCCCCCACTCCCTTTTCCCCCCAAGGATTGTCAGTCCACTCCCTTTCTATGCCCCAAATTCCATTATATTCACCAGTTAATACTGTTCATCAAATTTTTTATTCCCTTGGTTTTTAGATTCACTTGTTGATAGATATGTATTTGTTGTTCATAATTTTTATCTTTACCTTTTTCTTCTTCCTCTTCTTAAAGAATACCTTTCAGCATTTCATATAATACTGGTTTGGTGGTGATGAACTCCTTTAGATTTTCCTTATCTGTGAAGCTCTTTGTCTGCCCTTCAATTCTGAATGATAGCTTTGCTGGGTAGAGTAATCTTGGTTGTAGTTTCCTGCTATTTATCACTTTGCGTATTTTTTGCCATTCTCATCTGGCCTGCTTAGTTTCTGTTGAGATATCAGCTGACTGACAGTCGTATGGGTGCTCCCTTGTAGGTAACTAACTGTTTTTCTCTTGCTGCTTTTAATATTCTCTCTTTGTCTTTTGCTCTTGGTATTTTAATTATGATGTGTCTTGGTGTAGTCCTCTTTGGATTCCTTTTGGTTGGGGTTCTGTGTGCTTCCTGGACTTGTAAGTCTATTTCTTTCATCAGGTGGGGGAAGTTTTCAGTCATTATTTCTTCAAATAGGTTTTCAGTATCTTGCTCTCTCTCTTCTTCTGGCACCCCCATAATTCGGATGTTGGTATGCTTGAGGTTGTCCCAGAGGCTCCTTACACTATCTTCAAATTTTTGGATTCTTTTTGCTTTTCTGTTTGAGTGTTTTTTGCTTCTTTATATTCCAAATCTTTGACTTGGTTCTTGCAATCAAATAAAAAAATATTACTTTTTTATTTCAGTCAGTGTATCTTTAATTTCTAGTTGGTCCTTTTTCATATCCTCAAGGGTCTCGTTAAATTTATCAGCCTTTTCTAGGGAATTTTTGAAAAACCTTATAACCGTGGTTTTGAACTCTATATCTAGTCATTTACTTTTCACCATTTCCTTCATTTGTGATCTGCCTCTTTGTCTCAGCATTTTGGCTGCTTCCCTGAGTTGATGGAGTGGCTTTGTGTGCTAGGAGTCCTAGCAGGGCCCAGTTACCTGAGGTGGACACTGTTGGTGTGCCCCTTTGTGGGCTGTGTGTGCAGTCTTGTAGTTAAGCCTAGATTGTTGTTGGTATCACTGGGAGGAGTTGACCTCCAGGCCAATTGGCTGTGAGGATCAGCTGTGTCTCCTCTGGGAGAGCTTCTGTGCTCAGCTTGGATGGGGCGGAGTCTCAGGGTGGAGCAGACAGCCTTTGTTTCCTGTCAGCCCCGCCTACAAGGCCCCTATGTCTGTGTCCTGTGGCAATGGCTGCACGCACCTCTGAGAGAAGGCTGCCCTCGAGTTTCGCCCGCTGTCAGACAGTCCAGTTTCTCCCCAAATGAGTCTGGGTACCCAAAAGTCTCACCCAGAACTGGATTTCAGTGCAGTCGGGAGGTTTTGTTTCCCTCCAGAGCGAGACAGCTAGCTGCGCGCTTGCTGCCTGCCCTCCCTGCACCGTGAGTAAGCCAGCCAGGTATTCAGCCGCTCACCCTTTCCTCGCCTGCCAGTCTCCGCAACTCTGTCCTCCACAGCTCCTCTGGGTCTCAATGTCCTTTTATCTTTCCTTCTAGTTGTAGAATTTCCACTCAGCCAGCTTTCCGGTGGTTCTGGACGATGTCCGCTCTGTCTTCCAGTTGCAGTTTTGAAATTGTTGTGCGAGGCAGCAGAATAGGTGTTTACTGATGCTGCCATCTTGGTTTCTCTCTCCAAAGCATAATTCTTGATGCATCATAGATGTTGTAATCCTTTCAGAATTGCATCAGTGTCCTCAATTGCAATAATTGTCTAGGTAAAGTTCATCTCCGGTAGTGAGCCTTAAAAGTTGCTATAATTCCTTGATCCAATGGTTCAATCAAAGAGATGGTATTTGGAGGGAAAACACGATTTTGATATTGGGATGAAGATCATGAATAAAAGGATGTCTGGGAGCATTATCAACAATAAGTAAGGTCTTCAAAGGTATGTTACGCTCCAAACAGTACTTGTAAATTTTGCTGGCATAGTAATTCAGGAGGACATCTTTGAAGAGGAGCTGGGCCATCCATGACTTTATTGCTCCTATAGCACACTGGCAGTGTGTGCTTACCAATATGCTTGAAGGTCCTTAGGGTTACTGCACCAGACCACAAAGGGTTTCAGCTTGTATCCTGCGACATTGGCCCAAAGCAAGACTGTTATCTTGTCCTTAAAAGCCTTGAAACCTGGCATTGACTTGTCCTTCTTTCAGGCATCTGTTTCCAGAATAGGAAGATTTCATTTACATTGAGCATTTCCTCTGGCAAGTGATTTCCCTCCACATTCAGCTTAGCTAAAGTTTCCAAAAATTCTTCAGCTGCCTTCTATCAGCATTCACAGACTTATCACTCAATTTCACACTATATAATGAATAATAGTTTTTGAATCACTTAAACCACCCAGTAAATTCAATATCATAATCAGGTTCAGCCTTTTTTTTTTTTTTCAATATCGCAAACAAATTTTTTGCTTTGGTTGTAACCGTCTTAACGTTGAGAGGGATACACTTCTGTGTCTGGTCTTCAACCCAGGTCATTAATAAGTTTCTGCATGTTTGAAATAGGCCCTTTTCAAATTTTTGTTAATCTTGTTACCTTCCATGAAACACATCCATTAACAGCTCACATCACTTTGTTCTTTTTCTTCAAGATCATAGCTGTGATGGAATGGAACATGTCTGACTGATAAGTGATAACCATTACTGATTTTCCACCTTCATTGTCATTAAACACATTGTCATTAATTGTTTCCAGGTCAATCATTCACCATAGCCTCTTACTGATCATATTAGCAGTGAATCTTGTACACTTAAAGACCATAATGAACAAAACAATATGAGATTAAATCAAGCACAAAAGAAAATGATGCAATCAAGAGACATGGTAAACATGAGTAACATAGTTGCCTATTACCATTATCAGGTACTATATACTGTACATAATTGAATAAAAATAAAATAGAATTTATTGATTTGAATTTATTGGGGTGACATTGGTTAATCAAATTATAGGTTTCAGGGGAACAATTCTACAATACATCATTGTACATTGTATTGTGTCAAGTCTCCTTCCATCACCATTAACCACACTTTACCCTCTCCTCCTTCCCTCCCAATCCCCTTTCCCTCTGAAATCACCATATTGCAAATATAACACTTTTAAAGCAGAAAGGATACACTAAGTACCTTCTGCGGATTCAGCCCTATCTCTTCATTGTGCAACTTCTTAAGTGATCTAAAAGTCACTACTAGGTAACCTAGATAAGTGTTTCTTCAGTTGTTGAAATGTGGCTCCTTACTTCACCATTCATACTGTTCTTGCCAAAGACTTTGTGTTGCCACATCCAATTCTTAGTATTGCTTTGTCTCAGGTAGCCTCCATACTACATTAGATACAACTGTCGGTGCTCTACTTTGTGAACTTAGTCCTGTGAACTCTGTCCAGGTATTATGTCACCCTGGATCTCCTACTTCCTACCCACATCCTATTACTGAAGAATATAGAGAAACCAGGTGGTCTCTATATTCTTCAGTAATCTCCCTTCCTACTACAACCTACGGACATGTGCTAGGCCACCTAACCTAGGCCTTGCTCAATGATTTCACAACCACTCCTATTCCTATGCCTATCAGAGTCATATCTACTTGGATGTCACATCACCTCAAGTAAAGTATGTCTGGAGATGGACTTGCTTGACTGTCCAAATCAACTTCCTTTCAAATTTATTTCTTAATGGTAATGACCATTTCTTAAGGTCATTAGATTTCAATCTCCTGCCCTGTCATTCCCTCTTTGAAATCAATTGCCAGAAAGTTCTGCAGGTATTTTTTTTTAATTTAATAAATCTTCATTGTTCAGATTATTACAATTGTTCCTCTTTTTCCCCCCCAAAGTTCCACTCCACCTGGTTCCCACCTCACCTTCTGCCCTTACCCCCCTCCACTGTCCTCATCCATAGGTGTACAATTTTTGTCCAGTCTCTTCCCACATCCCCCACACCCCTTTCCCCCTGAGAATTGTCAGTCCACTCCCCTTCTATGCCCCTGATTCTATTATATTCACCAGTTTATTCTGTTCATTAGATTTTTTATTCACTTGATTTTTAGATTCACTTGTTTTTGTTTTTATTTATTTATTTATTTATTTATTTATTTATTTATTTATTATTGTTTTAAGTATTACAAATAGTAGTACATATGTCTCCTTTTTTCCCCCCATTGACCTCCCCCTGACCTACCTACCCCTCAGTACATGCCTTCACCTGCCCGCCCTCCCACCCCCCCCGCCCCAGTGTCTTGTATCCGTTGGTTGTGCTTATATGCATGCGTACAAGTCCTTCGGTTGGTCTCTTACAGCCCCCCTTGCCCAACCTCCCCTGTCTTCCCAATGTAGTTTGACAGTCTGTTCAATGCTTCTTTGCCTCTGTATCTTTTTCCCACCATTTCTTTCCTTTAAAAAGTTTTGCCTTTGCAGACTAGAAATAAACATATAATAACAAAACAAAACAAAAAAAATGTTTGAGTCCCAATTTAAATGTCCACCAGTTCTGAGTCCCCATTTCAATAGATTCACTTGTTGATAGATATATATTTGTTTTCATAATTTTTATCTTTACCTTTTTCTTCTTCTTCCTCCTCTTAAAGAATACCTTTCAGCATTTCATATAATACTGGTTTGGTGGTGATGAACTCATTTAGCTTTTTCTTATCTGTGAAGCTCTTCATCTGCCCTTCAATTCTGAATGATAGTTTTGCTGGGTAACCTTGGTTGTAGGTTCCTGCTATTCATCACTTTGAATATTTCTTGCCATTCCCATCTGGCCTGCATAGTTTCTGTCGAGAAATCAGCTGACAATCATATGGGTGCTCCCTTGTAGGTAATTAACTGTTTTTCTCTTGCTGCTTTTAATATTCTCTCTTTGCCTTTTGCTCTTGGCATTTTAATTATGATGTGTCTTGGTGTGATCCTCTTTGGATTCCTTTGTTTGGGGTTCTGTGCATTTCCTGGACTTGTAAGTCTATTTCTTTCACCAGGTGGGGAAAATTTTCGGCCATTATTTCTTCAAATAGTTTTTCAGTATCTTCCTCTCTCTCTTCTGGCACCCCCATAATTCGGATGTTGGTATGCTTGAGGTTGTCCCAGAGGCTCCTTACACTATCTTCATATTTGTGGATTCTTTTTTTCTTTTTGCTTTTCCGATTGAGTGGTTATTTTTTGTTTCTTTGTATTTCAAATCTTTGACTTGATTCTTGCATTCCTCTAGTCTGCTGTTAGATTTCTGTATAATATTTTTTATTTCAGTCAGTGTATGTTTAATTTCTAGTTAGTCCTTTCTCATATCCTTGAGGATCTCACTAAATTTATTGGCCTTTTCTAGGAAATTCTTGAAAAATCTTATAACTGTGGTTTTGAACTTTATATTCAGTTGTTTGCTTTCCTCCATTTCTTTCATTTGTGATCTGTTTCTTTGTCTCCACATTTTGGCTGCTTCCCTGTATTGATAGAGTGGCTTTGTGTGCTAGGTGTCCTATAAGGACAGTGGCTCAGCCTCCCCAGTTACCTGAGGTGGATACTCTTGGTGCACCCCTTTGTGGGCTGTGTGCACAGTCTTGTCGTGGTTAAGCCTTGATTGTTGTTGGTATCACTGGGAGGAATTGACCTCCAGGCCAGTTAGCTGTGAGAATCAGCTGTGTCTACGCTGGCAGAACTTCTGTGCTGGAGACACCCTTATGAGACAAGACTTGCAAAAACCTCTGTGCTCAGCTTGGATGGGGCGGAGTCTCAGGTTGGAGCAGACAGCCTTGGTTTCCCATCAGCCCTGCCCTAATAGGCCCCTGTGTCTCAGTGTCCTGGGGTAATTACTGCAAGCACTCTGAGAGAAAGCCACCCTCGAGTTCCGCCCACTGCCAGACAGTCCATTTTCCCCCAAAATGTGTCTGGGTCCCCAGAGTCTCGCCCGGAACTGGAGTTCAGTGCAGTTGGGAGCTTCTGTCTCCCTCCCTCTTGAGAAAGCCAGCCATGTACACAGTTGCCCACCCTCTCCACGCATGCGCCTTGGTACCTCTGACTTCCGCAGTTCCTCTGAATCTCAGTGTGCTTTTCTCTTTCCTGACAGTCCAGTTTCACCCCGTATGAATCTGGGTCCCCAGAGTCTCACCCGGAACTGGATTTCAGTGCAGTCAGGAGCTTTTGTTTCCCTCCCATTTGAGAAAACCAGCTGCTCACTCAGTTGCCAGTACTCTCTGCGTGCGCATCTCCATACCTCTGCCTCCTGCAACTCCTCTGAGTCTCAGTGTGCTTTTCTCTTTCCTTCTAGTTGTAGAATTTCCAGCCTTCCTGTGGTTCTGGATGATATCTGTTTTGTCTTTTAGTTGTAGTTTTAAAATTGTTGTGTGAGACAGCAGTTTAAGGGTTTACCTATGCCGCCATCTTGATTTCTCTCCTCTGCAGGTATTTTTTTAAAGAATTCTCGAACAAATGTATTAATTTCCATCCCACTTTTGCTACATGTTCAATTGCTTATTAAATGATTTATCAATGAAGTCAAGGGAAACCTAGTAAGAGATTTAATCTGCAAGGCATGCACCAATATAGAAGGCAAGTTAGGCCCTAAAAGCTGGGGAAGATAAAATGAGTGACTGATCAAGTTTGAGGGCCATTTTAAGATGATATCAAGAATGAATTATATAACCAATATCTAAGGATTTTTTTTTACTTATTTATTAAATTTACTGAGCTGACATTAGTTAATACAATTATATAGGTTTTAGATGTACAATTCTGTAATACATCATCCATATATTGTATTGTGTGTTCCCACCCTGAGTCAAGTCTCCTTCCATCACTGTTTATCCTCCCTATTTCCTCTTCTACCTCCCCAGAACCCCCTTTTTCTCTGGTAATCACCATACTGTTCTTTAGGATTGTATTACTACAGTTCCTAACCACGTGTTCCAGATGCTGTATGCTACTAACATGTTTTGCTCACACCTACCTCTATACTTTTATTTGGTTACTCTGGGTTGGTGGTACTAGTTTAATATTGTCTCATTGCAAGGTTGTTAAGAAATGTCATAAAGCCTTTAGTATCATGATCAAAGAAAAACGTGGTTAAGCATATCCCTAGGTGATTTCCGTGGAAACCAAAAATGTGTGCTGGCATGTAAAATCCTTAACTGAAGATATTGATCAGTAAGTCAACATGGCAGTGTCAGAAACTGGAAATGAAGTATGGCTTTCCAGAACCAGGGGAGACACAAGCCAACAGAAAAATTCTGGGCAGGAATTTTTCTAAGCTCCTTGATGTTCTCTGCTATTTGTAAAGAAAAATCAACTCAAACCTTCACACGATTCTCCTTGTCTTTGACTTCTAACAAGGCTCAGTATCTCCTGCAGAAGAATAGCTAACTCATACAGCACTTTCCACGGGCTGGTGCATTAATTATATTTTTAATATTTTATGATTTTTTTATATACTGGGGGGGGGGGGCGGTCTGGCTGGCTGAGGAGAGACTGCCCCTCCCAGGGTTATCTAATTCCCAAAGATAATTAATTTGTTTAAAAAGATGTGTTTCATACACAAACCCAAGTCCATAGCCCAAACCACCTTCTTTATCTTACTCTCTCACACCAAGACAATATTTCCCCTGCCCTAAATCACCAAGGGCCAGGTACCAGAAAACTAGAAACTATAGCTCAGAGCCCACTAGAATTGTTTAAACTAGCCAGTCCTGAGCAATTTCTCCTGCCTTGCCTTTCTCATGAAAAGCAGTAACAGCTCTGAGCCAGTCTTACCCTCTCATTTCTTTCTGCCTCCTGATGAACACTGGTGTTTCCCCATGTGGCCCCCCACGGTGTGATGTAGCCCCCTCCTCTTGGAGAGTGTAAGAAAGAAAAATTTTCTCTCAACAGCATTAGATTCTCCATGTCATCGTTCAGTCATCTTCATAAATTAAAATTCCATGAGTACAACTGAAAAAGCTAGAAGCCATTCTAAGCACTTTGTATAGGTAAACGTATTTATTTAATCTTCATTAGTCTATGAGGTGTATACTATTATTATTCCCATTCTAACAAAAAGGACATGAGGTACAGAGAGAACAAGCAATTTGCTCAAGCTCTGTGAGTGGGTGGCAAAGCTGGGATGCAAAGCCTGTAATTTCACAACTGCACTGTATTGTCTTTTGAGAAAGTTGGGATGTTCTTTGTGTTCAAGACCCAAATTTGTAGTATTATTTTCATTACTGCAGAACTCCTGCAAGGGTTGCCATTTTTGTTTGAAAACCTGCCTTAAATAAGTCTTCAGAATGAGGAGCAGATACATCTGGGGACCTAAAAGGCATCCCTATTTCTGATCCCAGGTGAATAGAAAAAAAGAACATTTAGTTTAAATTGCATAGAACTCAGATGCTATAAGAATGAGAACCCATACACTGTCTCTTGGATTTATCTTTTTAAAGAATATAGCACTAGTACTAAACACAGGAGAACACAGTCCTTTGAGTGATCCTAGGAATGAACAACAAATATATATATATATTTTTTTTTAAATGATCATTTAGGTTGTGTAACATATAGAGTAAAACTTTTATTAATAACGTTAATAAAACTTACAGCCAACGTTTGACAAACATTACTATTTTCTTTTCAATTACTGTGTTGGGACAATTTCCAGAAATAAGATTGAATCAAAGAAGATTACTGTTGTTCTCATACTTTTTATCTTATTAACCTCTAGACTACTTTCAAGGAGAGGCATTCCTGGTCTCTACCTAGGAGATGCCAGTAGCACACTTCTCTATGTTGTGACACCAAAAATGTTTACAGACATTGTTAAAGTTCTCCTGGGGGTTCAAAACTGGCCACTGATCTAGATAATGGGATTTCTTAAAATGAAGTGTGCAACCTCCAGGCTTCACTCTTTTAAAAGAAAGGAGAATCTTTTCTCCTATTTTTAAAAAATATATTTTTATTGATTTCAGAGGGGGAGAGAGAGATAGAAAATCAACAATGAGAGAGAATCATGGATCGGCTGCCTCCTGCATGACCCCTCCTGGGGATTCAGCTCACAAGCTAGGCATGTGCCCTGACTGGGAATGGAACCATGATCTCCTGGTTCATAGGTTGATGCTCAACCACTAAGTCACACTGGCCAGGTTCCCCTTGACTATTTCTTCCTGTCTGCTGGATAGAAAGTGGATGTGATTATGTATGTTGGAGCAGTCATTTTATTCACAAGATAGAAGCCATAGGTAAGAATGATAGAGCAATAATGAAAAAAAAAAAAAAAAAAAAAGCCTGGTTCTTTATAACTAAAACTAGAGGCCCCGTGCACGAAATTCATGCCTGGGGGTGTGTGTCCCTCAGCCCAGCCTGCACCTTCTCCAATCTGGGACATCCCTCTCACAATCCAGGACTGGTTGACTCCCAACCTCTTGCCTGCCTGCCTGTCTGATTGCCCCTATCCACTTCTGCCTGCCAACCTGATCACCCCCTAACCACTCCCCTGCCAGTCTGATCGAGGCCTAACTGCTCCCTAGCTGGCCTAATTGCCCCTAACTACCCTCCCCTACAGGCCTCATCACCCCTAATGGCCCTCCCATGCTATCCTGGTCACCCCCAACTGCCCTCCTCTGCTGACCTGATCGCCCACAACTGCCCTCCCCTGCCGGCCATCTTGTGTCCACATGGGGACGGCCATCTTGTGTGTTGGAGTGATGGTCTATTTGCATTACCTCTTTATTATATAAGATAATCACACCAACCATAAGTTGCCTATCCAGATTTATCCAGGAGATCCAAAAGGATCTTCTAATTTGTTTAAGACGTTATTATTTTGGATCATAGCAACTAAAACTATATCCTAACAAATACACATTTTTAAACCCACCCACAGCTTTTATTTCAATTTGTAAAATTGATGCTTGAACAAATCCTTGTAGGTCTCCCAGAAGAATGAGAACATAGCTAGCAGTCACATTTTGCCATAACAGTGTCAGTATGTTCCTGACTTCCTCAGGCATTCAGTAGGACGCTGCATGTGTAAATGCATGGAAGAATACAACAACATGATGACCTGTGGGTGGGAATGACAAGGAATTCAATGCAATTGACATAGAAAGGCCAAATAGGGAAATAGTTAAAAATGTAGGTATAAGATAGCTTTTGAAGGCTATATCACGTTTTTGGTTTTTTTAAAATATATTTTATTGATTTTTTACAGAGAGAAGGGAGAGGGACAGAGAGTTAGAAACATTGATGAGAGAGAAACATCGATCAGCTGCCTCTTGCACACCCCCCACTGGGGATGTGCCCGCAACCAAGGTACATGCCCTTGACCAGAATCGAACCTGGGACCCTTCAGTCCGCAGGCTGACGCTCTATCCACTGAGCCAAACCGGTCAGGGCTCTATTACATTTTTTGAAGAACTCTATTTTTTTCCTGAAGGATGTGCAAGTCTTAAAAGTACCTGATGGACTTCCATTTTAGGAAGGTAATTCTTATGGCAAGGTAAAAAATAGATTAGAGGAAATCATTACATGAGGAGAAAAAATAAATTAATGATATGCCTATTTGGAGAAAAAAATTAAAGGAAAGCAATTTAGAGGATAAACTAGCTAATCTAATATAGCAAGTTTTAGAAGATTAGCTAGTCTAATACAGGAGAGAGAGAGAACAGGAAAACATAAAATGAGGAATGATGGTGGTGGGTTACAGATAGAGGAAATTTTTTAAAAATTGTACATTTCTCCCCCTTCTTCCTTTGTTCCACTTCCATTCCCCTTCGCCTATGGGCATTCATTTTAGTATATTAAATGCATTTCTTTTCTTTTTAAAAAATATTTTTATTGATTTCAGAGAGGAAGAAAGAGGGAGAGAGAGAGAAAAACATTAATTGATCGGCTGCCTCCTACATGCCCCACATTGGAGATCGAGCTCACAACCTGGCATGTGCCCTGACCAGGAATCTAATCGTGACCTCGTGGTCCATAGGTTGATGCTCAACCACTGAGTTATGCCAGCCAGGCAGATACATGTCTTTTCAATTCACCTTCCATATATTCATTTTTACAAGTACTTATATATTCTTGAAAAATATAACACTGTTTTGGCTTTTTAAAAATTTTATTAAAGTATAACATACAAATACGTGTAAAAACTGTAAGTGTAAAGATCAATACATTAACACAATGAACATGCTCTGGTAATTAATTACACCCAAGTCAAGAAATAGAATATTGCCAGAATCCCAGAAACCTGTATCTTCACCCCTTCCTGCCACCCCCTCCCCAATTTTAACCACAGAATGACTTCTAGCACCATAGATTAGTTTTTGTCTGTTTTGAGCTTCAGATAAATCCAATAATGTGACATGTATTCTTTTGTGCCTGTGCCTTTTATTTAACACTAGGGACCCGGTGCATGAAATTCGTGCACTGGGGTGGGGGTGTCCCTCAACCCAGCTTGCCCCCTCTCACATACTGGGAGCCCTCAGGGGATGTCCCACTGAGGCTACCAGGCTGATTAGGGGAAGGCACCAGCCCCATCACCCAGCTGCTGCAGCCTCTGCCAGTCACTGCAGCCACCAAGGTGTTTTCATCAACACGGACTCCAGTCCCTTCACCATGAAAAAAATGACAACTTTCTTTAGGCATTTTCAAGATGTGTCTTTCATAGGATATGACCTTTCTTTTTTTCTCTCTTTCTCTCTTTCTCTCTTTCTCTCTTTCTCTCTTTCTTTCCTTCCTTCCTTCCTTTCTTTCTTTCTTTCTTTCTTTCTTTCTTTCTTTCTTTCTTTCTTTCTTTCTTTCTTTCTTTCTTTCTTTCTTTCTTTCTTTCTTTCTTTCTTTCTTTCTTTCCTCACCTGAGGATATGTTACCATTGATTTTTAGAAAATGTGGAAGAGAAAGGGAAAGACAGAGAGAAACATCAAAGTGAGAGGAACACTTTGATTGGTTGCCTCCTGCATGAGCCCTGACCTGGGCCCCAGCCAGGGAGGAGCCTGCAACCTAGGTACATGCCCTTGATCAGAATCGAACCAGACCCTGCGGTGGCCAAGGCTAGGCATTACCCACTGAGCCAAACTGGCTAGGGCAGGATATGACATTTCTTAGCCCTCCAGCAGCGGACCTTCATTTTTATCTCCAGGAGTGTGGTGGAAAAACTCTAGACACCTTTTTGGATTCTTATACCCAAGTTACTAAGAATATTACCAGTGGTATACAGGGAGATTAGCCAATGAGTGTTCAGAAAAGGTGTTTCCTCTGTAGTTCACACCGATTGCCTCCGATCTCCGGCTCCACCCCTGCCAAGGCCTAAAGCCTTGGGGCCTGCGCAGGGGCCCCCTGGCTCCCTCTGATTGCCAGCTCCGCCCCTGCTCCTTCTGATCACTGGCTCCACCCCTGCCCAGGAGCCCCCTGGCTCAGGACCCATGGGGGGGCCTACCTTGGAGTGACCTGGGTGCTGAGAAAGTTCCTGGGACCCAGGCTGCTGAGCACCTAAGTATGCAAATTAACCTCCATCTTTTTTGGGTTAATTTGCATACTCTCTCTGATTAGCTGTGGGTGTAGCGGAGGTACAGTTAATTTACATGTTTGTCTATTATTAGGCATTAGAGGCCTGGTGCACAAAATTCGTGCATGGGGGGGGCAGTGACTGTCAGCCCAGCCTGCACCCTCTCCAATCTGGGACATCCCTCTCACAATCCAGGACTGCTGGCTCCCAACTGCTTGCCTACCTGCCTCCCTGATTGCCCCTAACCTCTTCTGCCTGCCAGCCTGATTACCCCCTAGCCACTCCTCTGCCAGCCTGTTTGCCCCTAACTGCCCTCCCCTGCAGGCCTGGTCACCCCTAACTGCCCTCCCCTGCAGGCCTGGTCCCCCCCAATTTCCCTCCTCTGCCAGCCTGGTCACTCCTAATCGCCCGCCCCTGCAGGCTGATCACCCCCAACTGCCCTCCATTGCAGGCCTAGTCCCTCCCAACTGCCCTTCCCTGCTGGCCATCTTGTGGCGGCCATCTTGTGTCCACATGGGGTCAGTCATATTTGACCACATTGGGGCAGCCATCTTGTGTGTTGGAGTGATGGTCATTTGCATATTACTCTTTTATTAGATAGGAGGATTAGATAGGACAGAGGTCAGGTGCACGGGTGGGGGCCAGCTGGTTTGCCCTGAATGGTGTCCCGGATCAGGGTGGGGGTTCCCTTGGGGCATGGGGCGGCCTGGGTGAGAGGCCTGTGGTGGTTTGCAGGCCAGCCATGGCCCACGGTGACCCAAGCAGAGGCCCTGGTATCTGGGATTTATTTATCTTCTATAATTGAAACTTTGTAGCCTTGAGCAGAGCCAAGCTTCCTGCTTGCTCAGTGGCCACAACCATTTGTGTTGGGATTTATTTATCTTCTATAATTGAAACTTTGTAGCCTTAAGCAGAGGCCAAGGCAGGCCAGGGATGCGGAAACTTGGCTTCCTCCATCACCGGGGGTAACTCAAGCCTCCAGCTCTCTCCAGCTCCGTGGCTGCCGCCATTTTCATTGGGATTTATTTATCTTCTATAATTGAAACTTTGTAGCCTTGAATGGAGCCAAGCCTCCTGCTTGCTCTGTGGCGGCAGCCATTTTTGTTGGGATTTATTTATCTTCTATAATTGAAACTTTGTAGCCTTAAGCAGAAGCCAAGGCAGGCCAGGGCAGGTGGAAAGCTTGGCTTTCTCCATTGTCAGAGAAACCGAAGCCTCCTGCTCTCTCCATGGCCACAGCCATCTTGGTTGGGTTAATTTGCATACTCGCTCCTGATTGGCTGGTGGGCGTGGCTTGTGGGTGTAGTGGAGGTACGGTCAATTCACATATTACTCTTTTATTAGATAGGATGATTACATTAATGAAATTTGTGTGCATTGTGTGTAGCTGCAGTTCTTATTTTTATTGCTGTATTGTATTCCATTGCTTGGCTATACCACAATTTATTTATCCATTCTAGTATTGATAGATTTTTGGGTAATAGCCAATTGAATATAATGAATTGTGCTTCTGTGAACAGTGTTTCTTTTTTTATTTTTATTTTGCATGAATGCAGTCCCCCCACTACCACAAATTATGCAGTCAAGTTTTCCACACTGGGGAAAATCGCAGGGGCCAGCACATCTGGAGTGCAATAGATAAGCCTTGCCCTGGGAAAACCACATTCGTGATCATTACATGTCTTTTGATATGCATGTGATTTCATTTCCTATATCAAGGACTAAAATTGGTTGTACCAAAATACATATTCATTATCAGTGTTTTGAGAGATTCAGTAGCTTTAAAATTTCCTAGACATGACATTGTCACTTTTTTATTTTCGGTCATTCTGGTAGCTGTATAGTCATTGATTTCAATTTGTATCTTTTTAATTTTATTTTATTGGTTTTTTACAGAGAGGAAGGGAGAGGGATAGAGAGTTAGAAACATCAATAAGAGAGAAACATTGATCAGCTGCCTCCCGCACACCCGCCACTGGAGACATGCCGAAACCAAGGTACATGCCCCTCACCGGAATTGAACCCGGGACCCTTTTTCCGCAGGCTGACACTCCATCCACTGAGCCAAACCGGTTAGGGTTACTAATCAATGTTTTGATCTTACATCAATATTTCTCTCTCTCTCCCTCTCCTGTCCTCTCTCTCTAAAAATCAATTTAAAATATTTGTTAGAGTTTTGCATCTATGTTCATGAATGAGAATTACCCACAATTTTTTTCTTGTTATGTTTTTGCAGGATTTTTTTTGAAAGCAAGACTCAATTTATAAGATAAATTGATATATTCTCCCTCCTTTTGTAATCTCTGTAAATATTTGTGTAGAATTGGTATCATTTCTTCCTTAAATATTTGAAGAAATACCCAAGCTTCCCCCTCTCACCTTCCAAATTCCAATTTTCTCCTGATCCCTCTTTTTGAATCTATCTAAAAGCACATGGGAAGAGAATCTCCACTATCTATAATACAAGGCAGAGCAGGAATGGGTCTCAGAGCAAACAGCAAAAGATGTGCACACCTTCCATCGCTTTTAGGAAATCGAGATAAACAGCCTATTTCTAAGCCCCAAAGAGTGTGATTTACCAACCTTGGTTATTCTGGTGTTCTCCCTTCATAGATGAATATCTTGTTGGCTATTGCTTGCACTTTGGAAACACCAGTCAGCCTGGGGTGACTCTGCAGTAGACAGACCAGGAGCACAAGCATTAGTGCTCCTTTCAGGCTAGATCCAGTGAAGAAATCGGGATGCTATTTAGTGATTTGATTACTAACCTCTGTGAAAATTGTTAAAGGGAAACCTCATTTAAAATAAAGTCTAGTGGGAAAGAGCAATGTTGACGTGGTAGCCGCCACGGGGTCATTAGTTGGCATCTGCCATAACTATTGATTGACTATGAAAGACTAGATCAAAATAGAGAAAACTGGAGAAAGTACCTAAGGATAGATACAAAACTACAGGTCAAGTGGTAGCTATAAAAGAAATCAACTAGAAAGTGAAGAGGAAGGGGTTCTTTATACTGAAATTCAGGACATTTCTCTATTAATTGAATTTCATCATCCAAATATAGTCAGTCTGCAAGATGTACTCATGTAGGATTCTAGGTTGTATCTCATCTTTAAATACCTTCCCTGGACCTAAAGAAATGCTTGGATTCTATCCCTCCTAGTCAGTGCATGGATTTTTTCACTTGTTAAGGGTTATTTGTACCAATACCTACATGGGGTTGTGTTTTGTCACTAGAAGTGTTCTACACAGAGACTTAAAACCTCAAAATCTGTTGATCGATTGACAAAGGAACAATTAAACTGTCTGGTTTTGGTCCTTGCCAGAGCTTTTGGAATACCCATTACAGTATATATTCATGAGGTAGTAACACTTTGGTATAGATTCCCAGAAGTGTTGCTGGGATCAGCTTGTTATTCAACTCCAGTTGACATTTGGAGTAAAAGCACCATATTTGCAGAATTAGCAATGAAGAAACCACTTTTCCATGGGGATTCAGAAATTGGTAAACTCTTCAGAATTCTCAGAGCTTTGGGTATCCCCAACAATGAAGTGTGACCAAAAGTGGAATCTTTACAGGACTGTAAGGATACATTTCCCACCACATGATCTCTCTCATTTTTGGAATATAGTGAACAACATAAACCAATGAACAAAATAGATGCAGAGACAGAGAAGTATCGAACTGACTGTCAAACCTCAGAAGGAAGGCAGGGGAGGGACGGAGGAGGATAAGAGATCAACCAAAAGACTTGTATGCATGCATATAAGCATTACCAATGGACACAGTCACTAGGGGCGTGAGGGCATGTACTGGGGGGGGGGGGGGGGTGGGAGTGGCTGGGAGAGGTCGATGGAGAAAAAATAATAATATTGTAAAAGCTATGTATGGGCAAGGGGTGGGGGGGCACTTGAAATATCAGGGGGAACACTCTGTAAAGTATATGATTGTCTAACCACTATGTTGTGCACCTGAAACTAATACAGAATAATAGTGAATGTGAACTATAATTGAAAAAAAGATAGAAAATTATATATGTTTTTCATCATAATAACTTAAAAAAGAATACATTTCCCAAGTGGAAACCAGGAAACCTAGCATCCCATGTCAAAAACATGGATGAAAATGGCTTGTATCTGCTCTTTAAAATGTTAGTCTACAATCCTGCATCGAGAATAGATAGTTACAGTTTTACTGTCAACTCTGTTTTTGCCTTGTGTATTTTTGTATCCTTTGCTGTAAAACTTAAGCTCTACTTCATCTTCTAACTTCAAAAATTGTAACTTAAAATGTAAATATTGTTCTATATGAATTTAAATATAATAATTCTGTATATGTGTGTAGATATCACTGTAACAACTATTGTTACTATAATAAAACTATAAATCTAAAAAAAAATAGAGTTGGGAGGCAACTCTATCTACTTACCCGTTATGTAAGTTACTCCTTGAATTTGAATAAGGCTATGTGTCCGTTCTTCACCTACCACTCTAGTGAATTTACAGACCCCACAGAAAGTGTCAATTACAGACCCCAACAGGAAGAATCCTCAGTTATGAACCTTCACCCATTTTACTGAGGCATGCAGAAGTTAAGTAAGTTTTCTACTCCTACATAATTGCTAAGGTGTGGATTTTGGCTTTAAACCAAGGCAACCTGACCTTAATTTCTCCCTGATAATGCTTCACTTGAATACATAATTCTCAAAGACACAGGGCTTGAGTGGGTGGGAGAGATATATATTTTAGTTATGTCAATGAAACAGAGATATAAATGATAAAAATAATATAGCTGATGAGTCAAGAGCAGTTTTCCTGAAATTAAGGAGAAACATGGACATAATCCGAGGCAGATGTGCATTACTATGCAGAGGATAAAGAATTAAACCGTACTTGGTCTAAAACAAGTCTCTCTGGACAGCCTGTCCCAAGTCTTTTGACAGTTCTTCAGTCCCTTGAGAATTTTACATTATCAAGTTGATCTCTTTCACTCTAACTCTTTTGAACTCTTTTGATCTTGTTAGTACTTTTCCTTTCACAGTGCCCTTCTCAGCAACCCAGCCAGGTAAGCAAGATAGGTATTCTTATTCTCATTTTACAAATGGGGTAAGTGGTTTGCCTAAGGTCACACTAGAAAGTGGCAGGCTCAAAATTAGCCTAGGGCATTGTCTCCAGATTCTATGCTGTTTACATTTTGTCACATTGGCATTCTAGAATACCATTTTGTTGTGCCATTACTCTTTTTTGCTTTTTAAGTTGTCTTTACTTTTCCCCCCATAGTCTGTTGTACTGAATAATTAACATGCAACAACAGGTTTTCCTTAGTATCCATGTCTGCCTTATCAAGAGATCTAGATAACCCAATTCAAGTGTTTCTTGAAAAATTCTTTGTAGATAGAATTCCTTACTGATGAATTCTCAGGTTTTAGATATTTCAAAATGCTTTTATAATGAGTCCTTTGTAAGACTAAATAATTGATTCAAGGCATTTTTAAACTATTACCTACTAGTAAAATTTACCTGGCTTTCATTTTGGCAGAGTAAAATCAGAAAATACTCTCTGTTCTTTTTTTTTCCCTTTCAATTTTTCCTACCTTTAGGAAGACAAAAATATAAATCATAGTTTTCTTTCAACCAAGTCACTTTGACTAGCTCAGAATATATTTGTTCAGAGTTAAAATATATTCACTATTTAAATATTGGACTTTGGATCTACTTTTTTCTTGTTTTATGATTAATAGCATGTCTCTATGTAAAAAAAATTTTTAAATAAGATTAAAATCACCTTTTAATACCTTCAACAATATGGATCTGACCCCTTCCACTATAGGTATCCACTGATATCACTTTCATTTTTTATTTCCCTCCCCCCTACATTTATATATGTAGGGGAACTCACTTTAGAGATGCAATATAACTCCAGCAGCAAAGGCATCTGGGAGATGTTGAACTCTCTGTGACTGTCAAACTCTGTAAGCTCAGACAAGGCTGACTACCCTGAACCCCCTGGGAATGCTACCCAAAGACAAACACCATGCCCCCAGGAAGAAAGTTAATGAATGTAGAGTGTAGTAACTCCCTGATGTTTGTCTTTTAACTTCTCCCTTAATTCAGTGATTCATTGTTCTTTCGGGAGGTCTACCTGCCAACAGGTTTTGCTATTAACCCCTGCTATTAATCCCCTTTAAAAAAAAAAAAACAAAACTCTGTCCTGGGAGGGGTGTGCATTCTTCCTGGCCCACCACCACTGGAAGCAACTGCCTTACCCGTTATGTAAGATGCTCCTTGAATTTGAATAAGGCTATGTGTCCGTTCTTCAGAATCAATCCTGAATTTAGACTTTTGGTGCTTTCCCCCAACATATGCATACATACACAATATACATTCCCATAGGAAACAAAGTATTTGGTAGTTTGGTTTTGTAAGATTTTGTAGATTTTTACATAAATGAAGAATGTTTTGAAACTTGCTTTTTTAATTTAACAATATGTCTTAGGAATCTTTCCATTTTAACATTATTTGTTTTGATGATTAAATAGTATTTTGTGGTATGAGTCTAACACAATAATTTTTTAAAATATATCTTTATTGATTTCAGAGAGGAAGAAAGAGGGAGAGAGAGATAAAAACATCCATGATGAGAGAGAATCACTGATAGGCTGCCTCCCTCACGCTGGGAATTGAGCCCACTACATGGCACATGCCCTGAACAGGAATCAAACCGCAACCTAGTCCATAGGTCGACATTCAACCACTGAGCCATGCTGGCTGAGCAATTCTGCCACAACTCATTTCTCCACACTCATTGGCTTGTTTCTTATTTTTGCATTAAAAAAAATGCCGCTACAAATATACTTGTTCATGCTTTCATATGTACCTCTACTAATATTTTGGGGGAGTAAATACAGAAGTAAAATTGCTAAGTTGCAGAGGGTGTATATTTTTAAATTTTAACACTTTACTAGCAAATTACCCTCCAAAATGATTGCATTTTAAACTTGTATTAGCAGTACATAAGATAATCTTTCTTTTTTTTTTTTTTCTTATAAATCTTTATTGTTCAGATTATTACAGGTGTTCCACTTTTTCCCCCCCCCATAGCTCCCCTCCACCTGATTCCCCACCCCACCCCATGCCCTTATCCCCCGCCACTGTCTTCATCCATAGGAGTAAGATTTTTGTCCAATCTCTTCCCACACCCCTCACACTTGCTTCCCCTGAGAATCGTCAGTCCACTCCCTTTCTATGTCCCTGATTCTATTATATTCACCAGTCCATTCTGTTCTTCAGATTTTTTATTCACTTGAGTTTTAGATTCACTTGTTGGTAGGTATGTATTTGATGTCATTTTGTTGTTCATAATTTTTATCTTTACTTTTTTCTTCTTCCTCTTCTTAAAGAATACCCTTCAGCATTTCATGTAATCCTGGTTTGGTGGCGATGAACTCCTTTAGCTTTTTCTTGTCTGTGAAGCTCTTTATCTGACCTTCAACTCTGAATGATAGCTTTGCTGGGTAGAGTAATCTTGGTTGTAGGTTCTTGCTGTTCATCACTTTGAATATTTCTTGCCACTCCCTTCTGGCCTGCATAGTTTCTGCTGAGAAATCAGCTGACAGTCGTATGGGTACTCCCTTGTAGGTAATTAACTGTTTTTGTCTTGCTGCTCTCAAGATTCTCTCTTTGTCTTTTGCCCTTGGCATTTTAATTATGATGTGTCTTGGTGTGGTCCTCTTTGGGTTCCTCTTGTATGGGGTTCTGTGTGCTTCCTGAACTTGTAAGTCTATTTCTTTCACCAGGTAGGGAAAGTTTTCTGTCATTATTTCTTCTAATAGGTTTTCAATATTTTGCTCTCTCCCTTCTTCTGGCACCCCAAAAATTCGGATGTTGGTTCGCTTGAAGTTGTCCCAGAGGCTCCTTACACTATCTTCATATTTTTGGATTCTTTTTTCTTTTTGTTTTTCTGGTTGGATGTTTTTTGTTTCCACATATTTCAGATCTTTGGTTTGATTCTTGGGGTACGTTGATCTACAGTTGAGTTTCTGTATATTTTTTATTTCAGACAGTGTATGCTTCATTTCTGACTGATCCTTTTCCATTTTTTTGGCATTCTTATAAAGGTCCTTGAAGGTCTTACTAAGCTCCTCAGAAGTGTCATCAAGTTTCTCAGCGGTTTTTAGAAGATTCTTGAGTAACCTTATACATGTGGTTCTGAACTCTATGTCATCCAGTAGTTTGCTTTCCTCCGTTTCTTTCATTCGTGACATGTTTCTTTGTTTCTGCATTTTGGCTTCTTCCCTGTGTTGATGGAGTGGCTTTGTGTGGTAGGTGACCTATAGGGGGCAGTAGCTCAGCCTCCCCAATCACCTGATGTGGATGCTCTTGGTACACCCCTTTGTGGGCTGAGTGCAAAGTCTTGGTGTAGTTAAGCCTGAATTGCTGTTGGTACCCTGGGAGGAATTGACCTCCAGGCCAATTAGCTGTGAGCACTCCCTGTGTCTATAATGGAAGAACTGCTGTGCTGAAGACACACAGGACTTGTTTCAGTGGGGCTTCGGTGCTCACTGAGTTTGCCTCTTGAATGTGTCACTTATGGATGTGAGGAGTTGAAATCTGGTGTCTCACACTGACCACTAGGTACACTGGCTTCTGGATCTCCAATGGGGTGCAGGTCAGCTACTGTCTGAGGCCACTCAGCAGGAGCTACAGTGAGAGCTGCAGTTTTCTCCTCTTTGCTTGGGGTTTGGAGGTTTTGGAACTGTCTGATCCCGGCAGCAAGTTTGCTAGGTTAAGCTGCAATAGGGCAGGCTTTTCTTATGCTAACTCGGTTGCTTGGAGCTTGGGTGGGTTTGTAGGTTGTGCAGGGCGGGGCCTCAGGGCGTCACTAGGTTAGGGCGTGGCAAACAGCAATGGCTGCTAGTTAGCCGGCTCTGTGTCCCCAAAGGCATCCGCGAGTCCCGTGCCCCAGTGCAGTAAACAATTATTCCTGCGCGCAGCTCTGTAAGCAAGCCACCCTCACTGGCAGACAGTCCAGCTTCTCCCTGTAGGAGTTTGAGTCCCCCGCATCTCCCCAGAGACTGGATTTCAGAGTAATCGGGGGCTTGTCTCCGTTCAGGTTGAAAAAAGCAACGCACCTAGTCACCCACAGCCAGGCCGGATCACGCGCCTCCGTACCTCAGCTTTTCAGCGCTCGTGCACGTCTCAAAGCTCTTTTCTCTTTCCTTCTAGTTGTAGAACTTCCACTCAGCCAGCTTTCCTGTGGTTCTGGGTGATAGACGTTTTGTCTTTTAGTTGCAGTTTAAATTGTTGTGGGAGGCAGCAGTTTAGGTGTTTACCTACGCTGCCATCTTGGATTCTCCAAGATAATCTTTCTCCAACTCTTAGCCACCCTTGATATTTTCAAATTCTTTCAATTTTACAAATCTATAAATACATGCTATCTTATTGTTACAATTTGCATTTTTCTTTTTTCTAGTTAAGTTCAGTGTCTTCTCATAGCTTTATGGCTATATATATTTCTTTTGTGAGTCTGTTTACATATTTTACACCTTTTATATACAGGTGGTCTTTTTCTCACCACTAATGTCTTTGGTAAAAAGAGTTTTACATATTGATAAAGTCCATTTATGACTTGATTTTTAAAAAAATACATATTTTTATTGATTTCAGAGAGGAAGGGAGAGGGAGAGAGAGAAACATCAATGATGAGAGAGAATCATTGATTGGCTGCCTCCTGCACGTCCCCCACTGAGGATCGAGCCCACAACCCGGGCATGTGCCCCTGACCAGAATTGAATCTGGGACGCTTCAGTTCACAGGCTGATGCTCTCTCCACTGAGCCAAACTGGCTAGGGCAGATATTTTTAAGTTGAGGTAAAATTCACATAATAAACAAATTACTTTTTAAAATAATTTTAAAGTATGTATATAATTCAGTGATCTTAATACATTCACAATGTTATGCAACCCTCACCACTATCTAATTCTAGAACATAGAGGGGGACCAGAGTTTGCCACACCAAAATATGCCTTTGGGATATTGAATTTAAGCTGATTATTAACAAACAAAAGCCTCAGAAAGAACCTTTGACCTTCCACCTTACCTATCTAAAGAAATTCAGATAGAAAAACCTATTTATTTAGAAAAAACTGTTTAAAGGAAGAGATCATCACCTTAGAATCATAATATAAATTTAGTGTGGCAGTCAGGAAGAAATCTAGCAACAGGCTCCCTTCTGTGCCCCATTGTTTCAGGGTGACCCAGCAAGAATTTCTTTATTACATATTTGCTTTTTGTCATTTATTGTGAATTGCCTTCTTTCCCTTTGAAATCCAAAACTCCTGCCTCTATCTTCTTTTTCTAGAATGGCATATAAGCCTCAACAGCTCAGTGTGATCTTGGGGTTCACATACTTATATAACCCCCAAATGTACATATGCAATAAATGTGGACATTTGATCCTATTAATCTTTCTCACATTAATTTGACTATCAGCCCAGCCAGAAGAACTTAGAAAGGTGGAAGGAAAATTGTGTTTTGTGCCCTACAACATCATCCCGAGAGAGAAACCCTATACCCATTAGGCATTTACTCCACATTCCTCTCTTCCACCAAGTTCCTGGGCAAACACTAATCA
Source organism: Corynorhinus townsendii (assembly GCA_026230045.1). Taxonomy (NCBI): domain Eukaryota; kingdom Metazoa; phylum Chordata; class Mammalia; order Chiroptera; family Vespertilionidae; genus Corynorhinus; species Corynorhinus townsendii. Next base: position 34,721,245 of record JAPDVU010000008.1, on the reverse strand, counting down.
CCTTTATGTCTCTACTAGAGGCCTAATGCATGGATTCATGCACTGGTGGGGTCCTTCAGCCTGGCTTGCAGAGATCAGGTTGAAACTGGCTCTCCGACATCCCCCGAGGGGTCCCAGATTTCGAGAGGGTGCAGGTCAGGCCAAGGGACCCCACTGATGCATGAATCTGTGCACTGGGCCTCTAGTATCCATATAAGATTTTTGGTTAATCTCTTCCCCTCCTCCCCGTCCCTCCTTCTGAGATTTATCAGTCTGTTCCATGTTTCCATGCCTGTGGTTTCCACTCCTGCATCCCTCCTGCAGGGGGGATGTCTGCCCCCTGGTGGTCAGTGCACAGCATAGTTACCATTCAGACAGATGGTCGGACAGTCAGATGGTCAGCTGTCGCTTAGGCTTTTATCTATATAGATGGATTTGTCTATGCTGAACATTTCATACAAATGGAATCATAATCTGTGGCTTTTTGAGTCTGGTTTCTTTCACTTAGCATAATGTTTTCAAGGGTCATTCATGTTGTAGTATGTATCAGTGCTTCATTTCTTTTTATTACCAAACAATGTTCCATTATGTGGATATACCACATTTTATTTATTAATTCATTATTCATGGGCATTTTGAGTTGTTTTTAATTTTTGGCTATTATGAATAAAGCTTCTATGAACATTCCATGTTTTTGTCTGATCAACCATTTTAATCTCTTATGTATATATGCAGGAGTAGAACTGCTGAGTCTGGTGTAAGTCTTTTTTAATATTTTGAGGAACTGCTAAATTGTTTTCCAAAACAGCCCCATTTTACATTCCTACCAGCAACTTATAAGAGTTCTAATTGCTCCCTATTTTTGTCAACACTTATTATTTCCCTATTTTTAAATTATAACCACCCTAGTGGATGTGAAGTGGTATCTCATTTTGGATTTGAATTGAATTTCTTTAAATATTAATGTTATTGAACATCTTTTCATATGTTCATTAGCTATATATATATATATATATATATATATATATATATATATATATATATGTATGTTTTGGGTTTTTTTTGGAGTTATATCCCTGGACTAGAACAGAATTAAGAAATCTAACTAAAGATTTCCCTGACCCTCTCCAGAACCCTGATGGGTTTGCAAAGGAATTTGATTTAACTGTTAGAATATATGATCCTGGCTATTCTGACCTATTCCAATTAATACACCTACTGGTTTCTGAGAGCAAGGCAACAGAATGGCTGAATAAGGTTCACTGGCATACTCCCGTAAAAGATTTTTTAAAACAGAGAGACACAGACAGGGGGAAATGCAGGGAATTAGCTCATGGGCTTTATCAAGCTATACCTGAGATTTTTTTCCTCAGAAAATGGACTGGACCAAAATCCAACAATGTAAAAGAAAGCCTGATGAACCAGTGCTTGATTTCTTTGAACGTTTTGAAAAAACTTTCCAACTATGCTCATGTCTGTCTCCAGACAGTTTTAAGGCTCATCAAAATGATCCCTTACTAAATTTGGCATTTTTGGAAGGACTGGATGAAGAGCTTGTAACTTTGATCAAACAACATAAATTAAACAGGCAGACTACCCATGCTGATGAACTGGCTATTCTGGCTGATCGATTATCTAAAACTATCCAAAAGAGAGAAAAATATAAAGCTGCCCAAATTATGAACTTACAGGTCCAACAATTAAGCAATCAAGTCAATTCTACTCAGAAATCTCTTAGAAAAGGAAAGAAGTTTTTACTGTAAAAAGGCAGGCCACCATAAGAAAGATTATAGAAAACTGAAATGGTATTTACAAAGAGAAAACAAACAGAAGCAAGCACAGAGCTACTCCAAGGACTGAGAGGGCACTTCCCCTTCTCCTTACTAATACTTTAGGAGAAATTGAAATTATCATAAAAGAGGAAGTCACTAAGGCCCTTGTGGATACTGGGGCTACTTTATCTGTTCTTTACCCTACCCAACTAAGTTTCCCTCTCACTTGGAAAAAAGCTTCTATATAAATGGCAGGGGTATCTAACCAACAAATGGCTGTTTTTAAATCCAAACTTGCCCCCTTTCAAATAGATGTTATGGGGCAACATATATTTTTACTGGTCAAAAAGGGGACTTATAATTCCACGTACAAGCCCCTGTAATTATGCTATTCTTCCAGTAAAGAAACCAAATGAAAAAGGATGGAGATTTGTACAGGATCTGAGAGCTATAAATAAGATAGTTATACCCAGACTTGGTTTCAAATCCACATACATTACTATCAGCCATTCCTGTGGACTGCCTATATTTTTCTCAGATGTTTTCTAATCATGTCCCAGCCCTGGGCATGCACCTGACCTTCTGTATTTTCTAGAATACGTGGGAGCTTTTAAAGGCCTTATTCCCCCAGAGCATCTCATTTCCCAGACTTTCCTCCCCAGGAGTTTTTATTTTTATTTTTCCATTGCTTGTCCCAACTGTTATTCTTCCCTGAAGCTTCCAGAGGGAATACAGCCCTGCTGATACCTTGATTTTAGATTTCTGACCTCCAGAACTGTAAAAGAATACATTTGTGTTGTTTTAAGCCACTAATTTGTTAAGCAGCAATAAGAAATTAATATATGTTTCTTAGTTTAAAATGTTGCCAAAGGAATATCCAATTATACCCAATGACACATACTGAAAATATATCCTTTCCTCTCTAATTGGAAATTCAGGGTTGGGGTTGTATGGGTGGGAGAGTTGTGCAAGAGTAACATGTTTTTAAAAGAGCATTATGACTGCTGTCTCAACAATAGGCTATGTGGAAAAGTGGAGATACAAACACAGGAAGATAAGTGGAAAAGCTATTAACTAATCCAGTTGAGAGCAATGGTGGCTTGGATCAGGGTAGGGGAAGTTGTAGTGATAAGAAATAGTCAGACTTCATTTATATTTTAAAGATAGAAAATATAGGATATCCAGAGGAACTAGATGTGAAGTATGAGAAAAAGAGGAATCCAGGATGATTTTTTTTTCCCAGAGCAAATGGTAGAATGGAGTTGTCAATTATTAAAATAAAATAAAATAAACTATACAAGGAATAGGTTTGGGGGAAGAAAGACAGTATTGAACACCTATACTCGCCAAATGGAGTCACCAAGAAGGGTCTGGAAAAGTTATTGACTTTGGACTGGGTTTAGATGTCAGGGCTAGAGATAAAAATGTTGGGAGTCATTAGCACATGGATGCCATGAGACTGGTTGAGGTAATCTGGGAAGGGAAGGTAGATAGAGAAGAGGGCTGGGCATTAAGCCTTGATGGATTCTAATAAACGCTGAGGAAAAGGAGTCAGCAATGGAACCTCAGAAGGAGTGGTCTATGAGGTAGAAGGAAAATCAAAGGAATATGATGTCCTGGAAGCCAAGTGAAGAACTTTTTCAAGAAAAAGGAAGTGGTCAACTCTGTCATCACTGCTAAGAGATTAACAAGGTGAAACTGAGAAATAACCATTAGATTTGGAAACATGAAGTTTGAAAACTTTGCCAAAGTTGTTGGGACAAAGCCTGATTGATGTGGATTTAAGAGGGAATGGGAAATAAAATAGGGAAAATTAACAACCCATTAAAAAAGTCTCAATATAAAGTGGGACAGAGAAATAAAGAAACATTTACAAAGGGAAGACGGGTGAAGAAGCATTTTTTTTGAAAGTTGGGCATACTAAATTGCATGGCTCTGAGCATCTTCTAATGATATCACCCAATATCATATCCCTAATCCACTCTGAAATCTCCCTAATCCACTCTGCCCTTTGGAAATCTTGGTCTTAAGCAAAATATCCTACTCCCTCAACCTGTTCTCTGAACCTTCACCCATTTATGTATATGGATCAGAGTCATGTACACCAACTTGGGCTAGAAGTAGAGCAGGACAAATTCCAACCATAGATATTCCCTGCTCCTTCTCCTTAATGGGAATTCATTACTAGACATCTTCTGGTTTTACTGATGCCCTTCCCAGGGATTCTAAAATTTGGATCCCTTCTGACCTTTGTTAATGATACAGACACCTTGCTTCTACTCCAGACCTACAGATCAGAATGTCCTTAAGCACCCAAGTTTGAAAACTACTACTACTTCCTACTGTGTTCTTTGCTGGTTGTTCTCACTTTTTTAGTTCTGCACTTAGGCTCTTAATGCCTCTGGCATTCCAGACTATGTAAGATCCATTTTATACATAACTAGAGGCCCAGTGAGCAAAATCCCATGGCCCACCCATCCCCCCACCACCCCGCCTTAACACCCTAACCTCTCCATCCACAGTTTGAGCGTGCCTGGCCTGCCCCCAATCCCTCTGATCTTCTCTGGCCACTTCAAGCCCTGCCCTCAGTCCCGTGAGTTGCCTTGGGCTGGTCTCACCTCCTCCGGGCACCTCCCTGCTTCCACCTCGTCACCAGAGCAATGAGGCGGCTCTGCCCCATCATGGTGCCAGAAGAGAGCATGGAAGCCAGGCACCTGTTGCAGAGTTTTGAGCGCCACTTCCTGGCAGCACGGGTGCTGCACTCCTTCCCCTGGCAGGAGTGTGGCGGTGGGGCACTCTGAGTGTGAGCGGTGGGTGGTGAAAGAATGGTGAGGGGGGCCGCTATGGACTCTCACCCCCACCCTCCCTGCCATGGGATGGTCCCACCTCCTCTGGGCACCTCCCCGCTTCCACCCTGTCTCCAGAGCAACGTGAGGGCCCCGCTCTGCTGAGCATGTGCACGCAGCCTCCTGCTGATCAGTCGTTATGGCATGAGGGTGTCATGACCATTAGCATATTAGCTCTTTATTATATATGATACCCTATCTCAGCCTCAGATGTGACTTTGTTATACACCATTTGGCCCTAAGATCTTTGACAACGAGTAAAAGATACATAGTCTTTAGCTCACAAGCTCACTGTTCAAGAAATCAAATAGTAGCCCTCAATCTATTTGAGTTCCCTTGGAAGGTAGCCAGACAAAAAGCTTTGTGGTTAGATATTCAAACAAAGGTGTGATAGTATTAGAAAAATTATGTTAAATCTGCCACTTAAACTTGGAATATGTAAGAAATGTTATAGTGGTGTCATCCAAGAAACTCATTTCTTAAGGAGAGACAGACACAAATATTTGTAAAATGGCTGAATTACAAACTTTAATATAGCACTGGAGTTCTTCAAGTATTTGACAAGAGGTTATATGTGTAAAGTAAAAAATTGTTTTCATAAGCAATGTTTAGCTGTTATGTAGTGATTATCTGAAGTGATGCAAAGGAATTTTATCTCTGTCTCCTAGCCATTGGATGGCGTTGGGGAGCTGGTTACTCAACTCTCAATTTTATTTTTATCTCAGCTGTAAAGTAGAGATAATGGCACTTCCTACAAAAGCTGTTGTGTGGCTTGAATATAAAGTATTACTATAGTGCCTAGAACATGGCATATATTCAATAAACAGTAGGTTCTCTCACTCCATGCTTCCATGGGAATCTAAGGCTTAAATATAGGCAACTTGATAAAATGTGACTTGGGGACCTGGTTTTAAACTTATGTTTTGAGCAGAAGTATCAAGCTTACCAAGTTCTATACCAAGCAGAGAAGGATTCTGGGAATTTGGAAAGGACACCTCCAGATTTAGTAAAACAATGGTCCTCATAAGCCTTGTGTATGACACTACAAGGCACAAGCCCCCTCCTCCCTACCCCAGAGGTAAAATTAACAAATTTCTAAAGCTCTTTTAAAAAGTGAGAATTTTGGGGTAGGGTGGGGAGAGATTAACTGGGAAACTTACATGTATATATGCATAGGCCATGGACACAGACAATAGTGTGGTAAAGGCTTGGGAGGGGTGGTTAGGGTGGAGTGGGTCAATAGGGGGATATAGGGAGACAGCTGTAATACTTTCAACAATAAAGATAAATTTCAAAATATGAGAATTTTTCTCAAAAGCAGAAGTGGAGTCAGATAAGTAAAACACTATTTCAAGAAAGGTACTTTAGATCTATAATAATCTATACTACTAATAGAGAAATATGCAAATTGTCCTGGATGCTGTCACAGTAACAGTAATGACTGAACAGCAGGCTGAGTGGGGCGACCAGGCCGGCAGGGGGGGCAGTTAGGGGCAACCAGGCCAGTGGGGGGGGGGGCAGTTAGAGGTGATCAGGCTGGCAGGCAGAGGTGGTTAGGGGTGATCAGGCTGGCAGGGATGCAGTTAGGGGTGATCAGGAAGGCAGGCAGGTGAGCAATTAGGAGCCAGCGGTTCAGGATTGTGAGAGGGATATCCAACTGCCTTCTCCTCCTCCTCCTCCCTGGGATTGGGCCTAAACTGGCAGTCAGACATCCTCCAAGGGGTCCCAGATTGGAGAGGGTGCAGGCTGGGCTTAGGGACCCCCCCCCCATGCACGAATTTTGTGCACTGGGCCTCTAGTAATTAAAGATTAAACAATGATACAAAACTGAGACGGAATTTTTGGACTGGAACCCAGATCAAAGAATGAATCCATGGACAGAACAGCAGGCTGTGGACAGAAGATGGTATAGCAAAGGTGGAAATTTATTGAAGAACAAGTATAGACTACCACATGAGGAGAGGGAAAGAGTCCCACAGAATGGAATCCCAAGTAGGGAGGGGGAAAGTGTCCCACTGAGTTCCTTTTCCCTATGGCTTATAAAGGCTGCAGATCCTGGTGCCTTGATATCCCCTCTGATTGGTCACTATTCCCTTGGACTGGTTAGTATAGTAACTCCTGGGCTCAAAGGTTGAACCTCCCATGTGAGGTTCTCCCCCTCCCCCCGCCTTCTTCCTTATTGTTTTCCTATTCCCTTTGGAAATATTCTTCTCCTTCTGTATGAAGGGCTTCCTTCTCCGTATTTTGTAAATATAGACATTTTGATATTCCCAGCTCCCTCATTCTATGGAAATGTACCTGTTGCAACTTTTCAGCTTCCATATTCTATGGAAATATACCTTCTGCTGCTCTGCAGCCCTGTGCTTCCTCCATGGTCCCATTAATTTCCAAAATTTCCTAAACCTGTCCTATTTTACCCCTAAAATTCCTGTTTCTAAACCTCCACAAAACCAATAATCTTCCTGAAGATAGAGGTAGAAGGAAAGGAATTGCAAAATCTTTTCTATTCTTTGGCACTTGTCTATTAACTTGTCACCTGTTCTAGCTTAAAAACTAACCAAATCAAAGAAAACCAAACCAAACAAAAATTTTTAGAAAGTAAATTAAAAAGCAAAATAATGTCCTGCTGAACGTGGTTCTAAACCAGAGGTATCCACATAGCAATTTGTCTCTCTTGCCTCTTTCTTCTTTACCTTCACAAAGGGAAAAAGAGTTACATTTGTAGTACCAGACAGTCACTGAACTCCCCCTCCCCCCCCCCCATTTTTTTAATCTTCACCCAAGGACATTCTGAGAGAGGGGGAGAGAGAGAGAGAAAGAAAGAGAGGGAGAGAGAGAGAGAGAGAGAGAGAGAGAGAGAGAGAGAGAGAGAGAGAGAGAGAGAACGAACCATTGATTGGTTGCCTTCCATATTCATCCCACCAGGGATTGAACCCAACTGAGCCATTCCAGGGGCACCTCACTCCTACCAAATGACCAAACACCTCCAAAGCCTGCTCACTATTTGGTGAACTTCTTTCACCTACTCTGTTCTGGTCTTTGAATACTTGCTCTTCCTCCAAGACAGTCTGTGACAAATAGGGCAACTTAGTAAAAGCAGGAACCCCAATGAGGAACTTGCTTGCCTCTTGCACCACTGTTTGTGGAGGGTCAGGGTGGGGCCCTATGTCAGCTCCGTGTTGTTCTCTGTGTCCACTCCACCAAACTCCTTGTTGTGGTTGTGACTTACTTAGCATGATGCTGAGAGAGCTATCAAAAATTTTGCCATATCCCCAGTCTTATCATGATCCATGCTGACAAGTAATCCTGTTTGCTATCATGTTACCAACTCATCCCATATTCCCAGGGCCACTGCTAACAGAGTGAACTGACTGAAGAACAACCAAAACACAGGCTGGCCTACATACTATGCAGTGGGATCGCATGAAGTGCTGTGCCTTAACTGAGGAATGGGTTTTCTCACTGAAGAATGAACCTTACAAAAAATATAGATGTATGAAAAATTTGAATTTATAATTAGAAGCACTTTCTGCCACCCAGAATGGAAAAACAGCTTGTTTGGGGGAACATACCCTCCCTGTGTTCTGGTAAGTATTATTTTTGCATGACTTTTTAGTTAAGTGGATATAAGTTAACTATCTATTAATTTTTCTTGGGAAAGTCAATGATAATATCCAAATATAGAAGACTTATGTTAAAAATTGAGTGTCCTATTTAGAAAAGTAAGTTGGTATATCTTTCTGTAGAACCACATCCCTGAACATGATATTAAAGATATTTACTCTAATCTGGTATTAGAATAGCATATATATAAAAATTGATATTTTGGAGAAGTAAATGTGACTTGTTCAAGGAAGTAAAAATAGAAAATTAGAACTGGTTATCTAAAACAGACTTGACTATTTGGTTGTAAGCCTATATGTGATATTATTAAAAACTGAGTTATGCATATTTTGGAATACACACTGCTCATTATTTTCAGAAGAACCTTCTGATGGTATGGAAGGACAGCTCCAAGGGTGGGGTATGAAGAGAATGTGTGCTTCCCCCTTTAATCATTCTGGGAAAAGGTAAATTCTGGAGCATAAAATGAGAACTCTTTGGGAAAGATAAAAGCAACTTCCCCTCACTGAGTCTTAGGAATTTGAGAAATGGACTTTAGGAAGGAAAGATTTGCTGAAGGGTACTATAGCAAGAATTAGGCTGGCCTTAATTGAGGTTAAGATAAGCATAGTTTCAGAACACTATGCTGAAGCATTTCAGGCCAGGACTAGGGTGAGGCAAGCAAGATACCCTGGGTGCAGCATTTCAAGAAACGCTCCCTTTCAGGGTTGTGTAAGTACCTGGTTATCATCACAAGTGAGAAACCTACCTTATGAAATGTTATGCCCGGGGCACCTTACTTGCTTCATCCTAGTCCTGGCCCAGTGTAACACTCTGCATTGTTGGAGAACGCGCTGTGGCAAACAGATTCTCATTCACAGGAGTTTCACTGCAGAATTCTGATAGATTAAAGATGAGAGCAGAGGTTCAGAAGTGTGATCCCATCGGGGATCAGAACATGCCACCCCCAAATATAATGCTGTGGCCTATTTATTGTGAGCTGAGGGCTCCTGAGGAACAGCACATGCCTAAAAGCAGATCATAAAATTTCCCTTGGGAAACTAGCCCTACCTGTACCTGAACTTTCTTATCAACAGAGGGAGTGAAGGCCAAAATAAATCTGTACAAACAAACCTATGAAAACAACCCTTATTTTCCATTAGTTCCTCCATATATTTTTTAGTCACTTCCTCACAATTTACCACTCCTGGAAGCTTAAAATATTTTCCTGTGTCCTGTCTCTTCTCCACAAATTAACATTCGTTGTGTTAAAAACAGTAGCTAAGCTCTCTGTCCTAAATGCATCTTCCAGTCTTCAGTTTTCATGAAAATTTTAAATGAAATTTATATGCTCTTCTCCTGTTGATATGCCTTATGTCAGTTTCATTCTTAGCCCAGTACCAGAACCTGAGAGGTTAAACAATGAATTTTACCTCCTCTCCAAGGGCTATGAGAATGTTGAAGAGAGTAACTGAAAATTTGAGTATACAGAAACTGTGAGCTGGAAATTAGACAAAGGTGAGGACATCAATTGGTAGTAGGGAAAGGAACAGATGCAGAGTAGTAGCAGATAGGCAGAGAGTAGTTGGTTATGTTACACTAGAGAGTTTTTAAATTTCTTTTTTTATATATACATTTTCTTTTATATATATTTATTGTTTTCAGAGAGGAAAGGAAAGGGAGAGAGAAATATCAAAGATGAGAGAGAATCATTGATCAGCTGCTTCCTGCACACCCCCTGCTAGAGACTAAGCCCACAATCCAGGCATGTGCCTTTGACCAGAATCGAACCTGGGACCCTTCAGTCTGCAGGCTGAAACTTTATCCACTGAGCCAAACTAGCTAGGGAGGATTTTTGAATTTCTATTGCTAAGGACCCTAGAGCCATTTTGGATTCTGCAAGACTACCCAGTCCTATGGAACCCAGCCCTACTATGGTCCCTGCCACTCATGAGTGAATCATTCTGTGGCATGCTTTAGAAAATGGCTCTAATTTAAGCAGGAAGGAATTTATTCAAAAGGCATTAGGGATATAATCAAATAGACAAGAGGTAAGAGAGTCAGGAGTGAGAACAGTGGAACGAAGACAGCCCTGAAGACAATAGTAGTCTCTGTGGCAGGAATGGTCTGGTCAGGATACTGTTATACAAGCAGAAGAGAAACTTGATCACTGATAGCTTCAATCTCTATCCCTGCACTAGAAATGCAAATTACAGGGAGGGAAAATACAATGCCCTAGCTTGAGTCTCAAATAATAGCTCTACCAAATTAGCCAGAGTAGAAAAGGCAATGGAGAAAAAAAGAAAATTGGGGTGCTAAGATGGAAAAAAAAGCCCAATAACAGGGCTTTTTGTCCTTTCCTGATTTTCTTTTTAAAATAAATATATTTTTATTGATTTCAGAGAGGAAGGGAGAGGAAGAGAAAGATAGAAACATCAATGATGAGAGAGAATCATTGATTGGCTGCTTCCTGTATGCCCCATACTGGGTGGTCAAACCGCCCCTCCCCCCTCCCTTCCCCCTCTCCCCCCCTCACAAACTCAGGCATGTGCCCTGATCAGGAATCAAACTGAGATGGGTTGACGATCAACCACTGAGGTACACCAGTCAGATTCAAGATTGTCTTTGCTATTCTGGGTCCCTTGTTATTCTATGTGAATTTTAGGATCAACTTATCAATCCTATATAATAAAGAGGTAATATGCAAATAGCCCTCATGCCCTCACAAGATGGCTGCCTACAACCAGGCTGGCAGTGAGGGATGACCAAACGACTGAACAAGCAGGCTGCGTGGGGTGACCAGGCATGCGGGGGGATCGTGAGGGGTGATCAGGCCGGCGGATGGGCAGTTGGGGGCAACCAGGCCAGCGGGGGGACAGTTGGGGGCAATTAGGCTGGCAGGCGGGGCCAGTGACGGGTGACTAGGCTGGTGGGGGAGGGCAGTGAGGGGCGATCAGGCCAGTGTGGGGGGCAGTTGGGGGTGACCAGGCAGGCAGGCAGGTGAGCGATTAGGAGCCAGAGGTCCAGGATTGTGAGAGGGATGTCCAACTGCCAGTTTAGGCCTGATCCCTGATCCTAAGGGGTCCCGGATTGGAGAGGATGCAGGCTGGGCTGACGGGGACCCCACCCCCCCTTGTATGAATTTCATGCACCAGGCCTCTAGTTTCTATATAAGAAAAGCTGATTTTGATTGAGATTGCACAGATTATGTAGAACAATTTGTAGATTATCACCATCTTAGCAATATTAAGTTTTCCAATCTGTGAACAAGTCTTTGCATTTATTTAGGTCTTTGATTTCTTTCAAAATTTTAATAATTAAAAATATTTCTAAGTATTTTATTTCTATGATGTTACTAAAAATGAAATTGTTTTCTTAATTTGATTCTCTGTTATTGCTGGTGTACAGAAATGCAACTGATATTTATAATTGATCTAGTATTCTTCAACTTTGATGAATTAATGCATTTCTTAGTTTTAATGGAGTCCTTAGAATTTTCTACAAACAAGTTTATGTCATCTACAAGTAGAAGTAGTTTAACTTCTTTTCCAATCTGACTTGTTTGTTTTGTTTTTTTTTGCTTAATTGCTCTAACTACTGTCTCCAGCACAATGTTGAATAAAAGTGTCAAGACATACTTGTCTTGTTCTGATCTTAGGGAAAAGTTTTAATCTTTCATCAGTTGGGAAGTGTTTCTTTCCCTCTTATTTTTTCAAAGAATTTGCAAAGGCATTAGTAATGCACTAAAGCCAAGAAAATCAAAGTCTGTTTTGTGCTGAATAATTCTACATCTCTGGTTTTAAGAATACAAAATATTATATACAAAGGTAGACTTATGAATAAGGTACTAAATATTTAAAGGATAAATATCAAGCCAAATTTTATCCCAGATAGTTTATCCCCTCCTAAAATTTCTAGAGATAAATCATTTAAGCTAGATCACAAATTTATATTTACACTAATGATTATGTTTGTGAATATGTAATAAAGCATATTTTTTGAAAAGCATTCAAACAACACAGAGACATTAACAAGAAAGGTAAAATATAACAGCCCTAGTCAGTTTGGCTCAGTGGAGAAAGCGTTGGCTTGCAGACTGAAGGGTCGCAGGTTCAATTCCGGTCAAAGGCATATGCCTGGGTTGTGGGCTTGTTCACCAGTAGGGGGCATGCAGGGGACAGCCAATCAGTGATTCTCTCTCATCATTGATGTTTTTCTCCCTCTTCCTTCCTCTGTGAAATCAATAAAAATATATATTTAAAAAATTCTATCACCCAGAAATAATCATCACAAATATTTAGTGAATCATGCTTTAGACCATGCTTTATATCACAGCTATTTAATTTCATATTTAAATGTATTCATTGTTTCCCACCAATGATTTTGTTTTGCCTTCTCTATCCTGAAACCTCATGGATATATGGACTTTATTAAAAAGTAGTTTTGTTCTAGGATTCCTGGGTAATGTGATTCTTGAGTTCCTTTATACTTAGGGATGTAAATATTCTGCCTTAAATGTGAACAACTTGGCTGTTTAATAGTCTTGTCTCACATTTCAACTTTCTAGATATTGCTCTATTTTCTCTAGGCATTGAATATTACTGTGGAAAAGTCAGAGGATGATTCTATTTTCCTCTATTATAGATGACTTTACTTGAAATTCAATGAAATTTGGCATTTTTCATCCCACGTTAATTATTTTTAAAATGTATTTTTCAGGCCCTAGCTTGTTTGGCTCAGTGGATAGAGCATTGGCCTGCAGATTGAAGGGCCCAGGTTGGATTCTGGTTAAGGGCACTTGCCTGGGTTGTGGGCTCGATCCCCAGTAGGGGGCATACAGGAGGCAGCCAATCAGTGATTCTCATCATTGATGTTTTTCTCTCTCTCTCCCCTCCTTTCCCATCTGAAATCAATAAAAATATATTTAAAAAATAAAATGTATTTTTCAGTTACAGTTGACATACAATATTATATTAGTTTTTAGATGTACAATATAGCAATTAGACATTTATATACCTTATGAAGTGATTATTCTGATAAGTCTAGTACCCATCTGACATCAGGTCGATCATTTCATATCACTTTTTTTCTAGAACAAGATTTGCAAATTCACTTTTTTTTTTTAAATATATCTTTATTGATTTCAGAGAGGAAGGGAGAGGGGGAGAGATAGAAACATCCATGATGAGAGAGAATCATGGATCCGCTGCCTCCTGCATGCCCCACACTGGGGATTGAGCCCACAACCTGGGCATGTGTCCTTGACTGGAATCGAACCCAGGACCCTTTGGTCTGCAGACTGATGCTCTATCCACTGAGCCACACTGGCCAGGGCAAATTCACTTTCTTTTAATCTTTTTTTTTCCTGCTAGTTTTTAGGATTACTCTCTTAGGAAAAATTGATTTTATGTTGGGTAATGTTTGTCCTCTTTAATGATTAACTTCTTTCTAATTGCTTTAACCTTTGTTTACTTCTCCTTTATCATTTCAGTGTTTAACTAGGCTTTTGTGAAATCTCACATCAAGTGGTGTCTATTTTATTTTTTTTCTATTTCATATTAATTTGTTAGGTAACAGCTAACAAATTTGGTCATTGAATTGCTATTTTAACTCTGAAATTTCCTTTTCCATCTCCTGTAATTGTTTTATCTAGCGTTTAAGCTCTTGCTTTATTAAGTTTATATTTTTATTAAATTTTTGTTAGATGTAAAGTACTCATGAATGATATTTAAATAGTTCTTCTTAAACATTTCACACTCCTCTAAACTTTCACCATTTGGGTATTTGCAGAGGGAGGTAGAATGTTAATATGGCATGTTTTAATGCTATTGGTTAGGATGCTTTGGGCTGGAAATAACAGAATCTTCTGCAATGTTTAAACAACAGACATTCTGTTATCTCACATAACTACTATTTAAAGATACCAAATTTCCAAAGTTGGTTCTGCAGTATAACTATGTCATCGAGGATCTAGGCGCTCTCTCTCTCTCTCTCTCTCTCTCTCTCTCTATATATATATATATATATATATATATGCTTCAGAATTACTCAATCAGAAAAGAGAAAAGCAATTGGTGTTTAATGAGTGAAAAATACTTTGGTAGAGTATTCAACGAATAAACCTATGAAAAATAAACTAATCAAAATAGTCCTTTAAATGAAATGTATTAAGTTTATGAATAAAAATAAGAAGTAAAACAGAATTAGAAAATAAAGGACATCGGTGGTAGAAAGAATAATGAAGCTGTGAATGTTACTTTACATGCAACTGTTGTTGTTTTTTTAGTTATGATTAAGTTAAGTTGCCATAAAATGGGAAATTTTTGGATTATCCTGATAGGACCAATGTAATCACAAAAGTTCTTATAAAAAGGAGGTAGAAGGGTCAGAATCAGAATTAGAAATGTGACAATGGCTCAGCTAGGATAGCTCAATGATTGAGTGTCAACCTATGAACCAGGAGGTCATGGTTCGATTCCCGGTCAGGGCACATGCCTGGGTTGCAGGCTCAATCCCCAGTGTGGGGTGTGCAGGAGGCAGCCGATCAGTGAGTCTCTCTCATCCATTGATGCTTCTATCTCTCTTTCCCTCTCCCTTCTTCTCTGAAATCAATAAAAGTATATTAAAATAAGTATATCCCATTATAAAAAAAGAAATGTGACAATGAAAGCATAAATTGAAATGATGGAAGAAGCTGACTTCTGGAAAATAAAAAGAGCAAGGAAACAGATTCTTTCCTGGACCCTGCAGAAGAAACAGCCTGCTGATATTTATTTTAGACTTAATCTCCAGAACTGTGAGGTAACAAAGTTGTGTTGTGTTATGCCTCTAAGTTTGTGGTAATTTGTTACAGCAGAAATAGGACATCCAAATGCAGACATAGAATAAGAACAGCATGAAACATAGCAATGACAATCTATAGGACTTGGACCATGTAAAGACAAGAGGAATCAAAACTGAGCCAAACAGAGGCAATACCTAGGTAAACAGTAAGAGTTTTCATCATTTTTCATAGCCAGAGGGGAGAACTGAACATGTCTATGGAGATTTACTGTGCATTTGTTACAGTTTGATATATATATATTAGTCAGAATTCTCCAGAGAAACAGAACCAATAGGAGATTGTGAGTGTGTGTGTGTGTGTGTGTGTGTGTGTGTGTGATTTTAAAAAATGAAATTGTCTCATGCAATGGAGGGCAGGGCTGGCAAGTCTGAAATTTTTAGGGCAGGCTCGCAATTCAGGTAAAAGCTGATGTTGCAGCCCTGAGAATTCTGTAGGGCAACAGGCTAGAAACTGGCAGGGTTTCTATGTTGCAGTCTTGAGAAGTCTTTCTTTAGGAAACCTCAGGTTTTGTTTGTAAGACTTCAACTGATTGAATGAGGCCCACTCATATTGTGGAGGGTAATATGCTGTACTCAAAGTCTACAGATTTAAATTTTAATCACATGTAAAAAAAAATACCCCTATAGAACACACTAATGCTGTGACTGAACAACTGGACATCATATCCTAACCAAGCTGACATAAAATTAACCATCACAATATACATATGTATATTTAACTCTATAGTAAAATATACTCATTAATTATCAGCAAATCCTTTGTTGTGTTTCATCAACCTGCCTTAGTGTTTAGATCAGGATTCTTAATGTGAAATCCATGGACCTCTAGAGGTTCATGAAGTTTTTCAAAATATGTAGCATTTTGAGTGGATGTGGGTTCATGCATTTTTTCTGGGGGAAAGGTTGATAGCTTTCACCATCCTATCCTATCTAATAAAAGAGTAATATGCAAATTAACCATCACTCTGCTATACCCACCAGCCATGCCCACCACCCAATCAGGAGCAATTATGCAAATTAACCCAACCAAGATGGCTGCAGCCATGGAGAAAGCAGGAGGCTTGGGTTTCCCCTGCAATGGAGGAAGCCAAACTTTCTGCACACCCTGGCTGGCCTAGGCCTCCACTCAAGGCTACAAAGTTTCAATTATAGAAGATAAACAAATCCCAATGAAAATGGCTGTGGCCACTGAGCGAGCAGGAGGCTTGGCTCCAGTCAAGGCTACAAAGTTTCAATTGTAGAAGATAAATAAATCCCAGATACCAGGGCCTCCGCTTGGGTCGCTGGGGGGTGTGGCCAGCCTGCAAACCACCACAGGCCCCTCGCCCAGGCCACCCCACATCCCAAGGGAACCCCCACCCTGATCCAGGACACCCTTCAGGGCAAACCAGCTGGCCCCCACCCATGCACCAGGCCTCTATCCTATCTAACAAAAGAGTAATATGCAAATTGACCATCACTCAAACACACAAGATGGCTGCCGCCATGTGGACACAAGATGGCTGTCACAAGATGGCCAGCAGGGGAAGGCAGTTGGGAGGGACCAGGCCTGCAAGGGAGGGCAGTTGTAGGTGATCAAGCCTGCAGGGGCAGGCAGTTAGGGGTGACCAGGCCGGCAGAGGAGGGAAGTTGGGGGCGACCGGGCCTGCAGGGAAGGGCAATTGTGGGGGAACCAGGCCTGCAGGGGAGAGCAGTTAGGGGCAAACAGGCTGGCAGGGGAGCAGTTAGGCATCAATCAGGCTGGCAGGTGAGTGGCTAGGGGTGATCAGGCTGGCAGGCAGAAGTGGTTAGGGGAAATCAGGAAGGCAGGCAGGCGAGCAGTTGGGAGCCAGCAGTCCTGGATTGTGAGAGGGATGTCCGACTGCCTGTTTAGGCCTGATCCTATGGGCAGTTGGACATCCCTCTAGGGGTCCCAGATTGGAGAGTGTGCAGGCTGGGCTGAGGGACATCTTCTCCTCCCCCCCCCCCCCATGCACAAATTTTGTGCACTGGGCCTCTAGTATTCTCAGAAGAGTCTACAAGGATGTGACATTGACCAAGAAAGGATAAGGAGCCACTCTAGACAATATCAACAGTGTACCATTTTTGACATTTGAAGGATAGGTTCTGATGTCTGAAAAAACAGGGCTCTTACAAACTGCTCTAGGAGTTACTCATAACACAAATACCAAGTCCTCAGTAACTGTAAGTAATAGACTAAATATATATCTTTGCTTTCCTGGAAAGTCATGTCTTACTCTGATATGCTATTATAAGGGAGATGAAACAGTCTCATAGTGCAGTCCAAAATGAGCCTTTCAAATGCAAATTTTTGGTCATTACTATTTTGTGGGTAAGCTACGTAGTTAATACATGGTAGTGGAGTGAGCAGCAGTGAAGAGCCTTCCAAATCTTAGAAATGAGAAAGAATGCTGCCCTCTGAACCCTAAACCTATCCACTCAGCACATCTGAGAAGCCAGAAAATTGTCTCTTAGGCCCTCAGAACTGTATAGTTACAGTGAATGAATCAATTAATAGGGGAAATTTGTATTTAATCAAGAGTACCCTCAGCAGTCCCACATCTGTCTCTTGCTTCAATAGTGTTTAGATGGGACAGACCCAGGGATACCCCTTCTTCCAGCCTCTGACCACCCTCCTCCATCTTTTCCAGTCACCAGCTTTGGAACCACCTCTGAGACCAGTAGCCAAGACACTATTTTCTTTCTACTATAACTCCTTATTGCCAAACAACCATGAGCTCCCAAATTCGTCAGAATTATTCCACTGAGGTAGAGGTTGCTGTCAACCGCCTGGCCAACTTGCATCTGTGGACCTCTAACACCTACTTCTCTCTGGGCTTCCATTTCCACTGAGATGATATGCCTCTGGAGGGCGTGGGCCACTTCTTCTGAGTGTTGGCAAAGAAGAAGCACAAGGGAGCTGGGCATACTTTTCCAGAATGTGCTGAAGATGAGTGGGGCAAAACCCAGGGTGCCATGGAAGCTGCCCTGGCCTTGGAGAGGAACCTGAACCAGCCTTTGGAGCTGCATTCCCTGGGTTCTACCCACGTAGACCCTCATCTCTGTGACTTCCTGGAGAACCACTTCCTGGATGAGCAGGTGAAACTCATGAAGAAGATGGGCAAACAGCTGACTAACCTCCGCAAACTGGCCAGCCCCCAGGCTGGGCTGGATGAGTATCTCTTTGAAAGTCTTATCTTTAAGCAGGACTAGGAACCTTTGGAGCCCAGAGGCCTTTGAGAGGCCCCTCTGCATTCCCCTGGTGTCTGGCTTTAGCCTGAGCCTCTTCCAGAAACCGGTAGCCATTTGTTTAACCACCCTGAAGCCCTCTCACATGCATTGGACCAAATAGAAACAATGAAGCTTTTTGCAGGAAAAAAAAAAAAATCAAGGAGAGAAGGCTAGAATGAGTTCTGTAATACTCTATTAGTGTTGGGGATGTTTGTATGAACTCATTTTATTTTAATACTAGTGGCCCAGTGGACGAAATTTGTGCATGGAGGGGGGGTTCCCTCAGCCCAGCCTGCACCCTCTCCAATTGGGGGCCTAAATCTTAGTTTTGACCCCTGATTTAGGCCTCCAAACCACACCCAAATCTTGGTTTCCTCTTGGGGGATGTCCCTGTGGAATCGGGCCTATACCAGCAGTCAGACATCCCTCTCGCAATCTGGAACCACTGGCTCCTAACTGCTCACCTGCCTGCCTGCCTGATTGCCCCTAACCCCTTTGCCTGCCTGCCTGATCACCCCTAACTGCCCTCCCCTGCTGGCCAATTTGGTTTTGATTGGTCGGTTTCTATGCCAGTCAGTGTCAAAAGCTCCGCCTCCTAGGCAGCCATTGGATCCTCACAGTTGACTCAGATTTGGTTCTGATTGGGCAGTTTCTATGTCAGTCAGCGTAGCGTCAAAAGCTCCACCTCCTAGGCAGCCATTGGTTCCTCACACTTCACCCAGATTTGGTTCTTATTGGTCAGTTTCTCTGCCAGTCAGCATCTCTGGGCCTATCAACAGGGCCTAATCAGAAAGGCAGCCCCAGTGGAGGTCTGGAGAGAAATGATTGGCTGCTGGCCAGACTGGGGAAGAAAGAGGCAAGTGCTGATCAAAAACTGCCACAGAGGCAACAGATCAGTCCTTGCTTTTCTCTTCAGGCCTCTCTCTGGGCCTGATTTGCAGCCCCCTCAGCAACCCAGCACTGACTGTAGGACTGACTTCTGGGTGTCCGAGCCTCGGTCATTACTGTTCCTTACAACCCAGAGTTTTTATATATTAGGATGTCTATAGATAAATACAAAAACAAATATAGCCAAAACCGGTTTGGCTCAGTGGATGGAGCGTCAGCCTGCAGACTGAAAGGTCCCAGGTTCGATTCTGGTCAAGGGCATGTACCTGGGTTGTGGGCACATCCTCAGTGGGGGGGCGTGCAGGAGGCAGCTGATCGATGTTTCTAACTCTCTAGCTCTCTCCTTTCCTCTCTGTAAAAAAATCAATAAAATATATTTTAAAAAACACACATAGATATGTGTATTTACACACACACACACACACACACACACATACGTTAGCTCCATTCACTGAGTGGGCCTACAAGCAGTGGCACTTTGGTAGCAGTGAATACATACCACACCCAAATCTTGGTTTCCAACTATAATTCTCTAATAAGGGGACATAGGAGGTAAGAGGCCCAAGAACTAGAAAAATTTGGCCAAAGCTGGAGCAATTTGCACAACAAATACTATAACTCAAAGAATAAAATAAATATACATGAGCCATACTGATGTAAATAAACAATTGAAAAAATAAGTAGATAGGTAAGTGCTGGAGAAAAAACTAATTTTCTGTAGAGAAGAATTCAGAACAATATTCACAGATACTCCCCACTCCAAGAGGTAGACCTTAATTCCCCTCTCCTTGACTGTGGGCTGTATTTAGTGACTTGCTTCCAAAGAACAGAGTATGGGGCCTGGCTGGTGTGGCTCAGTGGTTGAGTGTAACCTATGAACCAGGAGGTCACAGTTCGATTCCCAGAGCACATGCTCTGGTTTCGGGCTCAATCCTCACTGAGGGGCAGTAAGGAGGCAGTGGATCAATAATCCTCTCTTATCATTGATGTTTCTGTCTCCCTCTTCTTCTCCCTTCCACACTCTGAAATCAATAAAAACATACTTTAAAAATATAGATTATGGGAAAGAAAAATAGGAGAAAACTGGCAAGCACTACCTTAGCCAAATGGTAAAGTTAACATTATCAATGATAAATCATGTTGATATCATATACCCCCTGATAATATATGAGAAAAAAAAACACAATTCACCTTTGTGGTAATTCCCCACAAAACTGGTATAATCCTGAGAAAAACCCAAACTGAAGGACATTCTAAAAAATATCTGACCAGTACTTTTCAAAACTGTCAAAGGAGAGACTAAGAAACTGTCATAGACTGAACAGGATTAAGGAAATGTGATGACTAAATGAAATGTGGGACACTGATTTGGATCCTCACATAGAAAAAGAACATTAGCAGAAAAACTGGTAAAATCTGAAAAAGTCCATGATTAACAGTATTATATCAATGTTAATTTCTTAGTTTTGACAACTGATTGAATAAGATGTTAACACTACTAGTAAGTAAAAGCAGGTTCAGAAAAGCAAATTCTAACAGAGTGTCTAAGTACAAGAGAAATGTATTTCTGTGGGCCAGGAATATTTTCCCAGATCTGAACTGGCTGAAATGTGCCTCAGGTCTACTTGTCTCCTTTGGGTGGAATTCCCTGCCTATCCAACAATGTTTGGATCACCAACTCAGTCTACAAAGGTCTGTGATCCTGGGAAAAGGGATGCATTGAAGAGGGCACATGAACATACTGTCACTAGAAAGATATTATCCCCTAGTTATAAATCAATCAAACTGGCCTTCAGGCCAATTGCACCAACCTCATTAAATTTAGTTACGAAACTCTCTGAGAACTTGCTCATTCTAGGGTCCAAAGTCTACTTTCTGGACTAGCATTCTCAAATTCAGATCTTACAATCAGGTGGCTTCCCTTCTGAAATCTTACCAAGCCCCACCCCCACCTCCCTTTTTCCACATTGTTGGTCCAGCTCAATAGGCCTCCTGGCAGCTAGCTCTCCTAGCAATGCCTGGTACTTGCTGAAGACAATAAAGCCAATTTCTGATATCTTGGCATCTCTTTTATTTTCTTGAATAGTATGAATACCAGTTTCAAAAGTGAGATTCCTTCAGCCCCCTTGATGTTCTTATTTAGTAAAAGTGTGGCTTTTACTAACACAGGTTCTGGAAAAAATGGGCACAATAACTCTAGAATAAACAATGACTCTAGAATCCAGCCTCTCCCCGGTTTTTACTGTGTTGAAACAAAAGAACTTGATTCTCTCCCTCCTGAACAATTAATTTTTCTTTAATCTCTGTGTACATTCCTTATCATTCTATGTTTGAAGACCTGTATAACCTGAATTGCCACTTTTCAGAGTTAAGAGGGAAATACTCATGTCATTATATTTTAAGTATTAAGTCCTTCCCCTTTCTCACTTTTTATAGTTTCTAAAACTTTGACTTGAATTTCAAGTTCTTCTGGCCAACATAATTCTAACCTGGCTGTCAATCATTTTTAATAACTGTTGTAACTGAGAGCCTTACTTTACAACTCAAAGTTCCCTAAATCCTACATTGAAAATACAATGCATTAGTGAGTCAATATAACACATGCCAGCATCTTCTTATAAACCAGAATGAAAACCAAGGTTGCTGAATATTTGTTTCCTCTTCATTACGTGTTGTTCAAACTTTATTAACATGATTTTTGGGTCATTATTACAGTAAATAAACACTTAACTTTAAATAAACAGAGAGGGTAATTCGTGAACTGACAAAATTTTTGCTACAGATAGCTTGGACTTAGTGTTTGCTTTACAGAGCACTATTCAAGGACATAGAAATCTAATGACTGAACTCCATGAAATGCACATTTTCAATTGTACTACAAACTGCCAAACTTCTTTTCAAAATGCAATGTATTAATTTACAAGCAATTTATGAAGGTATTCCTGTTTCTTCACATCTGTCCTAAACTTTATAGTAGCAGACTTTATACCTGTCAATTTGTGGACTGACCTCTCTCTTCAGGGATCAGATTTTTGCTCTAACTGGCTATCTCATTAGATGAGGAACCCCCGCTCTCACCTTAGCGCAAGACTTTTGGCCCTTAAGTTCCCTGATAATTCCATATAATAAAAGGTAATATGCAAATTGACCCTAATGACAGAACGATAAGGAATGATCAGTCACTATTACATGCACTGACCATCAGGGGGCAGACGCTCAATGCAGGAGCTGCCCCCTGGTGGTCAGTGTGCTCCCACAGGGGGCACTTTGCTCACCCACAAGCTGGGCTGATGGCTGTGAGCGCAGCGGTGGTGGCAGGAGCCTCTCCCACCTCCTTGGCAGCTCTAAGGATGTCCGACTGAGGCTTAGGCCCACTCCCGCTGGGGAAAGCAGGCCTAAGCTGCAGTTGGATATCCCCTGAGGGCTCCCAGAGGAATGTCTGTCTGCCAGCTTAGGCCCGATCTCCCGGGGAGCAGGCCTAAGCCGGCAGGTGGACATCCCCCAAGGGATCCCAGACTGTGAGAGGACGCAGGCCAAGCTGAGGGATCCCCCTTTGAGTGCACGAATTTTCGTGCACTGGGCCTCTAGTAAGATATAATTTCATAAAAGTAAAATAAAAATTTTCATTAGTGGGCCAATTACTTATTTTTTTTCTGACTCTCAGTAAATGTTGTAAATATAGACACGCAATATTAAGACATTGTCACCAGAAGTCCATTAAGCACTAATACCTACTACCTGACATAAAAGTAGGCCTTCAATAAATATTTGTTGAACAGAAAGAAACGCCATTATGTAGAAATGTACAAATACAACTGGATGTCTCTTTTTTTTAAATCCTCACCTGAGGATATGTTTTTAATTGATTTTAGAGAGAGAGAGAGAGAAATATCAATGTGAGAGAAACATTGATTGGCTGCCTCATGCAGGTGCTCCAACCGGGGATCAAATCTGCAAACCATGTATGTGCCCAGACAGGGAATCAAACCCGCAACCTTTTGTGGTATGGGCTGATGCTCCAATCAACTGAGCAACCAGACCAGGGCTGGGTGTCTCTCTTTACTTTGCTTCTCTGACATGAATTACTGGGTCTCATCAGTTCTACTGTACTGAGATAGCTTTTGTGGACCTGTCCTCTGAAGTCCCATCACTCAAATTATGGCCATTTAAATCTCCTGTCTTTGTTTCCCATTTTCCCATTCCAAGTCTTTTTCCTACTTCCAGTGGCTTTCAGATTGGACAGCTAGTGTGAGCTTCAAAAGGAATCACATCTTGTTCATTTTTGTATTCTCAGGTGCCAAACTTGTAAGAAATGCCTAATAAATGAATGAATGAATGATGATAAAAATAGCTTGCATTGGCTACTTACCATGTGAAAGGCACTGTGATAAGCAATATACATAACTGTTTATTCCTTTCCTTACCATCAAGTGGTTGGTTGGCATTCAATAGCTACTGAACAGTCATTAAGTAATTAGGTAGTCTTTGGAAAGCAATTTAACTTCTAATGATCTCCATTTACTTATTTGTGAAAGGACAGAGGGGTTGGGCAAAATGACATTTTCCCCCAGGCAGAAGCTCTACTTATTTTATTTTTCTAGCTTTTGTTCTTACTTTATTTTTAATTTATTTACTTATTTTTAATTTAATCTTATATTGGTTATATTATTTTCAGGTGTACAATATAGTGATTTGACATTTTTATACCCTTACAATGTGATCACACCACTAATTCTAGCAGTCACCTGTCACTGTGGAGAGTTACCACAATATTATTGACTATATTCTCCTTCTTTTCACCCATATCCCCACCTCTCCCTTCTGGTAACCATTCTTTTGGTCTCTGTTTCCATGAGCCTATTTTCGTTAAATTAAAATTTTTTTTCAATTACAGTTGACATTGAATATTACATTAGTTTTAGGTGTACAGCATAGTGGTTAGACTTTTATATAATTTATGAAGTGATTTCCACCCCCCATAAGTCTAGAACCCACCTGACACCATTATTGACTATATCCCCAATACTGTCCTTTACATCCCTGTGACTATTTTGTAACTGCCAACTTGTACTTTTGATCCCTTCAGTTTTTTCACCCAGCTCCCAACCCCCTACCCTTCTGCCAACCATCACTGTGTTCTCTGTATCTGTTTGTTCTGTTCATTTATTTTGTTTTTTAGATTCCACATATAAGTGAAATCATTTGGTATTTGTCTTTCTTTGTCTGACTCATTTCATTTAGCATAATATCCTCTAGGTCCATCCATTAATATACTGTCCTCAGATAGCTGACATATCAGATATTAAACTGATAAGAATAGATCCTACACTTGATCTTAGCCTAAAGGCCAAGAAGTGATGCAATGTAATTCTTAAGCCTAGTTCTAAAACAGTGTGGATTATAAATAAATGGAGAAAATGGGTTAGAAGATTTAGGAACCAATGTTGCACAGTGGAAGGACATATGCTTTGGAATTAGACAAACTAAGTTAGACTTCCCACAACCATTACTCGGTTATGTACCCTTAAGCAATTTAAATTCCCCAGTCTTCCACTTCTTAATCTGTAAAATGGAGACATTAATACTTATCTTGTTGTGAGGTTTGGAAATAATACCTACAAAGTGTTTGGCATATTAGTATATATTCAAAAATAGAAGGTAGACGTTATTATTGGTTCTGGGAAATCTTGCACTTTATTATTATTTTTCCTTAAGATTTAACAGCCTTAAAGGTAACCCTTTAAGAGGAGGTTTACCATGGGCCAGAAACTATGCTAGGTGCTTTAAAATATTAACTCATTCAACTTCATTGCACCCATATAAGATAGGTGGTATAATTGTCATTTCCATTTTACCTTTGGGAAACTGAGGCACAGAGGATAAATAATTTGCCCAAGTTCACAAAGATAGTAAATAGTAGTGCTCAGATTCTACACCCAGGAGTTCATTTCTAGAATCATGACTTTTAATCACTGTGCTCTATTCTTCTCAAGCCAAACTTTGCCTAATTCATTAAAAAAACCACACACAACACTACAATTTGCTGTTCTAATAAATATCATCACAGCAATTAAATGGCTTTGTTTATGGAGAAATGCTCATTTGTGCCCTTTCTGAGCTCTGGAAAATAAGATTAGGGACTGAGTCAAGTATAAGTTTTACTTACTTAAAGAGACATACTTAAAAAAAAAGAGTCATACTTTTGTATATACTGACAATTTGTTACACATAGGTGTGGTTTACTGCCTGAAGTTCTTCCAGTTGCAGGCCTTTGTTTGCAAATATTTCTGAAAGGAGGCCTTTCCCAAGTAGTTCAAAGGTGTGAGGTACTGATCTTAGAGACTTTAAGCACAGTTCTCAAAAACCACCACCCAAAAAACAGGAAATAGGCAAGTCAGAGTCTGTGGCTTATACCTTAGACATGCAGTGATATTTGAATACATATGACGAACTAGCAATTCCCATTTCTGGGCATCTACAGCACTCTGTTCTGACTCATGTTCAAAGGGTGTAAATTCCTAAAAATGGAGAAGAAAAATAAAGGAAAGGAGACAAGAAAACGAAAAGAGTAACTTCCAGGTCTCAGGGCTCTACTGAGTTACTGTAGCCCAAAAATGAAGTCAAAACAATGCCACTCAACAAAGAAGGGCAAAATGATCATCTAACCAGATGTGGGAAGAAACTGGCCAGCAGGATGATTTATTCCTTTTACAATGATGCTTGGAAAATAGATAACAGATGATATGTAAAAAAAATGTTACAAATACTGTTCTTCTGCCTCCCAACATGTGTGAGCTAGGTAACACCAGGACACTTTTAAACATAAACAGGGTCTAGAGGAGACGGTTGAGAATGTAGGGGAGGCAAAATTTTACTTCTACCTTCTTAGGGTTTTTCAGCTGGGCCTGAGAATTAAACTGATATAAGACAGATTAACAGGAGAAAAGTATACAAATGTATGTTTTACATGACATGAAAGCTCTCACAAGAAAATAAAGCCCTAAAATATGGCGAAACCTACAGGCTTTTACATTAAATTGAACAAAGAGAGGCAATGGTGAAAAAGTCACTAAACTATATGAGGAAGCTAAAGGCAGATAAGCATTAAATTTTTAAAAGTATATTTATTTATTTTATTTTTTTTCTATCACCATTTATTTGCCCTCTTCCACTTCTCCCCACCGTCTCCCCCCTGAAATCACCACACTGTTGTCCATGTCCTCGAGTTTTTTCTCTTTCTTTTTTTCCTCAATCAAGGTAAGAATTACTTTAAAAAGGTCTATTTAACACAAGATTCTCCCGGCTTTGATTCCCCATTAAAGGATGAGTTGAACAAAACCTCTGAAGTAGAAAGTTTTCTGAAAGAAA
This sequence comes from Corynorhinus townsendii, assembly GCA_026230045.1. Lineage (NCBI taxonomy): Eukaryota > Metazoa > Chordata > Mammalia > Chiroptera > Vespertilionidae > Corynorhinus > Corynorhinus townsendii. The sequence continues at coordinate 34,694,715 of JAPDVU010000008.1, read as the reverse complement.
GGGCATATCGAGCCATATGCCAGCTGGAAAAAGCACCGGATTTTGAGGTATGCAGTGGAAACTGCCAGCAGGAGAGCTAGGTGGAGAAGCAAACATGTCTGACATCCTGAGGTTGACCGGGCTCTTTTATAGAATGAGTAAGTGCTTTTGAAAGAATTTAGATTGGTTATAGATAGAGGGGGCAGGAAAAGGTGAAGCAGAACGAGTTTTGGGATAGGTATAGAGTCTGTAAGAAAGTATTTGCTCTTTCTGGATTGGTTGTGGGCAATACTTTGGGAAGTTCATTCATCGGCTATTCTACCTAGATAACCTCAGAAACAGCCACTTGGAATTTAATTCAAAAATTCAATATATATTCAGGAAAATAAGCAGTCTTTTGTTGTTTTCCCCTTGAGGTTTTTAACTGATTAACCTTCCTTGTGTCTTCCTCCTATCCTCTGCCAGCTTGTCGTTTAATTTAGGACATCTCAGAATTTTTTCCTTGTCATATGTGTCTTCTCTCCTGGTATAAGGAGGACATTTTTATATCCTCTTTCCAGGAAGAAAAAGGGGGATTAGAATACCCTTCTTGAACCTGTTGTATTTTATGTGTGTTTAGCTCTAAATAATCTTTGTGCCAAAGTGGCATATTTTGAGGTGGCATATACTTTCTAGAAACAGAAAGTCAATGGCCAGGACACAAGGAATGATTTAGAACAGCCAAGACTATAGCAGCTCCACCTAGATTAAACTGTTTTGTTCCACCTAGATCAAGCTGTTGAATAACTGAAGGTCAGATTATTCATCTCCTGGTGAAAACCAGACTTTTATTGCACAGATCTCTGAAACACTCAGGATGGATATGGGCATTAAGTTTCACTCTCCTTTTAGAGATGAGGAAATGAAGCCACAGGGACCTGTGTACTTGCTCAGACTGTACACAGTATTAATAGAAATGCTGGAAACTTTGGTAGAACTTTTTTTGTTTTTATTTTTAACAAGCTTTAAAAATACGTTTAAAGCAGACCACTTCTGGATGTCATAATTGAGTACAGGGCAAGACAGAGATCAGCAAATTAATTGCAGAGCATAACTGCCCTTACTAGAAATTTGGCTCTCTCTAGTTGTCTGAAACTCTCTAGACTATGAAAATTAGCATCTCTGATGCATTCTAGATAGTTGTGATGGGTTGTCTACTGCAACCTCAAAGAAAGTTGTGTCCCCTTTAGTTTTGTCAAAATGAACATTTTTAATGAAAAATGGTTTCTTTTAAATAGTTCACACTCTACATTGTCATGAAATAAGTACAGAAGCATGGTGAAAAATAATTAATTCTCTGAGTTCCCTGAGACATATGTGAGATTCTGTGCTATTCACTGTGGGGAATACAAAGAAGTATAAGGAGCAGTCAAAATGACTTGATCTTGTTTTAGAGGAGGCAAATGTGGCATAGTAGAAAGGTTAAGGAGTTTGCCATCAAACAGATCTAGAGTTCAATCATACTTGTGCCTCCTAACAGCTTTGTGACTTTGGGCAGGGTACTTGTCTCATTGAGCCTCAATTTTTTCTTCTATGAAATTCAGATAGATAAATACTTGCATAGGGTTATTGTGAAGATACAGCTGTTTAAAAAATTCAACTGAGTAAATTTAACGATCTAATTAGCTTTATTCAATGATTCAGGCAACATCCCATCTAGCAAACAGGAAGGAGATCCCATGAGCTATATAAAATGAAAGCCTTTTATAGGGAGTAGGGGGCAGAGAAACGAAGTTTCTAGCAAAGAGTGCAACATTTCAGACAAGCCACTTTCCTTTGGGGTGTCTATTGGGCAGATTGCCACACTAGTGTTGACCAGGAAATTACAGATTAACTGATTGAAAGTTATATTCCCTCAAAAGGGTGAGATTAGTTAGGTTAGGTATTAGATATCAGTTTTGTGACTGTATTTTGGGCCTGTTGTCTCTTTTATAACACAGTGAAGAACCTCAGCAGATCTGTGTTTAATAAGACGTTGAGGAAAAATGTTAGAAAATGATGCATGCTAAAAGAAAAGCATTGCCCTAGCTCAGTGGTTCTCAACCTTTTTAATTCCTTGACCCTTTAGTGCAGTTCCTCGTTTTCCGATGGTCTTAGGCGACCCACAGAACTGCTAGTAGGGTCGCCTAAGATCATCGGAAAACACAGATATTTACATTACGATTCATAACAGTAGCAAAATTACAGCTATGAAGTAGCAATGAAAATAATTTTATGGTTGGGGGTCACCACAACATGAGGAACTGTACTAAAGGGTCAAGGAATTAAAAAGGTTGAGAACCACTGCCTAGTTTGGCTCAGTGGACAGAGCCTCGGCCTGAGAACTGAAGGGTCCCAGGTTCGATTCCTGTCAAAGGCACATGCGTGGGTTGCGGGTTTGATCCCCAGTAGGGGGTGTGCAGGAGGCAGCCAATCAATGATTTTTCTCTCATCATGTTTCTATCCCTTCCTCTCTGAAATTAAAAAAATATATATTTAAAATAATTCTAAAAGAAAACTGTTTCTTTAGAGCAGGAAGAGGTAATATTTCTGTTTTTATTTTTTAAAAATATTTTATTGATTTTAGAGAGAAAGGGAGAGGGATAGAGAGATAGAAACACCAATGACGAGAATCATTGATAGGCTGCCTCCTGCACGCCCCCTTCTGGGGATTGAGCCTGCAACCCAGGCATGTGCCCTTGGCCGGAATCAAACCAGGGACCCTTCAGTCCACAGGCCGAGGCTCTATCCACTGAGCCAAAGCGGCTAGGGCAATATTTTCTGTTTTTAAAGATGTTATAAAATTTTGAGGAATTCATAAATAGCTATAACTACATTATGTGTAGCATATTTGTTTTGGTGCTTATTCCTATGTATTTCTTCATTATTATATATCCCTCTTTAGATTGTAGACTATAATAGTCAGGTGTTTTATATTTGAATAAAATTACAATGAAGGTGACTCCAATATATGGCCATCTGCAGACTAATAGGGTCCTGGGTTCGATTCCAGTCTAGGGCACATGCCTGGGTTGTGGGATCCCCAGTAGGTGGCATGCACAAGACAGCCAATCAATGATTCTCTCTCATCACTAGTATTTCTCTCTTTCCCTCTCTGAAATCAATAAAAATATAATAAATAAAAAAGATATTTGCACAAAAATTTAAACATTTGCAATGAAAGTATTCTCCAAAAGTAGTACCTACTTACATATGATATGCTGATAAACCTTAACAGTGTACTCTAAGAAGATGCCCCTACATTCCCTAGACTGGGTTATATCCACTTTATTTATATGTATTCCCCCATCCGGCATTATACTGGAATTATCCGTTTATATCTGTCTCCCTATTACACCCTTTGCTCTATGGAAAATACTCTTATCTAATTTTATGTGTCTAGTTCAGGAATAAGGGCTTTAAACAAAGCTATTTATCTGAACTGAACAACTTAATGATGAAATTACTAAATATGAATCCCATCATCTTTAACTGTTTTGCTGGTGCCCTATAACAGGTTAGAATTTGGTTCAGAGTTCTTCTGTCTTGTTTGTTCTGATGTCTTGTTCTTGACCCATTTCTAAGAGTGTTTCACCTGACCCTGGCTATTTCAGAATTCTGCTATGGGACTGGGTTCCAGGTACTCACATCTTGCCTCACCTAGTGGCATATTTCTTCCCTGAGGGTGAAGGTAGCAGGCAGCTGTGTTAGCTTTGTATTCTGCGCCCTCTTCCAGAAATGACTATACTCGTGTTGGATTGTGAGATCCTCTCTAGGGCAAAAGCCAGGAAACGAAGGTTTCTAGGGTTCAGACTTATGTGGCCACAAAGTAGGGAGCTCAGTAAACTTTTTATAGTTTCAACTGAGTGCAGCACCCTGGGTGCTTTTGTGCTACTAACAGGGCCAGGCACTGAATCCTCAAAGAAAAAAAATCACTTTCAATTATCTTGGCTCATCCTTGAAGTATCAATCTGTGTTATTCTCTGGGCCAGAAGCTTTCCTTCATTTAAAATTTTCACAATCCCCCCCTTTTTTTATTCCCCCAGTTTGTCATTTTTGAATGATAGGCGATTCCTAATGGGATTGTTTATATCATGGAGTCCCATGGAGCCTAAGGTTATGGTAATGTTACTACAGTTATTTTCATAATCCTTTTATTATTAAAAATTGACACATAAAAGTGCGTTGAGTGCACTCATCTTAAGTTTAAGGCTCGACGAATTTTTACATATGTATACATCTTTGTAACTACCACTCAAATCAAGACATGGAGTTTTTAAAACTCTTCTTAGATTCCCTGGTGCCCCTTCCATCCCTCCAGAGGTAACCATTATTCTAAACTCTACACCACTAATAAGTTTTGTATGAAATTACTCTGGAGAAATGGAATGACTTGGCTCACAATCCCTCGGGCCTGGACGAGACGCACCCTCTGCTCTCCCCCTTTAAAGGGCATCCCGCGGAAGTTCCAGGGGGGTCCGCGAAGTGACGGCTCCGCTCTCACTGACCCGAGCCAGCCCCGCCAGAAGGCGGTCGGGCCTCACGTAGGCAGTGCCAGAGCACGCCACAATAGCCGCCCGCGGTCTCCCACGCCAGCCTCGCCGCAGGCTCCCCACCATTCGAGTGGGCGCCCTTCCCGCGCGACGGGCAGCCAGCCGGGCGTGGCCCTGGGCGCGACCCGCGAGAACGTGAGTGGCCAGGGGAGGCGCTCCGGAGCCCGGGATGTGGGGTGCACGCCCATTGGCTGAACTTTCCCCCGTCCGGCCGCAGAGCCCACCTACCCGACCTTCTTTTGGCGCTTCCATTGGTCGTTTGCGTTCCAACCCGCGCCCGCTCCTCCCCCTCCCTCCCGGGTGAAAAAAATGGTTGGGGGTGGGAGGCCAAAGCGGGGAGGCGGGTGAGCGGTCCTACTGGTAAGGGGGCGCGAGACAGCCAATCAGGACAAGACATCGAAAAGTGGCGCCGCGCCAGCCAGTCACATCCCGCGGTCCGGGTCGGGGGCCGGCTGACGCGAGTGCAGGTCGTAGCCAATGGGCGTGCCGCTACCCGTCCGCTCTTCAGCAGCCGCTCGGGGGTGGTAGAAAAGCCAGTGAGGAGAGCGCGACGGCAGCGGAGCCATCGGTGGACGACCCGAGGGAAAGCGAGGCCCAACCCTGTGCATCTAGGTGAGAGGCAGGATGCCGAGTGGGAGAAGCCGGGTGTGGTCCCCTACTCGCCTGGCCCGGGCCGCAGCTGCGGGCGCCGGGATGGCAGGCCAGGCCCAGTCGGGGGTTACACCCGGCGCCCCGCCCACGTCCTCGCCCCCGGCTGGGGGTGCCGGCTTCTGACCGGATGGTCTCTGGTTGGGGCGCGCCGCTGCCCTCTGGAGGGCGGGACCGCTAGCAGGGATGTGGGGAGGAGCCTGGTTTGCTGCTGCGGAGCCTGGGGCCGCCTCCTGGGGTGGGGAAGCCGGGAAGAGATGGTGAAGGTGGGGCAGGGTAGTTAACGGAGGAGCGGGCTGGTGTGCACAAGAAGCCTGTGATTGAAGGATTCCAGGTCTGGGGAGGAAGAAAGTGGTGAGAAAAGGTTGATGCTCAGAAAAGGGTGCCGGAGGAGACGGTGCGGAGCTGTGCAGTGTTGTTGGCTTCTGGTAAGTAGGCATTGTTAGAGGGTGGGGTGGGGGGGAATCCGCTGGGAGTGTAAGGGAGGGCAGGCTTGGGTTTTGAAGGTTAAGAGATGTGGACAATTGGGGACACGTGGATCTGGAGTAAGAGGCACCTACTGAAACCGGAAGGTGACTGAGAGGAGGGGGTTTTAGGTGAGATGTGAATAGAGGCTCCTTAACTAGAGAGCGTTACATGGCCAGTTAGGAGAAACTTTACGAGGAGCAAACAAGGTAGGTTTATGTGTGATAGCTGAAGGGTGTGGACCTTTTGAATGAGTAATAAATAATAACTCGGTTTTGGCAGAGACCGGAGAGCCAGATGTCTGAGGAAGGAGTCAGTCAGCCAAGTTCATAGGTTCATTCACTGCACTGCATCGAGGCCTAAACACTGAGACTTGACAATTATCTCTGCTGAGGCTGATCGATCTTCCGCCCCTCAGTTCATCTGATTTGCTTTGCTTCAGCAGCCCACACGCTCACCCTCTCAGAATTAATGGCACAAGAGTTTGCTTTTGATTGGATGGCAGTGAAGAATCCTTAATTCTTTACATTAAAAAAAAAAAGTATGCGTTGGTTTAAACGCATTGTCAGAAGATATTCTTAGAAAATCTGCCCTGTGGGGGAGTTTCTCAACTATCTTGTTGGGCATGTGTAAAATTAGCATAAAAATGATGCAGGAGTTCTTAGAGTAACACAAGTGAGAGTTAACATAGAAGTACAACCCTGCTATTCTATAGCATCAACTATTTTGATGTAGTAGAATTTGGTTATGTATCATGCTTGCTGGGAAAATTTTCAGCCTTGGGAAGTTTTATAGCTAAATAGGTTCAAAGTTCCTTTCATTTAGAGGAAAGACAGACATGGTAAATGTGTATCACTGTTTCAAGCTTTTGGATTTTTTATTTGTGGGGTGAGGGCAGAGGTTGGGGTCAGAGAAGAGGAAGTAGAAAAGAAAGAATGGCCCTCTACCCAATTTCCAGTGGAATTAAATGGGAGGAGATGATAGGCACTGAGGTATAATTTCTGATTGAGGATATAACAAAAAGAATGTGAAGTGTTCAGCACTTTTGACAAACATAAAATAGTACAGGGCAGTGGTCGGCAAACTCATTAGTTAACAGAGCCAAATATCAACAGTACAACGATTGAAATTTCTTTTGAGAGCCAAATTTTTTAAACTTAAAACTTCTTCTAACGCCACTTCTTCAAAATAGACTTGCCCAGGCCGTGGTATTTTGTGGAAGAGCCGCACTCAAGGGGCCAAAGAGCCGTGTGGCTTGCGAGCCGCAGTTTGCCGACCCACGGGTATAGGGTCAAGGACAGAAACCAAAGAGGGCATTCATTGTATGTATAGGGTGCTTCCTTATTAACTAGATCAACAAAGCATTATAGCTAATGAGCCATTCTTTGGAATGTAGAAATAATTTTGTGGAATTTCCTGGTAATGCTATTCATTGATCACATTTTACTCTAAGTATAACAGAATACCCAAGTGCTCACAGGTGCTGAGGCGACTCAGAGCAGAGAAGTAATCTGAGTGGTGTGAAGTTACAGTTACTCAGGGAAGGTTTCTGGGAAGAGGTGAGTTTTGAACCATCCTTTGAATTAGGAGTTGGGATTTGGGTTGTTAGAAGACATGAGGATTATAATGAGTGACAAATGAAAAATGGCTTTAAAGGAGGATTGAAGGTTTGAATGAAGATTTAAGGGTGTGGACTTCAACTAAGTTCGTTGTAGCTTAGTTGATAAACGATGATTCTGTATTATGGTAAGAGAAGAATTAGAATAGTTGGTGATTGGAGACAGGTAGTAAAGGAAAGAGCATAAAAGTTTTTTTTGATAGTTTTAAGAGAATATGGTGAAAGTAAGTTGGGTTGTTGAGAGGTAGACTTGGTGTTCAACTATGTATAATAAACTTTTTGTGTCCTGTACTAGATTATGTTGATAATAGTAGTATAATTTATTGGATGCTACTTTGTGCCAGCCACTGTTTTGAGCTTTCTGAGCATCATCTTCCTTTGATTATCCCTATTTTATAGATGAGGTAACTGAGATTCAGAAAGATTTAATTTGCCCAAGATCACACAGCTAATAAGGTCAGGATTGGTGTAGCCCGTCAGTAAACATTAATTGAGCATCTCTTTCATGTCAGGCACTGTATTAAGTGCTGGAGATTCAAAGTTGATAGCAAATCCAAAGGTTAGGTCTGAGCCATTTTTTTTTTAGAGATTGTCATGAGTTAACAGAAGAGAGCCAGGGAAGAAAGAGAAAAAGATTAGTTGGAAGGACTTTTGTAGACACCGAGCAATATACTGTTTAGGGACATTTAGAATTTAAAGAAAGAGGAAGTGGTCAGTAGCAAAGTATATAGCTGAGAGACTCAGAAGAATAAAGATTGAAAAGAAACTATTGAATTAGGTAAGGGAAAAAGTATTGTGAATTTAGTCTCAAGAAAGCCAAATGAAGATATTAAAATACAGGTCAATAGTTAATCATGTTTAATGGCAAGTGCTCTATACAAATGTAAAATTTGGTATGATCACAGTTATGGTCAAATTCATAGAAAAGATGTTGGCATGTCTCTTTGTAATATTTTAATCTTTGGCTGGTAAGATTGTGGGTGGTTTAAAAATGCTTATACTTTTAGTATTTTTTTAAATAAAAAAATGAGCATTATTATTTTTGTAATTAGTGGGGGCAAATTATTCAACTGAAATAAGGAATATGTGGGTGGGCTAATGCTAATCAGAAATGTTTGGGGTCAGAGAAAAAAATGGCCTTTACTTCAGTGCCTACTGCATATGAGCCACTTTGTAGGCACATTCCCACCTTAGAATGTCTGGGTTGTTACCAGTGTAAACATCCTGAAACGACATGTTGAAAGATAGCATGTGCTTAATCTGAGGGATCAGGTGACTAAAGCACCCTGAATCATGAAGATAGGGTTTTGACTCTTCTGAACATGGTTTTCTTTGTGTTTAATAAATGAATTAAAGGTTAAAAAGAAAACAAACCAGTACAGTTGAGTTATTTCAACTTTGTCTTTTGGCCTTTTATTCTTTCCTCTTCCCACATGTTGGTTCTGTAGTTCCTCTCTTCAGTGGGTTTATAATGGGTTTAGAGTCCCAGTTCAGTAAGACAATATGGAAGTGCTGAATTTGCATAAAACGGAAACACTCAAAATTTGTCATTGTTTTCTGTTCCCAATTTGAAGGAGAAAAGAGACTGATTTCAAGAAAGTGAGCTTTTCTCATCACATTTCTCCAAAGGAAACTAGTAGGATTTGCTCTAGGATTCAGTACAGATTTATTCCAATCTCTGAAGGAGAAAGGGAGGAATTTTGTAAGTCAAGAATAGGTTATAGTTTTTTAAAAAAATACATATTTTTATTGATTTCAGAGAGGAAGGGAGAGGGAGATAGAAACATCAATGATGAGAGAGAATCAATGATTGGCTGCCTCTCCTGCACACCCCCTACCTGGAGATTGAGCCTGCAACCTAAATGCCCTGACCCGGAATCCAGCTGTGACCTGGTTTGTAGGTCTATGCTCAACCACTGAGCCACACCGTTTGGGCTAAGTTCTAGTTTTTAAATTTCATTTAGCCCATAGGGATTGTGTGAGAAAACAGTATTTCATCTAGGTACTGTACTTCTTTTTCTTAAATTATTACATTTAATTTTCATATAGTTCTCTAAGGTGGCTATCCCATTTTTCAGATGAAGAGAATGGGGCTCAGAGTAGTAATTTTCCAAAGGTTGAAAAGATAGTGACAGAGCTGAGAGTCAAACCTTGCAGTTGTCAAAAAACTCCAGAACTCATGCATACAAGACAATGGCAAGCAGAACTTGTTTACTTGAATACAATTGAAAGGAATGGCACATAGCCTTCGGTATTTAGTAACTAGGTGTTACCCTTAAAGGGATTCTTGCTCTGTGTATTTGTGCTTTGTGACAATGGCTGTTAAATGATAGTAGTTTTTGTGTCTTATAGAGTGCATTATATTACATTTAGAGGTGTGCTCACATTTAAATATTTTTTGAAATGAAGATGTATTTACAGTACTATATTTATTTTGAAATGTTTATGAAATGGATACTATGTCTTAAAATTTAATGTGTCTCAGAATTGAGGTAGTGTGGTATTTGCATATAGTCTTCATGTATAACTGTCTTAGCAATGTGTGCAATTTCTTCCCAACCTCCTCTCTTTATTTAACCAATTACTTTTTTTTCAGTATGGCATAATATAGAACTGAAGTATATATTAATAATAAAATAGTCATTCTTTTTAGCTTGTGAATATTATAATATAGAAAAAATACTGTGATATAAAAAATTTACATTGTACTGTGAATCAGCAGATCTGAGTTTTAATTTTGGTTTTGCTAGTAACTTGATGCATGACATGAGGCAAGTCACTTCCTCTCTCTGAAGTTTAGTTTCCTCATCTATAAATTGGAGTGGGGTGGGGAACTTTCAGACCTGTCTATCTTGAACAAACTGTGTGCCCTCTTTCTTTTTTTAATCCTCACCCAAGGAAATTTTCCCAGTGATTTTTAGAGAGAGTGGATAAGAGAGGGAAAGACTGAGAGAAATATCAATGTGAGAGAAACACATCGATTGCTTGCCTCCTTCACTAGCCCGGACCAGGGCCTGGGCTGGGGAGGAGCCTGCAACCGAGGTACTTGTCCTTGACCATAATCGAATCTGGGACCCTCAGTCTTTAGGCCGAGGCTCTATTATCCACTGAGCCAAACTGGCTAGGGCTGCCCTCTTTATAGTAAAAAATGTGGATGCTATAAATCCCTTTCTTAAAAACGGTATTTATTGCTTTTTATTATTTCTTCTTTCTCTTCATCTCCCTGTCTTCCCTCCTGCCCATTTCCCCTCATGGATCTTTGAGGGTACTGTTAGATTTTTAACTTATTAGAGAGGGTGAGTTATTTTTGATATCCTGCATTTACCAGGACAGGATATCTGAGAAAATAGGTTCCTGTTAAATAGTTAATGACTGAATAAATGTGTTTTATCTGAATTAATAAGAGAATCATTTAAATAGAATACCATCTGAAAGCTGTTGAACTTTCATTGAAAGATAATTCTGCCTAAAGAATGAAATGTGAGACATAGAACCATGGTGGAACAGACTGTGGAATCTCAGAGGGGAGGCAGGTGGGGGGGCGGTGTGTGGGAAGAGATCAACCAAAGAACTTGTATGCATATATGCATACCCTGTGGACACAGATAATAGGGTGGTGAAGGCCAGGGGTAGGGGCTGGCTAGAAGGGGTCAATGGGGGGAAAAAGGAGACATAAGTAATGCTTTCAATAATAAAGATTTTAAAAAAAGAATGAAATATGTTTTGTAAAGTAAATTTATCTGCTCTCTATTGGTCAGGTGCACACAGAAGAAAACTACTGGGCCTGCCTGTAAGAAGCTCTCTCTTCTTGTAGAAGAGACAAGCTTTTAAAAACTTTGTATTATGGGAAATTGCCAACATAAAAATACAATAATATGCATATCAGTAACTTTAACAATTATCAACTTGTGGTCAATCTTGTTTCATCTGTACCTCCACTCACTTCCCCATTATTTTATTTTGAAGCAAATCCCTAGACATTTTTACCAATGATTACCAGATACTGTAAGTGTGACAATAGATATGCTAAAAAAGTGAAGTGGAATTTTTTTATATATATCACATGGAGACTATAGATTATATTGTGCTGGGCAAAAGAAATTAGATATAATAATCTGTAGGGCAGGAATAATGTAATTGGGGAGACTGAGTGTGCATATATAAAATAGAATGTAGTGAGATCATATGTCAAAATTGGTTATAGAGATTCTAAGTGGGAAATGACATTTCTGAATCAAAGTATGATTTAGACAGGGAGAAAGAACATTAAATGGGGGAGGTGAGGGTGATCACATGGAGAAAACAAGTAGAAAAATGTAATTTTAGCTTTATAGAGTAAGTTATATATAAATCTGTATCTCTCTATCTTTTAGACCCCTGTAAGATGTTATTGACATACTGTAGATTTTATATCCATACTTGAAAGAAGCCAATTGCTTTATTACAAATTAGGACACACTACTTTGTGAATGTCCATGGTGAATTATTTGACACATTCCATTAAAAAGCCTTCTGAATATCTTAGTACCACATGTATTAATGGATCCATTTTATCTAGAATGTGTGTGTGTGTGTGTGAGATCAGATTTGAAGTATGTCATTTTGAGGTTTTAAATAGTGGCAGGTGTGTGTGTGTGTGTGTGTGTGTGTGTGTGTGTATGTGTATTTAATTTAAATGTTAACCATTTGACAGTTTTAGAATTACTTTGAAATATCTAGTTTATCTATTTTATGGAATTCTTGCTAGTCACATGAGCAATCCTTCGTGAATTTAATGAATTCTTACCATTATATCTTTAATTTTGGAGTATTGTCTAAAATATTTAGAAACATTAATTGGAACTAAAATCTTTTAAAAAATATATTTTTATTGATTTCATAGAGGAAAGGAGAGGGAGCGAGAGAGATAAACATCAATGATGAGAGAGAATCATTGATTGGCTGCCTCCTGCATGCCCCCTACTGGGGATCAAGCCTGAAACCTGGGCATGTGCCCTTGACCGGAATCAAACCTGGGACCCTTCAATTTGCAGGCCAATGCTCTATCCACTGAGCCAAACTGGCTAGGGCTGGAAATAAAATCTTAAAATATATTCATAATGCAGAGATTCGTAGTCAAAGGTCATGAACCTGTTTGAGTATCTCCTTAAAGCTTCGTGCTATCTCCTCAGAAAATATGCATTTAGTTTTTCATATAATTTCAGGGGGTTAATAAGACTCTCAGAACCTACTCAAATATCCTTGGGGGGGCCTATGGATTCTGGTTTAATAAGCCATTCTTTAATTTATAGGCAGAAAGCCTACTGTTAAAATTCAACTCAAATTTATTTCTGTGTATTGCTCACCTTTTACAAGCAGTCTTTTTTTAAAATTATTGAGTAATAAAATTATAAAGCTCATTATGCAAATATTAACTTAAAAAATAATACCACTTCTTAATTGGATTCTTGGGTGAAAGCAAGCTATAGCCGGTTTAATAAGTATGTAGGAATGGTTTTACCAGAGTTTTTGGAATAAGTGTATGGTACTTTATATAATGGCTGCTATTTATTCTGAATTAACAGGAAGAGGAATATATGATAAAAGAATGAATAAATGCATAAATACCATTTTTTTCAGAGACAAAGGAAAACATTTCTTTGACTTATCTTGCCCTTACATAGTTAAGATTGGTGGATGAAAGAAACTAGTAAAGTATTTTGAGGTTTGCATTTGTGTTAAAATAACTCCTTGGTGTGATACAGGGTTTTAGAGACATATTTTGGCTGACGAAGGATTGATTCTCAGTGGAGTCCAGAGATCTTAACATCCATCTAGTTTCAAGGATGGTCCTAAATAAGTTTCTTAGAAATATGTTTTAAAAACTTGTGGATTGTACCTATAAAATGAAGTAAAAATAATGGTTATTAGCATATGCAGAATCCTCAGGAGATGGGAACAGGTGAATTAGCTGCTATTGGAACATTTGACTCTGCAGAGCAGTACATTGATTGAAGATCAGTGAGTATTTGATGTATTGCTTTAAAGTGATAACCCTTGTGATGTATTAGAGTTAATAATTCACTGAGTATCTAATGTACTATTAGGCAACAACTTATTTTAATACATAGTAATAGATATATAGACTTGGAGAGCTAGAAGAAGACTTAACCATCAGTGATTTGGCCTCCCCTTCAATGAATTTTTACCAATGATCATAGCAGTTAATTGACATGCCCAAGGTCAGGTGGTTAGTGGCAGTCCCATTAGTGTAGTTATTCATTACCCTACTGATTTTTTGTAAGTCTTTTGCGCTTATGTATTTTGGCTGTCTTTCCCTTTTGGAACTCTGTTTATGGAGAAGGAAGTATCTTAACACTAGGGTTTTTAGCATTATGACTTTGATTGTCAATTGATAAATTGATGAATTCCCTGAAGTTTTACACTGTAATGCTTTTACTTTGTTAGGCATGTTCTTATCTCATCTTTAGCACAATAACCCACAGTTACAAGGCTTATTGGGGTAGGCTTCTTAGGAGCTTGAGTCATTTTCACAGATGGAAACTGATACTAAGAATCCAAAAAGTCGCCCTGGTTGCTTTGGCTTACTTAGTGCAGTGGCCGGCAAACTCATTAGTCAACAGAGCCAAATATCAACAGTACAACGATTGAAATTTCTTTTGAGAGCCAACTTTTTTAAACTTAAACTTCTTCTAATGCCACTTCTTCAAAATAGACTTGCCCAGGCCATGGTATTTTGTGGAAGAGCCGCACTCAAGGGGCCAAAGAGCCGCAGTTTGCCGACCACGGGCTTAGCTGATAGAGCTTCAGCCTGCGGACTGAAGGGTCTCAGGTTCGATTTTGGTCAAGGGCACATGCTGGGGTTGTGGGCTTGATCCCCAGTAGGGGGCATGCAGAAGGCAGCTGATCAGTGATTCTCATCATTGATGTTTCTAGCTCTTTTTCCCTCTTCCTCTGTGAAATCAATAAAAAAAAAAAAAAAAAATATATATATATATATATATATATATATAAAGAATCCAAAAAGTCATCAGTTCCTCATGTTTTCTATACCTTTCTGGGCTGGTGATCCCTGCCTGACAGCATTTAGTTGAAAGCTGTTCCATGAACCTGCAAGGTTTTAAAGGTAAGCCAGAAAATGATTTCTGAGAAGAGGGTTTGCTAAGAGATTTAGTCATTTTAAGACATTTCTTGGAAGCTTCTCATTCAGAACTATAGACTGGAGGCTTATTTACATCCAAGTTCAGGGAAGTTACTACTTCCACGAAAGGCTCTGATTCCAAGTCCTTATGTCACATTTGGTTGGTGTAGACCTGGTGGCCAGGGAGAAGACCTGTCCCTACAATTAGTGACCTTATAGCCAGGGTAAGGACTCTTAGAACAGTGACTCTCAAGCTTTTTTAATCCTGACCCTTTAGCTGGGTCATTCTTTAGCTCAATAATTCCCACTTTCTAGTGGAATAATAAATAATTGTCAAAGTGCAAGCATTTTGGGGGAAGAGGGATTTTCTTTAGCAGTTAGGAATATAGATGGTTGCTCATTAAATCACAAAAAATATACTACTAGTCTTAAAGCCTAGACTAGTTAGAAAAACGGAGGCCTAAAATCCTAATAATACAAATGTAGAATACATCTTGAAGTTTGACTAAAACAACTAAAGCCAAAATGACAATAATGAAGTGCAACTAACTGCAATTTTTAATTGAAAAGTAAGAATAATGATAATTGAAAACCACGATCTGCTAAAGACAACATAACTTCACTGGCAGTGAGTGTCCCTTTAAAAAATTAAAGAATTCAAGGCAGTGCCCTTGGTGGTCTCCCAGATCTTTCTCTTGCTTCAACCGTGTTTGGGCGGAACAGACCCAGGGATGTCCCTTCTAGCCTCTGACCATCCTCCAACCTCTTTTCCAGTCACCACCTTCGGAACCACCTCAGCCATCCTCAGCCTTTGAGACCAGCCAACACCGTGTGTTTTTTTGTTTTTGTTTTTAACCTTAACTCCTTTTACTGAACAACCATGAGCTCCCAGATTCGTCAGAATTATTCTACCGAGGTGGAGGCTGAGGTCAACCGCCTGGCCAACCTGCATCTGCGGGCCTCCTACACTTACCTCTCTCTGGGCTTCTATTTCAACCGTGATGATATGGCTTTCCAGGGTGTGGGCCACTTCTTCCGAGTGTTGGAGGAGAAGAAGCTCCAGGGCGCTGAGCTTCTTTTTAAGATGCAAAACCTGCGAGGTGGCCGCATTGTTCTCCATGATGTGCAGAAACTTTCCCATGATGAGTGGGACCAAACTCAGGACGCCATGGAAGCTGCCCTGGCCTTGGAGAAGAACCTGAACCAGTCCCTTTTGAAGCTGCATGCCCTGGGTTCTGCCCATAAAGACCCTCATCTCTGTAACTTCCTGGAGAAACACTTCCTGGATGAGCAGGTGAAACTCATCAAGAAGATTGGCGACCAGCTGATTAACCTCCGCAGACTGGCCTGCTCCCAGGCTGGGCTGGGCGGCCCCCAGACTGGGCTGGGCAGCCCCCATGCTGGGCTGAGCGAGTATCTCTTTGAAAGGCTCACCCTCAAGCATAACAAGGAGCCTTTGGAGCCCAGAGGCCTTTGAGAAGCCCCTCTGCATTCCCCTGGTGTCTGGCTTTTACCTGAGCCTCTCCCTGAACCACTAGCCATTCTTTTAACCATCCTGAAGCCCTCTCCCATGCATTAGACCAAATGGAAACAATAAAAAGCTTTTGCATCAAAGAAAACAAAAAAAGAAAAATAATTCAATTTTTTTGGCCCTGGCCAGGTAGCTCAGTTGGTTAGAGCATCATTCCAATATGTGAACGCTGAGTGTTGGATCCCTGATCAGGGAACAACCAGTGAATGCATACATAGATGGAACAAAAAAATCAATGTTTCTCTCTTTCTCTCCCTTCCTCTCTAAAATCAATCAATAAATAGCCCTAGCCTCTTTGGCTCAGTGGATGGAGCATTGGCCTGCGGACCAAAGGGTCCCGGGTTCCATTCTGGTTAAGGGCATGTACCTTGGTTGCAGGCTCTTCCCTGGTCTGGGTTCTGGTCAGGTCTCCTGCAGGAGGCAACCAATTGATATGTTTCTCTCACATTGATGTTTCTTTCTATCTTTCCCTCTCTCTTCCACTCTCCCTAAAAATCAATAGAAAAATATCCTCCTGTGAGGATTAAAATCAATCTAATAAATAAAAAAATAAAAAATGTAAAAGAATTCAAGCTTTGAGTGTGCACATGTGGTGTAGGAGCTTTGCAGTATTGCAGCAAACAGTTATTAATTGTATACAAATTAAAATCTTTGGTACATCAGCATGTTCATTTTTGTAACTCTGAATATCTGACTTAAGTCTATTCATAAGGAGCCTTTATGGATCAAAAGAAGGTCATGTTTTTAAAATAATTTGTAGTACTGGGTAGTCTGGCCCATTTTTGGGTCATTACCTTAGAAGGTAATCCAATGTATTTTGGAATACTATTTCTGAAATGCATTTCACTTTTCTGAGTCTTAAAGTATTAGGATAAAAATCTTGTTTCTTAGCATGAAAATACTTTTATTACAGGAAGGAGAGATTATAGTACAATATTTTGTCTAAAAAAGAACCATGTGTGACTTATGGAAATTACTTTTGAAAAATTAGTTTCCCCTAACACAGCATTGATTACATGTTTTTGCAAACAAAGGGACAGTTTATTACAAAACTGTGTTAACAAGAGCACAGCCTTTCTCCTGTAGGCTTCAAAGTAGAGAAGTTACCTTACTGGTATAGGCCTTGAGGACAGAAACATACACAAAGGAAAATGGATATTGCTGAAAAATTTGCTTTCTTATTAGCAGATAATTTTAATGCTATAGAATTGACATTTCCTCACTGATGGAGATGTCTTTGTGTTTGATATTTACATCACTCAGGAATTCTGAGTGTATAATATTTTTCAGAATAAGGAGGCCTTAGAGGCATTTTTAACTCTTGTAAAAGTGCCATGCTTAGGGACCAAGGTCAGTGTACAAAATACTTGTGTAGTGCCCTAAGAACTAATGAACCTAATGAGATTACTTATGATCAAGAAGTACCTTTGACATTGAGGAAAATAGGATACAGAGAGTTAAGTACTGGTATCAGGGTCTGTGTAGGCAAACACAGTGGCCATTATATCTACTTCAATGGGTGCTAACAACAGGGTTGGACACTAGCATCTTTTATTGAAAAATGTTAACCAAGATGCTACAGCTACTCCTTTGTTTTTTAAAAAAAATGCCTTGTAAGCCTTAATTTTAAAAAAGAACCCACTATTCTTATTAGTAAACTACAGTAAATAGTTTGCACATTTTGAATTTGCATTTTGCCCCTTTATTTACTCCTTACAGATGTTTTCTTTTATGTTGCATCTTAAAACACTAAAGATTCTGGAGTTATTAGAACCAATAAACCAGTAGTTCCCAATATGCCTCCAGATGAGAGTTTATCACAGATCTTAAAAGATAATATATACTTACAAGTTGAGACCTCTTCATAGTCTTAACTAAAATGAGTTGGTTTTCTTTTGTCTAGAAGTGTGTTAACTCCAAGTGGTAACTTACTGGTTACAAGCTCACAATTACATGAACATTGGATGATGACAGTTTTTATTAAGTAAATGAGGTTATTTGGTAGCAAAACATCTCCAACTGTGAGACCCATGGGACCATATATTTTTTTTAAAGGCAAATGTAGTCAGAAACAATTCCCTAGCCGCATGAAGTAGGTGTAACATGGATTAAATGGTGGACAGTTTTAAGAGTAACAAGCAGTTACTTCACCATGCCTTTAGTGGCAGATTATATTTTCTAAAGATGGTTGTAACATCTTTATCTCCCATCTCAGGGTGACTTTAACTCTTCTCTTACCCTGAGGTGTGGGGTTTATGTCTCCTCTCCTTGAATTTGGATAGTCTTTTGAATCATTTGTAACCAATAGAACAAGGCAGAAGTTATGCTGTGGAACTTTCAAAGCAGGGTCAGAAAGCAAAAGACTTGAATAGCTTCTCCGTAGCTCACTAGAATATTGGTCTTGAAACATTTAGCAGCTTTGTAAGCAGTCTAGCCTGAGATCCTCATAGGGAAACCCAAAAACTACCTCATGTGGAGAGATCATCCAAAGAGGATCTAGAATCAGGAGCTAGAAACTGTTCAGCTAGAACTGCTTAGTCAAGCCCTTCCCAAATTCTAATGCACAGATATTGTGAGGAAGAATAAAATAATTGTTATTTTAAGACACTGTGTTCTAGAGTGATTTTGGTATATAGCAATAGATAATCTGAACACTTCATTTTCTGAATCTGTTACTATATACTGAGATTTGACAATATGCAGATGTGCAGTTAGGAATACACCCCAATGATTTGTTCTGGGATCTGAACATAACCTTATTTTGATTTCCTACCTTTTTATATAAACTTTTCTCTACCATTCTTTCTTATACCCATTTGGAAAAGCCATTCCATCTTAGGTATTTAGTAAGAGGGCTTTTTGGTAACTGAAACTCTGTCATGTGTATTTACTGTGTCATGGGAGCATATGCATCATCTTTAGAAGGCCTTTTGCTCTGTGCCTTACTTTTAGTTACTATGATATTTGGCCTTCTGATAGTTCCTTAGGATTGCTGTAACAAAGTGGGTAGCTAAAAACAACAAATTTATTATTTCACAGTTCTGGAGGCTAGAAGGAAAAAATCCATGTTCCCTTTGAAACCTGTAAGGGAATCATTCCTTGCCTCTTCCTACCTTTTTTTGTTGGTAAATTTGGCATTCCTTGGCCAGTAGCTGTATAACTCCAGTTTCTGCCTCCAACATGTGCTTTTGTTGTCACATGGGATTTTCCCTGTGAATTTCTGTGTCTTCACATGGCCCATTTATAAGGACATCTACTCTAGTGGGACATCATTTACCGTAACTAATTACATCTTCAAAACTCCTGTTTCCAAATAAAGTCTCATTCTGAGGTACTAGGGTTTAGGATTTCAATGTATCTTTTTAGGGGGAACACAGTTCAATCCAAAACAGGCCTCAAGGGAGATTGATATAATTATGCTTTAATCATTTACACATTTTTACTCCATATTAGATGTGAATGGGGTATTTAATTAGT
Organism: Corynorhinus townsendii; assembly: GCA_026230045.1. NCBI lineage: Eukaryota > Metazoa > Chordata > Mammalia > Chiroptera > Vespertilionidae > Corynorhinus > Corynorhinus townsendii. Next base: position 34,675,285 of record JAPDVU010000008.1, on the reverse strand, counting down.
GCCCATGAGGCTCTGTTCTCTTCTGTTAAGTCTCCCTTTGCTCCAGTGTGCATAAATAATACACATAAAATTTGATAGTAATTTTAAACTGTTTAGGCTCATTGACCCCTTTGAGAATCTGATAAAAGCAGTGGATTCTTCCACTAGAAAAAGGTAGAGAGGTATGCATGGTGTGCACACTTGTACATACACATATAAATACACGCAAGCACAATAATGTTTTGGATGAAACTTTAACATGTTCCTGGACACACACCCAACTTGTTCATGAACTTCTGGATTAGACAGTTATTAATTCCCATTGATTAGTGATTCCTAATCCCTATTTCCCTTTTAGTGGAAAAATATACGGGGGGAGGAAGGGGAGGGAGGAAGCATAGGTACATGTATATAGGATTCCTTCATGGTCAATGCAGTTTTTTGGGGAATTTTCATGTTTATGTGCTATTTACCATGTATGTATATTTCCACCTCATACCTCATATGTAATCTTTGTAAATATAAATTTACAGCTTATAAAATTGTAAATAACATACACATCTATAGAGGATAATCTAGGTTCTTTGAGACTTGTATTCAGTATATAAACAGACCTTTATATCTTGTCAGAGTGTTAAGTTAGCTTTTGACCTCTTTAAATTCTGTGGTTTTTTTAATTATTGTATCAAGATTTTTTTTTTTTAATAGGGTAGTGGTCTAGGGTTTCTGAGTTTGTGACAGGATTATATTCTGTGATCTTCTTGACTTGTAGCCTTTTCTCCAAAATAATATTGTCCAGGTCTACCCCTGAACATCTTATCTTAATGGGCTTTCATATGAAAACACAAATTTTTTTTATACACCTTGAAAAGGCTATAGGTCATGTCTTCATTTTGCATCTAGTTTATGGCATATCCATATTTCTGAATCCTGGCATTCAGAAATGTTGGTTCATTTTTGAAGCTATTATATCAAACTAGAGGCCTAGTGCATAAAATTGGTGCACAGGGTGGGCGTGGAGGGAGAGTTCCCTTCAGCCCAGGCTGCACCCTCTCCAATTGGGGACATCCCTCTCAATCCAGGACCACTGGCTCCTAACTGCTTGCCTGCCTGCCTGCCTGGTCGCCCCTCACTGCCCCCCCACCCCTGCCAGCCTGGTTGCCCCCAACTGCCCCCCTTGCCAGCCTGGTCACCCATGCAGTCTGCTGCTTGGTTATTTGGTTGCCCCTCACTAACCCCCTGCTGGCCTGGTCACCTCATGTAGCCTGCTGCTCTGTTGTTTGGTCGTCCCTCACTAACCCCCCTGCCGGCCTAGTTGCCCCACGCAGCCTGTTCGGTCGTCCGTTCGGTTGTGATGGTCGCTTAGGCTTATATATATATATAGACAAGTATTTACTGTTCATTTCACAATGATATGCACAGTAACTCTAGTAATACTGAAATCATAGCCAATGAATTTTTAGACTGTACTGGCTTCCTGTTGATGCTTTTCTCATTTGTAGTTCATTTTCCAAATTTGGAATATTGCAAATTGTTATTTAGAAAAGAGCTGGCAAATTATATCCTGTAAATTGTCTTTCTTTTCTTCTGAATAAAGTTTTATTGAAATACAGCCATGTCCATTTGATTATTTTTGTCCATGGCTGATTTTGTGCCTCAAATGTCAGAACTGAGTAGTTGTTCTAAGATTGTATGGCCCACAAAGCTGAATATTTAGTACCTTGATGCTTCACGAAAATTTTTGCCAACATTTGGTTTAGGAGATTTTGAAATTATTTTCTTTTAAGGATATTTGAAGTGTTTTTTTTCCCTCTTTAACTTTTCAGTAATAGAATCCAAGGACTATTAAAAAACCATTTCACTCAACTATCTATCTCCTGCTTTAGATTTGTCTAGTGGTCTAAATTTCCTTTAGATTTGTCTAGTGGTCCTCCAGCTCAGAGGTGTAGGACAGTGAGACAAAATAGCATTAGAGGTGGCTGTCTTAAACAAGGAAGACTTGCTCCTGATTGGGAATCAATCAGTGACTCACAATGAAAAGCTAGATGAAATATCTTATTCTTTGTCCATTTGCCCTTCCCACTTTCTCCATTGGTAGGTTTTAACTTTGTGTACATGGTGAAGACACAGAGGAACCTGTCTTTTTAAAAAATATATATGCTTTTATTGATTTTAGAGAGAGATGAAGGAAGAGGGAGAGAGAGAAAAACATCGATGCATCCCAAATAGGGACTGAACTGAAACCTGGGCATGGGCCCTGATTGGGAATTGGTGCACACACAACCAACTGAACCACACCAGCCAGGGCAGGAACCTGTTTTTCATAGGAAGACAACGAAATGGCCAATAGCTGTAGGTGGTGGGAATTTTGTAGCAGCTAAAACAAGGACCCAAGAGTCCTTACAAATGTCATTTGTCAGGTTTTACTGTTTGTATTCAATGTATATTGGTACAGAAAGAAACCTACAGGTAGAGCAAGTCTAGATTTCACTACAAAATTGTATTTGGTAGTTGTATGTACTTGACTGCTTAGTGAACATATTAAACATAGGGGATCTCTAAGGAGGGGCATCTGATCTCAAGATCAATGGTATCTTGAGGGGGAATGAATTTCTCACATTCCATTTAGGAAATCAACCTGTTAGAATCCTGTTCATCAACAGTTCAATAGTTAGGTAATCATCTGGTTTTTAATTTAGTAGATTTTCCATCTAATATATGGCATGAAAATTTAAGTAATAAAGATTAGCATAAGATAATACTTTTTTTCTTAACACAATGCTAGTATTTTATTTTCACTTTTATTTATTTTAAAAAATATTTTCCAGGCCTTCTTTTTATTTATTTACTAGAGGCCCGGTGCATGAAATTCGTGCTGGGGGGGGGGGGTGTCCCTCAGCCCAGCCTGCACCCTCTCCAATCTGGGACCTCTCGGGGGATGTCTGACTGCCAGTTTAGGCCCGATCCCTGTCAGTTGGAGATCCCTCTCACAATCTGGAATTGCTGGCTCCCAACTGCTTACCTGCCTGCCTGCCTGATTGCCCCTAACCACTCCCCTGCCAGCCTGATTGATGCCTAACTGCTCCCCTGCCTGCCCAATCGCCCCCAACTGCCCTCCCCTGTCAGCCTAGTCACCCCCAACTGCCCACCCCTGCCGGCCCGGTTTCCCCGAACTGCCCTCCCCGGCCAGCCTGGTTGCTCCCAACTGCCCTCCCCTGCTGGCCTGGTCTCCTCCAACTGCCCTCCCCTGCCATTCCAATCGCCCCCACTGCCCTCCCCTGCAGGCCTGGTTCCCCCCAACTGCCCTCCCTTGCCAGCCTGGTCGCCCTTAACTGTCCTCCCCTGCTGGCCATCTTGTGGCAGCCATCTTTGACCACTTGGGGGTGGCCATCTTGTGCAAGGGCGTGATGGTCAATTTGCATATCACATCTTTATTATATAGGATTTTTTACATATATTTTTATTGATTTCAGAGTGGAAGGGAGAGAGAGAGAGAAACATCAATGATGAGAATCATTGACTGGCTGCCTCCTGCATTTCCCGTACTGGGGATGGAGCCCACAACCCGGGCATGTGCTCTTGACTGGAATTGGACCTGGGAGCCTTCAGTTTGCAGGCCAACGCTCTATCCTCTGAGCCAGACCAGTCAGGACTTATTTTCACTTTTAAAATGGTTTGTCAATTTTTTTTCTAGTAACAGATGAAAATGAGTTTGTAAATTATTAGAAGACAAAAGATAGTAGAGACTAGCTCATTGAGGGGAACCTTTGCTTTTTTAAATATATTTTTGGTAGTCTCTGAGTTTTCTACTTTACAAAAATAGTGGTTTTTAAAAATGTATACTACATGCACATAGTACATAATTTAAAAATGTACAAAAGGGTATTTAATGAAGAGTAACTGCCTCTTACCTTGTACCCCAGTCATCCATTTCTCCATTTATTTTTGTTTGCCAAAAATAATGTATGTATTTATTTCTTTTTCTTTTCCATAAAAGGTGATATTATCAGACATTATTACATTTTGGCTTTAAAATTTATTCTGTAACAATTTATTCTTTTTTTTAGAAGCAGAGTATATATACCTTTATAGGAATACTAGAGGCCCGGTGCACGAAATTCATGCATTGGGAGGAGGGTCCCCTCAGCCCAGCCTGCACCTTCTCCAATCCGGGACCCCTGGGGGGATGTCCGACTGCCAGCCTGGTCATCCCTAATTGCTCCCTGCTGGCCTGGTCACCCCACACAGCCTGCTGCTCAGTCATTTGGTCGTCCCTTACTAACCCCCCTGCCAGCCTGGTCGCCCCATTCAGCCTGCTGCTCAGTCATTTCGTCATCCCTCACTAACCCCCCTGCCAGCCTGGTCGCCCCACGCAGCCTGTTTGGTTGTTTGTTTGGTTGTTTTGGTTGCGACGGTCGCTTAGACTTTTATATATATAGATGCCACTTTGTTTGCTCAATCTCCTATTTGTGGACATTTAGGTTTTTCAGTCTTTTGCTATTAATGTTGTATGAGCACATCATTTTGCACATATGAAAGATTAGCTTCAGGATAAATTTTTAGAAATAGAATTGCAGGGTGAAAACAACAACAACAACAAAGAATGGCAAGGTCAAAGGTAGTGGGCATTTAAAATTTGGTAGGTGTTGGCAGATCTTCCTCCCCCCCCCACACACACACCTCCATCTTACCCACCCTACCCCATCCCCATAGATGCTGTGCTAATTTATAGCTTTACCAGCAATATGAATCTCTATTCCCTATGTAAATTTATCATTATTTGGTCTTTGTAAATCTCATTAAGTGAAAAAATGAATCTTGTCCTTTTAATTTGCATTTTTCTGAATGACGTTGAGTTCTTTACCAATGATTAAGAGCCATTTGTATATTTTTTTCTGTTTATCTTTTGCCAATTTAATTAATTGTTGGTCTTTTTTTTTATTAGATTACAAATGCTCTTTATATGTTAACAGAATTGGCCCTTACTCTTTGATAAGATATACTTCCTTTTCTGGTCAGTTGTAGCATTTTGGAATATTTGCATTTTATGTTAGAGACCATAGGTATGTAATGTAAAGGTGTGTGTGTGTACATGAAAGTGGGGGAATAGTCCTGGTATTTTTTTATTTTTTGGTTCCTTTTAATTTGTTAAGTAAAGCAGATTATTAAATAGTCTTGGTACTGAGGAAGCTGGGCCTCAGTGGTGAGCTAGCTAATAGTTGACAATGGTCTAATCCTCACTCAAAGACATGCATAGAGAGAGGAAGCGGGGAGAGAGAGACAGACAGAGACACACACACACACACACACACACACAGAGAGAGAGAGAGAGAGAGAGAGAGAGAGAGAGAGAGAGAGAGAGACAGACACATCAGTTGCCTTCCACATGCTCCCCGACTGGGGATTGAAGTGGCAACATTTTGGTGCACAGGACAATGTTCAACCAACTGAGCCACTCTGGTTGAGCTGTCTAGTAGAATCTTAATAGTGTGTGATCTATTGAATTAGCATCTGTGTTTTTAATTTGTATGAACATTGAAGTTAGGGAAGTGCTAGTAGAGGGATTCACCTGGCCTAAAAGGCTGTAACCTCCCAAAGAGGGTATTTGTGCAGGGATTGGGGTCTCATGAACTTGGTTCTAAATTAAACTGTTAAACATATTTGAGGTGTGGATTTTTGTGTCTGGAGGAACTGGAGGCAGGGTGTTTATGGATATGGCTTTATTTATCACTAGAATGTTTCATTTCCATAGGGTTCCTGAGGGTCCAGAATTTATTAGGCTTTAAACAGAATTTCTAAGTAGAGGCTATAGGTTTAGGGACAGGTTCTGGGGAGAGAAAACTGATGAGACCTAGATTGTGAGAAGTTCAGCCAGGAGGAATAGCGTTCAAATCCATGTTTAAGGCTCAGTGGGGAAACAGAATATTAACCCAGGAACTGGGACAGAAACTCAGGATCTTGGTCTAGGCCAGGGATCCACAAACATTTTCTGTAAAGGACAAGACAGTAAATACTTTAGACTTTTAGGCTATGAAGTCTTTGTTGTGACTACTCAACTCTGCTGTTGTAGTATAAAAGTAAAAACGGTTCCTAGACCCAATTCCAAAGTATATGTGGAGGCTCCAACAAGCAGTACTCAGTAGCAGGGTGTTCAAGAAGTCAACTCAATTCTGACACTGTCTATCTGGAAATAGCATCAAATTCCCCAGATGCCCATCACAAGCTCAGGTTGTTACCTTACTTCTGATTTACTGGCTACACATTTGATGTTCCTATGACCCTTTCAACTTAAAATGCAAATTGAAAGTCCAGATTGTTACCTGTTCTTGTGACTGAATATATCTGTGTTTTCCGATGGTCTTAGGCGACCCTGCTAGCGGTTCTCAACCTGTGGATCTCAACCCACAGATTGAGAACCGCTGCTTTAGAGCCTAAGACCATCGGAAAACACAGATATTTACATTACGATTTATTAATAGTAGCAAAATTACAGTTATGAAGTAGCAACAAAAATAATTTTATGGTTGGGGTTCACCACAACATGAGGAACTGTATTAAAGGGTCGCGGCATTAGAAAGGTTGAGAACCACTGGACTAAGTCATTGGCTAACCTCCAGCCTCTCTCCTCTCCTGGGATTTCAGGGGTTGGGGCTAAAAATTCCAATTCTCTGACTACATGGTTGGTTCCTATTGCAACCAGCCGCCACCCTTGGGTGGGGTCTAAATGTCACCTCATTAACATACAGGAGATACCTGTTTTGTTTGCTTTCCTGACTTAGGAAATTCCAAGGATTTTAGAGGCTGTGAGCCAGGAATGGGGTGAATACCAAATATATATTTTTTATTATAAATTACAATATCACAGAAAGCAACTGTGGATAATCCCAAGGTTTTGTGTATCTGTGTAGCAAAGAGCATATTAAGAAACTTCCTTTGAAGTCTAATGCAGGGAAGTTTGCAAGTACATACAGCTTAACCAGTGAATAATCATAAAGTGAACTCATTCATGTAATCCGAGACAGGTCAAGAAGTAGAAAATATTAGAGCCCCAGAAGACCCACTAATGTTCCACCCTCCTCCCCAGAGGTAACCACTGTGGTAATATCTGACACCTAGATTATTTTGCTTTTCTTTGAAGTTTATGTAAGTGGAATCCCACTAGATGTATCTTTTTGCATCTGGGTTCTTTAGCTAAAATTTGAGAACTCATTTCTTCATTGCCATGTAGAATTTTTCTGTAAAATATGCCATTATTTATCCATTTTGCCTTTGGTGGATAGTTGAATTTTTTCCACTTTTAGGGTGTTACAATGAATCTTCTTGTTCTTCACATCTTTTGGTGTTCCTTAGTAAATACCACCTACCAGTTTTTCAAAGTGATTGTACCCATTTTCACTGTACTAGTAATGTTAGGAGAGCTCCAGGTATATACTATCATCTACAAGTTTGAGACCCCTATGGTAGAGGGATTACCTATTATATTGTTCTTACTAAAGCTATGCTGAGACTATAGCATGACTTTCCTACCTTAGGAAGCATTTGAAGACTTGTTAACCCTTCTTTCAGCTAGTTATTAAGTATCGCTCGTCAATTGTTGTGTCAACCCTCAGAAGTTTGGGTTAAGCCTGCTTCTACTAAAGTCATTAATTTCTTTCCAAAAATTAAAAATGGGTAGCCCTATCTGGTTTGGCTCAGTGGATAGAGCATCGGTCTGTGTACTGAAGGGTCCCAGGTTTCGATTCTGGTCAAGGTCATATGCCCGGGTTTGGGGCTTGATTCCCAATAGGGGTGTGCAGGAGGCAGCCAATCAATGATTCTCTCTCATCATTGATGTTTCTATCTCTCCCTCTCCCCTCCTCTCTGAAATCAATAAAAATGTATAAAAAATATAAAAATAAATTAAAAAATGGGTAAATGTGCATGTGAATATAACAATATATATCCAGAGATAAAATAGCTATTAGGCCCTGGCCAATTTGGCTTGGTGGATAGAGCGTCGGCCTTCAGACTGAGGGGTCCCAGGTTCCATTCCGGTAAAGGGCATGTACCTTGGTTGCGGGCACATCCCCAGTAGGGGGTGTGTAGGAGGCAGTTGATGGATGTTTCTCTGTCATCGATGTTTCTAACTATCTCTCTCCCTTCCTTTCTGTAAAAAAATCAATAAAATACATTAAAAAAAAGGTAGCTAACACAGACAACAGGGGGATGAGGGCATGAGTGGGGGGGGGATGGTGGGGTAATGGGGGAAGAAGGACACATATGTAATACCTTAATAAAGAAATTAAAAAACAAATAAATGTAATTATATACTATGCAAAAAAAAGTAGCTATGCTATTGTAGCCTACTTTTATAAAATAGCTCTTAGTCTATTTCTTTCGTCTAAAAATTATACTCATAAGTAAGTGATTATAGAAAAAAAAGGATCATTAAAGATTTTTAGACTGAAATATTACAGATTAGACTGATTACCTACGGATCAGACTGCAAATCAGTGTTATAGATGTTGAGGGAAGAGGAATAAGGAAATGTAATTATGTGCCCAATCTTTTATGTGTTGTTAAATTTAGTCCTCATGCAAATGCTATAAAGTAAGGGGGGTAGGTGGGTGTACGACTGTATTTTAGAGAGGAGGAAACTAAAGAACCAAACAAGATAAACGTCTGTTGTGAACAGTGCTGTTACAAACATTCACATACGTGTACTTTTTTGTGTATCTGTTTGCAGTTCTTTTGCAAACCTAGGAGTAAAATTGCAGGGTAATATAATTGTGTTTAATTTTTTGAGAAAGTGCCAAACTCCCACAGCAGCTGAACCATTTTACATTCCTACCAGCAATGTTCACAGGTTCCAGTTTTTCTACATTGTCATCAGTACTTGCTATTTTCTATGATTTTTGTGTGTGTGTTGAATGGTATTATTGACAGTATAGTTGTGTGTATTTTTTTTTACTTTGTTTTCTGTATGTTGCTAGTATACAGAAATATATTTTTTTCTATGTAAACCTTGTATCTAGTGACCTTAAATTCACTTGATAATTCTAATAGTTTGTGTATATTTATTGGATTTTCTTTATACAACTGAATTTCTGATTTCCAAGTGCTATGTTATTTTTTGTTCCTTTTTCGTAGTGGTTTGTTATTTTATGGATCCAATGTTGTTGTGAATGGCTTAGAGCAGTGGTCGGCAAACTGCAGCTTTCGAGCCACATGCGGCTCTTTGGCCCCTTGAGTGTGGCTCTTCCACAAAATACCATGGCCTGGGTGAGTCTATTTTGAAGAAGTGGCGTTAGAAGAAGTTTAAGTTTAAAAAATTTGGCTCTCAAAAGAGATTTCAATCATTGTACTGTTGATATTTGGCTCTGTTGACTAATGAGTTTGCCGACCACTGGCTTAGAGGATATTTATTAGAATTTAAACTCTCTTTAAAATTTCATTACCTTAGTTTCCTTTGTGGTTGATTCTATTGCTTTTCATTTTGGGCCATCTTAATTTGTAAGTACTTCATAGATAACTGTGATCTTTGGTTATCTGTTCATATTTACAAAGGTTGCTTTGGTGGCTGACATTGGCTTCTTCTCAGTGTTTTGAGATCTGTTTTCCCAAAAGAACTTTTCTCCAAATGGAATTACTGATTGAGAGCTCTGCATGAGTTTGTTTTAAGGGCTAGTAGCAGCCAGTTAGACTGGGGACCTAAAACTTATTCTGGGGCTCCAGTGCTATGAAGACTTTTTTTCCTTTGGTTGTATTTGTTTCCTTTTCTGATCCCCCATCTTCCATTTGTGGAAGTTTGGAACAACCTCAAGCTCAGCTCTACTTCTCTTTTATCCTGAGCATCCCCATGCTGGATCCTCTTCTCCTCAGATCTGGATACTTAAGCCTGAGGAACCAAAGTTTATACAGGAAGTAAGACTGTCATGAGTGGCTTTGCTGTTTTGTTAGGGGCTTTTAATACATTGATTTCCCTTAACTCGGCTTCTTTTCCTTAGTGGTGTTTTCTGTTAGGGGTTGGGGCAGCTCTTGCTTCCTTATAGTCCTTGCATATGCTTGTTTTGGTCAGTTTACAGCTTTAGCAAATAAGTCTTATATTTCTTTTAGAAATTCTTCCCCACCTTTTTCCCCCTTTCCTTCCCTTACCCTTCTTCCCCCCATCCCCCCACCTCCGTTCCTTCACCTTCCTTTTCCTTTCCCTTTCCTCCCTCTCTTCCTTCCTTCCTGCTTGTTGATGGGTCTATTTCTTATTTTCAGATTATCCTGAATTTTCTTACAGTTATGAAAAGTTAGGACATAAAACATATTTATCACTCCACAGCTTAAATAAAAAATAAGTACAATTGAAGCTCCCTATTCTTTTCTCTGATTGTATTAAACTCCCTCTCATGCATCTATTAATATTGTATGTATTTCTAAACAATAAAGAGCATTGTTTTAAATGTGTTTGAGCTTTGCATAGTGACATACTGCATGAATCCTTCTGCATCTTGTTTTTTTCCATTTCTATGGTTCTTTTCTTTGTTCATTCTCTTAGCATACTATCTTTTCTGCTGTTTCAGTAGAATTTGGATAAAGATGATAAGTCAGCTCATATATTTCTAGTATGGCTTTTTTTAAAGGGAGATTGAAGCACCTTTTGGATATATTGTCACTATAGACATGTAGGAAAAAAGACTTGGTGTTACCTCTTCTTGTTTCAACTGGTGATGATAGGTGAATATGACACCTGGCGATGTTATACAAGCTGGGCAATTGAGTCTTGCTGCTGACCTCTATTTGGTGTTATAAATCCTTTTGCAGACAGAAAGACACCATTCATTCATGTTTGGGTTTAAGTGAGGTTTAAATGAAGATTTGAGTTCTTATTGCTGGAAGAACTTTTTATAAGCCATTTAGTACAAATTGTACTAAAGAAACCCAGGCCCAGAGGAGAGTGACTTGTCTGAGGTGACCCAGGGGGAGAACACAGGGATTAGAAGCCATAGTTGTGGTTCCTTATTTTCCACCTTACTTCAATGAGCCAGAGGTTAGTCTCCTTTTGTTAACACTCAACTTTTAGTTTTGATTTTAATATTTAATAAATATTAAAATATTTATTTGAATGCCAAGAGATTGTAGTACACAAATCTTTGATGCTTACTTGTGTTTTCCTTAGGATCAGAATGGTTTCAATTCCAGAATACTATGAAGGCAAGAATGTTCTCCTCACTGGAGCTACCGGTTTCCTAGGGAAGGTACTTCTGGAAAAGTTGCTGAGGTCTTGTCCGAAGGTGAATTTAGTATATGTTTTGGTGAGGCAGAAAGCTGGACAGACACCCCAAGAGCGAGTAGAAGAAGTCATCAGTGGCAAGGTAAGTGGAAAATAATCATTTGGAGGAGAGGAAAAAGTATGGTGTTTGTGTGTATATTTCTTCAGTATCCTGAAAAAAATTAATAAAAAGTACCCTAAGAATGGCAGCAAACTGGGTATGACTTGTGATCAGTAGAAGAAAAAAGCTTTTCTCTGTGATGGGCAGAATTATATAACAAGTTCTAAATTACTCTTATGGTAGATATTTAATGTGATTTTAGAAAATTTGAGTCAGATTATTTGTGATGTAAGTAGACTTCAGAATATAATAATAATTAAGAGGTCATTTCTAATGATCTATGCTGTGAGACACTGTGCTTTGATAACACTTAAAAATTTGTAAGCACTGATTGCTACCTACAACAGTATTGAAGGGTAGCAAAGTCACATACTTCTCTCTGACAATTAAGAACATGATGACAGAAGGGTCAAATAGAATACAAGAATATGTCATACATTTTGTAACTTTAGAAAAATACAGGGGTGGGCAAAGGTAGGTTTACAATTGTGAGTATGCGAAACACGAGTTTATTCCTGTATTATTTATTAATTACAGTATTATTATGTAAATAATTGTAACCCTACTTTTGCCTACCTCTATTGCTAAGAAAAAATGGAAATGAGCTGGAGTAAAATTCTTTCACAGTCATAAGCTTTTAAATTCTCTAAAAATGAATGAATTTATCTGACATTCATTCATGGTAAGTTTAGTGTAGTTTTTTATGTAGTTTTTAAATTATTGGGTAGGTATATGATATCTTTTAACCTCAGTGACTTATGGTTCAAAAACAAAATCAAAAACCTCTGAATCACTCTTGAGTTAAAGATTGCTGAAAAGTGTCAAAAGATATAATGATTAATTATAAATTTACCACTCTCTAGGGTTAATCAATAATTTACTAGACATGATTTATTTTCCAGTGTGTTTTCATCTTTTACTAGAAATCCATAAAGTAGTTAATAGTTTGTTGAGTACTTACTGTATGCCAGGAACTGTGTGCAAAGCACGTCATATGTATTTAATTATTACAATAACTCTTTAAGGTAAGTCTAGTGTTATTCCCATTTATAAGGTCATACAGTTAGGGAGTGTTTGAGCCAATATCTAATTCTGGCAGTTGACCTAGAGCTTATGCTCAGGTCAGATGTTGCTAGATCCCATTTTACAAATATAGACAATGAGTCTCAGAGGTTATAATTTTATCTGAGGTTATGGAGCTGATGGTGGAGATAACACAGATGACTTGATAACAAGTCCCTATTAGTTTTTCATTTTATAACATTACTTTCCCAATAGATAAGAAAGTAAGGGAAAGGTGATGGGAGGGCTTTGTGGTACAGTGGGATAAACAGTCTTTAGAGCTGCATAGCTTACTAGTTGCAAGAGTTGTAGCTGGTACACTGAGTGAAAGTACCTTAATTTCCTGAAGCTAATGGCAATTCGTGCCCAAGTTGACAAAAATTAGAAGAGAAGATGACAAAGAGCAGAAAAGAAGAGCAGAGAATAACAGAGGTAACACAGCAGGAAGAGTCAGGTTATGGGTTAGGGCATAATGGGAAGCTTATCTCCTGGGAGTGATAAAATATGATAACAGAAGAACAATTATAAGAAAAAAGAGAAAAAAATATGAGACCTGTATATAGAAGTCCAGCGGTATTAAAATATAACTTCTTAATTGTCTTAACATCACACATAATAATAAAATACAGTAACCAATATTAATATGGTGACTTAGGATGAATTAAAAGGCTAAATTATATTTAGAATATTTTCTTTACTGAGATATTTATTGTTTGGGAATGATTTCCATTCAGATATAATTTTGGCTCAGAAAGATGAACTTCACTTATGTGTGGAACATCCATATTTTCTTTGTTTATATTTTTCTCCCTTTTAAGAGGTAATCTTATACCCACACAGTTGTAACAGTGAGGTATAAATTAATAGTTTCTCCTTTTAAAATAAATTATTTGATACTATTAATATGGAGTTAAAGAATAAAAGTAATACTTTTGTTTCCACTTTTCACTTTATTAATTCAGTTTTCCCCCACATGAACACTTTAAGTAATTCTTACTTCTACTGGAAAAACTAATTTTCTCTGAATTACTGTTTTTAAAATAGATCTACTCTTTTGAGAGTTACTCTGATAGGATAACTCATATAGCTAATTACACTTTTGTAACGTTCTCCCCATTGCCTCAAATTCTGAAGCACTTGTGTTCTTCCTTCCTACCACAGAGATACATGGAGTCCTGCTGTACAGTAGGGGTCCTTCAGGTTAACAGAGATATAGCAGCGAAGTCCCAGCATTTGGGGAATTTATATTCTAGTTAGGGAGACAAGCTAATAAATACATAACATGTGGAATAGTGATACATGCTGTGCAGAAAAGTAAAGCAAATAAAGGAGATTGAAAGTGATGGAGGTGCTACTTTAGATCCAATGGTCAGAAGAGTTCTCTGAGGTGATATCTGAGCGGAGACCTGAATGAAGTGAGGAAGAATCCCTGTGGGAATGTAGAGGAAGAGTGTTCTAGGCAGAGGAAATGGCAAGGGCAAAGGCTCTGAGATGGGAACGGCTTGATAGGTAGAAAGAGCATCAGGATAAGCTGTGATTTTTATTACACTGGGAGCTATATAAAGCATGTGAAGTAAATATTAAGTGCCAGGGTATTCTCTGCCAACATTCCTCTCTCCCGCTGAGCTTTCTGCCTCCTAAAATACAATAAAATTGTTAGTTTATTATTATTTTAAATTTTTGTTTGTTTGACTTGAGGAAGAGGACTTCAGACAAATAAATATTTATATTTAAACATGAGAAAAGTGTAGCTGGTATAAACTCAAAGAATTACCACATGAGGTTTCTAGGTACTTATTTTTAAAAGTAAAATGGGAATTAATATTTTAATATTTACCAACATAAACAAAATAACTGTGATTGAAGAATTTGCCATCTTAAAGTATGGGAGGTACAAAGTTCATTTCCAGTTTTTCCCCCAAGAAGTGAGATGGATTGAGTTCTAACTCTTGAGAAAAAATTTTGAATTGATAGATTGACTGCAGTGTAATGCAGATTGATATCATTACCTTGTGGCTATACTTTTCCATATCTGCCAAATAGGTTGAAAGATTCTGTTTATTAAAGTCAGTGCAACTCTCAAACTTTATGTTTCTGGATCCCTTACCCTCTTAAAAATTATTGGGCACTTAAAAGAGGTTTTATTTTGTGAGGCTTTGCTTCATTATCTTACTGATATTTATCATAGTAGAAATTAAAACAAACTTTAAAGAATATACAAGCAAAAAAAAAATACACAGAATATACAAGCACACATTCCATTAGCCATCAGAATGATGTCATCACACAAGTAGCTTTTGGAAAATTCCTCTACACTTGTGAGAGAATGAAAGTGAAAAATGCAAATAATGTCTTAGTGATAGTATGAAAATAATTTTGACCTTGTAAACTACCTAAAATATCCTAGGCACTCCTAGGATCCTTAGACAACACTTGAGAACTGCTGCTGAATAAGAGTGTACAGTGTTGCTTAGATCATTTGGGAACAGCCTGCTGGTACCTTCTTATGAATATACCCGATAGGGGCAAATGTTCATACTTTAAGGAAAGAGTTGACTTTCACAGACATCTAAAATTAATTTGAATCTAAGCTTGGAGGAAAGATTCAGAGAATGAAGTTGGGGTTAGAATAGTATGAGCTCAAATTTGGTACATGTATGGAATCTGACTCTGTAGGCATATCCCCAAAAGGAATTTTGATTATAGTATTTATTCTTATTTTTCAGAAAACATTTATTGTGTTTACTTAGTGCTAAATATTTGATTTGATGCAGGGGCTTGTATCCAGGAATAAATAAGATAGAGTCACTGCCTCTCTGGAGCCTACAGTCCAGAGAGTTTTTAAGAAGGAAGAGAGTGTAGAGGTGTCAAGAAAGATAGGATAGGAGCAGTTATGGAAGCTGATGTCTTGGTTGAAATTGAGGGCCTGAGTATAATGTGAAAGATTTAGGCCTCCCCTCTGGGGTCTCCAGGGCAGTGCTTCTAAAGCTTTTTCTCCGTAAGTCTATTGTAAAAACAAATAATATCTTCCACTTACTATAATGTCTGAAATTTCATTGAACTTTTTTTGGTTTAGTCTAAACATCTGGCCATTATTTTCAATAAAAAAATGCATTTCCCCTCAATATTTGTCTAAATAAATATTTTACTAGACTACTCCATAAATTATATCCTTTTCCTTGTGCATTTAATTCCTGTCTAGCACATCCTGCCACAATCCTAGGGCCATTCATTCTCCATTATGTATAGCATCAGTAAAATGAGTCCTTTTTATGAAAAGTAGCAATGAATATACACTTAAAGTTAGTAAGAAACTTAAAGGTAAGCCTACAATGATTTTGAAACAGGAACAAAGAGCATAGGCAAAAAGCATACACCAATGAATAGTGGGACATTCATTGTCTTATGGTAGTTTCTAAATTTCAGCACTATTAACATTTTGTGCCAGATAATTCCTTGTTATGGGAAGCTGTCCTGTGCATTGTAGGGTCACAGCAGCATTCCTAGCCTCTACTCACTATATGCCAGCTGTTTCTTTCCCTTACCCTCCCAGTTGTGACAACCAAAAATGTCTCCAGACATCACCAAATAAATCTTCCCTGGAGGCAAAATGGTACCAACTTGAGAACCACTGATTTATAGGAATGCCTCTGGGAAAAGAAACTCCACTGGATGGCAAGGATTAAATTAAAATAGTTGACCAAGAAATAAATTCTGTAAGAGTTAGTATATTAAAGAGGGCATTAGTGAATGGAATAAAGTAGGAACTAATTGGAGTACCATTGGGGGAAAACGGTATTGAATAAAGAGATGGTGACTAGAGAAGGGAAGAGTATTAAGTTTGTGATTTAACTTGTGAAGCAGCATGATCATGTCTTGGTGGAGATACCTCATATGAAGGAGTATTAAAGGTCATTAGCAATCTGGGAGAATGAAAGCATGTGGAATAAAAAAATGTGTATTCAAGGTGTAAAAAGTACTTTCCTGGTCATTGCTCAGATTCTTTTTTTCTCTGCTTATCCCTTAAATATTGATATTCAAAGTTTGGTTCTAGGCCTTGATCTCTTCTTACCCGGTCTGGTTAGGTGATTACTCAGCATGGTCTGTTTTATGTTACATTAATAGTTGTGTTTTAAATTGAATTTGGAAAAAGCCTCATGTGGTGTGGACTTTGGGTACCTATCACTGCTGCTACCAGGTGTGGTTTAGTAAGGTCTGTATCCATTTGGCTCTCTCTTCCCTGAACTCCAGACCCACAGAGCCAGTTACCTCTACTAGATCTGTCTTCTGGGGTGTCACATAGGCACTTTACACTCAACATTCACAAAACAGTTTTTGAAAAACCTTCAAAAACTTGTAATTTTGTAACTGTACTACTTTCACTTCCAGTGTTTTCCACCCAGTGAGTTTATTTCTTAACAAATGTTTATCATATCAGTATTGCTGAGCACCCTGCTATTTATATTTAGGGCCTGCATGCTGAGCAACTGATATTATTCCTTTCCTCATGGAGTTTATATTCCTTATCCCTCATATCCAGCCATTGTGCTTACTGAATTACTTTTTTTTTAAATATATTTTTATTGCTTTCAGAGAGGAAGAGGGAGGGAGAGAGAGAGAGAAACATCAGTGATGAGGGAGAATCATTGATCAGTTGCCTCCCGCAAGCCCCACATTGGGGATTGAGTCCGCAACCTGGGCATGTGTCCCAGCCGGGAATTGAACTGTGACCTCCTGGTTCTTAAGTCAATGCTCAACCACTGAGCCATGCTGGCCAGGCTATTGAATTATTTTCAGTTTCCCAGGTATATCAATCCTCTCTCACTTATAAGTGGTTATACATGCTACTTCCTCTGCCTGGAACACAATTCTTCTATTTGATAATCGTAGGTCTGTCCCAAGTTGGGTTAGTTGTTTCTCCTATGCAGTGTCATAGCAGTGTAATATTACTATTTTATTACTTATAACTCTAGTTTTAATTGTTCGTTCACTTGTCTAGTTTTTGCAAAATTAAAGTCTGGATTTGAGAAATCTGAATAATCATTTTATTTTATATTTCTTTCTTTTTTTAATTTCTTTATTGATTAAGGTATTACATATGTGTCCTTATTCCCCCATTACCGCCCACCTCCCATTCATGACCCCATCCCCTTGTTGTCTGTGTCCATTGATTAGGCTTATATGCATGCATGCATATATGTCCTTCGGTTGATCTCTCCCCCTGAATAATCATCTTAAACGTTGTCCTGATATTTGCACTGCTTACGTCTATTCTGAGTGATAATATAACCTAATCAACAGAGGCATGGGCAATTAAAATTTAACTGTGCAAGCTACCAGCTCTGTATCTTGGGCAAGTTACTTAACCTCCCTGATTCCTCAGATTCCTCATCTATGAAATGGGGATAATAATGTGCGCTTCATAGGATGTTTTCTATACAGAATGATAACAGTTAAGAATAGCAGCGTTAGGATTTGTATAGTTGAAGCTTTAAAAATAGTGATCATTAGTGGAAAAGAGGGAGATGATCATGTGTTTTAGAAAGTTGAAAAGTGCTGCCCTAAACTATATTTTTCCCCTTTGATAGCTCTTTGACAGATTGAGAGATGAAAATCCAGATTTTAAGGAAAAAATTGTAGCAATCAACAGTGAACTTACCCAACCTAAACTGGCTCTTAGTGAAGAAGATAAAGAGATCATCATAGATTCTACCAATATTATATTTCACTGTGCAGCTACAGTAAGGTTTAATGAAAATTTAAGGTAAGTAAAGGTATTTATCTGATATTTGAACTTAAGCATGGTTAAAAGATCTAATTTTCAGTCAAATTGTTTAGAAAATGATTTGAAACTGTCGCTTTTAGCTTTCAGTGTCCTACATAGTGAGAAAGAAAAAAAAAGAATTTCCTTTTTCTTGTTATCAGTTTAAAAACATTGGATAGCTAGTGTATATTTATTAGAAGTTGCCATGCATCTTAATATAGGACAGGGGAAAGGTAAGACATAGGAGTTATATTAGGATAGTGTAATTACCGAAGAAAAAATGTTCACCTTGGGTAGGAGTGTTAGTTTTAACAACTAATAGTGTTTGTTTCCTCTTACCTGCATTCTTTCAGAAGCCTATACCTGAGCAGCTTTATTTTTCTACGCACATATATTCATCTGAAAATTTAAAGCAATTAGGCTCATGTTTGTAGAATAAGATAAATCAGCTTATAAATTTAAGTTATGCCTTTTTTGTTTTAAGACTTTGTTATCAGTGTTAGGGACAGGGTACATTGGACATAATTTTAATTTAAAAAATAACTTGGAGCCCTAACCAGTTTGGCTCAGTGGATAGAGAGTCAGCCTGCAGACTCAAGGGTCCCACCCAGGTTTGATTCCAGTCAAGGGCGTGTACCTTGGTTGCGGGCACATCCCCAGTAGGGAGTGTGCAAGAGACAGCTGATGGATGTTTCTCTCTCATCGATGTTTCTATCTCTCTATCCCTCTCCCTTCCTCTCTGTAAAAAATCAATATAATATATTAAAAAAAAAAATAACTTGTACTTACTTTAAGATGCCTGTTTTTATTTAAAAAACTCGAAATGTTCACTAATTTTTATTAAAATGAACAATGTGAATTTCAAACAGTGCTGTTTAATTCAAAGCATTCTTTTTGATGGTATGTTCAAAAATACAGTTTTAATGTTAATATTAATCTGATTGTATGGTCTTATGCCATTTAAATTGGTGCAGACTTCTGTAGGTTTCACAATTACTTGAAGGCCTTTTTCTTAAAATGTTTTTAATTAAATTATGATGAATTAAATTGAGGTTATTCCCCATATTGTCTTTAACATAGAAGTATAAACCTTAATCAACATTTTATAACATGACAGTTCAGTGCCAAAGCATTACAATGTGTTTTGCTTATATCCCAGGTGAGGGCACTTTAAATAGTCCCTTATATTTCTGTAATAGTGCTTTATAGTTTTCAGGGTATTTTCTCATCCATTATTTTACTCCATGCTAACATTACCCACTGTAGTAGTATGGGCAAATCTACTTTATACTTGAGGAAGCTGAGGCAGCATTGTGTAATAGAAAGCTGATGAGCTTTGGAATTACTTACTTTAATTCTAATCTTGACTTTATTGTTTATTATCTAGTGATTATAATTTATTATTTACTTTTTAGTTCTTTTTATGCAGCTGTTAGGTGTTCATGATTGAAAAGTGACAAAATAATCTTATTAGAACTACTACGGCACCAGTGCACAAATTTGTGTACCTTGAAAGGAAATGTGGGCCTCGAGGCTGTGGTGGGCACAGGGGTGGGTCTCGGCCCATGCTCCGTGCCCCTCCTGCCTAGGCCCACGGTCTGCTGTCTGCTGGCAGCCCCATTCCTGCTGCTGCTGCTCCCACTCACTGATGGCACTGGCCCCTCTTGCACTCACTGACGGCGCTGAGTGATTGGGGCTAGCACTGGGTGCCGGTGTGAGCGGGGCCAGCGCCATCAGTGAGTGGGAGCAGCAGCAGGATACCTTCTTTCTTTCTGTTCCCTGGGGGTAAGCAGGGCTACATTAATGGGAGGGAAAAATTTTCATTAGTATTCTTTCTTCTTCTACTAGGAATACCATAGAGGATGGGGTAGATAGGTGAACCTTGTCAAGGCATGTAGGTTTGCTGAACAAAGCGCTTCATCATTAAAATCATTATTTTCTGTGAAGCAATTTTAATGATGATACTACAACATTAGATTTGAGCCAGACATTCTAAAACACTGTAGGTTGGCATATAATAACCACTTACAAAACAATTGCTCTTTAGAATCACTTTTTAAGTTAACCCACAAATAAAAAATGACATAGTATACTCAATATTTTGGGGGAGTCCAAGATAAATTGCCCACAGATCCTATTTGCAAAGTCCATACAATCTAATCTAAGAGTAAGAATATGCTTAAAAAATCATAATATAGATAGAAAATTAGGAGTTACTGAAAAGTATACATTAAGGGTTGTAATAGGTGTTCAGAAAGAAGTGGAAGTAGAGATTGATTGTTAGAAAAGATCAAGAAACTTGCATCTAAGGGTATTGATTCTTGAACTTTAGAATGTATTCTGAATTTTAAGAACTTTTGGAAGATGTGTTAAAAGGCACAGTTTTTGACTGTACATGCCAACTTTAGATCCTCTAAATTTTGGGATAATACCCAGGACTCCTCATTTTTAGCAAGAGCCATGAATGTGATTTAAATTATAGGTGTCTGGGTCCCCTACCCTAAGACTGATTCATTGGTTCCTAGACATCTGTGTTTATATATAGCTTCATTAAGTTTTTAAAAATCAACATTAGTGAGGTCTCATCTAGATAGTATTTTCTCAGAGGTGGGGACAAGGGGGAATTTATTTACTGATTGATTTTATCCTCACCCGAGGACATTTTTTCCGTTGATTTTCAGAGAGAGTGGAAGAGAGAAGGAAAGATAAAGAGGGAAAGACGACCCCCACCAGGGCCTAGGCCAGGGAAGAGCCTGCAACCAAAGTACATGCCCTTGACCAGAATTGAACCTGGAACGCAGGCAGACGCTTTATCCATGAGCCAAACCGGCTAGGGCGAGGGGAACTTATTTAAAATACAGTTGCAAAGGCTTCACTTCAGATATTAACAAGTGTTTGAGGATGAGGTCCAGCAATCTGCATTTTACAAAAAAATTGATTTTAGAGAGGAAGGGAGAGGGAGAGAGAGATAGAAACATCAATGATGAGAGATAATCATAAAAGGCTGGCTGCCTCCTGTGCATCTCCAGTAGGGGATAGAGCCCACAACGCAGGCATATGCCCTGACGGGGAATCAAACCAGTGACCTCTTGGTTCCTCAGTGCTCAGTTGCTGAGCTACACCTGGCTGGGCGCAATCTGCATTTTTTAATAAGCTCTCAGGTGTCTGTCATGCCGAGATCTTTGGTTTACAGTCTTAGGAGTATTATCAGCAGAGGTTTTGAACAACCCAACTTGTCTATAGAAGACAGGTGAACAAGAAAATTTACTAGAAGCTCAAAATTTTTTTTCTTTTTTAAAAAAAGTGGTTTCTGTGTCTATATATATTCATAATGGACCATAAATACAAAGATTTGTTCATTCCTCCCAAGCCTACTTCAAAGTCACTCTTATTTAGTATTCATTTATGACTCCAGATAACCGAAATATAATAACAACTTTATTTTTGTTTAGTACTAAATGCTTTCTGATCTAATATGTCAGGGTCTTAGCCTGAATTTCAATGGAGTAGAAATTGGATGGTGGTAAAATAGAGTGAGGTTACTAGCCTGGCAGTGATACTGAGAGTTACTTATGTTGACACAAAATGCCTTCAGGTTTGGGCTCTCAGGTACAGATGGGCGGGGGAGGGGTAGAAAGGCACAGAAGTGTTTCCTCTCTCAAGTTATTCCTTATTTTCAGTGACCCAGAAACTCTGTCACCATCCTCAGGAGCCTGTAACAGAATATCCTTTGTGTTCTGCTCCCAAAACATTACTATCCTTACACCTATTGTTTTGCAAATGCAGAAGAAAAGAGCCCATTGCCTTTACAGTCTAGTGGATAGTACCCTCTCTGTGAAAGGTCTTTTCTGCCGGATTTCCATTTGAACAGATTCCCCCCCTCATTTGAGATAAGGAAGAAAAAGATACACTCATGATTGTAAGACCCCAACTCAATTAGTTTACTTTTAAAAAATTTCCTCCTAATATATTTCATAGGCTCTTGGATACTATTAAATCAAGAGAAAAAAAAAATAAGGCACAGGAGTTTTTCCTTTCATGAATTATTTCTTGTTCCTGGTGACCCAGAACTTGATGTCCAGTCCTTAGGAACCTGTAACAGAATGTTCTCTGTATACCTTTTCCAAAACATTGTTTTTGCAAATGCGATAGACATCAAATCACTGCTCTGCAGTCCAGTGGGCCAGATTCTGTGACAATCCTGGCCCCTTAAAAAGGTTGGATTTTTTTCTTAAATACTGAAAATGTAATAATTTTAGAAAGTACTTAAAACTTTTTATTTTTAAAAATTTTTGTTGCAGTCTATAATTGCACATATAGTTTTATATAAAATGTAAACTTAGAATTTCTATTTTACTTATAGAAACAACTTCCCTATTTCTAGTTTTTTAATAGTCATAATTTTCATAGTATGGTGATATTCTATGTTGATATAGCATAATTTATGTGATGTTTATTTAGTATAGAAAATTTAAGGATTTTTAATTTTCTGTTTGAAAAATTTGGGTTAGAACAAATTTTTTCTCTAAGGTAATTTTAGTATGTTAACTAGATAAATAATAATCATTTCTATAATTTCTGGTACTTTGTCCTAGTCTCTTTTGGATCAGTTATATCACATACAGTGTCACCTACAATATATTACCATGCCAGTTTTATCACAATATTACTGGTATTGAGTATTTCAAATATTTTTCCCCTCAAATATCAAGCTGTAAACATGTTTGACAGGAAAGCAAAAACTACTCACCATCTTATTACCTTAAATAATATTTATTGAATGGTCGTTTGGGACTGTATTAGGAATAATGTGAAATATTTATAAGCTATTTATTTTATTTAATTTTATACAAATCCTATTAGATAGATCCCATTATTATTCCCATTTACAGGTGAGAAAACTGAGGCCTGAATGGTTGAGTGACTTTACCAGGTCACCTAATCCTAGCTGATAGGTAGGCCAAGCTACTGTTTAAACCCAGGTCTTACTCTAGAGTCTTGTTCTTAATCGTGCTTCATTTCATAATGTATGTATTTTTTCAATATTCATCTAGATTTTCCCATGTTTTATAGTTGTCATAATTATTTTAATGGCTATATTCTTTCATTGTGATAAAATGCTTACTTTATTAAATTGTTTTAAAATTCCTAGTGAATATTTGGGCTCCCTAGGCTATTACTATTACTAGATGATCCTTCATTGATTTTTTTTCCTTCATATTTACTTTCGTATTTGTGGAATTATTTCTAATAAATTTCAAGAAGGGAATATATAGATCACTTTGGGGTCTTGCATGTGTCTTGTAAAATATGTACTAGTTCTATATAATAAAAGCCTAATATCCTTAAGTGTCTGGTCATCTGGTCATCTGTTCAGCCAATCAGAGTAATATGCTAATGATATGCTAAGGCTGCTCAACCTCTCGCTATGACATGCACTGACCACCAGGGGTCAGATGCTCTGACCTCTAGGTTAGCTTGCTGCTGGGGTCTGGCGGATTGGGACTGAGCGAGATGGGCTGGACATGCTCTGCAGCCCTCCCAAGGTCCCTCCCTGGCTGGCCAACCTTCTGCGTCCCTCCCTAGCCCCGATCATGCACCAGTGGGGTCCCTTGGCCTGGCCTGTGCCCTCTCACAATCTGGGACCCCTCAGGGGGTGTCAGAGAGCCGGTTTTGGCCTGATCCCCAGGCCAGGCCAAGAGACCCCACTGGTGCATGAATGCGTGTACTGGGTCTCTAGTTTTACTATAATACCCCTTTGTAACTACTGTTAAGATGTTTGGGTTAATTGCTACAAAGAAGGAAATAAACATATTCTTATTTGGTTATATGTTAGTACAATTGAATGTTTCTCAGTTTTATTGGTGACTCTGCTTTAGCATTTTAAAATTACCTAACAATTCTAATTTCTTCTTATGGTACATCCATATCATGGAATAGTATACTTTTAAAAGTCAAGATGCAAAAGAAGTCTATCATGACTTAAAAATGGGTACTGAAAAGCCAGAGATGCAGAAATGATCTATGTTTATTTCTGGGTAATTTAAAATTTTTAATTTGTACTTTTATTTAAAAGTTCTGGTGAGATTTATTTTATAATCAGAAAATATTTATTTTTAAGCATGACTGATAGAATGGATGTACTTCATATTGAAATAAAATCCACAAAATCAGAGCTAAGGGATCAGTTGTAAAGAAACAATCTCTGTCTCTCAATCTCTCTCTAATGGAAATAAGATTTCTTTTAGCAAATAAATAAATGACATAGCTTTCTAATTTTTTATTATTGCTTTTTCTTTTTCAGAGATGCTGTTCAGTTAAATGTGATCGCTACACGACAGCTTATTTTCCTTGCACAACAAATGAAGAATCTAGAAGTGTTCATGCATGTGTCAACAGCATATGCTTACTGCAATCGAAAGCATATTGAAGAAGTAGTCTATCCACCCCCTGTGGATCCCAAGAAACTGATTGATTCTTTAGAGTATGTTTATTTGAAATTTATATACATTTACTTTGATCCTAAAACTTTGGACGTTGGATCCAAGTTTATTTATATGTATCTCTTGGTCAATTTCAGTTTCTCTCTCTCCACCCCCTTACACACACACATAAACACACATCTTTTTTTTTTATTCAACAAATCATTACATATTTACTATGTTTTTTTATTGTATAGATTTATATCTAAATGACTGTTGTAGTGTGGAGCTTTCTCTTTTGATCAGGTGTGTTGATTGGAAGTAGGCCTTTGAACAAACTCATCAATGATATTAGGGCTTCTGTTTTCCAGAGAATCAATCTTAGTGATTAAGTATCTGAAACCATAGGGACTAATGGCTGCCTATTCATTAGCAAGTTTCTAATTTATTAAAAGATTATCTTTTTTATTATGAACCAATGGAGTATGTCTGTAGAGTTACCTTTAGATATTAGGGAATCAGAGGAGTCATGGTCCTTTAATTGATACTCTGAGTGTTACTGTTTGTCATCTTTCTAAGGACTAGGATCCTATCAACAACTATTACACGGTAGATATTTTGGATATGGATTAAGTGAAGTATGCTTATGCCATGGCCAAGGTTTCATTTGCTTTGTTCAGCCTGTGCTTACTTGTCACGTGAAACAAACAACACAGGATCAGAACAAAAACAAAAATCTTTTTTCTTTTATAATTATAAAAACCTTCCAGCAGCCATCATTTCTTCACATATTTGTTAATCATCATATAATATTACTGTAGTCTCTAAATTCCTTTTTCTTATTTGTTTCTCCTCAGATCTTTCTTCCCAGAGATTCTATCACTTTCAGCTCCTCAGTTATTTCCTGCTTTCTCAGTCCAATTCTTTTTCCTCCAAGAGTGCCATAGAGAGTGTTCTTAGCTCTTTCTTCAAGTTTTCTCCTAAAATAAGCATGTAGGTCCTTTTCTTTAAAGCTTTCCTGCTGATCACTGTGGGGAAGCAGACAGGTTATAATGAAATTAATAAACATGTGAGTTTACTAAGACATTCTTAGGGTAATTCCCTGGTTTTGTTTTATGACTCTGTTTCTTAGATGGTCCTAAATATCTACCTCATTTTCTTCATAGGTCAGTAGACAGAAGTTGTTAATATCTCTGGGTAAAGTTGAGTGGAAATTAATGAAGCTTTTTACTTTTTCTGTTATTAGTATTTAGTATATCCAAACACTTAAGTTACCAAAAAAAGAGCATGTAACCTTCTAACTTTATATCTTCTTTCCTTGCTTACAAAGAAATCTGGCTAACAGATAATTTTAAGATAACTCATGGATTGCATCTGTAAATTCACGTTAGTGATTAGGCTTTACTGGCTAAAGTCTCTCCTCCATTTAGCCAGTTTGTTGTTTTTCTTTTAATGTAACAACATCTCTTCTGTATTTCGAAAGTTGTCTCCACTCTGGAGTTTTTCTAAGTTGATTAGCAACTGCCCTTCAATTTTATTAGTATTCTTTTCCCTTCACGCACTTAAAGTACTTCCACATACAAAAGAAAATTTATCTTGATAATCTGTAATTTATGCTTCCTTATCAGTTAGTGTGGCTGTCATTAGAGTGTGACAGTACACTGAATATACAACTATGCATATGTAGAATTATAGACAGTAAGGGAAAAGTATCTGAAAACAGGTATATAACATTGGAATCAGATATTTAGACTGGGAAAGACCATACTTATCACCTAGTACTATATAATCTTCCTTTTACAGATTATCAGAGTAGACTTTTTCTTCAGATATACTGAGAAAGTTGCAGGAATTTTAGCAATAGTAGGCTGCTAATTGAATTGTTCCACTGTTTAAATAAATAAATACCCTTATTTATTTATGTTTTAATTATTTGGACATTGATAGCTCTGCAAAATACTTCTCTTATCCCAAACCCTCAAACCCTTTTAACATGGCTTCCCTAAAGAAACAAACTATTCGTACTTTATACCCATTCACAACTAATTTTTAAAAACATATAAGACTCAAAATCAAATAATATTTTTCTTTTCCAGAACTCATTAGTAATTTTTCATTTCCCTTTCATCTTTACCTGAGGATATCTTTTTACTAATGTGAGAGAGAGAGGAAGGAAGAGAAAGAGAGAGAGAAACATCGATATGAAAGAGAAATGATTTAGTAATTGATCAGTTGCCTCCCATAAGTGCCCCTATCAGAGATCGAACCCACAACCTAGGTATCCCTGACCAGGAATCGAACCCACAGCCTTTTGGTGTACGGGATGACCCTCCAACTAACAGCCATCTGGCCAAGGCAGGAACTCATTAGTAATTTTAAACCACAATGCAACGTACTTAATGGCATTTCTTTTAAAAAATTAGTTTATGAGACTATTTTATGAGGGTGAAGAGATCAATTCAAGGCCTTAGAATAGAAAGTCCTTGTTTCTGAAAGCAAATGACATTGAAAAGCCCCTTTGCTCCCGTGGAGTTTGTTAATATCCACATTACCAACAGAACCAGCTCCCAGGTAGACTACTTCATATTAGGCCTTGCTCAGCTACTTCTGGACTGCAGCAGAAAAGCTGTGAAGCGTAAAAGGAGGGGTGAGTGGGAAGGGATAATTCCAGCACAAAAGAGGGATGAAGCTGAAATGGATGTTTTCTGAGCAGCAAAATAAAAAACAGCCAAATTCCTACGACCCCACCTCTTGACAGGCTTGTTTGGGGTAGAAGATGGTAGGAAATCTTCAAGCTGTGCTAATTTCTGAATGATGAGTACAAGTGTCAGCCAAAATAATGTACTTCATCCCAGAGGCATGTAAACCACTGAGAAAGTTTCCTGGCCATTGTGGCTGAGTTGGTTGGAACTTTGTTCCATGCACTGAAGGGTCTTAGGTTCGATTTTTGGTCAGGGTACATACCTGGGTTGCATGTTCAATCCCTGGTCAACTCCCCAGTTGGGATGTGTACAAGAGGCAACTGATCAATGTTTCTCTCTCACTCTCCCCCTCTCCTTTGCGGTCTAACAAACATACCCCCTGGTGAGAATAAAAAACAACAAACACAAAAAAACTCAGAAAAACTCTAAGAAGGTTCCAAAAATAATAGCTGCAGATGGAAATGATACCCTAATTGAATTTTATAGCATGATTCATTTTATTTTATTGTTTACCTTAATTTCTGTTAGTCTCGTTAGTGAGAGCATACAGTTTTCAGTAACATTGAGATTACTAGGTTTTCTCTATTAGTTGTAAATGTATGTTCATTGCAAATGTGTATAAGTAATATGTTACGGTGTTCGGAATTCCTAATCTGAAATATAGCTCCTCATCTGAAACCTATGGGTCTAGGTGTATTTTGGAATGAATAGTCACACTGAGTTCTCTAAAAAACAAAAAGATCATAAATCAGTTCAGATCAGCTTTGCTACCTACCATATGATTTATGAAAGAACTCTAGATTTTTGGATATAGAGGTTGGGTATAAAATATATGGACTTGTATTTGATGTATAATGAAAGGAAGACTAACTTGCATATTTTTAGTAAGAGTTGTCAAATCATTTGGGTCAGAGCAACAGATATGTTTGAATGTACAAAGTAAGGCTTTTTATTTTATTTTATAGTAAAACATTTGAAAACATTTTTGCATACTTTCTTTGTTTACCAGATGGATGGATGATGGCTTAGTAAATGATATCACTCCCAAATTGATAGGAGACAGACCTAATACATACATATACACGAAAGCATTGGCAGAATATGTTGTACAACAAGAAGGAGCAAAGCTAAATGTGGCAATTGTAAGACCATCAATTGTTGGTGCCAGTTGGAAAGAACCTTTTCCAGTAAGTTGTTAGAAATCTTTTAAATAATTATAATTGAAAATTTTAAAATAATCGGCAGTTGTTTAAGAGCAGATGCTATTCACTGAATATGGCTTAATATGGCAGAGCTGTTTCCATTCATAGAAAAAGACACACTTATTGGTACTTTTACTTCTAATTTAATGTTTGTTTAGGAATGCAGATAAACATTTAAAAAATTTTAATCGGGACTATGATGTTATCTTGCTCAAAGGAGATCTTGCCCTATATTTTTTCTTTCTGATTGATGAGCTTGGACTTTTGACACATCAACATTTGTTGGCTTTTAAAATTATTTACTGACTAGTGACCCGGTGCACAGATTCGTGCACATTGATAGGAAATTAATTAGAAGGTGGCTGGTGGGGTGGGATTGGGTGAGACGGGCCAGACATGCCCTGGAGCCAACCTCCCATGGTCCCTCCCCAGTGTTTACAGAGTGAGTGGGGTTCCTTTGACAGGTGGGGTCCCTTGGTCTGGCCTGCGGGGATCAGAGGGGTTCCAGGGTGTGTTTTATATATATAGATTAATTTTCCTTGCAGAAGTGAAGGGAATAGAGATGAAAATATTCAGGATCTTATTTTACTTTATTTGCTTTTTAGTACCAAATAAAGCAAGCCTTCTAAGAGGTAGATTTTTCCCTATATAGATCACAAGCTAAGAAAGATATGAGAGAGTTCTATGGTAATATAGGAAAGGAAGGCATTATGGTATTTCTGAATCTCTGGAGTAAGAGCAAACATAGATATAAACTAATAGACAAGTTGATTTAGGAAAAACCTAGGTTTCTATAATGGTAGTAAGTGAATGCCTTTTGTTGCTTTGACAATTCTGTTTTCCTCTGTTTTATTCAGTAATTTTGAGGATAATTTACCATTTCCCCTAATCAAGGTACTGTATCAGTAAATTGCATAAAATCAAACTTGAACAGGCTTTGTTTAACAAAAATATTGGACAGGTATAAACTCCTCTTTATAAAATTCTCCTTGCAGAAAATTAAAGGAAGAGTAGGTAACCCCTTGAAAATGATTTTACTTAGCCATTTGCAATCCCAGAGAAAGATTGCTTCTATTTAGGACGAGGAGAAATAGTCTGACCTGAATCTAGTCTAATTTTTAGTTTTTAGAATAAAATTACCAAATATATGTGTGGAGTTGCAGATTTCATGTAATAAATCCCTAGCTTCATAATATTTATAAGCTTCCTACTTTTTTTATTTTTGGTATTAGGGATGGATTGATAACTTTAATGGACCAAGTGGTCTCTTTATTGCGGTAAGTTAATCTTTTGATTTATTTAATATTCTATATTTTCTTTAGTTTTCTGTATACCTTTATATGTATATATGCACTCTAATTTATGTATCTTAAGGTATTGTTTTTAATTTTAACAAAGGCAGGGAAAGGAATTCTTCGAACAATGCGTGCTTCCAACAATGCCCTTGCAGATCTTGTTCCTGTAGATGTAGTTGTCAACACGAGTCTTGCGGCAGCCTGGTATTCCGGAGTTAATAGGTATATGAGGTGACAATGTTGCTTGTTAAATATATAGTAACTGAGAAGGGAAAACAGAGCTACTCATATTAATCCCACAATCCTGACATTCCCATATCAATATATAGGGTGTCCCCAAAAATGTATACATTGAATAATTAGGAAGGCAGTGTTCATTAAAATACATTTCATTTTCAAAATTGAGCTATCAGCTGTTAAAGTGCATATACATTTTTTTTGGGACACCCTGTATATCACTTCCAACTGCAAACATTGGCTTATTACAGGCAATAATAGCAAGTGGTTCTATCAGCAGTAATTACGAGTTAACATGAACTGTCAAGTACTAACTACAGGATAGGCAAGTTAATTAGGTAGTAACAATGAACCCACCCCCAACTGATACTTTTTATAATCCAAACTAAAGTGTGGTATGAACTTGGCATAAAGAGCTGAAAATTCACAGAGAATGGCTTATATAAATCAAACATGTCACACTAGAGCAGCTTTAATCAACTCATGGAGCCTCCTTTAAAATGTAGTAGCATTATAGGTAACACCTAAACTTTGAGCTTTTCATTAACTTTTGTTTTCTAATGAATAAACTGCTGTTATTTTTGAAGTCCGTATTATGTTTTCAAAAAGGGATATGATTAAAGGAATAGATGGTTTCTGGTAAAAGGGAATCAGTCCATAATATTTTCAACTACAGCTTCTGAAAATGGGAAGGAGATAGGAAGAGCTGAGATTATTTGTTGTTGTTTTTTTAACATATATTTTGTTAATCCTCACCAGAGGATATTTTTTCCATTGGAAGAGAGAGGGAAAGACAGAGAGAAACATCAATCGATTAATTGGTTGCCTCCTGCACAACCCCAACCAGGGTCCAGATTGGGGAGGAACCTGAAGAACATGCTCTTGACCAGAATTGAACCCAGGCCCCTTTGGTCCACAGGCCAACACTCTATCCACTGAGCCAAACCGGCTAGGGCATTTTCCTTACATTTAAAAACACACTTCTACTCATACAAGGAGGAAAAATATATTTAAAAAAGGTCAGTATTTTTAAAGTAAATAATATTGGTAGGGAAGGGGAAAAAGTTGTAAATCTTTTAAGGATAATTAAAAAATGTAGCAAAGGTACCATCATTTTTTCCTACTTGAAATCATGTAAGATTTAGATTGGACAAGTTTGGCCTCTTTTTATCTTTCATTGCTTTGATCTTTGTTTTTGCAGACCAAGGAACATCATGGTGTATAATTGCACAACAGGCAGCACTAATCCTTTCCACTGGGGTGAAGTTGGTATGATTTTACTTGTGTTTTTGAAAGTTAGAATAAATCTTAAAGAACTTAAAATATTCTCTGAGTTTTAATGTCAGAATAATCCATGAGACATGAAGGCCACTGAGTTCAAATAAACTGCTGTTATTTAGTCTTATTTTAATTGCCATCTTAAGAATATCTACCAATACTACCTTGTTCTTAATAATGTTTTCCAAATTTAAAAATATCCTGCTCTATAATCCCGCCCTGCCCCACCCTTGTCTGACCCTTACTGTTTTTCTGTTGCCGTTGGCAGCAGCCCTTATAGGTACCTGTGGCATGGAAACAGCTTTCTTTTTCTATCATGGGCACTCTTGTTGCTGATGTTGCCTATCTGTAGGCAGTAAATAACATTTCCAACTACAAGAGTTGGTATATCTCAGGAAATAGCTAGTGGCCCAAAGAGTAATAAATGAAGGCATTAGCAAGTAGGATGGGTACATTTTGCCAAAATAATTTCTATTCATTAATCTATTTAAATTTACAAATTCATAGCAGGTAGTGTGTATGCTATGTTACTTGCCCTAAAATGTGAATAGTATAACTTTAAAGCCTACTGAAATAGAATAATTTTTAAATTGTTGGTTTATGTTTTAAAATTTAAAGTAAAATATATTTACTGCATTGATTTAGTAATAGGTCTTATTTTACCTTTAGTTGAAAAATTTTTGTTATCCTTGTAAATCAGTTTTGATTTTAAAGCAAATCTTTTATGTCCTTTATTCTAAGGTTTTTCTAGGATATTTTTATTTCAACTTAAAGATTGGCCATTAGAACACAGAGGGGGGGAAAAATCTAGGGAGATTTTAATTTTATGATAATTACTTAAAGCTCTTTTAATAATTTTAAAACACTTTAAATATGAGGCTTTTTTTTTGTAATCGCTCATTATGTTCCAAAGTTCCTTAAAAATTGAATTGAACGTTATTTTTTTAGTGAATATCTCAATATACATTTTCATTGAAGTATTAACATAGATGATTATAGATTTGATTGTGTTGACATTGCATAGACTAAAATTATGGCAGAAGTTAATTTGGGTTGTTTTAAGGTGTTGATGTATATTAATTTGAGCAACTTAATTATTCATAAGCAAAGGATGATGATTTTCCTTTTCTTTTTTAAGTAAGTACTATAATAAGAATCTGAAAAGAGGAACAGAAAGAAAGAAGCTATTGTGAGGTGAAATAGAGAAAGTGACATTGTAAACTGACATCGGTAAAACATTTAAAAGGATTTTTAAGAGTAAATTTTAGCAAAAATTCATCTAAATAAAATTCATAAACAGTGGCAGTTTTAAAACCACTTGAGTTCAACAGTCTAATACTCATATTCTCTTAGCGACTTTAGAGAGTAGAAAAGTTTGTCTTTTAAATGAGTGAACTCTGACATCTTTGGTAAAATATTTTGTTTTGTAAAAAACATGATTTTTTTTTTCTTCAAAACTTCATTACATGGTTATTATCAAAGCTGTTACACAACTTTTCTTCCTCAGAATACCATGTAATTTCCACTTTCAAGAGGAATCCTCTCGAACAGGCCTTCAGACGGCCCAATGTAAATCTAACCTCCAATCACCTTTTATATCATTACTGGATTGCTGTAAGCCATAAGGCCCCAGCATTCCTGTATGATATCTACCTCAGGATGACTGGAAGAAGCCCAAGGTAATGGTGACTAGCTCTGTCTTATCTGTTCCTCTGACTGTTAAACAACCCTTGCTTACACTAAAATGCCTATTAACTCTGTATTTGTTTATGCTTATAAGGCTTAATGGCCTTTTATGAAAGAGAAGACTTGAATTTAAGACTTTGTCAGAAAAGCAAAGGTAGTGTAATTCACTCTAGTTTATTCTGAAGTTTTGATGATAAGTTATCATGTGCTGAATTCTAGGTCTAACTTTAGGTATTTTTTCTGAATAACAAATAACATTCAAAATGCTTTGATGCTTATTTTCCCTACAGGATATTATCTAAATCATTTCTTCAAGATGAATCCTTTAAACCAAGTATTCAGGCGCCCCAATATTAAGTTGTATTCCAACAACTTATTGCTTCATTATTGGAAGGGTGTCAGACATAC
Source organism: Corynorhinus townsendii (assembly GCA_026230045.1). NCBI lineage: Eukaryota > Metazoa > Chordata > Mammalia > Chiroptera > Vespertilionidae > Corynorhinus > Corynorhinus townsendii. The sequence continues at coordinate 34,641,890 of JAPDVU010000008.1, read as the reverse complement.
AGTACCTGCATTATTGCACGATCTTGCACTCAGGTTGACAGGTCAGAAACCGTGGTAAGAGGAATAGCAGTAAATACACTATGTATTGGTAAGGTGGTGGAAGCTTGCTGGAGAGACGAAAAGTCGCTAGCATGAGCTTTACCTCTAGAATTACTAACCTGATTAATCACAATCACAATCAGGATGCTAAGACATTTCTTAGAAATTGGGGATATTTGGGAAAACTGTGGTTTCAGCTTATTGGGCCATTGATCCTCCAAAATCCCATAATGTAGGAAATGTCCAACATCAAGGTTGTCATTGCTATTATAAGCTGAAATTGAGCTCTTCTCCTCTTCCCCTTAAAAAACATAGGGGTAGTTTTATAGGGGTGTAATGTTAAAATGTTTTGCTTTAAGTAGATTGTGCAGTTTTATATGAAAAATGTAGGATGCTTTTAGAAAATTGCTTGAATTATCTTAGCTGCCCATTCAGCTTATAATATGTTAATTACAGTTTTTGACTAATTTCCAGGTTGAGAATATTATATTTTTTAAGAAGTTAATAACAAATGGAAAACTTTTTTTTCGTTTTCCTCTAGTTGTTACAGCCTTTTTTTTGCTTTCTTTTCTTTTTTTATTGAAACCCACAAACTTACATAAAGTCCTCCTCCTGTCTTTCCCAAAATTATAGTTAAATGTCCCATAAAATAGGTTTTAACTACATTGGCATTACAGTGGAGTCTTAGATTATAGAGTTCAAGATTTTGAGTATTTATGTATAAAGAAGGTAAGGTTCTGATTCTAGAACTTTCACCAGTTTCTCAAAAAGTAAAAGTGAGGTATCTGCCAGTTATAGTGTATCAGGATCTGAGTTACTTGTAGGGATTTTCTGTGGATTCAGTTGTCCATTATGTTTCTAATTTTATATGGTTAATGTGAGAGGTGTTGAACAACTTTAGGTAAAGAAATACTTAATGGAAAAAAGATCCACAGTATTTCCAAAATATTTTTGTATTTTCTAGAATGATCTGAAAAATACAATATTTGTCATTGCCAGCATTCTTTGTGGCTAAAAAGTAGATGTAAATTTATGAGTGATGGTAGTGCATGCTTTCTTGATATTAATAAAGTTGTTGCAATATAGAACAGAGAAGTCACTAGGTCAAAAAAGTAAAATAGGTTAAAGATATCACAATGCCTTACAGAAAAATGGGGCTTAGTAACTTAAAAATGAGTGAGTAACCAAAGTTTATTAAATAATTTATACTAGATACTGCTACATAGCAAGTCATATCATTAATAGTGGCTTAAAACGGCAGCTGTAATTTAATATTTCTTTCAATTTATTATTTCTCTTAGCTTGTGTTGATAACAGTTGCCTTCTTAACCTACTTCTTGCCCATAAAAGGTTGGAAACCTCAGGGCAGGGATCAGCTTCTGTAAAGGGCTGTATGGTTCCTGTTGCAACTACTCAACTCTGCTGTTAATTGTAGCCTCCACCTTGCAATTACTCAATTACACATTTGCAATTACTCAACTAAATGTCCATAGACACTATGCAATTGAATAACCATGAGTGTTCCAATACAATTTTATTTACAGGAACAGGTGGATTTGGCCCCAAAGGTGTTGATTTGTTAATCATTGATCCAGAGGCCTCTTTTCATTTTGTACTATCTATGTCCCTTTCAGTGTAAACTGACATGATTCCTTTTAAACTTGTGGGTTTCCCATGTATCTGTTTAAAACAATCTCCATTAGACCAAAGCCATACCCACAGATCTCTTTGAGACATGTCCATCTCTGTCTTGGGTCTTTAGGAGATTACTATGGATGGGATAACACCCTTACATCTTAGATTCCTGTCTCTTAGATTCTTAGATTAGACTCTTAGTTCCTGCCTCTTTAAACAGTAGGGCTTCTATGAGACATTTCTCTAAGATCTGGAATAAGCCTTTTGTTAGGAAGTTTCTATGAGGTATGTTGAATGAACTCAAAAAGAGTCTGGAGGCTTTGGCTAGAAATAATAAAGACTTATTTAAGGGTTTTAGGGTCTGCAAATCGGAACACTTAGCTAGGCAATACCCAGAATATTTTGAAGAAGAAAGAAAAAGATTTTATAGTAAAAAGTACATTCTTGAGAAGAATCTGTCCTGCATTCTTAGCCCTAGAATTGGTCCAGTATAGTTATTTGTCAGATGTTGGTTGATCTGAATAATGGATGTCAGGTGGTCTGGATATGTGACTTTTTCAGGGGCTAATTAGAGGGTTGTGTGAAGGTCTGGTTTATGTCCAGTTATTGACATACAGAAAATTGATATATATCCAGGCATTGACATAGGACTGAAAAGTTCAAATTGTAAGTTCCCAGACTATTTAAAACAAGAATAGAATTGTTTTCTCATGCCTCAACCTTTGTGATTTTAGTAATTTTGAAGCAATTTCATTTTATTTATTTTAAAAAATATGTTTTTATTGATTTCAGAGAGAGGAAGGGAGAGGGATAGAGAGATAGAAACATCATTGATGAAAAAGAATCATTGCTTGGCTGCCTCCTGCAAGGCCCCCACTGGGGATTGAGCCTGCAACCTGGGCATGTGTTCTGACTGGGAATTGAGCCGTAACTTCCTGGTTCATGGGTTGGTGCTGAACCACTGAGTATACTGGCCAGGCAATCCATTTTATTTCTTCACTCTATCTTCCTCAGGTACTACCTTAGATCTTTTTGAGGTATTAACCAAAAATCTTATGTCTGCATTCTGGATTTGACCCATGCCCAGAAGCCATTTCTGGGTTCTTTTCACCATCTTTCTATGCTGCCTTAAATGCACTTAAATGTTCTAGCTGATGCTCTCAAGAGTATCAGTGATGCCAAAAAGAGAGGCAAGCACCAGGTTCTTATTAATCTGTGCTCCAAAGTCATCATCTGATTTCTAACTGTGATGATGAAGCATGTTTATGTTGGTGAATTTGAAGTTATTGATGACCTCAGAGCTGGGAAAGTTGTGAACCTCACAGGCAGGTTAAACTAGTGTGCCGTAATCAGCCCCAGTTTTGCTATCCAACTCTAAGATTTGTAAAAATGGCAGAACAATCTGCTTCCATCCTGTCATTTTGGTTTCATTGTACTGACAACCTCAGTAGGCAACATGGACCATAAAGAAGCAAGATGAAAACACACAGGAGGAAAAATCCTGGGATTCTTTTTCTAGTGATGTAATATAAATGCACAAATAAAATGCCTCAATGGAAAAAAACAAAAGAATTCCTGCCTGGCATTTTATTTATTTTTAAAAAACATATTATTTATTGATTTGAGAGAGAAAGAGAAACATCAATTTGTTGTTCCACTTATTTATGCATTTATTGGTTGCTTCTTGCTGTGCCCTGACTGGAGCTTGAACCTGCAAACTTGGCATATTGGAATGACGCTCCAACAAGCTGAAATCCCCAGCCAAGGCTGGCTGGTATTTTCATTTCCTCTAAATACCACTTAAACAAATAGTTCAGTTTTTAAATATCACCTTTGTCCTCTTTGAGGAAATCTTGACTAGATCATCAAGTTAGGTACAGTTTCTATTTTTCATATTACCACAGGCAACAGTTTTGTTCTTCCATCTCCCAACAATATTTTTGTCCCTTCAAGGCCTCAAACAGCAGGTTCATTTAAGCCCTTTAAGGCTTCCACTAAAATTTTTTTCTTGATCCTTTTAGGTTTCACCATGGTCTCCTCAAGAGCCTTTTAGATTCTACCACTTGCTCCTAAAGCCAATACATGTTTTAGATTTTTATTATAGCAGCCCCACTCTCCTAGTACTAAGATCTGTTCCTTTTATCTGTACTGCATTGTGAATCACCTCAAACTTAGTCTCTTATGATTTCCCTGGGTCAGGAATTCTAGAAGGGTTTGGCTTTGTGTTTCTGTCCCAGAGTCTTTGCAGTGTTTGTAGTCATATAGGAACTAGCAGGTACACTGAAGGGAGTGGTAAAGGAGAGAAAGGGTACAGAGCAACTATGGTGGCCCGGCATCTTTCTCTCTCTATGTAATCTCAGAGCCTCTCCATGTGGTCTCTCCACTTGGACTAGTTTGGGTTTCCTCACATCATGGCAGCCTCTAGGGGAGTTGGACAGCACATGGCAACTGAAGGCTTCAAGGGTGAGTATCCAGCAAGCAAGGCTTAGAAAGCTTCTTCACCTTTTCTTACTACTCTTGGAAGTCACACTGTTTCATTTCCACCTCATTCTATTGGGTATAAGTTACCTTCACCTCTTGATGGGAAGATAGTCAGGGTGATATTATAGGTGAGCATGGAGGATGGGAGATAATATTATAGCTACCTTTGGAAATTAAAATCTGCTACAAATAGGAAACATCAAAGGAAGAACCTTGAGGTTTGCCCTGTGTGAGGCTTTCAAATCAGGAATGATCCTTGACCTCTGGGAGCTTATAGTCTAAAAGCAAAAAGAGACATAGACATAAAGACTTTTTAGTTAGGCGATTTTATTAATGTTAAAATACAGTCTTATAGTTTATATTATTTAATTTGTTCAGATGTATACTGAGCAAGGCACTGAGCTTTGTATCTTATATTGGGGCCTTACTATTTCTACATTAATGTCAGTCATATCATTAATGGTGTCCATTTTACTCATTTACATTAATCTGAGTGTCAGCTAGATAAGTATAATTTAGACATGCATCATAAGAATCTGGTTAATACTCTGTACGGACTAGGATGTATGATATTACATGTAGAAGTTGTATAGATTATTCACCCCAGCTCTTGAAATGTAGCTATTTTATCACTGCTCAAAATGACATTTTAAAAAAGTGGTTCCATAGTGTTATTTTTGGGGTTATTTAGCTTAACTCTTTAGCTTAACTTCAATGAGCTTAATATTTTTTAATCTGAGGACAGTTTTGCCCCTCTCAGGGGACATTAGACAATATATGGAGATGTTTTCAGTTATCACAACTCCAGGGGGAGGTAGTGGAGACCAGGGATGCTGCCAAGCATCTTAGAATGCACAGGACAGCCCCCACCAAGAAGAATTACCTGGCACAAAATGTCTAGCCCTGGACTAGATGACCATTAAAATCTTGTTGTACTCTGAAGGATTGTGATTGATTAATTTTTGCTAGTTGTTATAATAAAGAATAAACAAATACTCAAAGTATATAGGACAATATAGTGCCAGGCATTTGCCCTTACGTCATGTTTAACCCAAGAGTGATGGTGCAAAGTTGTGTGTGTTTTTTTTTAATCTGCCGTAAGTTTGATAAATAATAGTCCATGAACCTTACAAATTTATGGCCTTTCAAATTTCCTTTTTCCACTCCAATTTTTTATTATAATTATTTTTTAATGGCCGAATCAGTGATTGGTTTTAGGGTAATTCTGTCATTTGAATGAATGTAAAGACTAGGTGAGAACTGTCAGTGAAAAGAGGTTAGGAAGAAAAACTTTTTAATAAGCTGTATGTTAGAGAACCATATTAACCAAATACGTTTATGTATGTGATTCAAATATACTATACTGGCTTTGGTAGTAAATATTGATTTAATTACAAAATTTTTATATCTTTTTTGTTTTTTAGAAAATTGTATAATCTCTTATCTAAAACCAGTATGTTCCAAGTACTGTCTATTTTTATGAACTATTTTTGTCCAAATACAGCCTTTTGAGGCTCACTAATTCTTTTCATGTTTAATGGAGGTTTTGTAATTGCTTTCTTGCATGAACTAAAGTTTTCCTTTACATAGTCCATGCTACCTCATTTTTTTTTTTCAATATTCTGGGTTCAGGATATCTTTCTAAATGTATTAAATGTGTCATCAGAATTGCTTAGCTAATTATGTTACTGTTTTGATTTCTTCCTGTCCCCTCATTTCTAATGTTCTAATTTCCCCCCATTTCTAAAGTTCCTGATTTTGGGACTCTAAATTACATAAAATGCTAATCCTTATTGTGGCGCTATAAATTGAGGGCTTTTTTTTTTTTTTTTTTTTTTTTTGGTATTCACAAATTATTTTTCTATTTATCAGAGGTTAGGAATTTTTGGTGTGTGTTTTGTTTTGAAAAGTTCTTCCTTCCCTACTTATCATTGGTAATTATTGTATAGATGTTACTGTTGGGGTTAATGTTATGATATCAATGACTTATAGTAAAGCCATGATATTTAAAATGACAGATTCAATGATTAGGGCCCCTTGCCCTTTTAAAAAGAAACAAACAAAACAGTATCTAACTTCCTTATTTCTATAAGGATGGATCTTGGGGATTTGGGAAGGTGAGTAAATATTTCAAAAAGTTTTCAGCATGAGTCATTGATTTCATGGCACAGCAAAATGATCAAGAATGGTATTTGTCAGTGTTAAAGAGAAAGTTATTTAAAGATCTATGTTGACTAAATGGCAAACGAATATTTCTGTATAATGTAATATAAAATGTTATGAATTCACAGGAAATCTTAGTAAAATGTGGAACAAAAGGAAGGGAATTCTAATTGAATCCATTATTATTTAGTATTATATGTAGAAAATTTGACCTTAAAGCATTATATTTCCTTTGAAAATTAATTTCATGTATCAACAGAACTTTAGGTAGTATTAAATTCATTTGCTGCTGCTTAAAATTTGTTCTTTTACATTTTGGATTTATGAAATAATCTTCCAAGATGCAGAGATATTCTTATTGCCTGCTGGTTGGTACACTTACTGAATTACGTATTATGATTTTACTGTTAATATCTCAGTTTACAAACTGTGGTGCCATGGGTGGTGATGAGATTTTTTTTCTTCTAATCTATGCAGAATATGAATCTGTCATTTTCTTATAATACAGGATGATGAAAGCAATAACTCGTCTTCACAAAGCTATGATGTTTCTTGAGTATTTCACAAGTAATTCTTGGGTTTGGAATACTGACAACGTCAATATGTTAATGAATCAACTAAATCCTGAAGATAAAAAGGCAAGTATTTTCTGTTTTATATTAGAAAATAAGTAGCTTACTAATTAGACAGCCATCAGCAACCTGAGAAATAATTGGATGTTTTTCACAGTCACTATGCAACAAGAAAGTCATTGATCTATTTATAGTCTCATTAAAAGCTTCAATCATAATTGTTGGTGATGAAATAAAATTGTTCTACCTTAGAATTTATAAAGTATTTGGATGTGGCAGTATGATTTGGATTTATAGTATAATTGAAATGTTCATTCTTTTTTTTTCTTTTAATGTCAAGTTGAAAGAGAACTTTAGCTTCTTTATGCATCCCCCCCAAAAAAACACTTTGTTTTCTTTGAATTTTGAGAAAAACCTTCCTTCAGAAATTGTTTTTCACATACTCTTACTTTTTATCATTCCACATTTCTCCCTCTCTGTTGATTTGAAACTTTAACTCTTCATGTGTATTCTTTTTGAGGTTACCTTAGATATTTTAATGTGTATATCTAACAAAGTTTAAATTAAGCTATTTCTATAGTCTCTTGCTTAGCGAGTATATTCAGGACCTTATTAAAATGTTTTATCTGAGATCTTTCTTTCAGCTTCCTTTCTCTTCCACTTCTTTAAACATTTTTTTTAAAAATGCCTTATTTAAACCAGTATATTCAAAACAATATATAATTTGACCAAAAATTTAAAGATTACTTAAAATTTTTAAGTTATATAAAGGATAGTTTACTTTGTATTTTTCATACTGAGCCTTCAAAAGCCATTGTGTGTTTTACACCTCACAGCAATTTGGACTAGCCATATTTCACATGTCCATGAGGTGCATGTGGTTTCTTGTGGCTACCATATTGGATAGTGTAGATTTAGTCCATTCTGCTGGTTCGGCATGACAGGTTCTCAAGTGTGCTGTCTCTCTGCTCACTTCCGTGTGTGTTAGGTTTACTTCTTTTTTACCCTTGCTCTGAGGATACAGCTTTTTAGATTCTTACGTTTTTGTAGGAATATTCTGTAAGACTCCTTAATTTATGGGGCCATAGGCTTTAGAGCCAGTCTTCTTCCCTTCAGAGCAGAAGGTCTAAGTCACTAGGGTTTGCAGATCTCCTCAAGTTGAAAGATGTATGGCTTCTGCTGATTCCATACTTAGTACTCCCCCCCTCCCTTGCCTTCCCACCTTACACTATACATTCCAATGCACAACATATACTGCTAAATGGATGATTAGAAAATGAGCACTCAGGTGAAGAAATAGAAATTACCCCCAGAAGATTCCTCTTATAATCCCTCCCAATCACTACCTCCTCTCTCCTAATCTATTGTGAATTTTTAGACTGTTAGTTTTATACATTTTTGACTTTACACGAATTATATCATACTAGAGGCCCAGTGCATGAAATTTGTGCACGGAGGTGCGGGGGAGGCGGGGGGTCCCTCAGCCTGGTCTGTACCCTCTCCAATCCGGGATCCCTTGGGGGATGACTGACTGGCTCTCGCAATCCAGGACCACTGGCTCCTAACTGCTCATCTGCCTGCCTGCCTGATTGCCTCTAACCCCTCTGCCTGCCTGCCTGATCATCCTTAACTGCTCCCCTACCAGCCTGATCACCCCTAACTGCCTCTTCCTTGCCCTGTACCTGGGACCCAGGATTCCCTCCTCTGGCCATTTGCAGGCACCTGGGACCCAGGCTTCCCTTCATCTGGCCGGCCTCAGAACCCTGGGCCGCTTCACCTGGGCTAGCTGCAGCTGCAGGGTACTGTGGGCAGGCGGCTTGTCTCTCTTCCAGGCCGCAGGTGCAGCCACTGGTGCCCAGGACCAAGGGGCAGGCAGCTTGTCCCTCTCCTGAAGACAGCCTGGCTGGTCTTCATTTCTCTCTCATGAGCTCATTTGTGCCTGGCTGGTCCCCATTCCTCTCTCATGAACTCATTTGTGCCTGGCTGGTCCCCATTCCTCTTGCCCCAGTGTTGAGTGTCTGAGCTGTTAAGGTGATGACCATTTGCATATTAGCTTTTTATTAGATAGGATAATATTTTTTTTCATTCTTTTGTTGATAGACATTTGAGTTATTTTCAGTTTTGGGTTACTGGGAGTAATGCTTCTATGAACCACATGTACACATTTATGTAAGATATATATCTAGCTGATTCAAAGGGTATTCATATGTTCAATTTAGTAAATAATGCCAAACAGCTTTCCAAAGTGGTTGTATTAATTTACCTCCCAAGTGACAGTTATGAGAATTCCTATTAATCCACATCTTCCCCAACATTTGGCATTTAAAATCTTAATTTTAGCTACTTTGGTGGTGTGTTGTGGTATCTCAGTGCATTTCATATTGCATAAAAAGCTTATGTAGACATGCCAAAAATGTCACTAATCCTATTGAGAAATGGGCTAGAGAGATGAACAGTTTATAGAAAAAAATAATTCTTAAATTATTTTTAACCATATGAAAAGATAACCTCACTCATAAAAATGAAAGTACAAATTAAAACTAGACTGAGATATTTACTCCTTAGCAGATTTGCAAAAAATGCAAACTGTCAACATACTCTGGTGAGGCCTTGGGCAAATGGGCGTTTTCCGACATTGCTGTTAGAAATGTATATCTTTTTTTTTTTTTTTAGAAATGTATATCTTTTCCATCCTTTTATTTTCAACTTTTCTGTATTCTTATCTCTCAGTTATTTCTGTTATAAATAACAAATGGTGTTTTTTTTAGTCTGACAATTTTTTACCTTTAATTGGAAGATTTAATCCATAATGTAATTTATGGTAATTTTGAATTTAAATCTGACTCAGTGCTTACAATTTGTCCCACCTGTTTTAAGTTTTTTTGCTTTCTTTGAGGTTATTTTTACAGTTGTGTATTTTCCCATCTGTATTAGTAACATGCAAATATATTAACTTTTATGCTGTTTTCATAGGTTACTAGAGATTACAGCATCCTTTCCTAATTTATCAATGTCTAATATAATGTTGATAATTCCAGCTTTTCTTGGAAAATGCGAGGACTAACACCTATTTGCTATTGCTTTAACGTATATTAATTCTGTATGTATTACATGCCTCATAACCATTATTATTGTAGCCTATGCAATAAGTATTCATTATTCTCATTGCAGTCTATGTAATAAGTGTTCATGTATAGATTTATCAACATAATTGTTTTTTTCTTTCTTTTTCTTTTTCCATCTCAAATGTCAATCTGGAATCATTTTTATTATGCCTAAAGAATGCCTTTCAGTATAATTTTTCTAGTGTGGGTTGTCCAAGGATGTCAGATTGTCTCAGTTTTTATACTTCTAGGAACATCTTTACTTTTCAAAGATATTTGTGTTGGTGTGGAATTCTGTGTCAGCAGTTTTCTTTGAGCAATTGGAAAACATAGTTTTGGCTTCCCATTTTCATTTGAGAAATCAACTGTTTTTCTCTTTTACTTTCAACAGTTTTACTCTGACATGCTTAGATGTGTGTGTGTGTGTGTGTGTGCGCGTGCCTTTAGTATATTGTGAGGTTTGAATCTGTGCCTTGATGTCTCATTATTTTTTTGAAAATTTCTAGCCAGTCTTCGGTCCCATCCTTTTTCACTCTTTTGTGGGAATCTAATTACACTTTTGTAACTATTTATTTATGGTAGCTTTTTTTCTTTTTTGCGGGGGAGGTCTAGAACTTACTGTGTTCAAATAAGTGAAGATATATCGTGAATAGTCTGTTTATCCAAATGTATGGAGCACTGAGTCGTGCATGGCCCTCTCATTTTGTTATGAAATATCATTTTTATAAGGCTTTTTATTCTAGATTTGCCTACCTTTTTCATCAAGATGGCCAAATTATTGTTGTTTAAACTCCTAAACCAGCTTTCATAACATTCTTTCTCCTGATGTCAATAATATTCTCTAAGAAAATTAATCTATATGGTATGCAGGATATTCAAGAAGGGAGACACTGTAGATACAAACTGGAAATAAATACATAAATATATGCATAAATATAGGTGATGAATACATAAATCTATTTGGATAATGGGATTTTTTTCTTTTTGGGGGATGTTGCAGGCATCTCCTCACACTTCATATACTCTTTAAATGCTAGCCTGCATTTTCAGATTATTGTCTCAAATGTTTCTGTGTTTAAGAGAAGATGTAAATAGGAATAAGAACTTTTTGTGACTAGCAGTAAGATTTTAAAAGTTAATACGGTAAGCATTTTATAATCATGTCATTTGGAATTAGCCTTTAGAAAAACTATGAATTTTTGACTAGTTGTGAAAAAAATTAAGAAAGTAACCAGTAATTTTTTTGTTTATGTAGACCTTTAATATTGATGTAAGGCAGTTACATTGGGCAGAGTACATAGAGAATTACTGCATGGGCACTAAGAAATATGTTTTGAATGAAGAAATGTCTGGCCTCCCTGCAGCTAGAAAACATCTGAACAAGTAAGTTTTATATGTTTGATTTCCTTTTGTCTTCCTTCTTACAGTGGTGTGTTGTTGTTTTTTATAAGCTGGTATATTGAATGAAAGATATTGCTAATAATCTATCATATTTAGGAAAAGTTCTTACCTTTGGACTGGAACTTTGGTAGTATTAATTTAGCCAAATATTGTTTAAACTTGATATCTTTGTCAATTTATACTCTTCCTGAACACTATGTGCAGGTGTAATTTAGTTGTTTTTTTTGTTTGTTTAATACATTTTTATTGATTTCAGAGAGAGAGATAGAAACATCCATGATGAGAGAGAATCATTGATTGGCTGCCTCCTGCATGCCTCCCACTGGGGATCAAGCCCGCAACCTGGGCATGTGCCCTTGACTGGAATCAAACCCGGCACCCTTGAGGTCACAGGCTGACACTCTATCCACTAAGCCAAACCAGCTAGGGCTGGTGTAATTTAGTTTTAAAAATTGCTGTTATCTTTCATTATATTGCTATTGAAGAAGTAAAGATATTAGGAGAAAATAAAAATATTTTATAAACTGGAGGTTATTTATTTATTTAATGTTTTTTTCTACCCTACTCTATCTTTGGAAGAGGAAAATAGATATACTAATACATCATTTAACATGGAATTTTTGTTTGTTTATAAAAGAGCTATAATTATTCTCCTTAGTCTTCTATAAAGTAATATATACAGATTGTTTAAAATACCATACACACAGAAAATAGAAGAGGAAAAATCACTGTTAATCCATCATTCAGAAATGCAGTTAAAATTTTAATAGCTATCTATTTTATTGGTAGTTTAGTGAATAACTTCTTTTTATATAAAATGATTTTAGAGAGAGAATGGAAGAGGGGAGAGAGAGAAACATCAATTTGTTATTCCACTTACTTATGCCTTCATTGGTTGATTCTTGTGTCTACCCTGACCGGGGATAGAACCCGAAACCTTGCCCAGTTAGGATGACACTCTAATCAACTGAGCTACCTGGCCAGGGCCTAATTAATATAATTTTTCTAACAGTTTTCAAGATTTTCACATTCTTCTTCTTGTGCTTCCAACTCTATGAGGCTTTGTAGGGCAGTTAGTTATATAGATGAGGAAGTGAGGTTTAGGGAAGTTGAGTTTGCCTAGGTCATATTAAGTGGCAAAACAAACCATGACCTTTTGACATGTAATTCAAAGCTCTTGTCTATACCAATTGTTCATGCATTGTAGTCCTATTTTACCCTGCCTGTTGAAGTTAATGGACTGTATGTAACATTACTGCATATCTAAAGATTTGCATTCCTTTCTAACATCATTAAAAAGCATATGAAGTGTTTTAAAACAAGAGTAAGACAATGTACATGTTACTTTGAGAATGGCAAGTCTTCCTATCCAGAGCTAGTACCATGCTTCATTCATGAATGAGTTCTTGGTCTTTGGTCATGTGACTATCATCTATAATGGAAGGAGTAAATTCAGTTTCCTGTCAACTTGTAAGCAGCTAAAGATGTCACAAAAATGTTTATTTTGTCTGTAGGTTGATGTATATAATGTACAAACCTTTTTAGTTTTAAGGAGGAAAAAGCGCCAAATACATGTCCTTTTTATCTCCAGTGTACTTGCTGCCTAGCACAGTACTGGGCACACAAAAGGATGCTCAATATCTGCTGAATGAATAACTTTGCATCCCAAATATACTGTTATAAAAAAAGCTTGGTGTTATTCATTGTTAATAGAGGTAATACATTGTTTGATAGACTGAAATCAGGTGACTTTTGCTAACTTTCTAACTTAAGGACTTTTAATTAGTTTTTAAATAAATTTCAAATTAATATGGATTTGAGTTTTATGTTAAAAACTGAGTATTGACTATGTGCCATCCAGCAATATTTTATTCTAGAAAATATGATCTAATAGGTCTCTTGATTTGTTTTCAGGTTGAGGAACATACGTTATGGTTTCAATACGATCCTTGTGATCCTGATCTGGCGCATTTTTATTGCAAGATCACAAATGGCAAGAAACATCTGGTACTTTGTGGTTAGTTTGTGTTACAAGTTTCTGTCATACTTCCGAGCATCCAGCACTATGAGATACTGAAGACAAGAATTTAGCATTAGAACATCTATGCATATGTGGTGGTCTAAATGCACAAATGTAAAATGTACTTAAGTCATCTCACCTTTTGTCAAGATATTAAATCATCTTAGATCGGAGTGTGAAGTAGATTATGGTACATTTTATGTAACACTTTAATGTTTATGCTCATAAAAATCTAGTGAACACACTGTGGTATGCTAGCTCAAATCTGCAATAGCCACCAAAACCATGACGTAATATTTTGATCCCTTGGGAAAAGGGGTGGGGTGAGGGTAGGAGGGGGGATATGGGAACACTGACCAGTATAACTGTGCAATTCTGGAACATATTAATTAAAATATGCCTTAACATACAGTGAATTCTAATTTTAATATTTAGTGCAATGGAAAGCATTTATTTGGACAGGAACATTAGCTAAGTTGGTAGATATTTGATTCTTCAGTGTTTGATTTTTTTCATCAGTTGAAGTTTTGTTAAAATTATAGCCAACTTGTTTTCACATTATCCTGTAAGTTATTGAGTGGTCTCAGACATGAAAGACATGTTCTCATTTTCCTTTCTCTGATTAGAGGTCTGATGCATATCATTTTCTTATAAGCAATCAGTTGCTTTCATAATCAGAAGGCTATATATTCTAAAGATCCTACTGGATCTAAATGGGTTTGAAAATCAATATATGCTATGTGTTGTTCGAATGAAAATTAAAATGAATTAAATAAGACTATTAGCATCAAAAAATAAGAATACATTTTTCTTGTCTATATAATGACCAAATAGAAATCAATCCTGTGAGATGTTCATGTTTTGAAGCTGGAGGATTTCTTGAGACTTTGGCAAACGGGGGCTGGTGGGGTTAGGGAGGGATTCACCATACTTGTGCTCTCCTCCCTTTATAAATGTTTTTAATGAGACTTTAAAAAGGCTTATGCTGTCTTTCCAATGAAAACTGAAAGTGCATTATTATGGAAAAATTTATTTGCAGGTAGATGTAACATTAAGAAAATATTCTCACATGTGTGTAAACACATACTAACTTTTGACCTTGAGAACTGAATTCCTTCAGAAAAATAAAATAATGCATAAAATAATGTGTATCAAATTAAAGGACTTTATTTACTTACCACATAAAGTAGCAAACAATTGAATGAGTTTGAAGATACCATTTATTTTTTCTGCATGTGGTTTTAGCTTTAGAAAGAAATGCACTATAGAAACAAGTAATAGCAAGAAAATTAATGTATATTTCAATGATACATTATAATTCCCTTTAAACCTTAATAGTAGTTAACTCTCCTTACTGTTTAACATATATTTCATTGAGCAAATTGATCAGCATAACATGTTTTAATTTAGCTGATCAAGTTGTACTATATTTAAATCATCAACAGTATATCTTGAATATGTTTAAAGAGGTCAGTTCATAATACAAAAAGTTACATAGAACTTTACATCTTAATTTTCTTTGTCAGTTTAAATGCAATGTATAAGAAGTTTATTTTGTTATTGTGAAAAAATGAAATGTAAAGGAAATCACCTTCTCCCATGCAGGTGGGTAGGGTAATCTTGAAAAGAAAAATGCTTCCATGTTGAAGCCAAATTTTCTGTAGCAAAACTTTAAAAAATTATTTTAAAAGAAATATGTATATAAATATATATATATATGTGTGTGTGTGTATTCTTTGGAATGACACTGAAGTCTCTGGTCTAGGACCATACCTTGTATAAGGTGTGAGAGACCATAACAGTGTCTAAAGATGGAGTAAATGACAATGCCTTTGATTTAAAGTGGCCCACATAATCGACTATAGGTGCTCTGTACATTGAGAGCTCCATCTTTTCAAGTGTGTGTTTCCCTAGTGTGTTGAGAACATGCTCACATTTGTATGATTTTTTACACTTTTGCCAAATATACTGAGAATCAGATGAATTGTCTTTGTATCTTGAAAGAGATTCAGGTACAATTTCAGCAGGCATGTGAAATACATATGGGCTGTATGCCTTTGGAACTATGTCGTTCTTATAATTTCACTTAAAGAAATGCTATCTGGGATGGTGCTGAGGCCACTGCATTAATTTTGTGTGTTCATTTAACAGAATTTGTTGTCAAAAGAAAGCTAATGAATAAATTAACATGTTATTCTAGAACTTAAAGTTCTAAAATTAGTATAAAGAGCACATGGATTGTTGATCCCCACTAACTAGACTTCAAGCTTAACTCGAACTTAAAGATTTGGGTAATCATTTATATTTGTCATTTGCTAGAAATGGTTTTTAGTTCTCTTTGATTATATTTCCTATACAAACTTAGTTTTTAACAGGGTAGCCTAATAAATTAAATAAATTTAATATTTCATTTAACTTGGTAAAGCTCTATTGCAAAACATTTTTTTTCCTCTCCCTATTCAGTCTTGAGTCTATAATTGTGTCATATGCATTTGTTATTTGTGACTATATTTAGATTTGACTTGGCAACATTAATATGCCCTAAAACTCAACACAGAGAAGCATGGCAATATGTTCTTTGACTTAAGGATGGTATAAAATAAACATTCTTTGAATCTGTGTAATAAAGCATGGAAGTAGGGAGGAAAAAATCTTATTTCTCCCCTTTATTTGTGTTTGTCTATAAGAGCTGGTTCAGGGTTTTTTGCTTTTTTGTTTTAAATGTAAATTGATAATCTTCTATACAAAGTAAATAGAAGCATTATTGGTGCCTTTGTTTATAAACCAGAAAGTAATAAATGAATCCCTATATTTCCATTATAGTATTTATTGTATTTTTACAATAATTATCTTGGAAATTACCAGTGAGATACTGTGGTTAGGCTTACGGGACACATCCTCACTTATACTTCTTACCTCTTTTTGGGTGTACTCATTACTTCTTATATCCTAATTTTACTTACGCCCACGTTTCTTAGCATTTTAGGGGAAGCAGATAGTCGGGATGAATACATTTTGTTAAAGTATTATTTTTATGTATTTGCTGAGATGAAATAAAAAAAAAAAGTAGTATGAGAAGATTGCCAGGGTGTCGTTAGGTCCCAGCTACTCTCCTCCACATTGAATATCAATTTAATAGAGACTATATAAAGGAAAGCATCAGGCTGGAGTCAGGCGAGTGCAGATGGCCAAGCATGCTCTTCGTGGCTGACTCCAAACCTGACTTAAAACCATTATCACTGACTTGCTCGTTTTTGAGAAAAACTCTCTAATTTTGCATGAGAAACTAGAGAAAGGAATGTGTGCTGCATAACTTGATATAGAAATGAGTTAATTAGTCTCTGGTAAAAGAAATATAAAATATTTTCTTATTGAATTAATATTTTTATCTCTAAGCATTTTCTAGTCTTAGAATGAATTTGTCTTTTTTAAAATACATCTCTGCTACCCTTAAGATTCCTAAACAAATCACCTTTGTCAATTGAGCATAGTTGTGCAAAATTGTTAAATACTTCCTTTGTTTTTTCTTAATTAAAGAAAAATTTGAGTAATATTAATTAAGTTTGATGTGCTCCTTTGCAAATTGATGGCTCTCAATTACATTTATATAGAAAGACAAAGTGATAAGTATGAGTTTAGTATGTTTACTATATGCTCAAACTCAAATGAAGAAGACTATAAATGTCTCCCTATTTTTTGGTCACATATCACAGACAATACCTATAATCTTATACAAGATAAGAGAAGGGTGAAGATTCCCCCCCCTTCCCTGTCCTCACATGCTTTTTTGGTTTCAATTTTGAACAAACACCTGAACCTAAATATACAGATGAATGAAAACTAGAGGCCTGGTGCATGAAATTCGTGCATGGGTGTGGTCCCTAGGCCTGGCTGGTGATCAAAGCTCAAGCGTCTGTCATGGAAGGGCAGGTCCCAGCTGAACTCTGGGCCCTGGGCAGCATCTGGGTCCCTGGGCAGCACCTGGGTCCCTGGGCCCCCACGCACCCCCCTCTGCCTGAGTCACACCGCCTGAGTCCCCACGCGGAGATGCGGTGAGTGCAGTTGGACACTGTGGGCTGGGGTGCTGCGTGGGCCTCTGGGCTGCCCAGCGGCACTGCATAGAAGCCAGGCAGGGAGTGCTCTCTCCCAGCTGCCCTTGCAGACCAGCTCCTGCATGAACCCACAGGGGGCCTGACCAGCCCCTGTAGTTCCGGCGGCTGTGGCCTGGCTCACCCAGAAGAGGGTATGTGGGTGCCGGGCAGGCTCCTTGCAGGTGCCCAGCACCTGAGTACAGGTGTGCAAGCCCTGGTGTCCCGGGAGAGGGTAGCAGAGGGAATGAGAGTGAGCTCGGCAGACACCCCGCATTCTCACCGCGCCTCTGTCCCCATCAACCCCACCTCCAGATAGCCAGCGAGAGATCGCAGTGCGTCACCAACGCCCGTCATGTTCTGTGCCGCCCCTTGGTGGTCAGGGCACCTCAGCAAGCGGTCGAACTGGTCTCCCGGTCAAACAACCGCCCAAGGGGACAATTTGTATATTAGGCTTTTATTATATAGGATAATTGTCCCAGGATATTGTGTATTTATTTCATCAGTACTTAATGGTTTGACATTTAATACCTAACTTTCTGCTCTATGTTACATCTTTCACAGGTTCCTGTCATTTCTCCCCACTTGGTTTCGGGTTTCTTTTTGGTATTCTTTTTTGTTTGTTTGTTTTTTAATCCTCACCTGAGGATATTTTTTTCCATTGAGTTTTAGAGAGAGTGGAAGGGAGAGGAAGAGACAGAGAGAAACACTGATGTGAGAGAGATCGATGGGTTGCCTCCTGCATGCCCCCATGCCTGCAACCAAGGTACATGTCCTTGACTGGAATTGAACCCGGGACCCTTCAGTCCTCAGGCGGATGCTCTATCCACTGAGCCAGACCAGCTAGGGCAGTTGTTGGTTTCTTGAGAGAAAAACCAGCCTTGTACCTTGCACACTGTAGAAATAACACTGGTAAACATTTGTTTATCATTTTGTGCCAGTCCCCGTCTATGTATTTTATATGTACTGACTCACGGATGCCATAACAGCAACCCTTTGAGGATGGCCCTTCTGTTATCCATGTTTTATAGTTTGGTAATTGGCAAGTGATACAAATAAATTACCCTATGTCACTGATAGTGGCAGAGTCAAGATTTGAACTCAGTCTAGCTCCAAAGCTTACTACACTTGTCCACCACACTACTACTTTTCACTTGGGAACACAAATGTTTCTGGACTATTCAGAGATGTTCTCTGAAATGCTGTTGTGCTAAATGTTTTTATTTGCCTAGTTCATTTCTAAAACCCAGTGTCCATCCATTCAACAAATACCTACTGTGGGTTGGACACTATGTTTATATTGCAATGATCTGTTTATTTGTCTGTGTCACTCACTACATGGAGCTTCTCAGTGGTCCAGACCTGAATGTGAAACTGCCTACCCACCAGGATGTTATGACTTAGTATAGGTAAGGGAACTTCATTTCAATAAAATATATAAAGAAAAGAACAAAATGCTGGAAGCAGAGAGGAGTGATTTACTGGTTAGTGTTAAGGGAAGGGCTCATACGCACATGACATTTGAGCTGTGGTTTTAAGTCATGGGGAGAAGTGATGGGATAGAGAAGCATTTCTTTACAGGTGCATAGAGCATGTGTAAAGGGTGAGAAGTGTGGGGAGCAATGAGGAAGGAAATTTTTTTAGTGTTAAACTCTAAAATGACTAAGGAAGGATGAGGCGTGTGGGGCAGTTGGGTGTTTGCATGCTCAGAATGTACCCTAGGCTGTGCAGTGACCTGTCAAAAACTCTGAGCACCCTGGTTCCTATTAAATATGAGTAGATTTTTAACTTTAAATGAACTGACCTTTTACATTTTTTCCTAAATGAAATGAATTTAAGAGAAAAATGTCCACTGATACAGTGATGTGAATAGGAAATAGTGTCTAATATGTCTCTTGATTGGCTTCCCTTTTATATGCCAGATAATTCAACAAATAAAAGTTGCTATCTAGAGAAAGAATATGGGGTAGATAAAAAGCCTTCCCTGAAATATAAATAATAGTAAAAAAGTAGTCAGGATGGATTTGTCAAGTATTATACTTATTCATATTTAAATTGGATGAGTTCTCTGATGAGCTCACATTTTTTGTAGTCTTGCTAGAGTTTTGAAAGAATCGGGTCATAAATCAAAGTGCAAACTGAAAATCCTATTTCTCCCTGGATGATGCATATCCCATGGGGACCTATAAACACAGAGTTTATTTCTGCTAACCCCCAAACCAGGGGCTCCCGATAGCTTGGCCTGTGATCAAAATTCCTAGGGTAACTTCAAATGTAGATGTTCCCAGGAACCATCCCAAGAGCCTCTGATAAGTTTAGGGAGAAGTCTACGGATGAGAATTTAAACTTTCCCAGCTGATTCTAATGATGACCCAGGTTTGCTCTTCCCTTCCCTAGGCCAGTGGTATGCAGTAGGATCATCTGAGCAGCTCCATACACACAGAAATAAATGACTGGGCCTTACCCACTGACCTTTTAATAGCAGAGATCTGGGATGGGGGCTAGGCACATGTATTTATAACAAGCCTCTGGGTGATTTGACATATTCAGGGTAATTCAAGAACTGCTTGACTCTTTTCAAGAAGTTTCTTGCTACTCTTGAAAGAAAACATTCCAGATTTTTTTTTTTACCCAATAAGATAAACAAACAAAAAAATGAAACAAAAAACAAGAAAGATGACAGAAATGTGCAACATTTCAATTCTTTAGCAGTTTTCAGCAAATTCCACTACTATTTCAGCACAAGCATATTCTGATTGTTTTTGTAAATGAGTACCCCATATCTGTATCTCTAGCACACTGTTCCATGATAGCTATAGAGCAGAAGTACCTGGCATTTCTAAAATTTTAAAAAATACTATTTTTTAAAAAGCTTTATAAAAATTTATTTGAGTCAAATAGACAATATGCCTGGAAGCAGGAAAAAAATGCTTCCCAAAATGACAGTTGGCAGCTTCTTTTATGCATTTGGAATTAGGGAGGGAACATAAGGAAGGTTACGGGAAAGGGGGAAGACAGCCAGGCAGGGATTGAATTATAGGAGAGTTAACGAGATTATGTGCTTGTTCTCTTCAGAGTGGTTTCCCTTTTGAGGGGTCCAAAAAAGAGGCATTTCAAAAGTGTGTTAACCTAAATGCACAGAAACAATGGACTATTTTAATAAAACTCTTCTGTAGGACAGAGGAGCAGAATTGCAGAGTGGAAAGAACATTAGTTTTGCTATGAGACTAGGTATGAGTTGACTGCCACTTCACCAGCTATGTGACTGAATGAGTCAGTTAACCTCTCAGCCTCAGATGCCACATCTGTAAAATGCCTACCTGGGAGGGTAGTTATAAGGATTAAATACAAAGTGTGTGGCACATAGTAACTGTTTAGTATTACCTCAAAATCACCAAAAAGTCCCAGGCTGTGGACTGCATTATGTTGGAATTATATTAATGTGACCAGTTTATATTCTCTGATGTTACACTATGATTTTTCCAGTTCTAATATTTCTATCACATTTTATCATTAAATACAAATTCTGGACATTTTGAATAAATATTAAAAAGCAGTTCTATTTTCCTCTTGCAATGCTAATATTTATCACTTTAACTGAGCACCCTTCTCCACTGTGGCTCTTCTGCATCTAACAGCTCTTGCTTACTGGAATAGAAGGAGGATTCTTCCAACTTCCCCCCCCAAGAACAAAATTCCCACTCGTTTCACCCCTGGGCAGAAGAATTCTTTAAAGATGGTCAGTTCCCAAATTACCCATCTCCATAGATTTATTGGTTTTAGCCACACCTTTAGGCAACTCACTCTGTCTTTCTTTACCCCAGTGAACTGTATGCAGTCAGTTGTTAAGCAAACACAAGTTTGTCTTTCTAGGGTTGAGAGATTTTATAGCCTCATTTGTGTTCCAAAAATATTTTGCAAGTTCTCTTCCTCTTTTGTGTATTTAAATAAGCATAAAACAAAACTGTAGGTTTTTCTAATTATTTATGTAACGGCTCCTAGAGCATTTCACGTTCCTAATATTAACCCCGTACTTCTCAACCCTGATGAACTGAAGACACAAGTACTCTCTGGTCTGTAATTAGAAAGCGCGTTAAACTGTCCAGAAACAAACTCCCACTTAACTGAAATGGAAGGGAAACCATTCCACCCTCATACATAATACATTTTAAATTTTCGTATTTGAATGAGGTTCCTTCAATCAAAAATCTTCCCAAGAGTTTCACCTACAACTAGATACTGCAGAGTACTGCGTGTGTTTGGAAATTGTTAAATCACAGGTTCTCAGCTCTGGATTTGGGTCTTTGCTGCTCCAGGCATTCCATACAACTTCCTTGCCCTTGTTTTCAAAAGAGATTGTACAGTTTTTCCACATTCCACTTGCCAGTTGTTTTTTTCTAGGCCTAAATTATTTTTTCCCATTGCAGTTTAAGCCAGTGCATTCACAAAATAAATCTTTTTTACCTTTTCCCTTGGCTAGAACTTTGTAGTTTCATTTGAGCTGAGTTTCTAATTCTCTCAGTCCTCGCTTTGGAAGTGCCCCATTGCCCCTAAAAAGAAGGTTCCTGTGCTGAATATTCTGTTTTTGCCCCTGCAGCCCCACTCCCTTCTCTTCATTCTGCTCTCTGCCATAGCAAGCCTACCTTTGTGGGTGGCACATTTGGTTCCATTGCTCTCTGGCTTCCAGGTGGGTTCATCCAATGAGAGGCACTGGTAGGAGTCGAGGACAGGAGGAGAGGGTGAGGGCAGGAGCATTGATTTCTTGGTCACTCTTGGGCTGTTTTGGTGGTGGTTGTGTCCCCTTACCACATGCCACTGCTGCTGTGGGTGGCCTCCCTCTGACAGCTCCATGTTTCTCAGAGTTCCGTAATCGACCCCTCCCCTCGCCTACAGCTCTCCACTGTTGCTTGTGCCTGGGCTTCCCTTGTGGGTTGCCTTAGCCCTGCTCATGCTTTTGTAGTCCCTTCTTGAAACTCATACTTTTGTTAGTGTGCCATGCTTCCTGTCTGGACTTGATACAGCTCCCTTGTCTACAGAGTGGCAGTGCTGGTACCTCCCACAGGTAGAGTTCAGGACCCCAAATGTGGTGGAATAAAGCCTAGTGACTGTTCCTGAAGAAAATGTGCACTGCCTTTTTCTCTTTTTCACGTTGGCTGGTATTTCCATCAATAGCTGATGTGGGCACACTGTTACTACATAGAAACCATCCCTGCCTTTTTGCATGTACCACTGTGGAGCAGATGGCTAAATTCACAGATGTGGTCAGCCCACCTACATCCAGAAGGCAAATTCTTTGCCCCAATAAACTACTCATTTCTACCCAGTCTGTCTTCCCCTGTTTGTACATCCCATCCCAACACACACACACACACACACACACACACACACACACACACACACACGATTCTATTGTATGTCAGATAATGGAATCCATTTCTGTAGTACTTTAATATCAAGTATCCATTCCCTAAGACCAACTGGAAGAGAATGTTCAAGACTGTCCAAAATTAAAATTATTTCTCATACTTGCACCTCTTTTTCTCCCACCTCCCCTCCAATTCTCTGTGTCCCATTAGTAAAAATCCATCGTCCACCAGGTAAACTAAAAGCAGAAACCATTCTGACACTTCCCTTATAGTAAATACACGGTGTCCCAAAATATGTATATGCACTTTAGCAACTGATAGCTCAATTTCAAAAATGAAATACATTTTAATAAACACTGCTTTTATAATTATTCAAAGTGTGTTTATGCATTTTGGGACACCCTATATTAACATATTTCTCTATACTAAATATTGCATTGGTCAGCAAGTGACTATTTCATTCTATTTCCTTAACATTGGGGTTATGCTGACTTCTCTCTTCACTGTGGTTCAGAGACCAACACTTCTCTTACCTGGATTATGATGATGTCTTTCTAATTCATCCCCATGCTTCTAATCCGGTTAATCTCCAAAGCATGATCTTTTCAGCAGCCAGGGCGATCTTTCTAAATCACAAGTCTGATTGTGCTGGCCTCCATACTTACAACCCTTCAGTGACCTCCCACTTGTACTCCGCCTCCAGGATCAAGTCCATACTTGGTAACAGGATTTCTAAGGCTCATTGTGATCTGGACAACAGCTTCTCATCCCCCACATTTTTCCTACTCCTCATGCCCCAGCCCCTTGCTATTCTACCAAAGTTCTAATTCTGTCTGCTCTCGCCCATCTTGTGCATTTCAGTTTAGGCATAAAGTCTGTATCAGGAATGCTTTCAACTGCAAATATCCCCAAACCCAGGTTGCAGCTACTTATGTAAGAAGTCTGGAGACACTTGCTGGCAGTGACCCATCCACAAGCGTAAGTTCACCTGTGGTGATCCCAAATCTATGTCCTAAATTCAGACACCTCTCAGCTTCAGGTCCATATTTTAAGAGTATACCTATTACCCCTCAAAGATTTGCACAAACGCTTTCCTACTGAGCCCCTTCTAGTAAGAAATTCTGGAGCCAATTGGACTTAATCTTTTTAAATACCCAGTAGTGAGGACCAGACTAGAATTGTTGGGCAGGAGTCACCTGGAAGGGCATTGACACATATATCCATTCATCTGACCCTCTCTCCATGAGTCTACTACAATGTTCCCTGTGTCAGGCTCTTGGTTAGGTGCTGGAAAGTGGCTCCAATAACTTCTGTCTTCAAGGAACTCAGAGTCAGTGGGGATGACATCACTGGGAGCACAGCAGCCCTCAGTGTGACTCAAGCAGATGAATGGACCCATTGCAAGAGGGCCTCAGCTAGCCCAGCCATTCCCACTGCTTCTGGGCCCAGAGCCAGTGTCTCCCTCAGTGCTGTCCCTTCTCAGTCCCAGGAGCTACATCTCCCCTCCGGTCCAAGGCCAGACAGCTCCTCTCCACCCCCCTTAGGTACCCTTCTCCCCTTGACTGGTCCAGATTACTTATCTATACTAATGAAAGATTAATATGCTAATTAAGCCCGGTCGACCAGCCATCTTCCGGACATCTGGCTTCCTTCCAGATGAAGCCATGGTGGTGGGGGCCAAGGCAGAGAGGGCAGTTGGAGGCGAGATCAGGCCAGCAGGGGAGGGCAGCTGGGGGTGAGATCAGGCTGGCAGGGGAGGGTAGTTAGGGGCGATCGGCAGGCAAAGGCAGTTAGGGGCGATCAGGCCGGCAGGGGAGAGCAGTTGGGGGCAAGATCAGGCTGGCAGGGGAGAGCAGTTAGGGGCGATCAGGCAGGCAGGCAGAGGGGTTAGGGACAATCAGGCAGGCAGGCAGAGGCAGTTTGGGGAGATCAGGAAGGTAGGCAGGTGAGCGGTTAGGAGCCAGCAGTCCAGATTGCAAGAGGGATCTCCCCGATTGGAGAGGGTGCAGGCTGGGCTGAGGGACTCTTCTCAGCCCCCCCCCCGCCCCCGTGCACTAATTTTGTGCACCGAGCCTCTAGTTTATCAGTAATTCTCTCTAACCCCTTCTTCTGTCTGCTTCCTTCCCTTTCCCCTAGCCACCTGCTCAAATGTATCCCATCCAGAGATTGGCATTCACTTACCAGCTGCTCACACTGATGGCTTCTTGTTTCTCTTCTGTCACCTCCAGTCTTGAAAGAATGGTCTCATCACTCTCAGTGACCGCTCTTGTCACCCACACTTCAGCATAGTGTACTCTAGCTAGTCACAGCCAGTGGATTCTTTCAGCAAGTCCTTATCTCATTTCATCTCTCTGCACCAGCTGGCACGGTTGACTACTCCATTCTCCTTGACTCTCTTTCCCTCCCTTGGCTCTCCCTAACACAGTCACACCCTGGGTTTTCCTAATCTCTTTACTTGCATTGCTTTTTTGTCTTCTCTTTACATAAGCTCTGTTTCAGCACTCTTTTTCTCCTTCAGATGCTCTCTGGCAGCAACCCAGCCATAGCATGGTTCCCCTGTGATCATTCCAAATCGATGTCCTCAGCTCAGCTCCTGAGCTTCAAATCCCTATTTCCAGAGTCTGCCTGTCAACCCTCAAAGATATACACAGATGGTTTTAAAAAAGGAACTGGTCATCTTCCCAACTTCCAATTTTTCTTTTCGGAGAAGAACTTTCTGTCTTAGTTAATGGCCTCAATGCATGAAGTCACAAGTCACAAACTGGGAGTCATCCTTGCTCCTCTCCTTGTGAAATTGCCTCCGTCCTCTGCAGCTGTTCCCTCTCACTTCTGCCCTCTCCTCCTCCTCCTGCTCTTCCACTGCTCAGTTCTGGTCCTCATCACCTCTTACCCAAACATTTGCTTAAGTAGATTAACACTCTCCTCTCTGGCACTCCTCAAATTTATTCTATGTAACCAGAACAATCTTTCCAAAGCACACAGCTGATCATCTCACTCCTCAGCTAGACACCTTCAATGGCTCCCCGTTACCTTAAAGTACAATCTCCTCAGTATGGTCTATAAAGCCATCCTTGATCTGGTTCCTGCTGACTTCTCTGGTTTCCCCTCTCCCCCCATGCTTTGCATCTTCTACTCCAGCAACACCAAGCTGACACCTCTGAAACTTTGCTCATACTTTCTTCTGTCTAGAATGGCATCCTTATACATTAATTTCCCCTACTCACTGTTTAAGGTTTATTTCAGTCGTTCCTTCTCCAAGACACACTTGTCTGGCTTCCATGACCCTCCTCTATGCTTGCAACTATGATAAGTGTTATTTATTTATTTTACCACTGTGCAGTAGTTACTTATACAAGAGTGTTTTAGCTGAGCTTAGAATGGGAGTCAGAATCAGTTGACTGGGAACCTTCTTGGATTCTACTTGCACAAGCTGGAAGTTTTGGGAGAGGCAAAACTTTATGAGAGTTGTGGGATTAGAAGACAGAGAGAAAAATGGGCGATGGGAGGATATTGTGGCATTTGTTCATTCTCTGCCAAGCTCCTTGAAATGCTTGTGAGTCACAGACATTGTGAGACTCTGGGTGGAAGCAGCACTATTTTACACAAGTCCAATGCAAATGTAAGCGGCACTTCTGTCCTCCTGGGCATGGAACTCAGTATCACTCTGCACATGGGAACCAGAACAAAGGACTGGGAGAGGGGCTCAAGTCCATGCAAAGCAAGGGAGAACTTTCTCTCCTTTGCACAGAAGGCTTGTGATCTTGGGGCAGCCCTACTTAAGTAGCCATGACTTTTTCAGAAAGGGCACTGTCATTTCTGGAAATGTGTACAGATCTCACGACAAGGGACAACCAGGGCAAGCTGTAGGGTAGGGGGTCAAGGTTGGTTAAACTGATGGATTGGTTCATGATTACATGTCAAACACTCCTTGGGAACTTCAAGAAAGATTTGAGGGACACTGCAGGGAATTAAAGTTCTGAGTCAGTTATTTTAATTAATAGGTCTCCATTTATATTCACCAGATGCAGAGAGGACTGGGGACATTGAGTTTAGTCTTCTGTAACTGAACCCCCAAATCTCAGGATTGGAGCTATTGTTATTCCTTTTTTTTTCCCCCTGGGGTTAAGCACAGTGCTTGGACATAGCAGATGATAGATAAATGGATGAGTGGGTGAATAGATGGGTGGGTGAATGAAAAAACTGCTTGGTGGATCCCCTGGCCTGAGTCCACAGTGGACCTGCACAGGCCAGTCCAACCACAATTAATCACTCTGGTTTCTTCCTGCAGGGCAATAGCCCTCTGACAGTTGAGAGACTGGACTCATGCCCAGGAAGATGAGAAAGAAAACCCAACCAGTGGTGGGTTTTGTGCAGTGGCTCTGATGGCTGTTAGCAAAGGGTCTTTTTGGTGCCCTGGGGAAAGAGGGATCTCTCTATGAGGTGCTGCCTCCACAGGTACCAGCTCCTCTGCCCCATGAAAAGGTCATTAAGTCACTACATTCCCGTGCAGCCAAGGGGCCAGCCCAAAGCTAGGAATTGCCAGGGGCAGCTCTGGGCAGCCCTGGGAGACAACACCTTGCCTGAGCTCTTTTCCACTTCCTGCTTCCGTTCCACAGCTCTCCTGGGCCCCATTCTGAACCAAGGGCCGGGAGAGTAGTGAGCTGGAGCCCCACACCATCTCCCAGGGAACCCACGGCAGCATCCACAAACCACATCCTGCCAAGGCTGCTGAAGGAAGATGCCTGTTTTCATTGCCTGGGGGTTACGTGGCCTTGGGTCCCTTGCCAGAAACACCATTTTCTTGTGATTGAGAGAAACAGGCTGGTGTAGGGGAACGAGCAAAGGCCTTTACAGTCAGACAGATCTAAGTGGAAAGTCTGGTTCTGCCACTTGGACACTTTAACTCATTTACCCTCCTTGAGCCTCAGTTTTCTCACCTGTAAAATGATTCGCTGTGAAGATGAAATGTAAAGTACTAGTATGTCCAGTACCCAGGACAATGCCTGACTCAAAGTAGCCTGCTTTCTAAATGCTGGCTCTTAGAATCATTAAGAGGCAAGCGTTTGGTCCCCTCCTGGGATGAAGACCTCAGACAGGCTCAGAGCAAAGATTCAGATAATCCAGTGGGGCTGCCTTCACTTAACATACAAGGTCAGCATGGAATGAGGTTTTGCCTTCATGCAGCTGGTGCACCAGGTCTTGGAAGTGAATGCAAATTGGCAAATGTTTTATAAGTGCCTGCTTGTGTCCACTCTTAGTCTGGAGTTTCTCCAGGAGAATGGCATCATGCTGGGGCCAGGCACAGGACACCAGCCCATGAGGAGGGTGAGCCTCAGAAGCACACCTGGGCACCGTGTGAGCACATCCACCACAGCTTCTCCTCCAGAGCCCTGCCAGGATGCCTGCAGCATTTCAGAAACAGCGGGAGCCATTTCCCAGTAGCTGGGAAGAAATTCAGTGGCTCTGAGTCACTGCAGGAGGGCCCAAGGCACATGATCTGGCCACAAGGCCCTTTTCAACTTGCCCTACTCTGTTTCTCCCCTTACAACTCACATCCAAGCTTCCCCTTCCCCTCCCAGACTATCAGTTTTCAGCCTGGCCGCTACTGCCATTTCAGGGCAGGACACTTTTTCATTATACACGACTGTCCCACACACACATTGCTGGGCATTCGACTTCACTGGCCTGCACTCATAAACCCCTCACCCTCTTACCATTCACTTCCAAATGCAGCAGGTGCTCTTTGCACTTGCTGGGTTCTCTGCCTGGAATGCCCCTCGGCATACCCTCTGCCCCAAGTGGAATCATCCGGCAAGAAAACCCAGTTCAATGTCACTTCTCTGTCACTTCTCTGGAAGCTTCAACTAACTCCCCCCAGGGCCAGCCAGGCAGCGGCCCCTCTGACAAGCAGGATCTCCACCATGAGATGGGTTGTTTGGGGCCGATTTCCTTCCTTATGCTGCAGCTCCTGAAGGGCTGGGCCATATCTAAGAAGCTTTTCTGTGTGTGCCACAGTGCTGAGCATCAAGCTGGAGATACAGAAGGAGCTTTGCCCAGGGGTCCTCTGGGAAGCTATGCTTCTTGCTTGGCTTAGTGGGGCTGCGTTTCAGGGGATCTGGCGGGGACAGCAGCTTGGCTTCCACTGTCACCTGGCAGTGACCCAGCGCTCGGCTTTGATGAGGTGGAAAGAGTGGCTGGGCCCGCGGCCAGCCCACTGGAGCTCTGGGCTCCTAAGGCAGGTTTTGGCCGACCTCCTGGCATGAGTCAAACATATTGCCGCAGCCATTGTGGTTATTGCCACCAAGACAACCACTGTTTATGCAGCTTTCTGCAGTTTACAGAGCGTTTAAATCACTATTTTACTCAAACTGCCTTGCAACTTTGTGAAGTCAACAGAGCAGTGATTATTATTTTTTTTTTTTAAATTTTACAGGTGGGTAAAGGGAGACGAATCAGATTACTAACAGCACCAGCTACTGCTACCAAAAACATTTCTTCTCCCATCTCAGATCTCTCCCTTACCCTAATTATTAAGTGCTTAACACGTGCCAGGCAGATGCCCAAGGGATTTACAAATGTCACCTAACACTCTTAAATGGGACCTTTCCTGTCTCCGAGCTTGGGCCAGGCCCTAAATCCCGTGCGCATACATTTCATAGCAGCACCATCCAATAGAAATGTAATGTGGGCCACATATCTAATTTAAATTTTCTAGTAGCCACATTTTAAAACAAGGAAAAAGAGGTAAAATCAATTTAAGTGAGAAATTCACCCAATATATAAAAAATGTGTGTCATATCATTGAGACATTTTTACAGTCTTTTATTCACACTAAGACATTGGAAGCTGGTGCATTGGTTACACTTACCGCACATCTCAGTTTAGGCCAGCCATACTTCATGTGCTCAATAGCCACATGTGGCTAGTAGCTGCCTTATTGGATGGGGAGGTTCTAAAGAAAGGAATTTAGCCATGTAGGTAGGTCTTGCTAACTGGACATCTCCAACC
Organism: Corynorhinus townsendii; assembly: GCA_026230045.1. Classification (NCBI taxonomy): domain Eukaryota; kingdom Metazoa; phylum Chordata; class Mammalia; order Chiroptera; family Vespertilionidae; genus Corynorhinus; species Corynorhinus townsendii. The sequence continues at coordinate 34,612,013 of JAPDVU010000008.1, read as the reverse complement.
AGCTCATGAGTCTTAGCCTGCCATCCATGTCCAGACCATTTTTAAGAGGAGGTAGGGTTTGCAGGAAAAGAAGTAGGGGTGGGAATTTCTTGGAAAAGAGTTATTGGAGTGCCATGTGATTCTTTCCCTACCTATGGCGGAGAGGAAGGTAGTCTCCTTCCTCCAATTTGAGCCAAGGCGAGGGAAGCTTCTGTACATACAAGGAGAGAGCCTGATGCCTGAGCAGGGAGAGAGGGCTGCGGAGTGAACTAGGTGGGTTGTGCTTATGGCAGGGCAAGGGGCATGTTCACCATGGCACATTAGTCACCCTGAAGGAGCCAGCCCAGAGGACCTTGTGCCAGTACAGAGAGGTTGCATGAAATGTACCAAAGGAGGGGCCAGCTGTGAGCGGTCAGCCCGAGTTTGCATCACTCGCAGCAGAGGAGGTGCAGTGGAAAGCCCACTGAAGGGTGTTTGTGAGAAACCCACAAAGTACTCCATGAGAGAAAGAGCCAGGACTTTGGTACCTGCTTCCCAGAGGGTCCTAAGGCTATATTAAAATATTAGCTAGGGAAGGCCTGGTCCTTGTAAGATTTGCGACGCAGGAGACAAAACACAGAGAGTCCAGGCGATTAGAAAGGGGGGGTTTTAATCTTGCGCTCCCGGGCGAAATTCGCTGGTCCGAGGGAAGTTCGTGCCAAAAAGGGTCATAGGCACTTCTTTTATACAGCTGTTTAGTGAGGGGCGGATGGAGGGCATGAGAGGTGTGGAATTTGCTTTGGGCCAGGGGTCTAGGAAGGCGCCAGTTATCTCTGTCACCATCTACCTTGCAGATGCATGCATAGGCTCTGGACTTCCCCCCTGCCTGACCTAACAGTCCTTTTCCTCAAATCTGTAGCTCTTACTGGCTCATGACCTGGGAGAAAGCCCAGCATTGCAGCTTGAATGAGCAGAAGGCAATGGAGCAAGGAAAGGGAAGAAAGTGACTTGACCTTTTTGTTGCTGCTTTGGTTTCTCCCTTAGTGACAGATGTTATATGGGGGGCTGGGGCAGGCAGAACTGCCGTTCCTAGAGAAGGTCACAGGACTATGTGGGCTCAGCTGGGCCCTGCCCTGCCCTTGACAGGCTTTCATTTACTCTGGTGACAATCATTCATCTCAAGCATTTACTGAGCACTCAACAATAGTAGTTAATTTTATCACTATACTAGCCTTTATTAATTGGATTGAAATGTATAAATAACTCTTGATAGCACTATGAGGTTAATGTTGGATGCTCTATAATACAGGTAAGTTAATCAGAGATCTCTGTTGTAAGCAAAAATAAATCTAGTTCTAACTAGCAAAAGTGAAAAAGTAATGGAGTGGATCATACAAGTGAGAAATTTAGAGGTAATTGACCTCAGGAACAGTTTAATCCAGAAAGTATTATTTGGTCTTTCTTCTTCTTTTAGATTTCCCTTTTTTTTCTGCTTCTCTTTGCATGAGGAACACATGCAAAACTCTCTTACTGTAAACAGCTTCTTTTGCTGAGCTAAGGACGGTGGCTGTCCATTGCTCTAAACTTGCCTCTTTCCGGCACTGTAAACCAAAGGCAAAATAGCATCTTTCCACTAGTTTCAGCAGGAACGTTCCAAGACTCTGGTCAGACTAACTGAGGTGTTTACCGTTCGGAGTTAGTGGAAGACAAGGTATGGAAACTTGCCCCCAAAGATGGGGGCAAGTTTTCTCGTAGAATATGAGGGTGCTATTGCCAGAAGTGAGATGGAGAAGCATGCTGAGAAAAGTGCATTGACCACCGTCCACTCCAGGGCATCAGTACAAAGTCCTATGGGAGCACAGAAGAGAGCGTGACATATTACTTTCTTAAGAAATTCCTAACGAATTTTGTCAAATACCTCACTCAAGCCCAGGCACATCATGTATATTTAATTTCTCTAATAATCCTCAGCTGGATATTTTCTATTTGCCACCCCCTTGCCCAGATGCGACCTCCACCCTTCCCCACCTGTTCTGTGCCCGAGGAGGCTGACTAATCTGAACTACATCAAGAGCCCCTTTGCTCCCTAGTTGGATTTCTAGTTGGGGTTGGCCAATGGAGACAAGGAATTGGAGGAAAAGAGAAGGATGAGTTGGGATATTTATTTTCCAAGATCCCTTAGTACAAGATTACTTCAGGCTGGCCAAGTCCCTCCAGCAAAGATGGTGTGGCTTGCATACAGTCACTCTCTCTCATTCTAGCTCAGGGGAGGTAACATTTCAACTCGTCTAGCTCAGGGTTCTGTACAATTCCTTATGGTTGCCCTATGTCCTGTGCATAGTCTCTGTGCATAGTCCCTTTATAAATCTCTCTTTGAAAGACATTCTAATTTGAATACACTGTTAGCTGCCAACACTCCAACTGATATAAAACCTGCCTGCAGAGCAAACAAAAATTGGTTGGTTGCGATGGTCATTGAACCACATTGACTCCTTATGGTCTCTGCTTTCTTTTTTAAGTTTTCACAGATCATTCTCTTTACCTATTCCTTCTAGATTCTTGTAGAGAGTCAAAGTCAAGCTTGGCAGCTTATAGTTTTTAGAATATCATTAAAAAACACACACACGACTGCATTTGTTAGTCTCAGTTCTTTAATATCCTCCCCCATGCTCTAAACTGCTCTAGAGGGTAGGCCATTTCATCCTTTTATTGTTTCAGTTAGAACAACTCCGGTTCTGCTATTGTAAGAAAGAACCTCCAACACTCAATGGCTTAAAATAAAAACACGTTTATTTCTCTTTAATGCTTCGTGTCCTTGATGGTTTAGTAGAGGGCTCAGCGCATGGTGAACACTCAGAGACCCAAAGTGATGGAGCTACCACAACTCAAATAGTACTGGTCATTGTGCCAAAGAGAAAGAGCTCTGGAAGGTCTTGCATGGACAATTAAATGATTGGCCTGAAAGTGACACCAAACTTGTCATGAGGCCCCATCCCTCCAGAAGGGTCCAGGAAAGCAGCCCAAGTGAGTGTCTGTGGGCCTGTTTCTTGGGGAAATATAATTATTTTAGGTATATCTCTTATCTTTCCAACTGGGATAAAGCTCTCTTGGGACAGAGTTATTTTTGCACTACTTCTTTCTAGCATTATGTCTGAACGCAGATCATGCTCCTCAATTACCCACTTGAAGGACAGCTTGTCCAACCACGATTTTAAGAGTGACTGACATTTGAAAGCAAGAAGGCATGCTATTATAATGTTTAGCCAGTAGTGGCTAAGATTTTCGTGTGTGTGTGTGTGTGCTCTGATGTCAGTGGTAAATGTTATTCCAATAGTTAATTCTCATATTAACATAATACGGTAAGGAAAAAACATAATACGGAAGGAAAGATGTATGCTAGGTGTGCCAGTTCTATTATTAGGTTTATTTTGAAATAAATATACCATTTGATTTGGAACCAATACAATGCCTGGCACATATTCAACAAGTATTTGCTGAATGAGTGAATGCTCATCATCAACTCTGCTTACTCAGCCTCATATATCAGCTTTATCTCATGTTGTCAGGCAACAGAGAACATATGTACACATATGTGCAGCTGTAGGCAAGATAATGACAATAGGTAAAATAATGAGAGTTCTTACCAAAGCACTAAAACAGCAGAATCTGGGTTGGAGGGGCTTTTATTGTAAAAAAGGCAAAGGAATGAGTGAGGGAACCACATAGGCCTTACCTACCATTTGCTGGCCGCGCAAATCTTCTGGCTGCACCAGCCTGAGTGTATAAAATATGATTGAATTAACATTGAATCTCACATCTTGATTGCTGTGAGTCCCATCTGCTCACAATGGAGTCCAGATGGTCTCAAAGTCACCCAGGTATTTCTGCTTACCTGTGCTCAGGACGAATCCATTCATGATTTCCTAACCCCTGGTACAGCTTGGTGCCTGCAGTCCATCCTATCCCTGCTAACGGTGCCCTTGGTTTAAATCACAGCTGTGTCAGGTGCAGCTGTCTGTCCTCTGTTGGGGGTGCCCTAAGCCCTCAGTGGGGGTCCAGGTGTGGTATGAATATCCTCTTGCCCAATTTTGAATCATATTTGGTCATCTGGCTCCTGAAGAAGCTCACAGGTCTTTAAGGACAGTGTCCTCAGCTTCTTATTTATCCTCTCCCTCTTCCCACTCTCACCCCACTTCCCACCCAAGGTGACTGTATTGCCCTTTTCCCACCCCACCACATTCTACCCTCCACCCCCACCCTGGGTTGGGGATAACTCAAAACTGGTCCCTCAAACTGACCAGGGACCTGTCAGCATTATCTTCTCCTCATGGTCCTCATCTTCACCTTCCCCCCCCAGGGGCCTCTGTACCCCACCCACACTCTCTCATCCCCTCAGTAAAATCGACTCCAGCAGACAGATACTGGGGTAGAGTGTTAGCTAATTTCACTAGCTAAGTACTGGCTCTGAACCGAGCCTAGCAATTCCATTCACTTTCATTATTTCATTTAATCCTGAAATTTAAGCAACCATTATGCTAAGTAGTCACTAACTTTGCCCAAGGTCAACAAGTAGCAGGTGCTAGAGCCAAGATTTAAATTCTTGCCTGTCTTTGCACTTTCCCCTAACGGCACAAGCTATGACCTGAGTGGATAAAAATCAAATATAATCAAATGTTTTGAGTCAACACTCTCTACTTACCCTTCTCACCCTGCATTTGTTTTGTCTGTGCATTCCTTATCTCAGTAAGTAGTGCCACTCCCCACTAAGCATGTTCACACTGGAAATCAGGGCATCAATCTCCATCCCGCTCGGCACATCTCAGCAGTGCTACTTGCAAAATGTAGCTCAGATCCATTCAGTGAGCACATTGCCACTGCCGTCACCCTGATCCAACTGGTCTTCTCTCTTCCAGGCTCAGCCCACTTAATTCCACCCAATTCTCCATAAACAAACCTCCCATTACTGGGTCTCTTGCTCCACCCTGGCCTCCCTTGTGTTTGTTGATCACATTTCAGAATGCTCCTGAGCACGTTTCTCCCCACCCACTCTGCGCTCACTGTGGGCCTCTTCCCTGCCGTGTCTGAACAGCTACACAGAAGTGCCCCACTGTGGCCCTGGGGACAAAGCCTGCAGATATTCAACTGTAAGCAAAGAAGAAAATGTTGCTGGTTTAAGCACAAGACAGACTGAATATTCCAGTGTGAACTTGCAGAGTGGCTGTTTTTTTTTTCTTCTTTTTTGAGAGATTAAGAGTTTTTTTGCTGTTTGACTCAGCAGTGCTAGACCATGGTAGATGTTGAAACATAGTTATTGAATGAATGAACAAATTACATACATATGTATGTATATGCAAGTGGGTGTGTATTTATAGACATACATGCAACATATATGTATATGCATATGTATGCGTGCATATATTTATACACACAAGGTTGAGGCTTTAGTTGGTCAGTGTTCACACTTGTTTTTCTAATGTAACATTGGTCAGTAGCATTTTACTGAAGTACAGAAAGGACTTAAAAGGTGTTAAACCCATGGAACCTCTGTGTGCACTGATATGGACTTCTGTGCTTTACCCTGCATGTGCCCCCAGCCCACTGGCTCAAGTCTTTCAGGGGAGAGTGTGATCTAAAATTGTCTTCATTTTTATTTAATTGTGGACAAAATATTTGGTTTAAAAGTTCAAACTAACTTAGAATAAGAGGCCATGGGATTTTGCAGTTTAGGAAAAAAAAAAAAAGACAGAGCTTACAAATGGTTAGAAAAATACTGTTCTCCAGTGAGGAAACCAACAAGTACCACACACGGAGCTTGTCATATATTTTTATTATCATATTAAAAATCTTTGATTGGAGATAGTGTTGATAGTGTTGGTTAGGGGGCCAACATAAATGAACATAATATGAACACCATTCTTTCTAACCTAAATGAAGAAGCTTTTTGAAGCTTTGACCATGTAGATTAGGATTAGATCATACGTCAGCCAGGACTGCATGGGGTACCCACCTTAATGCCGGCAGCACAAGTGTGGCCAGTGAAATGTGTCTGGTGATGAAGGAGCCCTGGAGAGAGCTGCCTTAGTGCAGATGGAAGCAGTCCGAGGAGACTGTATGGAATACAGTTGCAAATGTTAAGAAACCACAGGAAACAGATGATCTGAGACAAAAAGTTTGTGTGACGAAAATGAGTAAACTGTCTGTGGTTATTTGGGTGTTACAAACATCACCTTCCCAAACTAACAGATTTGGCTTAGTCCTTTATCTGCCAAAATTAAAAAGAAAAGCAAAAGCTATCATTGTGTGTGCACGTGTAGGTGACTACATGCACCCCTTTCCTGCCTAGTGATTATGCAAGAGCCATAGGGGCTTATGTCCTCCCTCCCCCAAAGAAAGCTCTCTGCAAGTGGGTGCAGCTCTTGGGACTCCTTGTCCATGTTCTGTTGGACCCATTTAGAAGCAGTGGACCCCCAGCATGTTATAACAAAGTCACCACAGAGACCTTTGCCAAGATTCCTAAGCCTTGGTTCCTGGTGCCCAGTGGCCTTGGAATCTCTATTAGGTTTTGCTACTCAGCATCTCTCCCTACCCTATGCCCCCTTCTTCCATTTATTGTACCTGGTTCTCCCAGTTTCAGAGAAAAAGCATGTGACTGGCTAATTACTGTCTTTAGTGATTGGCTCAGTAATTGACATAAGGGTGGAGCAAAAGCGGGTTTATAGTTGTGAGTATGTGAAATACAGATCTATTCTTGTATTATTGTTTATTAATTATTGTATTGTTTTCCATATGAACAACTGTAAACATACTTCTGACCTTCCCTGTATATTCTATTGAGAAGCCAGTGAGGTTTTTTGTTGTTGTCTGAGACAGCTGCTGAGGGAACATTACGTGGATCCTGGCAATGAAATCAACGGAGAGAGGAAAATGCAATGTTGAGAAATGGGTAGAAATAGTCCTCATGATATATTTTAGATTCCCTGGATCATACCATACCCAAGTTAGCAATGTGCTTTTTAGTAATTAACCAATAAATTACCCAACTTCCTTCATCTGTTTATCAACACCTTAAGCCTGTTGGGTTGTGTCTTCTGTCCTTTGCAGTAGAAGGAATCCTACCATAGACTGGATCTCGCTCCTCTTGGGGTATTTTAAGGGAGGCAAAGGTAAAGGTCATTTATGAATCCAGCTTCTCTCCTCTCTCCTCGAGGCTCACCGAGTGTGACTATTTTCTGGCTTGGGTACTCTCCCTCTTTGCAGCCCTTGGAATACTTTTCTCCCTGGAACAATCCAGCTCCAGGTTCTATGTGACCAGACTCTTGAAAACAAAAGCCTGTTAATTCTCCTACAAGCAACGGCCACTTCGATCTCTTGGACACAAATGCTTGGCTATTAGAATGTGGGAGAGAAAATTTACTTTTTCATTTGCCTATAGCTGGGGGAATAAGCTAGAATAAATACCTCAAGAAAATACCTGCTGGTTAGCTTAAAAGGAATGCAAAGGTAGCAAATCTCTGAAATAGAACAGTAGCCATTGACTCACTTCGTAGCATGTGTGAAGCACCATAAGGGCAGGGCAGCACAGCCAGACAGAGGCACCTGACCCAGCCCTTCCTGACTAGGGGACGCTTGCCAAGTGCCGCTGGAGAGACTGGTTGGCCAGATCTAAACTCGGCAGGGCAGATAGCAAATTCAGATGGCTCCAGGGGCCAGGGGGTGGCAAAGGAGTGAACTGGGGGAGGATGGAAGAGCACAGGGAATAGTGGGAATGACTGTGAACAGGAGAGGATGGTTCAGTAAAGGGGCAGCCCCTGCTCAGGGCAGCCTCTGCTCAGCTCAGCCTGTTGTCGCCGTGTGGGAAAATGGACATGACATGGCTCCAGTTTAAGAGAGGCCTTAAATTTTGCAAGTTTTAAATGTTGACGGTCAATTAAAAAACAAAAAACAGCCCCGTTGAGCCAAGCGAAAGATATAAAGCAGGCCAGACCCATCTTCTTCTGTTCCTTTGTTCAAGTCCAAGATAAACAGTGTTGCTCAGGTACCATGTTCATCAGAAGCCAGATTCTCTAAACCGCACTGGCTACTCGATGGGTGCCTGCCTTGGACCTCCATGGGGATGGGTGTCTGGGGTGCTCCACTCCCCCTTTCCAGATACTGAACTGGTCTCTCCTTTAGGGACTTCTCTCTCTTCATGTCCATGCATTTGGCTGGGGTGCACTCTGCCCCTGAATCCAAAGGTCAGCCCACGGCCCTGGCCTGGCGAGTTGGAGGCCTCATCCTTAACCAGAGTGGACAAGAGTAATTTCTTGGGGAGCACATGCATCAAACTGTGCCAATCAGATGATTCCTGTTTTGTTTTTTTCCCCAAAAAATTATTGGGAAAGAGAATCTCACTTTCCTCTGGGATTGCTGGATAGCTACAAGGATTGTGAAGTGAGAGGTATTGAGGTGCCATTCATGGGAGAGGGGGAAGAACTACACTATCACCAACAGGAGCAGAAAATGGGGAGAGTGAAGGTGGGAAAGACAGATAGACAAGGACCAAATCTGAGCCCCTGACTCCAGCAAAGCATGAAGCCACAGCCACACCTGGACTTTGTATTAGGTTAGCAAAAATCTTTCTTTCTTATGAAGTTTTACCTTGGATTCTCTCAGTAGTAACCGAAATAAGCTTGTCAAATATCTACCGTCTTGCTGACTACCTGATGGCAATTTGGACAGAATTGAAGCCCGGGATCCCCGAGTCTGAAGGGGCCCTTGTGGCTGGAAGGTGGGGACCTCTGTGAATCCAGGGTGGAGGCTGCAGGGAGGTGGGCCGGGGGAAGAAGCAGGGCTGGCAGATCCATCCTTTCAGCAGGGGTGAGTGTTAAATGTATGCCAGGGAGGCATCCCACATGCAGTCTGTTTTGCTCTAACACTTGTGTGTTTGTGAATGATTTTGACATAAATTCGCTCAAATGTGATTGATAAATGGTGGAACGATGTCAGTGAAATGTGGAAGCTGCATTGGTTCATACTCCCGGCCTGTCAGCATGTGAAGGCAAAGTGCGGGAACACAGCTGACTGCAGCACGTTGAGGAGGGAGCCAGAGTCGTCACAGCACTCACTTGCCTCCCGTCTCCCTGTCGCCTTAGCTGAGCCTTAGGAGTTTCCTGCTCAGGGGTCCTGATCTGTGCATCATTTCCTTATCCCCGCCAGTAAAGACTGAAGCTTCTCACCAATCAGAAAGAATGTATGCACCTCTATGTTCATAGCAGCACAATTTACAATAGCTATGATTTGGAAACAGCCCAAGTGCCCATCAGTAGATGAATGGATAAAAAAGCTGTGGGATATTTACACCATGGAATACTATGCAGCCGTAAAAAAGAGGGATCTCTTACCCTTTGGGACAGCATGGATGGACCTGGAAAATATTATGTTAAGTGAAATAAGACAAATATCACATGATCTCACTTATTTGTGGAATCTAATGAACAAAATGAATTGACCAACAAAATAAGACCTGAAGTGTGGAGGCATGGAACAGACTGACATACCTCAATGTGGGGTAGAGAGGGACGAGAAGAGATAAACCAAAGAACTTATATTATATACTTACTAGTATACTTATATGCATAGCTCATGGACACAGGCTATAGGGTAGTGAAGACCTGGAAGGATGGGTAGGGACTGGAAGGAGCAGGGGGGCTGAGGGTGAGGGTGGGGGGGGTGGGGGGGCGAGGGGGAAGGAGAAGAAAATGGGAGATTTGTCAACAATAAAAATATATTTAAAAAAGCACTACAACTTCTCTTATGTTGCCTTCCATCAACTTACCCTTTCTTCCTTTTTTTCTTGTTAATGTAAAACCTTTGTTTTCTGCAGAATTTTTATTTATTAGGAGCTGAGCAGTCTTTTGAAACTCTGCTGGCATTTTTTTAAAATAAATCTTTATTGTTCAGATTATTACAGGTGTTCCTCTTTTTTTTCCCCCATAGCTCCCCTCCACCTGATTCCCCACCCCACCCCATGCCCTTACCCCCACCACTGTCTTCATCCATAGGAGTAAGATTTTTGTCCAATCTCTTCCCACAACCCTCACACCTGCTTCCCCTGAGAATCGTCAGTCCACTCCCTTTCTATGTCCCTGATTCTATTATATTCACCAGTCCATTCTGTTCTTCAGATTTTTCATTCACCTGATTTTTAGATTCACTTGTTGGTAGGTATGTATTTGATGTCTTTTTGTTGTTCATAATTTTTATCTTTACCTTTTTCTTCTTCTTCCTCTTCTTAAAGGATACCCTTCAGCATTTCGTGTAATCCTGGTTTGGTGGTGATGAACTCCTTTAGCTTTTTCTTGTCTGTGAAGCTCTTTATCTGACCTTCAACTCTGAATGATAGCTTTGCTGGGTAGAGTAATCTTGGTTGTAGGTTCTTGCTGTTCATCACTTTGAATATTTCTTGCCACTCCCTTCTGGCCTGCATAGTTTCTGCTGAGAAATCAGCTGACAGTCGTATGGGTACTCTCTTGTAGGTAATTAACTGTTTTTCTCTTGCTGCTTTTAATATTCTCTCTTTGTCTTTTGCCCTTGGCATTTTAATTATGATGTGTCTTGGTGTGGTCCTCTTTGGATTCCTCTTGTATGGGGTTCTGTGCGCTTCCTGAACTTGTATGTCTATTTCTTTCATCAGGTAGGGAAAGTTTTCTGTCATTATTTCTTCTAATAGGTTTTCAATATTTTGCTCTCTCCCTTCTTCTGGCACCCCAAAAATTCGGATGTTGGTTCGCTTGAAGTTGTCCCAGAGGCTCCTTACACTATCTTCATATTTTTGGATTCCTTTTTCTTTTTGATTTTCTGGTTGGATGTTTTTTGTTTCCACATATTTCAGATCTTTGGTTTGATTCTTGGGGTACGTTGATCTACAGTTGAGTTTCTGTATATTCTTTATTTCAGACAGTGTATGCTTCATTTCTGACTGATCCTTTTCCATTTTTTTGGCATTCTCATTAAGCTCCTTGAAGGTCTCATCAAGTTTCTCAGCGGTTTTAAGAAGATTCTTGAGTAACCTTATACATGTGGTTCTGAACTCTATGTCATCCAGTAGTTTGCTTTCCTCTGTTTCTTTCATTCGTGACATGTTTCTTTGTCTCCACATTTTGGCTGCTTCCCTGTGTTGATGGAGTGGCTTTGTGTGGTAGGTGATCTATAGGGGGCAGTAGCTCAGCCTCCTCAATTACATGAGGTGGATGCTCTTGGTACACCCCTTTGTGGGCTGAGTGCAAAGTCTTGGTGTAGTTAAGCCTTAATTTCTGTTGGTACACTGGGAGGAATTGACCTCCAGGCCAATTAGCTGTGAGCACTCACTGTGTCTATAATGGAAGAACTGCTGCGCTGAAGACATGCTTATGGGGCAGGACTTGTTTCAGTGGGGCTTTGGTGCTCGCTGAGTCTGCCTCTTGAATGTGTCACTTATGGATGTGAGGAGTTGAAATCTGGTGTCTCACACTGAACACTAGGTACACTGGCTTCTGGATCTCCAATGGGGTGCAGGTCAGCTACTGTCTGAGGCCACCCAGCAGGAGCTACAGTGAGAGCTACAGTTTTCTCCTCTTTGCTTGTGGTTTGGAGGTTTTGGAGCTGTCTGACCCAGGCTGCAAGTTTGCTAGGTTAAGCTGCGATAGGGCAGGGCTTTCTTATGCTAACTCCCCTGCTTGGAGCTTGGGTGGGTTTGTAGGTTGTGCAGGGCGGGGTCTCAGGGCGTCACTAGGCTAGGGCGTGGCAAACAGCAATGGCTGCTAGTTAGCCGGCTCTGAGTCCCTGTCGGCAGTCCCGTGCCCCAGTGCAGTGAACAATTATTCCTGCGCGCAGCTCTGCAAGCAAGCCACCCTCACTGGCAGACAGTCCAGCTTCTCCCCATAGGAGTTTGGGTCCCGCGCGTCTCCCCAGAAACTGTATTTCAGAGTAATCGGGAGCTTGTCTCCCTTCAGGTTGAAAAAAGCAACGCCCGCTGCCAGCCCGGATCACGCGCCTCCGTACCTCAGCTTTTCAGCGCTCGTGCATGTCTCAATGCTCTTTTCTCTTTCCTTCTAGTTGTAGAACTTCCACTCAGCCAGCTTTCCCGTGGTTCTGGCTGATAGACGTTTTTTCTTTTAGTTGTATTTTTGAAATTGTTGCGGGAGGCAGCAGTTTAGGTGTTTACCTATGCCGCCATCTTGGATTCTCTCTCTGCTGGCATTTTTAAAAATTAAGATTGTTACTCCTTTTGTTGGTGCTCTGGCTACAAAGTTGCAGTGGTTTGAATTGTCCATCTAAACCTTATTTTCTCCATAAGTCTTATTTTTTTTAGTTTGCCATTTTGCGGAAAGTGTGTTTTTACCCAATCCTCCAGGAACACATGTATCTTAATACTATAGAAACACTGGCATTAAAAAAAAAAGAGCAGAGTGATAGATAGCTATAGATGTGTTGACCTTAGACCACAGTGCTTCAGTTCTCATTAATTCTCTTGCTTTATACAGTATCATCAAAATTCAACCTGTCTTCTTAAGATTTTTTTTTGTGTGTGTGAGGGATCTAGCACTTAAATATAAAGAGACTTGTACTTGATTGACCCAGAAGCTTTCCTGGATCCACGAATCCAATTTTTAAAAAAATATGTTTTTTTATTGATTTCTGAGAGGAAGGGAGAGGGAGAGAGAGATATAGAAACATCAAGGATGAGAGAGAATCATTGATTGGTTGCCTCCTGCATGCTCCCCACTGGGGATTGAGCCTGCAACCAGGGCATGTGCCCTGACCGGGAATTGAACCGTGACCTTCTGGTTCATGGGTCAATGCTCAACCACTGAGTCACACCAGCTAGGCGATGAGTCCAATTTTTAAACCTGGGAGACCTAGCTCATGTCATGCCCCTCAGCATTCAGGAGGGATCTTTAAGCAAAACCATAAACACCAACGACATAGCATCAGCAGATGCTATACATTGTAAAGGACACAGGATGCAGGCATCTGGAAAATTGTGCTACAAAAATAAACACCCAGTTTCTGCAAATTGGGCAACTCTCATTATCCTTGGGAAGCTCCTTTTCATGGTTAAGTAGGTAAGCCCCTGATTAAAGGCACAAGACCATTTAGGCACCTGCTTGCTGATTCTTTCCTTTTCTTTTTATTTTCAACTTTGGCCAGGAGGTGGCGCTCTTGAATGTAATTTGGCGGAGCTACAATAACAAATTTAGCACCTGCAAATACTTCTTCTTAAACTAGGAAAGAGACTTGGATTTTCCGAGGGGGAGAGGAATGCAATTTTAAAACCAGCTAGAAGCCGAGTGGTTAAGAACATAACACCACCTGTCATTTTTTCACTTGATTTCAAAATCCAATTAATGCTGATTAGCAGTGGGGGCAGGTACAGCTCCAAGGCTGTGATGTTAAACCAAAAAGGAATAATATTTTGAATTAAAAAAAAAAATAAGGCATTTAAGTAGGAACTAGTTTTAGAGCTTACTATGTTAGAAAAAGACAGCGTGGAGCACTGGGGTGTGGTAGACCTGGACTTAAATCTTCTACACAGAGGCCAAATATAATGGCTTATACATTCCAGACATCCCCTTGCAGGTTATCAGAGGCCTTCAGAGCCATTGTGCCCAGGACTGAGTAAACCAGGAGGTTTTAGAGCCAAAGAATTTCTGTATCTTCAAATACTGCTTTTTAGGAAGCTTCCACTTATATTTGAAGAGCTGGTTCTAGAATGTGGTGGCTTGAGGTCTGAATCTTACATTGAGAAGTGGGTCTAAGAGAGCGATACTCTAAAATAGAGCGATAACAAACACTTTTCGATGGCTTGCCATGTGCCAGGGGTCCTGTGTGTGGTTCTCTGAATGCAGACTACAACATCAACAAGTGGTTGCTCTTGGCCCTGGGCAGGTAGCTCATTTGGTTAGAGTGTCGACCCAATACATCAAGGTTGTGGGTTTGATCCCCAGTCAGAGCACATACAAGAATCAACCAATGGGGAGAAACCAAGATGGCGGCATAAGTAAACACCTGAACTGCTGCCTCACACAACAATTTCAAAACTACAACTAAAAGACAAAACAGACATCATCCAGAACCACAGGAAGGCTGGCTGAGTGAAAATTCTACAACTAGAAGGAAAGAGAAAAGCACACTGAGACTCACAGGAGCTGCAGAAGGCAGAGGTATGGAGGCATGTGCACGGAGAAGGCTGGCAACTGAGTACAAAGCTGGCTTTCTCAATCGGGAGGAGAAAAAAGCTCCCGACTGCTCTGAACTCCAGTTCCAGGTGAGACTCTGGGGACCCAGACTCATATGGGGAGAAACTAGACTGTCTGGCAGTGGGCGAAACTCGAGGGCAGCTTTCTCTCAGAGGTGCTTGCAACAATTACTGCGGGACACTGAGACCCAGGGGCCTCTTAGGGCAGGGCTGGCGGGAAGCCATAGCTGTTTTCTCCGCCCTGAGACTTCGCTCCATCCAATCTGAGTGCAGAGGCTTTTGCATATGAATGGCCTGGTCCTTTGAAATCTAAACATACCTAACAAACTGCAGCTGAGTCAATGAGACCCAGAACATCCAAAAGAAGGCCCAAGGCTCCAAAGCAGCTTGCATTGCTTCACAGCTGGGCCTCATCTGGGCACCTCCAAAACCCAAACAAAGAAGAGGAATCTGCAGATCTCTCCATAGCTCCTGCTGGGTGGCCTCAGGCACAGGCTAAATTAGCACCTCCTTAGAGATCCAAAAGCCAGTGTACCCAGGGGTCAGAGTGGGACCATCCAGATTACAATTCCTAAGATCCATAAGGGACACACTCAGGGGGCAGACTCAGTGAGCACCAAAGGCCCACTGAATCAAATCTTGTCTCGTAAGGGTGTCTCCAGCACAGAAGTTCTCCCATCATAGACATAGCTGATCCTCACAGCCAATTGGTCTGGAGGTCAATTCCTCCCAGTATACCAACAACAATCAAGGCTTGACTAAAACAAGACTGTGCACACAGCCCACAAAGGGGTGCACCAACAGTGTCCACCTCAGGTAACTGGGGAGGCTGAGCCACTGGGTCCTATAGGATACCAAGCACACAAAGCCACTCTATCAACTCAGGGAAGCAGCCAAAATGTAGAGACAAAGAAACAGGTCACAAATGAAAGAAATGGAGGAAAGTAAACTACTGGATATAGAGTGCAAAACCATGGTTACAAGGTTTTTTAAGAATTTTCTAGAAACCACTGATAAATTTAGTGAGACCCTCCAGGATATGAAAAAGGACCAACTAGAAATTAAGCATACACTGAACTGACTGAAATAAAAAATAATATACAGAGATCCAACAGCAGACTAGAGGATTGCAAGAATCAAGTCAAAGATTTGAAATACAAAGAAGCAAAAAACACCCAACCAGAAAAGCAAAAAGCAAAAAGAATCCAAAAATATGAAGATAGTGTAAGGAGCCTCTGGGACAACTTCAAGTGTACCAACATCAGAATTATGGGGGTGCCAGAGGAAGAGAGAGAGCAAGATACTGAAAACCTATTTGAAGAAATAATGACCGAAAACTTCTCCGACCTGGTGAAAGAAATAGACTTATAAATCCAGGAAGCGCAGAGAATCCCAAACAAAAGATAATCCAAAGAGGACCACACCAAGACACATCATAATTAAAATGCCAAGAGCAAAAGACAAAGAGAGAATATTAAAAACGCAAGAGAAAAGCAGTTAGTTACCTACAAGGGAGCACCCATATGATTGTCAGCTGATTTCTCAACAGAAACTATGCAGGCCAGACGGGAGTGGCAAGAAATATTCAAAGTGATGAATAGCAAGAACCTACAACCAAGATTACTCTACCCAGCAAAGTTGTCATTCAGAATTGAAGGTCAGATAAAGAGCTTCACAGACAAGGAAAGCTAAAGGAGTTCATCACCACCAAACCAGTATTATATGAAATGTTGAAAGGTATTCTTTAACAAGAGGAAGAAGAAAAAGGTAAAGATAAAAATTATGAACAACAAATACATATCTACCAACAAGTGAATCTAAAAATCAAGTGAATAAAAATCTGATGAACAGAATAAACTGTTGAATATAATAGAATCAGGGGCATAGAAAGGGAGTGGACTGACAATTCTTGGGGGGAAAGGGATGTGGGGGGTGCGGGAAGAGACTGAACAAAAATTGTACACCTATGGATGAGGACAGTGGGAGGGAGGTAAGGGCAGAGTGTGGGGTGGGAACCGGGTGGAGGGGAGCTATGGGGCGGGGGGGGGGGGGCGGAGGAATGATCGTAATAATCTGAACAATAAAGATTTATAATATATATATATTATATATATTCATATATATATAATATATATATATGAATCAACCAATGAATGCTTAAAAGTGAAACAACAAATTCATGATTCTCTCTCTCTCAAATCAATAAGAAAAAAGAAAGAGGTGGTTACTTTTATTAGCCTTTTCCGCAGATGAGGAAACAGAGCCTTAAATAGACTAAATAACTTGCCCAAGGTTAAACACGTAGCAAATATTACAGCTAGTAAATTAGCCAGCTGGTTCCAGAATCCACACTAATTACTGTGCTGTTAATCTTCCCACGGAATTGCTACAATCTCTTTTCTACTCAAAACCTTCTGAGAGCTTTCACAGCCCACAGGAGAGAAGCCAAATTCCTTAGCCCGACTCCCAAGGTCTTTCATGAATCAATTTCAAGCAAGAGCAGGTTGCAGAAACGGCAGTGGTCATCCAAGGCCATGACTGAGGCATTGACCACCCACCGCCATCACTGAAACTGTATTAAAACATGAACCCACGATGCATGCATGTGTATTCATAAATTATTTATAGGTTGGCTTGTCAAGCCATTCATGAAATATTACTAAACCTTAACTTATTTGTAATTTTTAAAAACTCTAAGTACTGTCTAATATTTCCTCCCTTCATTCCAATGGAAGGTCTTATTCATTCCTTGCAGTGCCCACTGAGTCTGGCTCTCAGCCCTGAGGCAGAGCTTCCCTTTTGTCTGTCCATGTACAGGATAACTCAGGCCCTGAAAGACATCGGGGCTGGCATAGTTGTGCTGCACAATCAGCTCATCCGTTTCCTGCGATGGGGAGGGAATGACTATCATACTTCTAACTTAGCAAGTTTGGAGACTGAACTAGGGAACATTAGGGACTGAAGGATGCTCGTGGAGGCCTGGGATGTGCAAAATCCCACAAACAGTGCTCAGAGTCCCACATACTCGGTAACCTAGACAACAGAAACGTATTATCTTGCAGTTCTAGAGGCCAGAAGTCTGAGATCAAGGTGTCAGTCGGGCTGGTTCCTTCTGAGGATCTGAGAAAGACTCCTACTCCATGGCTCAGTGCTATCTACCGTCATCGTTACCAGATGCTCTCCTTCATGCATGCCTCTTCACGTGAAGTTCTTTTTATAAGGATGCAGGTCATGTTGGATCAGGGGCCCAGCCTACTTCAGTGGGACCTCATCATAACGAAATACATCTGCAGTGACTCTTTCTAAATTAGATTATATTCTGAGGTGTTGGGGTTTAGGA
The DNA here is from genome assembly GCA_026230045.1 of Corynorhinus townsendii. Taxonomy (NCBI): domain Eukaryota; kingdom Metazoa; phylum Chordata; class Mammalia; order Chiroptera; family Vespertilionidae; genus Corynorhinus; species Corynorhinus townsendii. Next base: position 34,594,500 of record JAPDVU010000008.1, on the reverse strand, counting down.
TTTCAATATATCTTCTTTCTTGGGGGTCGGGAGGGGGCGACACCATTCAAACCATCATGGATGGTCCCTCTGAAGTTGGCTTCTGTGGTTCTCCCTTTTCTAAGCTTTTCTATGGCCGACCATTTCCTGCTGATCCATGCTTACCAGCTTTAGATCAGCGCTTCTGAAGCTCTCGGCACTACAGTATTACATTTTGGACCCGATCATTCCTTCTTGCTGGGAGGCTGTCCTGTACCTTGACACTACCTGGCAGTAGCTCTCTGCCCCACCCTCAACTCCTGGTTGTGACAATCAAAAATGTCTTCAGAGAGTGCCAAGTGTCCCCCAGGGAGAAAATTCATCCCCCTAGTGAACTGCTACTGGGGATATGGAAATGCATTGAAATGAGCTTCCCCCCGAAGTATAGAGGTCATGGGCTCATTCTGCTCCTGGTGACTTGCATCTCTCTGCTGTCTCACGTGGTATGTCTATGTCCAGTTCCACTTCCAGAAGGTGACCTTACACTCCTCACTCCAAACAGGGTGAGGTTGGCCCCTTCCAGGAGCTCCTACAGCTTCGTGCACCCCAATATGGACATTCTCACAGCTCCCTGCACTCCCCATGTACTCTGGCAGGACTGTGGCCAACCAGAGGGCACAGGTGGCACCCGATTCATTTCTGTGTTGCCCAGCACGGCACCTGGCACCCCTTAGTGCATTCTGCTGAATGAAGGCATTCCCAGCGGATGTCAGTCTTCTCCCAATTGCTCTCCAATTTGTCACCAGCGTATCTTTTTGTAAATGAAGCTTGATTGAGAAATAAAGCACAAACCATGCCACGCACCTATTTAAAGTGTATAATTCCATGGTTTTTAGTATATTCAGAGTTGTGCCACCATCACTCCAATTAACTTTAGAACATTTCCAACACCCCAGAAAGAGACACTGTACTTATACTTAGTCTCTACAAGCCCCCCCAAAGTCTCCAATTCTAGCCACCAATCTGCGTTCTGTCCCTATGGATTCGCCTCTTTTGTTCATCTCACTTAAATGGAATTATACAATATGCATGACTAGTTTCTTTTACTTAGCATAATACTTTAGCATTTTATCCACACTGTAGCATGTAGCAGTACTTCATTTCTTTTTATTGCCAAATAATATTCCATTTTATGGATGCAACACATTTTATTTATCCAATAGTTGATGGACATTTATGTTGTTCCCGTTTTCTTGGCTCTATGAAGATTAACATAAATATGAATGTTCATATGCTACAAACATTCGTGTTTAAGTTTTTCTGTCCCTGAAAACTGGGTCATATGGCAACTCTGTGTTAAATCTTCGGAGAAACTGCCAAACTGTTTTCCAAAGCAGCTGCACCATTTTACATTCCCACTAGCAACGTATGAGGCTTCCAGTTTCCCGACACTTTCACCACCACTTGTCTTTTCTTTTTAATCCTCACCTGAGGACATACTTTGAGAAAGAAAGGGAGAGAGAGAGAGGGAGAGAGAGGGAGAGAGAGAAACATTGATTGATCGCCTTCCTCATGTGCTCTGACCGGGGGTGGAACCCCACACCTAGGTATGTGCCTGACCAGGAATCAAACCGGCAACCTTTCCATTCATAGGACGATGCTCCAACCGAGGTAGCCACCCGGCCAGGGCTCGTCTTTTTTATTATAGTCATTCTCGTGGCTCAGTGTGCTTTTGTTTCTACTTCCTCAATGGCTAATGATGGTGAGCCTTGTTTCACATGTTTATTTTGCCACTTGTGTGTCTTCTTAGGAGAAATGCCAAATCAGCTACTTTGCTTGGGTTGTCTTTTTACCATTTGGGACATAATTTTAATCACTGGTCTGATGGACTTTATGTATAAAGAGTTCTTCATTTATTCTAGATGTGAGTTCCAGATACATGATTTGCAAATGTCCCCCTCCCATTCTATGGATTGTGTTTTTTTACTCTCCTGATGGTGTTGTTTGAAGCACAAAAGTCTTAAATTTTGATGAAGTCCAATCGATTGCTTTTTTTGTTGTGCTTTTGGTGTCACCCATGTATCTTGAACAACCAGACAGTGTTGAACTATTATTGCCTTGACTCTTCCTGTGGGACTCCGAGCTCCCTGGCAGGGGCGGGGGAAATGGTGAACGGTCACGCTTTATTAAATTGTAGCCTTGAGAGTCCCTAGTGGTTGTCCTCATTCTAGCAAAGTGGTTGAAAACATGCTCTCTCCGGGTGGGAATCTGGGTTAAATTCTCTCTCTGCCACTGTCACTGTGACCTTGAGCAAATTACATAGACTCACCAGGCTTCAGGAACCTCATGTGTAAAATGGGGACAACGGTCACCAATCAGCGTTGTCCTGAGGATTAACTGGATAATGTAAGTTGTGGGCACAGGGCCTTGCACTTAATGAGCATGTTAGCAGGGCCATGAAGATGTCAGCACCTGGCACACAGTAGGTGTTCAGAGAGCGCGTGCCGAACAAATGACTGACAGAAGTGCCATTAAGAAGAGCGACCCAATCTCTCTGTCGAATCACAACCCTGGTGCCCAGGAGGGGCAAACAGAAACATCTGCTCTCTTAGAGGGGGGAGGGGTCTACACCAGTCTGTGCCAGCTGGGGATGGGGCCTCTTTTGACATAAACTGTGCAGGGGACTTTCCTGGACGCCATTTCTCCCATCTTGAGGACCCAGGGGACAGCATCTTCTGCTGCTCTTACTTCATTGTCTCCAAAAAAGTCAGAGAAAGTGGATAACTGTTCCAGGAGGGAAGACTGCTGGGCCTTGATTCCTCCAGCTGGCATTGAAGCGGTGTCAGCATTTTCTACAAAGTCTCCAGACACTTTGTGCAGCAGTTTGTGCCTTGGCTCATTATTTTGTGATATTTGTTAAGAAATACGCTTTCTTTGTCACAGTCAGAAGCTTCTTCCTCCAAGTGTGTTTCTCTCCCTGGTTTGCGTTGGTCTGACTTCGTGGGATTGAGGCTGAGGTCACTGGACATGGAGTTCAAGTCAATTCTGAATTAATAGCTGCTTCAGAGGCAGATTCTGTTTGTGGGAATGCTACCAGTGTGTAAAGGGCAAGGCACTTGAGAATCTAAGACAAGTTTAAGGATCCCCACAATAAAGAATAAATGTGAATGAATGTAGTTATTTTACAAAAAATATGTAGATTAGTATTACATTCAGTTTTTCTAATCCTTTGGGAAGTTCAAACGTTATTGCCCATCATTCCCCAAAGGAGAAAAATAGGATGGTGACTTTTTTGAAGCTGCACGTATTGGGCCCTTGTTTTGTACCATGGACTTGAGCAATACCGCCCCAACCTGTGCCCTCACCAATCTGAAGGTGCTGGGGTGCTAGCTTCCACAGGAAGCCTAGGGTTGGGGTTCTGAGGCTCACCTGCATGAAGCAGGTGGTGTGGCCCAAGGGCAGAGAAGAAACAGAGGCTTACAGATCAGGATCCGTGAAATTCAAGGGGCTGGGTCAAAACAGCGAGGATGAGCCTATACATACTGACAAGTACTGCCCAGGAGCCCCGTTGGGGTGGGGAGGCGGCATGGGGAATAGAGGCATAAAAGGGTACAATTTCTAAATTAAGAAAAAAAATAACATCAGAAAACAGTATGGTGCTTCCTCAAAAATTTAAACATAGAATTACCATTTGACCCAGCAATTCTACCTCTGGGTCTATACTGTGAAGAAATGAAAGCCGGAATCTGAACAGATATTTGTCCACCAATGCTCATAGCCTTATTCACAACGGCCAAAAGGGGGAAGCAACCCAGGGGCGCACTGATGGATGACTGGATCAATAAACGTGGCTTACGCACACGATAGAATACATTTCAGCCTGAAAAAGGAAGGACGTTCTGATACAAACTACACAAGGATGCACCTTGAGAACACTATGCCGAGTGAAATGAGCCAGTCAGTCACCAAAGGATACGTGCCACACATGAGGTCCCTAGAGACAGAAGCTGGAAGCTGGTTGCCGGGGTTCTGGGAGCAGCAGAGAATGGGGAATGGCTGTTCACTGGCTACAGAGCTTCATGACGGGAAGATGAAAAAGTTCTGGAGATGGATGGTGGGGATGGTGGCATGGCTAACACGGTAAGTTTTATGTTATGTGTATCTTACCACAAAAAGTAGCACCTGCCCACCCCAGGGTGGATGCCTTGCTAAAGATGTGAGTGCATCGTAAGCTGGGAAGCCTATTCAGAGACACCTCAAAGGTTTTCTACCAACAACAGGGTGGTATGAGAGTCAGCTCTTCTTGGAAGGTGGTGGCCAGCAGGGCGAGCTCTGAGGATGGGATGCTGGGTGGTGAGTGACGCTGCTCCAGCCTCTGTCTCAAGGGGATGCTGGCTTCCCCGGGGCCCTGGTGGTGGCTCAGCCACACTTCTTTCCTCTTTAGTTTTCTCTGCTGTGGTGGAGTCCTCAGGGGTGGAGTGGAGGACTCGGCCAAGCCCCCCCTGAACCACAGCACAGGCCAAATCAGCTGCTTGTGTAGCTGTATCCAGATTCTGTGGAGTGACGATATCCTGTGTTGCGTGGGGGAGTCACACACCGGCAGAGGCAGAGGAGGCTGAGGCCGTCCCTAGCTGTGGGCCGAGGTGAGTGGTGAGTCACGGAAGGCCGGGAGGTGTTGGCAGTGTGTGTACTGGTTTCAATGTTATTGAATCTCAGCTGCCATGTGCCATGCTGGGGGTTATGCAATTTTATATATAAAATACCATGCTGTCGCATAACAACTACAAGTAGTTGATACAATTACTACCCCTATTTTAGAGGTGAGAAAACTGACTCAGAGAGGTAAAGTAACTGGCCCAAGGTCACACAGCTAGTAAGTAGCATTGTCAGAATTTGGGCCTATTCTTCATTCTGCCTGTTCTTCATTCTGTCTTATCAGCAGCCCATGTGAGGCCCACAGAGAAAGTTGAAGTTCCCAAGGCCTATGGCTGAGCTGAGCTGCATGAAAGGGCCCTGGTGGGCACAGCTGTGAGAAGTCTTCTCTGGTTCCTTTTTCAAACTCGTAGTGGCCCTTTCAGAACCACTGTGAGAGGCACCTTTGCACCCTGCACTGAGGCCTCACTGTGGGAAGAGTGGCACTGAGCCGGCTTCCCACTGGGTTGTCTGCTAAATAAAGACACTGCCAGGTAGATGAAATACGTTAAGAGAGATAAGTGGGAAGATCTCTGATCTACTTAGAGAGCCCCTATTTCCAAGCAGCTTCTCACTCTCGGGACACCCAGACACATGCAAGTTTCTTGTTCATCACAAACCTGGTCTTTTCATTGAAGCAAGACTGTTAAGGCCTGTGCTAGGAAATGGGTTCAGCCTTAGTCTAGTTGACAGCTGATGTTTGCTCAAAGGTATATTCTTTCTTTAATTTTATCTGAACTGCATGTGTGCATACACGTGCATGCGTGTGTGTGTGTGTGTGTGTGTTGCACTGGGACTGGGAAGGATGAGAATACAGGGAAATACAGATCGGAGGAGGCCACAGGCCCTTCGCCATGGAAAGGATGGCAGCCCTCCAGGTGTGTGGAAGGGAACTCCGCGCCATCCCCTCCCCCCCCCCCCCACCTCCACACACACACCTCTTCACTCCCAATGCCAATCCTGTGAGCAGAAGACATCTACACCCTCTCCTCAAAGGCCTTCCTAACCAGGTAGACACAACCTTCCGCAGCCCTCATGTCTGCTTCAGCGTCAAAGCCAGACAACATGATATAACAGAAGAGCAAGGAGCTAGGATTTGAATCCCCACTCTGGGCTGAGTGATCTTGGGAAGTTGCTGAATCTCTCTGAGCCTCAGTGCTCTGAACTGGACTCTGAAAGGGCAGTGTCTGGCCTATAGTAGGGAGCTAATAAGTGTTCGAGAAATCAAATACAGAACTCACAGCCTGTTTATTTGTTGTTGTTGTTGTTAATCCTCACTCAGGGATACTTTTCCCATTGAATTTTAGAGAGAGTGAAAGGGAGGGGGAGAGACAGAGATAGAGAAACATCGATGTGAGAGAGAGACATCAATTGGTTGCCTCCTGCATGCTCCCGGACCAGGGCTGGGGATGGAGCCTACAACTGAGGTACATGCCCTTGATCAGAATGGAACCCAGGACCCTTCAGTCTGTAGGCCAGTGCTCTATCCACTGAGTCAAACCGGCTAGGGCACAGCCTGTATCTAAGGCACGGTCTATCTAACCTTTGAGGACTTGTTTGTGCAGCATTCAGCTGCATATCATCCTGGTCCAAAAGAAGAGAACCTTTTGGATGGGCTGGAAGACTTCAAGTCAGTAGAAAGTCCCGTGACTTCAGCTTGATGAGGCTTCAGAGAGAAGCCAAAAGTGGGCTATGCAAAGAGAGGACAGCGGAGTCAGCTGTTGTTTTAGAAATAGAATGGATGTCACACATTCTGTGCATCATTTCTTGGTCCAAACTTTGTGCTGGGCCCCTGGATACGTGGACGTGAACGAGGCAGACTCGTTCCCCCAAGGGCCTCACTGTCCATAAGAGGGGAGGGACAGGGAGGGGAGGAAGAGAATTAACCCACAGTGTGATTAGGGCTCTAAGAGGGGATTAGTAAAGAGTTGCAGAGAGCGTCATTGATTTTTCTGAAATCTCTTTCTCAGAGGAGATGACATTTGAGTTGAGGCTTAAAGGGAGGGTAGGCACTCTCCAAGCAGATAAATGTCATTAAAAACCATTCCAGGCAGAAGAAACATGTATAAAGGCACAGAGGCATATTTGAGAATTTTTCATCATTTTCATGCTGCTGAAATAGTGAGTGGAATGATGATGTCAGAGACTGAAAGCAGCTAATGTCTCTTGAGCACTTACTGTGTGCTCAGCATTGTGCAAAGGGCTCATCACATGCATGATCTAACTCAGTCCCCTCCATACTATTATTATCCCCATTTTACAGAGGTGAAAACTGGACTTAGAAAGGTTCAGCAATGTGCCTGCAATCATCCAGCTGAGGGAAGAAACAACAGTCACATCTGGGTCTAATAGACTCTTAACAATAAGCTTTGCTAACTAGCCTTTATCTACAACCAGAGCTCAAGAGATAGGTTCAGCCTCTCTCATGAAGAGCCTTGAATGATGTGCTAAGATGTCTGGATGCTGTTGGACAGGTATAATAGCATCCATTGTAATATGGGTATGAGCCATGGCTCCCCGGCCACGCAGCTAAGGGACTTGAGATTGGCATGAGGACAACAGTTACAAGTCACACTTGCCTACCTGAGGGAGCCACGAGAGCCCTCCCACCAGTTGCACATGTGTGGTCCTTGCCCTGGTGCTGCTGGTGCCTTGCTTCTCAGCCCTCACATATGCTGTGGGAACCACAGGTGGGCAGCATGGAGGACAGTTCAGCTTTTATTTCTCTTGTATTGCAGCACCTTACCTTAGGATTCGGCATGAGTCCATTGAGAAGAGGGACAATTTACACAACAGAGCCCCTGCCACGGTCAGAACCCTGCTCACCTCTCCCACTGGCTCACTGGCTCACTGTCTCAGAAGCAAACTTGTACTCTATCAGTTGAAGGTGGATTCCTTCCCAGAAGACTCCTGGGGTCCTCTTGCTGACAGGTTCTCAGTAGACAGTCCCTTCTAAGTCTAGCCATGTCCTAATGTAAACACAGCGGGGCTTCAAGTTGGATGCCTTCAGCCATCTTTTTTCTTTATGTCTAGGTATGCCTTTGAGAAATAGGTTCATTTCTCACACTGAATGCATTTTCCACCAGTTTTATTGTGAAGACCGATTAGATGTTTTATTAGATGAATCACCTTAACACCATGCATTCTCAACAGGGGCAATGTCACCCCAAGGGGACGAAAATTAGTTCTTGGTTATATGCTTTATAAAGCACAGACACACATATAAACAGACATGTAGCAGTATATCTATAGTATTAAAATTCAGAAAAAATGGGGCTATTCAGAAAAAAAATGACTAAAAGGCTACATATTAGGTTACTTTTTTTCAATAATGGAACAAGGTTGAAAAATACTCTTAAGCTCCTAAGATAAAAGAATATTTATATAAATTACAAATATAGTTTCTATGTGATTATCTTTTTGCCCAGGCTTATTAATAGGTTTCCATGTAACAAAAATATTAGTAAAACTGAGTGTTGAAGACTCTTCTTTCTGAATATGTCTACTGATGTTAAACATTTCAAGGAAGTCTCTTACAGAGGCTATATTTGGGGTAGTTCATATGTTTGGAACTCTGTGTTTGTTTGTTTTCTAATGAAAACATAGAAATTCCCCACATGGTTTTATTGGCACTGGTTACCAACATTGAATTTGAACTGAAAGACTTTTAGACATCTGTGATCAATTAGCTTTTGATTACTGCCTAATTGTATGCATTCAAAATATATCCAAGAAACAGATATTATCATTAAGTATAATCATTCAATTAATATTATGATTGAAAATATTTTATCTTTTATCAGTCCAGGGCAGTCATGGAAATAATATTTGTTATTTTATTTTATATGCACAATTTAAAAAGAGCATTTAAATAAGCACTCTTTGCTAATTATGTAGCTTATTTAACCCTCACAAGAGCCCTGTGAAGTAGGGATTATTATTATTTCACTGTTTTTATTTAAGAGATAAGGAAACTGAGGCTCAGTCAGCTTAAATGATTTGTTCAAGAGACTTAGCTGCAAATGGTGTATATTAACTCAGGCTGCCAGAACAAATTATTATAGACTGGGTGGTGTAGCAAAGGAAAATTTTTTTCTTATTACCTTCCTCAGTTCTCTACCTGTGGACTGACTATAAATTAGGTGGAAAAAAGGCAGATTAACAAGAAAAAAACATAAGTTTATTATTATGTGAAATGCATTTACACATGGAAGCACTTGGAGATGAGCAACTCAGTGTGTTGGTTAGAACTTGGGCTTACACAGCATTTTAGCAAAAGAACAATACATTTTTAGAGAAACAGCAAGACAAAGGAAAAGAAACGTAAGTCTCTAGGGGCAGCAAATTGTAGGAAGGCAAGTATTTGGGGAACTAATTGTAAATAAAGGCTAGTTAGCAAAGTTTATTGTTATATAGATTCCTCTGGTGCCTTCTCCAGGCTGATAAGGGTCTAAAGTTATCTCCAGCTAAAACCGGTTTGGCTCAGTGGATAGAGCATCAGCCTGTGGACTGAAAGGTCCCAGGTTCGATTCTGGTCAAGGGCATGTACCTGGGTTGCAGGCACATCCCCAGTAGGGGGCGTGCAGGAGGCAGCTGATTGATGTTTTTAACTCTCTCTCTCCCTTCCTCTCTGTAAAAAATCAATAAAATATATTTTTAAAAAAATCTAATGAAAACATAGAAATTCCCCAAATGGTTTTATTGGCACTGGTTACCAACATTGAATTTGAACTGAAAGACTTTTAGACATCTGTGATCAATTAGCTTTTGATTGTAAAAAGTTATCTCCAGTGGTTAACTTTTGCTCTTCCTGGCAGAAAGGGGAGAACATTTATATCCTATTTTTAGGCAAATAGGGGTAGCATATAGATCTTTTCTTATATCTGCTTCTTCTCAATTGCATTCACCTCAAAATCATCCTTATGCCAGCGTTGAAGTCATCTGACAGTGGCTTAAACAACATAAATTATTTTCTCACAGTTCTGAAAGCTAGAAGTCCAAGAACAAGGTGCCATCAAGTTGGTGTCTGGTGAGGCCTCTCTTCCTGACTTGCAGATGGCCACCTTCTCACTGTTTTCTTAATTAATGGCCTTTATTTTATGTACTCATGGGGAAAGAAAAAGATCTCTGTTGACTCTTCCTCTTCTTATAAATTCACTAATCCTATCAGATTAGGGCCCCATCCTTAGGACCTTATTTAAAGTTTTCTTTCTATGCAATTTCTTTATTGAATAAACACAATTGTCCCTCCAATGTTCTCTTCCTTCTTAAAATACTTCATTTAACTTTAATTACTTCCATATAGGTCCTATCTTCAAATAGAGTCATAGTAGGGATTAGGGTTCCAACATATAATTTGAGGGGGACACAATTTAGTCTATAATGTGGTGGCATTGGGATTTGAATTCCTCTCCTCTTGATTCCTAAGCCTGTTTCTCTTTGTCTCATGACATGACCCCTCCATTTGTGGCAGCATCCATCTCCTGAGCCAGGCCCAGACCACTGGCAGCAAGCCTAGAGCAGACAGGCAGGTATGTCTGCTCCTGGGGTGACTGCTAGAGTTGGGAGGAAGGTATGCATCATCTCGGCATCAGGGGTGGAAGTTCAGGGGGAAAGGCAAGTTTTCCCTTGCCATGGCCATTGCCTAATTCAGGTGCTCATTATTTCTTGTCTCAACAATTGGAAGAGTCCCCTAGTTACTTTTTCTGCCTCTAGCTTTGTCCCACTCTATCCCTTCCTCTAAACAGACAACAGAGTCCTTTTTCTAAAATGCAAGTCTAATCACCTCTTTACTAGTCTTAAAACTATTCAATGTTTCTCAACATCTAGATAAAGTCTAAATCCTTAACTCTGCATTTAAGAGCCTTTCTGAGGTTGGCCAGGACCATATCTCTGACATCATCTTCTGCTTTGTCAATACACCGATTGAGAAAATTTCTATTCTTATTTCAAAATTCAGCTCAGATGATACCTCTTCTAGGACTCTTCCCCAGAAAGCCCTGCTAAAAAATTAGCTCTTTTTTTTTTTTTCTGAAGCCATGATAATTTGATTATAAAAACCAGTTACCCTCTATTGGAATTGTCTCCATTTTTATCTCCCCTAATGGAATGTGGGCCTCAGGTAGAACAGGGGCTTAGCAAATACTTCTTGAACAAATGAGTGTTTTTTTTTTTTTTTTTTAGCAGATCTTTCACTCAGTTGGGCTCCTTTCTCTTCTTCATCCCTCAGCAACCAAAAAGCCAGCCTGTTCCTATGGGGACCTCCAACCCTGGTTATTCTTCATCTATAAAGGCTTATGGATAATCTCAATGAACAAATTGACTCTCACGGATTTTCTGTAGTAATAGCAAATATCATCAGGAAAACTGCACTTCTCTCTATACTTGGAAACCATCACTTCATCCCTTCCTCTATCTGCAATAACTCCTATATTTTACATGGAAGCCCAACTTCACATGGCTTTCACAACTCTGGGGGTCTCTAAGGCTCACAGAATGTCAGTCCTCCAAGCTTTCCTATACCAAGCCAAGGCCCCTGGAGGGTCAAATGCCAAGTCCTGGCAAAATCCCTTTGGTCAGAAGCTAGACTTGGCTCTTAACATACCAGCTGCAGTCAATTGTCTCTTGAACTAATTGGTTGTCACTATTACAGCTTTTCCTCACTGCCAGCTGTTTGTTTAACTCAGTGTTCTATCTCTTCCTTCCCTACTGGAGATCTCCTGACTCTTCCACAGGTGACTTCTCTGCCTGGTTCAGATTCTACCCTTCATTCTCTCTCCTTCTTCCTTCTTCTGGAGCAAAACCACCTTCAGTATTGATTTTAAAACTCTGTTGTTTCATTATAGAAGGGAGGGATTCCAATCTGTGACAAAATTGTCTAAATCTTTAGTCAAACACATAAAATCCTGAAGATTATTAAATGGTTCTTCATTTTAGGATCAAGCTATCTATTCCAGTCCAGAATCCACAGGTGGTGAAGGCTCATGGGGGACTTTGCATCCTGTCTAACTTGCCCTAACCACCTTTCAGTGATGTAGTAGTGCCTTGGTATAAGACTCTCAGAGTGCTCCATATGCTCATAATATAATGCTAACAAAAGTAGCCTTACTGAGCCCTCTTGCTTGTGTGCTTTTCTAGAGTCTCCTCTACATAATATATTCTGATTTTGTTTAAGTTACTAACGCACCACAAAAATCTTTCATTTTTTAAACATGATCTTCATATTTGCTATAACAATATTTTGACAAGAGAATATACATTTAATCTCTTTTTATTTATTAATATATGGTGTTATTTTTCACTCTTGTATAGAACACTTGAATAAATATCTTCACAAAAATATGTATTTTTAAAAGTCTTTTTTTACTTCCTTAGGATTAATTTTCAGTAATGGGATGACTGGGTCAAAGGAGATAAACATCACTATGACTCTTTCAAACTATTATTGTCTTACTTTCTATACATTGTCTGTAGGTGCTGATTTGGGAGTAAGATCACCTACACTGAGGGCTATGACTTTCAATTTATCTTTACTAATTACATAAAATACTATTTTTAGTTCCATTTGAATTTTTATTTAAGTCATAGCCAGCATCTTCAAAGTACAAATTCTTATTAAAGCATGGTCAACTCATATGTCTTAGAGCACCACTAACTAAATTCAGATCTTTTGAGCACCATTAACTAAACTGCTCTTTCCAAGTTCTTTAAAATCCCACTCATTTCAACTTAGGCTTAAGACCTCTTTGACCTCTGGAAAGGTGACATCCTGCACCTTGTTCACGGCGGTGCTTCCCTGTCTCCCATCTCTTCCCCGCTTTCCTTGCCTACACGGGTGTCTACAGAGGTGGCATTGTGCATCAGCTCTACCACGAGTTATGTGTAACTACACATCTTTCCCTAGAAACATGTTTTGATTCTTTGTTCCAAATGCTCAGGGTTATTGTTCTATTCCAACAAGGCTGTCAGAGCCCAAAATAGTTTGGAAATGTTTTCTTGGAAATTGTTTTCAAAGCCATTGGCATGTTCTTTTGAATCTCCTTATTGGTGGCAAAACTTGTTATTGAGAAGGTAGGTGTTATTTTTTTGTTTTGGAAGGAAACTAGTATTTTTTACATACTTTTCGTATCAGACAGGATCCTGACAGGAGCCAGAAACCATGCCATGATTTATGCAGAGAGAATTTAATGTAAAGAGAACCATTTCCCAAGTAGGACTGAACAGGCAACAAAGGGATGCCGAGACATCACAAAGGCAGTAGCTGCAAGAAGCGGCTGCCTCCACTAGGGATGGGGAACAGAGGGAAGATGTCAGGATTACTGACATGTAGAAGCTTGGAGAAAGCCCTGCAGAGCTGGGACTCAGCGCTCTAAGGGGGAAGAACTGCTCAAATGGAACCTGTGCTCAGAGCTTGGAGCCTGGAGCCTGGAGGCGGGGCTCCTGGGGCTGAGACCCAGCTCTGGGGAGGAGCTGTGTGTCTGGAGGGCTCAATGCGGTTGGTTCTACAAGTCGGAAAGACAGCAAACTAGAACCACCTGCACTGCTGGAACCAGCAGCAGCTGCCAAGGTGAAGAATGTTGCTGGGGCAACGCTGATAGGAACAGGAAGCAAACAAAAGAGAACATCTCCCTCCTCTCCTCCAACTTTCAAGCTTCCTGTGGCATACCTGATGACAAAGCCTGACAAGGAGCCAGCTGGTAAAAGAAAATTGCCATTTGCAGAGGCTCAGCCCCAGCATCAGAAAGTAGAGTGGGCAGGAGAGAAAAATTGGAGCTGAGGAACAATGGCCAAGTAACCAACACTTTGTAAGCATTTTCAAATATGATACCTCCTTTTGTTCTCATGCCACTTCTGTGACTGAGGAATTCTTGACCTGTTTTATGGATGAGGAAATGGAAGCTCTGAAGAGTAAAAAGTAACTGAGGTGCTGGGATAAGAAGACATCCCCTCACTTCATGCTCACTTCTGTTCCCCCATGGCTGCTGAAGCTAAGCATTCTTCTGGGTGACAGGAGAGGTCTTTTCTTATTCCAGAGGGGACGCAGTGATGAGGGGAGAGGAGAGGGAAGAAAGGCAAGAGCCAGGAGGTGGCATAAGGCTATGCTATATATAATATGATTCTTCATTGTGAGCCACACTCCAAATCTTTAGAAAATTCCACCCAACTCATGAATCATACAGAGTAAGTGGATTTCTCTTGGATACAATTAAGGAGTCTGAACTTTGCCCCACGAGACACTGGAAGAGGAACAAGGACAGCATCTGTAGATGCAGCACAAGTGTAAGAGAAGGGGAGCCCTTCGGTAGCAGAAATCTCGAGAAGTTTTATGACCTCTCTATGCTGTGTAATTGATCCGTATCTTAAGGCTTGGGAGGCTCCATTTAAATTATACCCATTTTACAGACAGAGAATTTGAGGCTGAGAAAGTTAGTTAACATGACCAAAATCCCATAGCTATTAAGTTGTAAAACTTGGACTCCAACTCAGTTGTGATCCCAAACATACTTCTTCTCCAAAATGGAATGGACAGAAACAGCCACAATAGTACCATTGCCTATCATTTATTCAACATATATTATACTAGAGTAGTGATCAGCAAACTCATTAGTCAACAGAGCCAAATATCAACAGTACAACGATGGAAATTTCTTTTGAGAGCCAAATTTTTTAAACTTAAACGTCTTCTAATGCCAATTCTTCAAAATAGACTCACCCAGGCTGTGGTATTTTGTGGAAGAGCCATACTCAAGGGGCCAAAGAGCCGCGGTTTGCCGACCACTGTAACTAGAGGCCTGGTGCACAAAATTTGTGCATGGAGTGGGGGTTCCCTCAGCTCAGCCTGCACCTTCTCCAATTGGGACCCCTTGGGGGATGTCCGACTGCCGGTTAGACAGCAGTTAGACATCCCTCTTGCAATCTGGGACTACTGGCTCTTAACTTCTCACCTGCCTGCCTGATTGCCCCTAACTGCCTCTGCCTACCAGCCTAATCACCCTTATCTGACCTCCCCTGCCGGCCTGATCTCACCCCCAACGGCCCTACTCTGCTGGCCAATTTGATTCTGATTGGTCAGTTTCTATGCTATTCAGTGTCAAAAGCTCTGCCTCCTAGGCAGCCATTGGCTCCCCACAGCACCCAGGTTTGGTTCTGATTGGTCAGTTCCTATGCCAGTCAGCATCAAAAGCTCCTCCTTGTAGACAGCCATTGTTTCTTCACAGCACCCACATTTGGTTCTGATTGGTCAGTTCCTGTGCCAGTCAGCATCTCTGGGCCTATCTCTGAGCCTGATCAAATAGGCGGGGCAGCAGTCCCTGGGGTGGCTGGGAGAGAAAGAAAAGCCCACTGTTGGTGAAGCTCAGAACGAAAAAGGGAGAGGAAGGGAGAGGTAAATACTGATCAACAGCTGCCACTGAGGCTGTGGATCAGACCCTGCCTCTCTCTCTGGGTCTCAGCCCCTGGGCAGTCAGTGCTGGGCTGCCAGGCTGCAGCTGGGCAGTCAGTGCTGAGTCGCCTGGCAACCCAGCGCTGACTGAAGGACTTCCAGGTTGGTCAGCCTTTGGTTGTGATCAGTTGTTACAACCCTGGCCTTTTATATATTGGATACCTGGATACCTGGAAATGTGCTAATTGCTTATTTTCTTTAATCTTCACAATTTTATGAGGTTGCTACCACTGAATCCATTTTACAGATGGAAAGTTGAGGCTGAGACAGGCTATATATTATGCCCTATTCACAGCCAGCAGTAAGTGGAGTTAGAATCCTCACCTAAGTCCATGGGGCTCCAAATCTTATACTCCCAGCAAGTGCTTCTGAAACTCTAATGTCCCTGAGAATCACCCAGGGATCCTGTTCAATGCTGATTCCTATTCAGGAGAACTGGGGTGGGGCCTGAGATGCTGCATTTCTAATAAGTTTTGGGGATGCTGATGCTACTGGTCGGTGAACCTCACTTTGAGTAGCAAGGCTTTTTATGATGATCTCATACTGCTTCCCTGTCCTGCCAGGCCCACCTCATCCTTTTCACACTGCTTACCATCAAGACCCCAAGAGGCCTCCTGGTCAAACTCAGTTGTGAAATGACACTCAGAACTAGTCCTCTTTTCCTCCCCTCTGAAATTTTTCAGAGTAAAGTAAGTAACCCCCCAAAGATCCATCATCTGGCAGGTCATTAAGGAAAACATGATTTTGCCCCCATGTGACTCCATTCAATTAATGAAGCTGTCATTAAAGTCCATGAATGTCAAGAAAATTAGTTTCAGGTGTTGGATTGTTTGGGTTCTAGAATAATTTCCATATTTTTAATGAGAACTATTTGAAATATCATCACCTTTCTTTCCCACCAGGGGCTTAGAGCTCACAATGCCTAAGAAGTCTGACATATTGGGGGTCAGCGGGATGTTTACAGGAAGCAATTAACAACCCCTCATTGTTGTCTCTTTCTATTACCATGAGGCTGCCCATTGAGAATGTTTCCAGAGCCATAGCATTTCTTGGGGAGAAGAGAAGCAAATTCAGTTAATGGAAAGTGCTGACAACATTGTAAAGGGACCCAAACAGTGCTAACCAGGGATCTGCCACTGATGGCTGGCCATAAAATGGAAAGCATTAAGAAAGATTCATTTCCTTTCTAACATAGAACATTTGTTTTGTAAACTCTTGTTAAAAGAAGCATTTCATCCGGAGAAGTAAATGGGTGGGTTAATATTTTAAAATAATAACTGACATGTTTTGCCTCCTGAAGTCTCATCCCTCTTTATTTCCTAACTTATCTCAAATTAGACCTCCATATTCCCAACTCTCACTGTTGTGTTGTTGCAGCAGAAATGTAAAAAGAATAAAAATAAATCTGTTTTGTTTTTGGCATTAGAGCTTTAAAGCTGAGTTTGCACTTCAATAATAAGTTTGGAAAAATACTTACAGAGTAAGTTTGCTTCTGTTCCACACAGGGGAGCTAGAAGTGTCGGCTAGAGCCCTGGTCGGCAAACTGCGGCTTGCGAGCCACATGCGGCTCTTTGGCCCCTTGAATGTGGCTCTTCCACAAAATACCACGGCCTGGGTGAGTCTATTTTGAAGAAGTGGCATTAGAAGAAGTTTAAGTTTAAAAAATTTGGCTCTCAAAAGAAATTTCAATCGTTGTACTGTTGATATTTGGCTCTGTTGACTAATGAGTTTGCCGACCACTGGGCCAGAGCACTGGGGAAGTGACCCAGGAAGGAAACAAGTTCATTGTTGCTGGTGGTGGTGGTCTGGGGGCAGGGGGGTCTGAGAAGGGACCTTATTTTGTACTCCCCTTCATGGGTTGACACCAGAGGATTCGAGAGGAAAACAGAAACTGAGAGAATGGTCCTCCTTGACATTC
Organism: Corynorhinus townsendii; assembly: GCA_026230045.1. Lineage (NCBI taxonomy): Eukaryota > Metazoa > Chordata > Mammalia > Chiroptera > Vespertilionidae > Corynorhinus > Corynorhinus townsendii. The sequence goes on along the minus strand of JAPDVU010000008.1, from coordinate 34,577,491 downwards.
AGTGTGTTCTCTCCTGTGAGAAGGTTCTGGAGACTTCTTTTTTTAAAATTAAATATATTTTTATTGATTTCTAAGAGGAAATGGGAGAGAGAGAGAAAAAGAGAGAGAGATAGGCATCAATGATGAGAGAGAATCATTGATCAACTGCCTCCTGCGTGCCCCCACTGGGGACTGAGCCCGCAACCTGGGCATGTGTCCTGACCTGGAATCAAACCAGGAACCTCTTGGTTCGTGGGTCGACAGCTAACCACTGAACAACATTAGCCAGGTCAGCTCTTTTTAAAATATACTTTTTATTTGACAAGAATTTTAGATATGCAGAAAAATTGCACAGATAATACAGAGAGTTCCTATGTATCACACATATTGTTTCCTCTATTATTAACATCTCATATTAGTATCATGCATTTGTCCCAATTAAGGAACCAATACTGACACTTTATTATCAACTAAAGTCCCTACTTTATTCAGATTTCCTTCATTTGTGCCTGGTGTACTTTTACTGGTCCAGGATGCCATCCAGGATACTATACACCTTAAGTCATCATGTCTCCTTAGACTCCTCTTGGCGATGACAATTTCTGAGACTTAACCTTGTTTTTTATGACTTGGACAGTTTTGAGATGTGGTCAGATATTTGGTGGAATGTACCTCTCTATTGGATGTGATTGATGTTTTCCTCATCATTATACTAAGCTTACAGGTTTTGGAGAGGAAGATTATACAGATAAAATGCTATATTCATCACATCATATTAAATGTTCATTCTACCAAAGTGTTGGAGCTTTTCAATAATTTTCTGCACCTTCTAAGGTCATCATAATTTCTCCTATATACTTGGTTAATGTGGTGGATTACAATAATTGATTTTCAAATGTTGAATCAACCTTGAATTCCTGGAATAAACTCCACTTAGTCATACAGCATTATACTTTTGTGCATTCCTGAATAAAATTTACCAATAGTTAGTTGTAGAGTTTGTATTTATGTTTATGGATTTTATTGTTATTTTTCTTTTCTTACAATATCTTTTTTGATTTTGTTATCAGAATAATACTGTCCTCATAAAGTGAGTTCAGAAGTATTTTCTTCTATTTTCAGGAAGAATTTGTGTAAGATTGATACTATATCTTCCTTAAATTTTTGATGGCATTCCCCAGTGAAACCTCTGGGCTTAGAATTTTCTTTGTTAGACAATTTTAAATTTTAAATTCTATTTCCTTAAAAGATATATGGCCACCCAAATTTTTTATTTCTTCTGGAGTCATTTTTAGTATGTTGTGTTTTGTAAGTAATTTGTCCATATCATCTAAACTACTAACTTTATTGCCATAAATATGATCATAATATTTCCTTATTATATTTTAAATGTTTGCATTTCTTTTGGATGCTATTTATTCGGCTTTGTTATTAAGCTCATGTTAGACTTATAAAATGATTTGGAGAACTTTCCACTCATTTATACTGGAACAGTTTGAATAATTTAGGTAGGATTATATGTTCCTTGATGGGTAGTCTAATTAGATCTTGCCTTTAAAACAACCAGGGTCTTGCCCTGGCCACCATGGCTCAGTGGTTAGAGCATGGGCCTTCAAACCTGAGGGTCGCTGGTTTGATTCTTGGTCAAAGGCATGTACCTGGGTTGCAGTTTCATTCCCCATCCCCTGTTGGTGTGAGTGTGGGAGGCAACCAATTGATGTGTTTCTTTCACATTGATGCTTTTCTCTCTCCCCGCTTCCACTCTAAAAATCTCCCTTCTAAAAATCAATGGAAAAATATCTTCACTCCTCAGGTGAGTGTTAAAGCAAAACAAAACAAAAAACAATCAGTTTAATGCTGTTTTTCATTTTTACTTTTTAAAGCAGTGGATCTATAAGAAACTTGCCTGTGTATTGTGTGGTGGTTAATGTGTTCAGATAGTCTACTTTTTCTTAAATCAATTTTGGTAACTTATGTTGTGCTAGAAAAATCATCTATTTCATCTAGTTTTGAAAATATATTGATAACATTTTACATGATATTTTATAATTATTTTGACTATTTTTCGCAATAATGTTTTTATCTTTTTTCTTGTTCCTAATATATATTTACCCTGCATTTTCTCATAATCAAAGTTGATAGAGTACTGGGCTTTTCTATCATTTTTGCTGGCATTTTGTTTTGTGATTCATTATTTTTCAGCATTTTATCTTTATTAATTCTCTCATATTTCTTTCAGTGTACTTTGTTTTGTTCTAATCTTTTAAATTGAATACATAGCTCATTCATGTTTTCAAATGCAAACACCATAAAGAGAAGAAGAAGGAGAAAAGCGGATGCAAGATTGTAAATGGGAAGTGAAGCCATAGGTCAGAGGAGGGTGGGATAGAAGATGGGGTTTGGGAGGTTGGGAACCACAGGAGGAGGGACTTGGAGTGTTATCACAAGGAGCTCACTGTGTGAGGCTTCGTTGTCTGGGTGACATGTTATAAAGCACTGCCATCAGGACCCCCTGCCTCCGCAGGCTCTGCATCCAATTCCTGAATCCACTGGGCCATGAGCGTGTCATGAAAAGCTTGCCAACCCCCAACAGAAATCCAGACTCACAATGTCTACTATAGTTTTGATCAATAGGGAGAAAAATAGGGTTGCCAATTTTTATTTTGTCAAGTAAAGATATTAAATATACATTTACACTTTATTAGCACAGCGATTACACCAGATTTAGGCTATGTTAACAGACAAAAATAATAATAACAGAATAACAGTTTTATTCAGTTTGCAATGTGGTTTGCAGAACTCGAGCCCTAGCACCATGAAGCAGGGTACAAAAGGGTGGGTTTGAAGCTGAATAACAATCTCTCTATATAAAAGGCTAATATGCAAAGTGTCCCTTCAGGAGTTCAACCAGGAGAATGGGAGTTTGATTGCTCGCTAAGATGTGCACTGACCACCAGAGGTGGTGCAGAACTTGGTGGGTGACCAGCAGTGGCGGCAGCAGCAGGGCACTGAGGGAGTGAGGGAAGGAGGAGGTAGAGAGACAGGGAGGCAAGGAACTTGATTGGCCCTGATTGCCGACAGGCCTAGGGACCCTACTGTGCAGGAATTTTGTGCACCAGGCCTCTAGCAACTTAATAACCAGCTCACTTGCTGGGCATGAACTCTACTCGCTTTAGGTTTAGGTTTCCAAACTTTGTACTTTAAGAATAAGTGTGAAATGGCATTTGAAAAGCTATTATAACTCATCTTTGCTTTATTTCAAGACTTTATTTTTTTTTTATTTTTTAAAAATAAATCTTTATTGTTCAGATTATTACAGCTGTTCCTCTTTTATTTTTCCCCATAGCTCCCCTCCACCTGATTCCCCACCCCACCCCATGCCCTTACCCCCCGCCACTGTCTTCATCCATAGGAGTAAGATTTTTGTCCAATCTCTTCCCGCACCCCTCACACTTGCTTCCCCTGATAATCATCAGTCCACTCCCTTTCTATGTCCCTGATTCTATTATATTCACCAGTCCATTCTGTTCTTCAGATTTTTCATTCACTTGATTTTTAGATTCACTTGTTGGTAGGTATGTATTTGATGTCTTTTTGTTGTTCATAATTTTTATCTTTACCTTTTTCTTCTTCTTCCTCTTCTTAAAGGATACCCTTCAGCATTTCATGTAATCCTGGTTTGGTGGTGATGAACTCCTTTAGCTTTTTCTTGTCTGTGAAGCTCTTTATCTGACCTTCAACTCTGAATGATAGCTTTGCTGGGTAGAGTAATCTTGGTTGTAGGTTCCTGCTGTTCATCACTTTGAATATTTCTTGCCACTCCCTTCTGGCCTGCATAGTTTCTGCTGAGAAATCAGCTGACAGTCGTATGGGTACTCCCTTGTAGGTAATTAACTGTTTTTCTCTTGCTGCTTTTAATATTTTCTCTTTGTCTTTTGCCCTTGGCATTTTAATTATGATGTGTCTTGGTGTGGTCCTCTTTGGATTCCTCTTGTATGGGGTTCTGTATGCTTCCTGAACTTGTAAGTCTATTTCTTTCATCAGGTAGGGAAAGTTTTCTGTCATTATTTCTTCTAATAGGTTTTCAATATTTTGCTCTCTCCCTTCTTCTGGCACCCCAAAAATTCGGATGTTGGTTCGCTTGAAGTTGTCCCAGAGGCTCCTTACACTATCTTCATATTTTTGGATTCTTTTTTCTTTTTGTTTCTCTGGTTGGATGTTTTTTGTTTCCACATATTTCAGATCTTTGGTTTGATTCTTGGGGTACGTTGATCTACAGTTGAGTTTCTGTATATTCTTTATTTTAGACAGTGTATGCTTCATTTCTGACTGGTCCTTTTCCATTTTTTTGGCATTCTCATTAAGGTCCTTGAAGGTCTCACTAAGCTCCTCAGAAGTGTCATCAAGTTTCTCAGCGGTTTTTAGAAGATTCTTGAGTAACCTTATAAATGTGGTTCTGAATTCTATGTCATCCAGTAGTTTGCTTTCCTCCGTTTCTTTCATTCGTGACATGTTTCTTTGTTTCTGCATTTTGGCTGCTTCCCTGTGTTGATGGAGTGGCTTTGTGTGGTAGGTGACCTATAGGGGGCAGTAGCTCAGCCTCCCCAATCACCTGATGTGGATGCTCTTGGTACACCCCTTTGTGGGCTGAGTGCAAAGTCTTGGTGTAGTTAAGCCTTAATTTCTGTTGGTACGCTGGGAGGAATTGACCTCCAGGCCAATTAGCTGTGAGCACTCCCTGTGTCTATAATGGAAGAACTGCTGCCCTGAAGGCATGCTTATGGGGCAGGACTTGTTTCAATGGGGCTTTGGTGCTCACTGAGTCTGCCTCTTGAATGTGTCACTTATGGATGTGAGGGGTTGAAATCTGGTGTCTCACACTGACCACTAGGTACACTGGCTTCTGGATCTCCAATGGGGTGCAGGTCAGCTACTGTCTGAGGCCACTCAGCAGGAGTTACAGTGAGAGCTGCAGTTTTCTCTTCTTTGCTTGGGGTTGGAGGTTTTGGAGCTATCTGACCTAGGCTGCAAGTTTGCTAGGTTAAGCTGCGATAGGGCAGGCCTTTCTTATGCTAACTCCCCTGCTTGGAGCTTGGGTGGGTTTGTAGGTTGTGCAGGGCGGGGCCTCAGGGTGTCACTAGGTTAGGGCGTGGCAAACAGCAATGGCTGCTAGTTAACCGGCTCTGCGTCCCCAACAGCATCCGCGAGTCCCGTGCCCCAGTGCAGTAAACAATTATTCCTGCGCGCAGCTCTGCAAGCAAGCCACTCTCACTGGCAGACAGTCCAGCTTCTTCCCGTAGGAGTTTGGGTCCCCCGTGTCTCCCCAGAGACTGGATTTCAGAGTAATCAGGGTCTTGTCTCCGTTTGGGTTTGAAAAAAGCAACGCACCCAGTCGCCCGCAGCCAGCCCGGATCACTCGCCTCCGCACCTCAGCTTTTCAGCACTCATACACGTCTCAATGCTCTTTTCTCTTTCCTTCTAGTTGTAGAACTTCCACTCAGCCAGCTTTCCCGTGGTTCTGGGTGATAGACGTTTTGTCTTTTAGTTGCAGTTTAAATTGTTGTGGGAGGCAGCAGTTTAGGTGTTTACCTATGCCGCCATCTTGGATTCTCCTCTATTTCAAGACTTTAAAATTAAGGTGAAGCCACAGTGCCAAACACCTGTCAGTAACAAATGTCAATCCTCTCAGGAATAAGATATGATTATGTATGTCATAAATTATTTCCACATGCAATTTAGTGAAGACAGCATCCTGGACTGGATAAAAACTACCCAGGAACACAAATAGACTAAACAATAACAATGAAAACTATCAGAGACAAAACCAATAGTATTTCATTATTGGAATGATCAGATATGGACTTCAAAATAATGGTCATTATAGTATTCAAGGAGATAAAATACAGTGTCTAGAATTTTAGCAGAGAGTGGAAAGCTATTATAAAAAAACAAATGAATACCTAGGTATCAAAACCAAATTAAAGAGTCAGTGAATAATGAGAGAATTGATACATTAGAAGGCAGATGGAAAGAAAGCACCTAGGCTGAAACACAGGCAGAAGTAGGAAAAGTACAGAATAGAAGATAAGAGACAAAAAGTGTGGATATTCTATGTATTTCTAATCATCATTTTATTGACATTTCAGTAGTAAGAGGAGGGTGGTAGGAAGGGAGGGAGAGAAAGAAAAACGGGTAGACACAGAGAGACAGGGGAAAAGGCAATATTTGAAGAGATAGTGGCTGAGAATTTTCAAAACTGATGAGAAATATGAATCTAGTGTTTTAAGATTCCTTACAAACATCTTGCAGGATCAGTAGAAATATTCCACATGTAAGCACACCATAATACAGATGCTAAAAACTAAAGAAAAGGAAATAATCTTAAAATCAGCAACAGAACAAAGCTTCAAAGGCACAACAATTAGTGGAATAAGAACTTCAAAGTGCTAAAAGAAAATAATGGGACCTTAGAATTCTATACCTATTATAAACATCCTTCAAGAGAAGATATGAAATAAAGGCATTTATAGATTAATCTAAATGGAGGAAATTCATAATAAACCTGAACTGGAGGAAATACTAAATTATACAGTACAGTTGGTGATGTAGGAAGGAATAAAGAGCAATAAAGATAGTAAATATAAATAATATTTACTATATAAAACTGTTTAAAATATTTACTCTATAAAACCATTTAAAATATTTATTGTATAGCACTGTTTAAACTACATTTATAAATAAATTATATGACAAAGCACACATAAATCAGAAGGAGGTAAATAGAGTTGAAATATTGTAAGATCCTTTAGGTTGTTTAAGAACAAGGCAAAAATACCATTAATATTGGATTTCATAAATTGATAAACCATGCTGTAATCTCCAGGGTAACCACTAAAAGAATTATAAAGCAACATTTGGCTTCCCAGATAATAGAAAAGAAAAATTGAGCAATTAAAAAAATTTCAAGAGAAAGTAGGCAAAGAGGAAAAAAGAAGTGGAATATGTAGGGCAAAGAGAAAACAAATACTAAAATGGTAAATTAAAACTCCCCAATAAAGGTAATTGTAATAAAAACAAATAGACTAAACACGCTGTTTAAAAATCAAAGATTACTAGACTTGATTAAAAACATAATCCATGCTTTAGATGAGATGTACATAAAATATAAAAATACAGAAAAAAGGAAAGGATTGTGAAAAGAGATATATCTTTTTGGCAAATACTTACCAAAAGAAAGCTGATGGGTATTCCTATTAGGATGCCTTTACTCATTACGTGTGCTTTAATTATATTTTTCATGAGGGGGCTACTGGGCATTGGCAAGATTCTATTTCTTGACCTGGATGCTGGTTACAAAGCGTTTGTGATAAATTATTCAGTAATATACCCCTATTTTGTTTACTTTTCTAAATGTGTGTTTATCTCTTGTGTGTGTATACACACTTTTTTTTTTTTTTAAGAGAAAGAAAAGAGCAAATCCAGAAGGTTAGTGGATTTGAGGCCATCTGGGTTACATTTACAAGCAAATGAGCCAAAACAAAGCAACTATAATTAAGTTGATTAGGAATAACATACTCTTCTCAATTGTGTTTACTAACCTGAAAGGTTGTGGCCTTGCCTGCAAATCTAAAACAGTTTGAATATGTTAATCTATTCAATAGTATGGTTTGGAGAACCACAATGTGCCGGACACTGTGATGTGCTTTTCCTCTCAATGTCTTATTAGGGAGTGCAGAGGAAATATAGACAATTTTGGTTTGAATAGCTACTAATATTAAGTTTCTGGCCCTGCCAGGTGTAACCCAGAGGTTGAGCATTGACTCATGCACCAAGAGGTCACTCATTTGATTCCTGGTCTGGGTTTTGGGCTCGATCCCCAGTGGGGAGTGTGCAGGAGGCAGCTGAACTATGTTGCTCATCGCTGTCTCTATTTCTCTCTCCGTCCCCCTTCCTCTTTCTCTAAAATTAATAAAAACATATTTAAATACACATATATTTAAAAAGTTTCTGTATGGTGAGAATCTCTTTCCTCACACCACCCCCACTTTTGCCCACACTTTAACTGGAGTGAATTAAAACTTGCAAAATACTCTGTATTAAAGCAGACAGGATGCACATATTAAAAAAAAAAAATACCACGGCCAGCTGAGAGCAGGGTGAGAAAGGCTGTTGAAAATCTGTGGCAGCTTGAGTTGGGGAGTTGCTGTACATGTTCTTTGAATATTTAAGTCTTGATAGATTGATTCTACGTCTTACAATCTTGAAAGCTATCCAAAAACCCAATGTGCCAGTTCCGCTGTGCCTTCTTTCTTTAGGAATGTAGATGTCAACAAATTTCAATAGCACGTGAGACTAAAAAGAAACTTAAGAAGACATTTATTATTTCTTAAATTTTTCTTTTATTATCTTCCTGGCTTGGGAAAGTCATTGCATAAGAGGTTGCTGTTTTAAATTGTGTGTCTGGGACTAAGGCATCTGTCAAATATGCCAAAAGTAAATTTCTGGGAGTCTGGCTTGGCCAGATATAAGTAAATCCACATTCAGGCACTCTTGTGCTAAGATACCAATCAACTTGTCTTCATAGCCTTTCTTTCTTTTGAGAAACTATGAATTTCAGGACCATTTTGTTCCCTTACCAATGGTTTTCAGTACCTAGTACAGTGTTACGCATATAGTAAGCACCAAATACAGTTGATTTGTGGTTCAAAAAAGGGAATGAGCAAATACTTGGCAAAGCACACATTTCCCTAGAATAAGCAATGCTATTCTGGAATGGTTCCATCTCAAGTTGTACTTAAACCAAAAATTAAAAAAAGAATAGCCCCTGACTTTAGGACTTTCATTCAATCAACTAATTTTTATTGAACTCCTATGTAGACCTTAGGAATAGGCAGGTGGTTTCCAATTTATGATTTTTAGACTTTATAATGGTGGATACCATACTTTGAATTTTGATCTTTTCCCAGGCTAGAGGTAGGATACTTTCTTGGGTAAACAACTGAGTGTATTCATTGTGTTAGATGATTTTGCCCAACTGTAGCCTAATGTAAGTGTTCTGAGCACATTTAAGGTAGGCCAGGCTAAGCTATGATGCAGTTTCAACTTATGATATTTTCAACTTATGATGAATTTTTCCAGATGAAACCCCACTGTAAGTCAAGGAGCATTTGTATAGTACTTTTGATGAGGAGAGCTAGGGGAAAATAAAGACAAGTGGTAGGAAGTATTGGGGAAAAATTATAAATAGAGTAATCAAGGAAGGTCTCACTGAGGTGATGTTAGAGTAAAGATCTAAAAGGGGTGAGCCATGGGTATATCTGACAGAATAGTATTTTAGGCAGAGAATAACATGTGCAATGGCCCTGAGGCAGAGAATCCTGGGGGAATTCAAGGAAAAGCACAGAGCCCCCATAGCTATAGCAAGGTGAAAAGAGAACAACAAGAGAGATGAGGTCAGAGAGGTAACTGGTCTGTGTAGGTCCTTACAAGTCATTGGTTTTTATTAATAGAGAGGTAAGAATCTATTGGAAAATTTTGAATAAAGGACTGATATCATCTGACTTACTTTTTAACAGGATCACTTTGTTGGAAATAGACATAAAGATCAAGAGCAGAAAGATATGGAGTGAGAGTTAGTTTATGAAAAATTGTAGTCATCAGACACACAATTTTAAGCAGAGGATTTGTGTTCACTGATGCCTATCAAGATAGAACTATAATTATACATTAGATATTTTCTTCCTTTTTGATGAAAAATATATTTGGTAACACATGAATATGTACTATAACTGCAATTTTGAAAGATGCCTTGGAGTTTAAATAAAATGGGTGAGAAATTACAGATGACAGTTTCAAATGTTTTTGAAGTGTACCATTTATCATCTTTAAATGTATTTTTTAAAGAACTGAGAAAAGATTTAGATAAAAATCAATGGAATATGAACCAAAACCAATAAATATGAACAATGAAATTGATAAAAATTATTATGATACTGAGAAATTAACTGTAACATATTTTTCAGATTATACTAAAAGCAATAATTCATGAAGAGAAACAGATAAATTAAAAATAGAAGCTATAAACTTGATAATCCAATAAATTTGATAATCCAATTAATGAACAGAAGTGATTTAATAAACACATTGCTAATTTGAAAAAAAATTGACATTAATGAAGATAATATGAGGTTCAAACTAGGCCAACACAACAAGATATCAACAAAAACTGGTTAGAGTATTGTCAGTTCCAAAAGTATTTATGTTTAATCACTGAATAGAAAAGCTTAGAATATTCTGAAATCTTACAACTTACATATGAAACAAAGACAGTTTTCCAACTTTGAAAACAATCCTAAAAACTTCCATGACGTTACCAGTAACAGGTTGTGAAGCTGACAAAAACTTTTCTAAAATGTCACTACTAAAAATCTACTTTTCACCAGCCATGCTAGAGGAAAGACCCAATTCTCTGCTTTTATTCTTGGTACAGAAAGCAAAGAGTTGATCAACAAATATATGCCCCCAAAACAGTAGAAAAGGGGTGTATTATGTAGTTAATTAATTAAAATATTATATTACTGGTTTTTGTAATATTTATGTTGGTTTTTGGGGGGACTTTTAAAAATATGGATCTAGTTACAATTTTTTTCTCATTCTTGCTAAATTAATTAAACAAGAAGGCCATTAGACTAAGGTGGTTCTAATGCCTTGGTATCCTAAGTAAGCAAACCAAAATCTAAACCTGTAAATTCCTCAAGGTTGAAACTTAAGAACAACTAATCACAGTCAACTAGGCTTTAAGCTACAGTTAATCAAATATTTTTCTTTCTTTGCTAGAACCTCTTCTCTACGTAAGATTTCCCCCTAGTTTCTGTTAGTGCAGGGCTTCTAACCACTTCAGTTTGGCACTGACCAATTCTAATAGATTTTTTTGCTTAAATAAACTTTTAAAGTTTTTCATTTGCCTCAGTTTATTAACATTCTAAATAGACATTTACTTTATGCCTAATGTTAATGCATTTTTTGAAAAAGAGAGACCCTCAAGTTGTATAAATTTCAGGCCCCCCAAACTTGGATTTGTTAGGGGCAGAACTAGAATACTGGGGACCAGCTACAATTATAAGAAATATGAATCATGCTCTGTTAACCATGATGGTTCTATTCTGATTAGAGAAAGCACATTCTAACCTGGCTGAGAGTTGTATGCCCTGGGACCTGGAAGCTAACATCGGAATGCAGTCCATCCCCCTTTCCTGAGAACTGTCTGTCATTATGGAAAGATTTACAGCTTCGTGGCTGAAACTATCTAGTTCCGGAGGTGCCCACCCTTTGCAACCCCCATTGCTTGTAACCATTATACCTTGCCTACTTTCCCATGCCTGTAATTCTTACTTTCCCAAAGGGTAATCTTTGCCCTTCTACCCAATATAAGCAGCTGGCTTATGGGGAGAGGTAGAGCAGATCTTTGTGGATGATCTGCTGTTCTCCCATACTGCCGACATCACTGGAATAAACGCTCATATATGATTCAGCCCTGTCTCTGCTTAATTGGCTCACGTAGTGACAGGCAGCCCAGACCCCTTGGTTGTCCAGTTATAGATTCACTCTGATCCTCCAGATTTGTGCATTTTGAGATTGAGAAACCAACTGATGTCCATAAAGTTAAAGAGAGAAAGTGAGATATACAAATTTAGAGTTCACAGTAGAGGTTCAAGTTGGAGAAATAAATTTATGAGTGGTATATTCTAATATGTGTGTTTTTTCCACACCACCAACCAATTCATTCCATTCTCCAATGACACTGACCAAGTGTCCTATGAATTTTACTCAGTTTTGACACTATCTACCTGATCAACTATCTATAAATGGGCAGTACTCACAAGCTAGAGTGGCTCACAGAATGTGTTAATTAAAAAGGGTATAAGTGAATAGCCAAATGAATAAATACATAGAGCTTGGTCCCTATTGCAAAGCTTCTGTCCCCAAGAAATTTGAGGCTGGCACATAGATGCATTCTAGTTTGCCAAGCTGGAAGGCTTTTAAATCCTGCGGTTTTTAATAGAAGCTTAATTGCAAAGACATGTTTGATTAAATCTTTGACCAATGGTGATCAATTCAAAGTCAGGGGACTGAAAAGTCCTAACCCTCTAATCACTTGGTTGATTCTCCTGACAGCCAGTCCTCCTCCTTAGGGGTTTTCCAAATTCACCTCATTAACATAACAAGAGATTTTTTATCACTCTAATTAGGACATTCCAAGGTTTTATTTTATTGATGTCAGAGAGGAAGAGAGAGGGAGAGAGAGATAGAAACATTAATGTTGAGAGAGAGTCATTGATTGGCTGCCTCCTGCACAACCCACACTGGGGATTGAGCCCACAACACAGGCATGTGCCTTGACCAGAAATTGAACCTTGACCTCCTGGTTCATAGGTTGACACTCAACCACTGAGCCACACAAGCCTGGCTGGGTGGAGGTTTTTTATTGACTATGGGCAAGGGAGGGAATGGGGGTGGTCTGTGGTCTGTGATGCTGGGGTGGGGGTGGTTGTTTGCATTGCTCATCTCAGTCCTCCTCTCCAGATGGCTTGCTTGCTTTTTGGTTTTCTCAGAACTCTCATGGTGATCTGGAGGGCAGAGAGGCTTCAAAACTGTGATGCAGGTCAACATGGCTGCCAACTCTGGCTCAGACTGGTTTTGTTTGTCTTAACTTTTTCTTACTCTAAGAAATTGGGAGGAGGGTAAAGGGACAAGTGTCTAGCCACAAGTACCATCCACAGTATTGTAACTTAAAAGGGGAAATATGGGGTAGAGCCTAGGGCCTCTGTTCCCTATGCTAACTTTCCTGCCTGGGAGGAGAGTTGGAGGAATGGACATTGATGGACATGGGTCATTTGAGAAAGGATCCCAAATATTGAAGAAACAAGTAAGAATTACCAAGCATTGCCCGGCAGGCCTGGCTCAGTGGTTGAGGGTTGACCCATGAACCAGGAGGTCACAGTTTGATTCCCAGTCAGAGCAGATGCCCACGTTGTGAGCTCAGTCCCCCATGGGGGGCATGCAGGAAGCAGCAGGTCAATGATTCTCTTTCATCATTGATGTTTCTATCTCTCTCTTCCTCTCCTTTCTTCTCTGAAATCAATATATATATGAATTACCAAGCATTCATACATGGTGGCAACAATGAGGGATAGTGGGTAATGAAATCTGATGACATGAGAGTCAGAGAGGCTTTTCAGGGAGGTGATAGGAAAATGTCTGAGAAGCAACAATAAGGAACAGGAAGGACCTCTCTCCGACCAGTTCTAGTGACGGAAGGGACGCTGGAGATTTAAATGCAGGAGGATCAGGGTCCCTGAAGAGCCAGAGGTGAAGGCAGCCTATAGAGACAGGCCTGAGGGTTTAGGGGACATTACATATTATGGCCAAGAATTCCAGAGAGTCAATGGTTTTAGAAGTTGGAGAGGGTTATGAGATGGGTTCAGAACATATAGTACATTTGGGGTATTAGTTCTTGGGGATGAGGGTTGAACTGGGGGCCCTTGGGCTTCTTGCAATGACTGATAAAGATGAAGCAAAGGACATATGATGGATAGTTGTGGTGAAGTTGCAGGTGTTGAGGGGGAAGAGAGGTGGGGATCTTGTTAAGGAGGATTCTGAGCTCTGGTGCTTCTTCCAGAAACTCCCCTTGGAGGCTGGAGGCTTCAGAAAGTCCATTGTCCACTGATCCTGTGGGGCTCTTTTGACTCCGATGGAGGTATAGAAGGAGTAAGAGGGCAGTCTTGCAAATGTGAAGGTTTTCAACATTGGCATAGACACAGCCCTGTGAAGACTGCCTTAGCTGCCTCAAAAGTTGTAACAAACCCTCAACACCAGCCTAATATACAGGCACTTAAATATTTGTTGAATGAATGAACAAATGAATGAATGAATTTCCTTTACTAAACTGAACACTTAACTTTCAAAATCTAAATCATCTGCATTAGTATGACTTTTTGGGTAGATACCAGCCAGACTTCACAATTAAAATATAACAAGCCCAACTGGTGTGGCTCAGTGGTTGAGCATCAACCTATGAATCAGGAGGTCACGATTCAATTCTTGGTCAGGGCACATGCCAGAATTGTGGGCTCAGTCACCATTGCGGGGGGTGGGGGGCAGTGTGTGTGCAGGAAGCAGCCAATCAATGATTCTCTTTCATCATTGATGTTTCTATGTCTCTCTTCCTCTCCCTTCCTTTGTGAAATAATATATATATATATATATATATATATATATATATATATATATATATATATATTTCAAACACACTCTTCTTTTACATTTCTTTTTACATGCTTTTTAAAAAAATTTCTTTATTGATTAAGGTATCACATATTTGTCCTCATCCCCCCATTCCCATCCCAAACCCCTCCCCATGCATGTCCCCACCCCCCTGTTGTCCATAACCATTGGTTAGGCTTACATGCATGCATACAAGTCCTTTGGTTGATCTCTCCCCTTACCCCCACCCTCCCCTACCTTCCCTCTGAGGTTTTTTTGTTTTGTTTTTAATTTAATAAATCTTTATTGTTCAGGTTGTTACAATTGTTTCTCTTTTTCCCCCACAGCTCCCCTCCACCCGGTTCCCACCCCACCCTCTGCTCTTACCTCCACCCCACTGTCCTCATCCATAGGTGTATGATTTTTGTCCAGTCTCTTCCCGTACCCCCCACACCCCTTTCCCCCTGAGAATTATCAATCCACTCCCATTCTATGCCCCTGATTCTATTATATTCACCAGTTTATTCTGCTCCTCAGGTTTTTAATTCACTTGATTTTTAGATTCACTTGTTGATATATATGTATTTGTTGTTCATAATTTTTATCTTTACTTTTTTCTTCTTCTTCCTCTTCTTAAAGAATACCTTTCAGCATTTCATATAATACTGGTTTGGTGGTGATGAACTCCTTTAGCTTTTTCTTATCTGTGAAGCTCTTTATCTGACCTTCAATCCTGAATGATAACTTTGCTGGGTAGAGTAATCTTGGTTGTAGGTTCTTCCTATTCATCACTTTGAATATTTCTTGCCACTCCCGTCTGGCCTGCATAGTTTCTGTTGAGAAATCAGCTGATAATCGTATAGGTGCTCCCTTGTAGGTAATTAACTGCTTTTCTCTTGCTGCTTTTAATATTCTCTCTTTGTCTTTTGTCCTTGGCATTTTAATTATGATGTGTCTTGGTGTGGTCCTCTTTGGATTCCTTTTGTTTGGGGTTCTGTGTGCTTCCTGGACTTGTAAGTCTATTTCTTTCACCAGGTGGGGGAAGTTTTCAGTCATTATTTCTTCAAATAGGTTTTCAGTATCTTGCTCTCTCTCTTCTTCTGGCACCCCCATAATTCAGATATTGGTACGCTTGAAGTTGTCCCAGAGGCTCCTTACACTATCTTCAAATTTTTGGATTCTTTTTTCTTTTTGCTTTCCTGGTTGAGTGTTTTTTGCTTCTTTGTATTTCAAATCTTTGACTTGATTCTTGCGTTCCTCTAGTCTGCTGTTGGGTCTCTGTATAATATTTTTTATTTCAGTCAGTGTGTGTTTAATTTCTAATTGGTCCTTTTTCATATCCTCGAAGGTCTCATTAAATTTATCGGCCTTTTTTAGGAAGTTCTTGAAAAACCTTATAACCGTGGTTTTGAACTCTATATCCAGTCATTTGCTTTCCTCCATTTCTTTTGTTTGTGATCTGTTTCTTTGTCTCCGGATTTTCGCTGCTTCTCTGAGTTGGTAGGGTGGCTTTGTGTGCTAGGTGTCCTATATGGCCCAGTGGATTGGCCTCCCCGTTACCTGAGGTGGACACTCTTGGTGCACCCCTTTGTGGGCTGAGTGCAAAGTCTTGGTGTAGTTAAGTCTTGATTGTTGTTGGTATCACTGGGAGAAATTGACCTCCAGGCCAATTGGCTGTGAGGACCTGCTGTGTCTATAATGGAAGAAATGCTATGCAGGAGACATGCTTATGGGGCAGGACTTGTTTCAGTGGGGCTTTGGTGCTCACTGAGTCTGCCTCTTGAATGTGTCACTTATGGATGTGAGTAGCTGAAATCTGGTGTCATCTCACACTGACCACTAGATACACTAGCTTCTGGATCTCCAATGGGGTACAGGTCAGCTACTGTCTGAGGCCACCCAGCAGAAGCTACAGTGAGAGCTACAGTTTTCTTCTCTTTGCTTGGGGTTTGGAGGTTTTGGAGCTGTCTGACCAGAGCTGCATTTTGTTAGGTTAAGCTGTGATAGGGCAGACCATTTATTTATATGCAAGAGCCACTATGTGGAGCTTGGGTGGGTTTGTAGATTGTGCAGGGCAGAGTCTCAGGGAGTCACTCGGCTAGGGCATGGCAAACAGCGATCTCTGCATTTCCCCATTTCCAAGTCCTCGCATCCTGTGCCCCAGTGCAGTTGACAATGATTGCTGGGCGCACCTCTGCAAGAACGCACGCCTCTGTACCTCAGCTTTTCAGCATTTGTGCAAGTCTCAATGCTCTTTTCTCTTTCCTTCTAGTTGTAAAACTTCCACTCAGCCAGCTTTCTTGTGGTTCTGGGTGATAGACATTTTGTCTTTTAGTTGTAGTTTTGAAATTGTTGTGCGAGGCGGCAGTTTAGGTGTTTACCTATGCCGCCATCTTGGTTTTCCCTTCCCTCTGAGGTTTGACAGTCTGATCTATGCTTCCCTGTCTCTGGGTCTGTTTTTGTTCATCAGTTTATGTTGTTCATTGTTTCCCCCAGATGAGTGATATCATGTGATACTAGAAATACACTTATAAGAACCAAAAATGAGACAAGCAATAATGGTTATGCTGAGAGGTAAATGAATCAGTCTGTAGTGAGTTTCTTTCTGGGCCAACAGTTCTTTTGAGTCCCAATTTCAATGTCAAACAGTTCCTTATGTGTACATGTCAGCAATGATATTTCAGTTCTGGATGGTGGATAAATGATGGTAATGCAGATCTGACCCTCTCTGGTTTGGTCGTGGGCAACCTGCAGTGACACACAGCTGCTGACTGCTAGTATGGCAAGGCGTTGTCAGCATCTTCTATCTCTGGACTGTTTCTCTTCTGTCTTCATGGATGGAGCAGTCCTGTCAATTCCTCTCTGTTGCAGGAATCCACATGGTCTTGGAGTTGTTTTCTGAAAATATACAAACATATTTTCAACCAAAAGTTAATAAAGGAATCTTTTCTATAAATTTGACTTGGGATCCTTTTTCATTTTTTGCCCAAACGATTTTCCTTTGGCTTGTTTTGACACCATGTGTGTTTTTCATGGGTGTCTTGTGCTGCTGAGCGGTGCACCTTTGGAGGTGGAGGTCCCAGGGTCCACGGGTCTGCAGTTGGGGTAGCAGGATTTTGGCTGGAGTGACTGCTGGGTCAAGGGGAAGTTACAAGGCCTGTCTGGTTGGTGGTGTTGATGAGTTCCTTAAAAAGGCTGTTCTCCCCTTCAAGATGGTGTGGGCTCTGTGTTGGAGTCCTGCCATCCGGGGAGTGCCCACAGCGGTGGTGGTCTCTCCTTGTCAAGGAGAGCCTGTCGGCCAGCCCCTGCTGCTCTTGCGAGATTTAACTTTCCCCCACTCACTCACACACACAACATGCACATCCACACACTCGCCTTTCATACCTTCACTCACTCACTTCGTCTCCCTTACCTCTGTCTTGCCAGCCACCATCTTTCCCTCTCTCTAAAAATATATTTTTTAAAAAGGGGAAGTCTGCCCTAAGAGCAAATTCCAAAATGAGGAAATTTCTTACAGATCCTAAAAATTACAGTTTTCTAGGTGTAATAATTTAAAGATCCAGACTGCATAGGACACAGGGTAAGAAATTATTGAAAGGGGAAAGGAAGGAAAGAAGGAGGTAAAGAAACTTTATTGGTGGTGCAGGAGGGTGAAGAAAGGATATGATGAGTTTTCAGCATTAATTTGACGTAAAAGCCAGCACTGGGGGAGGAAAGCAAGTGTAACAGGTATTTTCTCTTAGTCATACCAGCCCGGGCAAAGTTGAGGTATTGGCACTAAAATACTAAAAATAAAAGAAAATTAGTTATTTCATTTTTCTTCACTAGCCATGCGGAGGAATCACCCAGGGTTGCCTAGGTCTCTCCTGGCAATGGCAGCAGGAGCAACTCCCTGGGATATGGGTGACTGACCTGGGAAAGCCACTTAAGTAGCTCTTGGATTCTCCATCTAGGCTTGCTCCAGGTGCACAGCCCTGCAGCAGCCCTGCATTACGCTTCCCAGTTAAAGTGTAGTCCTCTCAAGGTCATCCTGATAGAGTGACAGATTAAAGGGACCTTGTAGCATTTTTGGTCTAATTCCCTTCCCGATGCAGAGGTTCTTCAGAAAATGGCATTCTACTTCAAAGTGACACAGCATTTACCAGCCCAGAGTCAGGACATTCCATTTTGGTCTTTTTCAATGAATAGAATGTTAAGGTTCATTGAACTGAAATCCCCACTGCTTCTTTAGCAGCATTCCTGCCAAGACTTTGTAATCAGTTTAATAAGATCAATGGCTACCAGTTATATGCCACAGGACGTCTCTCTGGTGACCAGAATTCAGTCTCTCTTATAAAAACAGCTGATTCAACCCTGGTGCAATGTTACTAATCAATTTCTTTTCCTATATGCATTATTTATCAATGTTCCTTTATTACATAATTAGTTAATTCTTTTATTCAATCCAGCAAGCATTAAATTAACTACAGAATGCTTACTATGTGTCAGGCACAGGGTTATAATCAAATTGGTAAGTGAGTCAGATAAAGTCCCAATCTCCAAGACTTTATTGTAGTGGAAGATAGAGCCAAGGAAACATCCAAAGTGAGTTAAATGCTGAATTATGGGAGTTATTAGAGTTCATAGCTGGGCCACCTATTATAATTTGAATTACCAGAAATCAAGTTGCTGATTTTTTTTTCTTCCAGTTAAATGCTAGACCTAAATCTAAAGTCCACTCATTCTGGATAAACTTGAATAGGTTCTATATTTTTGCCAGTCATTCTTTTACAGATTATCCCCAGAGGTGAATCATATGGGTGGGACAAACCAGTCTTTTTTAAAAAATATTTTTATTGATTTCAGATAGGAAGGGAGAGGGAGAGAGAGATAGAAACATCAATGATGAGAGAGAATCATCGATTGGCTGCCTCCTGCATGGCCCACACTGAGGATTGAGCCCACAACCTGAGCATGTGCCCCTACCAGGAATCAAACCAAGACTTCCTGGTTTATAGGTTGACAGCCAACCACTGAGCAACACTGGCTGGGCCAAACCCAGTCTTGAGCAATCCTGGAGGGAATAAGTGGGTGGTAGGGTGGGAATGTGGACTCTGGGTACATTTCATTGCTGTCAAATTTCAGACTCATTGGTCTTTCTCTAGTGGGTGAGGTTCTTCTCAGAGTGACATAAGTTCCTGGGCCTCTGCTGATAAAAGAGAAACACTTATTGTCATTAATTATTCAATGAAGGAGCAAGATCAGACACATTAAGCACAAATACACACACACACACACACACACACACACACACACATATACATATACAGGGATTCATCAGTTTCTTTTTACTCTGTGTGTGTGTGTGCATGCGCTAAGATGAAAGCAATCAGGAGAAAGATGTTTTCTTAGGACACTGTTACATATCTCAAGACAAAGTGATTACTAAGTATATTTCCCAAATGTCAAATCACATAAGAGCCTCATTTCAGTGATAACATCCCTAGCCTCAGGCTATCTTCATAATTTTCACATTTTCTTTAACTTAATGAAATATGCCCTGATTAAAGAAACAAAATCTTCATAATTAAGCTCCAAGTTATGTCTAAGGGAAGAGGGGCTTAATTATAGACTTTCCCTGTGGGAGAAAATGTGGGCTGGGCTTAGTCCCAGCTCCTAACCCTCTGGTCCTGTGAGCCACAGCAAGTTCTTGAACTACTCCGCAAACAGGGGCAAAGGAGGCTTCATGTCAGGGCACTGGTGTGCCTATCAGCCAGCCATTCATTTACTCAGCAAGTATTTACTGAGCACCCACTCTGTGTTCCACAGCGTCAGGACTGTTCTGGGTGCTTGGGAAACAGAGTGAAAAAGACATACAAAGATCCCTGCTTTTGTGAGATGTACATGGCATTGGGGATGATGGTAAACAAGAAGCATAATTAATAAGTAAATTACATAGAAGATGAGAAGTGCTAGAAAAGAATGAAAACAAGATTGGGCAAGAGGGACTTGGGGGGCAGGAAGGGGCTCTACAGTTCTCACTATTAAATAGGGCTGGGCAAGTAGGCCTTATTGAGAAGGTGAAATGGAAGCCAAGACTTAAAGCAGGGGTGGGAAACGTCCAGCCCACAGGCCATAAAAGGCCCTTGAAATCATTTGAGCTGGCCCTATAGAGGCATTAGGGGTACGTTACTTAAATGTTTGACCAAATATAGCAGGCTATTTTTTTTTTAATTTTTAAAATAAATCTTTATTGTTCAGATTATTACAGGTGTTCCTCTATTTTTTCCCCCATAGCTCCCCTCCACCTGATTCCCCACCCCACCCCATGCCCTTACCCCCGCCACTGTCTTCATCCATAGGAGTAAGATTTTTGTCCAATCTCTTCCCGCACCCCTCACACCTGCTTCCCCTGAGAATCATCAGTCCACTCCCTTTCTATGTCCCTGATTCTATTATATTCACCAGTCCATTCTGTTCTTCAGATTTTTCATTCACTTGATTTTTAGATTCACTTGTTGGTAGGTATGTATTTGATGTCATTTTGTTGTTCATAATTTTTATCTTTACCTTTTTCTTCTTCTTCCTCTTCTTAAAGAATACCCTTCAGCATTTCATGTAATCCTGGTTTGGTGGTGATGAACTCCTTTAGCTTTTTCTTGTCTGTGAAGCTCTTTATCTGACCTTCAACTCTGAATGATAGCTTTGCTGGGTAGAGTAATCTTGGTTGTAGGTTCTTGCTGTTCATCACTTTGAATATTTCTTGCCACTCCCTTCTGGCCTGCATAGTTTCTGTTGAGAAATCAGCTGACAGTCGTATGGGTACTCCCTTGTAGGTAATTAACTGTTTTTCTCTTGCTGCTTTTAATATTCTCTCTTTGTCTTTTGCCCTTGGCATTTTAATTATGATGTGTCTTGGTGTGGTCTTCTTTGGATTCCTCTTGTATGGGGTTCTGTGCGCTTCCTGAACTTGTATGTCTATTTCTTTCACCAGGTAGGGAAAATTTTCTGTCATTATTTCTTCTAATAGGTTTTCAATATTTTGCTCTCTCCCTTCTTCTGGAACCCCAAAAATTCGGATGTTGGTTCGCTTGAAGTTGTCCCAGAGGCTCCTTACACTATCTTCATATTTTTGGATTCTTTTTTCTTTTTGTTTTTCTGGTTGGATGTTTTTTGTTTCCACATATTTCAGATCTTTGGTTTGATTCTTGGGGTACGTTGATCTACAGTTGAGTTTCTGTATATTCTTTATTTCAGACAGTGTATGCTTCATTTCTGACTGATCCTTTTCCATTTTTTTGGCATTCTCATTAAGCTCCTTGAAGGTCTCATCAAGTTTCTCAGCGGTTTTAAGAAGATTCTTGAGTAACCTTATAAATGTGGTTCTGAACTCTATGTCATCCAGTAGTTTGCTTTCCTCTGTTTCTTTCATTCGTGACATGTTTCTTTGTCTCCACATTTTGGCTGCTTCCCTGTGTTGATGGAGTAGCTTTGTGTGGTAGGTGACCTATAGGGGGCAGTAGCTCAGCCTCCCCTATCACCTGATGTGGATGCTCTTGGTACACCCCTTTGTGGGCTGAGTGCAAAGACTTGGTGTAGTTAAGCCTTAATTGCTGTTGGTATACTGGGAGGAATTGACCTCCAGGCCAATTAGCTGTGAGCACTCACTGTGTCTATAATGGAAGAACTGCTGCACTGAAGACACACTTATGGGGCAGGACTTGTTTCAGTGGGGCTTTGGTGCTCACTGAGTCTGCCTCTTGACTGTGTCACTTATGGATGTGAGGAGTTGAAATCTGGTGTCTCACTCTGACCACTAGGTACACTGGCTTCTGGATCTCCAATGGGGTGCAGGTCAGCTACTGTCTGAGGCCACCCAGCAGGAGCTACAGTGAGAGCTACAGTTTTCTCCTCTTTGCTTGTGGTTTGGAGGTTTTGGAGCTGTCTGACCCAGGCTGCAAGTTTGCTAGGTTAAGCTGCGATAGGGCAGGGCTTTCTTATGCTAAATACACTGCTTGGAGCTTGGGTGGGTTTGTAGGTTGTGCAGGGCAGGGTCTCAGGGTGTCACTAGGCTAGGGCGTGGCAAACAGCAATGGCTGCTAGTTAGCTGGCTCTGTGTCCCCGATGGCATCCCGGAGTCCCGTGCCCCAGTGCTGTAAACAATTACTCCTGCGCGCAGCTCTGCAAGCAAGGCACCCTCACTGGCAGACAGTCCAGCTTCTCCCCGTAGGAGTTTGGGTCCCCTGCGTCTCCCCAGAAACTGTATTTCATGGTAGTCGGGGGCTTGTCTCCCTTTGGGTTGAAAAAAGCAACGCCCGCCACCAACCCGGATCACGCGCCTCCGTACCTCAGCTTTTCAGTGCTCGTGCACGTCTCAATGCTCTTTTCTCTTTCCTTCTAGTTGTAGAACTTCCACTCAGCCAGCTTTCCCGTGGTTCTGGGTGATAGACGTTTTGTCTTTTAGTTGAATTTTTGAAATTGTTGTGCGAGGCAGCAGTTTAGGTGTTTACCTACGCCGCCATCTTAGATTCTCTCCCAGGTCATTTTTCCAGGCTAATTTTTAAGTTGATAATTTTGCATGGCCCATGAATGATGTTATAAAACATCCAAATGGCCCCTGGCAGAAAAAAGGTTCCCCACCCTTGACTTAAAGGAATTACCTAAGTGGGCGACTAGGAGACCTTTGCTGGCAGAAGAAGCACAGTGTGAAGGCCCCAACGTGGAAAGTTTCCTGGCATGTTAGAGGGTAAAGGAGGCCAGTGTATCCAGAACAGAGTGAAAAAGAAGATCTGTGGATGGGATTGGGATATGGGTGTCAGAGGATTGTGTAAGACCTAGTAGGTTGCTGTAAGGATTTAGGTTTTGCGTGGGGAACAACACAGTAGACAGAAAATCCTCATGAGCATAAGAAGATTTTCTGTTTACTGTGTTAAAAATTGGCTTTTTGGCCCTGACCGGTTTGGCTCAGTGGATAGTGTGTCGGCCTGCGGACTCAAGGGTCCCAGGTGTGATTCCAGTCAAGGGCATGTACCTTGGTTGCAGGCACATTCCCAATGGGGGGTGTGCAGGAGGCAGCTGGTTGATGTTTCTCTCTCATCAATGTTTCTAACTCTCTCTCCCTCTCCCTTCCTCTCTGTAAAAAATCAATTAAAAAATATATAATTGGCTTTTTGGAAGAAAGGGAAACAGGGTTGGAGGCAGTAATAGAAGCAGGCTATGATGATGACTCAGGGTTAACAGGAAGTGGTGAAAGAGGCATCTTGCACCCTCTATGTGTCATTTCCACCTGGCTTGCTTGGCCTTCCTCATAATATGGCTGCCTCAGGGCAGTTGGCCTTTTTTTTGGCAGACAGTTTCCAAGAGGGAAGACACAGAAGCTTTTAGTTGTCTTCAGGTTGGGCTTTAAAATCCTACAATGTCATGACCAGCACATTCTGTTGTCAAAATAGGTCACTAGACCAGAATCAACTCATAGGGAAGAGACAAAGAACTCACTTCTTGATAAATGAAGTGCCATGAGGGGCATGGATGGAAAGCATGTATGGGAGCCAGTTTTGGAGATGACAATGGAACAAAGGTCAGGTAACGCATTGTAAAGATTGGCCGAGAAAAAGTTGTTCAAGCATAACTCACCTATTATTTGTCTGGCCTCTATGAATGAAGACTTCCCACCCCCACCAATTCTTACCATTTCCCACCGCATCGCCCAGACAACCAAGCATGGTTCACTTTGGCATGTGGATAAGACGTGCAGAGTAGCTATTTGAGATGTGATAGTCTATTGTCAATACTGATCTTTTGATTAGCCTGACCCACAATTTGTCTCTCCGTGTTTCTGGCATTTCTTTTTTTTTTTTTCCCCCCATGGTGACATATCCCAGTCAATACCACACTTGCCAATACCTGGGAAAGAGGTGTGTCCCTCAGGAACACACTGAGGGAAGGGTTCCTATGGGCTCACAAAGAATGATGAACACTTGGCCTATTTTGAAATCACCTGGAGAGGATCTGGAGAGCATACAGGATATATTAAGAACCCAATTTATACGAGACAAAACAAAATGGTACTTGTTGAAGGAGCCAGGCTGGAAGTGATGTGGCATGGCTGGTGAGGCCTGCCAGTTCTCTGCGGCCAGGGGCTTCCTGCTGCTTTTATGGGAACGTGGACTCCAGAAATCTGTCTATTTCTCTTCCTAGGGGACTAGCAGCTCATTTCAGTAGCCTCGAAACTCTGGAAATCGTGCTATTTCTATGTTATTTGCATTTGGGGGAATTATTTCTTTACTGTTCTCTTTCTGTAGTTAGTGACGTTTCCTTGGAATTCCTTTCTT
Source organism: Corynorhinus townsendii (assembly GCA_026230045.1). Lineage (NCBI taxonomy): Eukaryota > Metazoa > Chordata > Mammalia > Chiroptera > Vespertilionidae > Corynorhinus > Corynorhinus townsendii. The sequence goes on along the minus strand of JAPDVU010000008.1, from coordinate 34,552,940 downwards.
TCTCAGCTGTGCTAAGGGTAGAGATTTAAGCCCATGTTTGGGTCAGAACCATAAGGTGGTAGCTATGCTCCTCTCTTCCACCCGGTTTTCGGGGTCTATATGGAGGCAATAGCAAGAAGAGCAGGGGGAGTGTTCCACATGGGAAATATGAGACTTTGGTGGGGGCTCCTTGGCCAGCCACCTTTACGTGGCAGAGTCTCCCCCTCTTCTTCTCATACTTGGGAGGCTCTGCATTTTACTTTCATTTCATTACGGGAGCCTGTTGCCAAAATCCGGGGGTGGGGAGAGACGGAGGTCCTAAGCTAGTGCATTGGAAAGGAATGGCCAGGCATCTCTGTGCATGCCCACCCTCCACCTCATACACACACACACACACACACACACACACACACACACACACACCCTGCCTGGGCCAAGGTGGCTCAGTTTCTGCTTTGTTTGCACAGCAGCTTATTTTCCCGTCCTGCCGGATCCCTGCACTTTTTCAGGGCACTGACACCTCTGCCTGGGAGCTGCCTTCTTTCATTATCACCATCGAAAACAGTCCCTCCTAAGTCAGAGGGGGGCGTGTCTGGGAACACATGGCAACGTCAGAATCCAGATGCCACCGCATCCAGTCTAAGGACACATGATACATTGCTGTTGCCTTTAGTGAAACAGAAGTTAATTTGGAAATTGACAGCATGAGCTATGAGCCCCCAAAGACCCCTCCCTGTCAGGGGTCCAAACTTGGCGGGATGTCACTGTTCCTTTTGGAATAGTCTGTTCAGAGAGGAGGCAGGACCAAGATGACTCTTCATATCTAGGAGCTCCAAATATTTTTTTTGTGTGTTTTTATATTCCTCCCAAACATTTCTGAGAAATTTTGGTATCAAAAGCCAGGGGGGAAATGGAGATAAAGAATCAGCATACTTTACGGGGTTGAAATTACCATCATGCCTATTTTACAAAGGCATGGGAGATGCAGGCACTGGTCCATGTTTACATAGCCAACAGTGGCATATTTGAATCCAGGACTCTTTGGCCCTAGATGGCCTCCCTCTCTGATGAGAAGTCTGCCAGCCATGAAAGAGCTATGAGGAGTCTAGGCTGGCATTTCAGCTGCTCAGCCCAGGGTGCTTTCTCAGGTCTGGTCAGCTCCCCACTCTCTCCTAATGCAAACCCAGTGACTTGGCTTACTTATTTTTATTTTTGTTGGGTCTGAGCCCCTCTGCCAGGGACTGGACCCCAAGGACTCCAGGTATTCGATGGAGAAGCCATGAGAAGTTGTGGGTATATAAGAGAGTCTTTATTGTAATCTAAGTAGCCATTGCTATGACAGGAGCTGTTAGACAAAGCAGTTCTTCAAAGTAAAGTCCCATATAGTGGCCGTACACTGGCTAGGTAACATCTTTCCTACAAAGTAGCAACATAGGAGCTATACAGGAGCCATCCTTAGAGCTACAGCCTCACTAAGCAGCCACATCCCAGTGAGCTGTCTGCTGGTCAGTAACATACTTTAATACTAACTCAGACAAAAGAGGCTTCTTGCCAAAAAGCGACATCACTATTTTGGGTTATAAAAGGGCATGCTTGTGCAGTGTACATACAGTAAGATAGCTGTGTCCTTGCTTCTTGCACTTGCCTATAGCAACTTAGCCTTGAACCCCCTGATTAGGATTCCTGTGCTCAGAGTGACCTTGAACATCCAGCGTACTCTAGGCCAGGCTGCCACAGTTTTTAACCTCTGGAGCTTCCATCACTCCCTCCCCCAGTCTTTTGCCCACAATAGTAGATGCACAATGGGCTGCATATTATCCAGTTACCTGCTTCCTCCCTGCTCAAGACAAACACATAAACCTTTGTGTTTTAAGGATTTCACTGTAGTTTTCTACAGGGACACAGAGAGGGAGTGACAGAAATAAGACCTCTGCAGAGACATCTCCTGTCTATGGTGTTTCACCTCTCATGAGATGGATAAGGAAAACCTTAGTGAGTATCAAACGTTCATTTTTATTTCAGAAAGTAGAACTCACTGGCTTTCTTATCTTCCCACTGTCCCCCAGCTTAAGGATGAAAATGGGCATGCTTCTCTCCAGGGAAAAGACTCTAGCCTAGCTGGGTATTAGAGATTTCTTGCCTCACGTGGGCATTTTGCTTCTCTGGAGCCTTCCAGACTGAATCACTTCATTACCTGACTTCTGCCATTCCCAACATGTCCTCTGGGGGTGCTGTCTCATTATGACTTGGCCTGGATCCCTTGAGGCCAGGAAGACCCCGGCTGATTATTAGGACACTGGTCTCAGAAGGCCTCACAGGACCCCGAAGATTAGAGAAGTCCCATCAGCCATGTCACTCACCAGGAGATCACATATTTTCTCAAAATTTAAAGCTTTCAATTTCTTATAGCTTAAGAACAATTTCCCTAAGGGAATCTGAGTCAAGCATGAAGAGGGGGACTGCTGTGGTTTTATTTCCTTTCTTTTTTATTTCAGTGGAGGGATGATACAATGAGGTTGGAATAGAATAGGTGATTGTCTCACCAGGTGATTTTTAGGGGATAGCAGAGATGGTGTAGCTTGAAAATAGTCTAGTATCAGTCACAGCTGTGAAGTGGGAGGGAAAGTCAGCATTCTCAGCGGGCAATGAAAGTCGGTTATTCATTACCACCAAGACTTGACAGTACACTGAGCACTCAACATTATATTTATGCTACATAAAATAATGTGATACAATTTTTATGACCCAATTTAGTCCAGTAGAGGGTATGGGTTTAATAAAGACAAGGACAATAGAATTAAAATCTCCTATAGATCTACATAACAAAAAGGAAGTGAAAAAAAGGGTGTTGTGCTAATATGACTGGAAATTGATAGCATTGTCAAAAATTTTGTCAAATGGAGAGAAAGTGCCTCCCTCACCTATCACTCTATGCTGGTACCTTGGCATATCCATGGCAAGGTACCAGATATCCATGGCAACTGGCTGGGAATGGCTAATATCCTCTCTAATAAAGAGGGAATATGCTAATTGACCCTCACCCTGTTGCAAAGATGGTGGCGCCCACAGCTAATAAGAAGGGAATATGCTAATTGATTGCCAAGCCCTCAAAGATGGTGGCGCCCACAGCCACAAGATGGCAGCACCCAGTCCCTTCAGCCCCACCGGGGCTGCAGGTGCAGCAAGGCTGGGCCCACCCTCAGGCAGGCCTGACCACTCTGCACGCCTGTATCCGGAGTCCCCCAGTCCCCTCAGCCCCCCAGCTGCCCAGGGCTGACCCAAAGCGCAGGCCAGCCTTGAATGGCAGCTGCCCAGCCGCCCAGGGCCACCCGAGGCTCAGGTGACCAGGGCCGGCTGAGGCTTGAGCTACTGGCAGTGGCAGCAGCAGCGATGTGATGGGTCATCGCCTTCTCCCTGATCGCTGGGTCACCTCCCGCCCCTGAGGGCTCCCGGACTGTGAGAAGGGGCAGGCCGGGCTGAGGGATCCCCCCCTCCAGTGCATGAACTTTTATGTACCGGGCCTCTAGTAAATATATAAGTATCACCACTAGCTGCTCCTTGGACCCATGAGGGGCTGTGGGCTCAAAGCTAAGTATGCTTTCATAGAGGAAAGAAAATGCACGTGATGTGTGGGTGGGTTTTAATTTTATGCCACCCATCAAGTGTTTATGGACCTTCCCCTAAGAATTCACTTCAGGGCTGGGTTTGACGGGGACTCAGAAAAGTCTATGACCTGGTCCTTGCCCTTGAAGAGCTCATAGCCCAGAGCACTGCAAGTTACTCTGGTAGAGTGGTCGGCAAACTGCGGCTCTTTGGCCCCTTGAGTGTGGCTCTTCCACAAAATACCACGGCCTGGGCGAGTCTATTTTGAGGAAGTGGCGTTAGAAGAAGTTTAAGTTTAAAAGATTTGGCTCTCAAAAGAAATTTCAATTGTTGTACTGTTGATATTTGGCTCTGTTGACTAATGAGTTTGCCAACCACTGGCTCTAGCATGTTTTCTTTCTTGAAGTGGTTTGGGGTGGAGGGAAAATCCGAATGCTTTTTGTTCATTCTGCCTAAAGGTATTTTTTAACTTGGTTTCTGGTACCAAGTTTGTGGTGGTGTCAGCCCCCAAAATCTCTTCTTCCTTTGTCCATCAGTCTCCCTGGACCTACCTACCTTCCTTTCCGGCCAGAGCCCAACGTGACCACACCACCAGGTGCCCAAATATTTGATTAGATGTTATTCTGGATGTATGTCTGTGAGAGGGTTTTGGATGAGATGAGCATTTGGATTTGTAGACTGAGTGAAGCACATTGACCTTCCCAGTGTGGGTGGACATCCCCCACCTGTGGAGGGCCTGAATAGAACAAAGGGGAGAGGAGAGGAGGGTTTGGTCTCTGCCTAACTGCTAAGCTGGGCCCTCAGTCCTCCTAATTCCAGAACCTTGACTGATACATGACCTTCAGTTAGTTATAGGAGTATGGTGGGGACAGAAGCCAGGCTGAAATGAGTTGATGAGAAGGGAGGAAGTGAAGGTGGTATTCTGTCTAGAATGGATATAAGGAAGCAATTTGATAGTATTGGGCCAGGTACATAGGGGCACTCACTCCTCCCTTCCCTCTTTGAGGGGCATACCTTTTAGAGAGCATTTCCTTTGAGAATTTATGAGTTACAGGGCAGAATAGACGCTGCCCACAAGTTGAGAAGCAGTGACTGAAAGTGTGTGCGGGAAGGGCAGTTGGTGGGACATGGTCCCCAGGGAGTGGATGGGGAAGGAGTCAAGAGTACGACCTGGTTGTATGAACTCAGACAAGTTACTCATCCTTTTGAACCTCCCTGTCTTTATTTATAAACTGTATATCACAGTGCCCACTCCACTAGCTTGTAAGGGTTAAATGAGACAGGCCTGGTACATAGGGGGCAGTCACTCCTTCCTTCCCTCCTTCTCTCTCAGCTTCCTGACATCACTGTCCACTGTCTGCTGGGTTCCACGTCTCTATCTGCTCCTGTGACTGGGGTCAGGCTTTAAACCATGGCTGTACCATGTACTGACTTTAGACAGGTTATCCAATCTACCCAAGCCTGGGTCTTGACACCTGTAAGCCAGGAATACTATTTCTACTTAAGGGCTTTTTGTGAAGGTTAAACAAAATAGTATATATAAAGCACCTAATGAAGTACCTAACTCACACAAGATATGGTCAAGGACAAAATAGTTTAAGTGCCTCAATAGAGGTTAAAGGCTTTATCCAACTGACGTGCATCAGGGAGCAACTGAAGGCCAGGGCACTCTTAGTCAAGGCGGGATTGTAGTTTTATGGGGTGAAAAGAAGAAAGGAGTATGTGTCCTTGTGTTGGCTTAGGTAGTTATGATCATCACTAATTGCCATGAAACTTGGGCTTTGAACTGCGCCTCTTGTTCAGGACCACTGGTACACCCCTGGAACAGTTTTTTCAAGAGCTGTTTTTTTGTTTGTTTGTTTTTTAACTTTGCAGCTTGTCTGCTAGGTTCAGGGAGGAGAAGATAACAGGGGTGGGGGGGAGGGGAAGACGAAAGAGGGAAAAAGAGGAAAAAGGGGAAAAAAGAGAAAGAGAACAATGGTTGAAGTAAGGAAACTTGGAGGCCTCATCATGTCTGTTTTAATTCTTTTTATTTATTTACTTTATTTATTTTTTATTGATTTCAGAGAGGAAGAGAGAGGGAGAGAGATAGAAACATCAATGATGAGAGAGAATCATTGATCGGCTGCCTCCTGCACGCCCCCTACTGGGCATGAACCCACAACCTGGGTATGTGCCCTTGACCAGAATTGAACCCGGGACTCTTCAGTCTGCAGGCCCACGTTCTATTCATTGAGCCAAACCAGCTAGGGCTGTTTTAATTCTTTATAATATTCAACAAATGTTCTGAATGAATAAATAAATACATGCGTGTCTGACCTAGGAGCTCTTCTAGTACAATTTTAACTGAGATATCAAGTTATCCACATGAAAATTCTTTTCACTCATGCTTGTTTTTAAAAACAAGACTTTAAAACAGTTGTTAGTATGGAGAAATAATACAAATAATAATACAAGAATAAACTATGTTTTGCGTACTCATAACTGTAAATCTACTTTTGCCCTACACTTTGTATTTAAGTAATATACATTAAGTTATTAAATAACAAATACACACACACACACACACACACACACACACACACACACACACACACATATCTCTGTGTGTGTCTCCCAGGTTTCCCTAAGCTCTCTACCCTATAGTCCCCTTTTTTAAAAAAAATATTGAGCCAGAATGGTTCAAGATTCCTTCTTTGATGGTTACAGAATTCGTGTTTTCCGTGGGGTTTTCTCAAGAAGTATTTTTGAGTTTCCCTAAGAATGTTTGTGTGAGTCAGAAATGGGTGTGCCTATTGCTTGTCACCTCAGCCAGCCATCTTGCTCCAAAAGGCTACCCCTGGTCTCTGGGTCACCCTTTGCCACGTTATAACCTTTCTACAGGTTTTTCAGATTCTTGTTCTGCTGCCTCTGCACAGGTCCTTTCCTCTCTGTCTAGGACACAGCTAAACTCAAGTCATAAATTTCAACAAGACTTAATTAAAGGTTTAGTGGTGACAGCTTCAACATATGGAAAATAAATCTTAAACGGGATCACAGGCATTTAACCCCTAACCACCAGAAAACATGTCTCTTCCGCAGAGGCCGAACTCTCCTTGGCTTCCTGCTGCCGCCTGCTGCAGGCCTCGCAGGCTGTCATCCCACGTACACAGACATGCCTACGGCCATCCCTTCTGTCCATGTTCAGGCCTCTGGCATCCTCAGGCCCCACCAGGAGGGTGCATGGGGCAGCCTGCACCTGCCTTCTTCCCATTTCCTCCCTGTCCTCATCCATGTCCCCTCTGCCCATAGAGACAGCTGTTACTACATAAACAGTGCTGTAATGCCTCCATGTGTCAACATTCAAAAATTGTGGAAGAGGCGTTATCTTTGCCAAATCAAACCGCTGTCTTGAAGTGTTTCTCCTTCCCAAACAAAAATTTCATCTTGCCCTAAAATGATGTATTAGTTTCCTATGGCTGCTCTATCAAATTGCCACAAACTTGATAGCTTAAAACAACATAAATTGATTACCTTCCAGTTCTAGGGGCAAGAAGTCTGAAATGGGTCTCACTGGGCTAAGATTAAGGTATCAGCAAGGATGTATTCTTTGTGGAGGCTTTAGGATAGAGTCTGTGTGTGTGCGTGTGTGTGCGTGTGTGTGTGTGTGTGTGTGTGTGTGTGTTCCTTTTCCCGTGTCTAGAGGCCGCCAGCTTTCATTCCTTGGCTTGATGTCTCCTTCCACCTTCAAAGCCAGCAATGGCCAGCTGAGTGTCTCCCACTTCTGACACTGACTGTCCTGCTTTTTTTCTCTTGTAAGGACTCTTGTGATTACAATCCAGGATGATCTCCCATCTCAAGATCCTTACGCACACAGGAAAAAATTGCTTTTGTCAGGTAAGGTAAAATTCACAGGTTCTCTCTTCCTCTATCTCTCAAATTGATTTTCAGAAAGGAAAAATGGGTACTCAAGAATATTATAATGGGTACAGGGTACATACAATCTGATTATCCATAGCTTCCAACAACAAAGTGCATAAGGAGATATCAGGATGCATTCTACTTTCCACCATGGCCTGATGGACACTCTGTAAACAAGAAATTACACCAACAGTATTCAGCCACATCTTCCCCATCTGCTCCTTTATCATTTACTCTTGGTTCTGTCAGAAACCACTTTACCACCTATGTTATTTTTACTTATCTTCAAATTAGGTGGTTGAGATAATAGTTATATTTTGTATGTGGAATAATTGGTTTTATTGCTCATTATTTATGCATTTCTATAGCCCCAAAATTTCCTTTTATACTCATTGTTCTAGATAAGACCCTTCATTGATTTCAGCAGAGTAACTAGTTGAGTTGTACTGTATAGGCTTCTGAAAAACTTCAGGTCTTAGAATTTCTTTCATGAAAAAATAATAGGATGAATGGCCATTGCTATCTTGTATCTCTCTCCTTTTTTTGAAAAATTCTGAAAATAGAATACATTGTCTTCTGGCACTGCAAGTTGTAGTAGAGAAATGTGAAATTATCCTCATAGGTGGAAAGGTGGTTTCTAACAAAACCAATTCTTTCCCTCATCTACTGGTTTCCACCACCACCTCACCACAGGAAATGACTATCACTACATTTAGCTAATAGATATTACCACTGGAGAATGCTTTTTATGCACCAACAATAAATATATTCTATTTTCTCTCTTTACAAAACACAGAGGAGAGGAAGGAATGAAGATAATAATTTTAACTTGGTTGGAATAAAAGCAGGGTACAGAAGACACAAAAAGAGGTATATTGGCTCTCAGTGTAAGCTAATGATTAGTGAGAAAGCATGAAGGAAGTCCAAGTATCCAAACAGGACATAGTTCCTTATCTGCCATAAAAGAAGGTCTAAAGTTATGCTTGAATAAAAAGACATAAATGCTGGTTATAATACACAGATATTTATGGAAAGTCTGAAGTTGATGAGTAAAGTTAAGAGTATTTACCTTCTAAGTCATCTATAATAATAAAAGCATAATATGCAAATTGACTGAATGGCCGAACAGCGGAACGACCATCCTGACGACCATGCTATGACACCCACTGGCACCAGGCCAGCCAAGGTGGGTGCAATGCGATTGGTCAGGGGCCCCACCATCGCCCCATGATCACTCCACAGAGGAAGGCCCAGGCCACTGGCCAGTGGGGTGATCAGGGGACTCTGTGATCGCCCCAAAGAGGGAGGTCCGGGCTGCTTGGTGACGGCACTGCGGCAGGTGGGCAGGGCCTCTCTCTGCAGGGGCAATTGATCACGGGCTCTGGGACTGGAAGAGGGCACAGGCCGGGCTGAGGGATCCCACCCCCCACCCCCAGTGCACAAATTTTGTGTACTGGGCCTCTAGTACTAGAATAAAAAAGAAACGAATGTTGCTTTCACATCAAAAATCCATATTAAAATGGGACCTCAAGGGAAAGTAATGTTTAATACATAAACTAGGATGACAGACCTAGTATTGCAACAATCACAATGCTATTCAACTTGAAATAGTGGTTTGATAAATTGTAGTTTATTGGCCCTTTGGAGGGTGGTGAGGATGAAGGAAAAATCTTTGTAAGGAATGAGAGAGAATGAAAAGCATTTAAGATGTGAAGTGAAAAACTGTGTGTGTTAGGACTGCCATTATGAAATAAAGCTGGCAGGTGGAGAGCCATGTGGTAGGGTGGAAGTGTGGAAATGACAGGATTCATTTTTGTTCTTGTTTTTATTAATTAAAATTTCATTTAGTTTTGTTTTTGTATTAGCTTTTCCTTTATTAAACTGTAGTATTAAGGATTATAATCTATGAAACCATCCTAAAAAATCTCTTAGGTTAAAAATCTCTTCCCACTGTTAATTCTAATCCTTCTGAGATTATCAATATTAACAACCTGATGTATATCTTCCCATAATTTCCTTTATGCTCAAACATAAACACATATATTTAGGACTTTTGGAGTTGTTGTTGGTGTTTGTTTTCATAGAAATAGAATCATAGTAGAAATGTAACTGTAAATTGCTTTTTCTATTTAACAGCATACCACAGACAATAATAGATAGATCTATTTCAATCTTTTAAACAGTTGCATAATAGTTCATGGCATGGGTATATCATAATTGTGTCAAGAACATCACTTATTCTGGGATATTTAAGACCTTTCCAGACTTTTGCTTCTATAAACAATAATATGATAAATATTCTAATATATACATCCTTATAAATTGGAGTTTTATTTCTGTTAGGTAGACTTTTTTAAAGAGGGATTTCTAGACAGCTGGTTGAATTGTTTATTAAAAAAGAAAGGACTTGGATAAAAAGGTATTTTTCATTTTTTGCAAATTCATGCATATTTACTTTTGCCCTAGTTTTCTGAGATGATCGTTCTTTGTAGAACCAAAGATAAAAGTTTGAAGCTGGCTTCTTTTAGGCCGCATCTTGTTCCATTCTGAATGAAATTTTAGGTCAGAAGTTGAGGGACACATAAATTTTGAGGAAGAAAAGATGGTAATAGAGAGCGTCAGAGAAAAAAATGATCAGTGCCAAAGGCGAAGAGATCATAAAGAAAAAGAGGTGGTTGGCAGCGTTAATGCTGCAGAGAGTCAGAGGAGATTCCTTTGGTTGATGGGGAGGAGGGCTATTCACGAATTTCTTATGCCTCTGCTGGGCACAAGGCAAGATGGTGTTTTTCCATTCCTTTGATGTTAGGCATGGTCATGTGTCTGTTCTAGTGAGTGAAATGAGTGCAGAAGTGACAGGTGCTACTATGAGGTAGAAGACTTGTAAGAGATGGTCCTCCTTTGCCATGTCTCTTTCTCCCTAGCATAGTGAAAAGTAACATTCCAGGTATGAAGACTCTGTGAGCCAGACTTCCGGAGTGAGGGTGACACATGGCAGAGTCCCCTTACCTCCCAGCCAATGCGGGTGGACGCATGTAGCACAAGGGAGCTATAAACCTTGTTTTAAGCCTCTGAGGTTTTACGGTTATTTGTTACTGTAGCACCATGTAGTCCATCCTGACTGATACAGTCACCTAGAAAAGAGGTTCAGTTGAGAGATACTGAAGTCTGACCTCAAGAGGGTAAAGAGTAATCAGATTATAGCTCAGGGGGTTAAAGAGGCTGTGTGCGGTGAGGAAGTGTAGGTAGCAAGTGTTGAATTTCTTCAAGTTTGCTTAGGGGCTTTCAGAACCCAGTTCTGCCAATTAGTTAAATAAACACTCCTTGGGAAAATCTAGGAATAATTCTAGAACACTTTAAAAATAACCCTAGAAACATTAACTGCATAAATAATGACAAAACCAAGACACACATTGTAGAATTCTTTATAGATAAAGATTCCAGCAGCTTTTATGTATCTCAGTGTGTACTGAATATACAAGAATATCACACAATAAATTCCTCTGTGTTTACTTCTAGGGAAAAAAAATGTTTCTGCCGGTGAAAGACCTTTCCTTTTATTAGTTAATGAGAATTATGTCTACATTCCTATAACCCCCCATTCCCTGTCTTCTTGTCTTGATTGCTAGGGGTTAAGAGATTTTTCTTTCACTAGACGGTTCGGTACAGCTTTTCCTCTTCGGCTCTAGCTCATGCAGCAGGGGGTCAGGCATGGGGTCGTGTTGGCCAATCTACAGGACTCAGACAACCCAGCGTGGCCGAGGCAGCAAAGGCTCTGTTCCTGATTATGTCGAAGACAACTTGGGATATCTTATAACTGGAAAAGACCTACCAGAAATGCGATGGGAGCATAGAGGAGCCAAGAGGGAGGGAATTTGTGTATGTGTGTTTATCTATTTGGAAAAGGATGGCCCTAAACCAGGAATCACATAACTAGCAAAATGCAGCAATATCTTGAGAATCGTTCAGTGACAGTTGGATAGACTAAAGAGGGAAAACAATGTCCGTAAGGGCCTTGTTCCCAGCAGGTAAGACCAGAACTGTTTACCATCACATAAGATCAGAGCCTTAGGAACTGCGGGTCACATGCTTTTAGTGGATTGTGAAACTGAGTTTATATTGAAAATAGGGTAGAAACCATCAGCATGCGTCCCATGTAGTAAAGGTAAGATTGTGGGCTTTTTAAAATGAGACTTTTGTTTCTGGTGCGTGTGTGTGTATCCTGGGTTGTGATCAATAATGTATTTCTTACTGAAGGTTCTGGGTCAAAACAATTTGAAAACCACTGGTCCAGAGCCTATGGGAGCAGGAATTTATTCTGAGGATTGGTCAGACCAGCACCATCAAGAGACCTAAAGTGGGTGATACCGAAAGACGGGCGAAAACTAGACGTTGCTGAGGAAAGGATGCCTTAGAGAGCAAAGGCAGGGGTAGTCCCACTGACTTTCCAGTGAGCTGGAGGCGGGCATGCAGACAAGAGGGGGCGGTTTAGATGCCTGGGCACTGGCTCGGCTGCACATAGTTTGTTAGAGTCAATAAATGTTTCAATTGGTAACTATGTCAGTAGCAATTTATATTAAATCTCTCCTTGATCTTGGATCAATCTCCTCCTGCATAATAAGCCAGAGGGATAATCTGAGAGAGAAACTGAAGGTCAAACCCAAGAAGTGGTGCCGAACCGAAGGGGCTGAGGTGAGGGGAGTGCAAATTGAGTGAGAAGGACAGGGAGGTCGGAAGCCTGGAGAATCAGAAGCAGGTCAGAGCTGGGGCTTCTGGCAAAGACCTTGATGGTGTTGAAGGCATGTTTTTAGGTGGTTCTGCTGCACAGTGTAAGGGCAAGCCTGAGAGAGTCAAGTACCCACGAAACACATATCTTTCCCTGTGTTACCTGGCCTTTTGGCTTTGCTATTTTATTTTAGGATAAAAATGCCTTTGAATCATTCATTAAAAGCTACTGTTAATTCTTTTCCTAAGCCAGTAGTATGTATGTGAGTGATAAATAAGTAAATAGAAATTGGTAAAATAGCTCATTTTATTTTGTCTTATCCTCTTGTTTATCTCAGCCTTTGGCAAGTTTGCAGTCTGAAGCTTTCCCCTATCAGTAGGAGTTTTAGAGAGCATCCACCATAGCCCAAAATGATGGCTATCCTTGGGATCCACAGATACTTTAAACAGTCACAATCGTCTCTACTAAAGTGTTACCTTCTGTCTTTCTCATTTAACTTGTAGGCATCACTTTCTGACCCCTGAAGGCTGTTCTAGCCACAGAACCAGAATGATCACAGTACTGAGATTTCTTTTTCCTTCTCTCATCCAGACTGAAATTGTAATTCTGTGTGTGTACGGTGCCACCACAGTTAAATTGCTGATACAGAAGAATTCAGTGTAGGTTATTGTCAGTGGCAGAGGGTGAAACATGTGCTTGTTGGAACATCTATCTTTTTCTCTTTTGTTTTCAGGAAGATTGTAAGAATGAAAAGATCTTCGTGAGGGTAGTACCATATTTTATTTAACCCAACACTGGTTAATAAATAAGAAGACATTTAAGGCAGGATATAACATAGAATAAGATTTGTTTTTAAAGAAATAAACATACATCTTTTCTAAAAATTTAACTTCTGTCGCAATGTTAATTGCCTTTGGTTATTACTTAACCACAGTCTTACTTTTATTTAATTTTTAAAATCTATTTATTTACTCCTTGCAGATAAATCTGGTCTGTAAAGATTTGCCTTTGGCCCATTAAAGCCTCTAGCAATCAGCTTTTCATTTCAGACACCAGTTTGCATCCATCGATCACCTAGCCTTGTGTGTTCTTAGCTCTGATTAATCCTAAAACTCAGATTTCCCCCACTAGACCACATTGCTAATTTCTTAAAGGACCCATGCTTTCAACTGCCTTATGACCATTTAAAATCTGTAGGGAAAATCAAAGCAAAATAAAATTTAAAACCCAAACAGATTTTCTCATAATCTTAAGTACTACTTTCCCATCAAACATTTTTTTTGTTTTAATGTTGACATTACTGCAGGAGTCCCCCTCCCCCTCCTTTGCCTATCTCCACCCTCCCCTGCTCCCTGTCCCCCACTTCCTTGGCCTTTACCAAATTATTGGCCATGTCCATGGGTTATGCATATATATTCTTTAGCTATTTTCTTCACCTTTTTTATCAAGTGACTCCCCTCCCCTTGGGCACCGTCCATGTATCCATACTTCTGGTTCCGTTTTGTTTGTTAGTTTATATTTTTTCACATATTAGTGAGATCATATGGTATTTGTCTTTCTCTGACTGTTGTATTTCACTTAACATAATATTCTCCAGGTCCATCCATGATGTTGCAAATGATAAGACTTCCTTCTTTTTTAAAGTCGCATAGTATTTCATTGTGTAAATGTACTAGTTTCTTTTTCTACTCATCTGCTGATGGGCCCTTGAGCTGTTTCCAGATCTTGACTGTTGTAAATTGTGCCGCTAAGATCACTGGGTCAAAAGGTAGTTCCATTTTTTAACTTTTTGAGGAAACTCCATACTGTTCTCCACAGTGGCTGCACCAGTCTGCATTCCCACCAGCAGTGCACGAGGGTTCCCTTTTCTCCACATCCTCACCAGCACTTGTTATTTGTTGATTTAGTAACCATTCTGTCAGGTGTGAGGTGATACCTCATTGTAGTTTTTATTTGCATCTCTTTATGTATTTTGGAAATTAATCCTTCATGGGTTGTATCATTTGATAAAAAGATACAAAATATCTAAGGGGAAAAATGTTGTGTGTCTCTCCTGTCTATCCATGCCTCTGCCCTCTCCCCACAAAGAGCTAACAAAAATTTTCTTAAACAGAGGTTTGGTCTGAATTTGGAGACAGCAGAAATGAACTTTATACATTTTAAAAAATATTTTAAAAATTATTTCAGAGAGGAAAGGAGAGGGGGAGAGAGAGATAGAAACATCAATGATGAGAGAGAATCATTGATTGGCTGCCTCCTGCACACCCTCCACTGGGGATTGAGTCTGCAACCCAGGCATGTGCCCTGACAGGGAATCAAACCATGACCTACTGGTTCATAGGTCGTCACTCAACCACAAGGGCATGAGCCACGCTGGTTGGGCCAAAAGTGAACTTTAAAGGTAACATGGTTTACATGTGTGCTGGGATTCCGAATAGCCCCTTCTTCCGTGCACAACCTGATGTGCATGGCTCCTCATTGCTTTGAACAGTTCCAGATCCTTAGTAATTTGAGTTTATCTCAAAAATTACTGAACTGCACGGCAAGAAATTAAACTAAAAATTACGTTCATCCATCACCTTTTATGAGCCATGAAAAACTACATGGGGAATAAATCTTCGCAAGCAAGACAGTTTCTGTTATAAGTGGTTCTTCTCACTTCAAAGGCATTAATATGCAAACCCATAACCTGCCGTGCACTCAGCTTTGTGTGAGAAGGGGAACAAATCAATCCCCTCCTTCTGTTTGCCTTGTTGATTAACACTATTCTTGTCTGTGCCTGGGGTATGGGAAATCATGCTGCTTCTTCCTTAAAGAGGTAGGCGCTCCGGAAACCCCCCAACGAGGGAGGGAATCAGCACTTACTGTGAGCCTCCTGCGGGCACTCAACACCCTCAGAAATTCTGAGAGGTTTTTGTTATCTCCACTTTCCAGTGGAGGAATAGAAAGCTCGGAGAGCCCAGAAAACTCTGCCAAACTGGCCTTGCTACAAGTATGAGCCAGGTCTGAATGCAGCTGTCTTACTCCAAACACTTCTCAGATTCCTCCAAGACACTCCTCAAAAAGCAGCCAAAGAAAGCAAGAAAAGGATGCCCCAAGCAACCAGAGCCTTTCAAGTGTGTGCCCCGTGGAGGATGAAGAGTTCTGCAGGTCACCAGTTCCCACAGATAGTGCCTTCACGCTGCTCAGTTTGCCCAGAAGTCTCATCAGCTGTTCGTTCTGTGGACTAAAGGGGCCACAGGCTAACCTGACAAACTCAGGGGAGGCCTGCATAGCAGTCTTGCAAAGTCAGATACCTAAAGGAACCACAAAGGATGATCTGAAATTAAATTTTAAAAGGAATTGTGGTGGGTAGTTATGTCGTCCTAGGCCGGTATCTTCACTAACAACGTCAACCTTTACCTTAACTGAGCCTCTCTGTCTTTTTGCATCTATAATAACATACCCTTTGAAATGTCTGTAACGTCCCTTTTTCTGGACCCCTTGGGGCACAACCTAATGTGCTAGGCACCAGGACAGATACCACAAATTCCTTCATTATCATGTTAATTGTTCCTGCACTCACCTAAGTATGTTGTCTATAATTTTACTTTTTATCCAATCCCAGAGGTTTCCCCCGCTTTGCTTTCTCCCACCGCTCTAGTCTATCACCAGTGGATTTCATGTAACCCACAATGTATAAATACAGATGTAACCCCCCATTCTCCGGAGCATTATCTCAATTCATTGAGGTTCTGCTTCCCGGCATATGTCGACAGTTTGGCTCAAATAAACTCACAAGAATTGTTTATAGGTTTCAGCCCTGACTGGTTTGGCTCAGTGGATAAAGCATCGGCCTGCGGACTCAGGAGTCCTAGGTTCGATTCCGGTCAAGGGCATGTGCCTTGGTTGCGGGCACATCCCCTGCAGAGGGTGTGCAGGAGGTGGCTGATCGATGTTTCTCTCTCATTGATGTTTCTGGCTCTCTGTCCCTCTCCCTTCCTCTCTGTAAAAAAGAAATCAATAAAATATATTTTAAAAAATTATTTATAGGTTTCAATGGTTTTTTGATGTTAACAGTTCTCTGTGATCATCTCAGCTGTGGGTGGGAAGGTGCCACAAGTGAGTCATGCCATGTGCCCCCACACAGCCCTCAGGAAGGTAAGGAAGGCTCCACCTTGACACGTTTGGAAGAAATTCATTCCTGCCTGGATGACATTCTTGTTTACTAGGCATCTGGCAGTCGGTCCCCCCTCCCTTACCTCCAAATGGTTAACAGCTATCAAAGTCAGAGTCATTGCCTTTCAAGCAGAAACTCCTTCTCTCTACCCTTTGCAGAACATCAAGTTGCAGTCTCCTTGGTTGGCAACCGATCATAGGGCACTGCGGTCTTGCTGGCTCTTTCTGGCTCTCTGCTCAGACCCTCGCCACTGGTTACTGCGCATGGGGAGAAACCAGAGAGCAATTCCTCCTTGCAGGTTTCCCGAGTCCAAGGCTGTTTAAGCAGTAGCCTGAGTTATATCTGTGTTTTATGGCAGAGACAAATTGCAAGCCTGCCTTAGCCGGTTTGGATCAGTGTATAGAGTGTCAGCCTGCGGACCCAAGGGTCCCAGGTTCGATTCCAATCAAGGGCATGTACCTTGGTTTCAAGCTTCTCCTCGACCTGGATCCTGGTCGGGGCTCATGCAGGAGGCAACCAATGGATATGTTTCTCTCACATCGATGTTTCTCTCTGTCTTTCCCTCTCTCACTCTCCCTAAAATCAGTGGAAAATATCCTTGGGCAACAACAACAAAAAAATTGCAAACCTTTTACACAATTAAGATGCTATCTTCATAAATAACCCACATTGATTTCCTGGCTCATTACAGAGAAGCTAGGGTGCTACCCCCACAGAATAGCAGGTCCCCATCTCATTATATCCCATGACAGCTTCTGTAGAAAGTATAATATGAATGACATTCTTATCTCAATCCACTGCCCACTTTTGGACTCACAATGCCTACTGTATGGCCTCCCTAACATCTCCTAAGTCCTCAGCCTGTTGTGTGTTGATTGCACACACCTTGCCAATCAGTTTCCCTTTTGCCCATCAGCAGCTAGGTCTTACTGGAGGATAGTCACACCACCAGGCCAATGGTGCCACTTTTCAAACCATCACACTTCAAGCTTTAGCAGGGCTCTCAACACAGCTAAGCAATCAACAGTCAGCTCCAAGAGATTCCTGATCACATTCACATCCCTCAGGGACCTGTGTCAGTCTTTTAGATGGTGACATCATGTTACTGTGGACAGTGCCTGGCATAGAGAAGGTGTGCTAAATTGCAAAAATAGGCACAAGTTCTGTGTAGCTCCTCTTGTCTATTTCTTCTCCCCTGACTGCATGACTTGATTTGCCCTCATTAGCACATAAGGCTTTAAAATGGGAGCACTGAGGCTTAACTTCGCCTGTGCTGAAAATACATCTATCATCATGTGAAAATCCCAAGCTAGTTTCCCAGAGGCTGACAGACCCAAGGGAGCACAGATGGACTGTCCCAGCAAAGGTCCTCTAGACCTCAGCCAGCCTGCCCACTCCTGGAATGTGGATGTGGCCATGCTACACTGTCCAGTCCCAGCTGTGCCACCAGCTGTCTGCAGAGACCCTTCCCCCGCAAAGAAACAGGCCAGAAGAATTGCCTGGCTGACCCACTGAATCATGAACAAATAAAATAGTTGTTGTCTTAAACTGCTAAGTTTGGGGATGGATTTCTTCTAGCAATAAATAACTGAATTAGTAAGCAGATAATAAATATAGAATGAAGGTAGACAAAGGTGTCTGCACGTTGGCTGAGGAGAAAAACTCCAGTCTGCACTGGAGGCCAGAAGTAAGGAATGAGTCTGGCTGATGGAAACATGAAAGCCGGAAGAGGTAGGTGCTGGAAGCCAATTTCAGCATGTCATAACTGCAAGAATTTCATCAAAAGGTTGATGAAACTTGGGGACTCAACAAGGGCTAAGTCACATATGTTATCACCTGTTGGGAATGGCTGAAGGCATTTCCCCAAAACCTGAATAGGATGATCATTTGCTGCCAGACAGCTCAGGGCATCTTTTTTTTTTTTTAGTACAGGAATTTTTTGTTGTTGTTTAAAATATTACATCTATTAGTACATATATCTCTTTTTCCCCCCAATTGACCTTCTCACAGCCTCCCCTACCCCCTGTTGCATGCCCTCATCCCACCCGCCCAGTGTCTTGTGTCCATTGGTGTGCTTATATGCATGCATACAAGTACTTTGGTTGATCTATTTCCCTCCCTCCCCAACACTCCCCAGCCTTCCTGCTGTAATTTGACAGTCTGTTCGGTGCTTTACTGCCTCTGTATCTACCTTTTTATTCATCAGGTTATTAATGTTCTTTATTTTCCATAAATGAGTGAGGTCATGTGGTATTTTTCTTCGTTGCCTGGCTTATTTCACTTAACATAATGCTCTCCTGGTCCATCCATGCTGCTGCAAATGGTAAGAACTCCTTTTTTATAGCAGCGTAGTATCCATTGTGTAGATGTACCATAGTTTTCTAATCCACTCATCTGCTGATGGGCATTTAGGCTGTTTCCAAATCTTAGCTCTAGTGAGTTGTGCTGCTATGAACATAGGGTGCATATATCCTTTTTGATTGGTGTTTCTAGTTTCTTGAGATAAAATCCTAGAAGTGGGATTACTGGGTCAAATGGGAGCTCCATTTTTAGTTTTTTGAGGAAACTCCATACTGTTCTCCACAGTGGCTGCACCAGTCTGCATTCCCACCAGCAGTGCACGAGAGTTCTTTTTTTCCGCATCCTCCCCAGCACTTGTCATTTGTTGGTTTGCTGATGATTGCCATTCTGACAGGTGTGAGATGGTACCACATTGTCGTTTTGATTTGCATCTCTCGGACAATTAGTGACTTTGAGCATGTTTTTATATGTCTCTTGGCCTTCCTTCTGTCTTCTTTCAAAAAGATTCTATATAGGTCCATGGCCCATTTTTTTATTGGATCATTTATCTTCCTTTTATTAAGTTGTATAAGTTCCCTCTAGATGTTGGAGATTAAACCCTTATCAGTGATAACATTTGCAAATATGTTCCCCCATACAGTAGGCTTTCTTATTGTTTTGTTGATGGTTTCTTTTGCTGTGAAAAAGCTTTTTATTTTGATATAGTCCCTTTTGTTTATTTTCCCTTTAGCTTCCATTACCCTAGGAGAGGTATAGGTGAAGAAATTGCTTCAGCATATGTCTGGGATTTCTCTGCCTGTGGATTCCTCTAGTAATTTTATGGTTTCCCGTCTTAAGTCCTGTATCCATTTTGAGTTAATTTTTGTGTATGGTGTAAGTTGGTGATCTAGGTTTGTTTTTTTTTTTGCATGTATCTGTCCAATTTTCCCAGCACCATTTATTGAAGAGATGACTGTCTTGACTTCATTGTATGTTCATGCCTCCTTTGTCAAATATTAATTGAGCGTAGTGGTTTGGGTTGATATCTGGATTCTCTATTCTATTCCATTGGTCTATATGTCTGTTCTTGTGCCAGTACCAGGCTGTTTTGAGAACAGTGGCTTTGTAATACAGCTTAAAATCTGGTATTGAGATCCCACCTACTTTGTTCTTCTTTCTCAGGATTGCTGTGGCTATTTGGGGTCTTTTAAAAATTCCAGATGAATTTATGGAGAGTTCTTTCTAGGTCTGTGAAATATGCCATTGATATATTAATGAGGAGTGCATTGAATCTATAGATTGCTTTGGGTAGTATGGACATTTTAATGATGTTGATTCTATCAATCCATGAACACGGTATGTTCTTCCATCTGTTTACGTCTTCCTCTATCTCTTTTTTCAGTGTCCTGTAGTTTTCTGCATATAGGTCTTTTACCTCCTTATTTAAGGTTAATTCCTAGGTATCTTAATTTTTTTAGTATCTTAATTTTTTTGGTGTGATGGTAAATGGGATGTTTTTTTAGTCTCCCTTTCTGTAAGTTCACTATTGGTGTATAAAAATGCCATAGATTTCTGGGCATTAATTTTGTATCCTGCTACATTGCCAAACTCAGTTATTAAGTCTATTAGTTTTTTGATGGAGTCTTTTAGGTTTTTTATATGTTCAATATCATGTCATCTGCAAATAAGGACAGCTTTACTTCTTTGTCAATTTCTTTTCCAATTTGGATGCCTTTTATTTCTTCTTCTTGTCTAATTGTAATCGCTAATACTTCCAGTACTTTGCCAAACAGGAGTGGTGAGAGTGGGAATCCCTGTCTTGTTCTTGTTCTTAGGGGAAATGGTTTTAGTTTTTGCGCATTGGGTATGATGTTAGCTGTGAGTTTATCATATATGGTTTTTATTATGTTGAGGTATGATCCTTCTATTCTCACCTTGTTGAGTGTTTTTATCAAGAAGGGATGTTGGATTTCGTCAAATGCCTTTTCTGTGTCAATTGATATGACTATGTGATTTTTATTTCTCAATTTGTTTATGTGATGTATCATGTTTATTGATTTGCGGATATTGTACCATCCTTGCATCCCTGGGATAAATCCTACTTGGGCATGGTGTATGATCTTTCTGATGTACTTCTGGATCCAATTTGCTAGAATTTTGTTGAGGATTTTGGCATCTATGTTCATGAGGGATATTGGCCTGTAATTCTGTTTCATTGTGTTGTCTTTATCTGGTTTTGGTATTAAGGTGATGCTGGCTTCATAGAATGAGCTTGGAAATGTTCCTTCCTCTTGAATTTTTTGGAATAGTCTGAGGAGGATAGGTTTTAGTTCTTCTTTGAATGTTTGGTAAAACTCCCCTGTGAAGCTGTCTGGCCCTGGGCTTTTGTTTGCTGGAAGCTTTTCGATGACTGCTTCAATTTCTTCCATAGTTCTTGGTCTATTGAGATGTTTAAATTCTTCCTGATTGAGTTTTGGAAGGTTATATTTTTCTAGGAATATGTCCATTTCCTCCAGTTTTTCCAGTTTGTTGGAATAGAATTGTTCATAGTATTTTTAAACAATCCTTTGTATTTCGGTGGGGTCTGTTGTTATTTCTCCTCTTTCATTTCTGATTTTGTTTATTTGGGTCCTCTCTCTTTGCTTCTTGGTGAGCCCTGCTAGAGGTTCATCAATCTTGTTTATACTTTCAAAGAACCAGCTCTTTATTTTGTTGATCTTTTGTATTTTTTTTGGTCTCAATGTTGTTTATCTCCACTCTGATTTTTATTATTTCCTTCCTTCTGCTTACACTGAGCTTTTCTTGTTGTTCTCTTTCTAACTCTTTGAGTTGTAGGGTTAGGTAATTTATTACCATTGTTTCTTGTTTTCTTTCAGTAGGCTTGTAGAGCTATGAACTTCCCTCTCAATACTGCTTTCGTTGTGTCCCATAGATTTTGGATTGTTGTGTTTTCATTGTCGTTTGTTGCCATGATGTTTTTTATTTCTTCTTTGATCTCTCTGGTAACCCAGTCGTTGTTTAATAGCATGCTGTTTAGCCTCCATGTATTTGATTTTTTTGGGTTGTTTTTATTGTAGTTGATTTCCAGTTTTATGCCACTATGATCTGAGAAGATGGTTGATGTGATTTCTATCTTCTTGAATTTGAAGAGACTTTGCCTATGACCCAACATATGGTCTATCTTTGAAAATGACCCATGTGCACTTGAGAAGAATATATATTCTGTGGCTTTGGGGTGAAATGTTCTGAAGATGTCAATTAATTCCATCTGGTCTAGTGAGTCATTTAGGATTTATGTTTCTATGCTGATTTTTTGTTTAGAGGATTTGTCCAACGGTCATAGTGGGTATTAAAGTCTCCTACTATGATTGTATTGCTGTCAATCTCCCCCTTGATATCCTCCAGGAATTTTTTTTATGTATTTGGGTGCTTCTGTATTGGGTGCGTATATGTTTACCAGAGTTATTTCTTCTTGTTGGATTGCTCCCTTTAGTATTATGAAGTGGCCTTCCTTATCTCCTGTTATGTCCTTCACTTTGAGATCTAATTTGTCAGGTATAAGTATTGCTACCCCAGGTTTTTTTTCATTTCTATTCTCCTGAAAAACCTTTTTCCATCCCTTCACCCTCAATCTGTGTGCGTCTTTTTTTATGAGGTGGGTTTCTTGTAGACAGCAGATATATGGATTGTGTTTTCTTATCCAATCCGTTACCCTCTGTCTTTTTTTTTTTTAATTTATTTATTTATTTTTTAAAATTTTATTTTATTTTTATTGTTTTAAGTATTACAAATAGTAGTACATATGTCTCCTTTTTTTCCCCCCTTGATCTCCCCCACCCTCTGTCTTTTGATTGGGTTATTTAATCCATTTACATTTAAAGTTATTATGGATAGGTGCTTATTTGTCGCCATTTTTATTCTTTACCCCTGTGTTCCTTCTTCACTTCCTATTTCTTTTTTATTTGTACAGCAGACCCTTTAGCATTTCTTGCATTGCTGGTTTGGTGGTAATAAATTCCCTTAGTCCTTTTTTTGTCTGTGAAGCTCCTGATTTCACCTTCAATTTTGATTGATAGCTTTGCTGAGTACAGTATTCTTGGATTCAGACCCTTCCTTTGCATGACTTTGTATATTTCATTCCATTCCCTTCTAGCCTGATGAATTTCTGTGGAGAATTCAGTCTGATGGGGGTTCCTTGTAGGTAACTTTCTGTCTCTCTCCAGCCGCTTTTAAGATTGTTACTTTGTCATTGGTGTATGCCAATCCTATCTAATAAAAGAGTAATATGCAAATTGACCATCACTCAAACACACAAGATGACTGCCCCCAAATGGTCAAAGATCCTGTCCCCATGTGGACACAAGTTGGCCGCCACAAGAGGTCCAGCAGGGGAGGGCAGTTTGGAGGGACCGGCCTACAAGGGAGGGCAGTTGGGGGCAATCAAGCCTGCAGGGGAGGGCAGTTAGGGGTGACCAGGCTGGCAGAGGAGGGAAGTTGGGGGCAAACAGGCTGGCAGGGGAGCAGTTAGACATCAATCAGGCTGGCAGGGGAGTGGTTAAGGGGTGATCAGGCTGGCAGGCACAAGTGGTTAGGGGCAATCAGGAAGGCAGGCAGGCGAGCAGTTGGGAGCCAACAGTCCTGGATTGCGAGAAGGATGTCCGACTGCCCGTTTGGGCCTGATCCCACTGGGTTCAGGTCTAAATGGGCAGTCAGACATCCCTCAAGGAGTCCCAGATTGGAGACGGTGCGGTGCAGGCTGGGCTGAGGGACCCCTCCCCCTCAACCTGTGCACAAATTTTGTGCACTGGGCCTCTAGTTTAGTTATAATGTGCCTTGGAATTGGTGTTTTGGGGTTCATTTTGCTTGGGACTCTGTGAACTTCTTGGATTTTTGTGGGTTTTTTTCTTCCTTATATCAGGGAAATTTTCTGTCATTATTTCTTCAGTTTTTCTATTCCTTGCTTAGTTTCCTCTCCTTCTGGCACCCCTATTATGCAGATGTTATTTTGTTTCATGTTGCCCCAAAGTTCCCTTAGGCTCTCCTCCTGCTTTTTAATTTTTTTTTCTAGAAGCTGCTCTACTTGGGTATTTTTCCTACCTTGTCTTCTAGCTCGCTGATTCAGTCCTCTGCTCCTTCTAGTCTACTCTTGATGCTTTCTATTGAGTTCTTTACAGCAGCAATGTCATTTTTCATTTCTTCTTGTTTCTTCTTCATTTCCTCTTGGTTCTTACGCATATTGTCAAATTTGTCTTCTATTCTTTTCAGCCACCTTATGACCATTTCTTTGAATTCTTTCTCTGGCAGGTTGCTTGCCTCCATTTTGATTACTTCCTTTTTTGGTGATGCCTGCTTTTCTTTTATATGCGGGCTTTTTCTTTGTCTCTTCTCTGGGTATCTGGTTATGTAGTTCTCTCTCTCCTGCATTGATTTAAAGGCACAAAATACAACACAACCAGGTACAACACACAAGGCACTAAACAGCAATGTATTCACGATATTAATAACCCCATATAAAGGTGACCATCAGGGAAAAGCAAATTAGAGGATATGAGATAAAGAAGAAGAGAGAGAGAAAAAAAAGAAAGGAGTGCACATATGAAATTGGGAAAAGGAAATAAAAAGTAAGAGAGAAAAGAGAGACACTACAAAAGAAGAGGGGAACAAACTATATATATGGGGAGAAAACTCCAATAGAAAAGCCACTAAACCCAACAAATGCCAGCAACAAGTACCTGGAGATGAATACAAACTGCAAACAATGACTAATATCAAATGAGGTGAGGGAAAACAAGCAAAAAAACGAACAAAAACAAAACAAACAAAAACAAAACAAACAAACAAACAAAAATAAGCAAAACAATCTCACAAACAAGCATAAAAATTGATATAATCAACAATCTAGCAAACAACAACAAAAGGACAGAGAGAAAAAACAATTTTTTGGATAGTGAAGACAGAGAAGAGAGAGGTGTGTATGGACTTGGAGCAGGGGATTGGAAAATAGTTATATAAGTAGGGTGAAATTTTAACAGGGGCTAAAAAGAATGAATAGGGAAAATCTAAAGCAGGAAAAGGGTAAGACAATCAGGACAACAAAAGGGGAAAAGTTAGGAAGAGAGTGATGGCATAAAGGTAAAGTTGAGATAGAGTAAAATGATGCTAAAAGGAAGATGAAAATAGAATGTAGAACACTAATCCTAAAGTAAAATAAAGAGAAAATAAAATATTTTTTTTAAAAAAGGTAAAATAGTAGTAGTAATAATACTGATTGAAAATAAAAATGTAATAATTAAAAAGGTAAAATCAAGTGAGGAAAAAAGAAAAAAAATTAGTTTCTTAAGTAAAAGATGAAAAAAAAAATGTGCAGTAGTGAAGGTCATTCACTTCCTCTACTGATCTGTTTGGCACGCCTGTTTCCTAGTCAGGACAGTATTGCAGGTCCCTGCGTTCCACTGCTCCTCAGTGTTGTAAACCATTCCTGATTTTTAAGCAGGCAGTGTGTCTTAATTTCTTGTATTCCTTTATTTGTGTTTACACAAGAGTCAATTTGTGATTCAACCTCTGAGTGGTAGTGTTTCTGGATTGACCTCCACATCTATAGGTCCTCTCTAGCCAGTGCTTCAATCCTGCTTTCCCTGTGGCACTCAATACCGGTTTGTGGGAGTGGGTTGCCCCAGAGCTGGTTCTCTGATGGTTATTCCCCGCTCTGATCCTCAGGTTCCAGAAAAACAACTTTCCCCTGCAGTCTCATAGGGTGTCCCCAATTGGGTGATCTTATGTATTGGGCTTAGTAATCAGAAGCAAGGATTTAAAGGAAAAAGAAAAAACAAACTAACAAACAAAAAAGAGCCAGCATAAGTGTGTGAACTCCGGGGCTGCACACAAGTCTGTGCAGTCTTTTTTTTCCCCTTGGGTCTAAGCAGCCAGCACACTTTTAAAATTTTTAGGCTGTCCTTTTGCATCAGATCAAAATGGGTTGCTTTTTAGAGTTTCTTTCTGTTAGCAGCTCTGAGGACCCCTTTCCACATTCGCAGACCACACCAGCCCCAACAGCCATGAATTTTTCTAGGCACAGACTTACCCTGGTCCTCCAACTTCCACAGTGCGTGCGTTTCTCTCTCCTGCCAAGACCAGATACCTCACCTTAACCCAGGCATAATCTGACTTTTCTGTGGTGGAGTGTAGAGTTCCTCTGAATCCGCGTGTTTGCACCATTTGGGGACTGGTGCTCTGGGGTTCACGGCTGTTTGGTTGGTGCTGTAGTTGTAGATTTTCAGGCTTCTGATAACATCCACTTTCCCCTTCAAGATGGTGTGGTCTCCGCGTCCGACCAGTGGCTCCAGGAGGGAACCCAGCAGCAGTGGGTGCTGCCTGGTCAGGGGAGCCCCATCCATCAGTCCCCCACTGTCTCCTGGAGTATAGCTGTCTCTCAACTCACCAACAAACACTCCCCATGCAACCCTCAGCTCTTCTTTCTATCTGCTCCGGGACAAGGCTCGGAACACGTCTGTCTATTCTGCTGCCATTTTTTCCTCTCCAGCTCAGGGCATCTTAATCTAAATGTTATTGCCTCCTACTGGCCAAACACCTGAATAGCCGCAGGCTATTCCCCATTCTGACAATGCTTCTGTATGGAAATCCTACCCTTTGAAGTGTATCTCCACCTTGCCTTAGGACAATTTGTGTTAATAAAAAGCAAGGGGTCCTGAAATGAGGAGAACTTAGCTCCTTTAGCTAAAGCTCCTCTGAACCCCAATGCCTTTCAAAATTATCTTTTATCTCTGGATTCTTACTTCAGTTACACACAGCCTTTCTCCAGATTGT
Source organism: Corynorhinus townsendii (assembly GCA_026230045.1). NCBI lineage: Eukaryota > Metazoa > Chordata > Mammalia > Chiroptera > Vespertilionidae > Corynorhinus > Corynorhinus townsendii. The sequence continues at coordinate 34,526,472 of JAPDVU010000008.1, read as the reverse complement.
TGAACCCCTTCTTAATGCCGGAACCAGAACCCCAGCAGTAGGAGAGACACAGTGCTGACCACCAATGAAAGAAAACTCATCTCTTCCCCCTTGTGAAATCATGTCTTCTATAATATTTTTCTGACTCTTTAACCACAGCTGTTCACACATACACACCAGGCAGTCCTTGGCCACAAAAGCCAACTGCAGACAAATACCTGATCTGACAATTGTCCTTGACTAGTCCTGGCTGCTTTGGACCTCAAATTTCAGTTTTTGATTTCTTGGCATTCAGATTTCATAGTTACTCTTTGTTCTTGGCCACTTCTCGTTCATTTGGTTTTGGAAACTTCTAAAAGTCTCTTCCTTAGATTTTTTGGACTCAACAATCTATTCTAAATGGTTTACTCCTTGGTATCTGCATTCCCAGTAGCTTTAGGCTGCTTCTTGGGGAAATTCTCTAGCCAGGAGTAAAGAATTCAGACATTTTGGAGGGGAGCCCATGATTCCTGAGGCCTCCTGTCACCTGGGGCTGGGCTGTGTGTTTCTCTGTACGCCTGACCCTTGGTGTGTGCATTACAGAGGAACAAACCAAGGGGCTATGAGACAACGTTAGTCATTCCATTGGGGAGATGAGGATGAAGCAGTTTTCCACATGCTCCCAGGCAACAGGAATTAAGCTGCCACTCCTGCCACTGCTTTTCCTAAGAGATTCCAAGTGTTGAGGTGAAGAGGTGGGAACACAATGTACCACAGGCATTTCTGGAGATGCCTGAAGGCCACCCACCTAGGTCAGTGGTCGGCAAACTGAGGCTCGTGAGCCACATGCGGCTCGTGAGCCGCAGTTTGCCACTAGGTTGACTAATGAGTTTGCTGACCACTGACCTAGGTGAAGAGGACAGGAGAACAGACTGGCTCCTGTCTGGCTCATCAGGCTTCACACTGTAGCTGGCAAGTCCACTTGTTTTAAGTAACTGTCCCAGACCCCAGCCAAGTATTCAAATACAGCGCCTGACCTCCGTGCCATGGCTTTCGGCTGCTTCTTCTCTCTTAGGTTGAGATGAACCATTTAGATTCCCTAGCTCACAGGACTCAACTTTCTGCATAGAGAATTTAACCCATCTTTCTTTGGATTTTGGTGTCCCCCTCCAAACCCCATAAAGGAGGAAGGGGACCAACTCATCTCGATTTGCCTAATTTAAAAATGGAAAGTCCCTTCATTCCTAGACAAACTTGGATGGTAGGAGATCCCCAGAAATCCCAAAGGGACTGGCTAACTCCCTCACCCCCACATGCATCTGGAGAAACCTACATCAATGAGGCAGCTCATGTATGAGTTGAGGAATAACCATAGCATATGTCACCTAGGGTGGTTGTGAGAATTCAATGAGAAAGAGCATGCAAGGTGCTTACTGCCATGCAGTAAGTTGCCAGTAACTATGTATTATTGTTATTAATATTATTATTTAGGAACTCATTCTAGAAGAGCTAAATTAGTATAACCTTATAGGAGAGTTTAGGAAATGGCACTGAGGAATCAATGAGAACTAATATTACAACAGATGAAATGAATAAGATCAGAACTTTAGGGTCATGGAGATGCCCACTCTCTACAGCAATAACCAAACAAACAGTATTTGATGAGAATTATGCATTATTCACATAACTGCTGGAAAGAGTGCCTGGCCTGTATCTACTAGTAAGATCTTTTCAGGAGTGCTTAAGAAAAGGGGCTGGTGCCAACCAGACACTATTTCATGAATGAAGGAAACTACTTGAGGATATTTATGAAGAATGTGATACATATGTGCTGTCTTTGGCAACTCACATCTGTTGAGCACCAGCAGATTCAGAATCCCTGCGAACAGGCCTCAGAAACCCACACCTCTAACATGTCCCCTGAGTGATTCTCCACACACTGAAGTCGGAGAGCCCCACACGAGACCTGGCTCCTGGTGGAGGGGGATTGCACCTTGTTCACTGCTGTGCCCCACCCCCAACCCCAGCACAGGACCTGTGCTCAGGAGGTGCTCCCCAAAGGAGTGTTTATCAATCTGTCCTTTTGTTTCTGATGTTAAGGATTTGGTTTGCCCGGAAGTTATTTCTTGTGTATGAGACACCAACACATGTTCTAGTCAGTGGGGCGTTTATTTAAACTAGTGTTTCACCCTGGTGGTAATGATTAGGACTGAAAATGCTTTGAAAATGAACAAATTTCATGAGGAAAGGAACAAATTAAGTCTGTGCAGGCAAGAGGCTTTGATTAGATGGAAACCACACTTTAAAAACAATCACCCAGCCTGCTATGAAAGGTACACTTACTCCTCTCTTCAATTAATGCCATCTGCTTATCCACTGTGAGACAAAGGCCCCTCCCAAGCAGTGCCAGGCATGGGGATGAGGGCAAGTAATCTAATTCTCCACGACACTCCCATCTCTATTTTAATATGGAAAATCTCGGTGAAATGGATTCCGTAAGAACAGATTTTCATTATTGGAAAGCCATGCCAGCATAAATTAGCATGAAGAAGAAGCAGAAAAACACTAGATTAGATTATGCAGAACAATTTGATTATCCACCTATTGGCAACATGGTTTCATGAACATGTAGTAGGCGTTAGAGATGATGAGTATTGTTCCTTCTGCTAGTGAAAAAATTAAATTATCATTCCTGTCTGGGTGGTTATGTTGAACACTTTCCCCTTTATTTCCATGTCATTGGGTAATTTTGGGTCTTGGGTTAATAACAACAGCAGCCGAGCAGTGATTGGAAGAGGGATTTGCCATTTGTAGGTTCGGCTCAGCTTCAGAGCCATCACACCTGAGCACACCCCTAGGAGGAATCTACTTGAGAATACAGTAGTCCCCCCTTAGCCACAAGTTTGCTTTCCATGGCCGTTACCCTCAGTTAATCATGGTCCGAAATATTAAGTGGATAATTCCAGAAACGAAAAATTCATAAGTTTTAAATTGCACGCCATTCCGAATAAAGCATGATGAAATTTCTCCCCATCCTTCTTCGTGCCCTCAAAACGTGAATCATCCCGCTGCCCAGCGTACCTATACGCTACCTGCCCATTAGCCCCCTGGAAGCTGTCTCGGTAATCAGATCAACTGTCTCAGTATCACAGTGTTGTGTTCAAGTAACCTTCATTTTACTTAATCAGGCCACATACTTTATAACCTTTATTATAGTAAATTGTTATATTTTTTCTATTTGATTATTGGTTATCATTGTTCATCTCTTATTGTGCCTAAGTTAGAAATTAAACTATCATAGGTAACATGTATAAGAGAAAACGTAGTATTTATAGCGTTTGGTACTATCCACCATTTGAGGCATCCACTGGGGGTCTTGGCATGTATTCCCCACGGATAAGGGGGAACTGCTGTATGAAGGAGAAGGAAGAGCAAAATGGATACAAACTGGAAAATTTGGGGTGTAAGCAAGACTGAGCTGTTCCTTTTGTGGGTGACCTGGAAGGAGGATGGTGGTGGCCGCAGATACCTGAGCTGCTGAGGTCTCAGGGAGACAGCTGGTGGGTTGGGAAAACTGCTTACAAGCCAATGTGGGCTCATAGACAAGTGTGGGGCCCCAAAGCCTTTCACTTGAAGGCAGCATGGGCAAAGTCTCTCCAGCTGCCCTCATCAGATTCAGATTCAGGCACTATTTCTCGAATGCCTACTAAGTTCCAGGCTCAGTGTTAGTCTCCTTTATAATCATGTAATTGTGTATTAGAAAATAGACACTTCAAATGGAAAAAAAAAAAAACACACCACAATAGCCACGCATTTCCTCTGCTTTATGACTTTTTGTTTTTGTGCCTAAATTCCTGGCTAGAGGGCTGGGACTGTGTCTTGTTCATTCAGAAACTATCTTAGAGCCTGGCACTTGGCCAACATATAAGAAATGAGCCATATGCCAATAAACAAGTGGACAGTAATTCGGTGGCCTTGATCTTATTGTTCCCACTTTCCAGATGAGGAAACGGAAACTCAGGTCCATTTGAACTTAAATTATGTGCTCGTGGCTCACACAGCTAAGATGCAACTGCAGAGCCTTGCCCACCCTCGTCTTTTGGCTGATTACCATGATGGGCGGGGTCCTGTCTTCTTCTGTAACAAGTCTAGGAACTCCATTCCCCTCTATCAGGGGCATTGCTCAGGGAAATGCCTGGTTTCCTCCATTCCTTCACCAAGGAAACTCATTTTAGCCACATCCTTCCTGACTGGTGGCTTTTCTCACAATTTGAGCTGGGCATCCTCATTGCCCAGTAACCTTCTCTCCTGATGTTCTTTCAGGTCCAAAGGCTTTGCTGGGTCCTGATCCAACATGACTCCTGGTGAATTATTGCCTCGGGCTACCATCACCAGTCCTCTCCCTGCTGCTGCTGCTTGCCCCTGGGATGGGCAGCTTCAAACACCTGGGCCTCCAGCATCTTCAGGGTGTCCCTGGGGCCTCCGCCCTGGTCTCTGAAGGGGCAGAGCACCAAGAGTCCCTGCCACTGGTGTGCTGTCTGCCTAAGACTGTTCAGAGAACTGTGCTAAAGTGAGAGATGGGGCTAAGGTGGGACACGATGCAGGAAAAGCTACTAGGACCATATCATGAAGGGTTTTATGTGTCATGTTAAGTCATTATACTATCTCTGAAGGCGACTAGTTCATTGGGTATCACCCCCAAATTTTCTAACTCACCGTTCATGGATGGGGCAAAGTTTCTTCTCTAAACTGAATCATGCTATTGGACTGATAATAAATCACAGTATCTTTTCCTCCCTGAGGCCTAGACAGAGAACCGATATTCTTTTCCAGTACCTTCCAGGCAGCCATTACCAAAGCACCGAATTGTCTCATGAGATGAAATCTGTTTGCTGACTTGAATGTAGGCATGCCCCCTATTTCTGTATTGGAGAGAGAAAGATCCTGTCATCCAGGTCACCCCAATCCATTCTGTGCTCTCCCCTCCCTTCCTTGCTCCAGAGATCGGTATACAAATAACCCTCTGGGTTAGTCACGTGCCCCACCCCTTCCCATCCCCCCAGTCTTGCCCTAAAGGATGAACCCTCATCCACTCTAAAAACTGCAAATATCTGTGGCTTTCTCAGAGGCCCTGGGCAATGGTGAAACTCTGGGTAGAAGAAGGCCAGCTTTCCCACTGAGCTCTCTTGGACTCTCACCAACCAGTGTCTCATTTTGTTTTCTCCATCCACATAGGGTAGTAGCGCCCCATTCTCTACGGTTGCATAAAGGCAGCACGAAGTCAATGGGCTTTGTGCAGCCATTAATGAGGACAGCTTTTCATTAAATGAAAGCTTATGATTCTGCCCAGAAGTTCCGTCTGGGCTTTCTTGGTAGTTTCTAGCTTCCATTGTTGGGAGAGAGAGCTCACTGCTTGGAGCTTCTCCCAGGGGCGTGGAGCTGAGCGGCTGATGACTGACAGCTCCGGAAGGCATGCAGGGTTCCCGTTGCTGTTTTCTATTTTGGGCACAGTGCTGCGGGACCTGGATTCTGTGACAAATCAGAGCAAATGCAGACTGTTGTCACCCATGAGCAGAGGCCGCTGTGTGAGGAATTTTAAAGTGAAGTTTATTCAGCCCCAATTAAATCCCGTTTTACAAATGCCACCTGACTCCTCAACGGGAGAAAGCTCATTAAATTTTTTCCCACGAAGCCAGGCTAGGTGGCAGTGCTGTGCCATGTGGTGGGCCAGGCTCCCGGAAGGGCCTTCAGAGCAGTTCTGGGGTTTCTTAGCAATGGCAAAAGGATTTATGTGCTATAACTAAGTACCTGAAAGACAAGGTTATTTCTAAGCAGGTATCAGAAAATAAAAACGACGGGCATGAAATGGGAAAAACAATCTTTGAAGAGAAGCTTTGGAGCAACCTGGGGCTCACAAATCCAAAGAGAAAAGGTTTTTTTCTTTGTCTTTGCTTCTTTGAAGAAGGCCAGTTCTCTTCCATCAGGGAGACCCAGTCAGCATTATGGGCTTTCTAATGGCTTGTTAATTAAAGCAATTTTTAAAAGAGCATCACAGATAAAGCCTCCTGGATTGCCTTTTAGCTACTGAAGGGCCACTAGAGGATTAGTCCGCTATTCACTCACCGCCCATCCAGGAACTGGAAATCATTAGGATAGCCTGGTGTTAGGATGTCCTCTCCTCCCCTCATCTTTCTACCCTATTAAGTATTGGGAAGTCCAGTCTAGCGGGCACAGAATCAAATTCTCACTCTTTAGTCCTGACTTGGAATCAACCTGAAATGCCCCCCTCGCTACCACCCCTGCTTTCCTGCCCTTTCCCTGTGCTGCAAGTCTCCATTCACACCCCTGTGGAGCCTAGAGCAGCTTTAGACTCACGCAGCCAACTCCTGCTCCTCCGTGGGCCTTGCAGGCCGCCTGTCAGCTCTAGGGACCTCTTATGCAGGAGGCATCCCCAGACTCCTGTCCGACAGAAGCACCAACAAGGGTGAGGAGGAGGGGGAGTGGAAAGGGGGTGCAGAGGCTATTACCATGTCCTCATGCCTGCACCTGAGGTTTGTTTATGACGCACCTGGGAGGGTCACTGAGGATGTGTACAGCACATGGGTGGGGGCAGAGGCAGAGGGAGATTGGCCATCTGCTCCTTCCCTCCCTCCCTCTTTCTCTCTCCCTCCTTCCCTCTCTTCCTCTTTCCTCCCCCTTCCTCCTTTCCTTCCTCCCTCCCTCCCTCCTTCCTTCCTTCCTTCCTTCCTTCCTTCCTTCCTTCCTTCCTTCCTTCCTTCCTTCCTTCCTCCCTCCCTCCTTCCTTCCTTCCTTCCTTCCTTCCTCCCTCCCTTCTTCATTCCTTCCACTTCCTTTACAAAGTCTAAGTAGCTACGAGTAAAATAAATGAAAGAGCTTCCACACCACTTCAGAAACCACTTTGATTAGTCCTTCTGTTCTCATAGATTTACAATTGGCAAAAGGACCCTTGAAACTATGAAGAAAGAAATAGAAAACCTGGCTTTTCTGCAATGCTTTTTTTTGGAACAACGAAGAAGCCCTGTGTAGAACCCTGGAGCGTTAAACGGGAGCAGAGTGTAGCAGCCTTTCATCCCCGTGCTGACTTAGAAGACAGGGGAATGAAAAGTGCTTCTGTTAGAGGAAAGCTGAATGCCCGTCTCCCTGACTGTTGTTTTTGTGCTCAAACAGGAGATCTGGGTGCTCTCCTTCCAGCCCAGGGACAGTCAGGTCCTGCATAACACCTGACCACATATACAGTGGTCAACCCATAAGATCCTATTGAAGCTGAAAAAGCCCTATCACCCAATGACAATGTAGCACATGCATTACTCACAGGTTTGTGGTGATGCTGGTGTGAACAAACCTACTGTGCTTGCCAGTCATATGAGAGTACAGCACATACAATGATGTACAGGACATACTACTTAATAAGGATCATAAATGACTACTTCAGGCTAATGCATTTCCTATACTATACTTATTATCATCACTTTTTCTACTTATAAAAAAGTTTGCTGTAAAACAGTATGCAGTGTTACACTGGCAGCAGCCTCATCTATATATACAAAAGCCTAAGTGACGGTTAGGAGGGAACGACCAGAACAACCGGTTGCTATGATGTGCACTAACTACCAGGGGGCAGACACTCAGTGCAGGAGCTGCCACTAGCCTGTAGGCTCCGATCACCTGATTGGGGCTTGCCCCCAACCAGCAGGTCCCAATTACCCAGTTGGGGCTGGGCCCCGGGCTGGGATGGGGAACCGGGGGTGGGTGGTCACAGATGTGCATGAGGGAAGGAGGAGGGGGAAAGCGGGCAGGTGGGGAACTGCGTGGTGGCAGCACACAGGTGGTGAGGGAAGGAGGAGGTGGGGAGGCAGGGAGGCAGGGAACCTGATCGTCCCTGATCACCCACCAGGCCTAGGGACTCCACTTAGCACAAATTTTGTGCGCCAGGCCTCTAGTACATCTCATATTTACCATATCTCTTGATTGCATTATTTCCTCTTGTGTTTGATTTAATCTTGTGTGACTTTGTACAGATGTCACCTAGGAGCAAATAGACTGTGCGATGTAGCCTGGATGTGTAGTAGGCTACACCATCTAGGTTTGTGTAAGTATAGTCTATACTATTTGAAAAATGAGAAAATCTCTAATGATGCATTTCTTAGAATGCATCCCTATCACTAAGTGACACATGATTGTACTTGGAAACACAGAGTCTCAACAGGACAGAGCCAGCAAAACCGAGTCTGATGGCAAAGCCTAGGATGGCTAGAAGCCAGGAGTTAGCTCAGGTTGAGGCAGGAAGGGCTAAGGCATGCCAGGGTCAATGGAAGAAATAAACTGTCCAGGGAGAAAATGGAAGTTAAGGAGCTGTCAGAACAGGGGTGGGGTAGGGTGGGCATTGTTAGGCCAATAGAGTAAGGTCATACAATAGAGTAAGTAAGGTTCAATGCCTGTAAAGTTCCGGCTGATATCTTAAATGAGGACAGAGGGTGGGATGTGAGTCAATAGGGAGTGGTGGGGACTGTGTCAAACTGAAAGCCAAGTGCCTCTGTCTGCAGGATGATGATTCTCCTCAGATCCAGTGGGTTGTGGCCATGAAAAATGCAGGCTCGAGTATTGTCAAATCTTCCCATTTTTAAAGAATAGCAGGAAATCTTTTTATTTGAAACATCCAAGTTTTAAAACACTGGGCAAGTCAATGAAATATAGGTGGGTTTGGTCACATGACACAAGTCTATGACCTGTTCAAAATTTAAATGAAGAAATGAGAGAAGCAGGCACAAAGTGGAAGGTGGCACAATGGGAGTAGGCAGGGCTCCAGGGAGAGGTGAGGTCAGAGGGTAAAGGGCCAGCTTTATAGGGTGTAGGCAGAGCACAGCCACACCAAGTCTCCCCACAAACCTTTCTGGACTGCCATGGGGTCTGCACTGTCAGGCTGTCTCTGCTACCGAGGGGCAAAGGAGCTCCCTGGCACCGTTTTCTTTTTCCAAATCATGCATCACCTTCAAAATACTACCTAATTATTTACTTAGGCCCGGTGCTGAAATTTGTGCATGGGGGTGGGGGGGGTTCTCTCAGCCCAGCCTGCACCCTCTCGCAATCTGGGAACTTTTGGGGGATGTCTGACTGCCAGTTGGGCCTAAACTGGCAGTCGGACATCCCTCTCACAATCCAGGACTGCTGACTCCTAACGGCTTGCCTTGCCTGCCTGATCGGCCCTAACCACTATTCCTGCCTGCCTGCCTTATCATCCATAACCACTCTGCCTGCCTGCCTGATCGCCCCTAACCACTCTTCCTGCCTGCTTGCCTTATTATCCATAACCACTCTGCCTGCCTGCCTGATCACCCCTAACCGCTTGCCTGTATGCCTGATTTCACCCCTAAAACTCAAGCTTCTTCTTTTTAAATTTTTAATATTTATATTTCTTCTTTATTTTTTATTTTAAAAGTCAAGCTTCTTGAGAACATGAGGCATTTAACATTATTCCATATACTTTACAGAGAGCTAAGCATGGTAAACACAGCAAATACTTAATACTTATGGGCTTCTATACAAACACTTTCCAACCAGGAATGTTTTAATAGGCAGTCTCCAAAAACTTGAACTGGAAAACCTAAAAGTAGAGTGCTCAGATTTCAGGCATCAGGCCCTATTAGCAGGATTTCTATCCCAATTAAACTCTAATTCTTAGCTCTCTACAGTCTGGACAGACTGCCCTTCACTGTCTCCAAAGTGTCTTATTCGTCACTATCCCATCCCCCCCCCCTTTTTTTTAGTTCAATATTTTATATCCCCATCAGTATCAACATACCATACAGAACTCACCTGCCAGCCTCACTGGGCAGGCAGGATGGGGGTCCATGGCAGCATAGAAAACGGGGGTTCTTGTCCCAAAAGAGGAGAAAATGGGTTTACAGACAAGGAAACAAAATCAGAACCCAACATGATCAAGGAGAAGCCTTGAAACTGCATGGAGCGGAGGTGCTGTGGGCAGCGTGCATCTCGGCTGGCCCAGCAGTGCCTGCAGCAGCCTCGGTTCCTGGGAAGCCTGGGGTCAGATAGGGCCCAGCTCTTCAAGTTATTTTTAATAATTTTGCTTTTGGGGGAGGAGGGCTTCTGGGCAACAGCTCCATGTGGGGGTAACTGGTGCAGGTTTCACTTCAGAGTTTGGAGGGGAAGTTGGGTCTGTGGGGCAGGACCCGCGACAGCTGAGGTTCTTGGAAGTGACCCAGCGAAGTTACTTCCTGCCTTCTTCCTGCCCTGACCTCAGGTCTATGGCTTAAAAATCAGGGCACCAGGCTGGGGCTGAGTACCTCAGGGGCCTTTGTAAACATGGCAGGTACAGGCAGGAGGAGCTTGGGGGAACTGTAGGAACTGGTGGGGGCAGCCAGAACCAGGGAAGGGTAGTGCCCTTGGGGAAAGGGGGCATGGGATGGAGGAGGTATACTCCTCTAACAGAGACTTAGACGTACAGAGACTAAGAGAGACAGAGAGGACAGAGATGGGGATAGAAAGAGTGGCAGGAAGAGAAAGACTCAGAGAAAGCAAGAGAGAGATTGAGACAGAGAAAGATTCATAAAGAAGAGAGAGACAGAAAGATGGAGTCCTGGTCTGTATGAGTTGGCAGGCTGTGGGAGTCACCTGGGGCCGGGGCTCGGACGGGATGTGCCAGTGTGACGGTAAGTGCATCAATGTGTTGCACGAGGGAGGTGTGCTGGTAATGCAGCACCACCTCCTTCAGAGACCCGTACAGGTTGTAGGGCTCCGCAAAACCCAAGCCAGTGGCCAAGCGGTAGATGACACAGTGCTTGGTATCGCCGTCCGCCACCACGGAGCAGGCACAGCAGCCCTGTTGGCTGCTCTCACGGATGAGGAAGGTACCATCCATCCCGCTGGCTGTTCAGCATTCCCTCAGCCTGCATGCGATGATCTTGCCCACATACCAGGTGCGTTCCTCATGGTGGGAGAGGCCATCCTCATCCTCCATCAGTGCATACTGGTCTCCGTCTCCTTTTTGATTTCCAACCACTCCTTGATTTTCTTCTGTCGGGCACCTTTCTGGGTGAGCCATACCAAGTACTGGTCTTAGATCTTGAGCAGCTGCATGAGGTCTGGCTTCAGGCTGTTCACGTGCTTATCGATCTCAGTTGTCCCAGGCCTGTGTCCGCAGCTCCTGTTCCAGCTTCGTGCGGCTCTCGTGGATCTCGGCGATGCGAGACTTGAGCCGCTATGAGTTCAGCAGGATCCTCTGCATCTCTTTTCCATTGCCCTCACGCCGGAAGCGCTCCAGATACTCTTTGCGGCACTTACTCTTGAGTCTGTCCCTGCTCTTCGAAGATCTTGATGGTTTCATTGAAGGCTTCGGTGGCAGTGGGCTTCATCTGTAGTTCCTGGGAGGTGCGTGTGTACTCCTCCTAGAGCTGGCCACGGCTCTTGTCCTCTGCTTCAAACCAAGGTAACAAACGAAACCTTTAATTCTGATCGTCCTCGCTGCAAGGGAACAGCAAACCTCAATAGAAATATTTTCCCGCCAGAAGTCATGTCCAAATACTGAAAGACTGAGGACTATAGGGTTGACTATGCACCTGCGCAATAACAGGCTCACGTTCTAGCCACAGGCCCCCAGGCGTCCTCCACAATCCCACAATCCTCTGGCCACCAACTTCCGGTTTTTCTAGCTCCTCCTTAAGTGGTGTTTCCTTCAGTCGAGTTGCAAGACCAGGGCCTCTAGTTGGAGAGGGTTTTTCTGTTCTTTGACGCTGATAGCTGTTTATTATTTGGAATCCGTGAAGTTTCAGAAGTACTGCTGCTGCCATGAACATGTCGGTCCCCAGGGCGCTCATGAAACAACCGCCCATTCAGTCCACAGCTAGCTCCATCCTGGTTCGCAATGAGAAAGGTACTGTGCTGAGCCATTTTTCAATCATATCTTCCTCTTCCTTCCCCAGCACACTCCAAACCTACTCCGGGCGACCACCCCAACCCCGCAGACCCTTAAGACCTTCCCTCTAATTCTTCGACTCAAACTCGCACCCTATCAGGTTGCCTAGGGGCGCCCCTAACTGCTCCCTGGCGGGGGTGGGGAGGGCAGCCTGGGCGAGGGGCTGTGGTGTTCTGGTAGCTGGCCATAGATAGATAGATACATAGATAGATATATAGATAGATACATAGATAGATATAGATAGATAGTTTATTGTCTGTCTCATGCAACTAGAATGTAAGCTCCTCCGAGGTGAAGATTTCCATTTTGTTTGTTGACTTATGGCTGGAAGAGTTTTTCACATAAAAGGTACTCAATAAATACTGACTGAAAGTATGAATTCATATATCTTCTTACTATCATGGAGCTCTAGAGACTTGATTTTAATAATTCCTTCCTTCTCTGTCTTTCCCAGAATTCAGTCCAAGTCGGCAAATACTTATTGAGCAACCATATTGTACCAAGCTTCAGCCTGAGTTCTGAGAGCTCAGGAGCAAAAGAGAAACCCTGACGTCCCTCAAAGAGCCTCTAATCTGAGAGGCGATGAACACACATACATTCATAACCATCACGCGCATGATACGTGGTATTTCAGGGGCATGTATAAAACGGAGGGGCCATTTGTGCTAGGGCTTTGAAGATGTGCAGAGTTCACCAGAAGAAAAGAACGTCATGGACAGCCAGAGGGTGGTGTGGAAGGGGGTAGAAGTAAGTCAACAGAATGATGCTATGAACTTAATTTTGTGGGGTATTTAAGTGAAGTTACTTATAGCACATTGGCTTATGCCCCTGTGGAAATATGTCTATTGATATTTTGATGCTTTCCATGACGCTGTAATTAGCTTGCTAATTAAATATTTCAAAGGCTTTCCTCTGTTTTTCCTCCTTACCTTCTGCCTAGAAAACTTTTCCCGTAATTTAGACCTCTGGCTCTGGTTGGTAATAGGTTTCTTGGACTGGAACTGCAAGGCATGTGCTTTCATATTTTGATTGCCAGTGCAATTTTCCACTTATTTTATAGAAACGGAAATTTTATTGAAACAAGTGATGTGAACACAACACGTCTCTATGGGTCAATACTTGTGTCAGCTTCCTACAAACAAAATCACCTCTTATACTCCAAGTATCTTCTCCTTTTGCCACACTTACCCGGCATTCTAACTTCATTGCATCAAAACCCAGAAGGCCTTTCCTTTTTCTGAACTGGGTGTAACTATTCACCAGGTGTGCTTAGACCTATACACTGGAATGCGTGGGTTTGCCTTTCTATGGTTTCCTGGGTTGTTTTTCCTACATGGCAGGAATGAAAAATTAAACTGTCGAATTGGGATGGTTCTGGAAGTAGGAGGAACCCTGTGACTTTCCAATCGCTCAAACTCCCAGTCTAAAAGGGAGTGATTATCCCTTGGGCTCCTTGGCTTGATGATGCCCGTGATAACTATCAGTTATCCCCATGGACTCTGACACAGTGAAGCAGAATGAAACATGCTCCCAAAGAGGCATATTAAATGTCCTAAATGTGACTCAAACTGGTGTAAGAACAGTACTCCTTTGGAACAACTTGAGTTCCTAAATTGGCATCTTCTAAAAAGCCTCCTATAAGAACTCAGACTTATGCTGAGTGTAGCCTTTTAACAAAAAAACACACCTTACATACAGAATTGGATATAAATTTGTTTCTTTTTCAGCCATAATAAGCAAATATTTACTAAGCGCCTCATTATAAGAACATTCTACTAGGTGCTGGAGGTACAGAATGAATAAGATATGGCCCTTTTTATAAAGGGTATTCAGTTCATAAGTCAGGTAGCTACAGATTAACAAACAATGTATAGTTTTGTATATAATACACACACACACACACACACACACACACACACACAAACACACACTAGAGGCCCGGTGCACGAAATTCGTGCATGGGGAAGTGGTGTCCCTCAGCCCAGCCTGCACCCTCTCCAATCTGGGACCCCTCAAGGGATGTCCGACTGCCCGTTTAGGCCCGATACCGGGCAGTCAGACACCTCTCTAACAATCCAGGACTGCTGGCTCCCAACTTCTCGCTTGCTTGCCTTCCTAATTGTCCCTAACCGCTTCTGCCTGCCAGCCTGATCACCCCCTAACCACTCCCCTGCCAGCCTGATTGATGCCTAACTGCTCCCCTGCCAGCCTGTTTGCCCCTAACTGCCCTCTCCTGCCATCCTGGTCACCCCTAACTGCCCTCCCCTGCAGGCTTCATTGCCCCCAACTGCCCTCCCTTGCAGGCCTGGTCCCTCCCAACTGCCCTCCCCTGCTGGCCATCTTGTGGCCATCTTGTGTCCACCTGGAGGCAGGATCTTTGACCACATGGGGGCAGGTATCTTGTGTGTTGGGGTGATGGTCAATCTGCATATTACTCTTTTATTAGATAGGATAGAGGTCTGGGGCGTGGTTGGGGGCCAGCTGGTTTGCCCTGAAGGGTGTCCTGGATCAGGGTGGGGGTTCCCTTGGAGTGTGGGGCAGTCTGGGCGAGGGGCCTGGGGTGGTTTGCAGGCCAGCCACACCATCTGGCGACCCAAGCTGAGGACCTGGTATCTGGGATTTATTTATCTTCTATAATTGAAACTTTGTAGCCTTAAGCAGAGGCCAAGGCAGCCAGGGTGTGCGGAAAGCTTGGCTTCCTCCATCACCAGGTGCAACCCTAGCCTCCTGCTCTCTCCAACTCAGTGGCTGCTGCCATTTCTTTTGGGCTTTATTTATCTTCTCTAATTGAAACTTTCTAGCCTGGAGTGGAGGCCTGGACCCGACAGGTTGTAAGGAAAGCTTGGCTACCTCCATTGCCGGGGAAACCCAAGCCTCCCTCCTGCTCTCATGGCCACAGCCATCTTGTTTGGGTTTATTTGCATATTTGCTCCTGATTGGCTGGTGGGCGCAGCTGGTGGGCATGGCTTGTGGGTATAGCGGAGGTACGGTCAATTTGCATATTACTCTTTTATTAGATAGGATAGTTGCATTGTAAATATAAAGAAAACCACATGGGCGTAGATGAATGTACAAGCCTTAAAAACAAACTCCTTTTTTTCCCCTTCTCATTAAAACAGGAAATTCATTTTATATATGGGAACTTCTGAGAAAACATCTGAGCAAACCATACTCTTGTTCCTTTGTGGGGTAAATATAAAGGATATTTTAACCCCATGTTCCATTAAGAGACATTTGAAAGCAGGACATAGAAGGTAAATATAAACAAACAAACAAAAAGGACTCCTAAGCACTAGGGAAAATCTCATCCTAGCTATAATTAACACAGAAATGATTATTTTCCCTCCACAATCCAATCAACACTGAAGCCATAGTGATAGTACTATGGGAGAAAAAGACATTTTATAGTAAATGTTATTATATAGTCTAGTCACATAGTATACACAGATGAGTAAAATAGCCAAGAGGTACCTCAAAAGCTAGAATTCAGTGATGCAGTCAGTGGCAACTTTATTCTTTGACAGCTAAACTTTTTAAAAAATACATTTTTATTGATTCCAGAGGGAGGAAGGGAGAGGGAGAGAGAGAGAGAAACATCAATGATGAGAGAGAATCATTGATTGGCTCCCCCCTGCACACCCCTTACTGGGCATTGAGCCTGCAACCTGGGCATGTGCCCTGACTGGGAAGTGAATTGTGACCTCCTGGTTCATGGGTCTATGCTCAGGCACCAAGCCACACTGGCTGGACTGAAAACTAAACTTTGAGTAATGAGAGAAAAAGAAAAGAGAGGAGCGAGAGAGAGAAAATTGGCTCTGGTACTGGGTGTGACTGGAGTCATGTAAACAGGTTTAGATCAGCATGGGGTCAGGGAACATGACAGAGGCAGGAATGGCAAAGGGATCTGAACATACCCCAGAAAAGATCAGATTTCCCAGATTTTATGACACCTTGAATTATAAAATGCCATTAATTTACACACAATTCAGGGAAAACAAACACTACATTTTTTTTGCATTTTAATTTCTTTATTGGTTAAGGTATTACATATTTGTCCTCATCCTCCCATTACCTTCCCACCACCCCCCCACACTCATGCCCTCACCCCCCTGTTGTCTGTGTCCACTGGTTAGGCTTACATGCATGCATACAAGTCCTTTGGTTGATCTCTCTGCATTACCCCCATGCTCCCCTACCTTCCCTCTGAGGTTTGACAGCCTGATCAATGCTTCCCTGTCTCTGGATCTGTTCATTATGTTGTTCATTACTTTCCATAGTGAGTGAGATCATGTGATATTTATCTTACTCTGACTGGCTTATTTCACTTAACATAATGCTCTCCAGTTCCATCCATGCTTTTGCAAATGGTAGGGATTCCTTCTTTTATAGTGCAGCGTAATATTCCATTGTGTAGATGTACCACTGTTTTTTAATCCACTCATCTGCTGATGGGCACTTAGGCTGTTTCCAAATCTTAGCTATGGTAAATTGTGCTGCTTTGAACATAGGGTGCAAATATCCTTTCTGATTGATGTTTCTAGCTTCTTGGGATATATTCCTAGAAGTGGTATTACTGGGTCAAATAGGAGTTGCATTTTTAGTTTTTTGAGGAAACTCCATACTGTTCTCCACAGTGGCTGCACCAGTCTGCATTCCCACCAAGGGTACACAAGGGTTCCTTTTTCTCCACATTTCTTGTTTATTGATTTGTTGATGATAGCCATTCTGACAGGTGTGAGATGGTACCACATTGTCGTTTTGATTTGCATCTCTTGGATAATTAATGATTTTGAGCATGTTTTCATATGTCTCTTGGCCTTCCTTCTGTCTTCTTTCGAAAAGTTTCTATTTAGGTCCCTTGCCCATTTCTTCATTGGATTATTTATCTTTCTTTTGTTGAGTTGTATGAGTTCCTTGTAGATGTTGGAGATTAAACCCTTATCAGTGATAACATTGGCAAATATGTTTCCCATGAAGTAGTCTTTCTTGTTGTTTTGTTGATGGTTTCTTTTGCTGTGCAAAAGTTTTTTATTTTGATGTAGTCCCATTTGTTTATTTTCTCTTTATTTTCCATTGCCCTAGGAGCCGTATCAGTGAAGAAGTTCCTTCGGCATATGTCTGAGATTTTGCTGCCTGTGGATTGCTCTAGTATTTTTATGGTTTCCTGTCTTATGTTTAAGTCCTTTATCCATTTTGAATTTATTTTTGTGTATGGTGTAAGTTGGTGATCTAGTTTCATTTTCTTGCATGTATCTGTCCAATTTTTCCAATACCATTTATTGAAGACACTGTCTTGACTTCATTGTATGTTCATGCCTCCTTTGTCAAATATTAATTTGGTATAGTGGTTTGGGTCAATTTCTGGGTTCTCCATTCTATTCCATTGATCTGTATGTCTGTTCTTGTGCCAGTACCAGGCTGTTTTGAGAACAGTGGCTTTGTAATACAGCTTAAAATCTGGTATTGAGATCCCACCTACTTTGTTCTTCTTTCTCACGATTGCTGCAGCTGTTCGGGGTCTTTTTATATTCCAGATGAATTTTTGGGGAGTTTGTTCTAGGTCTGTGAAATATGCCGTTGGTATTTTAATGGGGATTGCATTGAATCTATAGATTGCTTTGGATAGTATGGACATTTTGATGATGTTGATTCTACCAATCCATGAACATGGTATGTTCTTCCATCTGTTTATATCTTCCTCCATCTCTTTATTCAGTGTCCTGTAGTTTTTTGCATATAGGTTGTTTACCTCTTTGGTGTATAGAAATGCCATAGATTTCTTGGCATTAATTTTGTATCCTGCTACATTGCCGAATTCATTTATTAAGTCTAATAATTTTTTGATGGAATCTTTAGGGTTTTCTATGTACAGTCATGTCGTCTGCAAATAAGGACAGTTTTACTTCTTCTTTTCTAATTTGAATGCCTTTTATTTCTTCTTCTTGTCTGATAGCAATGGCTAGTACTTGCAGTACTATGTTGAACAGGAGTGGTGAGAGAGGACATCCCTGTCTTGTTCCTGTTTTTAGGGGAAATGGCTTTAGTTTTTGTCCATTGAGTGTGATGCTGGCTGTTGGTTTGTCATATATGGCTTTTATGATGTTGAGGTATGATCCTTCAATTTCCACCTTGCTGAGAGTTTTTATCAAGAAAGGGTGTTGGGGAAAAAGAAAAAATGGTGGCAGAATAGACAGACATGTCCCGAGCCTTGTCCTGGAGCAGATAGAAAGAACAGCTGAGGGTTACACGGGGGTGTTTGTTGGTGAGTTGAGGAACAGCTATACTCCAGGAGACTGTGGGGAACTGCTGGAAGGGGCTCCCCTGACTGGACAGCCCCCACTGCTGCTGGGTTCCCTCCCTGAGCAACCGGCTTGGATGCAGAGACCACACCATCTAGAAGGGGAAAGTGGATGTTATCCAAAGTCTGAAAATCAAAAACTACGGCACCCACCTAACAGCTACGAACCCAGAACACCGGTCCCCAATTGGCACAAACACATGGATTCAGAGGAGCTCTACACTCCACCATGGAAAGATCAGATTTTGCCTGGTATAAGGTGAGGTCTCTGCTCCTGGCAGGAGACAGAAACACGCGCACTGTGGGAGCTGGAGGACCAGGGGAAGTCTGCGCCTAGAAAAATCCATGGCTGTTGGGGTTGGCATGATCCATGAATGTGGAAAGGGGTCCTCAGAGCTGCTAACAGAAAGAAACTCTAAAAAGCAACCTATTTTGATCTGACCCAAAAGGACAGCCTAAAAATTTTAAAAGTGTGCCGGCTACTTAGACCCAAGGGGGTAAAAAGACTGCACAGACTTGTGCGCAGTCCCGGAATTTGCACACTTATGCTGGCTCTTTTTTTTTTTCTTTATCCTCTTTAAATCCTTGCTTCTGATTACTAAGCCCAATACATAGGATCACCCAATTGGGGACACTCTAAGAGACTGTAGGGGAAAGTTGTTTTTCTGGAACCTGAGGATCAGAGTGGGGAATAACCATCAGAGAACCAGCTCTGGGGCAACCCACTCCCACAAACCGGTATTGAATGTCACAGGGAAAACAGGATCGAAGCACTGGCTAGAGAGGACCTATAGACCTAGAGGTAAATCCAGAAACACTGCCACTCAGGGGTTGAATCACAAATTGACTCTTGTGTAAACACAAATAAAGGAATATAAGAAATAAAGACCTACTGCCTGCTTAAAAATCAGGACTGGCTTACAACACTGAGGAGCAGTGGAATGCAGGGACCTGCAATACTGTCCTGACTAGGAAACAGGCATTCCAAACAGAACAGTAGAGGAAGTGAATGACCTTCACTATTGCACATTTTTGTTTTTATTTTTTATTTTTTTTCATCTTTTACTTAAGAAACTAATTTTTTTCTTTCCTCCTCACTTGATTTTACCTTTTTAATTATTACATTTTTATTTTCAACCAGTATTATTACTACTACTATTTTACATTTTTTAAAGAAAAGTATCATTTTGTTTTCTCTTTATTTTACTTTGGGATTAGTGTTCTACATACTATTTTTATCTTCCCTTTAGCATCATTTTACTCTATCTCAACTTTACCTTTATGCCATCACTCTCTTCCTAACTTTTCCCCTTTTGTTGTCCTGATTGTCTTACCCTTTTCCTGCTTTAGATTTTCCCTATTCATTCTTTTTAGCCCCTGTTAAAATTTCACCCTACTTATATATCTAATTTCCAATCCCCTGCTCCAAGTCCATACACACCTCTCTCTTCTCTGTCTTCACTATCCAAAAAATGTTTTTCTCTCTGTCCTTTTCTTGTTTTTTTGCTTGATGGTTGATTATATCAATTTTTTATGCTTGTTTGTGAGATTGTTTTGCTTACTTTTTTATTTTGTTTTGTTTTATTTCCTTGTTTTCCCTCACCTAATGATATTAGTCATTGTTTGTAGTTTGTATTCATCTCCAGGTACTTGTTGCTGGCATTTGTTGGGTTTAGTGGCTGTCCTATTGGAGTTTTCTCCCCATATATATAGTTTGTTCCCCTCTTCTTTCATAGTCTCTTTCTTTTCTCTCTTTTTCCCAATTTCATTTTTGCACTCCTTTCTTTTTTTCCCTCTTCCTCTTTCTCTCCTATCCTCTAATTTGCCTTTCTCTGGTGGTCACCTTTATTTGGTGTTATTAATATCATGAATACATTGCTGTTCAGTGCCTTGTGTGTTGTTCCTAGTTGTGTTGCATTTTGCACCACTAAATCAATGCAGGAGAGAGAGAACTACATAACCAGACATCCAGAGAAGAGAGACCTTGGGGAGACAAAGAAAAAGCCCACATATGAAAGAAAAGCAGGCATCACCAGAAAAGGAAGTAAATGAAATGGAGGAAAGCAACCTTTCAGAGAAAGAATTCAGAGAAACGGTCATAAGGTGGCTGAAAAGAATGGAAGAGAAATTTGACAATATGTGTAAGAACCAAGAGGAAATGAAGAAGAAATGGAAGATGACATTGATGCTGTAAAGAACTCAATAGAAAACATCAAGAGTAGACTAGAAGAAGCAGAGGACTGCATCAGTGAGCTAGAAGACAAGGTAGGAAAAAATACCCAAGTAGAGCAGCTTCTAGAAAAAAAAAAGCAGGAAGAGAGCCTAAAGGGACTTTGGGACAACACAAAACAAGACAACATCTGCATAGTAGGGGTGCCAGAAGGAGAGGAAAATGAGCAAGGAATAGAAAACCTGTTTGAAGAAATAATGATAGAAAGCTTCCCTGATATAGGGAAGAAAAAGCCCACAAAAATCCAAGAAACTCATAGAGTCCCAAGCAAAATGGACCCCAAAAGACTGATGCCAAGGCACATCATAATTAAATTGGCAAACACCAATGACAGTAAGAAACTTAAAAGCAGCCAGAGAGAGACAGAAAGTTACCTACAAAGGAATCCCCCATCAGACCAGCCACTGATTTCTCCACAGAAACTCATCAGGCCAGAAGTGAATGGAATGAAATATACAAAGTCATGCAAAGGAAGGGTCTGAATCCAAGAATACTGTACCCACCAAGGCTATCAATCAAAATGGAAGTTGAAATCAGAAACTTCACAGACTAAAAAGGACTAAGGCAATTTATTACCACCAGACCAGCAATGCAAGAAATGCTAAAGGGTCTACTGTAAAAAAAAGAAATAGGAAGCAAAGAAGGAACACAGGAGTAAAGAATGAAAATGGTGACAAATAAGCACCAATCCTATCTAATAAAAGAGTAATATGCAAATTGACCATACTTCCGCTACGCCCACAAGCCATGCCCACAGGCCACGCCCACCAAGCAATCAGGAGGGAATATGCAAATAAACCCACCCAAGATGCTGCAGCCACAGAGAGTAGGAGAGAGGCTTAGGTTGCCCTGGCAATGGAGGAAGCCTAGCTTTCTGCCTCCCCTTGCTGGCCCAGGCCTCCACTCCAGGCTACAAAGTTTCAATTATAGAAGATAAAGCCCAAAAGAAATGGCAGCAGCCATGAATCTGGAGAGAGCAGGAGACTAGGGTTGCCCACAGCGATGGTGGAAGCCAAGATTCTGAAGCCCTGGACTGCTTTGGCCTCTGCTTAAGGCTACAAAATTTCAATTATAGAAGATACATAAATCCTAACAGAAATGGCTGCCACCACAGAGCGAACAGAAAGCTTGGCTCCACTCCAGGCTACAAAGTTTCAATTGTGGAAGATAAATAAATTCCAGATCCCAGGGCCTCTGCTTGGGTTGCACGGGGGCATGGCCAGCCTGCAAGCCACCACAGGCCCCTTGCCCAGGCCACCCCACACTCCAAGGGAACCCACACCCTGATCCAGGACACCCTTCAGGGCAAACTAGCTGGCCCTACCTGTGCACCAGACCTCTATCCTATCTAATAAAAGAGTAATATGCAGATTGACCATCATTCCAACACACAAGATGGCTGCCTCCATGTGGTCAAAGATCCTGCCCCCATGTGGATACAAGATGGCCACCACAAGATGGCCAGCAGGGGAGGGCAGTTGGGGGCAATCAAGCCTGCAGGGGAGCACAGTTATGGGTGACCCAGCCAGCAGAGGAGGGAAGTTGGGGGTGACTGGGTCTGCAGGGAAGGGCAGTTGTGGGGGACCCAGACCTGCAGGGGAGAGTATTTGGGGGGTACCAGGCCTGCAGGGGAGGGCAGTTAGGGGCTAACAGGCTGGCAGGGGAGCAGTTAGGCATCAATCAGGCTGGCAGGGGAGTGGTTAGGGGGTGATCAGACTGGCAGGCAGAAGCGGTTAGGGGCTATCAGGAAGGCAAGCAGGTGAGAAGTTGGGAGCCAGCAGTCCTGTATTGTGAGAGGGATGTCCCACCGGGACCGTTCCTAAATGGGCAGTCGGACATCCCTTGAGGGGTCCCAGATTGGCGAGGGTGCAGGCTGGGCTGAAGGACACCCCCCTCCTGTGCACGAATTTCGTGCACTGGGCCTCTAGTCAATAATAACTTTAAATATAGATGTGTTAAATGCCCCAATCAAAAGATAGAGGGTAACAGATTGGATAACAAAACACAATCCATATACCTGCTATCTATAAGAAACCCACCTCAGAAAAAAAGACTCACACAGACTGAGGGTGAAGGGATGGAAAAAGGTTTTTCAGGCAAAGAGAAATGAAAAAAAAAAAAAAAAAAGCTGGGGTGGCAATACTTATATCTGACAAATTAGATCTCAAAGTGAAGGACATAACAAGAGATAAGAAAGGCCACTTCATAATACTAAAGGGAGCAATCCAACAAGAAGAAATAACTCTGGTAAACATATATGCACCCAATACAGGAGCACCTAAATACATAAAACTCCTGGAGGATATCAAGGAGGAGATTGACAGCAATACAATCATAGTAGCAGACTTTAATACCCCACTATCACCATTGGGCAAATCCTCTAAACAAAAATCAGCAAACAAACATCAATCCTAAATGACTCACTAGATCAGATGGAATTAATTGAGATCTTCAGAACATTTCACCCCAAAGCCACAGAATATACATTCTTCTCAAGTGCACATGGGCCATTTTCAAAGGTAGACCATATGTTGGGTCATAGGCAAAATCTCTTCAAATTCAAGAAGATAGAAAGCATCTTCTCAGATCACAGTGGCATAAAACTGGAAATCAACTACAATAAAAACAATCCAAAAAATTCAAACACATGGAGACTAAACAGCATGCTATTAAACAATGACTTGGTTACCAGAGAGATCAAGGAAGAAATAAAAAACATCATGGCAACAAATGACAATGAAAACATAACAATCCAAAATCTATGGGACATAGCAAATGCAGTCTTGAGAGGGAAGTTCATAGCTCTACAAGCCTACTGCAAAAAACAAGAAACAATGATAATAAATTACCTAACCCTACAACTCAGAGAGTGAGAAAGAGAGCAACAAGAAAAGCCCAGTGTAAGCAGAAGGAAGGAAATAATAAAGATCAGAGAGAGATAAACTACATTGAGACAAAAAGAAAAAACAATACAAAAGATCAACAAAGCCAAGAGCTGGTTCTTTGAAAGTATAAACAAGATTGATGAATCTCTAGCCAGGCTCACCAAGAAGCAAAGAGAGAGGACCCAAATAAACAAAATCAGAAATGATAGAGGTGAAATAACAACAGACCCCACTGAAATACAAAGGATTGTTAAAAAATACTATGAACAACTCTAGACAACCTGGAGGAAATGGACATATTCCTAGAAAAATATAACCTTCCCAAACTCAATCAGGAAGAATCTAAACATCTCAATAGGCCAATAACTATGGAAGAAATTGAAGCAGTCATCAAAAAGCTTCCATCTAACAAAAGTATGGGCCAATCAGCTTCACAGGGGAATTTTACCAAACATTGAAGGATGAACTAAAACCTATCCTCCTCAGACTATTCCAACAAATTCAAGAGGAAGGAACACTTCCAAGGTCTTCTATGAAGCCAGCATCACCCTAATACCAAAACCAGACAAAGACAACACAATGAAAGAGAATTACAGCCCAATCCCTCATGAATATAGATGCCAAAATCCTCAACAAAATTCTACCAAATCGGATCCAGCAGTATATCAGAAAGCTCATACACCATGACCAAGTAGGATTTATCCCAGGGATGCAAGGATGGTACAATATCCGCAAATCAATAAATGTGATACATCGCATAAACAAATTGAGAGATAAAAATCATATAGTCATATCAGTTGATGCAGAAAAAGCATTTGAAAAAAATCCAACACCTTTTTTTTTTTTACCATTTTTTTATTGTTTTAAGTATTACAAATAGTAGTACATATGTCTCCTTTTTTCCCCCAATTGATCTCCCCCCACCCTCCCCTACCCCCCAGTACATGCCTTCACCTGCCCGCCCTCCCCCCCGGCCCAGTGTCTTATATCCATTGGTTGTGCTTATATGCATGCGTACAAGTCCTTCCAACACCCTTTCTTGATAAAAACTCTCAACAAGGTGGAAATAGCAGGGTCATTCCTCAACATAATAAAAGCCATATATGATAAACCCACAGCCAACATCATACTCAATGTGCAAAAACTAAAACCATTTCCCCTAATAACAGGAACAAGTCAGGGATGCCCACTCTCACCACTCCTGTTCGACATAGTACTAGAAGTATTAGCGATTGCAATTACACAAGAAGAAGAAATAAAAAGGCATCCAAATTGACAAAGAAGTAAAGCTGTCCTTATTTGCAGATGACATGATATTGTACATATAAAAAACCTAAAAGACTCCATCAAAAAACTAATAGACTTAATAAATGAATTTGGCAATGTAGCAGGATACAAAATTAATGCCAAGAAATCTATGGCATTTCTATACACCAATAGTGAACTTACAGAAAGAGAGACTAAAAAAAAATCCCATTTACCATCACACCAAAAAAATTAAGATACCTAGGAATAAACTTAACCAAGGAGGTAAAAGACTTATATGCGGAAAAATACAGGACACTGAAAAAAGAGTTAGAGGAAGATGTAAACAGATGAAAGACCATACCATGTTCATGGATTGGTAGAATCAACATCATTAAAATACCCATACTACCCAAAGCTATCTATAGAGTCAATGCACTCCCCATTAATATACCAATGGCATATTTCACAGACCTAGAAAGAACTCCCCAAAAAATTCATCTGGAATTTAAAAAATCCCTGAATAGCTGCAGCAATCCTGAGAAAGAAGAACAAAGTAGGTGGGATCTCAATACCAGATTTTAAGCTGTATTACAAAGCCACTGTTCTCAAAACAGCCTGGTACTGGCACAAGAACAGACATATAGACCAATGGAATAGAATAGAGAATCCAGATATCGACCCAAACCACTATGCTCAATTAATATTTGACAAAGGAGGCATGAACATACAATGAAGTCAAGACAGTCGTCTCTTCAATAAATGGTGCTGGGAAAATTGGACAGATACATGCAAAAAAAAAAAAAAAAGAAAGAAAAAGAAAAAGAAAAAAAAAACTAGATCACCAACTTACACCATACACAAAAATTAACTCAAAATGGATACAGGACTTAAGACAGGAAACCATAAAATTACAAGAGGAATCCACAGGCAGAGAAATCCCAGACATATGCTGAAGCAATTTCTTCACCTATACCTCTCCTAGGGTAATGGAAGCTAAAGGGAAAATAAACAAATGGGACTACATCAAAATAAAAAGCTTTTCACAGCAAAAGAAACCATCAACAAAACAACAAGAAAGCCCACTGTATGGGGGAACATATTTGCAAATGTTATCACTGATAAGAGTTTAATCTCCAATATCTAGAGTGAATTTATACAACTTAATAAAAGGAAGATAAATGATCCAATAAAAATGGGCAAAGGAGCTATATAGAATCTTTTCCAAAGAGGACTGAAGGAAGCCCAAGAGACATATGAAAACATTTTCAAAGTCACTAATTATCCGAGAGATGCAAATCAAAACGGCAATGTGGTACCATCTCACACCTGTCAGAATGGCAACCATCAACAAATCAACAATTGACAAGTGCTGGCGAGGATGTGGAGAAAAAGTAACCCTCGTTCACTGCTGGTGGGAATGCAGACTGGTGCAGCCACTGTGGAAAACAGTATGGAGTTTCCTCAATAAAGAAAAAATGAAGCTCCCATTTGACCCAGTAAGCCCACTTCTAGCATTATATCTCAAGAAACTAGAAACACCAATCAGAAAGGATATCTGCACCCCTATGATCATAGCAGCATAATTCACCATAACTAAGATTTGGAAACAGCCTAAATGCCCATCAGCAGATAACTGGATTAGAAAACCATGGTACATCTACACAATGGAATACTACGCTGCTATAAAAAAGAAGGAATTCTTACCATTTTCAGTAGCATGGATGGACCTGGAGAGCATTATGTTAAGTGAAATAAGCCAGGCAATGACAGAAAAATACCACATGATTTCACTCATTTATGGAAAATAAAGAACATAATATCCTGATGAATAAAAAGGTAGATACAGTGGCAGTAAAGCACTGAACAGACTGTCAAAATACAGCAGGAAGGCTTGGGAGTGTTGGGGAGGGAGGTAAATAGATTAACCAAAGGACTTGTATGCATGCATATAAGCACACCAATGGACACAAGACACGGGGGGGGGGGGGGGCGGGATGAGGGCATGCAACAGGGGTTAGGGGAGGCTAGGGGAAGGTCAATGGGAAAAAAGAAGGAGATATATCTACTAATATATGTAATATTTTAAAAAATAAAAAATATTAAAAAAAAAGAAAGGGTGTTGGATTTTGTCAACTGCTTTATCTGCTTCAATTGATATGACTATGTGATTTTTCTCCCAATTTGTTTATGTTATGTATCACGTTTATTGATTTGCGGATATTGTACCATCCTTGCTTCCCTGGGATAAAGCCTCCTTGGGCATGGTGTATGATCTTTCTGATGTACTTCTGGATCCAATTTGCTAGAATTTTGTTGAGGATTTTGGCATCTATGTTCATGAGGGATATTGGCCTGTAATTCTCTTTCATTGTGTTGTCTTTGTCTGGTTTTGGTATTAGGGTGATGCTGGCTTCGTAGAATGTGTTTGGAAGTGTTCCTTCCTCTTGAATTTTTTGGAATAGTCTGAGGAGGATAGGTTTTAGTTCTTCCTTGAATGTTTGATATAACTCCCCTTTGAAGTCATCTGGCCCTGGGCTTTTGTTTGCTGGAAGCGTTTTGATGACTGCTTCAATTTCTTCCATAGTTATTGGCATATTGAGATTTTTAGAATCTTCCTGATTGAGTTTTGGAAGGTTGTATTTTTCTAGGAATATGTCCATTTCCTCCAGGTTGTCTAGTGTGTTCGAATAGAGTTGTTCATAATGTTTTTTAACAATCCTTTGTATTTCTGTGGAGTCTGTTGTTATTTTGCCTCTATCATTTCTGATTTTGTTTATTTGGGTCCTCTCTCTTTGCTTCTTGGTGAGCCTGGCTAGAGATTCATCAATCTTGTTTATCCTTTCAAAGAACCAGTTCTTGGTTTCATTGATCTTTTGTATTGTTTTTTTTTTGGTCTCTATACCATTTATATCTGCTCTAATCTTTATTATTTTCTTCCTTCTGCTCACTCTGGGCTTTTCTTGTTGCTCTCTTTCTAATTCTTTGAGTTGTAGCGTTAGATAATATACTAACATTTTTTCTTGTTTTTTGAGGTAGGCCTGTAGAGTTAAAACTTCCCTCTCAGGACTGCTTTCATTGTGTTCCATAGGTTTTGGATTGTTGTGTTTTTATTGTCATTACTTTCCAGAATGTTTTAAATTTCTTCTTTGATCTCATTGGTAGCCTAATAAATATTTAATACCATTTTTTTCAGCTTCCAAGTGTTTGAGTTTTTATTGTAGTTTATTTCTAATTTATGTTTTTATTGTAGTTTATTTCTAATTTATGTTTTTATTGTAGTTTATTTCTAATTTATGCCACTGTGGTCTGAAAACATGCTTGGTATGATTTCATTTGTCTTGAATTTTGGGAGAATTTGCTTGTGACCCAGTATGTGGTCTATTTTTGAAAATGTCCCATGTGCACTTGAGAAGATCATATATTCTGCAGATTTGGGGTGAAATGTTCTGAATGTCAATTAAGTCCATCTGATCTAGTGAGTCATTTAGGATTGTTTTTTCTTTGCTGATTTTTTTCTAGAGTATTTATCCGGTGATGTCAGTGGTGTATTAAAGTCCCCTACTATGATTGTATTGTTGTTGATCTCTCTCTTGATATCGTCCAGGAGATTTTTTATGTATTTGGGTGCTCCTGCATTGGGTGCATATATGTTTATCAGGGTTATATCCTCTTGTTGTATTGATCCCGTTAGTGTTATGAAGTGGCCTTCCTTATCTCTTGTTATGTCCTTCACTTTGAGGTCTATTTTGTCAGATATAAGTATTGCTACCCCAGTTTTTTTTTTCATTGCAATTTGCCTGAAAGATATTTTTCCATCCCTTTACTTTCAGTCTGTGTGAGTCCCTTGTTCTCAGTTGGGTCTCTTGTAGACAACATATATATGGGTCATGTTTTTTTATCCATTCAGCCACTTGATGTCATTTGATTGGACCATTTAGTCTGTTTATGTTTAAAGTTATTATTGAAAGGTACTTGTTTGTAGCCATTTTTATTTTTTGAGTCTGTGTTCTTTCTTACCTTTTTAATTCTTCTTTTTACAGCATTCCCTTTAGCATTTCTTGCATTGCTGGCTTGATAGTGATAAACTCCCTTAGCCTTTTTTTGTCTGCAAAGCTCCTGATTTCCCCTTCAATTTTGATTGATAGTCTTGCTGGATAGAGTATTCTTGAATTCAGTCCCTTGATTTGCATCACTTTGTATATATCCTTCCATTCCCTTCTAGCTTGATGTGTTTCTGGTGAAAAATCATTTGATAATCGGATGGGGGATCCTTTGTAGGTAACTTACTTTCTCTCTCTTGCAGCCTTTAAGATTCTCTCTTTTTCAATAGCATTTGTCATTGTAATTATGGTGTGGCTTGGTGTGGGTCTTTTGGGATTCCTCTTGCTTGGGACTCTCTGTACTTGAGTAACTTTTTTCTTCCCCATATCAGGGAAGTTTTGTCATTATTTCTTCAAATAAATTTTCTAATCCTTGCTGCTCTTCTTGTCCTTCTGGCAGCCCTATTATACGTATGTTGTTTCGCTTTGCATTGTCCCAAAGCTCCCTTAGGCTCTCCTCATGCTTTTTAATTTTTTTCTCTAGTTGCTGTTCAGATTGGGCTTTTTTCTGTACCTACCTTCTAACTCACTAATTCGGTCCTCTGCTTCTTCTAGTCTACTGTTGAAGCTTTCCATGGTGTTTTTGATTGTAGCTATATCATTTTTCATTTCTTCCTGATTTTTGCATAGGTTGTTTTTTTTTTCCGTTCATCTGGTGTATGAATGGTATGATCATTATTCTGAATTCTTTTTCTGTCATGTTGCATGCTTCTATTTCACTTATTTCCTTTCTTGGCGAGTCCTCCTTTTCTTTCCTCTGGGGATTGCTTTGTCGTCTCCCCATTCTGACTATTACCAGAAGGTTCAAATGTCGATTTGCGGGGGCCTGGGCTGTGTGCAGTGGGAGTTTTTCACCCTCCAGGTGTCTCTGAAGAGCTCCAAGACATGCAGTTGCTGTGGGTTGGTGGGAGCCATGCTCGCCCTGGGTCAGTCACAGGTGCTTAGTGTGGCTTCGTGTGTGCACCTAGAATCAGGGACTGAGTGTGGCCTGTGCCACGTTGAAACAGTGCCCACTGGCGTGTGCCAAAAATCAAAGTGCCCTATTGCATGTCAGGAGTCAGAGGCTCCCTGTGTCCATGCTGTGAATCGAGTATCAGAGTCTCTGTTGCTTGGTGCTATCTCGCACTGAGAATCAGGGGCCCTGTGTGCACATGTGCCAAGAATTGGAGTCACTGGCTCTTAGTGTGAATGTACTGGGAATCAGGGATCCCAGGCACACATAATGAGGAACAAAGTCTAGTCACTGGTGCTCTTTGCTGCCTCTTGCATGGAGTTTCAGGGTCCCCAATATGCTTGGGAGACCTGGTTGCTCAGTCTCACTGTGTTGGCAGGAGGTCCACTTCTGCCCTGTGGTAAACAGCCTTCTGTGTGCGCTTGCCCTGAATCAAAGTCAGGTGGCACTACCACTTAGTGTGGGTGTGGGATCTGGTCATGCAGGTGTGCACAATGGAAAACAAACTCCCCGTGTCCATGCACCCAGGCTCAAATTCAGCACTGCCTCCCTGTGTGGGCAAACTCGGGGAACAAACTCCCCGAGTCCTCACATCCAGCTTCAAATTCAGTGCAGCCTCTCTGCTAAGGTGAAGGGTCTGGTCATGGGAAACAAACTCCCCGGGTTTGCACCCCCAGGCTCAAATTCAGTGCTGTCTCCCTGTGTGGGTGGAGGATCTGGTCACAGAAAACAATCTCCCCAAGGTCATGCATCTATGCTCAAATTCAGGACTGCCTCCCTGTCTGGGCGCAGAGACTAGTCATGGATAACAAATTCTGAGTTCACAAGTCCGGGCTCAAGTTCAGCGCTGTCTCCCTGCCCTGCATAAGTGCGGGATCTGGTCACAGAAAACTACCTCCCTAAAGATGATCAGCTAGGCTCAGATTCAGCTCAGTTTCCCTGCCTGGGTGCTGAGACAAGTTGTGGGAAACAAATTCCCAGAGTTCGCAAGTCCGGGCTCATATTGTGCAGGAGTGGTTTCAAAAACATAAGGGAGACTTTACCTTGCTTAGGTGGCCCCCACCATCACCGGATCTCAATCCAATTGAGCATTTGTGGGACGAAGTTAAAAGAGCCATCAGGCAGCTGGTTCCACAACCATCAAATCACACAGAACTGGACAGTGCTATTCATCCGGTATGGTGTCAGATTCCTCGCATCACCTTTCAACATCTCGTGGAGTCAATGCCAAGAAGAATCGCCACAGTATTGAAAACAAAAGGTGGCCCAACGAAGAACTGATGGGGTGGTCATAATAATCTGGCCACTCAGTGTACATTTTGGTCCTCTTTTATATTCTTTCTTACATTACCCAATTGTCTAATTCTCCCCCCTCCCCCATAGTTTATAGGGGGCCATAAGAGCAGCATTCCATGACATCGGTGTCCATGGTTTTATAGACCCTTTAAAGAGCACTTGTCAGAAGTACCAACAACATGACAGGTCTTTCTTCCCAGACACAGCAACATTTAAGTCACATGAGCCACATCAACACATTCTTCCAGAGCTGCTATGGCTTATTAATCGGTATACTTCCAGCCCACTGCTACTCCAGTCAACACACAGAAGAAAAATGGGCCATTCAAAACAATTTTAGGAAATGTTTCGGTGTGACAATAACAAAACAAGATATGCATATTATCTATCTATCTATCTATCATCTATATTTGTAACATTTTATTTTTAATATATATTTATTGATTTCAGAGAGGAAGGGAGGGGGAGAGAGAGATAAGAACATCAATAATGAGAGAGAATCATTGATCAGCTGCCTCCTACACATCCCCCACTGGGGACTGAGCCTGCAGCCACATTTGGGGCACGTCCCCTGACCAGAAATTGAACCATGACATCTCATGAACCATGAGAATCATAGATTGATCCTCAACCATTGAGCCACACCAGACTGGCTGTAACATATTTTCTAACACCGAACTGGTGCTTAACCCTGCCTCTCTGAACATGTTTGTTTTAGAATTACACAGAAAGAAAGGGAAAGGATCTTTTCTACCTAAATTTATGCTAATCGAAGGAGAAGCAGTAATAAGCTTCAAACCAAAACAGAATGCAAATGATGACTCCAGACCTTAGATAAGGAAATGCTGTCTCAGAGTTGGCTTTTCGCTAAATGAATGTAAGGGTGGAGAGGAAGGCTCTTTTGAGCCTCTGTGAGCTGGGTTGGCTCAGTTAGAATGAAATCTGCTTAGAATCCCAGCACTTCCCACATTGCCACCTCAACTATTGCAGCCTGCGCTCTTTAAGGCAAGAGGTCATCAAAGCCATGTCTTTGCTGTTCACCTTCCTTCTTCTATGTTATATTGATCCATCTTTTATCACTTTCTCGAATCACCACTCAGTCCTGATGCTCCAATATGTCAAAGCCAAGTTTATCATGAAATCATTATACAACCACCATTGATATTATGACCCATGTTAGTGGTTGTTTCTTAGGTAGTGTTGAGGCCAAAGAAATGAGTATGATGTATCACCTCGAAGTTTAGGAACATCTCCAAATGTATGAGTCGTGCAGTAAAGCAGCCTGTTTTGAATTGTTTTAATAGTTACATATTTATTTTGACAGAATTATTTTGAGCAGATTTATTTTGGCAGAATACCACCCTTATGGCTCTAGCCCTTCTCACAGTCTCAATTTTCTGGGAAGACTTACTCAGATCTCACCCAACTATTCTACTCTAAGAAATTCTATTTTAGGCAATACTGGTTTATAACAAAAATATAGTCAGGATACGGACTTTGACAGTCTCTGCCAAGTTCAGTAATCTCATTAAGCCTTATTAGTGTCTGAGAATGTGGCACTGTATAATTTCCATTTAAAATGAAAACTCCCAATGTATTTTAGGTAACAGTAGGTGGCTTTCTGTTTTGTGCAATAGTTCCTTATGGAAATCTATATGTAGGTGGACCATTGTTTGCCACATGTTATTAAAACAGAGTTTTGTTTGGGGAACTGCCTTCAATATGCTATCTTTCATCAGCCAACTTTGGTGTTTTGAGGATGTTATATGATATTCAGAATGATTTACATTAGAGAAGAATGTCTTGTTAGAAGAACTTTGAATGACTTCTCCCTTCAAAATATGTCAGCCTGTCTATTCCTAAAAACTCAAAGGAATATGGCCATGGCTTTAACCAGAGCCTACAGAAGAGGCTGCAACTTTAAATATTCATTTATTCAGGCAGTAAATATTTATTCAGGCAGTAAATACTTATGGAACACCTACTTTGTGTCAGACTCTATTCCTGATGCTTGGAGATAATGGGTGACCAAAGATAGAAGAGGTCCATGATCTCTTGGATCTTACACTCTGGTGGAAAGGAATAGGAAAGAAATAAACAAGAGCATCTCAGAGAATAAGAAATGCTCTAAGGGAAATAAAAACAGGAAAGAGAAAGAAGGTGACTTGTGGGGTAGGAGAATAGAGGCCTCTCTGAGGAGATAATGCTTGAACTGAAATCCAAATACATTGAAGGAGCCAGCCTGGAGTAAGGGAAGAAGATTATAGGAAGAAGGAACAGCAGGTGTAAAGGCCTTGAGATGGGGGCAAGCTTGGGATTTTCCAGGTACAGAAAGGATGTTTGTATGCTTGTTTGGGGAATAAGGGAAGGTGTGAAACTAGAGAGGCAGTCAGGGGTCAGGCCAGGTGGGGTCTTGAAGGCTACTGTCAAGAGCTGCAATTTATTCCAGGGACAATGGGAGGTCATCAAAAGTTTGTGTCAGGGGAGTGATAGGATCCAGTCTGGTACCAGGACTGAAACAACTTTAGGCAGATTTTTATTTAGAACCTTGAGATCACTGATCACCACACCCACATCCCTGTCAACCTTGGCTGAGCCTCCAGGTTCAAGCTCCTGCAGTCACTATCCCTCCTCTGGGACTTTATCTCCCCATACTCCACTCCTTTCCCTCAAAATAGTTCTACTCTATCTCCAAGAATGCCCACTGCAGAGTAAACACTGCCCCCCCTTTCTTCTCAACATCCTCATATTTATTTCCTTCACCTACTTGTCTTAAGTGAAAGACAAGACAGACCTTGAAGGTGCTGCTTAGCTGCATTTCTTCTGAGCATCACCAGTGCATCTTGCTAAGGGCATGAGGTGGAAGGTGGGCATCCTCTTTTCTCCACACAGCTGCTTGCTCACACTGCTCGAGGATGCTCTATTCTGGTTTACAAGTATCTTTCTGATCGTTTCTTCCAAGTCATTTTCATTAGTTCCTTTTCCTCTGCCTGTCCCTTTAAGTTTTAGGGGGTGCTTGGGACTCTTTCCTAGATCCCTTTTGCCTTCCTACTTTACGCACTTCTGGGTTATCTAATTTCCCCTGATAGACTCAGTCTTCATCTATAACCTGAAAACTCTCAAATCCATGTTTCCAGTTCAGACTTCTTTCTTGAGTCCCAGACTCTTAAATCTAGTTGCCTCCCTGGAAACCTCCACTTGAGTATGCCACAGGCACTTTAAACTTAATATGTCAAAACTATGTTAAACTTTACATTTATCAGTCTCAACCACCACCCAAATCGCTCCTCTTCCAATAGTTTCTCTCTGTGTTGAATGGCTCTATTGTCTACTCTAGAAACCTGAAAGTCACCAGACTCCTTACTGCCCCCTGTCTCCCAGCCATTCAACAAATTCGATTGCTTTTACTTAAAATTTTCTCATATTCTATTGTTTTAGTTCAGGCCTTCATCACCTCTTATCTGATTGGTACTGACTAGCAAATATCCTTAGTTCCAAGCTTCTCTGTCAAATCAGTTTTCCATATAGTTACCCAAAGTGATCTTTATTAAAACTGGAGCACACACTTGTTACCTGCTCAGTATCCATTTACCCTGATTCTGCTGATAGCATACTTCTGAGGAGGAACCACTTACCCCTTTCTCCCTCTAGGGAGTTTTAATAGGGCACTGATCCTGGATCTAGGGGTGGAGCATAAGAGCAGACTAGCCAATCAGCACACAGCCCCTGGCACAGTGATTGGTTCAGAAAGGGCATGTGACCAAACTGTTCTCATCAGAAAGAGTACTGGGACTTAAGCGAGAAGTACCAGGAAGAAAAGTTGTATTCATAGACCCCAAACTGTCACCTCAAAGAGCTGGAGAATGAAACCAACATTTAAGAGAGCAGAGCCCAAAGATGAAAAAGTACCTCATAACATAATTTAAGCCCCATATCAATATTTGATTGAAGCCTCCTTTAACCCTTGCACTTTTTAGTAATGTGGCCAATAAATCCGTGTGTGTTTTTTTTTGCGTAGCTTTTTATTTTATTTGCATTGCGTAGTTTTTTATTTTCAGTGTTTGTTACTAATAATCTAGACTCATGTCATTCTTCTACTTCACGGTTTCCTAGTGTTCTTCAGGATGAAATTCAAAGTCCCTAGCTTGTCATAAAAATCTCTATGATTTACGAATCTCTTTAAAAATCTCTATGCTTACCTTTCTGCCACCCCCTCATATTTCCTCTTGGGCTCCTGTCACTCAGAGCTTCCAGGTCTTGGAATTTGTCACCCTTCCATTCACCATCATGCATGGCACTCACAATTGCCTCTCTCTAGAACGATCTCTATTCTTCTCACTACTTCCTCTTATTTTTTCTTCATAATTGAAATCAGTCATATTCTCTTCCAGGAAACTTCTTTGATTTCCTTTTGTTAGTTTAGGTTAGGAAACCTCCTTATGCCCCTTGGATAACGTGTAACTCTCACTATTAGCATTTCTTCAGTTGAATTATAATTTTTCTATGTTGTTGTTTGTCTCTCCTCCTATATGAAAAACATCTCAAAGGCAAGATCTCTAAGTCTATTCTTTTTTTAAAAAACATTTTTATTGATTTTAGAGAGGAAAGGAGAGGGAGAGAGAGATAGGCACATCAATGATAAGAGAGAATCATTGATCGGCTGCCTCTTGCACACCTGACACTGGGGATCAGGCCCACAACCTTAGCATGTGCCGTGATAGGAAACTGAACCATGACCTCCTAGTTCATAGGCTGATGCTCAACCACTGAGCCACGCTGGGCGGCTGAGTCTTTTTATACTTAAAGGCCTACCATTATGCATGGCACAGACTAAGACCATCGATAATGTTTGAATTCAATAAATGCTTTTCAATATTATTTACATTTATAGGCAGTAAATTGTAAGTTCCTTGAAGAAGGGACAATATTTTACTCTTATTTGTATCACTCATAGCATGAATTTGGTTTCATATATAGTATACACTTTGCAAATATTTGTTTAAAAATGGGTGGAGGAAACATATGCCATCAGATTATGCCACCTGGCACCTCTCCTTGTTGTCAGCCACTGATTTCCCTGTCTCCCATCACTCACTGAAGGCTTCAGTTCTTTATACCACTCCTGACATTAGCCATCATTTTGTAAATGCCAACATCTGTGGAGAAGACACAGCCAATAACTTGTCTCAGACTTTCAACTCCTCACCTCTCATGATGAATTTCCTCACCCCACTTCAGCTACCAACTCCTATGTGATACCCTAGTCCAGGTCTTGTCATGACTAATAGCTACATCTCCTCTAAAAAATTGCAATTCCATGCCTCTCATACTCTCCTGCCAACAATCTAGATCCTACACTGTAATAATTTTTCATCCTCATTTGAACTTTCAATCTATACACTCCACCATTTTTTACTCTTTATTACTCCCTCATGTCTGCATATTCCTCCCTGTCTTTCTTACAGTCCATCATTATCATCAGTCCCTTTGAGTTTAGATTATGTCCCAGGCAAGTGTTAGGGGATAGAGCAGGGAAGAAAAGACAACCTAACTCTGGATGCCCAGAATTTATAGTCTAGTGGGAGGATAGATATTAAAGACATGGGGGAACATACAGCTGTACTGTTAAAAATTATGAGAAGTACTTGGAAGGAAAAGTACAGGAGGCAAGGAGTTTGCATAATAAGATGATCTAATCTAGTCTCTGGGGAAAGGGAAGACTTCCCTGAAGAATATTAAGAGTTTCCTCTAAATTTATTCCTTTTTATTATATTTATTGGGGTGATACTGGTTAACAAAATTATACAGGTTCCAGGTGTACAGTTCCACAACATCTCACCTCATCTGTGCACTGCATTGTGTGTTTCCCACCCCAAGTCAAGTCTCCTTCCGTCACCATTTATTTCCCCTATGGCCTCCTCCACCTCTCCGCCCCCCTCATGCTCTGGCAGTCCCCACACGGTTGTCCATGTCCATGAGTTTTCTCTCTTTTTTCTTTCTTTCTTGCTTAATCTCTCCACCCCCACCCTGCTTCCCCCACCCCTGACAGCTGTCAGCCTTCTCTTTATCTATGATTCTATCTCTATTTTCCTTGTTAGTTCAGTTTGTTAATTAGATTCCACATATGAGTGAAATCATATGGTACTTGTCTTTCTCTGACTGGCTTATTTCACTCAGCATAATGCTCTCCAGGTCCATATAGAACTGCCTATTTTTTTTTTTAAAGGGTGAGTGTGTGTGAAATATTTCTGCAGTTTAAATGTTAATTTTTAGTTATCTTAAAAATCCACTCAACTTTGACCTAGAAAAAGCACTGAAGATTGCCTTCTAATGGATCTCAATATTTCTTATCTCAACACCCTCCTGGGCATATTACTCTTCTTAGGTATCTCGTGTTGTCTATATTTTCTGTCTCTTCCCCAGGACTTAGGATGCTGCTGGAGATACCATCAAAATTATCAAAACAGGTAAGAAGTCCCTTGAAAATCCTGAGAATAATTGTTACCTTTCTTTCCATGTGCAATACACAGGCACACTGTTTCATACTTTCCAATTAAAATAAAAACGAACACCATGGATTTTGTAATTAAAAGCGATTTATTGGCTCCTTGGCTCTCTCTCCCCACTAGGTTCTCTGGAAACTGTCTTATTTATTAGTCACCAGTAGGTGGCTCAAGCCTTCTCCAGAATCTGGGACCAGGCTCTGTGCAAGGGTTATCTGCATTTGACCTGTCCAGCCATTCTCTGACAGCTTAATGTCCGAGTCATGAACTTTCCTGCCTCCCTGTCAAGGGCATCTGCTAGCTTTATTACAAAGTGCTGTCTTTCTCTTACAAGCCTATAAAGCCCATTCTACTGTTCCAGGGAATAAATCATCCCCTTGTAGCTGGTGGAAACAAATTAAACTGCTCTCTGCTACCCAGGCAGACCCTCTCCCGATGGCTAGCTCTCCAAGAAAGGAATTCCCTGAGCCCCAGGAGCTGCCATGTCTTGTTTCCCACTCACTTGTTTCCCAGTCACCCATACTTTGCCTCAAGCTTTCCTCTGAACACCTGACTCCTCTGGAGACAGGAGTAAACAGATAATGAGGTTACTGGAAGAACAAGGTAAAATTATTAGCTCTTTCAGACTTTGAAGCTCAAAGAATAAATATTTTTGAATTTGTTATTCACATACTCAAATAAGGATGCTTTTAAAGGCATTTAGGAGATTAGTAATAAGGTAAATGAGAAAGAGAGGCAAAGGGGGGAGGGGGAGGGGAGAGGGAAGAGGACAGTTCAAGGAGCAAGGAAACAAGAGAGCTATGCTGAACTTTAGTCACTGGGAGTCCAGGGAGTTACAGCTTGCTGGGAGCTAGCTCAGATGGGTCTTTCACCTTTTGAAGACTTCCACCTCTCGTGTTGAAGACTTGTAGCCTCTAATTCTTGACAAAAACTTTCCTAGGCTCACTTTTGTGATGGGTATGATGGGCAGATGCTGACCCAGATGGGAAGACATCAAAGTCAGATACACCTGTTGGAAGGGCGAGCTCATTGAGATGAGAGATGAGCTAAGACAAAGGCTTTGTGGGTGGGAAAGGAAGGAGGATGGATTAAAAAGGTTTTGTGTTTGTTTGTTTTTTAAAAGATCTTAAGAAAGTAGAACTGGCAAGATTTGTAGATTACCCATATCTGGATGGAAAGGGAAAGGAGTCTTTCGTGATAAGATCTAGGTTTCTGGCTTGAGCCCTGGTGTACATTCACTGGTGGGGATAGAGGAGGAAGAAGGTGGACAGTAGACAGCCTGGGAGGGGTCTATGGGAGGGAGTAACTGTGACAGCCACTAGAACATAATTAGAAGGGAGGCCAGGGTAGGGATGGCAGACAGGGGCATACGTTCTGACAGTCCCAACTCGGCACAATTGGACCTGATCCATTGTGCCACACTTTCCCACTGAGCTGGAACCCAGCATCAGAACATTTTCGACATAATGTTTCCTGGAAGTCATTATCAGTTAATTGAATTTAGTTCTGAGGATTAAAGCTGTTTGCTTCCTCTTATAATCCCAGAGGTTTAGGAGCACAGCTTCTGGGTAAGAACTCGGTGCCCCTAGCTTAGGGCCTGTTTAGCAAACTCACCGCACCCAGGCCAGCTTCCTCACTCCCACCTTGAGACTCTGCCTTGTGTCTGCATCTCTGAGGGCTCCGGGCAACAGGTCTGAGCAGCCAAGATCTAAAGGGGGGCATTGCATCACCCTGACCTGGGCTCTCTTCTGTCCAGTCTTCGTGCAAGCCAAGAAGCACCAAGCTTCCCCTAACCAAACTGAAGTGCCCCTTTGTCCTTCTTCCTTTAAAGAGCTGTGTGGACAGCAGCCCTGGCTCATCTGGAAACCTAGAGTCTGAATGTTGGGAGGCTGAGTGACGATCACAGCCCGGGAAGGGAGACAATAGCAGTATTGACCTGCTGGCGGGAGGCAGGCCTTGTCCGCATGCTCCGCGGAGAGCTCACAGACAGGCTTTTCCTTTCACACAATTGCTGGCTGTTTCCCATGTTTCATAAGAGAAGGGGTGCACATTCCAGACAAGGGGTCTATTGATTTTCCCACCGAAGGTGACACGTGGCATCCAGAGGTCGAGCCCAGGCCGGGGCCATGTTTGTGGGACTAAGCCTTGCCTTTTCCCAGAGGCCCGGATTGTTCTGACAGCCTCCCCAGCTGTGTCCTCTGTGCTGGGAATGTTCCCTCAACTACTCTATGCAAACACCCGGACTGGCTATTCAGTCTCCGGGTTTGTTTATCGACCAAAGTCAAGGAATGAGTGCCTGCTCCACAAGGTGGTGGGCTCCAGATGGCTCTGCCACACACAGGTGGGGAGGGCAAAGGTGCGACCCACAGGCTGCTCTTTCTCCATAGAGTCTGAGCAAGAAAAGCAGAATTTAGACTCTACTAGTAGAGATGTCTTCAAGCCACAACCCGACTCCTTCAAGAGCAACTCTGCATGGCTCTACCTTTGTCTAGCAAGATAGAGGATGCAGACAGCTTTCCTCCCCCTTAGCTTTTCCAATGGCATGAGAATTCTTTAACAGCTCCTCAAATAGTAGCAACAATTTTGAGATAGCAATAATAGTAACAGTAACGATGAACTTTATTTGAAAAGCACCTAGACACTTTTATAAATATTACTAGAGGCCCGCTGCATGAAATTTGTACATGGGTAGGATCCCTAGGCCTGGCCGGTGATCAGGGTTCATCTGTGGGGCGACCAGTGGGGTGATCAGGGGGGCCCCCCGCTGGCACCTGCCTTGGCTGGCCTGGGGCCTGTAGGCTGGGGACAGCTCCTGCATTGAGTGTCTGTCCCCTGGTGGTCAGTGCATGTCATAGTGACTGGTCATTCCACCGGTCGTTTGTCCATTCAGTCTATTTGCATATTAGGTTTTTATTATATAGGATTTCGTGAAATGCTCAGTGCAACCTTGAGAGATGCGTACAAAAGTGTTCAAAGCATGTGTTGGGTAGGGCACTGTGCTGAGAAAGAGTGTAAGGGAAGTAGAAAGATGGAT
This sequence comes from Corynorhinus townsendii, assembly GCA_026230045.1. NCBI lineage: Eukaryota > Metazoa > Chordata > Mammalia > Chiroptera > Vespertilionidae > Corynorhinus > Corynorhinus townsendii. Next base: position 34,486,018 of record JAPDVU010000008.1, on the reverse strand, counting down.
GATAGTTCTTGACCTGTGGGAACCTACTGTTACATATGTGTACCAGGATGGGGAAGATAGTAGGGTATTTGACTCTGTCTCTAGTCTCAAAGGATTCCTAAATTTTGGCTGCCTTTTAGGGGAAATTTTGTGCAGCGGAGTAGGGAAAATCTTTGCATAAATATTCTCTCCAAAGTTCAGCCCCAAGTAGTAGCCAAACCTGAACAGGTTGATTCAAAAGCTACCTCCACCTGGCTTGAAGAGTGTGCTCATAGTCTAATGCAAAGACAGCAATCATGTTCATCCTGGATGACTGTTCTGATGGAAATCTCAGTTCTGCTGCTTCACTGGCTGTGCAGCCCTGGGCAAGGTGCTCAAGGGAGTGAGCAAGGGCATGTCAGCTTCTCAATCTTTAAAATGAAGCTACTGTTATTGCTTACTTAATATGTCAGTAGTGAGGGGGAAAGGAATTAATGTTCGTGAAGTGCTTTGAATTGTACCTGTCACATGCGTAATGCATGATTAATACATGCTCGCAGTTGTTGTTGCTGTTATCCAGTGATTACATGGATGGTGAACTGAATGGAAATAAGGTTAGAAACAGCAATACCAGTTCAGGCACTAGGAAAAAAGCCCAGGGAAGAGTCGGGAGAGCCTCAAGGAAGCCCTTTCTTTTTCCTTGCTTCCCTCCCACCTGTTCTTACTCCTTCCTTCTTTCTCTTTTTGTTAGGAGGAGTGTGAATAGGAAATTGGAAGAGTTAAGGCATATTGGGTGGCCTTTGGTTAGAGCCAGGACAGGGTCAGACCCCTGGCTCTGGGAAGAACCAAGGAACCATCTAAGCCCAAGACCATGAGGGAGCATCCACAAGTCAAACACTAGAAACCAAATGCAAAAATCATGTGCCAAGGATGGGACAGGATTGGAAGCAGAAGGCTGGATGCAGAGACCAGAGATTACAGTTGGGGAGTGGGGTCAGGGTGAGAGCAGGGTGGTAACAATCAGAAAGGTCCAAGAGAATTGCCATGAACAGGCCTGGGAGGTTGGGTAGATATGTTGGCTGGTCCTGAAGGGTCAGAGACAGGAAGGATACAGTAACTCATCACCATCCTATATAATAAAACCCTAATATGCAAATCAACCAAACGGTTGCTATGATGTGCATTGACCACCAGGGGGCAGATGCTCAACGTAGGAGCTGCCCCTGGTGGTCAGTGTGCTCCCCCACAGGGTGAGTGCCGCTCAGCCAGAAGCTGGGCTCATGGCTTGCGAGCACAGCAGCAGTGGCAGGAGCCTCTCCTGCCTCCGCTGCAGGTGGGCAGTAAGGAGCAAGGGGTCGGGCCTAAGCCGGCAGTCAGACATCCCCCAAGCCGTCCTGGACTGTGAGAGGGTACAGGCTGGGCTGAAACCCCCCCCCCCCGTGCACAAATGTCGTGCACCAGGCCTCTAGTTATTATTATAATGGCTGTCATCTATTTAGCACATCCTCTGTTTAGCAATATGCTAATTCTTTTATTCGCATTTCTCATATAATATTGAGTGGATGCTATTAGTCTCTCCATTTTGAAAGTTAAGGTTCAGAAAATTGAGCTTCTTGCTCAAGGTCATGGGTTGGACATAATGGAGTAGAATCAGATCTGGAACTATTTGACTGTGGAGCCCATACTCTATACTTTGCTGTTGCCCTTTACTCAAAAGTATCAGCTGACTATCCCTAGTGCCCCAGTCTATGGATAAAGCCTTCTCTCTATATATGTTTTAGGGCTACAGTTTTATAATATGTCATCTGTAGATTGTATTGTGTATTCACCACCCCAAGTCAAGTTTCCTTCCATTGGATAAATCCTTCAGAAGGTTACACAATCGAACTGGATTTGGTCCCTGTTCTCCTAGCTAACAGTGCAGCAGTGGAGGCAGCCATAGAATCAAAGTGAAATTTGTTAAACAGCATAAGACATTGAAATGATTTCAAATCTAAGTAACATATTTATTAAGGACCACACTACATATTCTTGTAGAAAGTGATCAGGGTTTTCCATAAGCAACACCAAAAGTATGAAAAGAACTTGATCTAACATATTCTGAATTAAGGGAGAGGACCAACACAGGCAGCCAGTGAGCAGGGCTTTATGGAGACGCTAAAGGGAATAAAGATAGGAAACAGGCCAGATGAACTTGACCCAAGTGAGAGGCAGCCCAGGAGAGTAAGAAGAGCAGAGGCTTTGGAAACAAAGACAACCACTGTTCCCTACTCCTGGGGCTTTGAACTTAACTTATATAAAACTAGAGGCTCAGTGCATAAATTTGTGCATGGGTAGGGTCCCTACGCCTGGCCAGCGATCAGGGCTCATCTGGGCTGCTGGCTGAGGCCTTCCTTTGTTCCATGCTGCCCCCTGGTGGTCAGTGCACATCATAGAGAGCAATTGAACTCCTGGTCTCCCGGTTGAACTCCTGAGGGGACACATTGCATATAGCCTTTTATATATATATATATATATATATATATATATATATATATATATATGGGAATACTGGTACTCGTATCAGAGGGTGGTGGTGAGGATTAATTAAGTTATTTATAGAGCCTACTATAGTACCTGACATTATAGTAAATATAAATAAATGGTGAATTGATGGGGGGGAGGGGTAGGAAGAGAGGAAGATGATGGGAAGAGAAGGCAAAAGGGGGGACTACTTCTAAGCAGCCCTGGAAGGAACAGCTTCTAACTTTAAAGACAGCTATATCAAGCACTGTGGTGGAGCAGGATGGTTTCCTTGCTCCCCAATCCATGCAAAGCTAGAGAGTAAGCAAATAGCACATGTCAGATTTCCACAACACACTGCAAGAGCCCACAGTTCTCCCATGTTGGAAAATTGTACTTATACACTTAAATGGATATGAAATTGCCTGAGATATGGTTTTTTTAAAGAAAAAGAATGGTCCTAGTAATCAAAGAGTGTGTGTGTGCACATGTGCATGTATGTGTGCATGTGCACATGTGCAAGTGTGCAGTGGGGAGTGTGGGTACAAGGGGTTGGCTTTTGACAGGAAATCATTCACTTAATAAGCATCCATACAAGCACCTGCTGATATGTACCCAACCCTTGAAGGGAAGTCTGAGAACTAACCTAATGAAAGGACAGCAGACTAGGCCCCGTGACAACAGGCCCATGAGGAACAAGCACAGAAAGGAGCATTAAAGGAAAAGCAGGAAATGAGCTTGGGAAGTAGAATTTGCAGAACTCAGCAGCTACTGAGGGCAGGGGGTGAGGGGCATCGTTACCTGTGCTTCCACCAGCAGCAATCTTTCCGGGAATTGGACTCTGCCAGAACCTGGGGGTCCCAGTGACACGGAACACAGCCGGGTAGGGTTCACTGGCTATCTGTTCCATCGGCTGGATGGGACAAGTGAGATGCAGGCTGCTTCAGCCCCCGGGACAGATGCAGAGAAGCTGGATGTACATTCCCACCACGTCTCTGTCCACCCGCCCTCCTTCGGCACCTCTGGCACACTCGTCCCAGATGAACCTTCTTTATCCCACTTTCTTAACCCAGACACAGAGCTGTCCTCCTTCACTTGTCTCTGATGCATGTCCATAACCTCAGCGTTGGCTGGGTTCTCTGGGAACCTCCTTTCTTCTCTTTTTTGCCTAAGGCTGTTCAAGTTAATGCCAGCAACAGCTCCAGCCGGGCTCCCTCCTGCAGCCACTGATGCCTAATTTTAAAAATTCTCCTCCAGGCTTAAGTTCCCTCTGGTGCACATTGCTTTAAACCTTCATATTCTGGTCAGTAACCTAATGCAGATGTCAGCCACCTGGCTGTCTCCCGTCCTCCAATCTGTTGGGCCATTTCCATCCTTTAATGGACATGGACAAATGACTCACACCATATTTTATATACGAGAGAGCATAGCACCCCACTATTATCTTACCTTTCCTGGATCCTCGATCCCCCTCTGTAACTTACTTCCTCTGACACTTCCTTGCTCCATTTTATGCATCCTCCCAATTTTCTTCATTTCTCCCTAGGTTACTTCTAACATGATGCCTCTTACAGAGTAGACTTTCCTGAGTAGACTTGGGGTAACAGATAGATTTGCGCACATCACACTGGAGATCACAGCCTGCTTTGGGGTAATAGGTAGATGTGGGCACATCACATTGGAGATCATACCTTCCTTGTTGGTGTCTAGGTGACTAATGATGGCTTCCTGTGCTGGAAACTCTTTCACTGGCCTCTTTCTCAGTAGGCCTTGCTGTCGGCTTCTCTGTGCTCAGCCTTGGAAACTTTCTCCTCCCCTCTCCTGCCAGCTCCCTGCCTGAGCCACCAGATTTCTATTAGTTCCGTTCCCAGAGCTCTGTAGCTCTCCACCCTCAGCCCCCAAACCTGGTACCCCCTTTGCACATCCAAAAACCACTCAGGGGCTCCGCTGAACTTGGCCACCTTTTTATGAACTTCATCCAAAGGCACCCCAAGAAGCACTGAAATAGCAGTTTTCCCTTTAACATGTCAAATGCATTAGAAAGAGCTCCTCCTTTGTCAGAGTACCACCATCCCCCACCCCCTCCATGGCTATTGCACTTGTTTGTTTTTCCAGCTCCATCTGTGTTCCTGGCTTCCTTCTCCTGACCTTAGCTGGATTTCTATACTCCACTTGACCCCTGGCTTGACCACGAGGCTGCCTAGATCTGATTTCCTTGCCTCACTGCCCTCGACCCCTGGGCCCTGTGCCACACACTCCTCAGGAGGAGACCCCTGACAGTTCTATGAAAGGTCCCAGGCAGTGAGGAGTCCTATGCCATCCTGTGCAGTGGGGATGGAGGCAGGGACCCTGGGCCACCGTCTAAGACTAGAATGTCAGCATGGGAGGGGACCAGGGATGACCTGGACATCCCTAACAGGAGGGCAGAATCTAGGGGATGTTTGGCTCAGGGACTGGCTTGCTGAAGGTGACATGAATGGGAACACAGCGAAACAGGTTTGGGGAGGGAAATTTCCTTTCAGGCATGTAAATGCTGAGGAGCCTGTGGAACAACCAAGGGTGAGGGGCCCTAAGTGGGTTTGACGCCTCTGCGGGAAAACAGGAAAAGTGGGGGTGGGGTGGGAGGTGGGGGGGGCGGGGTAGGGGTACTACAGGGCAAGAAAATAGTGTTTTAGACAGAAAAGCTGATTACCTGATGGCTTTGCCCTTCCCAAGCTCCCGGGGGACCAGCAAAGGCTGGAGATCTAAGATCTTCCCCATGGAGGGCCCTGCTGCGCCCCTGAACCGCAGCCACAGCAGCCGTGCTCGGAGGTACGCAGGCGGCAGATAATGCGCTCTGGTGTTCAAGGACAATCACACTCAGCAAAGCGTGAAATCAGTTTTTTTCCAACTAAATCACTCTGGGCTGAAGGAACAGTTTCTATCTTCAGAGAAAGAGGAGTGGTCTGTCATTCCCTGAAGCAATTTACCTGTTTCAGAGGAAGCGGGTGGTCTTTTAAAGATGGGGTCATCTGTGCCAACCCGGGAGCTGCCTGTGTCCAGGCGCAATCCACTGGGGGATGGAGCTGGGGGGCTAACGCTCCGCCTCCAGCCTGAGGGCTTGGGATGGTGGTGGCCATGTTAGAAAAGCAGATGTTACACATCAGCAGCCCGGGGCCATTCAGTGTGCATTTATTAAGCACGTTCGATGCATCAGGCTCTGGGTCCCATTGCTTCGTAAAAGAGACGGGAAAATACACGGTGGTGGTAGTCGTGTAGAGTCAGATTACTTGGGTTTAAGTCTTGGCCCCAATCACTTACAAGCTGTTAACCTTGAAAGATTTGCCTTTCTTCTTTGTGCCTTAATTTCCTTATTTGTAAAATGGGAATATAAAAATTATGTCTACTTCATGAGAGTATTATAAAGCCCATTATGATACATGCATATGCTCTTAGGAACAGCCTGGGCACACTGCCAATGCTGCATAAATGCTAGTTGCGCTATGGTCTGAATGTGAGTGTACCCTCAAATTTAGTCTGTTGCAAACCCAATGCCCAACCTGATGGTGTTAGGAGGTGGGACCTTTGGCGGGGGCCGGGGGGGCGGGGGGGTTAGGTCATGAGGGCAGAGCCATCATGAGTAGAATTAGTGCCCTTATGAGAGACCCAGGAAGGCTCCCTTGGTCCTTCTGCCAGGTGCAATTGTAACAAAAAGATAGCCATCTATGAGGAAGTGGGTCCTCACCAGACACCCAGTCTGCTGGTGCCACAATCTTGGGCTTCCCAGCCTCCAGAAATGTGAGAACTAAATGTTTGCTGTTATAAGCCACCCAGTTTATGCTATTTTTTGTTATAGTAGCTTGAACAGACTAAGACAGTCAAGAGAAGCAAAACCATTTGATTAATGTGATGCACACAGTATTGATGGAATGTTGTACCAGGTTCTGTGAGGGCCTTGGAGTAGGAATATTTGGAAGAGCTCATGGGGATGGTGGTGACTGCTCCAAATCTTGGAAGAATGATCAGGAAAGTGTACCACAGGAAGTGGCTCATCACTGCTGGAGCCAAGGTTGGTGCAGGGAAGGAGCAGGTAGTGAGGGAGGAAGGATTGGCAGGGGCAGATTGCAGGGGGCCTTGAGTGCCACGCCAAGACATTTGGTATTAGGCAACGTGTTGTAAAGATGATTCTGCAATAGTTTCTAAAAACTAAAATGCCATGCCATTTTCATTTGCCTTGGAAATGTTTCTCGTCAAGAAGGTAGAATTATAGTTTATTTTTTTTTTAAATTGATTTTTTTCAAGTCTCCCATCTCTTTGCCAATAAACTATTGTGCCACCAATGCTATTTCATACTCCAGTGTCTGTGCTAGTTGGAGTGTAATACTGTTTTTCCTCATGGACTGACTAAAGCAGTGGGCTGTGAGGCAGGAGTTCAGGTTCAAATTAAATGGCATTTGTCCTTATTTAGGTCCACCTGTTCTGAATACTTACAAAGCTGGAAAATAAGCTAACTGAGCAAGTGGACAATCTGTGATAGTCTTAGGTTGGGGAGCAATCCTCCAGGTAAATGTAAGCACATGTCTATATGTACACCCCCCGCCCCAGGTCTTTCTAGGCCTAGAGGGGCCTTGAAGGAACTTTTAAGTGTCTTTATCAGGACCTTTTCATTTTCACCTGATGGGGATCTTTCCTCCTTGCCCAGGGAGCTTGCTCCAAAAACAATGTAATTTGGAGAGTCACATTCAGTGCATTAGGAAGTACATAGGCTTTAGTGACAAAGACCTGGGATGTTCCTCACTCTGAGTTCTTGTCTCCTCATTCATAAAAGGGGCATCCAGATGCTACTTATCTCATGGGGTGGCTGAGAGAATTAAGTGAGGTCTCCATTGAGAGCTGGAGTCTGAGTACAGTGGACAGTTATTGTTATTCACTCTGATCCCTCTGTCCTGCAACTTCCATACTTTCCAAGTGCACTCACAGGTCACCAAAGAATTCATATTGGCACAAAACAACAGCACAGCCACCCACCTCATTAGAAATGTAGGACCATGCTGCCCACTGAGGGTAAGAGCTCAGGTTTGGGTCTGAACCTGACCCTGGGCAGTAGGGAGCAGGCTCTTATGGAGATTAAAGGAAGTGATGCATAAGAAGTGTTTTTCTTGGATTTTAGCATAGTGAACACCCAATAAATGGCAGGTCCTGGTGTAAGGATGTTTGAGAGGGGACCACAGTGGTGTCAGGAATGGGGGCTAACAAAGATGCGGAAGGGTTGGACTTAAGAGAAAACTGAAGACAAAAGCACAGGGAGAATGTCAGGGGAGCCAGAAAGCAAAAATGAGAAACACACATAGAATAAGAGTGCAGGGAAAATGACAGACAAGGAGACAGTGAAGGAAAAGAGAGGCAAACAGGCATTAAAGGGAGGGTGGGTGGCAGCCCTGTACCACATGGGTAGTCACACTGGAACACTGGACAGGGACAATCACTGCGAGTGAGGTGTGTCAGCTCCCTGCGCCTCAGTTTCCTTAGGTAAAATGTGGGGAAGGGTGGCTGGGAGAGGCCTTGGTGCAGTCAATGCCTTATGAAGTTGCAGCATCTACTGCCCGGTTTCAGACTACATGGGTTGATGTTCAGATGCTGTGCCTGGTACATAGGAGGCCATATCACTTATCACCCCAACGGGGTCACTTCTGAGAGTGAAGGGAAGAAATATTACATATTATATACTTGCACCAGAACAGCAGGGCAAATCAGGACTCTCCAGGTCCACACATAGTCATTTGTTCAAATTAATATTGGCTTTCCTTAGGATTCATTCATGGAAATCACATAGTTAGAAAAGGCACTCACCTAATGCCTTTTTCTTCTGAAAAAAGGTGGGTTCTGGAGAAACAAATGCCTGATGCCCGTAAACAGAATGTGTCAATAGATTAGAAGGTAGTGGGCAGGATGTAGTATTGCCAGAGAAAATACAGGAAGTTTAGTTTAGTGTAAATTTCAGATAAGCAATAAATAATTTTCAGTGTAAGTATGCAGTTATTTGTTGAAATTCAAACATAACTGGACATCCTGTATTTTTATTCCCTAAATCTGGCAACCCTACCAAAATGGAACACACGATTCTATGGGTTTAATTATTAAATTAAAAATTATTCAGTGTATACTTTCTTTTTAAAAAAATAGATTTTTTAAATTGATTTTAGAGAAGAAGGGAGAGGGAGAGAGCAATCGAAACATCAATGATGAGAGAGAATCATTGATCAGCTGCCTCCTGCAGGCCCCACACTGGGGATTGAGCCTGCAACCTGAGCATGTGCCCTGACCAGGAATCAAACCGTGACCTACTGGTTCATAGGTCAACACTCAACCATTGAACTACCTGGCTGGGCTTCAGTATATACTTTCTACTTGCCAGGCAAAGTGCTGGATCCCAAGAGAATAAGACACTGTTTCTGCCACCAATCCATAAGCCAGTGAAGGAGGAAGGGGAAAGGAATTAAGTTGACATTTACTGAGCACCTGTTAGGATGGGGGCCCAGTCATCAATGTTTCATATGTTATCTTAGTAAATCCTCACAATTGGGGTAATTCCCATTTTACAGGTGAGAGAATTAAGGCCCAAAGAGAATTATGTGCCTAAGGTTTCAGAGTTCATAGGTCCAGGTTAAAACCCATGTCTGTCTCCAGAGCTAGGCGCTTTCCAATGAAAACACGTTTTCCGTAAACACTTACACAAATTGCAACAGCAATAGGCTGTGAGAGCACAACGGAGACAGAGATAGACTCTGCTTTGAGTAATCAGCAAAATTGTTATCATCACCTTCTTTAAGTTTCAAGTCAAATTACTTCATTATATAATGAGGGGAGTTACTGTAAGGAAAACCTGTGGACTGAGATTTGTGGTTGGAAGACTGTTGGGAACTGAGGTCCCTCTCTGCTGCTCTCTCCATCTCTCCCAGAGTCTAGTGGTCTCTCAGCATCTCCCCTCCTCTCTCCTTGTCTGATTCATTCTCTTCTCACTCCTGGCTGCCTCCCTCTGCCTAGTCACAGATTCTACTTCATTAGAACTTTGACCTGTGCATGGTCAACATGATTTCTCAGGGCCCCAAGCTACCTCTAGGCTTTTAACTTCAATGCTCACCAGCAGATGCCTCAGTATTTCAAAATTCCTGCTTTAATTTTGAAAAATGTTTTTATTTAGGTATAATTTACATGCTACAAAATCCATCCATTTCCTAATTTAAATTTTGCAACAGAGTATGAACTAGTTTATGAATGAGTTACCCTGAGTTGGTACTCATCCTTCTGTCACATACTCACCTCAGGTCCAATAGCTGTGACTAGAGGACAGGTCATATGCCTGTCCATTAAGCAGGTGCTGAAGGTGGAGGAGTTTCACTTAGCACTGCGGACCTTCAGCACTGTGGTTGACATGTTTAATACAGAAAGGTTCTAAGAGGAGATGATATTTGATATGGGTCGTGAAGGACAGCTTAGTATTCACCAGGCAGAACAAAAGGGAAGACAGACAGTTCAATCAAGGAACATCATGTGCCAATGCAAAGGTGCACAAAGCAGGAATGAGCAGAGAACAGCGTGTGGTTTGGAAAGCTTGGAGCACAGGGTCCTAGATGGGAAGGCAGGATGGTATAGGTCAGTGGTCGGCAAACTCATTTTAGTCAACAGAGCCAAATATCAACAGTACAACGATTGAAATTTCTTTTGAGTGCCAAATTTTTTAAACTTAAACTTCTTCTAATGCCACTTCTTCAAAATAGACTCGCCCAGGCCATGGTATTTTGTGGAAGAGCCACACTCAAGGAGCCAAAGAGCCGCATGTGGCTCACGAGCTGCAATTTGCCAACCACGGATATAGGTGAAAGTAGACTTCCAGGTTTCTAGGTTGGCTACTTGGGTGGACGCACATTGGAAATACAATGAGATTGTGCCTCTACAAGAGGTATAACTTCGGGAGGGAAGACAGATGTGCTGGTTTGGGCATGCTGAGCTTGAGGGGCCTAGAGAACATCTAGATGTGGAAAGTCCTATAGGTAATAAGATACACAATTTGGAACCTATAATAATCTTCATGACAAACTTTTAATGAAGTTCACCAAAAATGTAGCTCTTGGAAGACCTTGATGATGAGCTGTAAGACAGTGCAGCAGGAAAGTGAAACCATTTCCCCAAAGACAAACCATCCTGAAGGTGCACCACACCAAATTCCACATTGTTCATGCAACCCAAATTCAATCACCCATGTAACCTATGAGGAAACAGAGAGCAGCAGCAATCTGGCATGCTTTATGTGAAATCTCTGCTTAGCCAGAGCCTTTAGATATTAAATGTTGAAAAGAAAAATATGACCTGCCATAAATTCTCATTACACACACTATTGCTTTAATAGTACAAGTACAGATAGGCCCCTAGAGAATTTTCTGATTTGTCATCAATACCTAGTTTTAGTTCTTGATTTATTAATTTGTTCTTTTTTTTTCACAAAAAACATTATGTAAACATTTTAGAAAATAAATAATTTTTAAAGGAAGAAAAGACACCATAGATCACACCAATGCTAAGTATCTGCTTCAAGCTTTCTTTTTTCTTAAAATTAAATTTTAATTTCCAAGTAACACACACAGAAAGTTAAACATCAATTGGTACAGAAAAGTTTATGATACAAAGTAGGTTGGCTCCATCTCAACCTCCTTGTACTGTCCCACTTCCCAGAGAGAACATATTTTAGTGGATTCTGCTTCCCATGGTGGTTGCCTCCAGAGCTCATGTCTATGTTATCTAATATGCTGGCCACTAGCCACATGTGGCTCTTCTAATTAAAATGAACTAAAATTCAATAAAAATAAAAATTCAGTTTCTCCGTCTCCACAGCCACATTCAGATGCTCAATAGCCACATGTGGCTAGAAGCTACCATATTGGAAAGAGCAGATGAAAGATATTTCCATCATCACAGAAGCCTTTATTGGACAGTGCTAATCAAGATAAAAATTATGTTTTATTTTTTATTTATTGATTAATCAATTTTAGGCAGTATCAATTGCCTTAATGCTGTTTCTATTAAGATATAAACTTTAATAAAAATTAAAATAGGGCATACATACAGAAAAGCATATCTGTCATAAACATAAATCTTAGTGATTTATCACAAAGTAAATAATCTATCTTACTGCCCCCCAGAGCAATAAAGGGAATATTACAAGGAATCCAAATTCCTTCTCATGCTCACCCCCGGTTACTAACTACTCTCTCAGTATCCCCTCTTCTATCACCATGAGTTGTTTTTGTCAGTCTTTAGTATCTGGCTTCTTTTATACAAATTATGAATATGAGATTCATCTCTATTCTGTGAAGGAGAATTTATTCGTTGGAGTAGTATTTCTGCATAGTTTGCATTGTATGACTATATTACCATTTATTTATCCATTCTACTATTTAGAGACATTTGAGTTGTTTGCAGTTTGAAGTTATTACGAATAATGTATCTGTGAACATCCTTGCACATATCTTTTGGTGTGCAGGCATATACAGTCCTAGTAGAGGAATTTCTGGTCATAGGTATGAATACCCTCAGCTTTAGTAGATTGTCCTAAAGAGATTATACCAGTTTACAGCTATCAGTCTTTGAGAGTATCAGCAGGTGCCCCGTATCTTCACTAAGTCTTGATACTCTAACAATTAAATCATTATGTTTCAAATTTACATTTCCCTGATAACTGATAAAGTCTAACATCTATTCAGATAGCTGTTGATTATTTGGATATGCTCTTTTCGTTAAATGTCTTGCCTATTTTACTACTGGATTTCCTCTTTTTGAAAACACTGATTTGTAGTTATTTTTAATATTTTATGGCTATAAGCACCCTTTTATTTACATGTGTTGCAAATCTTTCTCTCAGACTGAACCTTTCCAACACCTTTTGATAAAGAAAAAGTTCATAATTTTAACACAGTCCCTATGCTAGTCCTTTCCTTTATGGCTAGTGCTTTTGTGTCTTATCTAAGGAATCTTGCTGTACCATAAGGTCATGAATATATTCTCCTATCATATTTTCTAGAAGCTTTATCATTTGATTTTTCTCATTTATGTTTATAATTGAAATGAAATTTTTTTTTATAATGAAGTGAGGTAGGAATCAAATCTCACTTTTTCAATATGGGATCCAATTGGATCTGTATCATTTATTTAAGAAGCCATCCTTTCCCATTTCGTTTCAGTACCACTGTTATCACAAGTCACACACACACACACACACACAGATCTGAATTATCTGTCCCAGAGATAGGGAAACAAACTAGCTTCCTGTTTTTGCAAATGAAATTGTACTGTAATACAACCATGCCCATTTGTGCATTGTCTTGGTTGCTTTCATGTTACATCTGCAGGGTTGAGTTGTGACAGACCATGCAAAGCCTAAATAGTTTTTACCATCTGGATCTTTTCAGAAAAAATGTCTGACTCCTGTGTTCTGTCCCCCTCTTTTTAAAAAATGTATATTTTTTATTTCAGAGAGGAAGAGAGGGATAGAGAAAAACATCAATGATGAGAGAGAATCATTGATTGGCTACTTCTGCACACTCCCTACTGGGGATGGAGCCTGCAACTCGGGCATGTACCCTGACCAAGAATTGAACCGTGACCTACTACTGGTTCATAGGTCAATGCTCAACCACTTAGCCACCCCTCCCCCTTTAAAAAAAATTCTTGCACTAATACAGGGGTCCTCAAACTTTTTAAACGGGGCCAATTCACTGTCCCTCAGACCATTGGAGGGCCGGACTATATACTATATATCCCTGCACTAATATTATACTGTCTTGGTAGCTTTACAATCAATCTTGATTTTTGTAGAGTAAGCCATCCAAATTTGTTCTTCAAGATTATCTTGGCTATTCCTGAGCCTTGGTATCCTATCTAATAAAAGAGTAATATGCAAATTGAGTGTACCTCTGCTATGCCCACAAGCCACACCCACAATCCAATCAGGAGTGAATATGCAAATAAACCCAACCAAGATGGCTATAGCCACAGAGAGCAGGAGGGAGGCTTGGGTTTCCCCGGCAATGGAGGAAGCCAAGCTTTCCGCCTGCCCTTTGCCTGCCCAGGCCTCCACTCCAGGCTACAAAGTTTCAATTATAGAAGATAAATAAATCCAAACAGAAATGGCGGCAGCCATGGAGCTGGAGAGAGTAGGAGGCTAGGGTTGCCCCTGGTGATGGAGGAAGCCAAGCTTCTGCAGCCCTGGCCTGCTTTGGCCTCCGTTTAAGGCTACAAAGTTTCAATTATAGAAGATAAATAAATCCTAACAGAAATGGCTGCCACCACAGAGCAAGCAGAAGGCTTGGCTCTGCTCAAGGCTACAAAGTTTCAATTGTAGGAGATAAATAAATCTCAGATACCAGGTCCTCTACTTGGGTCACTGGGGGGTGTGGCCAGCCTGAAAACTACCACAGGCCCCTTGCCCAGGCCACCCCAATCCCCAAGGGAACCCCACCCTGATCCAGGACAGCCTTCAGGATAAACCAGCTGGCCCCCACCCATGCACCAGACCTCTATGCTATCTAATAAAAGAGTAACATGCAGATTGACCATCACTCCAACACACAAGATGGCTGCCCCCATGTGGTCAAAGATCCTGCCCCCAGGTGGACACAAGATGGTCACCACAAGATGGCCAGCAGGGGAGGGCAGTTGGAAGGGACCAGGCCTGCAAGGGAGGGAAGTTTGGGGCGATCAAGCCTGCAGGGGAGGGCAGTCAGGGGTGACCAGGCTGGCAGAGGAGGGAAGTTGGGGGTAACTGGGCCTGCAGGGAAGGGCAGTTGGGGAGGACCCAGTCCTGCAGGGGAGAGCAGTTGTGTGGTACCAGGCCTGCAAGGGAGGGCAGTTAGGGGCAAACAGGCCGGCAGGGGAGCAGTTAGGCATCAATCAGGCTGGTAGGGGATTGGTTAGGGGTGTGATCAGGCTGGCAGGCAGAAGCGGTTAGGGGCAATCAGGAAGGCAGGTAAGCGAGCAGTTGGGAACCAGCAGTCCTGGATTGTGAGAGGGGTGTCTGACTGCTGGGATCAGGCCTAAACAGGCAGTCGGACATCCCTCGAGGGGTCTCAGATTGGAGAGGGTGCAGGCTGGGCTGAGGGACACCCCCCCCCCATGCACAAATTTCATGCACTGGGCCTCTAGTTCTCGTATAAATTCTGTTCAGATATATTTTGATTATAGAAATGTTCTTATGCAAATTACATAGAAAGTTTTATAACTTGTTTTATAAATGACTTAATATATAGTGGAAATCTTTCCATGATATTAAATATTCTTCTGCAACATTATTTTTAATGACTTCAAAGCATTCAATTATACAGATAAACTGTCATTTATTTAACCAAATATATTGCTTGGCTATATGTCTTATTTACCTATCATTAAATTATTAAGTGGTTCTTTAGCTTGTTATACTCTTTCACTAAGTAATTTCATTTATGGGAATTAAACCAAAATAAGTTATTGTCATTGAAAAAAAAATTCATTGAAGATGTTTATCACAGCATTATTTATAAATATGAAAAATTGAAAATGACAATTCACTGGCACTTGGTAAGTGGCTAATTATGGTGTTTCCACTTATTAAACTATTATGTAAATGTTTAAAACAGTGTTTAAGGAGACTGGAAAATTATAATGAAATGTTTTATGTAATAAAGCATGTGCACTCTGTAGTTATGAGTATTAAAATCTAGCCCTTAGAAAAAGATCTGGAGGGATATACAGGGATACCTCTCATTTTATTGTGCTTCCCTTTACTGTGTTTCACAGATATTTTATTCTTTAAAAATTGAAAGCAAGACCCTCCATTAGCAAAATGTTTATGACTCACTTAATTATGATACTAATTTTATTGCTGTGGTCTGGAAACAAATCCGCAATATTTCCAAGGTATACTAAATTGAAGTTAGTTAATACCAGAGAGTGGCACTTGTGAGGTTAGGGCAAGAGAAAGTACTGTATTCACTTTTGTCTTGCTTGAATATTTTATAGAACTTCTATTACAGTAATAATATTTGCAAATCATGTTTGAAATAGCTTGCATGATGTGTGAAATGATAAAATGGCAATGCCCTAAGGAAAAGATAAACTTTTTGTAAAAAGCAATACTAAAGACTTAGTTTTAAGCAAGTGCATAATCAGAGCCTGAGATTTAAAGGGAAGTCTGAAACCCCCCAATTTGGCAGATGAATATAGCACAAGAGGAAGATCCCAGTCAGACCAGAATTATTTCCTTAGTCACGTTAGATACTCTAATTACCAGCTCCTCAGTGAACATGACCTGGAGACTGTGGGTACTTAGAGACTGGCCGATACAATCATAGTCAACTGCTTGTGGTTCTCATTGCAGAGTGTGGGCTCAAGGTGATCTTGGGAGAGACTGAATGTGACTCTGGAAAATGCATTACATGTGGCTTTCCTGTGAGTATCTTGAGGGGACAATCTAGTGGGCGGGTGGGATTTTTCTCTGAAGAGTTAAATATTTACACTAATAAAAGAGAAAGACGCAAATTGACCATACCTTCGTGACACCCACCAGCCAATCAGGACTGAGTATGCAAATTAACACAACAAAGATGGTGGGTTAATTTGCATACACAGGTGCCGAGCAGCTGGGGGCAGAGTGTGATGCAGGTGTTTCGCACCGCCCACCAGCTCTGGGCCTCTGGGCAGCGTGGGAAGGCTGAAAGGCGGCTCCGGGCCAGAGCAAAGGCAGTGCTGCAGCCAGGGGAAAGAAGGCCCATTCTTTCACGAATCTTCATGCATCGGGCCTCTAGTCCCAGTAGACAATCATCACCTTGGGAAATGTCCATCAGGTGAGTGTTTGGACTAGTGGGGAGAGGAACATCTCCCTTTCCTCCCACAATGGTACCAGCCAGGAGCAGCTGAGCCTTGACACTGAGGGAGGTCTAAGGGAAGTTTACTGGTGGACATGACCCATCTCTGGCCATGAGGAGGCATGTGGGATCTAGCAACAACATGATGTCATTAGTGGCAGTGGCAGCAACAGGACAGAAAAGCGACTCCTACAGCAGCTGATATCCACATCTGGAGGCAATGTTTACAGAACCAGACCTGTGACCTCAGAGTCTGATTGCCAGCACCATTATAAAAAATACTGTCCCCCAGGCCTCACTCCAAACTGGTTCAATCAGAATGTCCCGGGGTGCAGCCCAGGCATCTGCTCATTTCAAAGCTCCCGGGGGTTTCTAATGTGCAGTCTGGCTTGAGGACCACTGGTCTGGGACAGCATTTCCCACATCCTTGGGTGCTGGACCCTCATTATTGCACCTAATTTGGATTGTGCTGCCCTGACAAGTAATGGTGGGTAATAGTTTCATTCATCCACAACAAGAGACAGAATCCTACAAAACGATTCCATTAGCCCTGGCAAGCTTCCAGCCTTTCTCTTCCCTCTTTGCCATAAAATTAATGAGACCATTTATTGGAAGGTAGAAAACTATACACTGCATTTGTAGTGTTGGTGGGTCAAACTGCGCACATTGTGCTACACTTATGCTTCCGTCAGAAGGAGTAAAGGGAAGGACCTTTACTAAGTAAAGGCTACATGCCAAGCGGTCTTTCCACGTGTTATTTCTCTTCATCCAAAGCATCCTGGAAGGTAGGTATTACTATTAGTTCCTATATAGAGAGAAGGAAACTAAGACATAAAATAGTTAAGAAATTGGCAGGGTGGGGATTTGAACAAGGTGTATTGAACTCCAACGTTATATCTCTTGTTTCCTCTTCATTTTAACACCTGCTCTTCCTTGTTCATTGTTGCACATAAAGTACTTAAAATAATGTCTGGCAAATAGCAACTGCTCTATAAATACTACCAATACCTCCTGGAATTTTACTTTGAGGTTGGGGGTGGGCACCAAATCCTAAATCTGAACTGTAGAAAATCAACTGTGTTGAAGAAAAATACCGAAGCCTAGGAACTGTGACTGGGTGAAGAAAATTTCCCAGCCTGTGGCTGAACTTCTTATTCTGAGGGTGTAGTGTCCTGTCAATCCACTTAAACAAAATAAAAGTCTAAGGTTCAACTTTGCTAAAACAGAATGCGTGTGGTAGGTTAAGTGCTTTAAAAATTCAAAGCAGGTTCTAGAATGTATTGAACTCTTTTCTTAATTAAGCAACTATTTTATCCAGCAGAAGGCAGTAAGGTTCATGAGTTTCAGGTGTCCTCAGTGATTTCCACAATGGATGGCTCAGGAAGCAAAGGGATGATTTCTTGGCAGGCATGTGGGTTCCTCTGATGTTCTGGAAAGGGCAGAAACAGCAGGTGAGAGTACATGTAAAGTATGGCAGGGAACGACAAGTCTACGTGGCAATCATCTCAGGACTGGCCCCTTGTCAAAGCACAGCTCCTCCCAGGAAGGGCAGTGAAAGCCTCTGGTGAGGGAGAGCCTCTCCCATCATTCCCAAATCTGGTTTCCTTTTGAGGGGCTCCCACTCGCTAATCTCCTGGGGATGCCACTCACTGCCATTGGAGACTAGCCTTGCAGAAATGGACATATCTTTTAAGACAGTCTGACTTCCCAAAGAAACTTGCCTAAGTAAAGAGAACCAAAAGGGGGAAATGATGGAAAGTACAAGCAGCATAAAGATAGACTTTGAAAATGATGGTTTGTTTCTTTTATTCTATCCCAAGTGACTTCTGGCTCCAAAGGGTTGTTTCATGTCACATGCCCTGTATGTCTTCCCCCTTTGCATGTGTCAGACTGTCTCTCTCCCCGATACCCAACTTGTCTCTGAGGAATTCTTGACCCTTCAGGGAATATGGCCTGCTTCCTCTCCACCATCCCCTTTCGTTTCGTATGTGGTCTGAGGGGTGGGCTTGCTCTCTCCAAGCTGGTGAACATACAAAAGAAACTTACTCCTCAGATGAGAATCCTGTATCCTCTCACAAAGGTAGGCTTTGTCCCTGAAGATTCCAATGGAATAATATCTGGAATGCTAAACAATTCTCCCTCTATTAGACACAGAGTAACAGAATATTATTTTTTAAATAGTGGTATCATGAGCATAGCAAAAACTTTTCTTTTTCCTGATTCTATTCTTGGTGATGTATAATCACACTCTCATTTTCTAGAAAGTACTTTAAGTAATAAAATCCCGTCACCGATAGGCCTTGTTACAACATCATAGTGTCATCCTTTAGCTAGGCGGTGGTGGGTCCCTTCTTTGTGATTTATGCTTTAATTAGAAGATACAAGTTTTCAGGGAACTTGATCAGGAATTCCAAACTCTCAGTAATGCAGTTTCCCCAAGCAAACATCCCAGGCAGCTCTGGAGACATGATGAGCTCTGTATGTGTTCAGACTCTGAGTGTGTTTTCATGGGCTCTGTAAGCCCAGATAGAAAGGACTGGTCTTGAAGGGTAATGAGAGACAGTACTCACTCTGCCTCACAAAGTCACACGGGGTGCTTGCCAGAACACATAAGTAGCCATGGCTTCTGTGAAACAACAGTATAAAGTGACAGTAGAAGATCATCCGTGATTAAAATACAGCTGGAACCGAGGTAAACAGCGATGACTGAGATAAGAATAAATTACAAAGAAACCAAAAGTGCAGTAGCAGAATTAATATTTACACTGAAGGACTTACAAGCAGAAGCAGCATTGCTGAAAATCAGATTAGTGATGTGGAGAATGAATTGCAGAACGTCTCCCAGAATTCAGAGAAAAAGAAACAAAGAGAAAATATGATAGCCATGAAAAGCTGGGAAAAGAGATCCAATATAAGAACTATAGTTTTTTTTTAATTAGAAAATAATGAGAACAGAAATAATAATCAAAGACACATTGAGGAAAAAACTTTCCTGGGCTTAAAAACAAATGGACCCTGCCCAGGCCCAGTGACTCAGTTGTTTGTACTGAAAAGACGGCAGTCAGGGCACATATGGGAGGCAACCGATGGATGTTTTTCTCTCACATCCATGTTTCTCTCTTTCTCTTTCTCCCCTCTTCTCTCTCTAAAGCCAGTGAGAGCATATCCTTGGGTGAGGATTAAAAAACAAACAAATGAAAACAAACAGACCTTTATAATTTTTAAATAAAGTTTTTACCTTGAATAATTTTATATTTATAGAGAAGTTGCAAACACAGAGTTGCTATATGCCCTCTAAACAGTGTCCCCTAATGTTAACATCTTCCATAAAATTGTCAAAACTAAAAAATTAGCATTTGTACATGATAATTAACTTTAAAAAATTACTAGTTTTTTCAGTAATGTTCTGTTAATGTCTCAGTATCCAATCCAGGATGTTACTTTGCATTTAGCCTTCACATGTTTTACAAAAATGAAATTGAAGTGGGAGATCATAACACTGAGCCATTGATTTGAGCTGCTCAGAAGTCATGCCTTACACCTCACTCTGCCTCACTCCCAACTTCCCTGGTATTTTCAATTCCTTTTGAGTTCTCACCTTGCCCCTCAGATTGTGCACACTGTGACCCTAGAACTTCTATTAGTAATGCCTTTATTCTCCACATGCACTGTACTGCCTCAGGGGCCTTGGGTAATGACCCTTTCTGTTCTCCCGCTCTACTCCTAGCACCCCCTCATCCTGTGCTGCTTCCTTGGGGCACCATCATCCCAGACCCTCAATATGTGATCTGAACCCAGTCATCATGCATTTCTCTGCTACTATGTATTCTGGCTGAAAAGACAATTTAGGTTTAGAGGAGTCAAAGGAAAAATGAAAAATCAAAGCCATTTCTATTTGTACACAACTCAGTATGCCTCTCTCTTTCCCCTGATAAATGTGAGACCTTTTGAGAATGCCATTATTTCAGTTTCACAAAAGAAAAAACTTTCATGGTTAGGTTTGCGGGGAGGGGAGAGGGTTCTCTGTTGGGTATTATCCTGTGAGTTCAGTACCGCCTCCATCAGACCCTCAACCTTGCAGACTTAGGAACCTACACTCATCAGCTTTCCGGAAGATCACACGTAGGGCTGCCCACCCATACTAACAAAATCTCTAATAAGTGGGAATGAAATCAGAACATCATCTCATTCATTTATAATGAGCAGTACACCTGACAGGCAAATCTGTCACTGCTGAACCTGACCAGCCAGCTCCACCGAGCCAAGTTATCAGGCCGGTGCTTGGTGGCCCTGGGAGCAGAATAAGGGAGTTAGAGAATTTCAAAATGTAATGCCATTGGGCCTTGAAAAACTGATGTTTCCTATAAGGATGGGCCTGTCCAGGGCTTGGACACTTACCCAGCCTGGCTGGGCACTCTCTCCTCTGGGCAATATTTGGACAGTACTTCTTTTCTCTGGGCTTCCACAGCTGACCAGTCCTTTGGCTCATGCACACATTCTTTACATGTGGCCACACTTTTTCAGATTCTTATCCAGGTTTGGGAATCATTTTGACTTCTTTAAGCTGGGGGTTTTGACCAATTATATCATATTTTGTCACACACTTCCAAGTTCTGTGTGTGTGTGTGTGTGTGTTACTGTCATGTACATCTTGAATGTAGCTCTCCTTGACCCCCAGCAAAGTGGGGAGGACCTCAAACAGAACAGCAAGGACCCCCCACATGCCAGGCCTGTGGCAAGCAGTACACACAGCATTGATGCAAATAAGCCCAGTCCCTGCCCTTATGGAGCTTGTGATCTGGTGGGGATACTGCCATTAAGAAAATAACCACACAGATCACAGTTAGAGATTTCAGGAATGCTGTGAAGGGCAGGATGGGTTGCCATGGACCACCTAATGAACACCACCTGCTCTAGATCTGGAGGTCGGGTAGGGTTTTCTTCGGAGAGTTACACTTGAGATGGTATTTAGAGCTTCAATGAAAATCAACTAGAGAAAATGGGGAGGGCAGAGAGCTGGACATCTTCCAGGCCCACTCTCCGTCTTCCATCCAGTTCTTTGCTCCTGGAGGCCAACCACCTGGCAGTACATCATGAGCTCCCCTGCCCTCTCTGGCTTCCTGTTGGGGAGCCCTAGCAGTCTAGGGAATCAAAAGGAGGGAGGAGCACGAGGTCAAGTCATGTCTTCCCTGTGGAGTGGCCTTTGGTTGGCTGGGTCCTTTAACATCCTGTACCCTCTCTCCTAGCGCTATCCTTTGACCCATGAGAGAGGGCCACTGCCATGGACACCATGTTTTGGAACTCTGGTCATCTTCCAGCCACATCACTGCCCATGTGTAAGAGGCCCTGCCCTTACACCTTTGCCTGCCCCTCCATTGTGTGCCCGCACCCCATCTCTCTTTCAGAGTGAGGACTATACCAGCGAAGTTCTTAGCCCCAGATCTGAGAGTTGGCCAGAGGGTGTACAGCGTATGTGTGGTGGGTTCTGGGCATAGCATGGGCGTGGGAGCTGGGGTGTCCATCTGTATGAGTGAGGTCACTTGCAATTTCAAGAACAGGTAGGGGTGGGAAGAAAAGGGGTGAGCTATTACAAGGACCAGGGCCCAGACATTTCTCTCTGCCATGTTTCTGCACAGAACTCTGAGCATTTGGAAACTTCTATATTTAAACTTTGTCTTCCAGATTGTTATAAAGGTATATGTGCCAAGGACAACAGATAAAATATATTTCACTGAGCAGTTTGTTAGTTTAAGTTACAACTTTCAAGTATTTAGATATGTGGTTTGGGAGTTCTCCGATTATTTTCTTGTCCTGGGACCACAAGTGTGGGAGTTGAGCTTGCATTCCAGTAACTACCCATTCTCATTCCTGTTCCCTAGGTGTGGGGGGAGGGGTGCCCCAGGCTACCACAAAATCTCCTGTGCTTCCTCCATATCCACACTTGTGCAAAGGCCTCTGTTCATAGACTCCCCCTGAAACACACTACTGCGAGTGGCCATCTGTTTCCTGTCAGAACCCTGACTGGTTCAGCAGGTGTCTCAGGCAAAGGGAGCTGTATGTGCACAGCACATGAAACACACATTCACACACACGCACACTTTTTTATTTATACATTTCAGTTCTTCTGAAAGCCATTAGTTACAGAAGGAAAGGTGGAGGCAGATGTTAAAAGAGGCAGGAGGGCTAAGGGTTGTATGGCTGTTGAGCAAGAGAGAGAGAGAGAGAGAATGTAGATGGGAGGGAGTGTGGTATCTCAGCTCCCACTGTGCTTTTTCTTCCATCCCCTACCCAAAGTGAGTGCACCCAAGCTCTCAATGCAGGGCTGGCTGGCGTGATCTAATCCATGGTGTCTTCAGATGCTTCCGTGATCCAGGTTGGCTCTTATCGCCAGAGCAGGGAGAAGGCAGCACCATCCCTCACCTGGCCCTTCACTGCAGAAAAGCTGGATTCCTGGCCCCTCTCCTCAGGGACACTATTCGTTAGTTTTGCTCACTTGGCCTCCCGCACTGCACTTACCCAGATCCTCAGGAATTATGCAAGTGTCCCTCCATGCTTCTGTGTGAAGCCAGCTCAGGTGAGGTCATGTATACAATGTAACGGGATATTGAACAAGCTCCATGTGCATTATAATCAAAATACAATTTTATTTCTGTCTCCCACAACTCTTCTGCAATTCATTCAGTAGGGATAAATCTCCCTCCGCCCTGTATGAAACCTCCAGCAGGCTCACAATTATTCTGCTCACTCTCAGGTAATAGACATTCCCAGGTCACTTTAAATTGCAAACACATTCTAATTTAGTAATTAGCATGCTCAGTCCCAAACTCTAAACATAATTTAGCTTGCCTTCTTCTCCTCCCTCTCCCCCACCTTGGGCCGACTTTAGGATGGGAGACTGCAATGGGACACAGAGTGGTGGTGTGGCTGGTGTCCCCATTTCTCCCCCTTGGGTTTCCCCATTATCCAGTTTCCCAGAGGGAGGGGTAGGGATGGGGGAGGGCGGACAGGTGGAGTTGGTGGGGGTAGAAAAGGCCTTTCAGAAAGGTGTGAGTTCATCTGACACCATGCTTTCTGGTAGATACTTGAGCTGACTCTCTCCCCTGGCTGCTCTCTCACACTCTCTGGAGTTTCCCATTAGGCCCCTCTAGTCTGAATTTCTCTTCACCCAAGCACCTGCATCTTTTTTTAGGGGTGGTAAACTCCCTACCCCGCAGTCAGATATTAGGACCTCAGGCTGCCCTTCTTGAGTGTAGCCCACATGGGTTCCTTGTCTGGACAGTCTCTGCAAGTGCAAGAGATCTGAAGGCAGCAGCCTCCCCTGGGTCCACCAGGGAGGCAAGTGGTCAGCCTCTTCATCTTTCCATCCTCTACATTTCCCAGGTACCCTCTGGGCACATAAGATCATCCCAGTGTCCTTGGTCCAATTCCCATCATATGTTCATCTTTTCTTTGGCTGTTGAAAAGTCAGAGGTAAATTGGCAGTTTCCCTTAATAATCCTGTAGCCGTCCTGCGGCTTGGACATCTGTGTTTTAATTTTTCTGCTGAATCATATCTAAGAGAGTGTTGCAGACCAGGTTCTCTGAGAAAGCAAACTCTGAGGCAAGAAATGTATTGGGGTATACCAAGAGTAGTGAGACTTGCGGGGGAGGGAAAGAAGTGGGACTGAGTGACCTACAAAGTAGTCACAGGAAGAGGTCTCAGCCGATGCTTGGAGAGCTCTGAAGCTTGGATGGCCCTTCAAAGTTGTCTTGAATTGGGGCAAGTGGCTGGGCCTTTATACTCCTGTATACTCCCACGTGGACCGGGCACTGGATGGATGATGTACCTCTGGGGAGGCATGACACCCCCTCTGCTGGGGAAGTGAGCGTTTCAGTCCTGGACGTGCAGGTTCCGGCTGCACCACAGCATCACTACAAGGAGGAACACGCCTCCTGATAAAGAGCTTACATCCTTAAGTTTGAATTCTGGCTCAACCATTTACTGGTTGAATGACTTTGGGGCAAGTTCCATTACTTCCTCATCTACAAAACAGATAATGATAACATCTACCTCATAAGCTTTTGCATGGATCCATTGAGTAATCTATGGAAAGTGTTTAGATCAATAGCAGGCACATAGTAAGCAATCAGTAAATGTTAGCTATTAATCTTATGGTAGTTTCTATATTTTTCTGGTCCAAACTTTAAATTCATTATTTATATGCCTTTGTTGTATATAATGATCTCAGTTTTTTTCAAAACCTCTGAGCATGGAAGGGATTGATCTTAGGTCCTGGATGTGCTCTGCAGTGAACAGCGTGTGTACTCAACCATTATAACCCTATTGCTTACCTCCTTGGAGACCCATCAGATAGAGGGCTAAGGTTGATTATTGACCACTTGCTTCACAACTGGGCGGGGCTGGGACCTGGGTCAGGGCAGAGTCTGAAGGTGGGGCAGAAACAAGACAAGGCTGACAGGTACTCTTTGGCAGATGATATTAAGACACTTACAAACCTTGCTTCCAAAATATGGCTTCTGAGCAAGACCAAGGATATGATGTTATCTATCATAAGGAGATTTCTGTTTCCCATGTAGAACCCTGCCAGGAGGTTAAATGATATAGAAAACACGGTGACAGCTTGCTGTGTTCCTGACCCCATTATGTTGCCAGTGCATGAAATATGCCTCTGTTGTAAATAAACAGTTATTCATCATGCTGTCTCTAACTAGCATGGCTCCCTACAAAACAGCATGATGTAAAGATGGGTTTCAGTGGCATCTGTTTGTTCCTAAGGGGAGGCTGGGCCTGCTGCTCCCTGGGCCATTTTGCCACTAAATACTGATGTCTCATACTAGACGACTTCATGAAGCACATGACAGAGAGATCAGAGCTTTCAGGTACCCAACATGGGTCTGTGGTCACATTCTCGTGTTGCTCCACTCCAAGGCTCGGTGGGTCCTACCTTCAGGCCCCAATTTTCAGGAGATTGGACTGGGTCAAAGGGATAAGAGGCCAGGGCTGACCTGAGGGTGCAGGCATTGTCCATGGAGAGGACACTGAATGCAGCAGTGAGGAGCTGGGTGCAAACTCTGAGTGCAGGGATGGTGGCAGCCTGGCTTTGTAAAACGTTACTGAAAACCAGAGATTCCTGCCTTCAGTCTATGTGATATTCATGGATAAAGTCTATAGGAGCAAAACACATCAGCTTTATTCAGTACTTTTGCCTTAGACTCTATTAGCGTTCCAGAGCTTTATCTAATGTGAGTACCTGTGCCGATCACCATGTTGTTTATCTAATGCTCCCTCATGCACAGTAGGTGAGACAACCTTTATTCTCTGAGAAATGAAGCCACTAAGCTTGACACTGTCTGTGCCCCTCTCCTCTATGGACACACCATGGTGGGTCTGCCCATTCTTCCTTCTCACAGAAGAACAGGTGTCCCGACTCCTATGCAGAACTCATATTCTTCACCTGGTTCTTTTTTCCCACCTGTGTTTTTAATTCCCTCTTATCTCTAGCACGTTTGCTTCATCAATTATCATTCAATAATCATGCAAAGATACAGTTTTGCATAGTGTGTGACATAAGAATTCAACTCATATTGGCTACTACTACTATTATTATTATCACCAAGAAGATGCCAGTAAGCTATTTTCACATATGGGTTAATCTATAAACTTCCAATACTTAGAATAGTATGGCCACTAAGTGCTATTATGTTTACTTTTATCCTCCTCCTCCTCCTCCTCCTCCTCCTTATTATTATTATTATCCACCTGGGTAAAATTTCTACCAAGGATTGACTAAGGTGACTACCTGAGTGACATATGCCCAATGAGCCAGTTAGGTCTAATTGTGAAGAATTAAAAAACATTTAACGAAGTCATTTCACAGGACATTATAAGCTCTGATGATATATAATTTCTAAGATAGTTCAACTTCAGAGCTTTCTTTTATGCCAGCATTTTAACTACTATTGTCCACTCTGGTAGTGGGCATGGTAGGGGTCATGAAGGAGGAGAGAATACACTTATGTAGTAGTAATCTAGCCTAATGTAACAACAGCAAAAATATTAACTCATCACATCTTCAACCACTTCCCACTGTCTTCTCCACCTTCACTAATAGACAGGCTCATGTGGCCTCCATTACTCCAAACTCAACCTTTAACCCAGTATTTCCCCCTCAACCTGCCATCATAGGGTCCTTTGCAGCACAAGTGTATTTCTGGAAGGGAAACTTACATTCATCATTTCTCTTTCTTTTTAATCTACTGGCTTCTGCTCCCACCATCCCAATCAAACTGCTCTCCCCAAGGTTACAAATGGCTCCTACTTTTAGGATTCTTCTCCTGCTCTCTGACTTTCTCTTTTGTGTGTCCTTTGTTGGCTCTTTTTTTCTATTCCAACTTCAAATTGCAAAGTTCTGTCCCCAACTGAGTTGCCAGATTTAGCAGATAAATATTTTTTTCTCGCAGTCCCAGCCAACTCTTTTCTTACCCATCTATATTCTCCCTGGGAAAGCTTACCCATGGCTTCACTATTCCACATGTCTCAAAATCTATATCTCCAGCTCTGTTTCCTGAGACTCATGCTAAGAAGTCCAGTCACCTCTTGGATATCCCCCAAACACCTCAAATTAAATGTGCCATCTCCTCAAAACCTGCTGCTCCTCCTGTGTCCCTAACCCAATACACAGTTGCCTTTAGAGGCAGGAGTACCAAGCCCCTTGCTCCTCTTTCCAAACTTGTTCTTCTCCTGGAGAGGAGAAATTGATACGAATGTGCCAGATTTGAAAAATTGAATCAGGTCCTACTTACTTCCTATTTATCTGGGTGATGTCGTTATGCTTTAGAATAAGGGCTGGAAACCGTTTTCAGTAAAAGGCCAAATAGTAACTATTTTAGGTTTTGTGGGCTATACCTTCTTTGTTGAAACTTAAAGCAGGCATCAACAATAGATAAATGATGGTCCCGGCTGTGTTCCAATAAAATTTTAAGTATGCACATTGAAATTCAAATTTTTTATAATAATCATTTGCCATGAAATAGAATTGTTTCAAATTTTCCCCAATTATTTAAAAGTCATTCTTAGCTTGTGGGTCTTATGAAGAAAACAAGCCATGCACCAGATTTGGCCCATGCAGCTGTAGTTTGCCAACCTTTACTTTAAAGGTACTTGCTCTATTTTTCTTCCTCCATGTGACAAGAGTAATTTGCTAACCCAGGACCTTCTCTAATTAGGTAGATCCGACCATCTGTCTCTTCTTTCTACATGCCTAAATCAGGACCAGTGATCAGCTTGGCTATGTGGTATTCTGTCTCCTTTAAGCTTTTTCTACCTATTTGATCAGCGTGGTAAGAATTGAAATTTGACTTTGGCCGTTGAGGGAAGAGAAGCAGCAAAATTGGACAGACTTGTTTACCTGCTTCAGCCTATTCTTTTATTTGCCATGCATGTACGTGTCTTCTTTCTTGATAACTTCATGGTGGGTGGCTATGCTTTGGGAAGGGATGCAGTAGACTCTGGTTTTCTGGCTAAATACTAAATAATAGCACCTCAAATCCCAGCACAGGCATACCTCAGTGATATTGCAGGTTCAGTTCCAGATCACTGCAATAAAGTGAATATTCAATAAAGTGTATGATGCAATTTTTTTGGGTTTCCCAGTGCATATAAAAGTTATGTTTACACTATACTGTAGTCTATTAAGTGTGCAATAGCATTCTG
Organism: Corynorhinus townsendii; assembly: GCA_026230045.1. Classification (NCBI taxonomy): domain Eukaryota; kingdom Metazoa; phylum Chordata; class Mammalia; order Chiroptera; family Vespertilionidae; genus Corynorhinus; species Corynorhinus townsendii. The sequence continues at coordinate 34,457,974 of JAPDVU010000008.1, read as the reverse complement.
TCTAAAAAAATGTACATACCTTAGTTAAAAATACTTTATTGCTAAAAAGTGCTAACCATCATCTGACTCTTCAGTGAGTCCTCATCTTTTTGCTGTTGGAGGGTCTTGCTTTGATGTTGATGAAAACGCAGTATCTGCAAAACTCAATGTAGCAAAGCACAATAAAAAAAGGTATGCCTGTACACTTTCTAACAAATAATATCACCATCCTTCCAGGACCCAAGCTAGGAAATATAAATCATTTTTGACTGCTTCCTGATCTGTTATCTCCCTAATTGCTTTAGGGACCATTGCTATTTTGTGTCTTAATGTCGATCCCCTCCTATCCTCCACTCTGGATGCTTTTGTAACATACATTCAAATGAGCAGGAAATAATTTTTAAAATTGCAGTGGGAGTGGGAGAAAGAAATTACCTGGTAATGACATACCAAAACTAACCAGAAATTTAAATTTGTGCAGAGTAATGGAAAGTAAAAAGTAATTATGGAGGAAAACAAGATGGCAGCAATGAGCAAACAACAGGATGGTGGCCAAGTACTTCAGAAGGAGAGGTTGGCATCACAGAGTAACAGAGATACTTTATTGTCTGGAATTCTGCATATTCTGGGAACATATTAGAGACGGTCATCCTATATAATAAAAGGGTAATATGCAAATAGACTGAACGATGGAACAACTTGTCACTATGACATGCGCTGACCAATAGGGGGCAGATGCTCAATGCAGGAGCTGCCCCCAGACCTCAGACTCTGATTGCCTGATCGGGGCCTGCTGGCCAACCTCTCGGTCCCCTCTCCTGGCCAGTAGGCTCCAATTGCCCAATAGGGTGGGTGGCAGTGGGGGATGGGGCCAACTGCCGGCAGCCGGGGAAGATGGCCCTGATCTCAGGCCAGGCCTAGGAACCGTACCCATGCACGAATTTCATGCACTGGGCCTCTAGTAGAATTAATAATAGCAATGGAGAGGCTCCCAGGATCTAAAAGTACTCTTCTTTTCCCTTTTGTTTTCTCAGACTTTGGACTTATGAATATGCTTACCCCACTCACCCTAATAAGAAGAGACTTATAAGCCTTGATTAGATGATTTAATATCTATGATATGTTTTCTATGTTTATTAATGTCCTCTCTATGACCTGAATAAAAAGTACTTACAAGAACAGGAAAGACACAACCCTATTTTATATGACAAATATTCCCAGATCTGCTGGGAGCAGAAGTGCCACTGGAGACAACCTTTCCTTGAGGGGTGGCCTCCAAGACTTGTGGAATGGGGGTGCTCACCTGTGTGCTCTGTTATCCTTGTCTCCTGCCCACTGTCCATCTCTCTGGTCTCTGCCCACCTCCCTAATCCATCATTATCAGTCATCTTTATTAAGGACACATCTGAACAAGCCAGTCTCCTCCTCAGAAACTCTCAGTGGTAGATTTCCCCTGCAACTTACAGATAAAGTCAAACTCTTGAACAAGGTGTTTAAGCTCTTCCTCTGATCTGGCTTCTACAAGCTTCTCAGCCCAATTTCTGGCCTTCCTGAAGGTTCAGCCACCTCTGAGGTTTAGACACCGAACCTCCATAATGCTGACTTTTCAAAGGACTTCTCTCCACCAAGCAAACCATATACTCATCTGTTTCTGTGCTTATTACACAACTCCCTTTACTTGAAATGTTCTTATTTCTAGTTCCTGCCTTATTAAAATCCTACTCAGCCTTCAAGGTCAAATTCTGTCTTCTCTCCTGCCTGGCATGGCTCAGTGCTTGAGCGTCGACCTATGAACCAGGAGGTCACGGTTTGATTCCTAGTCAGGGCACATGTCCAGGTTGCTGCTCCATCCCCAGCAGGGCATGCAGGAGACAGCCAATCAATAATTCTTTCTCATCACTGATGTTTCTATCTCTCTCCCTCTCCCTCCCTCTGTGAAATCAATAAAAATATATTTTTAAAAAATCCAGTCTTCCCCATGAAATTTTCCCTTTCAGTCAATATCCCACAGCACAGTGCCACTGCACTGGTTCATTCTGACCTGTTATGTTAATTTAATCAGACATTTGTTCAATCCATAAATATTTACAAATAACCTTCTATGTGCTAGGTACTACATCAAGCACAGGAGAGAAAATGGGGAGCAAGACCGAAATCTAGACACTCTTTCTGACCACATGGGTGATGAGGACCACTGCTCCTTGACCCCTCCTAGCAGGCCAGGTGGATGGACCAGAGGTTCCTGGGCAGCATAAATTAAGGGAAAATAGCAGTCAGTCTGGCTGTCTCTCCTTGGTTTTACTAAATGGAACGTGCAGTTTGATGGTAAACTGAATTGCTTGGGACCGTAGAAGGAATTGCTGGTGTCTTGGCCAAAAGAGGACAGAAGAAAGAGACTCCTCAGAAAGTAGTTCTTTCTCTAAAGGGAAGAGGCTCTACAGAAAAAGAAATATCAAAATACCCAAGAGAAAGTTGGCTTAAGAGTTGCTGTATTGTATGGAATGAAATTAGATCATCCACAGGTAGTATTCTGCACCATATCTAAAATATATTAAGAATCAAACAATTGAGTTGTTATCATTATTATTGTTATTTTACCCCTTCTCCTGAATCACCATGAAATCTTCATTAACATCAACATTACTTGTCTATCTTTTGGAGCTGGATTTTTTGGGGAAGGATGGAGGATATCAGGAGCAAAGTACTAAGGCTGCTCAAAGAGAACCAGTCACATTTGAGGTGTAGACATTTTATTGAGTGCGTAGGAACTGAGCTAAGAGCATGATGTGTATTATTTCATTCAATTCTCAAAATACGCTATCACATAGGTACTATTATCACCTCCCATTTTACAGATAGAAAAATGAGACACCAAGAACACAAATCATTTGCTCAAAGTTACTAGTACACAGTTAATGAGTGAGTGGAGCTGGCGTTCAAATCCCAAACCTCTAAAGTTCCCCCCACTCTGCTCCTTTGTCCTACTGCCCCTCTACTAGCTTCCTGGGGTATTTATTATCCTCATTTTATAAAAAAGAGAATGGAGACTCTGGAAAGTTAAATGACATAATCTATGCATTTAGAAATTGGGAGTGCACTTCCGTCTCCCACTCAAGTGCTCTTTCCATTATTGGAAGTTGACTTTTACGTGAGAACAATTCCGACATCATGTATGATTGCTGTCTTCACTCCTGGGCTGACAGGCTCAACAAAAGCCAGCCAGGATCCCGAGTCTTCTTCGATTTATGGCCTACTCTTTTCAGGTATGGGTTATTCAAAGGTCATCTGGGCTAATGGATGAGGACTGCTTTGCAGTCTATATCCAATTTAAACGCAGGATGCCTGTCAGGCTTATTGTTTTTAAAAGGGAACTCTCACTGGAGCAGGGATGCTATTTTAGAGACAACTCTGGTTGATTTTACTGAGTAGATCAGATATGATTAAAAAAAATAGTGTTGAAATTCATGACGTGTGAAAAAAAGGAACCTACGTTCTCAAATGAACTCCTGATAAGAACACAAAAATTCTCTGAAATACTAGTATTTCAACAAAGTCTTTTGAGGCCATTAAAAACGTGTCCAGCCAGGACTGAAAAGTGCATTAACGGTTATTTCTTTATGGCAGTTGAATTATAGCATCCATCTCCACCTAACTTGAATCACATTGAAGCAGGTTATTTTAAAAATTAGATACAAGTGTTCTGGCTTAAAAGGTGGCTGGCAAGTAACCCCTTGACACAACCTCTTCCAACCTCCCAATAAAAGTCTATAATGACAGAGAAGATGTCAAAAATGCATTTAAAAAACTGCAGACTAGGGCTGCTAGAATCTGGGACTAATTAACACCAATTTTAATGCCAATAAAATTGGCCTTCAAATGCAGATTCTTTTCCACTCTTGCTCTGACATTAGAAACAGAGTAAGTCTACTAGATTGAAGACAATAATAGTAATAAAAATAGTTAACACTGTTACAAGATGAACTGAAGCATATTAAACATCTTACGAACTTATTCGGGTAAAACTTGATTGGATTTGGGCAGTGCCAAACCAGTAGTGGTTAGGAGTGATCCGCCAATGGAAGATAGTGGCAAGGGTTTTACTGAGAAGATGCAGAAGCAAAACAAGGAAATCATTTGATTGACTAGAGCTTAAGCAGTAGCATTATTTGGGAAAGACTCAGTTGTTTGTGACTGGTTGTTCTCTTACCATTGAGGCATTTACAGGAATTGACTCTGACTTAAGTTTCAGTTTTCTTACCTCGACTACCAAGGCATTAGGATCACCTCAGTCTAATGGCCTTCTTCTTTGATTACTTTAACAACACTTACGTAGTGCTGACTATGTATGAGGCATTTTGCGTGAAATAAATCATTTAACCCTCCCAACAACTCTATGAAGTAGGTATCATTATTTCTCCCATTACACAGATGAAGAAACTGAGGCACAGAGATACTAAGTTTCTTGTTCTGGGCCACAAAGCTAATTAGTAATAAAGCCAAGATTAAAATTTACATACTTTATCTAGTCCTTCTTTCATTGTGTGCCCTTTTCAGAAATACAAGGTTTTCCTATCAGAAATCCATGCAGCCATAACTCTACAATGTCCAGCGATAACGAAGTGTATTGTCCTAAAATGTAAGTGCTAGATTACAACGCATCAAACCAGATAAATAAGAAAAATTATTACAAACATAAGAAAAAACTGATACTTATACAATTATTTGGGTGACTTCTGCAGAAAAATTAGACCCCCCAAAACTGATGTTATAGAGAATTTGAGCAATACACAAATATTATAATAAATAACATTATACACAAAATATACCTTTTATTAAAGGGTTTAAGAAACATTTATAAAAATAAATCATATACTAGACCACATGAAAACTTGAATCTTAAACAAAGAACCTAAGTTCCTTTTGATAATGGCCGCATTGACTACATTCTCTGCCTAAAATGCAGTAAATCTAGAAGTCAAGAATAAAGGCTTTTTAAGAAGGATAAAGCCCTCAACCTCATGGAAATGAACTCTCTCCTTAAAAAACTGTCATTAAAACAGCATGGTGAGCCCAGCTGGCATGGCTCAGTGGTTGAGTGTTGACCTATGAACCAGGATGTCACAGTTTGATTCCTGGTCAGGGCACATGCCCAAGTTGTGGGCTAGATTCCTGGGACGTGCAGGAGGTAGCCAATCAATGATTCTCTCTCATCATTGATGTTTCTATCTCTCTCTCCTTCTCCCTTCCTCTCTGAAATCAATAAAAAAATGTATTTAAAAACAACAACCACATAGCATAGTGAGCACCAGAGGGAAAGGGGGGTGGGAAGTGGTGAAGAGGTTAAAGGGAGTATAAATGGTGATGGAAGGAGAGTTGACTTGGGGTGGTGAACACACAATACAATATACAGATGATGTATTATAGAAGTGTATACACTTGAAGCCTATATAATTTTATTAACCAATGTCACCCCAATAAATTCAATGAGAAACTGTCACTAAGCAAGGAAATCAATGCTGCGAGTGTAAAATATTTAGAAAATTGCAATGAGAATACAGTACATCAAAATTCATGGAATATTGTCAAAGCTACCCAAAGGCAAATTGTTGTTAAGTAACAAGATCACATAAAGTGATCTTGTTACTTAACAACAACAAAATAAACTTTATTTGACTTATTAGTTTAAAAACTGAGTAGCAAGGTAAATTAGAGGCAGAAACAAACACCTTGGAACTGATAGATGAAGACTGTATGGTGATTTTCTTAATGTTTCCAAGACAAACTTCATTTTCTCTTATCTGCTTCTATGGATGGAGAAAAGTGAAATAATAAACTTCTCAGGACCCTTTGGAATTAGAAGTGGCCATGTGAAATAAATCTTATCTCTGAGGTATCAAAGGAAGATGATTGAGGGGGTTTCTTGAACCACCCTTGCTTTAATGACATCATAGAGCACGGAGCTGATTCAATGCTTTCCCTCTTCCCCTTCCCCGGCCACATTTTCTACCTTGAATGTACCTCTGGTATCTGATGTCACAATAACCAATAAGCCATAAACATGAGGAGGAAAGCCAGTGGGCTGGCATAGGGAATCTGAAGGACAGAGTGACTCTGGATCTGAAGGCACTCTTGAGTAGCTGTGTTATGCTAGAAAAATCAATGCCTATTTGTTGAAGCCACTGTCATTTTCATTTTCTGATGCATGTAATTGCTTCTAACTTACATGGTATACAAATCAAAGAACTGATCTTGAAAATCAAAACAAAACCCCTGACAAAACTAATTTTTAAAAATAGTGAAAAAGCAAATATACAAAATTAAGATTTAGGCCAGTATATCATAAATACACAGAGCATTTTTAGATTTTTAAAGAATGTTATAATAATAAAATTGGTAGTCTCAAATGGATCTTTTGCTATTGAAAAAAATTAAAATAATCCCTGTATATTTAGGCTTTTTATTTCCTTCTAATGATTGTATTAGATAGAGTTCGTCAGGAAAATAAAGTACTCTGGGTAGTTTAGATAGAACATGCTGTAGGAAAGGGAATCATATGCTTAAAAAACCATTGGGAAAAAACGAACAGACACACACAAAAACATTGGAAGAGGCAGAGAAGCAAAGGTCAGGGAAGATGACTGACAGTGCTCAGCTTCCTGCTAGTTCTCAAAAATTGGAAGTTACTACTGTCTCCCCAGTCTGCAACTAAAAGCAACCAACCACTGCTAATGGTCACATTTGCTTGCAGGACTAAGACGGGTGTATGGGAGGAAAGGCCCTGAGGCTACTGCACTGCAGAGGAGAAATAATAGTTATGTGTCCTTCTGCCTTTTAAACTCACAGTGAGTGAGTGCTTCTCATAATGGACTACAGTCAGAAACCTGCCCACAAAGGATTTGGGGAAATGTAGTTCTTAGGCTTCCAGCCCTTGTAATGTAGAAACAAGGTAGAAGGGGCGGCAAGAGACAAATGGTACGGAATACCAGCAGCCATCCTGGCACATTTACTTATTTTATTTTTGAATAGTTCATATTTAGGAAAGAAGAAAAAAATACATTCTCTGTCTCCCTATAACATATATAATGATATATAATATATAAATCATATAATTATATGTAAAAATTGTATTATATATACTTATATAATAATTATATAAAATATAATAATTATATATAAATAATTACATTAATATATATCCTATGAAAATCTCATGCTATATAATAGTGTATATACCCTTCCCCCAAAATATATTGTATTTAAATCCTGGAAGGAGAATTACATTCAAATGGGTTTAACTACAAATAACCTAATGGAGGTATTATTTATAGAGGTGTGGGCGAGGGTCTAAGAAGTTCATGTATATTGAGGTATTCAAGACTAGCAACAATGGGAAGCCATTATCATGCTAGCCCTGAAAGGGGCAAAGATGGTGTGGAAGTTTTAACATATGTCCTTAGTTTTTTTGGTATTCCTCCCTTGAAGAGGTAGAGCTTAATTCCTCTCCACTTCAGTGTGGGCTGGACTTAGTGACTCCCTTCAAACCAGAATGTGGTGGAAGTAATGGTGTGTGATATGGCTTCCTCCTTGTTTTCTGTTTTAGATCCATTGTTTTGGGGGAAGCCAGCTGCCAGGACAGCTGTAGGACATTCAAGAAACCCTTTGGAGAGGCCCACAGGGTAAGAGCCTGAGGCCCTCTGCCATGAGCAAGAGCTTAGAATCAATCCTCCAGCCCCAGGGGAGCCTTCACATGACCGAAGCCCCTGCTGACATCTTGGCTACGACCTCATGAGGGACCCTGAGCCAGAGCCACCCAGCTAAGCTACTCCTAGATTCCCCACCCTCAGGAACTGTGTGAGACAATAAATGTTTGTTGTTAAATTTGGGGATAATTCATTGAATTGCAATAGAGAACTAATACATAGAGAAAATAATGTCCCTAGAAATGGTGAAAGTTTGCATTTTGGAAGAGGGGCTTCTGGGCATGAACTGTAGACACAGCGGATGTGACCTTTGCCAGAACCACTGGGCTCAGGTGGCAGCTAGAAGCCCTCTACACTCTTCATCCCGCGCTTTCCCCTGCCCCCTGCCTTCAACCTTCTGCCAGCATACACTAACCAAGCCCAACAGAAACCAGAGGGCAAGTGAGCCTGTCTGCAAAGATGAGACCTGGGGCACAGAGCAGAGCTGAGCGGGTCAGAGAAATCAACAAGGAATAATTAGAACACATTTCCATCAATCCTACGAGCAGTGTTTTGATCAGGATTTGGTTGGAGAAGAACCATGGGAGATATATAACAAGGCATGTAGCATATGGATTAGACCTCATACAATTGTGGGAACTACTTAAAGTTTCTATATAGTGCTGCTTCTGCATCTGGGGCTGGAGCCTGAAGTCAGTAAAGCAGGCAGTGAGGACACAGATAAACGGGAAGTAGGGGCAGCAAGAACTGGAGCCTGCAAAGGCGGACTAGACCTACATTGGTCTCGCTCTGCTCCCAAGTCTCCAATTTTAATGATGGGATGGGATCTGCAGGAGAAATTGTAGTCTTCTCATGGCACTGAAATATATCCAGTCCAGTCCTGGAGTCAGTGAAGCTGGAGGTATGGGCCCAGCTGCTATCACCCCACAGCCAGGCTTGCTAGCAGAGCAGTGACATCAGCTCCTTATGCCCTGTACCGACCTGTGAGTGCAACTAGAACCTGGCTCTGTTTCACCTCCGCCTTCCCAATCTCACACTGTTGTCTCCCGTGACCTGACTAACCCAGTACTATGCAGAGAAGGGCATTCTGGAAGCAGTCCCAGCTAAGCTGAGTTGATGCAATGCACATTCACCACGGGGTTGCAAAAGGACAAAATATAACAAGAACAAAATGAAGTACTAAGAGAATTATCTACACAGCTAAATCAGGTTTACTCCAGGGAAGCAAAGATAGCTTCATGTTAGAAAAATCTATTAATGTAATGACATCAACTCAACAATCTCAACAAGAAAAACTATGAAAATCTCAATAGATGACAAAAAATATTCAGATAAAATTCAACATTTTTGCCTGGTTAAAAAGTATTTTTCATCCTGGCCAGGTGGCTCAGTTGCATGGAAAATGCTCCCGTACACCAAAGGTTACAGGTTCGATTCCCAGTCATGGCACATATGGGAGGCAACCAAACAATGGTTCTCTCACATTGATGACTCTCTCTCTCTCTTTTCCTCTCTCTAAAATCAATAAACATATCCTTGGGTAAAGATAAAAGGAAAAGTAATTTTTGATACTCCCTTTAACATATAAATAACATCTTATGTTGACAGCCTGTATCATCCTTATTGTTGAGATGCCAGAAATATTCCCATTAAATTAGAAAAAGGCAGAGATGTTGGATGTCCCCATTGTTATGTAGCACTCTTCTGTAAATTATATCTGATGGAGTAAGACATCAGGCAGAAATACAAGGTCAAATTATTGAAAAGGAAGAGTCAAAATTACTGTTATTTGCAGACAGTATGATTAGATATATTTAAAAACTGCAAGAGAATCAGCTGAAAGCTCTTAACATTAATGCATAGTAAGTAAAATAGTAGCATACAAGAAAAATGTACAAAATCCAGTAGCTTTCCCCTAAGCCACCAGTGCCACACAGATCCTATATAATAAAAGGCTAATATGCAAATTGCCCCCTTGACCGGGAGTTCTACTGGGAGTTTGATCAGGAGGCGGGGCCAGCTGGCCAACCACCTGCAACCCCTTCCCCCAGCCAGCTCCACCCCCGATAACCCCCTCCCCATTGGGGCAGGCTGGTGGGACCCCACCTGTGCACAAATTTGTGCACCCGGCCTCTAGGAATTGTATAATGGTGTCATGGTGAATGGAAAACAATCATGACAGAAACCAGGGAACATTGAGATCCCCGTGACATTAACATTTTTTTAAACAATACAGATTATTTACTTCATTAAATGTCTCTCAATTTGCATTTGTCTGAAGTTTCCCCATGATTAGATTCAAGTTATTCATTTTTTTGCAGGAATATCGCAGAAGTGACATTGGATCCCTCTGTATGCATCCTATTATGAGGAACATTATGTCATTTTGTCCTACTATTGATGGTTCTGACTTTGATCTCTGTTAACATGGTATCTGCACTTTCTCTTCTATAAAGTGATTATTTTTCTCTTTGCAGTTGAATTGTGGGAATTTATTTTGAGGCCATGTAACCATCCCGTTTCTCATCAAATGTTCACCATTGTCAACTATTTTATGACAATGCTGACAGGGATGTGGTGAGAAGTATATTCACCCAAAGTACTAGGTCACACTCTCTGAAAAGCAACTGAGGGGCCCTTGTGAGGAACACTAAAAATTGTCATAGTCTTTGATCTACTAATCCACCTTCTAGGAATCTATTCTAGGAAAAATGGAAGTATGGCCAAAGAGGTATTGTTTTCATTTTAGAAATATTTGTAATAGTACCAATTTGGTAACAAGGTAAAAGTTCAACAATAGATGGATAAATAAATTATGATCGTTCTGGATGAAAAATAATCTACGATCCATTACAGTAACCTTTTTTCCATTTATTGATTTTTAGAGAGAGGAAGAGAGAGGGATAGAGAGATAGAAACATCAATGAGAGTGAAACATCATGAGTTGGCTGCCTCCTGTACACCCCCTACTTGGGATTGAGCCTACAACCCCAGGCATGTGACCTGACTAGAAATTGAACCAGTGACTTCTTGGTTCCTGAGTCAATGCTCAACCACTAAGCCACACTGGCCAGGCTTTTTACAGTATTCTTAAACAATACTATACTATTCTTAACAAATACTTTTAAAAATTCACTGAATAATGTTGTTTGAAGATAATGAATTTTAGACTGCATATATAGTATATACTTATAGGATATTAGTCTTTTAGAAAAAATACACCAAACTTTGAATAACATTTGTTTCCAGGTGTAGATTTGCATTGTTTCTTTTACATTTTGCTGTATTTTCTCAGTTTCCTACAATAACACACTTACACATTCTTCTGGAAAAAAATCATGTACAAATTAATTGCCCTGCACATTTTCCTTATACAGATTTGTTATTGATGCTTTACCTTCTCTGGAGTCAGCAACAGAGCCAATGGAACGGCTGACAAAGCAGGTGAAATCACTTTGATGTGTTCGGTGGCCGTTAAAATGTGACGTGTAATAATACTATGCGATTATATCCATCCGGTCAGACCATGCCATTTATTAATCTCACAGATTTGATCAACAATTCACCTAATAGTTAGGCAGTACTTTATAATTTACAATGCACTTTTTAATGCATTCTCTCATTTATTAAATGCTGGCCTGTTTTAGGTCATTTTAGTTTCACCATGAAGAAAATCTTAAAAATTTCATTGGAAACTAACATCATTTTGCCTCTTTAGACCTCTCTTTCCTAGCTCTAAGCACACTGAGGTAGAAAGGCCAGAGGACCCAGATTCCCAAGGCCAGGATTTCAGTTGTCTTTATGCTCCTTATCATCAATGTGACCCTCATCTGGTCACTTGGTCTCCCTGTGCTTCATTTTCCTGGTCTTCAAAATAAAGGATTCCTGCCCAGCTGTCATGGCTCAGTAGCTGAGCGTCGAACTATGAACCAGGAGGTCACGGTTTGATTCCAGTCAGGGCACATGTCTGGGTTGTGGGCTCCATCCCCATTGATCAGCATGCAGGAGGTAGCCGATCAATGATTCTCTCTCATCATTGATGTTTCTATCTCTCTCTACCTCTCCCTTCCTCTCTGAAATCAATAAAAAATATATTTTAAAAATTAACGAAGGATTCCTAAGGTTTCATTTAGCTGTCTTAGTCTGAGATTCTTATGTGATGTGTCAGCTCCTTCCATGTTAAATACGCTCGGTTCCTGTGAGTTGCTGAGATATCAACAAACATCAGTGCCCTGCTGTGTCTGCAAACATCATCCCACAAATGCACCTTAGCAGGTTCACATCAGAACAGGACTGTATGTTATTTTGCCCTGACAATCATAATCAGCATTGGGCACTTTCATTTCATTTCTCCAGAAACTTTAAACCTCTCCCTAACATGACCCAGTTCTTTGGTGTCAACTCCCTTCCTGTTCTAACCTCCTTGATAGACTGTTGGCCACACTGCAGCAAAAATAATTTTATAAATAAATGCACAGCTATTAGGCATTATGCGAGAGGGGAAATGCAATAAACAGGGCCTCAAATAAACACTTCACAGTGAGTTGGGAGAAATAAGGTGGCAAGCCCCCAATTCCTCTCAAGGAGACCATGCCTTGAGCATATTTACAAGAATATGCTTTTTGTTGACCCTCACATTAAATTCTGTTCCTCCCAATAAGAGCTATAGCACTTTTAATAAAATAAGCTCCCCATAGAACACAGTTTGATTAATTCTTGAGTTGCTTCATCTGAGATCTGCTTTGGATAAGGCTTGCTAACCGTGCCAAGTCTTTAGGGCTTCCAGCAGTCTTTGTCAAGCCAGGAGTTGGGAAAAAAAAGAATATTTATTAAGGAACAACCATGGTGTGGTTACAGCCAATTATATCAAACTAGAGGCCTGGTGCACAAAATTCATACACAGAGGGTGGGTGTCCCTCAGCCCAGCCTGCACCCTCTCCAGTCTGGGACCCCTCGAGGGATGTCTGACTGCCTGTTTACGGGCAATCGGACATCCCTCTCACAATCCAGGACTGCTGGCTCCCAACTGCTTGCCTGCCTGTCTTCCTGATTGCCCCTAACTGCTTCTGCCTGCCAGCCTGATCACTCCCTAACCACTCCCCTGCCAGCCTGATTGATGTCTAATTGCTCCCCTGCCAGCCTGTTTGCCCCTAACTGCCCTCCCTTGCAGGTCTGGTCACCCCTAACTGCCCTCCCCTGCAGGCCTGGTATCCCCCAACTGCTCTCCCCTGCAAGCGTGGGTCCCCCCCAACTGCCCTTCCCTGCAGGCCTGGTCATCCCTAACTGTCCTCCCCTGCAGGCCTTGTCACCCCCAACTGCTCTCCCCTGCAGGCCTGGGTCCCTCCCAACTGCCTTTCCCTGCAGGCCTGGTCGCCCCCAACTTCCCTCCTCTGCCAGCTTGGTCACCCCTAACTGTCCTCCCCTGCAGGCTTGATCACCCCCAACTGCCCTCCCTTGCTGTCCATCTTGTGGTGGCCATATTGTGTCCACATGGGGGCAGGATCTTTGACCACATGGGGGAAGCCATCTTGTGTGTTGGAGTGATGATCAATCTGCATATTACTCTTTTATTAGATAGGATAGAGGCTGGTGCATGGGTGGGGGCCAGCTGGTTTTCCCTGAAGGGTGTCCTGGATCAGGGTAGTGGTTCCCTTGGGGCGTGGGGTGGCCTGGGCGAGGGGCCTGTGGTGGTTTGCAGGCCAGCCACACCCCCTGGGGACCCAAGCTGAGGCCCTGGTATCTGGGATTTATTTATCTTCTACAACTGAAACTTTGTAGCCTGCAGTGGAGCCAAGCCTTCTGCTTGCTCTGTGGTGGAAGCCATTTCTGTTGGGATTTATGTATCTTCCATAATTGAAACTTTGTAGCCCTAAGTGGAGGCCTGAGCCAGCCAGAGTGTGGGGAAAGCTTGGCTTCCTCTATCACCGGGGAAACCCAAGCCTCCCTCCTGCTCTCTGTGGCCCTAGCCATCTTGGTTGGGTTTATTTGCATATTTGCTCCTGATTGGCTGGTGGGTGTGGCTTGTGGGCATGGGTTGGGGGTGTAGTGGAGTGATGGTTAATTTGCATGTTACTCTTTTATTAGATAGGATAGCCCACAACAATCTCATCTCCATTATACCAAATGAGAAAAGTGTCTCAAAGATATTAAATGAGTTACCCTAGGTCACACAACTATACAGATATGCCTGACAAAACCTATGGTCTTTCTACTGCACCATGGCTGACCATATCTGGGAAATACTGGGTAAGTTTCAGTCTATCTTCATTTTGTGGCTCAAGGGTCATTTATTCATTCAACAAACACTTCTCAAATGTTCATTATGTGTCAATGTCTTAGTCTGTTCCTGCTGCTACAACAAGATACTGCTCTAACTTTGTGGCTGATAAACAACAGGAGTTTATTTATCACCGTTCTGGAGGCTAGCAGTGAGGTCAGGGTAGCAGAACAGTATCTCTCTCTGTGTCCTCACATGACAGAAGACAGAGCAGAGGAAGAAAGCTCTCCTGTGACTCTTATAAGGGCACTGATCCCATTCATGAGAACTCCACCCTTGTGACCTCATCTAATCCTAATTACATCCCAGAGTTCCTGCCTCTTAATAACCTCACATTGTCTCCCTCACATTGTGGGGGTAGGGTTTCAATATTAGGGGGTGGACACAGGCATTCAATCCATAATAGTCAGGAACCATACTAGATTCTGGGAATTCATCATTGAGTGAAAAATAAAAAGTTATTTTATCTGTTGGAGCTTACCTTCCAGTGGGGGAGACAGATAATACACAATAATAAATAAGTAAAATATCTAGTTTGGAAGTGGTCATGCATGTTAAAAAGGTTAGTGGGATACATTGACAGAAGAGATCGCTTTGGGGCATGGTTAATTTTGAAATGTCTGTTAAACAACCAAATGAAGGATGAACTGGAGGACAGTTGGAAATAAGGTTCTGAAGTTCAAGGGAGAGGTGAATAAAAGTGTTTCATTATAAAAAAGGAACTCGGAGGAGAAACTCTAGGACTTTCTCTATTTGTATTTTAATAGCCTCCAAGCCTGACCCTGTGAACAACATCTGAGCAAATGCGAAGACCTGAAGGCAAGAGGAACAGTGTGTTGTTTGAGGAACTAAAAGATGCTCATTATAGCTGAAGTATGGGGTGTGAGGGGGAAATGGAAAAAGAAGAGACTGGAGCAGTAACCAGAGACAGGATGGAAAGGGTCATAAGGAGCTTAGACTTTATTCAGAAGGGAATAGGAGGCCAAGGAAAGGGTTTAAGGGTAATATGGTGTGTATTTTAGAGGCAGAATTCTGTAGTGAAGACTAAATGGAGGGCAAGACTGAAGTTAGGATGTCTTCATCCACCCAGAATCTGCTACAGGAGCCCAAGTGAGTTCGGTGGCCTTAGCCAGGCAATGGCAAAAGATGGAGAACAGCGCCCTAGTCGGTTTAGCTCAGTGGATAGAGCATGGAGGTTTTAATACACAAAAATGGTCTTTTGGTTGATTAAGGTGAAAAAAGTAATACAATTTCCACATGTTCCTTCCAGTAAAGTAATTTGTCAGGAGAAAAGATGGTTCGACAATCATTCCACAAGGAGAAATATCACCAAATACAAAGTATTTTGTTATACTTTTTAGTACCTTTTTGTAGGAGTTCATGAGAGGGAAGGAAAAATATTTCTATAGAGTCTTAAGAGAACCTTTCCATGTGGGTTGATCCCAAATACATAAAAGAATAGATGCTTTTGAAGGGAATTTTTAAAAATAATAGGTGTTTATTTTTCCTCTTGAAAAATTGTTATACTGTGTGATTTTAAATCACCAAACTGAAATGCAATAATTTCATTGTAGGATGCACTGAATATAATATTTAACCCAGTGACTGCGCATCAGAGTGAGAAAGATTATATACTAGAATGGCACATGGAGTACCTTGCACGATCCGCATAGCTGACTGCCACAAAGTGCCTTCGGGAACAAGCTCGACACTTTCAATGCCATTGTGCAAGTATTCATATTCAGCTTAGCCATGAGATATGACTCCTACATTCATGTAAAGGAGAAAAGAAAGTCATTTTCCCAAGTTTGTTTCCACAGCAACAATATTCCATATTTTCTTTTTCTGTGTTTAAACGTAAACAAGATTCTACTAGAGGGGGTGGAATAAAATCCTTGCAAAATGCCAGTGAAGACCAATGGAGTGTGAAAGTTTCATTGTCATATTCAACAAGTGTTTATTAGAAGTCTACTCTAGACCAGGAACTGTGCTAGGTCCTGAAGAAATAGTGATAAAGAAGACTCAAAGCCTACCCTCTAGATCATCATATTCTGGTCAGAGATAGACAAGTTAAAGAATGAATATGATGAATTATAATACTATTATATGTGTTACAATAGAGATATATTTGATGTTTTAGGAGGGAGCAATTAACAGCCTGAAGAATTCATGGATATATGACATAGATTTTGCATAACTGGCAATCTTTTGACAAAAGAGAGAAAAGCAGAAGGAGACAGAGAGACAGGAGACAATAAAGGCAAAGAAAATTGTATGTGTAAAAATAGAGATATGAAAGCAATGTCATTGAGAAAAACACATTGGGATGGCTGGTAGAGATATAGGGTGGAGGGGAAAGGAGCATAATATAGGGCTAGAAATGCAGGCTAGGGCTGCTGGGAAGGACCATGTGTGCCTAACCAAAATGTGAGGATTTGATCTTGTAGATGATCCATCAAACCTACCAAGCAGAGGCATGATCAGATCTATGTTACTATAATATTCACATGGGCTACATAGTAAACAATGCTGATAAGTGGAAGCATTGGGCAGGGAGTGGAGGTAGAGAGACCCAGCTAATCTCTCATAGTTTATCTGAAGGTCTGAGAATTTACCAACATGTGAAAACATGTGTAAGCTTTGGCTCATTCTAGACTACTCAGCAAAAGTTAGTTGGTTTTCTTTTACCTCCTCTTCCTTCCTTTCCCAATATTGTTTAACCACAGAGTGGGCAGTTGAGCTGGAGATAATCTTTTGCTGGGATTTTGCTGATGAGGAATTTAAGCATGATGACAAAAATAACTAGTCCAAGACTCCAGTGACAGGGCTGAAATTTGACCCCAGGCATTTGAACTCCGGAGGTTGGTGTACAATCATCACACTGTGCCACCTCCAACTGCATGGGAGTTTTATTGTAAAGATTAAATGAGAGGATGTGTGTCTCTTGCGGAGATGATGTAGTCAGCCCTTTAAATTATCCCTTATTCCTCTCCCAGTGTCTGTCCTCCTACCTGTGAACTTACCCTGGTCACTTACCATTTTTCAGAGTCTCACATCAGTCCTTGCACTTCGAAATGTACCCTCATCCCAAAGCTAAAATTGCTCCCTACAGTCTTCAGATTTTCTAATCCCAGGACCACCACATACTCTCCCATGTCTTCTCATGAAATATGCCTCCCGGTGGCCCTCTGGGAAATAGCTGAACCTCTTCATATAGCCCCCAGTACTCTTTCCCCATTAAGTACCAAAAGTGGGATGTCACCTAGAACCTTTTGACCAGAGGTCTTGCATGTTACAGAGGCATTGATCAATGTTGCTGAGATGCTACTCTACATAAATTGTCCCATCCAAAGTTCTGAGACATTTGGCCTTTCAGTCCATTGGCTGGCCAGTGACCAATTCAATTCTCTTTTTCTTCCTAGCTTGAACTTAAACTCAGAGACTCCTGGAGAATGAGTTAGTCTGTCTGAGATGCTGGAACTTGGAAGTCAGGTGGAGTAGGAGCTTAGGCCTACTAAGGGCCCACACAGAACTGGAATACACAAGGAAAAGTTGAGGGATTGTGCAGCCCTTAAACTCGGGTCCTGACTTTTATTTATATTGACCCTCTGGATACATTTACTGCCCTCAGGACCTGAAAGCTAGCCACTGTCTGCTTCCAATAAGCTCTCCTTTTGGATCTGTGCCATTTTCAATAGATATCTGTTTCTTGTGACCAAATATTTGATGACGGTGTTATATGACCATTGATGGTGTTCTCACGCCTGAGTTTCATGTGTGCTCACTTATAAACCCTATCAGAGCCAGATTTTTTAAAATGTTAGGGAGTGATCAAATTCCTACTGAGACTCAGCATTGGAAGTAGATTTGTTTGTTTATAGCTTATAATGAGGTTGTAAAACAAGCTGTTTCTGTTGCCGCCTATTTTTATTTTTAATCCTCCCTGTAGTTCATGTCAAAGTTCTCTATTTGATATGTCTCCATTTCTAGTTGGCTTAAATATTTGGCCAACTTTAGTCTAACCATTTTGCGGACTATAAGAACTAATGGTCATGACTAATGTTACAAGTCCTGAGGATGATGTACTGGATGGAGAACATAAATATCAAGTAGGGGCCCCCAATAAATTTTAGAATTCAGATAGTGCATCTGTTTGTAATTGTCATAAGTCTGCATGTACACACACATGCACACACATCAGGATTCCACAACACAAAAGATAACACTTAACTTGAAAGTGTGTCCTCTTTGATTTTGACAGTGATCTATGCCAGGTGGTCAATTTGAATGATCATTAATCAGTTCAATGGGGTGTCAAAGGAGGCAGGAATCATTAGGAAAGTATTATCTCTGGGAGGTTTTGCAATTTTCCAAATTTATTTTTATCTACAGAGACTAATGAGGCTCCACAGTGACATATGTGTCCTATTTACTCCATCAGAACCAGGGTGGCTTGGCACAGATGCAACGATGAGGGATGAGCTAAATCAGGCTAGAGGTGACTGCATTCTGAGGTGTCAGGACAGACTACAGCAAAGGGTCAGCACAAGGACGTCATCTCATCCCACTGGTGCAGATGAAGTAGAGGTACCTAAATGGAGTGAAGTCCCTAAATATTGCCAGGTCTCTGGAGATTGGCATCCACAGGGGACAACTCTGTCCTGGGCTGGCTGGCCAGGTGCTGTAAAGGTACAAGGTTGACAGTGGATTGGATGTTCATCCTCAACATGGGGAGGCTTCCTATAAAAAAAAAAGTACCCAGTTTTTAAGGGACATGCCTTAGCTCAGTGGTCGGCAAACTCATTAGTCAACAGAGTGGCAAACCGTGGCTCGTGAGCTGCATGTGGCTCGCGAGCTGCATTTTGCCGACCACTGCCTTAGCTAATCACCCTCGGAAATCGCTATTAAACTGTAAAACTGTCATAAAAAGAAGTGTGAAGATGAACAGATAATATCCTTTAGCTATTTAATTTTGCAGGATTCAAACTATAAGAAAAGGAATTTTCTGGCTGCTTGCCAAAGCAGATATAAATAAGTAGCTATTGAGGCTCTAATTTCCTGAGAATTTTAATAAAGTGAAATATTTATGGTTTAAAATTACCTCCGAAATTATGCAGTGAAGAATAGTTTATGACTTCGGAGAACAAAAGAAAACTTGCAAATACTTGATGTTGGCAGATCAATTAAGAGGTAATACATGCTACATTATAATTTTAATTACTATGAAATTAAAATATGGTAATGAGTTAACATGACTCTATCCTTTCCAACTATCATTTAATTTATGGAACTTTTCTTGACTAGTTATTGGTTATTTTTCTTACTCTCTGTGTTACTTTCGATTATACAGTTTCCAAAGCACATTATTCAAGACAGCCACCAATTAAATGAATTCTTCCCTTATCAATTAAAAATCTTGTAGGCTATTCTTGCTCATTTTAATCTAGTTCTTTCTGCCTCCCTGCATAAAATATATGAAGAATTAGAATAACTTCTTTTTAAGGTCTTTTTTTTTGGTTTTCAAGTTGGCGATTTTTCCAATGATACAAAGGCAACCCAAGTGTCAGCTTACCTTCTTCCAGGCCAGCCTTCCTCTAACATAACTGAGGGGAGAGGGAAGCTTGTTCTTGGCCTCCATGTGTCAGCTCTTTGGACCAGGTGCACCCGTCCTGCCTCTCCCATCTCTGTTGCTGCTTTAGGGCCCTTCCTTCCTCTCTGTGATGCCACTAACCACACTGGCCTCAGTGGATAGATCGTGTTGCAAAGACTGTGTTTCCCTTTACAATTCAAACAGTCTAATTCCCAGTACCTTGCTCTCAGAGCTCCATGCTGGGATGTACAAAAATTATCTCAGTAAAGGAGAAGAAAATGTTTGCTAATATACCCAAAGTGGCTCTGATGGTGAATCCATTCCCAGAGGATCCCACTATGCCTCTCTACGGTTCCAGGTTACTCTCTCCACCTTGGGGTCAGCACTCCTCCCTGAACCTCCAGTTACCCCTCTTCTTCTTCAACTCCCTGCAGGTAAAACTGTACCCCTCCCTCACCAGGTCCATAGCTGTTGACCTCACTCTAGAATCCATTTATTCCACCCAGTGAAACAGCTCAGGATCATTTCCCAAATGCATTTTTAAGAAATCTGATTTATCCAGCCAGAAACATCATAAAGAGGGCAGGGTTGGTTGAGAGTAGGGTGCTGTAACAACACAGTATTGGGTATGTTTCTTGGGTACTGAAACCAACATAATTTTCTGTCCCAGGAAATTCTGGGACCAGGCACACATTCTTGTGTCCATGAGAATCCATACTGGTGTCAAGCAAACTCGCTTCAAGAAATAATTCCTGCAAGGTGAGGCTGTCAATCAGCTAAACAGTTAAATGATCAACACTAAGAGTTTGCTCCTCAAAACTCACTTGGAAATCCTAACCTCACAGCACTCACCAGTCTAAAGCTATTGTGCCATAAACCCTGCCCAGTCCTCACTCCTTCCCTGCCTTGCAAAGTCACCCTCACCAGGACCTTGTTACATGTGTCAGTGGCTCCCTGTCAGCTAAAGGATAAAGTAAAAGCTTTGATAAAGTAACCCTGTTTCACCTGTCCAGCCTCATCTCTGTCACTCCCAACATTGAGCTTTCTTCCAGAACCCTGAAGAATGTGTAAGCACACTCACATCTCCTTGCCTTCATTCATTTGTCTCATGTTTTAAATACCCCCCTCCTCTCCCGCTTGGTACCTTGGATAAGTTCTCCTCAATTGTTATTAGTCCAGGGCCTCTCTGACGCTCAGGCTATATTAGGCACCCTCCCTTCCTCTTTTCTCAGAGCTGCTTGTGCTCTTACCACATGGAATCGGCCAGTTTATATGTTCTGCCCTCTCAGCAAAGCTCTGGAGCACCTGTACCCGACAGTCTTAGTTACACAAGATTCTACAGCTGGTGTGTGTTGAACTGAACTGAACTGGATTTTTGCCATCACAGTAGTGGTGAATGTTTTTCTTGGTGTATTGTTTGCCTTTGATTTAGGTTGTGTGGTTTTTTTGACATTGAGTAGGCGTTAATTTTTATGGAGTCAAGTTTATTGATCTTTGTGTGGTTTCTTTTATTGATTTTGAACTTAAAAAGTGACTGACTGGTTTTTAAGAGACTCTTCAGGACTTGGCTGAGAAATTCCGCAAACTGATTCTCCTCGCTGGGAACAGGAAAATAGAGTGAGGCAGAGAAACAAAGGAGACATTTCCCCCATCTATTCTCAGAAATGTGTGGCTCTTTCCCTTTCCTTCTCCTTGAGGAATGGTATGTGGGTCAAAGGTACAAGTTATATTTTGTGTCTTGGTTTTTATAATTTCTATCAATACGTGAAGACAGCTGTCTTTAAGCTAAGCAATTCCATTTGTCTTTAAGCCCCCCAAGACAGTCTACACCAAAATGCTTTCAAGTGAAAGGAAAACAACATTTGTTGTTGTACTCTTTTCTTACTTTACTTTCTAAATAAGTATACTACACCCCAGCAATTTACTCCGTGGGCTGTGTTTGCTTGGCTCAGTGCTTTGCTTTTTTTTTTTTTTCCCATCTGAAATGTCGGCCCATCCTCCAAGGGCCAGCTCAAATGTTATGGCCTTGATAAGTCTCTTTTCAAACAAGTTTCTTTTCCTACTAAACTCCAGTCTTCCCCCTTGTAGGTAAGTGTTGTATGTGACACTACTAAAATGTAAGCAACACGGGGTGCCATTGCTGTCCCATTTGTTCACTTCTTCATTTGCTACTCAGACATTAAGCACAGCAGATTCTCTGCTAAGCGCAGGAGAAACAGTAGTGAACATGAGAGGCACCAATTCTGTCCTCTTGGAACTTGTATTTTGCTAAGACAGACATTTAACAACGAATTATACATTCGATTACCATTTCAGAAAGTGCTACAAACGAAAAGTGTAGGAGGATAAGAGAATCTATAACAGCAGGGTGAAGTAAGGGGAGGTCAAGTAAAGCTTGTCTGGGAAAATGGCATTTTAAGTTGCTATCTGGAGGTTGATGAGGTGTTAGATAGATAGTGTGGAGGAGGTGGAGGGCAGGGCATGCCAGGCAAAGGAACTGCATGTGTAAAGTCCCTGAGGCATATCACCTCAAGGCTGGCTAAGGACACCACCTCAGATACAGACGGTACCCAACATACATGCAATAAGTAAAGAAAATTATACTATGTATTAAATAAAAATTATATTATTGTGTATAATAATATTTCTTTCCCATATTCTAACATGTTCAACTCTTGATGGTAGAAGCATCAAGAATAAAATTAAGAACTGCCAATTTGCTAGAGAAGCAGAATATGATAATGATTGACAACATGAATCAGACAGGGTTTAAATCTCAGCTTTATCATTTATACCAGGTGTGGCACCCTGGGCAAGCTATTTAACTTCACTGCGCTTTACTTTCTTCATCTGCAAAATATAACAACAACAACAACAATAATAATAATAAGTAGTAGTACCCACCTCATAGAGTAACTGCAGGGATTAAATGAAATAAAACACATGAGGAGCTGAGAGCTCTCAGTGAAGGTCAGCACTCATCATTTGGTGAAACCAACAAATCATCTGTGAATCTTCTTACTGTCACTACTTGAATAAATATTTGAGCTTGAATGAACAGTACCAACAGTTATCAGGAACAGGAAACGTATAATTTTTCTTCTTTGCCTTCGGCCTAAGGAATTTTCCTCGTGTGTCTATATATAACATCGTTGGTGAAAAGTAGAGCAACAAAGATTTCCAAGTGATACAATCATATTTTCATTCCTGTCATAATTACATCCCTTTATAGCTAGCTACTCTCACGAATTCCAAGCATCATTGCTCCCCTGTTTTTGCTTTTAAATACCTATTGATTTTGGAATCCTTTTGGCAATCTTCTACACCTTTTCAAACTGGGGCAGCTTAATTAGAATCTGACTTCTCCCCTTTCCATCAGCAATTTGCTTAAGTTTCGAAAGACATCATTAAAACAAAGGATGCAGCGAGACTGCCAGAACATTGGGCTTTTATTTGTTTCTCAGACAAGAGCATGAGGAGAGAAGTGACTTGCAAATGATTAATAGACTTGGTATTTAGACTTTCTTAGCTTTGATTTCCAGCTTTGGAACTTGCTTTTAATTCTGAGAGAGATTAGGCTGTTGCTGCAAGTTTCCTTTTCCAGCTCACATTTCTGCACAGGATTGACGGGCCCACCAGCTTTCATCTCACCCAGACTTGGACAGGAGGCAAGGTTACAAAGAAACATTTGAGGGGCAGCCTGACTGGAATATGAGAGCAATCATTAATTAAGTTTTTCCCATCTCACCTCCAACTATGACAGGTTATTCACCCTCCTGGGTCAGCCCTGGTGAGGATGTGTGTGGTGCAGGTGGCTGAGGATGCCTGAGTCACTGAGGGAGACAGAATGGGGAATCTGGTGAAATCACCAAATTCACTGGTGCTGAGCTTCTGATTTGGAGATTTATTAATTTATTGACTTTGGGGCGGGGAAAAGGGGTAACAGCTTTGCTTATTGACATAGAATTCACATGCTATACAATTCACCCATACAATTCAATGATTTTTAGTATATTTAGAGTTGTGCAACCATCACCATAATCAATTTTAGAACATTTTTATTGTCCCCTAAAGAAACCCTGTACCTTTCAGTTATCACCACCACTCCAACACCCTCATCCTTCTAGCCCTAGGCAATGATGAATCTACTTTCTGTCTCTATAAATTTGCCTAGTCTGGCCATTTCAAATAAGTGGAATCATATAATATGTGGTCTTTTGTGTATGGCTTCTTTCACTGAGCATAATGTTTTCAGGGTTCATCCATACTGTAGCATGTATCAGTACTTCATTCCTTTTTGTGGCTAAATGATATTCCATTGTATGGGTATACCACATTTTGTTTATTCATGTATCCATTGGTGGACAGTTGGGATGTTTCTACTTTTTGGCTATTATGAGTAATGCTGCTATGAAGGATCACATTTAAGTTTGTGTGTGTTTTCATTTCTCTTGAGCACATACCTAGGAGTTGAGTTGCTGGGTCAACTCAAATATAAACATACCAAATTAAATTAAATGACAGCACTTAGTAAATAATAAAGCACTTATAAAAATAAGGCTTAATTATAACTATCTTCTGGAATACTTAATCTCCTAATTTGTTCCAGTAAATAATGAATCAATTTCTATTATGTGCTTTACACTGTGTTATGTACTGGGGGTGAAAATTCAAAGAGAACTAAGATAAGGCCCCTAACTTAGAGGGACTTACTGTTTATAAATATAAGTAACGTGTATTGAATCCTTATTCTGCACCAAGGATGGTACTAAATGTCTTATGTAGGCTAAATCCTTGTCTACTACTGTCACCCTATGAGGTAGGTACTATTTTTGTCCTCATTTTAGACCTAAGTGACTGCCCAAAGTCATGGAGTTGCTAAGTGGCAAAGCTGGATGATATTTACACTTTATCACTCTCCCAGGCTGCTTCTCTAGCAGCAGAATAGCACAAAAGTTAAGAGTGTGTCATCCGAAGTTAGACGTCCTGGGTTTGGGTGCTGCCTCCTGCACTCACTACATGACGCTGGGCAAAAGAATCACACTTTCTATGCCTCCAGTGCCTAATCGGTAAAGAGGGATTGACCCAAGTACCTACATCAGAGCATTGCTAGAAGCATTAAATGCAGTAAACATATATCAGGTGCTTGACATGTAGTTAGTGCTCAGTAAATATTTGCTGTTATTATTATCTATTATAAACTCTACAGGCAAAACATTACGAGGGTATGTGATATATAAAGGCTGTCAAGTGCTGCAATTTGTCTCTGCTGGAAAAGGGAAAACGTCGGGCTGAACTGCAGAGAAGCTGTGCCCGGGTTTCTCCTTTTACCCGAATTCTAATTCATTGATATTAACAACTGACGTCTTAAAAGCTGGCTTCTGCTGATCTCTTCTCCTTCCATCTTCAGCACTGCTGGGGAGCCTAATGCAGGATGGCGATTGTATTCTGTAAGTGTCTCTTGTCTCAACAAGAAAGGGGCCCATCTAAGACTTGAGGTGGGTTTGGAACCTGACACCCAAGAGATGAGGGAAGCAGCAAATGATTCAATCCAGGCAACCACAGAGGTGTCAGCCAGGCAAGATCTATCCATTCCTCTGCAGCCTCCTGCAGGGAGGGGAAAAGGCAAAATGGTTATGCAAGGTAAGATCCCATAGAAATGTGTGATGCATTTAAACATAGATGTATTCTGTCCTCGATAATTTGGGGGAGTTGCCATTGTCTTTGGGTCAGTCTGACATGGGATTGGGGAGGCTGAGGGTGCAGTGTGACTTGTCACACTAAGTACCCTTGTCTCCCATGGCAACGGGTTACTGGGCAGCAGGAGACAGCAGAGCTGGGAAGGCATTCAGGGGAATGGTCAAACAGGGAGCACTTCTTTGCATATTTATCCAGCCCAGATTTGACTGATGGTTTCAGAATGTCTTAAGTGGTCATCAGCATTCCTGGCTGTTCTTGGAGATGTGGTTGCTCTGGAGTGAAGGAGAATCAAGATTAGCTTCCTTGTACTTACTTGTTACAGAAAAATCAGACATCCAGGGAACCCAACCATGGAGAAGGCAAAGTCCGAAATGAGTATGAGTTTATGGATGCACACATACAAATACACAGGCTAGGGACTCTCCTGTGGGTCCCTCATAGATGACACTTAATAAATATTTATCGCCTCTCTCCCTACTGCCCCTAAAGAGCTTCTCTTAGAGATCTGTATGTATCATAACTACTTGCTTACTAGTACATCTGTCTCTCCCCACCAGCTTGTTGATTTGCAGGTTAACAGGGACATGTGTCATTCTCTTAGTATTCCCAAGGTGACATAGCACAGAATTGGATCATGGTACCTGCTGGAAAAAAATGGGAAAAATTCTAACTGAATAGAATGTTAAGGGTGTATAGAACCTTTTGATTTGAATTCTACTTAATTTAATTATCACCTCGAGCCTGTGTGTTAGGTTTTATTATTTCTATTTTAACAGATGAGGAAACTGAGTTCAGGAAGTTTAAGCAACCTGCCCAAGGTCATATGGTGGTTGGAGCTGGAATTGAAATTCAAGTTGAACATCTGATGGGTGATTAGGACTAACATAAAAATCAATCACCCTATTATCATATTAAGACACTAACTACGATGATTGAGAGAAAATTTCTGAAGCTTCCAGGAAGTGCAATATCATCAAAGAGCTTCCATTAATTGCCTTCGGGCCCATAACCCTGAGCTTAGCGCTGTAAAGGGTAATCCACACAGATGGCATGACTCTCAGGTGGATTTTAAAAAATGAAAACCTATATGCAAAATATAATTATGTGTAAGAGGAAGATTAACACCACAGTGAACTTCAATCAGTCTGAATATGGACCAGATGGATGAGCGCTCCCTAAGATCAGGCACTGGCTCTTTTTAATCACTGTTGTCCTAGTGCCCTGCACAGACCAGGCACAAAGCTGGTACCCAATAAGTGCTGCTGAGATGAATTCCTTTTGAAGTACAAAGGCTATGTAACCATTGAGTCTGAAATACAAGATGTCAATAAGTAGAATTAGAGTCAAAATGAATGCCTCCTTCCTAGCTTGCTTCCCATTTCTGCGTCAGGCTACCTCTGAAGTATCTGTAGGGTATTCACTTCATGGGCTTGATATGCAAGTCTGGGATAAGTCATTTTAACTAGCATATTCTTGGGGTTAGGATTGCAGGTCTGGTTATAGGCACAGGATGGAGCGTCAAGAGCCAGAGGGGTGAAAGTAATGTATTAGAGCATTAAAGCCATCTCTTCCCCTCTATCCTGGAAGAGGGTGGGGGGTGTGCAGAGAAAGCACCAGAAAGGCAAGCAGAAGATAGGGATGGAGGCAGACACTGCTAGCAGAGCCTAGGGGACACCTCAGAGTACAGGGAGCAGCCATGGGAGGTTGATGCTGAGACTCAGAATCTGGGGCTGCAACCTAAGTACTACTGCAGATGGGATTGGTTGTGGGTATGTGGTGGGCTGGGAAAGGCATGTGCAGTCAACAAGTTGTACCGTGGCTTGGGGGTGAGCACTGGGGGCAGTGTGCCAGGGGATGTGGGAGAGTACTATGAGAAGAGAGAAAAAGAATAAGCTCCAGGATTTTGGTCTAGAGAGGAAGACAGACAGACATAGCCAACAGTCATTCTATGTGACAAGTGGGAAAAGTAAAAATGGAATAGAGCATTGCAGTGATTTTTAAAAGGGCAGATGAAAATGAAGTTTACTGAGAATTAGTATGTGCTAACAGTTGAAGAGTTTGGAGTTCAAATTCTAATGGTCATATGCAAAGGATGTGACCTAGTATAAGTCACGTAGTCCTATCTAAGCTTCAGTTGCCTCATCTATAAAATGGGTATACCACCTACTTCACAAGATTTTGTACTGATGAAAATGAGATATATTCGAAATGTTTAGCACACAGCCTGGCAGAGGAGCACTCACTGAATATTAGTTGCTATTACAGCTGCTACTATTTCAGCTCCTACTTGCCAGGCACTGTGCTAAGAGCTTTTGTCTTTGCTATTGAATTTTACATACATTCTGCTAGCCAGTTATTTTTAATCCTGACGATTAAATAAATGAGAACACTGAATCTCTGAGTGTTTAAATAACATGGGTAGTATATAGCAGATCTAGGACTCATCTCCAGGCACGTCTAGTTTTAGACTCTCTATTCACTATTCTGCTGCTTCATTATTCTAAACATATATAATAGGTACCTTTGGAAACTGCCTAGGTTAGTGCTTGGGTAATAGCCCTAGCCGGTTTTGCCCAGTGGATAGAGCGTCAGTCTACAGACTAAAGGGTCCCAGGTTTGATTCCGGTCAAGGGCATGTACCTTGGTTGCGGGCTTCTCCCTGGCCTGGGCCCTGGTCGGGGCATGCAGGAGGCAATCAATGGGTGTGTTTCTTTAACATCGATGTTTCTCTCTATCTTTCCCACTCTCCCCAGAAATCAATGGAAAAATATCCTTGAGTGAGGATTAACAAACAAACAAACAAAATTAATAGTAATTATAACAAGAGCAATTCTAAATACATTATTATATAATATATAATTATACATCATACTGGTAGCAATATTGTGTATTTATAATAGTTATTATTTTTATTATAATAGTTATATGTCAAGCACTAAAATAGGTACTTTTCATACATTTGTTCATTTAATCTCTATAATAGTCCTATGAATCAGGAACTATTAACGTCTCCATCTAACAGATGAAATTCAGTGACCACCCAGGGTTACATAACTATTAAGGTGTAGAGTTATGTTTCAAACCAGAGAGAGGGGTGAGGTGGTGGGGCTCATTTCAGTTCCATGTAACATTCCAGCTTATTTAAAGTTAGGAGAGGAGGTTTTCCCATCTTTTCCTCTCATTTTTGTCTCTTTCTCACCCTTCTTTCTCTCCATTCTTCTAATTGGTGTCTTGAGATCAGTTCTCCCCCATTTTCATAATCAGGTTATAGTCACACAAAAGAGAGCACAAATCTGGAAAAAGAGCATGTAACTCCTCTAGTAATCAAAGAAATGCAAATGCCATTAAATTGGGCAAAAAATTTTAAATGAGAAAACCCAAGTCCCCAGGGAAGCAGGTTCCATTTACAGTGACAGTGTCAGTTGGCACCACCCATTTGGCAGGAGTTTGCTCTAGGTGGTAATGGCCCAAAGGGGCAGTTCTATTAACAGTCATTTACTCATTTAACACACAGTGACATGTAGGGCGGCTTGGGAATTTATCATAGCGCCATGATGGAAATTACTTTCTTCCCATGGGAATTACACTTAAGAAGGGATTGCATGTTGCTATTTATTCTTCCCCGACCAGCTGTCAGTTGGCTCTGATTCCCCTGGGGCTAGCTGGGAGAGAACAGCTCTGCTTCGGGCTCATAGCATTCCCTCAGCCCCCAGGACTCTGTGTCTGGGAGCTCAGGAGGAGCCACAGGCTTGTTTGTCCACAAGGATGCTGCTTAGGTGAAAAGTAGTCCCTTCCTGGTGTGGGCAGACAGCATGAAGAAACTCCAGCTTCTTCATTTTTTTAAATCGAGTTCTATTTTTCAAAGATTATATTTTTCACCTTTACTGAGTTATAATCGGCATAACTGTGTACATTTAACGTGTTCAATGTGTCGATTTGATATACTTATATATTGCAAAGTGATGACCACTGGCTTCCTTATTAATGGACCTCATAACTCTCTGCGGTTGAACATCCTGATTTTGTCATAATGATTCTGTGGATGGAAAGGGGCCGCATACTAAACCTGACAAGCTCAGGGGAGGCCTGCCTGGTGGGCCTTACAAACTCAGAGACCTAAAGTAACCACAGAAGTTGGCCTGGAATGAAAACTTCCTAATTAAAATTGAGTCATGGCAAGTGGTCATGTCCTAGGCCTGTGTCTTCCTTGACACAGTCTTTACCTTAAAGGTCAGTCTTTACCTTAAATGAGCCTGTCTGTTACCTTTTTGAATCTAGCATAACAGATAACATACATTTAGAATGTCAGAGTAATCCCCCCTTTCCAGACACCTCAGGGCACATCTCCCACCAAAGCAGGTGTTCTCTCCCAGACCACCCTTATATGCTGTAAATAATTGTTAGCTGTTTTTACCCACTTCTGTAAAAAGAAGTATTTATCTCTTCCTTTTACTTTTTGTAATGTCAACGTAGGAAACATTCAAACCTGTGAAGAATTTTTGTGAGTTTATTTGAGCCAAACTGTCAACAATTGCTGGGAAGCAGAATCTCAACAGATTGAGATAATGCTCTGGGGAATGATAATTTTGTACCTTGTTTTATACATTACAATAAAGGAAAAGGAGACATAAGTGGGTTATATGAAATCCATTGATGATAGGTTAGGGAGGTGGGAAAAAGTAAAACAGGGAAACCTCTGGAGTTGGATAAAAAGTAAAATGATAGACACATACTTCTTTTACTTAGGTGGGTGCAATATTTCGTCCACAATCCAGTCTCAGAGATTTCTCCACTTTGCTTTCTCCTTTGATTTGAATGTATAAAGTAAGAAGCAAAACTGCCATTCTCCAGTGCTTTTCCTCTCACTCTGCTGAGATTTTGCTTCCCGGTAATTGCCATCGGTGTGGTTCAAATAAACTCATAAATATTCTTACAGATTTAGATGTTTTTTTATGTTGACAATTCATATCCCTTCATCTCCTCTTGCTGACCTGTTGCCCCATCGCTCCTGCCTCCAGGTTTCTCCTTAATGTCTTACTCCATTCTCAGTGTTGATCTGAAAGGAGGGGCCACAGCACTCTGTCAACCATTTAATTCCAAAGACTCTTCATCACCCCAGCTGGATCCCACCTCCTTCCCAGCAGCTGGAGGTCCTGAGCAAATGAATCTGTGGTCACGACCTTTCCCAATAGCCTTCCTGGGTCTGGTCATCTCCACTCTTGGTGCCTTCCGGGTCCTGGGCAGCACAGTTTTAAATCTGAGGACTGTTAGCTCTGAGTGGTGCCATGTAGGGGGTCAGGGAGCATGGGCACTAAGTATTCTCCAGCACCCTCCATTGCCTGCTATTGATTTTTCCCGCCCTCACTCTTCCACTGCCCCATAAAGCAGCCACAGTAGTAAAGCTGTCAGTACACTTTCGAAAAGAAAGATGTGCGGAATGGAAACGCTGTTAGTGCTTCTTAACAAAGAGGGAAGGGGTGGCTCTGTGGGAGCTGCTGGCGCTGGTGTGGGTTCTGAGTGGAGGATGGGTTTAGAGTGAGATCCGCACGGGTGTGGCTGCTGATGTTCCCAGATATGAGAGGAGCACCATGGGCTAATTCTTCTCCCCAGCAAGGAGCACGACTCCCGCTGGAGCTGCTGTGCTGCTTCCATGTCTCAAGGCGAGGCTGAGCACTTACTTGGCAGGGCGTCCCTCAAATCAACGTAACTCAAAGTTTCTGTTCCTCCTTGGATAGCATTCTGCAATACTGTGATTTATAATAAATATATAATTGGTCACTCAGATGACCAAAATACATTTCTTGTTTTAAAATATACTTTATTGATTTTTTTACAGAGAGGGAGAGGGATAGAGAGTTAGAAACATCAATGAGAGAGAAACATCGATGAGAGAGAAACATGGATCAGCTGCCTCCTGCACACCCCTTACTAGGGATGTGCCTGCAACCAAGGTACATGCCCTTGACCAGAATCCAACCTGGGACCCTTCAGTCTGCAGGCCGACGCTCTATTCACTGAGCCAAACGGGTTAGGGCCAAAATACATTTCTTATATACAGGGTGAAACAAAGGTAGGTTTACAGTTGTTTGTATGGAAAATAATACAATTATTAAGTAAATAATAATACAAGAATAAACTCTATGTTTCATATACTCACAACTATAAACCTAATTTTGCCCCCACACTGCATATTTGGGTCTTTGGCCACATGTCCTGGCTCACAGCTCCCAAAATCCTTAGAATTCCCCAAGTATTGGGATTAATAAAAGTGTATTGTTATGTTAAGGGAGTGACTTTGGAAAGACACCTAAAGATGGCGACTGGTTGTCAGTGGAACCAACCCTGTGACTAGAGGCTTTGAACTTTCACCACTGACCTCCAAGAAGGAGAGAGGGGCTGGAGATTGAGCTGAGCTGCCAATGGTTAATAATTTAATCAGCCATGCGTATGTAATGAAGCCTTCATAAAAACCCAAGAGGACTGGGTTCAGAGAGCTTCTGGGTTGGTGAACACGGGGAGGTGCTGGGAGTGGCCTGTCTGGGGAGCACTGAAGCACTACACCCCTTCCCACATTGCCTTGGAGAGCCAGCACATCCCACAAAGACTCTCATGGAAGATAACCCAGAGCAGATAGTGCTTGCTGATCTGGGAATGTGGATAGAAATTCCAGGAAGCAGAGAAGGGGAGGCAACTAAAATTTAAATTTGAATTTCTACCATCCAGTACAAATGGGGTGGGGAGCTTTCAATAGAAATTGCACTAGCTTCAGCCCAACTGAGTTTTGTAACTGAGGTTTGTATCCATTGAACCATAGTCTCCTTTTGGGAGACTCAGTGAAAAGTGAAAGATAGGTGTCCAGGAGGAAGGGACAGGTAGATCATGACAGGAGCGGCCTCAGGGAATCATGCTTCCCTGCCTCCCCCCTAATTTTACATCCTCCCCACTGCCTCTGCAGGACTTGCTTATACCAAGAGTCCTTAACAAACATGAGGCCAGAGGAGGTGTGAGCTCACACGCACGTTGGCACTTGTCCTCTCTCCTGCTGCTTTTGGAACCAAGTGAAGAAGCCCAGGAGAGCCTTCTGGAGGCACGTGGCCCAGCCCACAGCCAGCACCATGTGAGTGAAGCCATTTCAGACCATTGATCACAGAATGTTGCTGCCAGATGACTTTAGCTGCGTGAGTCATCTTTACTAATTTGCTTTTCCATAGAAGCATGAGTAATTGAAATGGTTGTTGCAGACTGCCATATTATGCGATGGTTTGTTATACACACAGCAAAAGATCAGCAACATAGGGGAAAATATCTCTGAGGCATGGGAAACAGAGCTCCCATCAGGAGAGCTTAATACAAGTGAATTAGCCAATGACCTGACAGAAATACGTATTTTGATCCAGGAACCTATATTTCATTTGATCTTGTGAAGTGAGATTTATTAGAGGTAACTCAGGCCAAAAGATTGTGTTAAAGCTCCTGCTTTTTCACCGAGTCCAACTGGTGTTTTAGTAATGTGCCTGAACTCTGATAGTACACGGTAGCACTTGCTATGAGGGTGGGACCCAGCATGCATAATAGTTAAGTCTTCTTCCTTTCTTTAAGATCCAGTCCTAAACCTGTAGCCTACCTACCACAGACCCCTTAATCTCCCAAAACAAAAGGAAGAGTTGAAGGGAAGAAAAGGGAATGGAGAGAGCCTTTGTGACACCCCTGGGTGAGAGTTGAAAATCACCATGGAGCTCAGTGATCTCATATGAGACAAAAGCATTCAATTCCCCTCTATTTGGACAGCTGAGACTGGCCCCTTCTCTCTCCGGCATGCATGCCAGAAGACCCAGGCTGAATCCTAATTCCAGGCAGGAACAGAAGGCTTCTCAGGGAAGATTTTCAACAGTAAAGAGGTGAACATTTTCTAATGACCCGATATTGTCTTTTAGGAATATAGAAAATTTGTGGTTCTATTTGCTATCACTCCTGATTTTTTACCCCAACCTACTCAGAAAGAAGAGTAATATAAAAGCTGAGTATGTGCTGAGGAGGAGAGGAAGGAAAAGACTTTAAAGAAATTATTCGATTCACGGAACAACTTCTTCATATATCTCATTGGTCAGAATGTGTCAGAGGACCCACTAGTGTCTGAAATATAGTGGGGAATATAGTTTTTCAGCTGGGCACATTGCTCTCCTCCTTCAATAAGACCAGGGGTTTATTAGTAAAGAAGGAGAGAATGGGTGCTGGTCACACACCTAGCAGTCTCTCTAACAACAGATTTTCTAGGAAACAGCTTATAAGCATGTGTAATTTTTTTTTAAAAGAGAGTTGATCACTAGGAATTCCATGAATTTTCAAAGAAACTTTCCAGCAGATAAACCCACTTTTCTTTAATGAAAATGTTATTAGGCTGTCAGAAAAAGAAAATATGGAAGATGTAGTAAGTGCATTTATCGTCAGCAAGGCACTCAACAAAGCCACTTGTAATGTCCTTATAGATAAGATGGAGAAATGTAGACAATATGACAGCAGAGTAAGGTAGATTTATCAATGGTTAAAGGACTCAAAAGACTGTTGATGAATAGTTCATGTCAGTTCTATAAGCAAAAAGTATTAGTATTACATTGTGTTAGTTTAATCAATGTCAAACATGAACAATAACAATATTTATAACTGACAGGAAATTCAGTCCTTATCTCAGTCAAGCTCCACTTCAGTTTCTGGGATGAGTATCTAGCAGACCTTGAAAATGATGTAAATCTGGAATGACAGGTTCAAAATCCAAAATTATCTAGGTGGGCTGGAATGGTGAAGCAAATAATAATAACTATCATCTACTGAACATCCACTACATGCCAGATGGTATGCTCAATGCTTTCCATGCATAATCCCTTGCCCTCTAAATAGCTCTGTATTGTAGGTCTTATCATCCTCATTTTACAGATTTTAAAAAACCCAAGATTCCAAGAGGTTGAGTCACTTGCCTAGTATCACATAGCTGGAAGGGAAAGAACTAGAGCCTACCCAATTCTCTTTATCTTCAAAACCTTTTCTATTCCCCTCATGCCATTCTGATTTTCCCTGGTAATAAAGGTAAATAAGCCCTGTATTTTGGGACCAAAGCATGGTATGCGGAAAAAATAGGTTGGGGGAGGGAGCAAGTAAGAAAAGGACTTGACGATTTTGGCAGAAAGGTCAATGGGGATGATTCCAACTTATTTTAAAATGCACTAAACAAAAAGGAAGGACTAATGGAATGGTAGAGAGGTAGGTAGGTTTGTGATAAAGAAAGGCTGGTAAGATGTTCTTTGTGAAATCAGGGTAGGAGATATTTGGATACTAATTGTAAAATTATTTCAACTTTTCTGTGTTTGAAATGTTCATAATAAAATTAGGAAAGAAGTCAATGTCAATTGGCAGCATGGAGTGCCCATGTTCAGATAGGGCCTCTCTCTTCTGGGATAGCACAGCCATACCTTCAATTCTGTTTTCAGTTCTGGGTGCCAGCTTTTTTCAGGGTTGATGACAAGGTGCAACATGCCATGGGGAGAGAGAATAGAAGGATGAGGGATTCAGAAACCACGTCTAAGCTGGAAAAGAGAAGAAAATAGAGCAACATGGTAATTCTCAGCAAGAACTGAAAGGGCTATGCATTAGGTATCTATTGCTGTGTAACAAATTAAATGAAAACTTATTGGCTTAAAACATCACTTATTATTTATATATAGTTTCTGTAGGACAGAAATTCAGAAGTGGCTGAGCTGGGTGGTTCTATCTTGGGGTCTCTCATGAGGTGACAGCAGAATGTCAGTAGGGTCTGCAGTCCTTTTACAAAGTTCTCTCCTTTGGGTGGCATGAATGTCCTCATGCCATGGCAGCTAACATCCCCCAGAGCTAAGAAAGGAAGGAGCCACAACAGTGCCTTTCATGACCCCATCCATGAAACCACACCCTGTAACTTTTCTATTTTTCTAGCCATTAGAAGCTCGCCACCAAGTCCTGCTCACCATCAAGGCAAGGGGTATTACTAGTAAGCTCTATCTTTTGAAGGGAGGAGTCTCAAAGAATCTGTAGACATTTAAAAATCACCGAAGTCTGCTTCTTAGAAAAAGAGTTAGGCTTGTTCTGTAGGGATCTTAAGGAAGTAGCTTTTATTTTAATAGACAAAAAATTTTCCTGAAAATTAGAGTTGTCTAAAAGAATGAGTTGCCCTTCACTTGAGGGATCCAAAAAGAATCTGAACTGTTGACTGGAGATGTGATATTCATTCTTTTATTCAACTAATGTGTGCAGAGCATTCACTACTAACCATGCACGGTGTAAGGAGCTGTGGCTGCAACAATGAGCAAGATAGATGTGGCACCTGCACTCATGGAGTTGATTATCCTAAGAGAGTGAACAGGGACATCAAATAATTACAGGTTGTGGTGAGTGTTTTGAAGGCAATAAAGAGGCCAGTGTAATGTCAACTAAGGGCTAAGGAGCTGCTTTGGTTGTATACAGAGAGTTCATAAAAAAAAAAGGTTTAGACAAGAGAATCCTTTAGACTCTTTTAATATCATAGTGGTCACTCATCCATTCCTTCATCCATCCATTCAGCAAACACTTACTAGGGTCTACTATGTGCCAGGCACTGTCCAAAGTAAACATTTCCACCTTTTAAAGAACCTGGGGTCTTGTGAAAGTGAGCCAGAGATGTGTATAGATGATGATTTTGTGTGATACAGGGGTTATGTGCATGGAGCCTGATGCACAGAGGAGTGACAACCCTGGCTGGGCATTAGAGAAAGCTTTCTGGAGGTGCTTTGAGCTGTATCTTCAAGGACAAGTGAGGGCACTGACAATCAGCATAAGAAAATGTTTTTAAAAGGTCAGCATCTGAGATGCCAGGACTTGTTAAGAAGAACAAAAGTGAAATGTTAAGTTTAATGAGTTAATGGAGCCTGATGAGGGAATGAACTCAGAATACTGGCTCCTGTGCCCTACATTAAGGTGCATTGAGCCAGGAACTGAAAGCTCATTTCACATTTAAAACTTCTCAAAAGAAATTCCAGTACCACAGTCTCATCACAACTTTGCTTCTGTCACAGCAGCTTTCCCTGTGATTCCCTGCCACAAGCTTTCTGCTATAGATCAGCGGCCCCCTCACTACTCCGCCACTGTTTTGTGGCCTTATAGTCTGTGCTACTCAAAGTGTCTTTCCCCAAAATTCTACCCTTCCATCAAGTCTTACTGCTTCCCTGAAACCTTTGAACTCCTTCAGCCGGTAGAGATTTCTCCCTCTGGGGATTCTTCAAGGACACTGAGACCATTGGTCTTGGTTCTTCCTTGACATGGAAATGTCTCTTGTAGATCTGCATGGGCTCTCAAATAAACTGTGACTTTGGGCAAGCAAGTCGCCTAACCTCTCCATGCCTCAGTTTACTCATTTGCAAAAAGGGAGTAATAAAAGTACTTTTAGTTTGGTGTTGTGAGGATTAGATGAGTTTATAAACATGAAGTGTTTAGACTACCTCTGCCTGGCTCTAGTAGGCATGATGTAACTGGCAGCCTTAATTATTGCAAGTCCTTTGCAGACAGGAGACATGCCCTTCCGTCCTTCAGCGACTCAATAAAAAGCTCAGCAGTGTCAATGTGACCACTATCTAATGAATGAATAAAATGTGTCTTATTGTTACTTCCTCTTAATGCCCAGACTGACACACTTGGTTCCAGTTTTCTAAGAAAAGCAAGTCCAGGGTTGATTATATTCTGGGGACTTTTCCCCCTCCAGGTCCTAGCTCTCTGGGCTGTGTATTTGAAATAACAGTTGGATACAGCTTATTTAAAGCCACAATGCAATCGGTAAACTTGACACTTCAGCAATTATATTTTTCAGGTTGGAAGAGGTGCAAAACTTGAGGCACAGATAATTGGAAGGCAAAGAAGACCTTTCTTATTTCAGCACATGGACATTTAATCATGGGAGGAGGTGGAGGGAAGCATCTTTTCCTCTGCCCTTTCTTTGTTACTATTTGCTGACCATTTCTGTCTTCTTCCCTCATTTCCAGTTGCTGGGTCTCCTTGCTTCTCTTCTGTCTCTTCCTCATGTCATCAGGCTGAGAGAATGTGGGTCCATTTTCTCCTCTATTTTCCTCTCTCAGTGCCTCCCTCCGGTTCTAGCCTCATGCGTAAGCAGAGGAGCTGTCAGCTAACAAACCCTGAAAGACCCTACTTCTCCGGTTCACCTTAGGATATACCGTGAATAGCTACATGTCACCTGGTGAGCCAGGAAAAAAAGATTATTATTTTTTCCACTAGCCTGCTAAGCAAGAGTATATTTAACAGATAGGTCTGTTGGTTTGAAAATCAGAGCACAAGACTGAGAGGAAGCAACATAGGATTTTGAGATCCCATTGGTGCTGGGGCCCAATATCTTTCCAACTCTAGGTCTGTCCCCAGCATCCACCTATCGTCTGAGCTGGAGACCTATTATCTTTGACGCAGTCCATGATACATCCCCTTTTGAAAGGCCCCTTAAATGGGACACATCCACAATTGAATGTATATAGTATCACCCTATCTCCTCATTCCCACATACATACCATAGTTTCTCTTCTTAAATTTATTATCTCAGGTAATTATATTACCACTGACACTCCCCTCCCTGCCCCATGGTTCATGTGAAAACCCTCAAAGCCATTCCTGACTCCTTTCTCCCCTCCTACACATCACCATGCACAGCATCCTCTTCACCCCACTTTCTAAACAACCCTCAATGTCATCCCTCCCTCTCTAGCCATAGCCCATGACCCTCCTCCAGATTACTATGAAAGCCTTTTAGCATATGTCCCTGCCCCAGACTCTCCCTAGCAATCCATCTTTACACAGTGCCACTGCAAAGGTTATTCGATCATCCTGGGGACACAGCCTGCCTTTTCATACCTCTCTGTCTTTGTGCTATGTATCCTCTGCCTAGAGTACCTGTTCCCTTTTCTAATTAGCAAGTTCTTACCTATCTAGCAAGAAGGTGTTGAGTGCCTTTTCAAATGTTACCTTTTCCTGGACCCTCACCCCAGACAGAATTAGTCATTCCTTTCTCTGACCTCTCATTGATATTTAGTACATGAATCTTCATTTTACAAACATCTGTTTTATCTGCCTCTGCAGCTTCTTGTAGGCAGGTATTATGTCTTCCCTTTGTATCACCCTCCTAGTTCATCAATAAATGATTGTTGAATGAAAGGTTTAAATTGCACAAAAATTCATTGAATAGCTAGTGCATGCAGACACAATATTCTAAATGCAGTGGAAAACTCAATGACCTTATTATACTCA
Source organism: Corynorhinus townsendii (assembly GCA_026230045.1). Taxonomy (NCBI): domain Eukaryota; kingdom Metazoa; phylum Chordata; class Mammalia; order Chiroptera; family Vespertilionidae; genus Corynorhinus; species Corynorhinus townsendii. Next base: position 34,419,423 of record JAPDVU010000008.1, on the reverse strand, counting down.
CAGAGCAAACAATCCAGTCTAAAATTGGCCCAAGGAGGTGACCTTAGGGGTGCCTTCCAAGTTCCTTCCTTAACATTGCTGCACATTCAGTATGCTGTCACCAGGTGGCAGGAGTGTGCCATGGTCATGTGGTCCAAGCCATGAAGTTCCAGAACTTCACAAGCTGGTTGGGGGCTGCTAGATTAATAGCAAGAGAACCACAGGGGGAATGTGGGCTGCCATTAGGTTCTTTACATGGCTGGACTTGCAAGGGGCTTGCTCTTGGGAGCTGCCACAGCTGCACCTGACATGCTGTTTTGCGTTCAGACACAATGTTCTCTCTAATCCATAAACCCAAAGCAGAGAGATGGAGAGGTCTCCAGGTTGGGACCAGGTCTACTCCTTAGCAGACCTCCTGCTGTGCACTTCCCTTTAACTTCTTCAATGGTGAGCTTCCATTCAGCAGTGTAATGACAGGGCCCTTGCTGACAGCTTTTGCCTATTTTAATTCAGACCATAACTATGGCAATTAGGAGATCTTGGGTGACCTTTCTTGGAGCAGTTTCAATAAAGAGATATGAGCTGATCCCAAACTACACTGCATGGAAAAATGAATGGAAATGTGGGGAGTGGAGATTGCAAGGAAGGGCAACTCTTTCAGCAAGTTTGATGTGAAACACAGTAAGAGAACAGCTGGGAGAGAAAATTGGCGAAAGAAAGGTCCAGTGTCATGCCTCATCCCCTCCCCCAGCCCCCCACTGCGGCTACCTTCCCAGGATGGGGGAGACATAGCTGAGTCTACAGGCTGAGGACAAGGACAGGAATGAAACAGAAACAAACACGAGAAGGAGAGAGGATCACAGCCTGCTCAGTGTTCAGCAGGAGGGGATGAGGACAAGGACACAGGAGGGGATTAGCCTTGGGAAGAACTGAAGAATCAAAACTCTTCTTCCTTTGAGCCAAGAAATGAAGTTGGGATTTGCTAACGTTTGCTATGAGGGTAGAGGAGACAGAGATCTGAGGAAGTTCATGTCTAATGTACTTTATTTTAGGGTGAAATAAGAGACCAAAGAATGAGAATAACAAGAGTGATATAGCAACCTTGATAAAAATGATAAGGACTAGAAGTAAGAGAGAAGACACTATGAAGAATGGGAAAGGAAATTGATTAGAGATAAACTTAAGATGTATGGTAGAATTCACGAGTTTGTAGTAAGGTTGCTGGTGGGGCTGCCAGATTTTATACAGCAGAACTCAGAAGTCTGGAATAGTTCCGTTCTGCTTAGCTGATCTAGGGAAGGGGGTTAGTTAGAGAAATAGAAGAAGTGACCTAAGGAAGGGTGTTGGTGAGGATGTGGTTAAAATGGTTAAGCATGGTGTCCAGACTGAGTGAGGAAGGAATTGACAAGATAGTTGGGTAGAGCAGAAGTGATTATGCAGTTATAGGTCTCACTGATGAAGAGTCACTGCAAGGGGGTGAGGAAATGGGAAAGTTGGAGGTGGAATGAGAGAGGGCTGTTGCGAGTCAAGATTTCCAACCTGAGGGTATTTCTGTGCAAGGAGAGGCAGCTGGTGTGGAGGGAGCTAAGCTCATTGGAGCAGTAGAAGTTAGAGGATGGCTGCACCTCAAGTATGAGTTAAAAGCTCTGGGATAGTGGTTCCCTAAACTTCAGTGTGAATTTGTTCAAAGTGAAAATTCAATAGGTCTGGGATGGGGTTTTGGAATCAGCATTTGAGGAAAACATCTGATGCTTGTGTTTCAATGACCATATGTAGAAAGACACGAATCTAGAAACTCCGTTTTCTTTCCTTCTCTCTTAAAGAGAGGGATTGGGGGGGAAGCTGATCTCACCTTTTACAATTAGAGGTGTATTTTTCTTTTTGGAGAAGTGAAGCCCCCAGCTCTTGTCTTCTATGACTTACCCACACACACTGATAAAATTAATTATCTACCCTGGCTAAATGACTTTCCTTAGCAACATCCTAGCAACTAGCGTCAGCTCTGCCTTAGGCTGTGAAACTGGAAAGAGATTTCTTGAAGTCCAGTGTATTTTACACAGAACAAAACATCTGAACAGGAAATTAAACAGAAAGTAAACTGGATTCATTGCTAGGAGATGAGACACAGACACAATAGTTCATGACAATCCATCAGAATGCAATAGTCAAAATAAGAAACTTGCTCCTCATAGATTCTACTGAAGTCTGGGGGAGAGAATGAGGGATCTCATTCCATGGAGAAGAGGAGAATTTAAATGGGCAGGAGAAGGAAGGGCATACTAGGTGGTAGAAAAGGTATAAGCAAATGTGCCAAGTCAAGTCTGAAAGTGGGGGACAAGGGAACCCAGCTGGGTGGCGCTAGGAGTTGTCTGCAATCTATGACCACATCATGGAGGGTCTTGAGGTCACTTGAAGAAACTGAGTTGAGTCATAGGGAGACAAGGACTTTTTATTTATAGAACAAATACTTATGGAGACAGGCTCTGTGATGTGCATGGAGGATACAGTGGCAAGCTCCAGGGACAGCCCCTGCCCTTATAGAGCTCAGAATCTAGTGATGGAGACTGACACCAAACAGATACAAAACCAAATCAAACATACAAATGAATAAGTAATTGTAAATCTTGAGAACATTAAAAGGAAAGGCATCAGGTTTCAGGGTGCATATAAAGAGGGGCAGGATCTGTTCTAGGAAATCAGGAAGGACTTCGCTTTGGAATTAGTTTTGCTCTGAGATCTAAAGGATACATAGGAGTTGGCTGGGACAGGGTGATGGTGGGAGAAACTAAAGAGTGTTGGATTCCAGGCAGAGAGAACCACACAGGCAGAAGTTCACAAAGCAGAAAAACCATGGTGGCTGGAGCCCATGAGAGAAAGGGTGCATGGCCGGAGCTGCTATCCAGCAGAGCCTTGGAGGCTACATTAAAGATTCCGTCTTTGTTCTGAGAGCCCTAAAAAGCCACTGAAAAAGGATTTAAACCTTCGGATTGACATCCAACTCTTCATTGTAAAAAGGAGCATTTGGGCTTCAGTGCAGAAGACAGATTGGAGGGGAGCAAAAGTGGATGCAGGCGGTCCAATTAGAAGGCTGAGAGATGATGACAGCTCAGACTGGTGTGGTGGCAGAGGAGATGGAGAGAGGTGGACAGATTCAAGAGGTAGTTGGAAGGTGAAGCTAATGACTTGGTGATGGATTAGATGTGTGAGGGGAGCAGAGGTCTGCTGTGACAGCCGAGCTGGCTAGGAAAAATCTAGCTTGGGTAGTGGCATTGAAGTGTGATGGGCTGCTTAGAGCCTCTGTTGTTGCCCAGATGATGAGGTCACCACTGTATAGTGGAAAGAACCCTATTCTATTGTTGGTGAGGCCTGATTTGAATGCTGGTTCTTTTTCCCTTATTAGCTGTGGCACCTAGACAGGTAATTTTATAGGTTCCTAATCTGGAAAACAGAGTGTGTGTGTGTGTGGGGGGGGGGGGGGCGGGAGGGTACGGGGGCAGGGAGGGGTGCTCCTATCTCACATGGTTTTCTGTCAATGATCCATAAAAAATTAACTATTACATCCCAGCCTGCTCCACACCACCCACCTCCATATTAGATTTGAATGTGTTGATTTAGATGAAAAGACATTCAAGAGCACATATTTGGGCTTCTTTGCTTATCATGAGCTTTGTGAAACAGGAGCCACATAATATGCATCTCTGTAGTTTCCGGTCCTCTGAGATAAAAATTGGATATATTCTCATGAACCACTTAGTTTGTAGCATGTATCACAATTATAATTTGAAAAGATTTGTGGAACTATATTTAGTATTTGCCTTTCCCACAGGATTGTAAGATCTACAGAGGTAACATATGTCTTGTGTCCCAGAGCTGAGCACATGGAGAGCCTTCAATATGAATGAATAAATGAATGAATTTTTTGTTCTCTCTGGTGCCCACTGCTCAGCCCAGAGTTGACCCCTAAATCTACATTCAATGCAAACTAACTGTATGACTAGAATTATGCACCATGGAGTCTAGCATGAGTTCCAAACCAATCTAGTGACACTGGAGATAATTCACTCAGGACACATATGTGAATTTGGGTATCACTTTTACAAAGGAAGCCTGGTCAGCTGGATCAGGTGCTGTTGAGTGTCAAGGAGGATCGGGGCTGAGAAAAGAGCATCCAGTAATTAGCTTCAGCAAGGGGGCACTCTCGGGTGACCTCTGAAAAAAGGTGTCCAGTTAATAGTGGCAGCGAGAGTCCCAGCAAAAGAACGGAGGAGGAAGTGGGCAGATGAAGAGCAATGGGGACCTCCAATGCAGATGGCTCATCCGGGCTGTTTGTTAGTGTTGTTAAAGAGAAAAACCTGACCTGGAAAGCAAGGTGATTGCTATTTATTTACTTACTTATTTATTTTTAATCCTCACCTGAGGATATTTTTCCATTGATTTTTAGAGAGAATGGAAGAGAGAGGGAAAGACAGAGAGAAACACATTGATTGGTTGCCTCTTGCACCCACTCAGACCAGGGCCCAAGCCAGGGAGGAGCCTGCAACCTGCAACTGAGTTATGTGCCCTTGACCAGAATTGAACCCAGAAGTCCAACGCTCTATCCACTGAGCCAAACCAGCTAGGGTGAAATTGCTTTTTAAATGGAGACTCTTGAGGCGTGTTGACTGCCCAGGGGAAGGGGAGCTGGGTAATTGAAGTTTCTGAGAGCATCTAGTTAGGAATGTGCACACTGAGGGAAGGCAGAGGCCTAGGCATCTCCAAGGTAGGTTTGGTCTTCATTGCTGTGGTTCTCCGGGTCAGCCCAAACCCAGCCACTGAAGGGATGGAGGGGTGGAGGACACAAAAGACCAGCCAAAGTTTTATATGGCTCAATTCATTTGATCCTAGCACCCCCTAGAGGAAGAGTGTATCGGCCCACAGGCACTCACAAATACCTTCTCCAGAGCATTGAAAGGAAGCTTGGAGAGGTTAAATTATTCTCCCAAGTCTCACAGTAGGTGAGTGGCAGGACTAAGGTTTGATTCAGGCCTGTCCCTAGGCAAACCCCGGGAGAAATTTCTGCATCTGGGCCTTCTGCTGCCTGGCCTTGGGGTTGATGCCTGAGGTTCTGCCCAGGGAGCCCGAGGCTCAGCTCCTCTCCAATCATCTCACTGGGGTCTGAGAACCTGAACTAAAATCTAAGCCAAGGAAACACAGACCTTTCTTTGAGCCTTTCAAAACTCCTTTCCAAGGCACTGTGCCTACTGGGCCCAATGGTTGAGTTATTTTGTCCATTTCTTATCCTCCAGTCCGACTTGTTCCAACAGCCGCTATGAGAAGAACAATAGTCAGATAGTCATGGCATCTGATCCTGCCTTAACTGTTTGTCTGAGGCCACAGTTTTCTCATCTGTACAATGAGTAATGTCGTGTTTATTGTGTGCAGTCAGGGTGGAGAAGGTGAGCAGAGAGCATAAGTAAACCTCCCAGCATATAGCTAGGCACAGAGTAGGTGTGCAGCAAAAGTTAGTGTCTTTCCCTCCTTCAAATACCCTCCTCCACAGGGTCCAGAGTGTAGCGGGGCGTGGGGACGCAGCCTCCTTGGTGGTGGGACAGAGCCCGCAGTGTCCCAGTATCCTATGATTTCCTCGCCAGACCCTGGGAATCAGCATCTCAAAATAAACACAGAAGCGCAGCTAATCGCCAGCTCCGAGACAAAACAGCGCTGCACTCAGGGATCTGGGCAAAATCAGCCCTCCCTCCTCCTTTGCCGCCGCCCTCCTTCCTCGCGCTGCTCCGCTCGCTCAGCTCAGCTCAGCTCAGCTCAGCTCAGTTCCACGCAGCGCAGCTGCCAAGCCAAGGCAGGCACGGTCTCCGGGCTCCGAGCTCCCGTTCCCGCCCAGGCTCTGCCAGGTCTCTGCGGGGACCCCTTCGGGCAGGAGTTGCGTGGCGAGGGCCTGCGGCAGTAGCACAAAGTTGGGGGCCCGCGAGGATGAGGCTATCCCCGGCGCCCCTGAGACTGAGCCGGAGTCCAGCACTGCTGGCCCTGGCGCTGCCCCTGGCCGTAGTGCTGGCCTTCTCCGACGAGACCCTGGACAAAGTGCCCAAGTCGGAGGGCTACTGCAGCCGCATCCTGCGCGCTCAAGGCACGCGCCGCGAGGGCTACACCGAGTTCAGCCTCCGAGTGGAGGGCGACCCCGACTTCTATAAGCCGGGAACCAGCTACCGCGGTAAGTGGCCCGGCGTGGCATTGGGGGCGCGGGACCCAGCCCCCGGGGGGGGGGGGGCGCGGCGATCGCGCGGTACCGGAGGAGGGCGCACAGTCCCCGGGCGCACGGTGTCTGCGCAGCCCGGCAAGGACCCTTCTGTCCTGACTATCCTCAGCCCTTTTTAGCTGTGAGCCAATTCCCAAGCCAGTTCCTGACCGTCGTGGGGCCCTCTGCCAGGGGAGGTAACCCCCATTTCCGATGCGCGGTTCCCGGGTGTGGGTTATAGCAAAGCAACGCGTCACACCAGTCTGGCTGGGAGGGAACCGGCTGGGTCCGGGAGAACAGTAGAGACCCGCCTCTCTCCAGATCCGTCTCTGGAGTGGAGGGGACCTGGTTTCTCCTAGTTGCATCCCAAGCAAGGTGGTGAATTCCGGCTTTCCCCGCTTCCATTCCTGGAGGAGAAGACATCAGCTTCTTTCTGACTGACAACCCAGCGGAACCCTCACTCCAGCTTCCCCTGACAGATCCCTTCAAGAAAAGGGACTTTAAGCTTCCCCTTTAACTGGGCATGGGAAGGAGGGAAGAGCCTGAAGCTTTTCGGAAGGATCTCTGGAAAGAACTCCCAATTATTTTCCAGGCAAGGGAGATGACCCTGGATTTCTAGGACAGACCCCCCCCCCCCCCCCGCAGTGGAACGGGCCTTCAGTGTAGCCTCGAAAAGGAAAGGAGAACCTGGTGAAGATGGGAAGGGACGCCCAAATTCCCGAGGTTTGCTCCCTGGAAGTCGGGAGACCGTGGCTCCAGAGGATCCGTGCCCCAGTGATGTGGCGCCCAAGCTCCCCAGCCTAGAGCAGGCATTCAGGAGCGCAGGGAGGGGATGTCCAAGCAGCTGAGCGCCTTCCGGGCATGAGGGCAGCTCCACGGCACATACCTGACCAGAGGCCGGGAAGGAAGCCTACCTGGATTCACCTGCCCCCTTCCCCCCTCCGGCAGACGGGGAGTGACAGGGAGTATGTCTCTCCACTCCCACCCTGTCATAAGTCAACTCTGGCACCAAGCAGGGGAAAGTGGGTTGTTGGGGGCATCTAGTGGGGCAAATGGGTTCACAGCCCGCCCCGCCCCGCCCTTCCACACTCGCCGTCCAGGTTCCTAGAGCTTTGAGGGAGGAGGCGGTGGGAGCAACACTGGGGAAAGTTTGGGGCAGTGTCAGCGGGCGCCCGGGCCACACAGGCGACCAGAACCAGGGGCCACCCTTTTCCAAACGCTTCTCTCGTTTCTCCGGGGATCCCCGACTTTCTCCACCGGGAGCTACCCAGAGCCGGCTGCCGTGCGCCCTTGGCAAGTAGAGGCGCTCAGCGCTTGACAAGCAGCCGGCAGGACCCTGGGCGCGCGGGTTGGCGGGATCCTCGGGACTTCACTGAGAGGAGAAGGAGGTTGGGTGGAGGACATGCGACGCAGCGACCCAGCGCTGGAGGGACCGGGCTGGGTTGGCGCGCGGCTGAAGGAGCTAGGCCTACAGCCGGGGAAACAGCCAATGCCTTCGGTGGACCAGAGGGAAGCGGGAATAACCCCCTTGGTCTCTTTAGCCCTCCCCCAAATGCAGAATCTGTGTGCTCTTGAGAAATGGCCCCAGATCCCTGTGGCAGGGAAAGATGTGGCTCTGGAGTCAGATGGACTTGGATTTAGTAGCTGTACGACCTTGTGCAAGTCCTTAATTTCTCGGGGTCCATTCTCCAGCTGTGAAAATAGCTGTTTATTCAACCTCTCTGAGTGCTTGTCCGGAATGAGTTTACAAAGATGAGTGTGCCTGAGGTCTTCCATACATGCTAGTTTGAGTTAGACAGCCTTTATTAGTTTAATAATTCAGATTTGTTTTGTTTTTGGGGTGTGTGTGTGTGTGTGTTTAAAAGTAGGTTTTCTCAGTACTCCACCTGTCCAATCTACCGTGAATAGCAGTTTTCTGGTCTTCAAGAATTAATTGAATAAATGAATGATTGATTTCTCCATGGTAGAAGCCTTGCCTAAAATTGTTCCTAATTTAAGCCCAGGAGGATGATTTTTTCGGTGGTTTAGACCAGTATGGGGCCTAGGCCAAGTGCCCTATGTGGCATCTCTTCCCACAAGAATCCTCCCAGTTTGGCTGAGCACTGGCAGTAGCCAGGGCCCCAGAACTGGAAGGAGGTGCCTCAGGTATTCCCATGGACCACAGGGTTCCCTGATTGCCTAGGTGTCATGGCCTGGAGGTGGGAACTGGGGCTGGGGGAGAGGGGAGGACTAGACTTTCACCCTACAGTTATTCCAACCTAAAATGTTAGCTAGCCTTTTGGACTGTGAAGCCCCCACTCAGGCTATGAGATGGGCCATCATCCTCCTCCTTTCTGGTGGCTAAGAGATCTTGAAAGAAAGACCTTGCAGAAACCACACTGAGGCCTTCTGTCATTAGCAAACCCGATTCCGCTACTCACCACCATTAGGAAGAAAGGGGTGCTGACCTAGTTTGACATTTTAATGTTGGCTTTTACTTTCTTAGAATAATTGTGTGAAAAGTCTAATGCATTCTTCGTGGAATATTGACTTAGGGCTGTGGAAATTAACATTCCCCTCGTGTTCTAGTTGCTTTTTTAAAAAAACTTTTCCCTGAATTAGGGCCCCTCACAATCCTTGGAATCAATCCTTGGCTTGTTTTCCTGCCTCAAATCTTTGTCCCCAGTATTCCAGTTCGCCCCCAAAGAGCTCCTGCTCTCCATGCTCCCCTCCCCAGTGTATCCTTCAGGCTTTCTAGACTGGAATGAAATGGCCACTGTTTATTGTAAATGTATTGAAACATGGGGTTTCTTCTCAATTGTCAGAATCCAATTGAGATTATTATTCAGCTTTTCCAAGTTGTTAGTACTATATTGACTTCCCTCTCTCCCCCACCACTTCTCTCCCTTCCTCCTCCCCATCCGGGTCCCTCTGCAATAATTGTGCTTTAGAAAGCCCCTGAAAGGCCTGCTCTGTTTCTGACCAGGGCCTCTTTTGAAAAGGAGATTACAGTGATTAAAAATAACAAGTGGAGGATCCTCAAGGGGGCATTGCTTCTGGGAGGACAATTTGCAGGACCAGCCATTCTCAGATCACAATTTCAAGCCAAGGAGAAGAAAATCAGCTGCAATATTCAAGAATTGATTGCAAATAAAAGAGCCTCCTTTGTCTGATTTATTAGGTCTGTTTATTAGGAAAATAAAGCCAGACCCTGGCTAATGAGAGTGGCTTTTCCTAGATGCTCTTTAAAGGGAAATTTCAAGGAACTTGGTGGGAAAAGAATGTCCAGTTGAAATTTGAAAAGCTTCTCCAACTTTAAACATAATTGGGGGATTTATTCTAAACTGGGAGGTTTGGAGACCTCCAAAGCTGTTTTGCCTTATCTTTCTTTGTCCTACTCTGGGGCACACACTACCTCAGCCTGGTAGAAAGAGCACAGGCTTTGCTATTGGCTGAGTCTGTTTCAACCCCTGCTCAGTCACCAAAGTACTTGGTGACCTCAGGCAGGCCACTTCACCTCTCTGACCCACAATTTCTCCAACTGTAAAATGAAAGTGAGTTCCCACCCCCCACCCCCGGTGTTGCTGTGAGAATTAGAAATAATCCTTGTCAAAAGAAAATTGTCACACAGTAGGTACTAAAATAAATATATGTTATGAGATGATTATTTTAGAAATAGAAAAATACTTGGCAGTGAGTATTGCACCAGGCATTGTGTTAAGTGCTTCCTACTCATCTCACATCTTATTTCTTATAGTACTTTGAGGTGGTTTATTATTATTCTTATGTTTGCATATGAGAGCACTGAGTCTTAGAGAGTTTAGTAAGTTGCCATAGTCATGCAGCTAATAATCAGCAGAGTCAAGATAAAAATCCAGGGATGCCTGCCCTGGCTCGTGTGGCTCAGTTGGTTGGGCATTGTCGGGTACACCAGGAGGTTGCTGGTGGATTCCCCATCAAGGGCACTTGTCCAGGTTGCAGCTCGGTCCCTGGTAGGGGGAGTACAGGAGGCAACCTCTCTCTCTCTCTCTCTCTCTCTCTCTCTCTCTCTCTCTCTCTCTCTCTCTCTCTCTCTCTCCCTCCTCACCCCCTCTCCTCCTTGCCCCTCTCCCTTCTCCTCTCTTTAAAAAATCAATAAACTATTCTTTAAAAAAATTCAGGATGTTTGGCTCCTAAATCTATGCTATGAACTAGTATTCTATACAGATTCAATGAAATGAATTGAGAGTAGAATGAATTCTCTTGGCTACCCTCAGCCTTCTGGATGCAGTCTTCATTGAAGGAAAACAGCAGGAGCAAACCAAGATAATAACTGCCATATCTTGGGACACAAAGTATGAAGTAATAGGTCCTTACTTACATTTGCTTTTTTTTTCTTGTTATAGACTTTAGTTTTGCATTTTTCCATAAACCAGAGGATTAATTTAGAAACATGAAGAACCTTGTCAATCTTTAGCCAATTCCTTTTGTTTGTGGAGAAACAGAAACAAATTGGATAGGAAAAAAGAAACTAAGTTGACTTGTTTTATTTTTACATGAAGATGTTATATGATCATGCCTGTAAAACTATATGTTTGAAAAGTACGTAGGTATAACCTGAGAAATTTAAGCAGGATGGGGTCTTTTAAGTGAACTCTTACCTAGTTTTACTTTAAAAGTAGGTACTACTGACGATATTGTAATTAATTGTAAGGCACTCCTCCCACCTCTCCTCTTTTCTTGTACATTACCCTTTTCCTTTTTAAAGAAAAATGTTGAGTATAAATGATTTAATATTTGCATACACTACAAAATGATTACCACAATAACTCAATACTTACCATTCGTTACCATACATAATTACAAATTATTTTCTCTTAATGAGATCTTTTAAGAGTTGTTTTTACCCTAGCTGGTTTGGCTCAGTGGATAGAGCATCAGCCTGCAGACCAAAGGGTCCCAGGTTCGATTCTGATCAAGGACACATGCCCAGGTTGTGAACTTGATCCCCAGTAGGGGTTGTGTGGGAGGCAGCCATTCAATGATTTTCATCACTTATGTTTCTATCTCTCTCCTTCTCCCTTCCTCTCTGACATCAATAAAAATATATATGAATATTTTTAAAAAGAGTTACTCTTTTTGCAACTTTTAAATATACAATACAGTATGGTTAACTATAGTCGCCATGATGTACATTACAACCTCAGGATTTATTTATTTTATAACCAGAAGTTTGTACCTTTTGACCACTTAACCCATTTTATCAACACCCTCTTCCACCCTCCTGCTCACTCTGGTACCCACCAATTTGTTGTCTGTACCTATGAGCCTGGTTTTGTTGTTATTGCTTTTTTTTTTTAGAGTCTACCTATGTGAGATCATACAGTGTTTGTCTTTCTCTGTCTGACTTATTTTACTTAGCATAATGTGCTCAAGGTCCATTCATGCTGTCATAAATAACAAGATTCCATTCTTTTTCATGGCTGAGTAGTATTCCATTATACAGGGGTTAGCAAAAGTAGGTTAGCAAAAGTTTGTTTGTATGGAAAAAATATAATACTTATTAAATAATAATACAAGAACAAACTGTGTTTTGCACACTCACAACTGTAAACCCACTTTTGCCCCACTCTGTATATACCACATTTTCTTTATCCATATTCATCAGTGGATACTTTCTTAATTTTTTTTTTTATTAATCCTCACCCCAAGGATATTTTTCCATTGATTTTTAGTGAGAGTGGAAAAGAGAGAGGGGAAGACACAGAGAAACATTGATGTGAGAGAAACACATCAACTGGTTGCTTCCCACATGAGCCCCCACTAGGGCCTGGGCTTGAGAGGAGTCTGCAACTAAGGTACATGCCCTTGCCTGGAATTGAACCCAGGATCCTTTGGTGATACAGGCCGATGCTCTATCCACAGCCAAACCAGCTAGGGCCATCAATGGACACTTAAATGAGGTTGTTTCTATGGCTTGGCTGTTGTAAATAATGTTGCAGTGAAAATGAATGTCCAGATATCTTTTCAAATTAGTGTTTTCATTTTCCTCTTTTTTATTATTTAAATTTATTTTTAACCTTTGTCCCCTTTTAATAAGTATTTAATTCAAATTGATAGTAAAAATTAAAAGATGCATACATATTTAAGTGCTTAATGATTGTGGAGACTATTACTTTCAGTTTCATGAAATGCAAAAAGGAAAAACATGCAAAAAATGAAAGCATATCAAATTATAATTTTTCAAGGTTTAAAACTTGAGTACTTCTCTATACATAGTTATATTGTTATTCCTTCTGTCTTGTGGCTTCACCATCATCTAGCACTCTTTGTCTAATATGTAGCCATGAGTCACAGCACTGAAATGCGGCTAATCCCAATTGAGATATGCTGTAAGTGTAACATGCACACTTGTTGAATAATTAGTATGAATAAAGAATAAACTTCTCATTAACAATTTTATATTGATTACATATGGAAGTGAAAATTAGATGTATTAGGGTAAATAAAATATGTTGTTAAAGTTAAATTTATTTGTTTTACATTTATTCCTACTGGATACCTGTTAATAAAGAAAATTAATTTCACCTGGCTTAGGCTTATTTCTACTGGACAGTACTGTTTTAGGATGTTCATATCAGCATAGATATAGCCAGCTCCTTTACCACTCTTCTGAGCTCCACTCATCATATAGGCAAGGAAAGAAAGTAGAGCTGTCTTTTAATGATGTGACCAAGAAATTGCGCCCAGAACTTTGAAACACACTCCATTGGTAAGAATTTAGTCACATGGTCACACCTAGCTGCAAGGGAGCCTGGAAAATCTAGCATTTAGTTGGACAGGCACATGCCCAGCTAAAACTTGGAGGAAGAATTTATTTTTTCATAAGGATGAAGATGAAAATGGAATTAGGGCCCTAACTGGTTTGGCTCAGTGGGTAGAATGTCAACTGAAGGGTCCCAGGTTGGATTCCAGTCAAGGGCATGTGCCTTGGTTGCAGGCACATCCCCAGTAGGGGGTGTGCAGGAGGCAGCTGATTGATGTTTCTCTCTCATCGATATTTCTAACTCTCTTCCCTCTCCCTTCCTCTCTGTAAAAATCAATAAAATATATATATTTTTAAAAAGGAAATGAAATTAGGGAGATAATTGGAGGTCTCTGCCACATGTTTTAATGCACAGTCATGTAAAAACACATTATTTCATGTTCTTGCACTGACAGGTCATCTAGATGGATCTCTTCAACAGCATGTGAAATTGATATAACTGCTGACTAAACCAGTAGGTGAAGAAGTGTGTGTGTGTGTGTGTGTGTGTATGTGTGTGTGTGTGTTGATATGTTTCATACTGAAAAGACAGAAAGGGGCCAATATGTCGGAGTTGTCTGTTCTGTCCCACCTTCTCCCTCAATAAAGGAGGAAGCTGCAAGGAAAGAAAGAAGTGAAGGTACAATTGGATAAAGCAAGAAAATGGCCCAACTGTGTGTGGCTCAGCAGTTGAGCACTGACCCAGGAACCAAGAGGTTACAGGTTTGATTCCCAGTCAGAATCGATCCCCAGTGGGGGCCATGCAGGAGTCAGCTGATCAATGATTCTCTCTCATCATTGATGTTTCTCAATCCCTCTCCCCTCCTCTCTGAAATCAATAAAAAATATTTTTAAAAGTGCACACGTGTTTTTGTGTGTGTATATGAGAGAGAGAGAGAAGAAGGAGGAGGAGGAGGAGGAGGAGGAGGAGGAGGAGGAGGAGGAGGAGGAGGAGGAGGAGGAGAAACAACAACACTGGGATATACATTCAGAATGAAGACAAAAGAAATAAATTTAGTATAGTGGAGTTGAATTTTAGATTCAAGAGGCATTGTAGAAAGCCAACATTTCATAAATCAAAATTATTCCTTAAAAATCCTTTGAATTTGTACATTTAATATAGCATGGATACTAGATTCAATCTAGCCTTATTTATGTTCCCCTCTAAATGATTTTTTAGTGGGGAATAGAAACAAATGGACATTTCTCAGTAAGGCCAGCACTCCTGGTTTTTCCCTCAGCACTGGAAGAGATCAATATTTCTTAAGTTGGGCACTGGATTGTGTGTGCGTTTCATTTGTCTTGAAGCATTGACATGACAAACCTGAAATCCTCACTATATGAAGGACTGAGGGAACCATACTCATTCAAGCACATAATGGAGTAGCAAGTGACCCAAATTATCTAAAGTGTTATTTCCTCTTTTTCCTCCCTACCCCCAAAAGTGTGTAGTGTTTTTGAATATATATCAGGGAACTCATTACATCACATATAGCTTTTTATGTGGCTGGCCAGCTCTTGCTAGCATGAAATTTTTACCAGGTGTCTTCACTAGGCTGGAATTGAGGCTAAGATATGAAGGGTCTAGGGTTAGATGATATCACTAGAAGTCCTTTGCAAGCTCTGCATAGACAAAGCTTCTAACTTTCACAGAATAATAATAACTGCTATGAGAAGTTTGGGGAAACTTAAACAAGGGCCTACTCACATCTGCTGATTTGCTGAGGCACTGGAGATCCGAGGGAAATAACTTGAATCCAGTTTACATTTGTGGTTCAGAGATTTTCAAATACTGTATGTCTCAAATATGAGGGAGAGGAAAGGTTCCAAGCACAAACCACTATGTGTGGGGGACAGGAGTATAGGTAGGTGGGCAAACTCAGAAGCTGACCATAAAAACTAAATATTGATTCTAGGTGCTACAGAAAGCTGTTCTGATGATCTTCCTCTTTCTTCCCTCTTCCTTTCTCCTCATCATTTCTTTACTTCTTTTTTCTCCTCCTCAAAACAGCAATACTGCCCTTTGAATTTTCTAAACACAGCAGGCTCATTCCCACCCCAGGGCTTTTGTACATGCTCTTCCGTGTCTAGATTGCTCTTTTTATGACTCATTCCTTGTTTTTTAAGCTTTAGCTCAGATATTGTCTCTTTAAAGAGGCCCCTCTGACCATCAATTTCTGTTTCCCATTACTTTTGCCTGATTTTTATTTCTTCATATACCTTAACAACTCTCTGAAATGATCTTATCATCTGCTTCCTCGAGCTAGCATACAAGCTTTATGAGATTCAAGGACTGTGTTTTTCTTATTGCCATTCTATTTCTAGCACTCTGAACAGCGAATGGCTATACCAGGCACTAGATCCTTATTTGTTGAAGAAAAAAAAAAGTATCATTTAAACCCCAAGAACCCAGGTGTAAGATCTCCCTCTAAGAGCGCTGGATGGAAGGAAAGAAAAATGTTTTTCTCTCTGCCAGAGATAGAGGTGAGACCAAGGGGTGGGGACAAATGGCAAGGAGCTCCAGGAGGTTAAGGGTAGGCAGAGGGCCTGGGTCCAGGGAGGGAAGAGGTCAGCAGTCATATGCATAGTGAAAGCTGGGTCATTAATGGTTCAGAGGTGAAGAGCAGAGGACAGAAAGCAAAAGAGCAAAGGAAAGGGGCTGCCAGCTTCAGACATGACTCTGATTATATGAAGAATAAAGCAGAGGGGCCTGTTGATCCATCAAATCTAGAAACCAGTTTAATAAGTGACTTTCCCTGGAATCAGCACTTTGTAGGGTCATTTGTGCTGTTCCCAAACCTATGCATCAGAATCCCTTGGAAAGATTAAAAAATATATATAGTTTTACTGGCCCCACTGCAACAAAGGGCTGGATTCCAGGACTATATTCTATGTAGTTTATTTCTTTTTCTTTCGAAATAAGATGGTGAGGCATAAAGAGAAGATGGCCAAAAGATGGTCACTTTTCTATGAGCATTTTCCCCCATTACCATCTGTCCCAGCCTCCCCCTTGGACTCCCATGCCCCATGTACTTTAGCTCCTGGTCACCTCACTGCTCTATCTTGTCCCAATGGGACACAGTACAGCAGCCAATGGAATGTCCTCAAAGCAGCACAATAGCAGTGTCCCCTGCCTTGGCAGTGGAGTGCCGAGGAGAGAAGAACCTGAGCTTCCTTCAGATGACCACACTCACAGACTGGTGGAGTCTGAGCTAGGGCTGACTTGGTTTTACTTCTCTGCTGCCAACATCTGCCTTCCATGTAACTTTCACTCATCATCAGGTTCTGTCCTTCGGAGTCAAGCATATAAGGTTTCCCTTTGGCCATATATCAGCCCTTGATGTGTTTGTGGAGAAATAGCTACTATGACTTCTGACCCTTTCTTTAGCCATTCTTTACAGGATGCTGCTTCTTGTTTCCTTGCACCTTGTACTCCAGATGTGGTCTGATCAGGATGGAACAAGGCCAAAGGATTATCTCCCTTGTCCTGGACACTGTGTTTGTGTGAATCTTGCCAGGTCTTGTGCTTGCAATTTTGGCAGCTGTACTCTGGGATCACACCAAGCTTATAGCCAGCCAAAATTCCTGTGATTTTCTGGAAGGCCTGCTGTCCTCCTCACACTACACTGGCGTAACTGGTCCTTGAATATAACATTTGACATGATTCCCCATTCTACCAATCCAGCATGTTTGGGTCCACCCCTGAAGCTGTCAACCATTTATGAATCTGGATTCTGTCATTGAGTCACTAATCCTCATGATCTAATTTGGGATTATCCACAATTTTAATAAGCCTGCCTTAGAAGCCCTTATCAAAGAAGTTGATAAGAATGTGGAGCAGATAGGGTCTCTGGACAGAGCCTTCTGACATCCCTTAGAATCCTTTCCTAAAGATGACATCTAGTTAAATAGTTTTGAAGTCAACTGATCTGCTATCATTTCAATGATATTTAAATACCAACTGCCACCCTCCTGGTCAGCCTCCCCAGTTTAGTCATGAATACTGTTTCTATAATCTATGCAGAGTTAGTTTCTTTCTTTGCTTCAAGATTAGTCAGAACTCTTTCCACTGAAAGTGACAGGAATAAAGTTAAACTAAAGCAAAAAAGAGAGTTTATTGAGTCCCATATTTAGACAGTCCAGGGGTGGTTCTGGTTTCATGTATAAATGGATCTAGGGCCTCAAATGGGCTCTCTCTCTCTCTCTTTTTTCTCTCTCTCTATCCCCCCCCCCCTTTTCTATCCTCTCCTTCCACCTACTCTGTCTTGCTCCTTCCATCCTTTATCTCTGTCTGGATTCTATGTGTTACCCTTATTTTACTTACTAGAGATAAACTTTCTCCAAATGACAGGAAAGATAGCTGCCAAGGACCTTCAGTGAAAAACCTTTCAGTTAGTTCAGTAACTAAAGGAAAATCCCTTTCATTTTAACTCCAAAATGAAAAAATCCCAGGGAAGGATTCTGATTGGTTCAGTTTGGGTCACATACCCAGGGGAATGGAGTATCGACAGAGGCTGACTCTGGATCACAGTCATTTTTGTGACTTTATATCTTAAGAAGGAGAGATGGGCCATGATAGGTATTCCTGAAGGTCACATGGTTACAGTAGAGGAAGAAGTGTGGTTCTAAATAGCACATATTCTGTAGTGTTTCCTGCCCTCACCCATATTTTCAGCTACATTCTCTTGGCTGACCTATCCCCAGTTCCCCAGGAGCACCCTTTACTTTCCTTCCTCTTCCTATCCACATGTTGTTCAGCTCAGGACCCATTCATCTGGCTCCTATGATGAGGTAGCACATGGGAGAATGAATGAACTTATATTGAGCTGTTATAATGTATTTTATGTTCATTATCTTCTTTAATCCTTATGACTTGAGAGGATAATGATGATCCCTAATTTATACAGGAGATTGACTTATTTTATATATTTCTTTATTTTTAATCCTCACCTGAGGATATATTTTCACTGATCTTAGAGTGAGACAAAGAGAGAGACAGAGACAGAGACATTGATGTGAGAGAGAAACATCGATCGGTTGCCTCCCATATATGCTCCAACCGGGCATCAAACCCACAACCTAGGTATGTGCCCTAACTGGGAATCGAACCCCCAACATTTTGGCATATGGGACGACACTCCAACCAACTGAGCTTAATATTAAGTTAGGGCTTAATATATTTTATTAATTTAGCAAACATTTATATATACTAACTATTAAAAATATTAATTTACTAGAGGCCTGATGCATGAAAATTTGGAAAAGAGTAGGCCTTCCTTTCCCCGGCTGCCAGCACCGGCTTCCCTCTGGCACCTGGGACCCGGGCTGCTTCACTCTGGCTGCTGCCAGCAGGAACCCGGTCCCAGCCTTCGCTCGGCCCTGGCTTCATCCAGATGGATGTCTGGAATGACACCTGGAAGGACATTTGGTCTAATTAGCATATTACCCTTTTATTATTATAGGTTAATTATCATAATAACAACATGACATAAGTACTATTACTGCAATTTTATAGGTGATTGGAAGCTGAGACATTGAGAGCTTACATAACTTGCCTAAGGTTACACAAAGTGAACAGAGGGGAGTTTGAAAGCAGGTCTGTTAGCTACGTCCTGTATAAAAAGACAACCCTTGCAATTTTAAATATGCATGGTCTTTACTTTGGAATGTGAGATGTTTCATCTCTGCCAGGGAATTCTGGGAGCATCCACTGTTGAAGATTATCCAGGGGAACAGTATAATCCAACCCCACTATACACACTTGCTCACCCTTGGTCTTTTAGCTCTGTCTTCCTATCTGCCAGTCCTTCACCAGCATTTTTTTCTGCCTGATCCTGGAGGAGTGGGCTAAATTTTTGTGCCAGTTTCTAAGTGAAGCACGTGAGTTGCAGCTCCCCAGAGCTTTGGAAGTTGTGCAGAGGTAGGCAGTGGACCACAGCATCATGTTACAATTTAAGGCAGAAGCTGAGTTCCTTGTAGTTGATGTCTGGGCATAAAGGCTGGTACATCTCAGTAACACATAGCAGGTGGATGGCAGGGACTGGCTGTGTGATGGAGTTGGGATTTCCTTCAGGACCTCCTGGTTGAAATTGGGGCTGGGGGTCTGAAACCCAGAGGCAGAGTGGTAAGGGTGATGACACTGGACAAGATCCAATAAGGGCAATGGGCATAGTCAATGAACTGGGTAACAGTCCGTCAGAGTTTATATTGGATGGTTGACACAGCAACATTTGAAGGACCCAGAAAGCTATTTGGGAATTAGGTGGAACTGAATACACATGGCAAAGGTGGGGAAAACTCAACCTTGGTTGGAAATTGGAGGCTAGCCTATAGTGTGAATTATCAACAATCCAGAAAGGCCCTGGCCACTGAGCTGATTTTTAGCATAGGGCTGTAATCCAATAATCATATAACTTTCAGTTGATATTTCTAAAACATAAATATGAATATGACATTCCCCAACTATGCACTAAAGACAAATGAACTCTTTGTCATTCATTCATTCAACAAGTATTTACTGAGGATTTTCTTTATGTTAAGAGGTGTGCTATATGCTAAAGATACAGTGCAGTTCAAGACAGGCTTGGTTTCTGTTCTCGTGGAGTTTACAAATTATTAAGGGAGACTATCACTTAATAATTCACAAATAATTAAAATTGGGTGAGAGGTATTCAAGAAAAGGGAAGGGGTATTGACAGGGTATATTGTTTGGATGTGAAAGGCTGAGAGGATCTCACATAGCACTCTGTCTTGGGTGTGGTGAGCTGTAAGAAGACTCAGTTTATTCTGACTTACTCAAATCCCCCCATAATCTGGCTCTGCAAAAGTCATCCCCATCACAGTTATCTCCATTGCAATCCTCTCAGTGGTCCTTCATTAGCACCCACTAGAGTTTTTCTTTGGAGAGTCAATCATTGTCCCTGAGAACCAACTTTCTGAAAATTATGGTTAGTTAATCAGCCTACTGGGCATCACGATCTTCATCATCGTATTCATCATGTTCATCATCTTATTCTTCATCCCCAACATCACCATCACCACCTCCTCCACCATCATCATCCTTTACAATTCTTGAGTGCTTTATATGTTCCAGGCACTGTGATAAATGTTTATTTAATCCTTTCCACACTCCTATGAGAAAGGCAATATCATTAACTCTTTTTAAAAATGAGGAAATGTAGAGGTTAAGTAACTTGCCAGGGGTCACATAATTAATAAGTGATAGCTCTAAGATTCTAATCCAAAATCTTAGTTCTTCACCAGTTTCCTGCATGTGATCACAGGATGGCTCTTTTTTATTTTAATGGACCTTTTTTTTTTTTTTAAATCATTCGTAAGCATTTTTCTTGAATTTCTTGGGTCTCTTAATGGCCTCTCTTGGGAGGCACTTGGAAGAAGTTATTAGAGAGAAAATTCTATTATTTATTGCCATATTTAATCATTACTGGAACTCAGAATACACTGCATATTTGTTCCTTTCAGGAGAGTCATATAATGGGGTCCTCTGAGAGATAGGGGTCTCCGGTTTTCCTTCAAATTATATACTGTTTAATACCATCATCACCTATGTTAATTATGGATTGAAACACCACACTGAGCTCAGCCTCTTGTGGGTTGTATTCTATAAGGTAGAGTCAAACCTTAGTTTTCTAGCACCTACAGGAATGCAGCATTCTGGGAAGCTGAGTTTATGATTAGTCCTTTAAGGGTGCTGCACAGATATACAGTAAGATAAACATTTATCATTCAGAAACATTTAATAAAAATGTAATTTACATACAGAAAAGTTCAGTAATCATGTTGCTTAATGAATTATGACATTGAATACACCCAGATCAAGAAATAGAACAAGCCTAGCACTCCAGAAGCATCCCTGTGCCCCCTTCAAATCAGTACTCACTCTCCTTTCCCACATGTGTAACTGCTGTCCAGACCTCTACATCATAAATTACTTTGCCTGTTTTTGAACTTTATATAAACACTAGAGTCCGGTGCCCGAATTGGTGCACCAGTGGGATCCCTTGGCTTGGCCTGCGGGATCAGGCCAAAACCAGCTCTCTGACATCCCCCAGGGGTCCTGGATTGCAATAGGGAACAGGCCAGGCTGAGGGACCCCTGGATTGCGATAGGGAACAGGACAGGCTGAGGGGCTGTGGAGGGATGCGGGTGGTTGGCCAGCCGGGGAGGAACTGCGCATGTCCAGGGTGTGTCTGGCCCATCTTGCTCAGTCCCGATTGGCCAGACCCCAGCAGCAAGCTTACCTACGGGTCAGAGCATCTGCTCCCTGGTGGTCAGTGCACATCATAGCAAGCGGTTGAGCAACCTTAGCATACATTAGCATATTATGCTTTGATTGGTTGAACCAGATGATGGGACAACCAGACACTTAGCATATTAGGCTTTTATTATATAGGATATGTAAGTGTAATCATATCTTTTATAGTCTTTGTCTTCTTTCACTCAAGATTATGTTTGTGAGATTTATCCATGCTGCATGTAGCAGCAATTTGTTCATTTTCATTACTATAAGGCATTCAGTAATGGTTATTCAGTTGTCCTGTACCATATATTGAACATATTTTCTTTCTCCCACTGCTCTGAGGTACATCCTTTATAATAAATCAAGTTTATTTGTGAAACCTTTTCTGGACTCCAAACTGTTCATCTGGCCTAATGTTTCCCTTGCTTTAGTAAACTGGCTTAATCTCTATAGATGTATACATCAATATCTGGCAATATAAGCCCTCCAACGTTTTACCTCTTTCTCAATCACCTTAGATATACTTGGCTCTTTGCATTTGCATATAAATTTTAGAACTGGCTTCTCAATATCATAAAAACATGCTTGGATTTTAATTAGATTGTACTAAATCTATAAATCAATTTGAGAAAATCTAACATCTTCATAACACTGAGTCTACCAATCCATGAGCACTATTCAATAGGTTTAATCGCACATCAGCTCTGTGTCAATTACGGTGCTGAGTTCAGATGTGGTTCTCATCTTTGAAGGATTTACAAAATAGGTTAAAAACACACACACAAAATATAATTAATGGGATAATCTCACCACTGATGATAATAATAAGAGCTAATATTTATTAAGTGCCTATTATTTGCCAAACATGATTTTAAGGAATTTACACATATTAATTCATTTATGCTTCACACTGATACTTTGAAGTAAGTGCCTTATTATGCCCATTCTATAGGTATTTTTAATCTTAACAGGGTCTAGGAAAAAAGAGCACCCAGGTAGTGATGAGGAAATCAGAGGACACATCACACAAAAGGTGAAAATTTAGCTGATTTTTGAAAAACTTTGTTAGGAATGGCGGAAGTGGAACATTCCAGGCATAGGAGGAGCTTGTGGAGAAAAAATACTGCAGGGTGAAGTGATAAGCCTTTCCAGGAAACTGCCAGTGAGTGAGTCCCATGACTGGAATGTAGTGTTGGGGTCGGGGGGTGGAGGGATGGGAATGTGGTTGGTGAAGCTGGAGTGGCAGAGACCAAGGGCCTGCTAGTCTATGGAGTGTGAGCTTTATGCAGAAGCCAGTGGATGTGAAGCAAGGGTTGCCTATCTGCCAGGTTGGCTTCCCCAGAAGCATACTGTATTCGTTTCCTAGGGCTGGCACACACAATACCACAAACCAGAGGCTTAAAACAGCAGAAATGTGTTCGCTCACCTTTCCGGAGGCTAAAGCGCTGAAACCAGGGTGTCAGCAGAGTTGGTTCCTTCTTGAGGCTCGGAGGGAGCATTTCATCCGTGGTTCTCCTGGCTTCTGGACACAATCCTTGTCATTCCTTGGCTTGTAGATGCATCACTCCAGTCTCTGCTTCTGTCGTCACCTGGCGTTTTTCCTTGTGTCTTCAGGTCTCTTCTAAGGACACCAGGCATATTGGATTTAGAACTAATCTAGTATGATCTCCTGTAAACTAATTACACCTGCAAACATGCTATTTCCAAATAAAGTCATATTTCCAGGCATGGGAGTGGGGGAAGTTGTGGGAGTGGGGGGGTTGGGGGGGCGCGGATTGCAACATATATTTTTGGAGAATACAATTTAATCCATAACACAAACTCTCAGGTGGGGATTTGGGTATAGGTGACTTATTAAGGAAGTGCTCCCAGGGAAAACTAATAAGGGAGTGGGGAAGCAAGATGGAGGGGGAAGAATCCCTGACAGGCTGTGACCCCAGGTGAGGTCCTTAAGGAGAGTTTCAGTCTGATCCTGGAGGGCCATTTTGAATTGGCAGGTACCCCTCAGAGTTGTCTCTCCTGATGCAGGATGCTGGGACTTTCATATTAGGCAAAGCAGGCTCCAGTGACCTGAGGGTCACAGGTGCTGGCTAATAGAAGCAAAGACACATTAGCGTCAAGGGCACTTTAAAATGGTAAAAAGGAATTTGAAGGGATCTAGGAATTTGAAGGGATCTTTATTGTCTGCTCCCCTTCCTCCAGAATTGTGACCTTAAAGACCACCCCACTCCCCTGCAGATAGCCTCAGGCTGCTTTGGGGCATTCCATCTGTTCCTCAGAGATCTCAGCTCTTTCTCCTGACATCACAAACACCATCCAGTGGCTGCTTGCCACTGCTGAGCACCACAATGTTCTCACTGTACTTTATAGTGCTCTCCCCCATCATGCTTTCTTTCTTATTTTCTATCTGACTTTTTATAGACATCAGTAGCCAATAAGAACACTCCTTTACTTTTGCAGGATGAACTGACCAATCATACCATGAGGTTTGTGATCTTTGTGTCTCAAAGTTCTCTGAGATGTCACTGTGTTGGTGGCTCATGGATCACTGAATATTATCCAAGGTGGTGGTTTTAGTTTTGGGAGTTTTAGGGTGATTCATTTTCAGGACTGAAACTAGTTTGAGGAATAATAAATGCCCCTCCCCAACAGGGGGTTGCTTATCAGAATTGCATAAATATTATATTTTAAATGAATTGATCATAATTTTTTTATGTCATCAACACTTGTGGGATACCCATATTATGACTATACTCAGTATGTGCAACTCTAGGTGGTCTTACTACCTTGGGGGTGTTGTTGACCTCTCTGTGTCTTGGTTCCTATCTGTAAAGTTGGAAGGCTGGAATGGATGATTCTTGGGGTAGCTTGAGGCTCTAATAGTCCATAATTCCATGTTTAAAGACCAGAATCTTAGCACTTTGATCAGGCAGTAAAGTAATTTAAGCCTCGATTTATATAAATTTCAAGAAACTTGAATTGTCTATTAGATGCCAGGCTCTGTGCTAAGTGCTGGGTATACAAAGATAATTAAAATCCAGTCCCTCTCCAGCATTAATGGACAGTCCAGTGGAGAAGGCAGGTAAAAAGGGAATTTCAATTCAGTACAAAAATTATTGTAAAGATTTTTATCTCAGGAGATTAGGTGTACAAAGGGAGAGCTGACTATCATTGCTGAGAAGGCACTTGAGCTCGATTTTAATGAAAACATAGTTCTCTAGGTAAATGTGAAGAGGAAGAGTATAATGTAAGTTCATAACCCCATTTGCTATCACAAAACCCTATAAATATAAGTTTATTTCCAGTTTATGCAAAATACAATATGGTTGTCTCTGGTCAGTGAGTGACTCTTTGTGATTATTCAGAATCCCAGGTTCTTTCCATCTTGTGGCTCCTTCTCCTTCTCCTGGAACATCTGTCCTCTGCCAGGTACCCTGCATTTGGCAGGCAGAGGCAGGAGCAAAGAGTGGAGGATCAAATGGAAAATGTATATGGGCCAGGTTGGAGGTAGCATGCATCATGTCTGCCCATGCTTTCCACCTAATTGCAAGGGAGGCTGACAATGTGGTCTAGTTGAGTGCCCACAAGAGAAAGGAAATGTGTTTTGGAGAGCACAAGACAGTCTCTGTCAATTGTTCTGTGAGCAGCTAGATTTCCCTTGGGTCAATCTAATGGAAATATATCATTAGATAACTGTCAAGATTAGAGTTGCACACCAGGGACTATCTTTATCAAATCATGGTTACTGGGAGAGAGCTCACCACAGCTTTGGTTGGTTCAATAATTCCTAAGTGAGAGAGCAATTCAGGCATTTAGCAAGTTTTGAAATGTAAGAGGGAACTGGGTGGAGAGAGTGAGAGTTCACTACTTAACTGGACAAGTCTTTCCTACTGTCCACTGCCCCTCTAATCCACAGGTCTGGAATGCTGATGGAGAACTCACATCTATCCATTTCACAAATAGAAGGCAGTTGATTCCTGTGCTTATAATCTGCTCTCTTCTCTTTCCACAGTGACACTTTCAGCTGCTACTCCCTCCTACTTCAGAGGATTTACACTAATTGCCCTCAAAGAACACAGAGAAGGTGATAAGGAAGAAGACCATGCTGGCACCTTCCAGGTAAGATCCTTTCTGAGTTTATCCATGGTCCTGGTAGATAGAAGTCACGTGATAGGTGGACAAACTGAGAAGCCTGAGTGAAATGAGGGGTATAGATGTCTGAGGTGCCTTCTTGTGAAATTCCCTTGACCATTGGTGAGGTGGGCCAGATCTACTTGAAAGACCCATCATGGAGTAGGCAGCAAATGCCTCAACTCTACCTTAAGGGTTTGGCCACTAGGCAGGGTTTTTTTCTCTGGGCTTGCAGTACCTCTCGGCAGCAGACAGCTCGGTGAGAGCACTTGGAACCCGGGCAGGCCTGGCTGTTTTTCCTGCATAACCATTTCATGATTGACTGGCAATTCTCAAGTGTAAACGGAACAAGAGCTTAGGATGGCCAGACTGGAGGGAGTTCAAAGCACAGGAGAAG
Source organism: Corynorhinus townsendii (assembly GCA_026230045.1). Lineage (NCBI taxonomy): Eukaryota > Metazoa > Chordata > Mammalia > Chiroptera > Vespertilionidae > Corynorhinus > Corynorhinus townsendii. The sequence continues at coordinate 34,393,664 of JAPDVU010000008.1, read as the reverse complement.
GACTATTAAGGGAATGACGGGATTGATTTATGGGGGAAGATTAAAAGAATTAAACATGCTTTGCTTGGCTAAATGAACAGGAGTGAGTTTAAGAAGTGGAAATGGTCTTTAAATGTCAGTCCTCACAAAGCAAGCTCCTCCCGTAGAGGCTTCATCTGACTTTGTACAAAAGGGCACAGCACGATGAAAGTGGGTCAGGAGAAGAAAGGGGATCGCAAAGGCGAGGGCCCTGACAGTGAGTCATATTTCACCGCGGAATATTCTGCTAACGGAAGTGGCAGGAACATCATTCCTTTTCAGAGGCTTCAAAAAAGGCCGGCAAGTTGTCAGAACATGTCCCAGAAGGACTGGGCGATCCTAGGAGGGGGGCTGGCCAAATTTGCGGTAACCATTACTCCTCTCAAATTTCCATTGTTCTGGAATCCCATTTCTAACTGGAAGTTGCAAACTCAGAATATTCCTCAGACTCATAGCTGGCCGCTGGGGATGCTGGTATAATATGTGGGCTTCACAGAGGACCCTGCCCCAAAATATTTTCCCCATTCAGAGATATGTTTTAATCTCTTGTGGTCAGGTTGTAATTTTGAACCCTGTGACTTAAAAAAATGTCCATTTTTTAGGATTCTGGGTTTCTGACCTAGTAGATCTGTTAACTGTATGTTCATTGTAATGTCCTTCTGTATACCTAGATGGCAGGAACTTTCTTGGCATGTATCTGAAGGAGTTACTCCACAATAATACTAACAACAGCATATATGTATGTGTATATATATACACACACATATATATATATATATCCTATATAATAATAGCCTAATATGCAAATTGACCTAACGGTGGAATGACTGGTGGAACAACCAGTCGCTATGATGCACACTGACTACCAGGGGGCAGATGCTCAATGCAGGAACTGCCCCTAGCCTGCAGGCCCCAGACCAGCCAAGGGAGATGCCAGTGCCCCCCCCCCCCCCTCAATTGCCCCGCTGGTCACCTGCAGAGGGAGGCTACCAGTGGTGGTGGGGGGCAGGGCTGGCAAGTGGGCAGCACCAGGCTGGCCAAGGCATATGCCAGCAGAGCGGGGGGGCCCAATTGCCCCACTGGTCACGCAACAGACTGGCCAGGCCTAGGGACCCTACTGTGCATGAATTTCATGCACTGGGATTCTTACCATGTACTTGGATACTTACCATAATCCAGGCACTGGGTTAAGTGCTTTATCTTATCTTGGTTTATCTTAATTTAATTAGCTTGCCTTATGTTAGTTTTATTCCTAGTTTATAGATCAGGAAATTGAAACTAGAGAGATTAAATCATTTGTCTCAATGGCTAGTAAATAGTAAGACCAGATTCCTCTATCAGGTGTCTTATTCCAGAAACTAAATAATTTCCTTAGAGTATTTTTAAAATACATTTTTTATTGATTTCAGAGAGGAAGGGAAAGGAAGAAAGAAATGGAAATATCAATGATGAGAAAGAATCATTGATCAGCTGCCTCCTGCACGCCCCACACTGGGGATCAAGCCTGCAACCTGGGCATGTGCCCTGACTGGAACTGAACTGTGACCTCCTGGTTCATAGGCTGATGCTCAACCACTGAGCCATGCTGGCCAGGCATAGAGTATTGAATAAATTCTTGGCACAGGTGTACTGGGACAGTGTGTCAGTTAAGTTTTCTATTACAGGAAAAGGAAAGTTTGGGCATGCATTCAGTCCATAATGCATTCAAATTTATTCCCCTTGTTCATGTTGTGCTAATTTACCTGGAGGTGGATGATTTATCATATCTAGGAAGCTGAGAGATCTGGGTACCTGAGTGTTGGGAGTGGTAAAGTTCTAAGAAAAGAAAAGGTGGGGGATGGGATGGAGGCATGTGATCTCAATCTTCATGCAAACAAATTCTATCTGCTTTAAAATAATGCTTAGAGTTATATACCCAAAAGGGTTGGAAGCAGGACTCAAACAGGTATTTGTACACCAGTGTTCATTGCAGCATTATTCACAATAGCCAAATGTCCATTGATGGATGAATGGATAAACAAAATGTGGTATATACATACAGTGGAATATCATTCATTCCTAAAAAAGAAGGAAATTCTGACACACGCTATAACATGGATGAACCTTGAAGACATTATGTTAAGTGAAAGAAGCCAGCCACAAAAAGACAAAAATGTATGATTTCACTTACATAAGGTACCTAGAATAGTCAATTCATAGAGACTAGAAACTAGAATGATGGTTGCCAGGATATGTGGAAGAGGAGTAAATAGGGGTTTATTGATGAACAGGTATGGATTTTCAGTTTGAGAAGATGAAAAAAAGTTCTAGAGATAAATGGTGATATGGTTGCACAACAATATGACTGTACTTAATGCTACTGAACTATTCACTTAAAATGGTAAGTTTTATGTTATGTGTATTCTACCACAATTTAAAAAACGATGCCTGAGCCCGGCCAGTGTTGCTCAGTGGTTGCGTGTCAATCCATGAACCAAGAGGTCCCCAGTTTGATTCCAGATGGGGGCACATGCCTGGTTGTGGGCTCAATCCCCAGAAGGGAATGTGCAGGAGGCAACCGATCAATGTCTCTCTCTCATCAATGTTTCTGTCTCTCTTTCCCACTTCCTACCCCTCTCTCTAAAGTCAAGAAAACATATTTTTAAAAGAATAATGCCTGAGTTAGGCCAGATGGGGACATGATGTAGAGTTAGGCCTGTGGAAACATGGCTTTTCATTCTTTAAGGCTGTTCTGTTTTAATTCAATAGATTGATATTTCTCTCCAACTCACTGTTGTTTCTGCTCAGGTAAATCTTGGTCCTTGAAACTGACTGGTGAATACAGGACCCTGCTCACAGTAGGCAGTGAGTAAATGTTTGGTGATTGACTAAATGAACAGATTATTTTTTTCTATCAGTGCCCATAATTCAGTCCTACTTGGAATTGTTTCAGAACTCCTATCTCTTTATGTACACCTTCTTTTTCCTTCTCTTGGGACTTCTCACATCCTTTCTTATTACATCTCAGTGGTTCTCAGAGTGTGGTTTCTGGACTAGCAACAGCAGCAGCATCTGAGAACTTGTTAGAAATACAGAATCTCAAACCCCACCCAGGCTACTGAATCAGAAGCTCTGAGGGTAGGGCCCCCACAGCCTGTGTTTTAACAAGCCCTCAGGGGGAAACCAATGCGCTAGAGTTTGAGAATCAGTGTTGAAAAGAGACAAAGATCCAGCCCATCCAACATGAACTCCTCCATCATCACATCAACATATCTGTCTGCTCCTATCTATCCTCTCATTGTTTCCACCAGCCCTAAAGAGATCAAAGTGGGAAAGAACTATGAAAAATGTCCAGCATACAATAATAATGCTTGCGTGCCAGATGTGGGTCTAAGTGTTTTACGTTTATTAATTGATTTAATTCTCAGAGCCACACTATGAGATAAGCATTATTGTCCTTCTTTTCACAAATGAGGGAATTGTGGCCCAGAGGAATTCAGACCAATTCAGCTCGAAGTGACAAGGATGGGATTCAAACCTAGTCAGTCCAGATCCCTGTTTCCAACCACAGTGTACACAGCCTTTCAATGTGTACTTGTTGGGTGAAAAAAACAAGGATATACTATGACTTTTTATGGAGGTAGTTTCTGTGCCAAGGGCTTTATATATATTTTCCTACTTAATTCTTGCAGCAATGTGAGGCTAGTATTGTTATCCCCATTTTCCAGATGATGAAACTGAGTTTCTAAGGGGAGAAGGGAGCAAACACTGTGCCAGTGATTTTCTCTCACTTCACCTCCCCACTCCTGCCCTACCCTGTGTATTGAATGCATACTCCACTTGGGTTCCCATCATCTCAGACGTTAGAGGGTGAGGCATCATAGCTCATGCCCCCATCCTACCACTCCTGCTTCAGACATGCTGGTCTCTGTGGTTGGCCCTCCCACTCTAGCATAGAAGTATCTTCTCTCTGTGCCAGAGCTGTCATCTGAAGTCATTCATTTATTCATCAGCATTGATTGTCTCCTACATGTCAGGCACTGAGGTTGGCACTGGGGATATGATGCTGAGAAAAACAGACGTAGTTGCCCTCATGGAGCATACAGTGTCCTCCTTGTCACTGGACCTGAAATGACCACTGTGACCAACAGGTATGGTAAAAAGACAGCAAGTCATCAGTTGGGACATGAGTAGATAATCAGAAATGACAAATGCCATTGTAGTTTTAAAAATGTATACATTAACAAATATTTAGATACCCTTCTTTGTTAACATCCTCACTCTAAATTTGACAGCTTTGAAGACTTAACATCAATGACAAAATTCTAATACTCTTTAAATTTAGTTAAAGTTTACATTCTTAATTCTAAAAGTGACTCTGAGAATGGGTGATTTTGCTTCTAAATGAGTAAGCCCTTACCCAGAGAATCCAGACTCACCTAGTACAGAGATAACAAAAGTGAATGTTAATGCCCCTTTCCACTCAGTAGGGGACTGGAGCTGCTGGGCACAGGAAGGTAAGAGTTACAACTCTCACCACTGGGCAGAGGGCCCACAAGAAGAGGTGGGGCTGCCTTCTCTGCTTAGCGCACAGGGTACAGTGTGCCAGTGTTGGCACCGGCTAGGGGATCTGTCTCTGACTGCCAGACGGGAGAGATACAGGAATCTCTCTTTGATGAGCTGGTTGGGTATACTCATGGTTAATTAAAAGTGACAAGGAATGCAAGGCTGGGCTGCCTGTACAAAAGTAACTCACCCATCCTTTAATATTCTATTGCTGAAAGGGAATTGCTCCCTGGAATGCTCACAGCCCAGCCAACTGCCTGGCTCGCTGTCCTCTGTCCTTCAGGTGTCTCTGCTCAGATGTCCCTTTCCCAGGGAGGCCATCCTGAGCACCCAATTTGAAACATCATCCCTCCTCCATTCCACCCCTGAGCTACACTCCCTATCCTTCTTCCCCACTTACATTTTTTTTCCATTGCCTTTATTGTCACTTGACATGCTATCTACTCTATGGGTTGACTTGAGTATTTTCTGCCTCCTTCCCCTACATTAGAAACTCCACGAAGCAGGGATTTTTATCTGTCCTGTTTGCTGCTCCAACTGTGCCTTGCACAGAATAGATACTCAAATATTTGTGGACAGAATTTTAAGCTGCTATTATATAGCACTATTGCTTTATTTAGTTTTAATTGAAGTCCTATATGCATCAACTAGGTTAGGTTGCAGTCTGACAATCAAAGGAAGAAAGACGCATTATAAAGGGCTGTTAGTCTGAGAAGATCCCTTATCAATACCATACAAACAAGTATTTTTAATAGCTAATTATTTAATATTCTTAATCACCTGTTTCTGAACTGTTTTCATTATCTCTTCATTAACAATAAATACTTATTAGCATTTAATGGATTCTGAGCCATGTGGTAAGCTAAAAGTTTTTGACACATTTTTCAAAAACTAAAATGCTATTATTGCAAGCCTATTCTTAAGAATTCTTAGTTTATAAGAAAGCTGTTCTTGGGGAGAATCCAAGATGGCGGCATAGGTAAATACCTAAACTGCTGCCTCTCACAACAATTTCAAAACTACAACCAAAAGACAAAACGTCTATCACCCAGAACCACGGGAAAGCTGGCTGAGTGGAAGTTCTACAACTAGAAGGAAAGAGAAAAGAGCATTGAGACGTGCATGAGCACTGAAAAGCTGAGGTACGGAGGCGCGTGATCTGGGCTGGAGGCAGGCATTGCTTTTTTCAACCTGAAGGGAGACAAGCCCCCGATTACTCTGAAATCCAGTCTCTGGGGAGACACGGGGGACCCAAACTCCTATGGGGAGAAGCTGGACTGTCTGCCAGTGAGGGTGGCTTGCTTGCAGAGCTGTGCGCAGGAATAATTGTTTACTGCACTGGGGCATGGGACTCGGGGATGCCATCGGGGACGCAGAGCAGACTAACTAGCAGCCATTGCTGTTTGCTACGCCCTAGCCTAGTGACACCCTGAGACCCTGCCCTGCACAACCTACAAACCCACCGAAGCTCCAAGCAGCGGATTTAGCATAAGAAAGGCCTGCCCTATCCCAGCTTAACCTAGCAAACTTGCAGCCCGGGTCAGACAGCTCCAAAACCTCCAAACCCCAAGCAAAGAGGAGAAAACTGTAGCTCTCACTGTAGTCCCTGCTGGGTGGCCTCAGACAGTAGCTGACCTGCACTCCATTGGAGATCCAGAAGCCAGTGTACCTAGTGGTCAGTGTGAGACACCAGATTTCAACTCCTCACATCCATAAGTGACACATTCAAGAGGCAGACTCAGTGAGCACCAAAGCCCTACTGAAACAAGTCCTGCTCCATAAGCATGTCTTCAGCACAGCAGTTCTTCCATTATAGACACAGCGAGTGTTCACAGCTATTTGGCCTGGAGGTCAATTCCTCCCAGTGTACCAACAGCAATTAAGGCTTAACTACACCAAGACTTTGCACTCAGCCCACAAAGGGGTGTATCAAGAGCATCCACCTCATGTGATTGAGGAGGCTGAGCTACTGCCCCCTATAGATCACCTACCACACAAAGCTACTCCATGAACACAGGGAAGCAGCCAAAATGTGGAGACAAAGAAACATGTCACGAATGAAAGAAACGGAGGAAAGCAAACTACTGGATGACACATTTATAAGGTTACTCAAGAATCTTCTTAAAACCGCTGAGAAACTTGATGAGACCTTCAAGGAGCTTAATGAGAATGCCAAAAAAAATTGAAAAGGATCAGTCAGCAATGAAGCATACACTGTCTGAAATAAAGAATATACAGAAACTCAATTGTAGATCAACGTACCCCAAGAATCAAACCAAAGATCTGAAATATGTGGAAACAAAAAACATCCAACCAGAAAAACAAAAAGAAAAAAGAATCCAAAAATATGAAGATAGTGTAAGGAGCCTCTGGGACAACTTTAAGTGAACCAACATCCGAATTTTTGGGGTGCCAGAAGAAGGGAGAGAGCAAAATATTGAAAACCTATTAGAAGAAATAATGTCAGAAAACTTTCCCTACCTGGTGAGAGAAATAGACTTACAAGTTCAGGAAGTGCACAGAACCCCATACAAGAGGAATCCAAGGAGGACCACACCAAGACACATCATAATTAAAATGCCAAGGGCAAAAGACAAAGAGAGAATATTAAAAGCAGCAAGAGAAAAACAGTTAATTACCTACAAGGGAGTACCCATACAACTGTCAGCTGATTTCTCAACAGAAACTATGCAGGCCAGATGGGAGTGGCAAGAAATATTCAAAGTGATGAACAGCAAGAACCTACAACCATGATTACTCTACCCAGCAAAGCTATCATTCAGAGTTGAAGGTCAGATAAAGAGCTTCACAGACAAGAAAAAGCTAAAGGAGTTCATCACCACCAAACCAGGATTATATGAAATGCTGAAGGGTATTCCTTAAGAAGAGGAAGAAGAAGAAAAAGGTAAAGATAAAAATTATGAACAACAAAATAACATCAAATACATACCTACCAACAAGTGAATCTAAAAATCAAGTGAATAAAAAATCTGAAGAACAGAATGGACTGGTGAATATAATAGAATCAGGGACATAGAAAGGGAGTGGACTGACGATTCTCAGGGGAAGCAGGTGTGAGGGGTGCGGGAAGAGATTGGACAAAAATCTTATTCCTATGGATGAAGACAGTGGCGGGGGGTAAGGGCATGGGGTGGGGTGGGGAATCAGGTTGAGGGGAGCTAAGGGGAAAAAAAAGAGGAACACCTGTAATACTCTGAACAATAAAGATTTATTTAAAAATAAATTAATTATTTAATTAATTTAAAAAAAAAAAAAGCTGTTCTTGTTACAATCACCTAAGCTTAATCATACACCTTATAAGATATTAGCATTTTGTATCTGCCTTTCACTATTATAGATAGTGGACTAAAAACAGTTCTTGTATAAAACCTTTTTTCTTTCATTGGTATTATTTGCTAGAATACATTCCCAGAAGTGTAATCAAAAATGAAAAGGATCTGGACATTTTTATGTTGTTGATGTGTATTGTAAAGGTGATTTCTACACCCTATCCCTCCAAAAAATTTTTACTCAGCATTCTTTTCAACAACTTGAATAGGAGCCTTCCATTATGGTAGCCACACCCACTGATGTGAAGGGGAACATATATTTCCATATCAGGACTGGGTATCACAGGGTTTGGACAGGTGAATTTGATGGACCAAATCTAGGAAGATGAAAGCCAGTGGGGGAGCCAAGAAAGTCACCTACCTAGATCCAAATTTCAGATAGGATTATCAGGATGACCTCTCTGGGAGGTGATAAATAATACAAGAAGAGAGATTAAGATTTGTGGCCAAATATTAAACTAACAATACCAGGATTTTAAGTTGCCTGAATGCATCATCCATGAGACAGGACCACGGAAACTGATGAGGTCTTAGGATGCATCATAGGAGCATGGACATAGGAGTCAGATTGTTTTATGAGATTCTTTTAAAAAAATGTTTTTATTGCTTTCAGAGAGAGGCAAGGAGAGGGACAGAGAGATGGAAACATCAATAATGAGAATCATTGATCAGCTGCCTCCTGCATGCCCCCTACTGGGGATGGAGCTTGGGAATGTGCCCTGACCAGGAATCAGTTCATGGGTCGACACTCAACTACTGAGCCACACTGGCCGGGCATTTGATGGGACTCTTAATCCAGCCTGAGAGCCCACAATATTCTTTTTCTTCTCTTATAGAATACAGCTTTCTACTAAACAAATATTGCAGTCTAAAGTATGTAGTTGTTTTCTTTTATTCATTCATTTGTTCATTCATTGTTTTCACAGCATTTATAGAACCCTGCACTTTTCCTTCAGAGTGGATATTACAATTTATAATTGTGTATATGTTTATAGGATTATTTGTTAAGTATTACTCTGCCTCACCACACTGTAGGGCAAAGCCAAATCTATTTTGTTCACAAGTGTATTTCTTACAACTAACACTATTCATGGCTCATGGTGGACACTCAATAAATATTTGCCTAAATAAATTAATGAAAGCACTAATTACCAGCTTCATGAAAGGCAATGTACTAGGCTCTGAACATGTGGAGATGCATAATTAAGGCATGGTCCCTGGTATTTGAAGGTCATGATCTACAACAGAACTTCTCAATGCTGGTATGCTACATATACTGGTGGATTACAAATGGGTTATAGGGGAGCCTAGATATTTATTTCCTTAAATATTGGGGTGATCTCATCTGTTTACTCTAGGGAAATACTATCACTTCCTTCATGTGACATAGAGTAAAGAGACTGGTATGCAAGAACTATATTACAGTATACTAAGTGCTAAAATTGTTGCAAGTGTGCAAATAAGAAAATCTGAAGGAAGTGAGGAGTGAGTGCTGATTTGGAAGAATACAAAGGACACTCATTGAGATGATAACTTTGGGTGGTTGAAGTTGCAAGTGGACAAGGGGTAAAGATGAAGGGTATGAGTAATGACCATTCCACTCTTTCCACACACCTCTATTTTAAAGCTTACCCTGCCCTGATCATGGCTCAGTTGATTGGAGTGTCATCTTGTGCACCAAAAGGCTGCGGATTTGATTCCCACTCAGGGCACATACCTGGGTTGTGGGTTCAATCCCCAGTAGGGGCATGTATAAGAGGCAACCGATCAATGTTTCTCTCTCACATTGATGTTTCTCTCTCTCTTTCTCTCTTCCCCCCTACCCCTCACCCTCGTGCATGTATACACATGTGAGGAAAAGTTGCTTTACAGTTCTTCATATGGAAAAACACATGCAAGTTATGATTATTACAATAGCTTTATTAACTCAAGAGAATGTCACAATGCAACTGTGACCCTACTTTTGCCCATCCCTGTATTATACATTAGCTCTTGTATTTCTAGAGGTGGCCATTTGGAATCGACAGTGTCAGTGGTGGGCACACAGGTTATTATGACAGGAGAAAATATCCTTATTTTCAGGCTGATCTTCATCCTCAAAAGGGACCATGTCAACCAAAGGACTTGTAGGCATGCATATAAGCATAACCAATGGATACAAGACACTGGGGGCAGGGGGGCAGGTGAAGGCATGTAATGGGGGGGTAGGGGAGGTTGGGGGGAAGTCAATGGGGGAAAAAAGGATACATATGTACTACTATTTGTAATACTTCAAACAATAAAAAAAGAAAGTGAAAATAAATAAATTAAATTAAATTACAAAAAAAAGGGAATATGTATCTCATTACTCTTTCATTTCTAGCTTAGCTTTTCTATTTAAAAGGAATGTAGATTTTGGAATCAGCAAACCTGGGCTCAAATTCTGCCTCAGCCAGCTAGATGATGAAGTGGCTTAATTTTGAGTATCAGATTAGATAATTTATGTAAAATGCCCAACATAGTGCCTGGACATGATGGACCGTCAGTCAATGCCTCTTCCTTCTGAGCCAGCTGCCTAGCGTGCCCCTTTCCACGCCTCTTTGTCCTCAGACTCACACACTTCATCCCACGGTGGACAGGGGCAGCTTTCTCAGCTTAGGTATAACTGACCAGCTGCCTGGAGGACTCTCTCAGGGGAGGGGAAATACAGGCTTATCTCTTCACTGTAACATGATTGTGAGAGCTATAAAGTAAAATAAAACATTTCAGTGCTGCTGGGTACATGATACCCAGTAAATAAAAACAAAACTCTGTTCAATGTGGGTGCTATCTATTTGGCTGGACTCAATTACTGGCTTTGTGACCTATTCCCACACAGCAGCTTCACGGAAAATGGAGTTTAAATGATGCCTTGACAAAGGCTTCACACCTGGGAATGAGCAGGTGGAGGAAACCACAACTGCCACCTCCAGGTACTAACGAGTCCACTTGCTTCATTTGCTTTAATTCTCTCCCTCTTGGCTGTAAGTTCCAGGAGAACAGGGACTGTCTGCTTCTTTCACTGCATCCAGTGCTGGGTGCAGTGCCTGACACTCAATACTAGTAGACGCTCAGTATTTGCCAAACCAACCAATCAATCAATCTCCCATCAGTTTCAGACCCATCTCATGGGGTAGGCACTATTGTTATCCCCACTTCACAGAGCAAATTAAAAATGTGACTAATGGCCCTGGCCGGTGTGGCTCAGTTGGTTGTATGTTATTCCATGCCCCGAAAGGTTGTGGTATGATTCCTAGTCAGGGCACATGCCTGGGTTGTGGGCTCGATCCGCTATTGGGAGCATGCAGGAGGCAGCCAATCAATGTTTCATTCTCACATCCATATTTCTCTCTCTCTCTCTCTCTCTTTCTCCCCCCCCTTCTTCTCTCTCTAAAAATCAATAAAAAAATCTGCACCATTTTCTCTATTGAGTGTTTTTTTGTAGCTGCAAGGGGAGATGTGTGGGAGAGACAGACAGACGTCAACTTCTTGGTGCCCTGAAATCCTTTCTGAGTCATTCCCAGGATCACACCAGATTTATCTTCTCACAGATCCTTCATCCCCCCTTACATGCCATCTCCTCTGGGCTTCCTGACACTCATGTCTTACTTTCATTCGATTCGGAATCAGAGCCCCCTGGCCCATCTCTGAGCTCTCAAACACAAACACATCCCTTTGCCCTAGTTTTTCACTTACTGTGTGACCCTGATGTGTTAAATCCCTATTAACCTACAAGATTCTGCAAAGAGGCAGAAATCTGGGCCGCAGACATCTCTGTATTCCCACAGTCTCACCAGGGCTTGGCATACTGGCCAGATGATAAATATTTTCCAAATTGATGGATGACTGTTGCTGGAATTTCTGGCCCTACCCACTTGTTTGCTGGCATTATTTGACCTCATGCTTTCTTGCATGGGAACTAGCATTGTTTCCACATCTACTTTTCTAAAGGTCTGGGAATCATTTTCAAATACATGATAGAATTGCTTAGCAGACAATCTATAATTTTTACTGCCCAAAAGAACTACCACGTATGTATTAAGTAGCTTAAAAATGCCAATAAGTCAGTGTGTGGCCTTGTAATCCCTGATCTTTAAAATGAACACAGTGAGCCTCCATTCCATATCTAACTATTTTATGAAATAGATCTTAATTCTGCTTTTACACTGAAGCCACCATGTTTGCTTTTGAAAATGGAATTAAATCCAAAGAGTGAGTGGATCATAGTTTACTTATACAAGCCTATTGTAGGATATTTAGATAAAATTTTAAATATTATAAAAAATTTAGCAAAGTACATTTTTATAAAGAGAACTTTTTATCCACTTATGTATTGATTCAACAAATATTTATTAAGCCTACTATGTGCAAGACATGTTCTAGACTGAGAATATAGCTGTGACAAGACAAAAATCTCTGCCCTTATGGATATTGTGTTTCTATATTTTGGATCATTTTTATGATATAGAGACTTAAATTTCTGGATCAAATAGTTTTTAGGCCCTTGATGTATATTATTATATCACTAGAGGCCCGGTGCATGAAAATTCATACACTGGAGGGGGGATCCCTCAGCCTGGCCTGCCCCCTCTCACAGTTCGGGAGCCCTCAGGGGCAGGAGGTGACCCGGCAATCAGGGGAAGGCGATGCCCCATCACAACTCTGCTGCTGCCACTGCCAGCAGCACAAGCCTCGGCCAGCCCTGGTTACCTGAGCCTCAGGCAGCCCTGGGTGGCTGGGCAGCTGCCATCTGAGGCTTGCCTGTGCCTCAGGCTGGCCCTGGTGGCTGGGAGACTGGGGGGACTGAGGGGACTAGGGGACTCCAGAGGCAGGTGCATAGAGCGGCCAGACCAGCCTGGGGGCAGGCCCAGCCATGCTGCATGCCTGCTGCCCCAGCGGGGCTGAAGGGACTGGGCACCACCATCCTGTGGCTGTGGGTGCCACCATCTTTGAGGGCGTGGCAGTCAATTAGCATATTCCCTCCTTATTGGCTGTGGGTGCCGCCATTTTTGAGGTCAGGCAGTCAATTAGTGTATTCCCTCCTTACTGGATGTGGGCGCCTCCATCTTTGCAACGGTGTGAGGGTCAATTAGCATATTCCCTCTTTATTAGATAGGATTTTCCATTGCACCTGAGCAAGTAGGAGTTTGAGTAGAAGCCTGACTCAGAGTTTACTTTTAGAGAGAATGTATAACTTTTGCCATGTTATGTTGTCTTGGTTTCTTCCCTGCACACAAAATTGTCCCTCTAGTTGACCCCTGCTAATACCTGGTGTCCTGTACTCCTTTGTTTTGGGGGAGGTCAGAGTGTTGGTAGGAAGGAATTCTCATCCATCTACCATACGGTAACTAAACCACAGCTTGTATATTTCATTCTTGTGCAATTACCTTCTTGGAATAAAGTTCAAGACCTTAGACTGTTGCCTTGATCAATTGATTATTCAACATGGCCCATCTCTCTAGTATTTCAAGATTCTTCTAGATTTGGCATCTTTTATCCAACACAGTCAATCACTGTCCTCACAGCCTGATGTCATCTGCGGATGGAAGGAGCCTGTATCCTCAACCGAGCCACTGATGCTTGCTTCCAGGACTTTGTGTTTCCCTTCCTTTTACCCACATGCTTTTCCTCCAGGCATCCATAAGTCTCACTCCCTCACTTCCTTCAGGTTTCTGCTCAAACATAACTTTTGTCAAATAGTCCATTTCTGACCATGTTTTAGAAAACAATTCCCCCATCACTCTTAATCCCATTTATCTTGCTTTAGTTTTCTTCATTTGACTTATCACCACCTCACCTGGTCTATGCTTGCTGGCCTATAAATCATTTCCCCTCACTGCAATGTCAACTCCACGAGAGTAGGAACGTTACTTTGTTCAGCACTTTCACAATGCCTGCACATAGTAGGCATTTAATAAATAGCTGTCAGTTTCTTAGGCGTGTCTTTTTTAATTCAGCCCTAAAACAAGTTGTTCTTTTTTTTAAATTTTAACCCTCACCTGAGGATATTTTTCTGTTGAAAGAGAGAGAGAAAGACAGAAACACATTGATTGGTTGCCTCCTGCACAAGCCCTGACCAGGCCCTGGGCCAGGGAGGAGCCTAAAACCGAGGTATGTTGACTGAAATCAAACTTGGAACCCTTCAATCTGCAGGCCAGCACTCTATACACTGAGCCAAACTGGCTAGGACCAAAGTTGTTTTTTTGAGAGTCAAATGACAATGACTCTCTGATACAGATAAGGCCCCACTCTCAGTCCCTTGCCTTCTCAAAGTCAGCTGACATCCAGGGCTTCTTTGCATGTACCCATATGAGGATACACACATGCTCACACACACCTCTTGGCCTCTTTCCAGAGCAACCAGTACTTATACAGATGTCTTTCTGGGTCCTCGTATAGGATTTTTCCAAATATTAATTTCATGTTTTCATTTTAGTGGCAACATAACCATTTTGTGTTTGAGCTCTATACTTGGAGAAAGTCATACAGCAGTGCAGATTGGTAGACAGACATTCTCTTAGTTCCCTAGAGCTGCTGAAACAAGTTACCACAAACTTGGTGGCTTAAAACAACGGAAACTTACTTTCTCACAGTTCTGAAGTCCAGAAGTCTAAAATCAGTTTCACTGAGCCAAAATCAAGCTGTCAACAGGACCACACTCCCTCCAGGGGCTCTAGGGGAGAATTTATTCCTCGCCTCTTCCAGGATACATGTGATTGCATTTAATCCCTCCCCTCCAAATAATCCAGGATAAATGTCTCTTCTCAAGATCCTTAAATTAGTCTTATACTTTGCTATATAAAGTCATATTCACAGGTTCTGAGGATTATGAAGTGAATATATTTTGGGGGGCATTTTCTGCTTATCAAACACATCCCTTTAGGATCCCTGATCTTGGAGGGCCCTCAACCTGCCTGGCAATCCGACTAAATTACTATGCAAGGTTCTCCATCCCTCTTTCTTAACCCTGATTTTCTCTAATTTCTCACCTCTCTCTGCTTCTTTCCACATCTCTCTCTTCAAGTGACCGTGTTTCTTTCTCTATGGGAAAATGAAAAAAAAGGAATTTCTTGGACCAGATCTAACCAAACGTATTGGTATCAAGTTATTAAACTACCTGCATCTTTCCTCACTATCCCTCCTACAAAAATAATGGAATATGAGTAATCTCTCCTTCGAAGGCCAAATCCTCTACTTGGGCTCTGGATACTGCCCTATCCTACCTTCTCAGTAAGTTCAACGGCAACTAACCCATTCCTTTTCATAGAGTCAGTCTCTTCCTCTCCATTACATCCTTCCCTTCAGTTCCAGTTTTATAACTCTTCCTTCATGAATCTGTCTTAAAATGACAACAACAAAAATCCCACAATAAACAGAAACTCCATTTCCCGACCAATCCATCACAAAGTCCTGTTGATTGTGCCTTCTAAGGATCTTCAGCTTTTTCCCTTGTCAGCCTAGTTTTAGCCCAGTCTATTGTCATGTACCCCTGGACCATCACAGTCACCTGCCTGCACCCACTTTTGCCACATCACAGTGGTTCTGCTGAGCACCCTTCAGTGGACTGTATGACCAGTACATCAGCTCCATGGGATCAGGATTTTGTTTCATTCTCTGCTGTATTCCCTGTGTCGCTAGCAGCTAGATAAGTGCCTGCTGCTCATGAAACGTTTGTTGAAGGTAATCAATTTATTATTAATTTCGAAGAAGACAAAATTTCTTTAAAAGCTTAAAAGTCTGGTCCCCACTTATCTTTCTTCTCATATCATCACCCCCTTGCTTTCTATACACACTGGTCTTCTGTGAATATTCCAAGTTCCCTCCTGCCCCAGGGCCTTTGTAAATCAATGGTTTTTCACTGTTTGGAACATTCAGCCCGTCTTTTCCTGACTAACGTTGACTCAGTCTTCAGACCTTAGCATCTTTATTGCAAGTTGCTTACTTAGAAAAGCTTTCCTTATTTGCTCTTATATGCTCTCATTGCACACATGTATTTCCTCTGTAGAAAATTCCCCAGCTATAATTGTGTTCTCATTTGAAGACTGTTTGATAAAGGCCATTTTCCCACCAGATGGAGATGGGAGCCATTATATTCCTAAGTGCTTAGCATGTTGTCTGACAGAGGTGCTTAATAAATAAGTATTGCAGGAATAAATGGATAATGGAATAACATTGGGGCTTAGATCAGAGACAGGAAGAGAAGAGAGTTTGGTGCAAAACTCAGTTTTTAAATGTTAGAAAGCCTAGCAGATTATCTAGTTGGAAATTTAGATCGGGAGCTCAAGACAGAGTTCAGGCTGGTTATTTAGACTTTGATGGTTGGTGAAACCATGGTAGACAGGAAACATTGGCGATACAAGAGGATTAACATCTGGAGATGAGAGGGGGATAGATTAAGAGCAGACTGGGAGCTCAGTCTTAGAAAGGAAGAGACACTTCTGTGAAAGATGGCTGTGAATAGAAGTAAGGGTGGAGATGGACGAAAAGAAAGAGTTTGAGGTGCATCTGAAGCAAAAGGTGAGACCAGATGAAGAGGAAAGAGGGGCTGGGGAAAAGAGAGATGGTTTAGTCTTAACGGGGGGAAAAGGCTCCTATTGACATAGGCCAAGCAGGTAACCTATGTTTGCAAAATGTGTTTGTGTGTGTGTGTGCATGCACACGTGTGTGTGTGTGTACATGAACATGTGTGTGGGGAAACATGATCACACTGCTCTCAATGTGAACCTGTTTATCAATAGATTGCTGTGCATCTGTTCACTGCTCCCCAAACTCCCTGAGGCAGGTAAGTCAGGTGTGAGAGCTTTCTCTTCTAGATGCAGTATTAAGTTGGATTCATACTCTTTCTTTGCCTATGCTCTTTCCTCTAAACCACACTGTCTCACCCTGCTCTCGCCTACCTGTCTGGGTTTGAGAATTTGTTACTGTCATCTTTCAGAATTTCAGTCAATTGCAAATGCAACTGACCTCCAGCCAGAGAAATAGAACATCCTTTATAAATGGCATTTTAATAGGATCTCAACCTTGAGAAATCCTGATGTTCCTTGTAACAAACCATTTTCTTTCTTTAATTGGGAGCCCTTAAGAATGAATTACATTCTCTAATTCGTATGGGTGATTAGGACACACCGGGACCAATATTATGCATAGATTCAGGGCAGCTGAATGTGAGGAGCACATGCAGCCCCAGGGGCAGATCTCCTTTGTAAGGGTTTGAATTCAACTACCTTTCTTAAAGCCCATCTTCTAGGTCAGGGGTTGGCAAATTAGTGCCAATGAGCCAAATTTGGCCCATCACCTGTTTTGGTAGGACTTAAGAGCTAAGAATGGTTTTTACATTTTTTAATGTTTTTAAAAACGTTTTCAGGACATGAAAATTACATAAAATTCAAATTTAAATGCCCATCAATAAAGTTTTATTGAAATATCAAAAAATAAAAATAAAGACACTCCAAAGAAAGAGCACTTAACTCTATTGAGGGTGTAAGGTGTGAGGCAGCAATATAATGCCTGGAAAGTGCTCAGCAAAGTCTGGCCAGTAAAAAGTAGGTGAATGTAGGATGGCGAGGTATCTCCAACTGCCTTAGTGGTTGAGGGTCAGGTCATGGAGGCCTAATAGGCCACAGGTGGGAGCTTCTTCTCTTCTTTACCTTGAGCCAGATTTGACCTTGAGTCAAATTCTCGACTTACTGAATCAGGCTCAGGACTTGCTGGACAGTCATCCAGAGGCCCAACACTCAGTGCTCCCAACTCCTGTACCTGATCACACATTGCTGCAAAGCCTCCTCATGCCAACCATGATTGCAGTCCAGGCAGACCCAGCCTGCTGACAGGCACCTTCAACTCCAACACCCACCCTAGCATTTCACCCTTGGCCACCGGACCCAGGTGAGGAGATTGATGCCATGCCACAGCAATGTTTCCTGCGACCTCACATGTGGGTCAGCTCTTCACCCTGGTGAGATACATCTGGGAACCAGGCTGACACCTGTTCCCTCAGAGAGCAACTTAGCAGTGCCAAGCATTGTCTCACTGTGGAGACGTGCAGGCTACATTTATCCTGTGTGCAAGGGAAAGAGGCTTTTTCCATAAGAGCATCCTCCACATGCTGCAGTCTTCTAAGCAGGTACAAGGAACCCATTCTTAGGTTGGCCTGGCAAAGGCTCACTCCTCTTTGAGACTCAGTTCAAGGTCGTTTCCTCTGTGAAGCCTCTCCTATTCCCCCTCCACCATCCCAGCCCCCAGTAGAAGCCACACCCTCCTTAGGCTTCCAGTGTCCTTGATTCAGGTGAATTTCCCTTTTATCGGCACCTCTTTACCTCAGTGTTCTAGACCACAGGCCCCTTGAAGACAAAGCATGTGATATATATATATTTCAGAGAGGAAGGAGGAGGGAGAGAGTGATAGAAATATCGATGATGAGAATCATTGACTGGCTGCCTCCTGCGTGCCCCCTACTGGGGATCAAGCCAGCAACCCAGGGATGTGCCTGGAATCAAACCATGATCTTCTGGTTCATTCGTCAATGCTCAATCCCTGAGCCACACTAGCTGGGCAATGTTTTAATCATCTTGGAATCTCCAGGGCCCAGCACAAATTGTAGCTCGTGGTAGTTAATTAATAAATGTTTGTTGAGCAAAAGGATGGCTATATTTGATGTCCCCTTCCTTAGTTATTAAATATTCAATATGTCTAGTTACACATTGTGCCTTTTAGGAGTGGTGAGGCTTGTCCCTGCACAGAATGGTCCCCAATGACTGTTAGTCTGGTATTTCTTACATCTTTTCCCTCTGGGTCTGTTTCTAACAGCAACCCCATCCTCCAAATGGAATTTCACACATGTTACTAAATCAGTTTGCTCCAGCCTGAACCGAGGTCCTTGCTTCTTCTGCAGAATAACTTGCAGGCTTGGAAGCAGATCCAGGCAGTCCCAGAAGGCTCATGCTAAGCGGACTGAGTGGGCCCAGCCCGGTGACTTATGTCTGTGCTATGACTTCTTAATAGTAAGTGAGATGTCAGCCAGCACAGAATGCCGCAAGTGGGAAAAGAAACACAGGCTGCCACAGCTGCGTTCCACAGATTCTAAAATGCCCATGTTGAACACTGTAGTCAGAAATCAGAATGCCCCTTACAACTGCTTTACACGTGAAATGTAAGATTCCTTCTCCCCAGAGAAACTGTTACTATATCATCGCTGCCTCTTACACTCAATTGCATCTAAGATTCAAGAAACTATGGCAGGTTTTGTCTTGTATGTCGGTTCTGATCAATTGCTGAAGACCATCTGGAGTTTGGGAGGAGAGGGGTCAGATGCTGTGTCCTGTCGCAGTGCGGAAGAAGGATAAGCTGGGTGACAAGGCACATGGGAGATGGCGGGAATCCCCAGTGCCAGACATTTGCAAGTTCATGCCTTGTCTTTGGGAGTAAAAGAAGGAACACATGCCATGTCTTTAATTGTAAACTGAGGGACACAAAACCTAGGGAACAGTTCCTAGGGACCAGGTTAGAGTCCTTCCTCCACTCACATAGATTTGTGACTTTGGGCTTTTTTTTAAATCATTTTATTTTATTTTTTTTTTAAATAAATCTTTATTCAGATTATTACAATTGTTTCTCCTTCCCCCCCCCCCATAGCTGCCCTCCACCCGGTTCCCACCCCCCCATGCCCTTACCCACCCCCAGTCCTCATCCATAGGGTACGATTTTTGTCCAGTCTCTTCCCACACCCTTCACACCCCTTTCCACCAAGAATTATCAGTCCAGTACCTTTCTATGCCCCTGATTCTATTATACTCACCAGTTTATTCTGTTCATCAGGTTTTTAATTCACTTGATTTTTAGGTTCACTTGTTGATAGATATGTATTTGTTGTTCATAATTTTTATCTTTACTTTTTTCTTCTTCTTCCTCTTCTTAAAGAATACCTTTCAGCATTTCATATAATACTGGTTTGGTGGTGATGAACTCCTTTAGCTTTTTCTTATCTGTGAAGCTCTTTATCTGACCTTCAATTCTGAATGATAACTTTGCTGGGTAGAGTAATCTTGGTTGTAGGTTCTTGCTATTCACCACTTTGAAAATTTCTTGCCACTCCCATCTGGCCTGCATAGTTTCTGTTGAGAAATCAGCTGACAATCGTATGGGTGCTCCCTTGTAGGTAATTAACTGTTTTTCTCTTGCTGCTTTTAATATTCTCTCTTTGTCTTTTGCTCTTGGCATTTTAATTATGATGTGTCTTGGTGTGGTCCTCTTTGGATTCCTTTTGTTTGGGGTTCTGTGTGCTTTCTGGACTTGTAAGTCTATTTCTTTCACCAGATGTGGGAAGTTTTCAGTCATTATTTCTTCAAATAGGTTTTCAGTATCTTGCTCTCTCTCTTCTTCTGGCACCCTCATAATTCTGATGTTGGTACGCTTGAAGTTGTCCCAGAGGCCTCTTACACTATCTTCAACTTTTTGAATTCTTTTTTCTTTTTGCTTTTTCAGTTGAGTGTTTTTTGCTTCTTTGTATTTCAGTTCTTTGACTTGATTCTTGCGTTCCTCTAGTCTGTTGTTGGGTCTCTGTATAATATTTTTTATTTCAGTCAGTGTATGTTTAATTTCTAGTTGGTTCCTTTTCATATCTTCAAGGGTCTCGTTATATTTATCGGCCTTTCTAGGATATTCTTGAGAAGCCTTATAACCATGGTTTTGAATTCTATATCCTGTCATTTGTTTTCCTCCATTTCTTTTGTTTGTGATCTGTTTCTTTGTCTCCGCATCTTCACTGCTTCCCTGAGTTGGTAGGGTGGCTTTGTGTGCTAGGTTTCCTATATGGCCCAGTGGGTCGGCCTCCCCAGTTAACCTGAGGTGGACACTCTTGGTGCACCCCTTTGTGGACTGTGTGCACAGCCTTGTTGTAGTTAAGTCTTGATTGTTGTTGGTATCACTGGGAGGAATTGACCTCCAGGCCAGCTGGCTGTGAGGATCAGCTGTGTCTACGCTGGGAGAAGTTCGGTGCTGGAGACAGCCTTATAGGATTTGACTTGCCAAATTGCAAAAGCCTCTGTGCTCAGCTTGGTTGGGGTGAGTCTCAGGGCGGAGCAGACAGTCTTGGCTTCCTGTCAGCCCTGCCCTTACGCATGCGCCTGCAGACTTCTGCCTTCCCTAGCTCCAGAGCCTCCGCCCGACAGTCCATATTCGCCTCGCAAGAGCGTGGGTCCCCAGGGACTTGCCTGGAACTGGGGTTCAGTGCAGTCAGAACTGGGGCTCAGTGCAGTCAGGAGCTTCTGACTCCATTCTGCTAGGAAAGCCTGTGGCAACCTCCGCAGTCTTTGTGTGCACTTGCACATGCGCCTCCAGACCTCTGCCTTCCGGGGCTCCCTAGTTTCTGCCTGAGAGTCCAGATTCCCTCCATAAGAGTGTGGGTCCCCAGAGGCTCACCTGGATCTGGGGTTCAGTGCAGTCAGAACTGGGGTTCAGTGCAGTCAGGAGCTTCTGACTCCATTCTGCGAGGGAAAGCCTGTGGCAACCTCCGCAGTCTTTGTGCACGCTCATGTGTGTGCCTCCAGACCCCTTGGCCTCCAGGGCTCCCCTGGGTCTCCAAGTCTCCAGGTGCCTTTCTCTCTACCTGACAGTCCAGACTCCCCCTGTATGAGCCTGGGTCCACGGGTGTTTTGCCCGGAACTGGGGTTCAGTGCAGTCGGAACTGGGATTCAGTGCAGTCGGGGGCTTCCTTCCCCCTCCTGCCAGAGAAGGTCAGCCAGGCTCTCAGCCGCCCTTCCTCTCTGTGTGCACAAAGACCCTTTGCCATACCTCAACCCTTTGCCATTCCTCCAATTCTCCATGAGCTTTTCTCTTTCCTTCTAGTTGTAGAATTTCCACTTATCCAGCTTTCTTATGGTTCTGGATGGTGTCCATTCTGTCTTTTAGTTGTAGTTTTGAAATTGTTGTGCGAGGCAGCGGTTTAGGTGCTTACCTATGCTGCCATCTTGGTTTCTCTGACTTTGGGCTTTTTAAAAAGCTTTTAAAAATATTAATTTAATTATAAAAATAGCACATGCTTGTTGTAAAGCAAAGATGTATAAGTACTTGAAATTTACATTTTTCATTTTATGAATGTTACTATTGTCATATACATTGTTTTTATCTTTTTTCTATTACAAGTCAAAATGCATGTTTACATGTATATGTGTGTACACACACATATTCACTTGTATATCCATAGAGTAAATTTTAAAAAGAAGCAGAATTCTCTTGTACGTCATATTTAATAGGTAAAAAAATAAAAAAAGTCCACTTAACCTTTCCCTATTGAGGTGTAGCTCAAAGATTATTTCACTATTATAATTACTAGGGGAAATATTTTTGACCAGAAAAGCTTTTCTTACGTTTTACATTAAATCACTAAAATGGTTTCTCAGAAATGGAATTAGTAAAGTAAGGAGTGTGAATATGCTTAAAGTTTTTTTATATAATTTGTGAATTCATGTTTCTTAGACTTGGTTGATGGACACATAACTATGGATACATTTAAGCTCAGTAATAAAGGCTTTGTGTCTCTACAGCCAACGAACAAAAGATTATTGGAACTATCCCACTGTGTATCCATGCTGGCTTAGCAACAGCTCTTGCTAGGAGTGGAGCAAGTCATGCCGCCCAGGTGCAGTGAATCAGGGCTGCAGGGTCGCAGGGACACCTCTCGGGAAATATGCAGGCCCTGGGTCACCATTGACTTCACTTGCCTCAAGCAATTGTCCATTGCAGGCTGGGGAAGTCTCCACACTGCCAGGACTCCAGGAGGGATCTCAAGTGTCAGGCCACTGTCTCTCTTCTCAAGGGTCAAGTACAGATGGCCACAGAGGGCTGGGCAGTTGATGAGTTAGCCCCTGGAGTCATAAAATCTTGGGACTGATTCTTTTTTACATTTCTTTGCAAGGAAGGAGAAAGAAACGAAGGGGAGGAGCTCTGATAGCAGTTCAGACACTATTCTTCCTGTCTGTTGCTTATGTAAAAATAAGTCAACTTATTCACTCATTTATTTGGAAAAGGGCCCATGTAATTATGACATTGGTCATATTTTCTCTAAATTTGATTAGTACTCGAATGAACATACTGTTCACATATTGATTGGTGCTTTAAAGTAAGTTCTCAGAGTAACGTGTGTTTTTTTCTGTTATATTTTTATATTCACATTAAAAGAGAAATATATACCCAATCTTGTTCAAAAAGAATTGAAGATAGCTCATTTCTGGTTTAATAAAAAATTAATCTTTTTTAAACAGAATTTTAAAATGATCATTTTAGTAGTGCTTTGGGGACTTACATTGGGAAAGAAAGGAAGCTTGGTATTGACTCAAACAATTGCTTTAATCACCACAGAAGGTGATGTGCCGTGTTTGTGTGTAGTTTTATCACTTAAATTCAGGCAACACTTGTGTGATCAAGAATGATCACTCACTAAGTGCCAGGCGCTGCCTTTAGCCAGTAAGACCCGTGTGCATTGTGCAGCAGCTGACAGCAGATCAGCAGACTTTTGCTTCCAACATGGACACAGGGCATTGCAACTTTGCAAAACAACCTCCAGACCTCCTTCACAGGTGCCCAGGGATCGCTGGTGTTGAGGGAGATTTTTGTAGGTTTCGGTGCTGGTGTCAGGCCTGTTTTCATTGGCAGTGGCCCTCCTGGAACATGTTGCATTTTCCTATGTTCAGATGAGAAATTCAATTTTACTCTCCAGAAGTATTAATTATTAATGAGAATATTACAAACCACTTTTCAAGTTGAGACCGACAAGCCAAGTATAAGTGGATCCAAAGCCCCCAAATACTGACACTGTTTCTTTAAAACATTTTCAGGGAGTTGAACACCAATAAGGTCACAAATAAAAATAGTAAAACTCAATGACAACAACAACAAATCTCACTTATTTAGTAAATAGGGAGAGCCAAATAATGCAATAAAGTGATTTTAAAAATCAGTATCAATGTGTTCTTTTAAATAATGTCATTGTTTCTAGATTAAACATTAACGGAGGGACTTTAAATTTTGCTTAATTTGCACTAGTTTTGTTTAGTGACCTGTGAATAAAACCTCTCCTTTCCCCCTGGGTTGAATATGGACCGATCCTTTTGCAAAACGCATCTCACATTTCTAGAGAACTTAGCATGTTTAACCCATGTTCATATTTACTCTCATTTTAGCTCCATGGCAGCCCCATGATGGAGACAGAACGGGGTTCTTAGCCAGATGTTACAGATAAAGAATCTAAGGTTGAGCAATTTTCGTAAGATACCAAGCCAAGAAGTGGCAGGGCCAAGCATACCTCATGGGGCCATGCTGCCTTTCCAAATATTTACAAAATTAGACACTCGAATGGAAATGTGGAAACACAAGAAATAATTTTCCCCCCACCTTTCTAAGTTCTTCTGGCTGGGCTAATAATCAAATTAACATGAGACAGATGAACAGGAGAAAATGTCCACAATTTATTACAGATGTACATTCAGGGGTTCCATAACAACATGAGACCCAAGGAAGCATTGGGCAGTTAGGTACCATTCTAGAGAAAGAAGACAGTGGGTGAGGGTTGTAGTTTTGGACTTCAAAGGGCAGGAAGGCAATTCACATGGAGATGGAAAAGCAAATGTTTGGTAAATAAATGTTTGCTGGGCCATCTTTAACAATGGGGCATAGAGAGGATTTGGGGCAAATGAACCTTGCTAGGTCCCTCCCTATCACCCACTAGTTTATAATAAACTATAGTTATCTATGATGATATCTCCCTTCCTGGAACAGATCCTCTATCTAAATTCCTTTTAGGCAGCTAAGGTGGAAGCTCAAAGGTTTTTCCTGAGTCTTTTGTTACTTGAAAATAACCATCTTAAAATCAGTATCTCAAAAGGCATATTTTGGGGTGTCAAACTCTTCTTCGCTTCAGAAGACCTTCACCAAAACTCTGCTTGCAGTAGGTTGGGCGAGTCCGTGGGCTGGAAGGTTTGGGATGGTGAAAGCCAAGACAGCAGGAGTAGCTCAATCATAAGGAGCCTGGTGATAGCAGCCAGCATCCATTAAGCATTTACTGGGAGCGAGGACAGCGGAATAGTTCGGGATATGTTCACAAGGCAGAACTGTCAGCATGTGGGGGAAAAGAGAGAAGCACAAGGAGCTATGATCAAGATGGGGAGTATGAAGGAGGAGCCCATTTATTAGGGAGGAAGAGGATGGGTCCCCTGGGGGACATGTTATGTTCAAGGTCTCTTTAGTCATCCAGGCAGCCGAGAAGCAGGATGACATCGTATTTGGGCATAGGAACCCTGAAACCATACTGTCCTAGCTGGATTCCTAGGTTGGCGATTTCTGCCTTAGGAGATTTATGACCTTAGGCAAGTTACTTAGTCTCTCTGTGCCTACGTTTCCTTATTAACAAAATGAGGATACTAATAGCTCTTTAACATTAACCTTATAGCGTTATAGTGATGTTTAAATTTTATATATAGACTAGAGGCCAGATGCATGAAATTCCTGCAAGTGTAGGCTTTCTTTCCCCTGGCTACTGGCTCCGGCTTCCCTCTGGCACCAGGTACCTGGGCTTCCCTCGCAGCCCCGGCTTCGTCTGGAAGGTCATCCAGTCTAATTAGCATGTTATGCTTTTATTATTATAGATTAGAACAGGTCTTAGCTCATAACAGGTACTTAATGAATATTTGTTATTATTATTATTATTAATTGTTATTATTATTATCATTGTACATAGTCCTGAGTGGGTTGGCACCATAAAGCTGAGTATTAGGCTAAGCTGAGCATTATGTGCTAGTATCTATCTGCTGGGAAGTATTTGGCTGTAAGAAACAGAAAACCCATTTGAGGCTCTTCTCATAGGTTATTTTATTGTTCAGCAAAGAGTTTGGAAATGAGTGGTTTCAGCTTTCTTTCCGCAGCTCACTGATGTCGGGCCCCTGGACAGGTGGCCCAGTGATTCACTTGGCCTTTCTCTCCATAAAACAGTTGCTCAAATTCAAACAACAGTGCTCAATAACAGTGTTCCAAAAGGAGAGAATGAGGCTTATGGGGGGAAAATGCTCCCTTCACAGATCTCTATGCTTTTATTGTACAAGAAAATACCAGAAGCTCCTGGGCAAAGTTCCCCTTGTGTCTCATTGTTCAGAATCGGGTCACATGGGCACCTGTAGCTCACGGAAGGGGAACGGGACAGCCATGATTGGCTTGGACCTTTCATGATTCATCCTTTGGGGCTGAACACTTCAAGCCTTGAACAAAATTGGGACATAGGAGGGAATGGCTATGGGGCCTGCCTCCCACACTAGGGAGTGTAGGCTTTTAGAGCAAGAAGAAAAGGGGAGAACCCAGGACTCCATGGACACATGGCACTCATATAGGGAAGAGGGGCGATGAAGAGTTTTCACGTCCCAGAGAAATAGAAGAGGAGAGCCGGAGGAGAGCACCAAGAAAAGCCCGGGAAGACTTTCCAGGAGGGCATGCCTGCAGCGGTTCATGTGGTAGAGCTTTGAGCAAGATGAGGTGGTAAAGAGCTGTCAGATTTGGAAGCGATGCGGTGACAGTGGCTACTGCCAGAGCAAATTCAGTGGTGCCAAGGGTTGAGAATAGAATGGCATCTCTACCATAGTCAGCTGGTGGGGATGCAAATTAATTCCACATTTATATCAATTTTGCAATGTGTATCAAAGTGTAAAATGCTCATACCCCTTCGCTTTGAAATTTCACTTCTAGGAATTAATCCAATAGGAAGAATTAGACAAATGTAGGCTGATGTAATAGGTTTAAGGGTATTGCTTGCAGCCTTGTTTATGATAGCAAAAGAACAGGGGTAATTGATCTAAATGTTCATCATGCAGGATTAATTAAAACAAATGAGGGTACATCTTGGCAATGGAATACTAGACACAGTGGCTAAAAGCTGAAGTTCTGGAATCTGACAGTCAGGACTTGAATTCTGATTCTGCCATTTACCAGCTGCTTGACTTCAGCTTTCTGGGGCACAGTTTCCTTGGCCATAAAATGGAAAATTCTAGGACCAACTCATAGAACTATGGTGACAATTAAGGAAATCTATACAAATGAAATACATAGAATATGACTGGCATACATTATTATGCAGCATTAAAAATATATGGTAGATCTATGGGTATGGAAATAGCTGTTTATGAGATGCTAAGAGAAAAAAAGTAAAGTTACAAAATAGCAAGATAATATGACCCAACAGTTAAACAGTACTTTACTTTCTGGGAGGTGGGGGGAATCATGGAAATAATTCACTTTCTACTTTTATACATTTATGTATTTCTTACCTTTCAAACAAATGCATTTTAATGTCTGATTCACCTGGCTGACATTAAGCCACATAAGGGCAAGTACCAAATTTGTTTTGTTCACTGTATATCACAGTATCTGGCACTTTGCGGACAGGTGATAAATATTTGTTCAATGAATGAATGAAAAATAGGAAGTCATGTTTAGGAGGAAGTTACATAGAACAAGATTTCAAAGATGTAAGAGTGCTATACCCACCAGGCCCAAGATGACCCCAGGAAGGAGGAACTTGAGCTGGAGGCTATCTGTCAGTCATCACATGGGTGTTGCAGTTTTCTAGAATGGGGGCAGCATTCGAGGAAAGCAGGCCCAGAAGCACTAGAATCCAATCCCTGCTTCTGTTCAGCCCTTCCCAAACTGGCTGGATCTGAGAGCAAAACCATATATTTTAGAACTGCAGGGGATTTGGGTGACAGTGAATCATTTACATGAACAAATGAATGCCCAGACTGGTTGAGTTTCCCATGTTTCCTTAGAACCTATGTTTCCCAATTCCTGTGCTGGTATTGGTTCCTTCCTCCAGCAATTGAACGATGTGGATATTTCTGATGTAAATGAAAGTGTTGTGAGAGGACACTCATTTGGGTCTCTACGAAGCTCTTTTCTCTTGTGTAGCATGACTTGCTTTTCTACAGTTCACTGACCAGTATGCCCTTGATTTGTAAAGAACAAAGGGACTAGGGGTATAATGAACTTATCCACATCTCCCATTGTCCTAAGTCTTTTTTGAAATTATTTTATTTTTTAATTATAGTTGACATACAATACTATTTTAGTTTCAGGTATATATACCCTAGTAATTAAACATTATGTAACTTACTAAGTGATCATGCTGATACATCTCATACCCAGATGCCAGACACTTCAGTTCCTCCCTGTATGTTCCTGGTGCCTTTTGAGCTGGTGCCCCAGTGCTGGAACTCAGAGGGAGTGAGTCTGAGTAAATACATGCATGGGCCCTTTAAGAGGAACTTTTGGGATTCCAGCAGCCTTCCATCTCCTTCGGCCACAATCCCCACTGTTTTTTACAACTTTAGTAGTTATGGGGACTTCTCTTCCAAGCACTGGAACTCTGGGCTGGGAGGGCTGGCGTGGGGCTGGGATCCCTTGATCCTTAGGGGGGACCTCCATAGCCGATATATCTCTCCTGATTTTTACCCACCACATATCAGTGTGGGGCCAGCCCATCTGCATCTCTGCCCATCCTACCAGTGGCAATGCGGTTTCTTCTTTATATCCTCAGCTGTAGGACTTTTGTTCAGCTAGATTTCAGGCAGTTTGAATGAGGGTTATTCTGTAGTTTAGTTGTATTTTTGATGTGGGAGGATGTGAGTACCACATTTGCCTACACTGCCATCTTGATGGAAGCCGTAAGTCTTTTGTGCAAGTGTTGATTGTTGTTTCTATTATTGAAAGCAGGATTGTTCTTTTGGCAACACAGCTAGAAAGAGGGCCCCATGGGAGGCTCAGCCTGTGACACTGTTGAAGTTTGACTTTATGGGTCAGAAGAATAACGGGAAAAAGCACTAACTGAACAGAGTCATTTTGAATTGGTTACCGCTCTAAACTAGAGAATGCTTTGGGAGAAAAAGCCACTTGGTTATTTTCAAGTACATTCAGGAATTCCAAATACTGGCCAATTGAGTTCTCAAGTACAGGCCCTTAGGGGATCCAATTTAATTAATGAATATTTCAGAACAGCTTGTTGTTAAGATATTACAATTAACACAGGTAAATGGAGGCTTCAAATGTGCTCTTGGAAAACAGCCTTTTCTCACTTTTATATCTTAATCATTGCTTACTCATATATCGCTGTTTACTCTGAGGCTGATTTTGTTGGGAAGAAAGGATGTGCTTAAGGAAGGAAGATGGGGTGGCAGAGGAGAGAGGCTGAGATTTGGGATCAGATATAGCTGGGTAGGATATTGGCTCTGTCCATTAAGAAAGCTGTGTGTTCCTCAGGAAATCCTTTACTCCACTGAACCTCAGTTTCCTCCTCTGTCACATAGAATCATAATACTGATTTCTGCTGATTCGATAAAATCATGTTTAAAAGTCCTGGTATGTAGTTCAATAAATTCTAGCTTCCCTGTCCCAAAGCTAAACTTCTGTTTCTGACCATCTAAAACCATCAAAGTATGAATTACTGAAATCTCTCAAAAGGTGAAGAGAAGGCAGTGTATTGGTTCTTTACCACATTTTGCATATGCCTTTCACTTTATCCATAGATAAAGTCACCCTTAAACCT
This sequence comes from Corynorhinus townsendii, assembly GCA_026230045.1. Taxonomy (NCBI): domain Eukaryota; kingdom Metazoa; phylum Chordata; class Mammalia; order Chiroptera; family Vespertilionidae; genus Corynorhinus; species Corynorhinus townsendii. The sequence continues at coordinate 34,364,162 of JAPDVU010000008.1, read as the reverse complement.
ATTACATAGGCCAGTCACTTAGGCATATATATATAGACACTGCTCCCTGGTGGTCAGTGTGCATCATAGCAACTGGTCGAATGGTGAAATGATCGGTTGACACTTAGCATAATAGGCTTTTATTATATAGGATATATTTATACATATACCTATTATAAAGTTTAATTTATAAACTAGGGACAGCAAGAGATTAACAATAACTAGTACTAACATAGAACAATGTAACAATATTCTGTAATAAAAGTTATGTAAAAAAAAAAGTGATGTGAATGGCTCTGGGGCCATTATTAAATAAAATAAGGGTACACACAACACGGCAATACCAGGACAACTGATCTGATAACTGAGATGGCTGCTGAGTGACTATGGGTGGGTAGTGTACACAATGTTGATATGCTGGACAAAGGGATAATTCCCATCCCAGGTGGGATGGATTGGGATGGCACAAGATTTAATTATGCTACTTAGAACAGCGGCAATTTAAAATGTACGAATTATTTATTTCTGGAATTTTTCATTTAATATGTTTGGACTGCAGTTGACTACGGGTAACTAAAACTGCGGAAAGAGAAACCACATGTAAGGGGTCATTATTGAATGAAGTTGCAATTTTAAGTGCAGTGGAAAGCCATTGGAAGTCTTTAAACAGGAAGTGGCACGATTTGATGCACTCTGGCTGTTGTGGGACGATTGGGTTGTAGGAATTCAGTGTGGAAGCAGAGAGATAAGTTGGGACATTGCTGCCGTGTTCTGGAGTTCAGGTGCCCTGGGGCACTGGAGAGAAATATTGTAAAGGAACAGCTGCCAGGCAATCAGAGGTGAGGCTTCAATAAGACAACAGGATGAAGATCCAAGTGTGTAACAGCAGACACTTAACAAATGCAAGTTCCCTTCCTCCCTTGGGCTACAACTACATCAACAAAGTGTTGCTTTTCTCTGGAATTGGATTTAGAGGGATGAGAAATTAATAACCACATTTTCTCAGCTATGGATTTGCTCTTTGGAGCGAGGGCTGACCAGGAGACGAAGGCCAGCTCGTGCTGACCACCACCTGCCTACCAGAAATACTTGCCAAAGGAGGGAGAAAGGGAAGAGGGGCAGGAAGCAGGGAAGAAGGGAAGAGAAGTGTGGAAAGATGACTGGAAGGTGCTATTGAGGGACCTCCTAACAAATAAGAAGATGCTGCCGTGTGCAGAAGGTGCTGGCACAATTGCTGCATGCACCCTTAAAGTGACAATGCAGAGGTAACAGGCAGACTGCTGTGATTAGAACGGAAGGAATCTTCTAGAGGCCATTTCATCGAATGTCCTGATTTTAGGAAACTGAGATTCAGAGAAGTGACTTGTGCAAAGCCACATAGGTAATGGCAGAGGCAGAGCTGGTGGCAAGCAAGATAGAGTGGAAAGAGATTGATTTTTAAAGTTAAAGAAATAAGGTGCAGTCTTTAGTCAGTGAACATGTGCTGGGCTCCTGTGCTGTCTGAGACCCAACTCTAGGCACTGGAAATACAGCAGAGCGCAATACAGCAGACAAGGTCCCTGTCCCAGGGGGCTGGCACTCTAGTTCCTCCTCTTACAGCAACTGTGCCACCATGGGCCAGCTATTTTGCCTCCATGAATCCAATGTCCTGTTCTCTAAAAAGGTAGTAGTAATACCTCTTTCATTTTAATTAATTAATGATTCATTCTGCAAAGATTAATTAAGTGTGTGTAGTGTGCCAGGCACTAGGAACACCAGAGTAAGCCCCTGCTTTCAGATAGGATTCAAGGTGATGTCATCCTAAGTTCCATCTAAATCCCCAAGGCCTTTTAAAAATCCAGTACTGAGTCAAATGGGTTTTTTTCTGAGCAGGATGCAAGGGTGATTTCTTTCCTGGGTTCTTGTCCGGGTGGATTTGAAGAATGAAGCCACAGACAAAAGGTGGTATTTGAAAAGGTGGAAATTTATTGGAAACAAATACAGACTCCCACGTGGAGAGGTGGTCCCAAAGGGGGAGCCCATTAAGCCCCCTTTTTCTAAGGTTGCTAAAGGCTGCAGTTCTTTGGTTTTTGGTATTCCCTTCTAATAGGTCACTATAGCAGCCTCAAAGCTCAAACCCCACGTGCTCTTCTCCCCCTCCCCACCGCCCACCTTTTTCTCCCACTTCAGTGGTAGAATTCTCTATCTCCTTTGAAAATCTGTTTTCCTCTTTCTCCCATTTGTCAGCATTTCTCTGTCTTCTGTGAAAGTTTGTTTCCTCTTTCTCCCCATACCCTGTGGCTTTCTCCTATTTTCTGTGAATGGATGGCTTCCTTTCCCCTTATCCTGTGGCACCTTTTGTCCTCTGTGAATGTATGCCTTTTGGCAGCTCCAAGCCCCCAACCAACTATGTCTTCCTCCCGCATGGAGCCCCTGATTCTGAAAACTCCCTAAACCTGCCTAAAAACTCCTTTCAGTGCTACCCTAGCCCCACTCCCAGAGCTTCTAATTTAGCTGGTCTGGGGGCAGCCCAGGCCTCACTGTTTTCACAGAGTTCCCAGGTGGTTCTAATGTTCGGGTTGGGGGTAGAGGGGAGATACGAAGAAGCACTCATAGTGGCAAGGATAAAGGCTACTGGCTGATGAGGGAGGTGACAGCACATATGGCTCAGGCCTTGGGCTTTTGGAAGGTTCCCCAGAGGAAGTGACATGTAAAGTGAGACCACTAACAGAGGCTAGTCCTGCAACAAGAAGTGGGAACAGTGTCTGGAAAGGTGTGAGGACCTCAGAGCATCGGTGAGTAACACAGAGACACATTTACCACAGTCCAAGGCCAATGATGAGCGCTCGGTCAGAGTTCCTTTGCTGTTTCTCTCTCTCCCTTTGTTCTTGCCAGCCCCACTCCCTTCCCATTACTATTCTTCCTCCTACAATACATTGTGTTGACAGGACAACAGCTAATTCTCCAGCTCCTAGTAATTATACGGAAGCACTTCCTCCTGTTATCCATCAGCTGGTGGACCACTCCTATCTCCTGCTCCTCAGCCAGGCATGCGCCAGGCTCTGGGCTCCCTCCCACTGCACCCAGCTCACATGCCCACTATGGGAGAGGGGAACCCCAGCATCCTTCTCTGCATGACCTCATCAGTGTGTTTCCCCAACCCTCCACCTTCAGGCTCACAAGGACAAAACACATTCTTCTCAGGTATTTGATTTCCTTTGCACTCAGTGCTTCCCCTTCCCCCACACCCCCACATTCCAGCTGGTAACCACATTGGATATATTTGACAAATAGCCACTGAGAGTTCCCATCAATCCACTTCTTAAGAGAGATTCTAACTGTTAAAATATAATTGAAGTTTGGCTTTTCGGGAGTGGGGTGGGGTGGAGAAATTCACAGATATGTACCATATTCAGTAAGATTTAAAAGTCTGCCAATTTCATGCTAAAACGAGAGAGAACTCGAACATGCTTTTATATCCTGGAGAATGAAGACATTCAAGGACCTGTTTAACCCTCATCGGAACCTTAGCTCATTCTCAAGGCCAGGGGTGTGGGAGAAGGGGTCCCTGTTCTGACCCTGTGCTGATATCTGCTGACTTAGAGTACAGCCAAGCATCAAGGTCAGAAGGAGACTGGGAATTGAGGAGAAAAATCCATCTTCTGCTGGAAACGTCATTGTCCTAGGCCAGGGTGGAGAGATCTGGAGAGTGCACTTCTTTTGTCTACAATCTCCTAAATGTAAAAGGAGTGTATTATTTTTCCTGCCTGTTAGATGGCCCCACGCTTTCCTCCTCTCTCCCCACTTTCCTCATGTTGGGCCACTTTGACATATGGGCCTGACCAGAAACAAAGGTTGCAGCTTCATCCAAGCAGCCATCTGTCCACACTTGCCAGTGAACTCAATTTGCCAAGAACTCCCACTCTGCAGGCTCTCTGGAGAGGCGAGCTGATAAGCTTGTGCCTTCGGTAAAGCTCACAGCCTCAGATGATCTGAGCAGGGTGGGGAGGCTGAATCCATGGGAAACTGCGTCTCTCCTGGAGACGGGTCTGGATCCCTCTCCACCTGGAGGTGCTGACAGTATAAGAATGAAGGAATGAGGAAAGAGGGGTGGGGGTGAAGGATCAACTCATTTGAGGAGCCAGGGCTGCAAATAAAACCTGGCTTGGCTCGGTTTTATTCTGCACCTGACTTTACTGGAATCCTCTTTCCAAAAACCTAAGCCTTCTCTGGGCCCACAGGGTCTTTCCAGAGGCTGGTGATACGGTGGGAAGGCCCCTGGTTTGGAGCCAGACTGCCAGGTATGAGTTCACTCTAAGCCTGGTGAATCTGGTTAAATGGCACCATCTCTTGGAGCCTTGGTTTCTTCAGTGAGATGGAAAACATAGTCCTTCCTCAGGACTGTAATGGACTTAAAATGCACCGACGTAGTTAATACAAACCCCAGCACAGTGACTAGGACATGGAGGGGTCTCAGCAAACGGAGTTTTCTCTCCTGATTTTGTCCTTTGCTAAATGAAAGCAAACCCTTGCAAGCCCCAGTCGTGTACAAGAGGCTTTCATCTGTCCATCCCAAAATGTATTATTAGCACAAAATAACAACTTCAGGCACACATTTTGCTGAGCTGATCATAAATCTGAATGAAATAATTATGTAAAGTATTCAAAAGCAATTCAGTGAGAAGATGCCTCATCTGCCTTGATGGGCTTTTCAATTACTCATTTTTAGTACTCCATTATACTATTCCCTGGCAATAATTATTAAACATTTCAACTGTATTGCAATATAAAACTTAAAAGGCCGATTTATATCCTAGGCATTAGGTTACCTAGTGTAGCATTCCCTAGTTATATGGTTTTATGTTTTTAAAACCTGTTTATCAGAGTGCTTTTCTATCATTGAGTCAGAACAGACATCATCTCCCCAGGTGGAAGACAAGAGGACAATGAGAGGTCCAGTGATTACTCATTGGGGACATAAGCCCAGGCTCCCTGCTTCCTAGTCCTAGTTTCTGGATCTGTAAAATGGGGATAATTCCTACTTCACAGGATTATTAAGATGATTATGTATAGATTTGTACCGGTAAATGGTAGTGTCATTGCTATGATTGTGCATTGTTTATTTTCTGGTTGTCACTTTAAGAACTCAAAGGAAGTCACCCAACTATTCCAGCCAATCTGCTAGACACTGTACACAGAGCATCTTCTTTTGTCAGCATGACATATCCATTTTACAGATAAGAACACTGATGCACAGAGAGGTTAGTTACTTCATTCAAACTCATTCAGTGAATAAGATAGAAATCGGACCCATGTCTGCTAGGCTCCTAATCCCACACACCCTACTCCCTTCACTACCCCAGGAGGCATATTTCATCTGGTTTGAAGGAGAATTCTTCCTTTTCTTCTTGATTCCTTTAAAGGAGATATCTCTTTCTCTTTCTTTCTTTTTTTAAAATATATTTTTACTTATTTCAGAGAGGAAGGGAAAGGGAGAGATAGAAATATCAATGATGAGAGAGAATCATTGATTGGCTGCCTCCTGCACACCCCCTGGTGGGGATTGAGCCCACAACCCAGCATGTGCCCTTGACCTGAACAGATCCTGGGACGTTCAGTCTGCAGGCCGAGGCTCTATCCACTGAGCCAAACCAGCTAGGGTGAGATATCTCTTTTCTTACTGAGGATTACCTACCACTGGTAAATGACCAATTCCCCCAAAGTCCATCTCTACCTTTTAGAATCCCCCAATCATCACCTGGAAGATGAGGCTCTCTTTTTAAATAACGGCTACACTGTGGATAGAGTATTTGGGCAATGGCCCCTACACACACACACACACACACACACACACACACACACACACACACACACACACACTGGAACCTGTCCATTGTACTTGAGGCTCCCAAGCCAAGCTGGATTTAGGTGCAGGCCAGCTGGGCTGGTTCCAGGACACCAATTTGTAAGGAGCATTAAAACATCGCTGAAAATGTAATGAGTTGGGGAAAACCATCTTTACCAGAATTACTGAGAGCGAACATGACAAGAGAATGATGCTAATATTTATTATTATAAGGAACCCACAGTGATTATAATACACACAGTGGTAGCTTTGTGCCAGAAACTCCTCTAACTGCTTTCCATATATTAACTCATTCAAACCTTCCAGCCCACGGAGGTGTAGATACTAGATACTATTATTATCCCCCATTTTACAGGGAAGAAGACTCCTTCCATAAAGGTTGAGTTTGCCAGTCATTCCACTAGTAAATAAGCTGGTAGGTTCTCCCAGGATGTTCACCTGCCTCTTGTTAGCAGGGAAAAATCTCTGGAAGCACTTAAGAGTCAAGAGACGGTGTCTAGCCTGCCTTCCAGGCCCCTGAGTTGCTGGGTGAGGTGTGCAAGTTCATGGCTGGGAGCTGACCTGCTCAGGGCAATAAAGAGTGAGTGAGCGCTGAACCAGCAGTTTTCCCTGCCTCCTTCCCACACACAGCACTCAGCCTCTCCTCCAAATGAGTGTTGGGCATATATTTCGAGAATATCATTTTGAAAGGGGACCATTATTAGCCTCTTAGAGCACCCACGAGTTCTGCTCCAGCCCTGTTCCCAAGGCTGGCCTGCTGTGTTTGCTCTCACTATGGGAAACAACCCATTTAACTTGGAGAATTTCTCTGCTGTTGAGGGAGGACACAATCCATTAGCTCTTGGGACTCAACCTCTGTGGATCCAAGGCCATGTGCCCAGGGCGAGGTGTCAGAGGGGCCGCCTACAACTCTCATGACCACCTCTGCAGGCTCTCAGGGAGTTGGGGGGCACATACCTGGGAGGGAGAATATAAAGCAGAAGGGGTAACAAAGATGAAAATAATCTGTTGGAAGAGATGCTAGTGCAGAAAGGAATGCTAGAAACTTTGGTGAGGGGATATAAGGTTGGGAGGTGAGAGTCTTTGTAGGACTTTGTGGGAAAGAGGACAAGTTTTGGGCCTAAATCTTCACAGCCTACAAGAGGGACCACTGTCAAAAGCTAAACTGGAAAATGCAGCCAATGTAGACATTCAAAGGATGTTTCTGATAAGATTAGAAAAACCTGGAAAAACCGGGAGGCTCCAAGTATGAAAAACAAGACATAAAGTTATGCACACAATATGAACACAACTGTTCACAAATTTCAAAGTATAAATAGAGAAAAGGCTAGAAGGAAACACACAAACCAAAATGATTGAAACAGTGGAAGATTTCTGTCCCTTTACCTTTCTGTCTTTGTAAAGTTTCCTATAATGCACTTACTCTTTAGAGCAATAAAGAAGAAAATCCTTATTTAATTTTTAAAAATCGATATTGAAAGCTCTTTCATAAAAGACAAAGCAGCTGTCTTCCTCCCATGATTTTCAGACTGAGAAAATACACAATGGGAAACTAGAAAGAGGTAGTTTAATTGCTGGGATTGTTTTCTTTGGGTTTTCTCTCAGATTTTATTGAAGTTGTTCAAAATCCCTTCCTGGACAAATCCAGCAATAATAACCTGAATTAACTTTACTCCCATAAAAATTAAAGATAGGAAATGTATCCATAAGGAATGATCGTAATAGCTCCAAATATATACAACAAAATGTCCAACATACTGAGGGTTTGTTAGGTAAAATGTGGGTAATCCATATTGTGGCTATTATGCAGCCATAAAACATTTTACTGAGATATTAAAGAGAAAAGAAAAATATTTGTGGTGTGTTATTGAGTGCAAAGCAGATTCCAAGACAGTATAGTACAATCTTATATTTTAGAATTGCGGATATGTATATGTACTGGTATATGCATAATCTGAAAAGATATACATCAAAATGTTAATAACTAACTTGGGGGTAGTATAATTATGAGCAATGTTTGTTTCATAATTTTTGCTTCACTGCTTTCTAATTTTCCTCCACTGAAATAGTATTCCTGCTTCTTCTCTTTAGGGTGTCTTTCTCCTGTGTTAATACAATTAGACTAAGGTGTTGGGGGACCACTTTCCTCTAACTATAATATACTGAGGACCCATTATATGCTTTGTAAATACAATCTCATATATTTCTTTTGTTGACAGAACAATAAGGGTATTATTATCTTCATTTTGCTGACGGGAAAACAAACTCAGACAGGTCAGGTGATTTGGCCAAAGTCATAAAACTGGAAAATATCAGCCAAGATTTAATACAAACCTACCTGACTCAAACATTCACGCACTTTCTACTCTACCACTACTCACAAACCTTAGAGAAGAAATATGTACGAGATGATGCCGTAGGACATATCTTCCCACATTTTCCACCCCAGTCCCTATCAACATCCATCCGTACACTCTCTTACTCAACAATCTGTATTTAGATACACTGATGCCCTCTCCTTCAGACTCAGCCCACCTGCTATTAAGATCAACAAGGACTTAAGTGGCCACTGACCCCAGTTGAGAGTTATCACATCACTATTCCTGATAGGTGTGGGGACATGAAAAATAATTTTCTGGGTGGGCTAATAATCAAATTAACATGAGATAGATTAACAGGAGAAAATATCCAAAGTCATTACAGATGTACATTTGGGGGTGCCATACGAATATGAGACCCAAAGAGGCATTGTGCAGTTGAGGTTTAGATGCCATTCTGGAGCTAAGGAGAAAGGAGGAGGGGAGGAGGGTGGTTTGGAACTTCAAGGGTCAAGAAGGCAAGTCACATGGAGATGGAAAAGCAAATGTTTGGTAAATGAATGTTTGCTGGGCCATCTTTAGCACTGGGCCACAGAGAGGACTTTGAACAAACGAACCTTGCTAGGTTCCTCTCTGTCATTCACACACTAGATTAAAATAAACCATAGCTATCTATGGTGATACCTCCTTTCCTGGAGCAGGTTCTCCATCTAAATTCCTCTTAGACAGTCAGAGGGAAGGTCAAAGGTTTTCCTGATTCTTTTGTCACTTAAAAAAAAAACATCTTAAAATCAATATCCCATAAGGCATATTTTGCATGGCAAAACTGTGCCCTGCCCCCCCCCCCCCCCCCCAGGCATCCTTGGTTGTGGTGCCCTGCACTGACCCCTGGGCTCCTGAGTTGTTTTGTCACTCACATCACACATCCCCTTAGCAGACATCCCTTCTTCTCCCAAGGCCCAAGCTGCCAAACCTACCCTCTCCTGCCAACTCTGCTGCAAGCTCAAGCTCATGGGCCAGTTCGTTTTCTGTTGTGGCTGCTGTTCAAGTTCCTGTTACAATTATGTGACTTATCCTCACTTCTCATGTGGGAGCCCTGACCCTAACCACTAGCCCTGATTTCTATGTCAGGCTCTCTTTCCTGAAGACATGTGTCCAAGAGGCCACCTACATGGATTTGTGGGTAGTATTCTCTTTGATGTCTGACTCTCACAGTCCACACATTTTTTGGAACGCTTGGAACTTCATCTGTTACTTTAATGCTGTTTAGGCTCATCTCCTGAGGCTTATGTCTGTGGGACCAGAAAGGGTGAGACAATTTATCAGGAGAGACAATCCAGATCAGAGTTGAAAAGGGGAAGCAAGATTAGATTAGGAAAGAAGTATTGTATATTCAAGTCTAAAGAATGTGAGGCCATAAATAGGATGAGGGAAGAGTAAAATACCAGGGTAAATGTAGGTCATGATGCAGCTTTCAAATAGTTTGGTGTGTGATTCATGACTAAGATTGTGATCAATGAAAAATTTTGGAAGTCTTTAAAGTCATACTGATGTGGTAGCTTAGAAGGTCTCTAATATTTGAAAAGGTTATTTATGACCAGATGCCACACTAGTTGCTTTAACTGTAGGTTGCCAAGAATTCTGGAAATAAAACATTGTCCATCTGTCTAAACCTGAGTCTTACCTGGCATACCTGGCTATCTCATGTGGTCGGATGGGGACCAGTTAGTTACAGGTCCTTAAACTCTCTTGCTTGCAGGGAGTCAAGCAGCTGGCTTGACCAGCAAATCTCTCCCAAGCGACATTAAACTTAAGCTTAACCTGAGAAGGTCTATTTTAGCCTACAGTAAAAACATGGAGATGTTACCCATGGACTGCTGTGATGAAGTCCTTTAAAAAAATTAGAAACTTTTTCATTTAATTAGTCATTATTGTAAAAAATTTAGAAAAGACAATAAGCATAGAAAGGAAATAAAAATCACCCATAATACTGCTACCAGAAACAACCCCCCTATTGTACTATGTTTTAATTTTCTGATCTCAGATCCTCAGAAAATAAACCACAGATTGAAATGATTGGTAAAGGGCCCAGCTGGTGTTGCTTGGTGGTTGTGTGTTGACCTATGAACCTGGGTTCAATTACCCATCAAGGCACTTGCCCAGGTTGTGGACTCAATATCAGTGGGGTGTGTGCAGCAGGCAGCCGATCAATGATTCTCATCATTGATGTTTCTATCTCTCCCTCTCCCTTCCTCTCTCTGAAGTAGATTTTAAAAATAAAAATAAATAAATGAAATGATTGGTAAAAGCTTTTTAAAGGAACTTCATTTAGTTGGTGGCTAACATGTGGGGACGTTTGGGGGTTGGGGAAAGGCACAAGAGCAGGTTCTGATAGAACTAGAGTTTATGGAAAGAAGCTGATATTTTCTGAAAAACAAACAACTTTGGAAGCATTCTCTGAATTGGAGGAAACAACCCCTTCTGTTCAATACTTAATCACCATCGGCAACTGAGGTTGTGGATAAACAACTGTACCAGTATTTACCTGACGAGGCTTTAATGGTTTGGAAAACATTCTTCTTGGTTTCAGTTCCGGGCCAAGGCCTTAGTCTTATCGCCCACTGGAATTTTTGCCAGAGGCAGCTGGAAAGAGCATTTGCTTTGGCTTCAGATAGCCTGGGGTCAGAATTCAGGGCAGATCACTTCAGCTTCATTCTCTTACCTGTTAAATCTGTTAAATGGTAATAATTATTCCCATCAGGAATTCAATGATGTGACCTTGTTAAGTACCTGGCACATAGTAGTTGTTGATTAAATACTAATTCCCTTTAGTTTTCCCAATGTACTCACCCAGAACCCTTCCAAAGCTTTTAAAGATTGCGGGCTGAAATAGGTTAATGGGGTGTGTGTGTGTGGGGGCGGGGGGGGGGGGGGCAGGGCCTATGTAATACTTACAACAATAAAGATAATAATAATAATAATAAAAGATTTAGGGTTAGTGGTCCCTGAGAGAGTTCTCTATGACAACCTTTATGTAAAGGGAGTCCTCATTGGAGGCCACTGTACAAGTCCAAGAAAATCCCATTGTTTGGACTTTCACCCCAACAAAGCTGCAGAAGGGAATCTAAGTACTCTTCAAGGAAGTATGAAGCAAAAGTACTACTATTTACATTTACCAACATTTACCTATGTGTGTGTTGGAGCGGAATGTTTTGTTGTTGTGGGCTGGGCCAGTGTGTGTGGTCTATGGGACTAAGCCTGGCTAGAGAGGAAATTCTTACCTAACGTAAGGGAGATGACACTATTGGGAGGGACTGTGGTGTAGGGAAAAGAGCACAGGCATTCGAGCCACGGAGGGCCGATGTTAATGCCTTGCTCTACCACTGTGGGACTCGGACAGGTTATTGAACCCATCTGCATCACAGTAGTTTCTTCAAGGATAGACTTCATAAGGTTTGAGGGGAATGAAAATAATATATGTAAAGTCTTTGGCTAATAGATAACTGCTCAAAAATGCTAGCCATTTATTAATAATCATTTAGAAAAACAAAGTCTAAAGTCAGAAGGAAGTCCAGGGAGTTGTCTAATGAAGGGAACTGGGCAGATAGTGCAACCAGGGCACAGAGCCAGGAATCTTGCAACCAAAGGGAAGAGGCAGTACACCTAGTTATTCAGTGCACACCTAGTATGTGCCAGGCACTTTGTTAGCGCTGAAGAAACAACAGGGGGAAAAACACACCAAGAGACAGTACCTATCCTCACGTAGCTTACAGATGATTAGAGAAGTAGATGTTAATCAAGGAATTAAACAAATACATGTAAAATGAGAAGTGTGATATCAAGTCTAAATGGAGAGGAATGGGTATATGAGATTATATAAGGAAGGGGAATTGCCACAGTGAAAGGTGACAGGGAAGGCTTTTCAATGAAAAGTGAGGTGGAGGAAAGGAATGAAGAGAAAAAGGAAAGGAGGGAGGCGGAAGGAAGGGAGGGAAAAAGGAAATGGAACTGACTAAGCTTCAGAAGAAAGCAAGACCAGCGTAGCCACGAGCAGAAAACAAGGAGGGAGATGGCACAATGAGGCTACAGAGGCAGAAAGGCAGGGACTCAGCTCTGGTATGGTTCAGTCTTGATTCTGGAAACAATAAAAAGCTGTGGAATCGTTCTAAAAAGGGAGATATTCTAGTTATATTTGTGTTTTTAAAAGATTGCTTTGGCTTGCAGTGTAGATAACAAACTGAAGAAAGGCAAGAGAGGATGTACAGAGACTAGTTAGGATAATTTTATATTGTTTGAGATTTAAAATGATGCTTCATCTAGGGTTGCAGTAAGGATAGTAGTAGAAATGCAAGAGCTATTTGGAAGGTAAAATGGAAGCATTTGGAAACAGAGGGATGAGCCAAGGATGATGTCCAACATTTCTGATCTGTACAATTGGAATAGGACCAGGTTAGAGGGAAGATCGTTGTTGTTGACAAGGTGAATTTTAGGTGTTTTGATCCAAGAGGAAATGCAAGTAGAATATAGAAGGTTGGAGATACATGCCTGGAGCTCAGAGAAGCAGCCAAGACTAGAAATATAAATTTGTGAATTATCTACACAGAGGTAGTAATTAAAGCATGAGCCGAATGAGATCATCTATAGAGAAAGAATAAAATCAGGCCCTGGCTGGTTTGGCTCAGTGGATAGAGCTTCAGCCTGCAGATTGAAGGGTCCCAGGTTCAATTCCAGTCAAGGGCACATGCCCAGGTTGTGGGCTCGGTCCCCAGTAGGTGGTGAGCAGGAGGCAGCCAATCAATGATTCTCTTTCATCATTGATGTTTCTGTCTTTCTCTCCCTCTCCCTTCCTCTCTGAAATCAATAAAAATATATTTAAAAAAAAAGAATAAAGTCAGAACAAGAGAGGGTTCAGGACTGAGACTTTAGAAATTTCCAATTTAAAAGCCAGTAGAGCAGCCAAAGAAAGTGGAGAAAGAGTGAACAAGAAAATTGAAGTGGGGAGAAGAGCAGCAAGGAGCATGGCACAGAAACCAAGGGAGAAGAGTGTTTCAAGAACAAGGATTACATAGTACCTAATGGGTTAAACATTGCAAAAGCCAGGCCAATGTGGCTCAGTGGTTGAGCGTCAATCTATGTATGGACCGGGAGGTCGTGGTTCCATTCCCAGTTGGGGCACATGCCTGGGCTTGTTCCCCAGTAGGGGGTATGCAGGAGGCAGCTGATCAGTGATCCTCTCTCATCATTGATGTTTCTATCTTTCTCTCCCTCTGCCTTCCTCTCTCTGAAATCAATGAAAAAATATATATTTTTAAAAAGCCAGGGGTCACCTTAGCTAGAGCTGTTTGGATAGTGTGATGTATCTGCAAACCTTGGGATTGGGTTGAAAATGAGTGGGAGGTGACATGAAGACAGTAAATATAGCAAACTCCTTCAAGTAATTTCATTATGATGGAGAGAAGAGAGATAACACCATAATCAGAAGGGGATGAGGGTTAATTGAGTGTCTCTCAATTTTTAAGTGGAGAGGCTCAAATGTGCTTAAAAGACTAATGGGAATGCTTTAGTTGGGGCAAAAGTTGAATCTGGAAGGGAGTAAAGGAGTAATTGTTAGAGTCAGGAAGAAGGGATGGGACCAAAGCTGAGAGATGTAAAAAAAAGTATGGCCCCTCTGTTAAAACAGGAATAAAGAAGGTCAGGTGGATGCAGATGGAAAAATGAGGGACTTTATGTCTGATAACCTCTGGTTTTGTTCGTTTGTTTCCTGTAAAGTAAGAGGCAAAATAATACAATAAGAGGTTTGGGAAGATTTGAAATCATCATGGTCAAGAGTGGGAGAGTGACAGGGCAGACTTAAGGCTAGGAGTCAATTAATATAGGAGATAATTGACTTATCAAGGGCTTTGTCCAGCAGTCCCTGTGCTGCACAAGTGTGAGAAGGTCATCTAGGATTGGGATTTTGTCAGAAGATAAAATGACAGAGAGGTAAGGGAGCTTCTAAAAATAAAGAGCCACAAACAGATAACACAGTGTTGATAAAGAAGAGCAAAGAAGAGGGACTTCCCCTTCCAGATATTAAAATATATTACACTCTCAGAAACAACATGAGTGTTTAAGAACCTGGTACATGATTACATTGAACATACTGTGTGTTCCATTTGCCTGCGAAAGTCTCAGTTTTGCGTGTTGTCCCAGAACAATCTATATATATAAAGAGGTAATATACAAATTAGCAGGGACGCTGTAATAGTCACGACCTGCTCAGGAGGAAGCTGCGTGTGCAGATGGGTGGGAGGGGACTGTGTGCACAGGTGCTTCTCAGTTTCCCCCTCCTCCTTAGTGAGTCAGGGTGGCTGGAGGGCTGGGATTGTGTGTTTCCTCCCCTGCCCCTCATGTACGTTAGGCCCTGGTAAAATAGTCCATCCTTATACATAAGCATGCATAAGCATATCTATAGCTATAAGTATATGAAACAGAATACATTGTTGTTTTGAACAAACTGCTATCTGTTCGATCAATTAAGGACAGGCCTTATTGAGAACAGAATGCTCTGGCATATTAAAAATTATTCATTTTCTCCTCCCCCTGCCAGAAGTGCAGGGGAATTTTTCTCTGATATTCACTGTGAGGACAGACATGATGGAGCTCCTGGAGATAAAACTCACAAAAGTTTTGTTCTCCTCCCTGTATTCACCAGCTGGGTGCCCCTGGAGATTTTAGCTCTCAGAATTGTCCCTGCTGAGCCTTTAGTAATCTATCAATTACAGTTTAGGCTTCCTGCCCTGGTCTGTGGAGGTTTCTGGTCTGGTAAGTTGTGATTCTCTGCACCTTCCTATTTGTCTCTCCCTCTGATAGATGTTAAAGAGATGATTTTTCCAGTCTGTTTGGCTTTATACTTGTTAAGATGGAGGGACAACTTCCAAGCTCCTTACACACGGGATGGGACCCCAAAAGCCCATACTTTTAATACTGGTTTCAACCCATCTTTCCCCCACCTTTTTGTGATGCCACCTCTTTCTTATATAGAGTGATGATATGATTTATTGTCAAACAAGAATGGAAAAGGCTGTTATTAATGACTAGAGGCTCAGTGCATGCACTGCGAGGGGGGGGGGGAGTCCCTCAGCCCAGTCTGCCCCCTCTCATCATCCAGGAACCCTCAGGGGATGTCCTACTGAGAAGCACCTGTGATGTTCACAGCGCAGGAGCTTAAGTCACCAAAAGATTGAGACCTAAAAATAGGACCATAGAAGTCATCCCTCACCCCTCACACACACCTCACAACCACAATACTAAAGGTCTATTTATCTCAGTTCTTTTACCCAGGACATCATGTCCAGCTTTCAACAAACAACTAAAAAGTCTACCCCAAGGCAAAAAACACAGTTTGAAGAGACAGAGAAAGTATCAGCACCAGACATAGCAGGGTGTTGGAGTTATCTGACTAGGAATTTAAAACAGCTATGATTCATATGCCAAGGGCGCTAGTGGATAAAGTAGACTGCATGCAAGAACAGATGGGTGATGTAAGCACAGAGATGGAAACCCTAAGGGAAAAAAACAACAACAAAAAGAAATGATAGAGATAAAAAACCTTGGAACAGAGATGAAGAATGACTTTGATGGGCTTATTAGCAGACTGGACACAGCTGAGGAATCTCTGGGCTTAAGGATATATCAACAGAAAACTCAAAAACTGTAAAGCAAAGAGAGCAAAGACTGAAAAACAAACACACACAGATCAGAATATCCAAGAATTGTTGGACACCTTCAAAAGGTATAACATACACGTAATATGAATACCAGGAGAAGAAAGAGAGAATAGAATGGAAGAAGTATTTGAAACAATAACAACTGAGAATTTCCACAACTTAATATTAGATAACAAACTACAGATCCAAGAAGCTCAAAAACATCAAGAAAGAGAAGTGTCACAAACACTACATCTAGGCATTTCACTTTTATTCTACAGAAAATCAGAGATAAGAAAAAAATCCTAAAAGAAGCCAGAGGGGGAATAAAACGCCTTATCTATAAAGGAACAAAGATAAGAATTATATCAAACTTTTCTTCAGAAACTATGCAAACAAAAAAAGATTTGAGTGGAATATTTAAAGTGTTGAGAAAAAAAGAACCACTATCTTAGAATTCTGAATCCTGCAAAATTATTCTTCAAAAGTGAAGAAGAAATACTTTCTCAGCCAAAGAAAAATAGAGGGAATCTGCCACCAGTAGACCTGCCTTGCAAGAAATGTTTAAAAAGTTCTTTAGTGAGAAGGAAAATAATATAGGTCAGAAACTCGGATCTTCACAAAGAAAGGAAGAACATCAAAGAAGGAATAAGCGAAGGTAAAATGAAAAGTTTTATTCTTTTTCTTATTCTTAATTGCTCAAACAGATAAAAGTTTGTTCAAAACAACAACAATGTATTCAGTTTCATACACTTATAGCTATAAATATGCTTATGCATGCTTATGTATAAGTGAAATAAATGACAACAACACAATGAACAAGATGGAGAAATTAAGAATATTTTATATTATAAGGGGTTTGCACTATCTGTGAAGCAATACAGTATCATTTGAAAGTAACTAGGCTTGATTGTAAATTTATGCTATAAGGCAAATTCTAGGCCAACCACTAAAAAAGGCAAAAGAAAAAGTATGATCGATATGCTTAGAAAAGAGAGAAAAATATAAAATGCTCAGTTAAAACCACAGAAGGCAGATAATGCGTGGGAGACAAAAATAGGAACAAAGAACCAGGGCAAAAAATAGAAAATAATAACTAATATGGCAAATATTAATCCAACTATTATCAATAATTACCTCAAATGTCAATGGTCTAAATACACCAATTAAAAGACAGATTTTCAGAGTGAATAAAAAAACAAAACCCAACTGCGTGTTGTTTATAAGAAACTCACTTTAACTATAAAGACATGTGCCCTGGCCAGTTTGGATCGATGATTAGAGTGTCGGTTTGAGGACTGAAAGGTCACAGGTTTGATTCCCAGTCAAAGACATGTACCTCAGTTACAGATTCCCCAGCGCCGGTAGGGGCTCATGTGGGAGGCAACCAATCTGTATGTCTTGTTCACATCGATGTTTCTCTCTCTCTTTCTCCTGCTCCTCTCTCTCACTCTCTCTAGAAATGAATGGGGAAAATATCTTTGGATGAGGATTAAAAAATAAATAAATAAATAAATAAATAAATAAATAAATAACACATATAGATTAAAAGTAGAATGATGAAGATATACTATGCTAACACTAATCAAAAGAAAACAGGAATAGCTATATTAATTTCAGACAGAGCACACTTCAGAGCAAGGACATTTACTAGGGATAAAAAGAGAATTCCATAATGATAAGCGGGGGTGGGGTGGGGTCAATACTTGAAGAAGACATAACGATCCTTAATATGTATGTGCCTAACAACCAGTATCAAAATACGTAAGATGCAAACTGGTAGAAATAAATGTATCCACTATTATAGTTGGAGACTTCAACATCCCTATCAGAAATGGACAGATCCAGCTGGCAGAATATCCATAAAGACATACCTGAACTCAACCATACCATCAATCAACTGGATATAATTGACATCTATAGACTACTTCATCCAACAATAGTAGATTACACATTCTTCTGAAGCTCATATGGAACATTCACCAACATAGACCACATTCCGGTCCATAAAACACAACTTAAGTTTAAAAGAATGGGATGCATACAATGACTGCTCTCAGACCACCCTGATATTAAACTAGAAATCAATAACAGAAATCTTCAAATACTTGGAGATTAAGCAACATGCTTCTAACTAACACACAAGTCAATGAAGAAACTTCAAGCTAAGTTTTAAAATCTATTGAACTAACTTAAAATTAAAATACATCTTATCAAAATTCATGGGATGCAGCAAAAGCAATTCTTAGAGGAAAATTTATACCATTGAATATATATATCAGGATAGAATAAAGGTCTAAAAATTAAAAACTTCTACCTTAGGAAACAAGAAAAAGAAAATCAAATTACATTCATTTTAAGCAGAAGAAAATAAATAATAAAAATTGGAGTGGAAGTCAATGAAATTGAAACTAGGATATTAATAGAGAAAATCAACAAAACCAAAAGCTGGCTCTTTGAAAAGATAAATAAAACCCATAAGCCTCTTGTCAGGCTAAGAAAAAAAGAGAGACAACGCATATTACTAATATCAAAAACGAAAGAAGGGACATTACTACAAATTCTATGTCCATTAAAACAATAACAAAGAAATATCACATGATTTCACTCATTTATGGAATATAATGAACAACATAAAGTGATGAACAAAAATGGATCCAGAGACAGAGAAACATCGATCAGACCATCAAACCTCAGAGGGAAGATAGGGGAGGGTGGGGGTAAGGGGGGAGAGATCAACCAAAGGACTTGTATGTATGCATATAAGCCTAACCAATGGACACAGACAACAGGGGGTGAGGGCATGAGTGGGAGGGATGGGAGGTAATGGGGGAATAAGGACACATAAAAATTTTAAATAAAAAAGGGATATTATGAATAACTCTATGCCCACACATTCAATAACCTAGGTGAAACTGTCTACTTCCTTGAAAGACACAATCTGCCAAAACTCACACAAGAAGAAATAAACAATCTGAATAGGCCTATTTATAATAAATCAATAATTAATAACCTTACAAATAGCACCAAGCCCAGATGGGTTCACTAGTGAATTCCATCAAACATGTAAGGAAGAAATTATACCTATTCTCTACTTCATAACTCATTTTATGAAGTTACTAGACACTAATCACACTAATACTAGAACTAAAAGACATTGCAAGAAAACTAAGATCCATATCTCTCATGAACATAGATGCAAAAATTCTCAAGAAAATATTAGCTAATTGAATCCAACAATATATAAGAAGAATTGTACACCCAACCAAGTGGGATTTATCCCAGTATGCAAAGTTATTTCAACATTTAAAAACCAACAAATGTAATCTATCACATGATCAGGCTAAAGAGGAAAAATCACATAATCATATCCTATATAATAAAAGCCTAATATGCAAATTACCCCCTTGGGTGGTCATTCGACCGGGAGTTTGACCACTCGCTATGATATGCTCTGACCACCAGGGGGCGGCACAGAACATGTTGGGCATCAGCAATGTGGTGCCGGCAGCGGGTACGCAGGTGCCAGGCACCTGCAGGGAACCTGCCCTGCACCCATAAGGCCTCTTCTGGGTGAGTCGGGCTGCAGCCGCAGGGACCACAGGGGCCAGTCAGCTCCCCATGGGTTCACACAAGAGCCGGTCTGCAAGGCTGGCTGGAGAGAGCATACTGCCCACTGGCTTCTGTGTGGCACCACTGGACGGCCCAGAGGACAATGCTGCACCCCGGCCTGCAGTGTCAGGCCGTGTTCACCGCATCTCCACAGGGGGACACCAGCGCTGTGACTCAGGTAGAGGGGGGAGCGCAGGGCCTGGGGGCCCAGGTGCTTCCCAGGGCCCAGAGATCAGCTGGGACCTACCCTTCCACTGTCTTCACGTTTCAATCACCGGCCAGGCCTAGGGACCGCACCTGTGCATGAATTTTGTGCACCGGGCCTCTAGTTAATAGATAAAGAAAAAACATTTGACAAAATCCAATATACATTCATATTAAAAACTCAGCAAGCTAGGAATAGAGAGGAATGTCCTCAACTTGATAAAGAACATCTACAAAAAACAACCTATAGCTAATCTCATATTTACTGGTAAGAAACTTGAAACTTTCCTGTTTCAAGAAAGATCCCTTCTCACCACTGCTTTCCAACATGATACTGGAAGTCCTAGATAATCCACTAAAGAGAAGGAAATAAAAGTATATATATTGGGAAGGAAGAAATAAAAGTCTTTGTTCATAAGTGACATGATAATATGTAGGGAAATCTGAAAAAAAAAGATAAAAACTTCTGGAATTAATAAGTGATTGTATTAAAAGATTGATGGTTGCCACGTTTTTTTGGAGGGTTGGGGGGATGAATAGGTAGAGCACAGAGGAAATGAAACTATTCAGTACAATACTACAATGTACAATGCCATTAGTAGATACATGTCATTATACATTTCTCAAAACCATTAGAATGTACAACACCAAGAGTGAACCCTAATATAAACTATGGACTTTGAATGGTAAAGATGTGTCATTGTAGGTTCA
Source organism: Corynorhinus townsendii (assembly GCA_026230045.1). NCBI lineage: Eukaryota > Metazoa > Chordata > Mammalia > Chiroptera > Vespertilionidae > Corynorhinus > Corynorhinus townsendii. The sequence continues at coordinate 34,343,805 of JAPDVU010000008.1, read as the reverse complement.
TCTAATATAACAAATGGACCACTCTGGTGCTACATGTTGAAAATGGAGGAAGTTGTGCATGTGTGGGCACAGGAAGTATCCAGAAACTCTTGTAATTTCTGCTCAGATTTGCAGTAAACTTAAAACTGCTCTTCAAAAAGTTTATTAAATTTTTTTAAGTAGCTCACAGTATGGAGAAATGAAGTTGGATTCCTACTCCATCATATTAAAAAAAAAAATTCCAAATAGATTGAAGACTTAAATGTGAAAGGGAAATTATAAACTTAATGAAAGAAAATATTGGAGGATATCTTTGTGATCTCAATTTTTAGACAATACCAAAAAAGTACAAGCCATGGGAAAGAAATTGATGAATTTGGCTAGATTAAAATTAATTGAGTTCTGGTAAATGAAGAATTGAAAGATAAGATGAACCTCTGCATGATAGAAAGATATTTGTAAATGATGAAGGATTCGTATCTAGAAAGTCCTACAAATCAGAAAGAAAAAAAAAAGGAAAAAGAAAAGATAGGAAAATCCACTGACAGTGATTTTAAGTAGACAGTTTACAGGAGACACCTGATAAAATTGTGGAGATGCTCAAATGTGCTAGTCTTAAATTAAAACAAGATACTAATTTACATCTATTAAATTAGAAATTATTAGAAAGTCCAACCATCACAGTACTGGTAAGAATGTGGGGAAATGGGAACACTAATGTATACCTAATAGAAGAAAGGTAGGCATAGTCATTCTGCAGAACCATCTGGCAGTACCTAGTGAAATTAATATTATATCCACAACCCAATAGCCCAGCAATCCCACCACATGGTTTATATTGCTGAGACACTCCTGTGTGCGTTCACAAGTAGAGCAGCATGAGGACCCATTGCAGTAATGTTTATGGAGGTAAAGAGCTGGAAGTCAGCTAAGTACTCCTCCCTGGGAGAATAGATAGATAAAATGTGGTCTATGCATGTAATGGCATACTAGGCAACAGAATCAATGAATTACATTCAAATATAGTAACACAGACATATCCCAAAAGCATAACGTTAAGTGGAAAAAAAAAACCTTAAAATACAAAACAATTCTTTGTAACTTCAAGTAAGTAATACACACACACACAGAGAGAGAGAGAGAGAGGGAGACATATATTAAATATTTAGGAGTAAGTGTTAAATAGAGGAGGGAAATGGGAGCAGGGTAAAGAATACAGAGATAAATGTAACAGACAACTGCCTTGGCTTTGTACAGTGAAGAAAATATATGATGAATTAAGGAGTTTGGGTGCTTTTTTTTTTTTTTAACCTGTTGTACTAAAAAAGAAGAGGATTTTTAAAAAATGTAAAACAAGTACAATATGGGTTTAATAATTTTATTAGATTATATTTGAAGATTAAATGAGTAATTCAGATAAACAGTTTAGTGCCTGGCACGTACTCAACACTCAATAAATGTTGTCCATTAATGTTTTTATTAACACTCCTCATGACATACCAGCCAACTGGAGTTGGCACTTAAGACCAAATGGATTTCGATGATTCCCCAAAAGATCCATAGACAATGGTTCTACTAAAATGAATAGGCAAGTACTGGCAGCAGACCCAGAAGCAAGCAGGAGGAATGCTGAAAGCAGCCTTGGGGAATGGGAATAGCTACTAGCTTTTTTCGCAGGCCATTGGAAATCTTGGTGTTAACTTGGGACAATACTAGTCTAATGTACAGTTGATTGGAGTGTCCTCCCATACACCAAAAATTTGCAGGTTTGATCCTTGGTCAGGGCTCCTACAGGAGGCAGCCAATCGATGTTTCTCTCTCACACCAGATTCTCTCTCTCTCCCTTCCCCCTTCCTTTCTCTTTAAAATCAATTAAAAAAAAAAAAAAAAGAAACAAAATAGAGACTTAGAGACTCCACAGGAAAAGAGTGCTGTGAAGCTGGGGAACTTTATGTAATTTGTGATACTTCTCCAAAGGAGTGTTTTCTTATAACACTTTAATTTCAAGTTATAAAATTGTAGTTGTGTTACAACTAGCCCTATAGAGAGTGTTTGCTTTGGATTTTCTCTTCCCCCATACTCCTCTTCCTTCCCTGAAGGGGGACACAGCTTATCTTAGTGAAATGAGCAAGATCATCCCCTAGTGGCCTGATCCTCAAAGTGCTGACCCAAGATCCTGGTCCTGGAGAGCATAGAACATACGCCAAATCCTTGCCCTCTTGTTAATTCAACAAGCAGTGACTGGAACTCTACACCAGACTCTACTCTGGTGTCTGGGGATCGAGAGCTGCTAACACAAAATGACAGGTTTAAAAATAAAATTAAGGAAGTGTCAACTCAGTAACATAAGAGCCTTCCCAAAACGAAGCACATTTTAATGTGTTTATTTTCCGCTGGCTTTCCATAGATCATAGATGAAGAAGAAACACAGTTTATGAGTAACTGCCCTGTCGCGGTCACGGAAAGCACCCCACGGAGGAGGACACGGATCCAGGTGTTCTGGATAGCACCGCCAGCAGGAACGGGCTGTGTCATTCTAAAGTAAGTGAGCATGGAATTCTCGCAACACTTCACTCTCCTCCCCTGCGGTCCACTAAAGACTTCATGGTGTAGTTGCCGAAAGAAAAGTGGCTTTGCTGGGCTATTGGGCAAGTTGCATCATTTCTCTGCCCTCAGTTATCTCCACTCAAAAATGGGACTGTAGGCCATCATTGGTAAAGTGCTGTAAAGGAATCATTTGCCGAAATCTTGATTTTTCATTTAATACAGTGATTCTCCTGGCCACTCTCTATCTTCCTAGAGATAATGCTACTATGGCTGGTCAAGAAAAATCACGAACCAGGTGAGGATAATCTTTGACTTTCTCCATCTGGAATTTAATATCTAGTAACCTTAATCTGTGCCAGGCTGACCTGAGACCCAACTGATACTAATTTAGCCTCTAGCTCTGCTTTATGATCATTAGCATCCAGCTCTGCTTTATGATCATTAGCCTCCAGCTCTGCTTTATGATCCGATGTTTTACCTCCTTCCATCAAAATTGCCCTCTTGTGCCACTTCCTAGGGGACCTCCTGGTTTTCCTTTTGGTAAGTTACAATAAATGATAAGAAGTGTTAACCAGCTAATAGTTTTCCCCTGAAAGGTAGCATTATCTCCAAACGGTGTCTCTAAAATTGTATGCCATGGAATGGTGTTCAGGGAGATGTAAATAGGTGGGCAAGAAATCAACTTCTGTGGTTAAACAAGTTTGAAAAATGCTGTATTTTGTATCTTCTCCTTGCAGATTCACAGCATATGTTATCATATTGAAGGTTTTACAAAATCCTGCTAAAATGAAATCTGTTTAACTTGGTTTCATCCAGCATTCCCCAAACTTACTTGATGCAAAGCTTCTTTTCTACTGAGACACCTACTGACATTCACCAGTTTTGGAAACTGGGAACGACTCATTTTAAATAGATTTACAGAATATATAGAGTGATGGTGAGGATTTTAGGAATTCAGATATACAATAGTCATGGTTAGATGAGAAAGGCTCCAGTTCCAATATCTGAGAAGTCTTTCCCAGGGAGGTAGGGGCTGGGATCTTCCCAACTATCTTCCTCTTCTTTAAACCTCCCAAGGCCTTATTCAGGTATTTGGTTTATTTGTCTGCATCTCTGGCATGTGGACATTTCAACAGAATTAGAATTGCGATTGTAGTTAACCCCACGCCAGCCCCCAGGACAGGCTGATAAGGAAGCCTTTCACCTACCCACTCCAATCCCTGCAGTTTCCGGACTCAGCTGGGCCTGACTTATGGGGAAAAATACCACAGAGATCTCTGGAAACCTCTGTCCCCTGTCCAGACTCAGCCCTCTCTTTTGCTGCCCTGTCTGGGCATCATTTGTTTCTTTTTTAGTTTAATGCAACCTGAGCATCCTTCCTGAGATTCCTTGAGAAGTTTGGCTCTTGGCATTAACGACACTGGTGATTTGGAAAAAAAAAAAAAAAATTAGCAGTAGAACTTTAGTTCTTGGTGTGAATTGGAGGTTTGTTTTAAAAAATAGCAACTAGAACTTTTAAAATGAAATATTATATATAAACTTAATATAAAACATATATCTAGTATCTAGTAGAAATGTGGGAGAAGACCTTGTGGAAATAAAGAGACCACTGAAATGAAAACACGCAGAATCTATTTATTCAGAGCTTGCTGTATATCAAGGGAGTCAGCCACCACCGTCACTAGCATTTGGCAAAAACTCGAAGGCAGCAGAGGAGTGGAAAAGCTTTACAGTATAAAGAGGGAAGACTGTAGGTATGTCTGGTCGGAGGTTGTTGGCATGGGGAAGCTGTAAGGGGGATAGCTAGCTAGAAGTGGGATAGCTAGAAGTGAAGCCTCTTATGCAATTGGTTTGAAGAGTGCATTTGGCTTTCTTTGGTTGGTCATGACTTAAAAATAGAGGAGGCAGTGGCGGGGTGAGGGGGCGGGGTGTACAGGGGTTAAGAAGTTGTCAGTCATTGACTAAGTCCTAAAAGTTCTGGGCTGATCGCTTCAGAAGTTGTGGTTTGGCTTCCTAGGCCAGTTGCTGCAAAGGTTGGAGTCAGATTTCTATTGTGATTGTCATATATGGTCTGCCCATTGTCCATTAGTATGTCCAATCTCTCAGCCTGAACACGGGGTCTCAGTTTGGCTTTCTAGTTCCCACACCCCTGCCCATGGTGGCCCTATCCCTCTGCAGGGCCTGGGGCCCTGAAGAAGAAAGTTGGAAAATATCAGATCTATGTGATGAGTCTTCCGCTCTAAAAACCTTAATTTCTCTCACCTAGTTCTCTGGTTTTCTATGATTTCTTGTTTTCACAAACCAGAGCATTTGATCTCCCTGGTGGAAGCCAGAAAGGCATCTCTCGTTTACCCATTAACAATGAACATATGTGGACATACATTTATTTATTAACAATTAAGCAATGTGGCTTGTGCATTCACTCATTCTTTCAGCAAATGTAAATGAGCTTCTTTCTGGATAGGCATGATAGGTATAGGCAACTGATGTATGTTCTTGGCCCTTGAGGTTCTCATGGGCCAAATGCAGGAGAGAGCAAAAGTCAACCAATATTTTCTCTACCAGGAACATAGCTGCACATCTCACAGGCTTTATCTAAATTAATCTTCACCTCAACTCCCCCATTTTACAAATGAAGAGTCAAGTTTCAGGGAATTAGACAAATTTCTTTTTTTAATTTTTATTCTTTGATTTTAGAGAGAGATGAAGGGAGGGAGGGAGGCAGGGGAGAGAGAGAGAGAGAGAGAGAGAGAGAGAGAGAGAGAGAGAGAGAGAGAGAGAGAGAGAGAGAGAGGAAACATCAATTCATTGTTCCACTTCTTTATGCATTCACTGGTTGATTCTTGTATGTGCTCTGACCAGGGATTGAACCCACAATCTTGGCTTATCAGAATGACACTCTAACCAACTGAGCTAGCTGGCCAGGGCTCGACAAGTTTCTTAAAGTCACACATCCATATAACTCTAAAATCCCATGTTCTTCTTTTTCTTTGTTTCTTCTGAAGGGATTAATATAAGCTAAAACTATTCACTGAAAAAACAACAGTCTTTTAGTTAAGATGTACATACTTTTACATTGTAACATTTCAAATAATACAGAAAATAGTGAAATACAGAATACAGAAAAAGTGGGGGGAAAAAAACCCTGACATTGCCCCTAATGAATCTCAGCGTTTCCTACCAATGGTAGCAAAAATATCAATTTGGTGTTTATTGTTTAGGTTTATCTTATGCTTATATGCAGATAAGTAAGTATAAAAGAACATAGTTTCATATTTGTGGAAATTTAAATTTACACAAATGGTTTCATGGTCTATGTGATGTGCTAATTTTGAATGGGTTTTCACTAAATAAAATGTGTTGGAGAGATATCCAGGTCAGAAAATATAGCTCTACCTCTTTTTAAAAACTGTTGCAAACCTTCTATAGTGGGAATGTGTTAGTTTTCCATAGTTGATGGACATTTAGATTGTTTCCAGTTTTTTACTATTGCAAATAAGATTATGATGAGCATCCTTTGTACATGCTTCTTTGAGCAAATATGCAAGTTTTTATCCTTGGTAGATGCCAAGATATGGGATCATAAGGGATACACATTTATAATTTTAACAGACATTGCCAGATTTTCTTCTATAAAGTTTGACAACTTAAACATCTTCTCTGACTATGAACAAGAGAGCCTGCTTCCTTATTGACTCAACAACTCTTGATATTATCAATCTTTAAGGTTCCACCCATCTGATAGTTTAAAAAAATGATATATTATATTAATTTGCATTTTCCTGATTACTAGTAATATTAAGAATCTTTTCATATATATTCCATTTCTGTTTCCTCTTCTGTGAAGGGCCTGTTCATATTCTTGCCTATTTTTCTAATGATGTAGCTTTTAAAAATTGATTTTAAAGTATTTTATATATAATTATGTAAAAATACTTTTATGTAAAAATATTTACACATATGATTTTATGTACTTATATTTAAAATTGATCTTTATATATTCCAGATAGTAATGCTTTGTTATAAATTTCAAATATTTTTTCTACCTTTTTTTTAAACATTGCTTATGGGTATCTACTCATCCAGAAAATTAAAATTTTTATTTTAATCTCATGTATCCATCCTTTCCCTTATGAATTTTGATTTTTGTCTATTTAAAAAAGAACCTTCCTACATCCAAGATTATAAATTTATTCTCATAGTTTTAATATTTTTATAAATTTTATAATAAATTTAGGTCTTTAATCTTCCTCGAATTTAATTTTGTGAATGATATGCTACAAATAAGTTTCAATAGAAAATAGAGGGCAAGATCAAATTGAGTCACCTAGGGTCAGTTTAATAAAGGGTCTATTTACAATGGTGGAACCACAAAAACAGTGGGAGGAGCTCTCACTGCCCAGAACAGAAGAAACACAAGGAGGCGAAAGAGAGGACAGAGCCTAGAAGACCATTTGCTCTCAGGAGCTGAGACTTCTGGTGAAGGGAAGCAACTGGCATGAGGTTATAGGGATCCCAACTCCCTTCCTCTGATTTCCTGCCAGTCCTCCCCTTTGGCTTGGCTCCAATTCTTAGGACAATGGAGCACACTGACGTTAATATAGTTTATATTGATTCCCCTCTGAGGCAGAGACCAGGGTGCCAAAGGATGGGGACAATATCTGGAGAAGCAAGGCCAAGACATCAGCACAGATGGGAAATCAAAATCTACCTGTTTTTCTCAAAATGGCCAGTTCATTGTCCCACATCCATTTATCAAAAAGTTTGTTCTTTCCCTGATTATTTGACATGCTACTTTATGTAATATAAATTTTTTATACAGGTCTATTCTGTTCTGCTTATCCCTGCATGAAACCCACACCTTTTAGTACCATAATTTTATTTTACGTTTTGATAGCAAGTTATCACTTATTAATCTATGGTTCAAAATGTTCGTGGCCATTCAAGCAGATTCATAATTCCAGGTAAATCATAGAATAAGCTTGCTGTGTTCAACAAAATTTACAGTATGATTTTTTAATGGTGTTTCACTGAATTAATAGTCTAATGTGAGAAAAGTCAGCATCTCTACAATATGTTTTCCAATCAGAAACATGAATATCCCCTATTTATTCAGGTGTTTTATGTCCTGCAAAGTAATGTAATTTTTCTTCATTTAGATTATACATTTTTATGAGGCTTTTCCCCTCATAGGTGTTTTATGGTTTTGTTGCTTTTTAGAATGGGCTCTTTTTTTCTGTTATATTTTCTAATCTATGATTGCTTGTGTTTAGGAAACCTATTGATTCTTGTACCTTGAATTTGAATCTGGACATTGCCAAACTCTCTTGATAGTTCTGGTGACTTGTTCTTTCATTCCTTGGGGGAGATAATGAATAAGTATACCTTTTATTTCTTTGTCATGCATTCGTTTCTTACCTATCACCTCTACCAGAACATTAAATAGTGGTAGTCATGATTATTCCTGATTTTAACGGGAATGCTATTATATTTCACTTTTAACGATAACATGAAGTACACGTTTCAAATTGTGTCTGCAATCAAGATGAGAAAGACCCTTTATCTAGCTGAGAAAATCTCTATCTTTTCCCTGTGGAGGGTGGTTGGGAAACCAACCAAGCGAGCAGGATTCCAGATGCACCTACCATGTGCCCAGGGCACTGATCCTGACTTCCAAGACACTTTTAGTCTAGCGGTAATAAATAAAAATATGTATGCAAAAGTCAGCAAGCCCAATACAGAACAGGGGAGAGATTAAGCATGGTTAGTCAGAAAGGAGATGAGTGGGGATTGGACCCCTGGGAGCACCAGAGCTTCTTGGAAAGGTTAGTTTATATCTTAAAGGCCGAAGTAGAATTTGGATGAATGGATAGAAAGGAAGAGGTTATTCCAGGTGAAGGGGTGCACAGAGTGAAAATTGAAGTGAGAGCTTAGATGTGAGAGGAAAAAATGGCAGCTTTGGGAGACACTAGACAGAGTTAGCAAGATTAGTAGGTCTTTGGGGGCCAAAATCCATTGCTCAATCATGGAGGTCCTCCAATGTCAAGATGAAGAGATGGAACTTGACTAAGAGGACCAAGGGAGCCATCAGTGGTTATTACACAGTGAACTGATATGCTGGGAGGAAGGCTCGTTAAAAAGTTAGTAAGGACACTGAAATCTGGCAGCAAGGTTCGGGACAGATGAAAAGGGGAGATGCCAGCTTTGCTGCAGAGCCCTCGCTTGCAAAAAGGAGCATTTGTGTTGCAGTGTTTGGGTAATGTTCCTGGAAGATGACAGCCTGGTAGAATAAGCTGCAGAGTCTGCTAAATGTCTGTAGACGACAGCTCTGAAGCCTGCTTGGTTGTGTTGCTTTGCCCAGGAGGGCTGCGAAGGGAAGCACAGAGCAATTACGACTTTCCTTTTGGCACAAACCTGACACCATTTCCATTTGGATGCAAAGATTTGAACATTTCTAAATTACAAGCTTTCCAGGCAGCCCTCCTTATAGCTTTTTCCCTCCAAATAAATGATCCAGCACTTAAAGTTTCCCTGGCATGCTGCAATGCTGATGCTGAAAAGCACGATAGCAAAGGCGCACCTCATTGAAAGAAAAAGTCCTCGTGAACGGGATAGATCCTATCCCCTGAAGTGATCCTCTTTCCAGACACTTATTGCCTTATTGCATACTCTTAATACTAGATTTCTGACACTCATTTGTCACTTCATGGGGAGGTCTGAGGTGCCATCCTATCCTATGGAGACAGTCACTTGGTGAATCATTTGGGGAATTCAACCTTATGAAACTATGGTTGATTATAGGTAATAGTAATAGCCAAGAGCCAAGTCCTCTTCTAGGTGCATTACAAATACGTATTTAATTTTCACAGCGACCCTAGGAAGTGAATACTAAAGAGGAAACAGAGGCCTGGCCAGTGTTTCTCAGTGGTTGGTCATTAACCTCCGAATCAAGTGGTCACGGTTCGATTCCGGGTTCGATTCCTGGTCAGGGCACATGCCCAGGAGGCAGCTGATTGATGATTCTCTCTCATCGTTGATGTTTCTGTCTTTCCCTCTCCCTTCCTCTCTGAAATCAATAAAAATATATTTAGGGGGGGAAAAGAGGAAGCAGAGGCACAGAGTGGTTAAGTAACTTTCCCAAGGTCATAGGGTAAGTGACAGAGTTGGGATGTAAACAGAAACATCTGGGCTCCAGAGTCTGTAATCTTAATACTACACTCTGCTATCTCCAACTGGTGCCACTAGGTCAGGTTCAACGCCGACTTCTCCTACTCCCCCAACATCATTAGTTGCCAGAGCTGTCATTTCTGTCTGTCACTTGCTTTGCATTTACCATCTTAGTCACAGACACCTCTTGCCTCACTATTGCAAGAACAGCCTAATTACTTACCCGAGCACCTTCCTCCACTTGCACAAGACTTGCTGCCCTCATATGCAGCTGAGTCACTCCACTTACCTAACAACTTGAGCCAGAGCTTCCATCATCTTCAAGATTAAGTTCAGAATCCTAATCAGAGCATTAAAGTATTCCCAGGGCCTTTACCAGAGCCCCTGATCAGCCTCTTCTTCCCCTGAATCCCTCCTTGAACACTGTTCTCCACCGCTCTTGTTTGCTTATTCTCTTGGGAACGTTTGTGGGTACTGAGAACTCAGAGACTGTCTTTGAGGACATCACAGCCTAAGGGTGAAACACAACCAAACAAATCAGGTCCACAGTCTGCAATTCTGAAACTCAAAAATCTCTAAAATCCAAAATATTTTTCTTAACTCACTTAGGGTTCAAACCTGCCCTGAACTGATTTGAAATTATGTATAGTCTTGCCCTGGCCTGGTGGCTCAGTTGATTGGAGCATCATCCCATACACCAAAAGGTTGTAGGTTCGATTCCCAGTCAGGGCATATACCTAGGTTGCAGGTTTGATCCCTAGTCAGGGTCAGGGCACGTACAGGAGGCAACCAATTGATGCTTCTCTCTCTCCCTCTCCCCCTCCTACCCTTTCTCTCTCTCTAAAAATCAATAAACATATCCTTGGGTGAGCACTTAAAAAAGTATTTATAGTCTTTTAGTGTAAATAGTAATGTGTTTGATGCTGCCCCAGGCCCTAACGGGGATAATACAAAATATATGGAATTTTCACGTTATTATCTTTCTGAAATCCAAAAATATTCTGAATTCTGAAGCACATTTCGTCTCAAGGCTTATCAGGTTAGGGACCTCTGCCCTGTTGATACAGGGGGTGAGTGAGGGGAGTTGGGTGTCACTCAAAGTGCTGGAGGAGTGCAGAGGAGGCAGCCCTCTGGCAGGACTGGGTTTCACATAAATGTTAAAAAGAAGCAATTCACTTCTTGCCAGTGAAATAACCTATTCCCAGCTGCAGTAGCTATGAGATCTGAGAATTTATTAATGTTCCCCATTGCCAAAGAGTAACGTCCGATATCTTAGCATGGTATCCATGGTAGTTTATGACTGGTTTGAGCTGCCTTAGAGCCTCATTTCCAGGCACTTCTCCACCCAACAGGAGACTATGAGCTTCACAGAGAAAGGGATCAATTTTGCTCCTCTTTTGTGGCCCTAATGCAGGGGTTGGCAAACCACACCCTATAGGCCAAATCCAGCCCACTGGTTGTTTTTGTAAATAAAGTTTTATTGGAACACAGCCATGTTCCATGTATTGTTTAGGGCCACCTTCACGCTAAAGCAGCACAACTGAGAAGTTGCAACAGAGACTTTGTGGCCTATAAATCATAAAATATTTCTTCTCTAGCACTTCATAGAAAAAGCATAGTGATCCTTGCTCTTATGAATCCCCCAGTGCTAGGAACTCAGTAACTGCTGATTTATGGCCCAGGTTCTCCCAAAAGTCCAGATGAGACAAAGGTTTATATGCAGGTGGTTTGTTTGAGAAGTGATCTCAGAAAGCAGGAAGTGAGGGGTAGGGAAGGGGAGGTGTGAGGAGTGTGTGAATGTGATTCAGTCAAGTGTTATTGACTTGGTTGTCACTATAGGCAAGTGGTGCTTGATCCTGCTGGGACCTTTTCAAAAGGCTTATGACATGTGTCTCAGAATACTATGTTCAGAGATACAGGAGGGAGCTATTATCCATTAGCTTCCATCCTCCATTAATCAAGTGGGGGCCCATAAGCATTAACTCCCCTGTGCTTCTGGGTTGCACACATGTGAACTCTCCTCAGATTCTGAACTCCTACTACAGTATCGGAGAAGCTCTGGTATAGGAAACAAGAGGTACACCATGCAGGCAAGGTGTGCATCACCCAGTTACAGTAGGGCAGAGCTGGTCACAGCACAACAGTGTTTGGAGTCAGAATTGAATAAGAGGATGTGAAGAGGCATAGAGAGGTGCCCAATGCATCGGTTAGTGTGAATAGCAGTGTAGGTTACTTAGATGTATTGCTAAGCACTATAGTAGGTGTATTGCATGCTTTATCTCACTTGATCCTCATTAAAGCTTACTTATAGGTCTTCTCTATGTCATTCCCATTTTGTTGATGAGGTTTACTGAGCTTATATTCAGGGTAATAAAGCAGTTAAGTGGTAGAAACGAGTCTTAAACCCACTTCTGTCTGACTTCAAAATTCTTGTTGTTAACTAGTTACCACTAAACTACAATGGCTGAACTTGACCAACCCTCACTCTCACATTCTGCCTCCATTGGCCTGTGAGGGCATAGTCCCCTCCTATCAACCAAGGGGTAGAAGACTGTCTTGTGGGAGGAGATGTTGTTCCCCAAGTGAGGAAACTAAATGTCTTTTTAAAAATGGACAACAAACCCAGGGATCTGGCAAGGGAAAGGCTTCTTAGTGGGAAGAGAGGATGAGTCCTGAGGAATTAGCTAGCACTCATAATACTTTGTAGCTTCATAGAGCTCACCAACTCTTTTTATCTTGGAAGTATAACACAGACAACCCACACAAGATGACTGTGTGTGATTTAGAGCACGCTGGCAGGGTGAGCAGGATCTGATGTGGCTGGGGTGCAGCTTACCCCACAATTTTCCTGGCGTTAGGTACTGAGAAGAACCACAGGCTCCTCTGTCATAAGTCAGGGCCTCTTTCCCTTGAGGTTGTCTAGAACCTCAGCAATGCTCAGGAGGAGGAAGGAGGGGAGGGGGAGCAAGAAGCCTGCAGAAAAGGGGTGAAAAATCCCCAACCAGCTAAAGTAGCTGGTTCTTGGAAGAGCAATGGAAAGACCGAGGTCATGGCTAAAGGGGCAACATGTGCTTGGTTCAGGAACCCTAAGATCTAGGATCCAACAGGTGGAATCCAGATGCCAGGGGTTTCTGAAAGGTTGGCAGGGGCACCGGTTCAGGGGAGCTGTCCAATGGCAGCAGAGTTTCTCTCAGCAGCTAGAGTCCCAGGTGCAGAGTGCAGCCCCCAGGGAGGAAGCCATCAAGACTTAAACAGGAAGTACAAACTGCAGAGATGCCACAGCAGTAAACTGAAACTCAGGTGGGATCGCTGAAGCCCTGCTCCATGGACAGTGCTAACACTGCAAGGGGTCAGATGCTGACTATAATTTGGTGGGCATGCATGAGTAATCCCATTGGCTGTAAGCCCATACATGCAAGCCCATTGGCTGAAGCCCACTAAAGCCCGCCCCAATTGTGCACCTGAGCCCAGGGCCCTAGCAGCCCAGTCCTCTCCCACTGATGGAACAGCAGTTACCCATATAGTCCCTGTCCTCGTCACAGTGGGATCCAAACACAATGTGTTGACCCTGTGGACATTTTTTTAAAATTGAGATAAAATTCACATGACATGAAATTCACCACTTAAAGTCATCAATTCAGTAGCATTTCGTACATTCACAATGTTGTGCCACTACCACCTCTATCTAGTTCCAAAACACTTCCATTGCTTCAATGTAAAACTCTTTTCTCATTAAGCAGTTTTTCCCCATCCTCCTCTCCCCCCAGCCCTTGGCAACCACCAGTCCTCATTCTGTCTTGATGGATTTGTCTATTACTGATATGCCATATAAATAGAATCATACAGTATGTGATCGCTTGCATCTGGCTTTTTTCACTTGAGTAATGTTTTAGAGGTTCATCCATGTTGTAGCATGTATGGTACTTCATTCTTTATAGATCTGAGTAATACTCCAGAACATGTATATACCACCATTTATTTATTCCTGTGAGCATTTTTTACATGGAATGGTCCAAGGATAAAAACGGAAACATTTGGGCAGCAGAGAAAAAGTACCAGGTGGTATCATACCTGTATTAACCTTTCAGTCCATGTATTTCTTTTTTAAATCAGGGAATAGATCATACAATAGGCATGTTGTTCCTCTCCCAAGCCTTCTCCCAGCCTCAAAAAGGATGGTGATGACCCTGGGACAAGGGTAGAAAAGGACAAAGAAATGGTTTCAGACCTACTCTGTCTTTCAGGGTCATGAAGTAAGTGTGAAGCAAGTTAGCATATTTTGTCCTGCCACCCAAATGGCTTGATTAAATTGTTTTCACCCAGTATGTGAGCACAGGGTCAGAAAAGCATATCCCTTCATCTGGAAGAAGCATGGACTGAATGAAGCCCACTGAAGATGCAAACGGTGCTGGAGAGATGAGCAGAGGGTCCTCAGTGCTATAGAAGGGGTTCCTCCACAGATGCTCACGGCTCCATCGCCATTCACTTTCAACCAGCAATCAAAGAATTATCCCTGAAGTATACAACTCCCTGCAGGCCTGCTCAGCACAGAGAACACCCAGCCTAAAGCCAATGAATAAGTGGTATTACTTAAGAAGAATGTCCCCCACGCCTTTCATGATTCATTATTGCAGGTTGATTTCAGCTACATTTTTCCTTGGGCATTTCCCTAAGATTTCACATATAATAGCCCCTGGACGCTGGGAAAACAGAGGAGAAAAAGCTCCTTTATATCTTAGTTCTATGCTGTTCATAAATGAAAATCATTGTTAATTTAGAGTTTGACAGCTGTGGCGCATTTGTAAGTTTAGGGCAGCTGTCATCAGCACTCCAGCTTATTTTTCAAACAGATGTTTACTTTGACTTTAGTGCTGGTGCCAATTTTTGAGGCGAATGAGAGGGGGAAGCAGAAACAGAAATAATCATTATATTCATCATTTGATTTCCTTTCAAAACATAAATCGGCATGATTAATGATGACATCAGAATTGCTCTAATTGCCGTTTTAGGTGCAGGACTGGTTAGCTATCATCTCCTTACTTGGTCCAAACTCCTTTTTTTTTTCTTTTCTAGAGTCAGAGGCTGTTTTGTGATAATTACACCCAGACCCTGAACAACAGTCCCAGCTAACCAGAAAAGCCTTCCAGAGTACAGGAAAAATCCAGGGGTGGTGAATGATGGGTGGCTGGGTCCCAACCCCAGATGAAAGTCCCAGGACCGAGTCTTGTCTTGTGGCCGAGGAATCAGCGCCCAGACTGGCAGCCAGGGTCACCGCTCCCTCTTACGCATCCGCCATGCTTATGTGGCTTAGGCAGCTGGGTTCGTGCATGCTCACAGTGTATGAATCGGTCTCCGTGTGTAAAATTAAACACATCTGTGGCTCCTCGTAGAAATCCGATGAGTCAGAATGTACTTGAACAGGCCTTGCTGTTCCAGTCCACGTTGCTTGGAGGGAATCTTCCTTCACACCAGCTGTGTTGCTAGGTAAACCCACTTCCCAGATCTGATTTCTCTACCCTCGCCTTTTTGTGTTTGGCTTTCAGTGGTCATCCTTGGCTTTTACTTTTCACCATCTATCATGTGTGTGATGGTGGCCTTCAGTACCTCTTTCACGATGCCTCTGTAGGGGGAACGCAGCAACACACTATTGTGTATCTTTGTACTTGTTTCTTTGTACATTGAGATGACAGACTCACCTGGCCTTTTCCCTCAGTCAACAACTGTGATACATGCTATGCTCAAGAAGAATCCACTCCCATAAAAAATTGGGCAGATAGCGTTGATTCCAGTTTTAAGTCATGATTTGACAGAGGAATAATCCACAGCCCAATCCAACTAGTGCTAGGAGTAACAGGGCTCTAAACAGAATCAGAGATGTTAACTCCAAGGACCAAGTCTGAATTCTCAAAGGGTGCCCCCCCAGTCTTTTTAAATGGAAAGTATTATTTTCAGATTATTAACCAGAAACTACTTCTTGTTTAATGACAGAAAGACCAGGCTTCTGCCAGGTCGCTCACCCACGAATTTGGGGGAATCTTTAGGGAATCCTTGAACATATCAAAAACTTCTGGTTGTTGCTTGCCACCCCGGCCATCTACCTGGATCTAGACAATGTGTCTGTCCCTCAGGAAATTGCTCCCCTATCTCTGCTCTGTGCTGGGAGCCCATCCTTTACTATCCCACATCCTGGCGAGGGTCAAGCAACGACAGCTAATTAGACGTGAATTTCAGCACAGAGAACGTACATAACTGGCTTATAGGTTTGACTGTTCTCAGAGTCCAGAATCCTAAGCTCTGGGGGTTCCCTCCTCTCACACTTGTGAGCATTAGGCTCCCGCCTAACCTCAGGAGCCAGTTTACTTCTCCCAAACAGAATGCCCCTGTACAAGTCTCAGTGCCCCAAATTTGAGACCCAACTCCGTGCTAGATTAGTTTGTTTAGCATTATAGTTATGAAGGTAGATTCAGGGAACCCTCAGATGCTTCCCTATAAAGTGGGGATTAGTACCTACCGCATGGGGTTGCTGTGAGGATTAAATGAGTTAATATATGTATACAATGTGTTTAGAACAGTGTCTGACACAGAATAAGCTCTATGCAGGCTACTTATTATTGGGTTTGTTTTTGTTGTTGTTGTTGCTTTACATTTGCAATAAAATGGAGACCCTCATGTAGATGTTTCCTAAGACAAAAGAAGCAAAGTCCAGTTTCTGGCACTTAGGACAAAAACTGTACTTTATAAAAAAATATTTTCTTTCATTGATTTTAGAGAGGAAGGGAAAGGGAGAGAGATAGAAACTTCAGTGATGAGAGAGAATCATTGATTGGTTGCCTCCTGCACGCCCCCTACTGGGGTTTGAGCCTGAAACCTTGGCATGTGCCCTTGATTGAAATCAAACCTACGACCCTTCAGTCCGCAGGCCAACACTTTATCCACTGAGCCAAACTGGCTTGGGCCAGGCTGTACATTTTAAAGGTGGTTTTCTGAGCTTCAGAAACTATTAAATTTCAGCCCTGGCCAGTGTGGCTCAATTGGTTGAGCATTGCCCTGTGAACTAAAAGGTCACCGATTTGATTCTGGTCAGGGCACATGCCCAGGTTGCAGGTTCAATCCTTGGTGAGGGTGTTCAAGAGAGGCAACCAATCCATGTTTTTCTCACACATCAGTTTCTCTCTTCCTCTCCCTTTCTCTCTCTCTAAAATCAATAAAAATATATATTTAAAAAATAAACTATTACATTTCAGTCTCACGGGTCTCATTTCCTTTTGCTTGCTTGCTCACTCCTTTCCAGTTCACATAAGAAAAATATAAAATAAAATAGTCAGGTTAAACTTTAAAAAATCAAAACTAGGGAAAATAAAAATTAAAATATAACATCAAGACAAGAGGGAGACCAAGCACAAATGTACATGGGCTCTAAGTTTCCACAGAGTTGTAAGAGTAACACATTATGACCCATTAAATAAGATGGAAAGCTAGAGGTTATCCTATCTAATAAAAGAGTAATATGCAAATTAACCATCACTCTGCTACACCCATAAGCCACGCCCACCAGCCAATCAGGAGCACATATGCAAATTAACCAAACCAAGGTGGCGGTTAATTTGCACATCCAGGAGCACAGCGAAGACTGAAGACAGTGTAGAAGAAGGAAGCCAAGCATTGCAGAAGGGAGCGAAGTTGCAGAGAAGCCAGCAAGCGGGGCTGCGGAGAAGGGAGGGAAGCAGGCGGGGCGGGGGAGAAGGGAGGGAAGCAGACCGCCCCGCAGGAAGCCCTATTGCAGGAATCTTCCTGCAACGGGCCTCTAGTCTGATATAAATAATTACATATGCCAATTAAAGGAGTGAATGAATGAATACATGTAGGAAAATTTGATAGAGAACAGAATGTGTAATCTCAAAATACCTGCACTCAAAATATTTAATAACCACAAAGAAAAAAAAACAGGAAGTTTAGAATGGAAAAGTCTGGCAGACGCCAGTAATCTAAATTTACATCATGTGCCAGCTGATAAGATGCAATGAGGAAAACACAGCATCACTTCTATGATATTCCTACGAAACACACATAACCTAAATCTAATCCTGAGGAACCATCAGATAAGCTGAAATATTTTACAGAGTTGCTGACATGTAATCTTCCAAAGTGTCGAAGTCATAAAAGTCAAGGAAAGACTGAGAAGCTGTTTTAGACAGAATGAGACTAAAGGGGCATACAATATAAGAGTAATGCTGCAATTCCAAACTACACGTTTTGGCTAGAAAGGAACAATTGGCAACATTTCAATAGGGTTTGAGGATTAGATGCATTCATGTTCATTTCCTAAATCTGACAGTCATATCGTGGTTCCTGGGAGAATGTCCTTGTTTGTAGGAAGTGCACAATAAAATACTCAAGGTGATCAGATATCATGTCAACCGCTTGCTCCCAAATGCTTCACAGGGGAAAACTTTGCACTGTTCTAAATTTTCTTTAAGGTGGAAATGGTTTCAAATTTAAGACTCAGCTCAAACAGTTGCATTTGCATCTTTCTCTCTTTTCTTCTTTTCCCCCTTTCTTCCTGGCTTCTTCCTCTCATCTGCTTGGGCTGAGATGTGGATGAGAAGACATTGGGTTCAATGGAGAAGACAGGCAAAGACTCACAGGCCTGAGAGGCTGGGCGGAGTTCATTTGTTCTTTTATTCTTTCACCTCGCATCACTGTTCCATACCAGACACCATGCTGGAGATCGAGGATGCAGAGCTGAGCAGGGCACAGCCTCCCAGGAACGCACAGAATGGTGGGATACAGACAACGGGCACTAAATAGGTGGTATGAAAGAGGCCACCATGGGAAGAGCACAGGGCTGGGATGGGCAGGCACCCAACCTACTCTAGGGTGGTGCAGAAGGGCCACAGAGCACAACTTGTGAGCAGAGAAAAGGCAATTAGAGAGGAAAAGCAGAGGAATCAGTGTGCAGGAGTGTCCCTAGCCCAGAGAAAAGGAACTTTTGAGGACCTGCATTTGGATCCTCATGGTGGACCAAGAAAGAGTGTGTTTGGGGCAGAGGTGACTATCAATAAGAGGTGACTCTTTTTTTTCTTTCCTTCTATTCTTTATCCTTTCCTTTGCCAAAACATTCCTTCCTTGAGCATTCAGCTGAGCAGTGCTCTAAAATTTTAATAACAGTAAAATAATAGCAAAAACCATCTGCCAATAACCCTATAATGAAGATACTATTCTCCCATTTTACAGAGAGGAAACTGAGGCACAGCCTGCCCAACAGCATAAGTAATAGAGCTGGGATTTAAACCCCAGACAGACTAACCCCACCGCGCAAACTTTAGTTCTGCCACAGTTCAGATCTTTAATGAGGCTGAATTCTTGAGTGGGTTGTCTTTTGTGAGCCTCCATAGTTCTCTAGGGGTAAATGGGGGAGATGCTTACCCACTCAAGTCACCTCTCCTCTCATCCCACTCACTGCCTTCCCGTGCCTGCACTGTCAGCAATTGTGTGCACCCTGCCATGGGGCCAGGTAAACTTGGAGCCGGAGCTGACCCAGGTGATGGTTGTTCCCTGGGTGGCTGCAGAAGGAGAGCAGCTCATAGTGGAGGAGGGCAACACAGGATCAAGCTAAAGAAGAAAGGCTAAGAATCAGGTCCATAATGGTCTCAGTGGGGAAGGCCATCACAAGGGAAGAAATGGGACACAAAGTTGGGTTAAGCTGGGCAGTTTAGGATGGAAACTGTGAATAAGTGCCACCTGTAGCACCGCATATTTGTATGTGGTGCTACAGGTGGCACTTGGCCTCAGTCAGAGGGAACATCAATGTATCTTTCACCACTGCCCCATAGTACTGTTTATTTGACAAACATTTAGTGAGCACCTGCTATGTGCCAGGCTTGTGCTAGGTCTGAGGAGAAGATGAGAGAACAAAGCTGAGGGACTAGCACATGAATATTCATCTGAGAACCTGAAATGCCAAGCTCTCTTTGGAACAAGGGTGCATTTCCATTTTCACTTTATCCCCTGGAACAAAGCCAGGAAGTGACAGAAGGTTGGTGGGAGCGGGAGTGTGGGAGGGAAAGAGAGCACGTTTCCCCCATCATCAGACCACCCCTAAAACAGCTCTTTACAGAAAAGCCTAATTATGTCATTATTCCTCACAACAGGAAAAGGCTCCCTTCTACACCTCTCTGGCCATCACAATAGATTACATGGCTACTCATATTTTTTGAGATGGTTCTTGATTGATTGAAAACACTGCATTAGACAGTTTGCCCCTTGCTGACAAGCTCCGGTGTCAGACAGGCCAAGGGTGGAGTCCTGGCTTTACCCATGCTGAGCCAGATTTCTCCCCTATAAAATGGGAGTGAGGTGCTAAGGCTTGGGAAGCGCCCCCTTTACATTTTTTAAGTCATTTAGCATTTACAGAGTGCCTTCCCAATCCTCTTGCAAGGTTGACATCATACTATTCAGGTGAAATTGAGGCTCAGAGAGATAATGTGATTTGAACTGCATCACAGAGACCATGAGTATAAAAGTCAAGATAGAAACTTTGTCTCCACTTTTGAAATAGGAAGGATTCGCTGTGCTTTGGCACTTTTTTTTTTTTTTTTTATGATGATCAGAGTCACTGGATAACACTGGGGATAGCTGCATGTTCTACTTTTGCCCAGTAGTTTTAGCTTGGGATTTCCTTGTCACCTGAGCACAGGGGAGAAAGTGATGGGTTGTGGAGAAAAGCCATTGGATTCCTAATGCTGACTCCGCCTCCTGAGAGTTATATAAACTTGGGCAAGATGCTTGGTCCCTCTGTGCCTCGGCTTTTTTCATCTGCAAACAGGGATAATAATAGTACCTACCTCATAGGTGGAACTAAACAAAGTAATTGGAGCCAGTGGTTCTTGGCCGCATATTAGAATCACCTGAGCAGCTTTTAAAAGTTACCAATGTCTGGCCCCGCCTCTGGAAATTCTGATCTCTTTGGTCTGGGATGGAATCGGGGTGGCAATGCTTTTTAAAAGCTCCCCCAAATAATTCTAATGAGCAGCCAGGGCCGAGAACCCTCGAAATATGTAAAACACTCACTACAGAGTGCCTGGAACATAGCAAGCACCCAGTAGATGTTAACTATTATTGTTGTACCCGCAGATAAAGTAAGGCATGTGGGCTAACAATGGTGAATTGGCACGAACACCCAATGGGCTTCAGCTGCTGTGCAGTGCACTGTGGGTAGGTACAGAGATGAGCAAGAGAGAGTCTCTACTTCACAAGACTTTAATTAGCTCCCTAGTTGGGTAGAAAAGACATAAATGGGAAGTTAAATAGCAACACAAGGTTTAAAGTAGAAGGAGGAAAGGATGATAACATATTTTCAGGCACCTCCTTTGTGCTAGGCTCTTTGCAGATCAGTTTAGCTCATTAATGCTCACAAGAGTCTCACAAAGTTGGTATTAACCCCAATTTGTAGAGAAGATAACTGTAATTCACCTTCTCCACTCTGAAGAGGTAGCTCAAGATCTGCCCGACTGGAGGTCTTTCTATTACATCCTGTCTTTACATGCTGGTTTCCCGGTGATCATAAACCAAAGTAATGAACTAGTTGGCCTTAGAAATGAAGAGGTTTCAATCTCAGTCCTTATTTACATATGTATATGTATGTCTCTGTATTCTATGTGTTTATCATTCTATTCATTTATTCCTCTTTCCTTCCTTCTGTTCATCCATCCATTTAATTATGTTACCCAAGATGGCTCTAAAATAAGATTTTCAGTTTAATCAAATATTTTGGTTAGTAGGCCAATCTGTTGGGTAAATGTTAATTAATTCTTCAGTTCCCTGCATGAACTAAAAAAAAAAAATAGCTAAAAAATATATCACTTCCAATAAATCACAGAGGAATAGGAATGCTGAGGTTATGCTTTAAGGTATGCTAATAGTATCGGAGTTCTTAATGCAGATTAACTACCAGTCCTAAACAGTAATAGAAATAGAGGAAAACAAAATTAACGTGATTAAATATGCTCAGAGACTATTTATTCTGTTAATTGTTAAAATTCAGGCAGCAGTCAGATTGCAAAGAGACTTGCAGCTGCAGCTCTCAAAGAGCTGGTCCTCCCTCAGCTGTTGCTAATTAATGTGATTTTCCTAATAACAGTTGTCTGATAGCAGAGAGACAGTAGCAAATCAAAACAACTTCATTTCAATACTTGTGAGCCCTGACAACAAACAACCAAAAGAACCCAATACGATCCAAATGGAAATTTTGCCAGCTGCAGGCTTGCATGTGGTGTTTCTCATGCACTGCTGACCTTCAGTGCCAGAAGTTTATCGTACAAACACATGGGGTATATGGGATAGTATAGCAGGTGACATCATTACATCAGCCACAGTCCTACTGGGTCACGATGGGATTAAGCCACAGGCTCCAGTGAGGGGCAGAAACGTACTCTGAACAATTGTCCGTTGCTCTGGACCTAGGCATATGTAAGCAATCCACCTTCCCTTAATTTGTCTGACTTTCGTCCCAAAAGAGAGACTTCAAGAAGCCAGTTTGCATCATTTAATATGCATAACCCTACAGGGAAGCGTTTTCAGGGAAGGAATCCAGAAGTAGCCAGTGTCTCTCCTATCTAACCCATCTTGTGGTTGCCTTTGGCTCACATATTGAACCCCAGTCAATTAGTTGCAGCTAATTGGTTTCACCAAAATATGTTGCACAAAGCATAACAATTTATAGGTCAAAGAACAGGTTTGATTTTCCTAAGGAAGTTACCAGCACATGTGAGGCTAGAATTTATTAGCCTTTTCTACCAGCAGTGCAGTATAACAGCATCACAAACTGGGCCAGTCAGTGACATTAGACCCCTCGCCTTGAGGGTCTCCTGGTCATCTCTAGGGCATCTTGAACAGAGAAGAATCCAAGTTAACAGGAAGTTGAATTATTGATTTCCAAGACCTATGTCACCCCAAAGAAACACTAAGCAAAGTGTCATTACCTAAAGATCATTACCAAATATCCTGCTAATATAAGGATTCTGCTAGCTAAATTACTTTGTATCAAAACATCCTTGACATGGAGCCACCCAAAAACTAGAGAAACACACACCCCAATCTGATGACACAAACTCATCCATTTGCAAACACAAAACAAAGCACTACCAGGGCACAGACACTGGAAAATGTTTGGTCTTTGAGTCCACCACACTGTGAGAGTCCAGCTTTGAGGATGTCTGTTGTGCTGCCCTCTGGAGGTGGTTACCATCTGCTTTTACTCTTGTTCCCTCATAGAGATGAGGCAATTGAAGCCTACTCCACCCCCATCTTCCCTCTTTTCCATCTCAGCCTCAACTTCCATCCCTACTTTATGACAGCTCTAAGCATTTCCGTGGGAACACATGCACTGCTTCATCTCTCAGAGATATGTGACATGTTAATGTGGTGACTCTGTCACCTTTAGGATAGACACCGTCATTGATTTGTTGGATTTTCATTTATTACTTGCCTACATGGAAGAAAAAAAAAAGATTTGCAGTACCTTGTTTAATATGGATAAGGGGTTCCAGGTTCATTCCCAAGTCCCCCATCTCAAGCATTAGTGCGATTTTTTTTTTAATTTAGGTATTTTAAAAAAGAATTAGTCACTTGTATTCTACTCTGCATCATAATGAGGTTCCTTTAATTTCTCTCCCACATATTTTACTCAGAAAACTAAACCTCTTGACCTTCTTTCTTTCTTTTCCTCCCTGCCTCCTTTTCTCCCTCCCATCCTTTCCTTTCTTCTTTTTCTAATCTATGAAAGTATTTTCTATGAGAAAGGCTAGAAAACAGGGCAAATCATGCCCAGACCTTGTGGCTTACATGTGGCTCATGTCGTTGCTCCAGAACTCTTGGGAGTCACATATGATCATGGCTTACCTCTGAAAAGTTTATGTGACGTTAGGATGAGGTCAGATGCTATAAGAGGGGTGCAGATGTTGTAAAGAAGGAAAATGGGGCAAATCTGGACTAAAAAATGTAGGCCTTTTTTTGTGTTGTTGGGGTATTTTTTTGTAAGTGTCAATTCAAGAGAGAAGCGAAGCGGAATACATTGTGAAACCAGCAACTCCCTTTTCCATAAAGTTCCTTCCTTGGTTTAACCTCTTCCTGGCAGGCATATTAACATCCTGCTCATTCCCAACGTTGTGAAGGGATTCTGAGTTCAGCCTGAATGGTTTCTTTGGAGAATAATGGTTGCATCAGCCACACAGCCTCCCTTGAACAAGGCAAAGCAGACTTAACCGGCCTTTGTGCAGTAGGAAATGTTGCGTGACTCGGACCAGTCACCGTTTGCTGTTCACCAGCTCTCCAGATGCCGCTGCTAGTACCGAAGAGCTTGTGCTTCTTGCCAGAGCGAAGACCTGTGTTAGACACTCAACGCTGCGGGTTGAATATAAAAGAGTTGAATGATGAGTAAAGTCAGTGTATGA
Source organism: Corynorhinus townsendii (assembly GCA_026230045.1). NCBI lineage: Eukaryota > Metazoa > Chordata > Mammalia > Chiroptera > Vespertilionidae > Corynorhinus > Corynorhinus townsendii. The sequence goes on along the minus strand of JAPDVU010000008.1, from coordinate 34,319,662 downwards.
AAATATATCATATCAGCACACCTTCAATACCCGCTGCACGATGGACACTGTGCTGAGTGTTAGAGGGGCCACAGGGATGCAAACAAGGCCCCGTCCCTGAAAGAGTTCAGAACTCAGACAGAAGTACACAATGTAAACACATGAAGTGGTAATACAAGATATTCAAGTTCAAGCAAAGATCACAAATAACCAATGCCCAAATGCCAAATGGAAAGTGAAGACCAGCAGTGCTGTAGAAACCCAACGAGACTGAGGAGACAGTGAGGTGGTGACGGGTGAGTGGGGTGTGATTAGGCACAGAGGAGGCGGAAGTACACTCCTAATTTATTGGGTAGCATCAGCAGAAGCCAGGAGGGACCATGGGACACATAATCTGCACACAGTGATAAGGCGTTACTGTGTTCAGGTGTTTGGGAGGATTCAGGGGGTGCCAGTGGGGTGACAGATCTTGAAGGCAGCTTGTATCTGGGTGTTCAGAATTGTGGATGTTTAGACAAGAGTTTGGATTGCAATCGATAAGTGAGAAAGGACCTGCTATGTGCAAGACTCTGTGCTGGAGTGGGCTGGGATGGGGCAGAGGTGGGAGATGGGATAATTAGGACTAGGGTGCCATTGCTGTCTAATAATCTGTGAAATGAAGTGATAATATACTCAAGGTGACAATTAATCCCCAGCAGAGTGCAGGTAAATCAGATGGGTTGGCAAGGAGAGGACACTCCTTGGGAGGTTACTGCAATAATTGTACAGGGAGTCCTTCACTTGAGCTTCCAAGCATGTCCTTCCTGAGGGTGGGGTGGCTAGGACTGGGGCAGATACTAAGAGACATGAAAATCATGACTCCCAATGTAGGCCACTGGTTCTTGTAGAATCTCTCCTCAAAGCAATGTGCGTGCTTCCCATTTTGAGTATGTTTTCTTCAGGAGTTCAAGAATCCTCAGAAACCCATTCAGGGAACATGAATCCCTAGCTAAAAACCATAACCACCCTCCCCCCAGTCCCTAACCCTAACTGCCTCTCCCTACACACAGGTCTGCTACTGTCCGAGAAACTCCCATTTCCACTGCAGAATCCCAGGTGACAGTCAAGGAAGCTCTCTGAGGAATGGAAAGAAGAGCAAGTGGCCTGTGCTTAAGGACATTGCTCTGTCACCGGGACTGTTTCCTGACACCCGAGGGGACAATGTTGCCAACCCTGGCTTAAGGGAACCTACCGACAGGGGATCAGCTGAGGGCACGGTGGAGTGGGACCAACTGCAGGGAGCAATGACTGGAAAGCAGCGGGAAAGGCAGCATTTCCTCTCTAAGGAGGGGGTGGGGTGACTGATTACACCCACACCCTGCGCAGAGCAGCAAGCTCTCAGCAAGGAACACCCGAGAAACCCAGGAGCAATGCTCCGCTTTCTATTTCTTGTTTTCCAGCCCAGACAGGTTCTATTTCTGATCAGAGTACAGTCTGGAGAGAACGCAATTGAAGCCCTGGGTGCTTGGAATAAAAATTTAACCTTCATCTTTAGCATGGATCGTGGTTGAAGATTGTATTAAATGGAATGACAGTCATACCATTTCACATACTTCTTGTCATTCATTTCAGACCCAATAGTGGTTCTTAAGGTCAGGAACCTCTTGGAGAAGCAGACGAAAGCTATGAACTCTTACCCAGAAATATGCACTTGTGCACATCACACAAAATCCCTTCATCCTGAAACCAGCTGCAGACCCCGAGTTCACTAAGCCTTGGCCAGATCCTCTGCTAGCTTCCAGGTGCCCGATGAGGAGTAAGACACAGTCCTGGAGCTTGAGGGGCTCACAGTCTGCCGAGGGTTTAGAGGTGTGAAGAAGTTGGAGGAGAAAGCGAGCAGGAGCTGACCAGCAGCTTAATTATATGAGACATTAGACAGAAGACTCATGGGTTCAACAATATCACAGAAACAGTGAACCTAGCCGTCAGCCATCCTTTGATTACTCATACCCCAGGTACCATTAATCATGTTGCTATATGCTGAATAACACGCTAAGGCTGTTTTGGTTTTTTTTAAGTAATTTTTCAGGGACATAAAACCTTACCTTTTTGTATTCTTAAGGGAGAAAGATATTTTGGCCTAAAGATATATTGTAAGATACTGCTTTCCCTTCAGGTTCATATCTCTTTGCAAGGTTAAGAAATGCCATGGATAATGTAAGCCAGAGAGCAGAACCAAGTAAGGGTCCAAAGATGCTGAGGGAAAGCTCAAGCGGTTTAAAACAATTATAGGACATGAGAAATGGCCCTGTTTACTGCCCAGAATTGCCTACCTGTCAGGGCTTCCACAACTGGGACCACTTCCTGCAGTCTATTTATTTTGTCCATGTGAGTTTATTTAAGACTTTTTTTTTTCCAACGGATGACAAATTTCCAGCCCGTGATCTAGCAGGTGCCCCTAAGGGTTTCCACTGTTTCCTTGGCCACGGTACACGGGCATGTGAAATCCTCCTCCAGAGAAAAAATATTTCCCTTGCCTGTGTTTTCCTATCAAACGCCCACCCGCTCCCCTTCCCCTTACAGCCACGTCCCTCTTCACAGTGGAGTGTGCTTACAGGCATGCCTGCTCTCCTCCTAGTCACTACAAACAGGTGCCTGTCCTCCGAACCTGATGGAAAGTCCCAGCAAGGGGCAACATGACCTCCTCCCCACCAAATCCAAGCCCTTTGTTAAGGCCTTGTTCATAGTGTCCTACTCCAAGATTCTTCTGCCCAAAGTGTCTCTGCCCCCACTCCGAAGTCCTATAGTGGCTCCCCAGGGTAACCTGTTGGCCTGGTACAGAAGGCCAACAACGTGTGCTCCACAACTGGGAGTACTTCCTGCCGTCTATTTGAGCTGCCCTCTTCTGTACTCCGACAGTGCTTGGTTCATATTTTTTCCTATCAGTTGGCATGCTTTTGAGAGCAGTGTTCATTTAAAAACTTGACTAACAGTTATAGCTTCAACAAGTAGAGGCTTATTTTTCTTATATAACAAGAAGGCCAGGGGTAGGTGACTGCTGGTATTGTTTCAGCACCTAAAAGATGTTAGGGCCAGTGTCTCTGTGATTTTTTTTTTTTTTTTGGCCATTTCCTCATGGTCACAAAATAGCTGTCATATTTCACACATTATATCTGTAATCAAGACTGGAAAAAGAAGGATGGGCCAGGGTGACTCATCAATTTCTTTTATCTGGAAGGCAAAACTTCCTCAGAAGGCCTCCCCTATATCCTGCAAACCTGTCCTATGTTCCTGAGACCATATACTCCCATTCCCCAGCTGCAAGGAAAGCTGGAAAAGTGAGATCAGCATATTGTGATTGGCTTACCTTGTACCATGCCTCCCAAAATGAGGGTTCTGTAGGCATGGCAAAGGGAAGAAATGGATATTGGGTAGACGCTAGTGCTTGCTATGCACTAGATTACATATTGATTCGTCAGATTACATATCTCTCTCTCTCACATCAAGCTGTCAACTATTTGGTGTCATACCCACTCTTATTCATCTTTGTACTTCTGGTTCCTCACACAGCTTTGTGGCACCTACTCTGTTAAACAAAAACATGAATAAATGAATGTCTTCTTGGTTTTAATGCCTCTCACATCTAAATTAGTTCTTTTAAGCCATAATCCAATTTTACCCTTTTGTTTTTATGTCTCTCTTGTAATATGAAAACCAATTCCTCACTGTTAATTTTCCATTGGATTTTGCAGGGGAGGGGGTAAATATTTAAATGCTAGCATAATAGCTTTGACAAGATATATGATAATGATGAGGTCTGAAATTGGACAATACTAAGAGAAAATGGAACCACAATAAAGTTGTCATCCTCCGGGTGATTCTAAGAAGAAACACACTGAGCGCTAAAACTAATTTTCTTCTCATTTTTTGTTAAAATTAGAACTGGGGCTTTGTAGATGTAACTTTGTTTGGTGACGTGAATCGGGAGCTCAAGAAATCCAATGACCGTACAAGGTTTGGAATGGGCTGTGGTCTGAAGAACGTGCATGACCTCTTTGCCAGGTTCGCTCACAACCTAAGTTGCATGTGCATGTGGAGCACCATGTGAAGCTGCTGCTCCGGATCCAGGCTGCGATGTCTGCTCAGAGCAGAGGCTGCTGCTGCCAGAGCCCAAGGACGGTATGCCCGCCGAGGGACGCTTTGTTGTGCAGCTCTAATGGCTTCAAAGAGCCCGTCCCTGGGTACAGACTCAGCATCTGGGACTCCAGATCCCCCAGGGCCGTATTATCCTGACTGACCTCCTTCCTACCAGTAATCCCCCCACTTCACCTCTTCCTCTATCTCATCCCCATTAGGGATGGCCTTCTACCTCTGAGTCATCACAGCACTTATGGATGATTCTCCATTGGGGCTCAAACATACACTGTGTGCTCTGAGAGTCATTTGGGAGTGCTCTGTCATAGAGTGTGGCAGCTCACAGGCAAGTTGAATGGCATGATCTGGCCCTCGTCTAGCCTATTTATAACCAGACTCAAGCCGGGGGGGATCATATCAATGTCAATATCCTGGCTGTAATACAGGGTGTGGCAAAAGTAGGTTTATGGTTATAATACAAGTACATAAATAAGACAATAATTGGTAAATAATAACCCAAGAATAAACTCTGTGTTTCCTGCACTCACAATTGAAAACCTACTTTTGCCCTACCCAGTATTATACTGGATTTTGCAAAATGTTACCATTGGGAAAAACTGGGAACAATGTACAATCTCTCCATAGTATTTCTTATAACTACATGTGAATCTACAAGTATCTCAATAAAACGTCCCCTCCCCCCAAATTCTTCCTTGTCCCTTCTGTCTTTTGTTTCATTCACTGGCATCACCATTCTATTCCTCTCTCTAGTCATTGAGGTTTGTACATGGGAAGTCAGTTTATTTACCTCCCACTATCTCACTTTTCTCATCTGTAAAACAGGGATAATAGCAGGGCCCACTCCATGGGAGGATGAAATGAGTTAATATCCATGAAGGACTTAGAAGAATGCTTCACTGTGTTTTGTTTTGAACAGCTGACCACTATTGTTAATGGCTAAATGGATGCTTAATTGTTAAATAAACAAAAAAGAAATAAAATACCTTGTACTCAGTCTCCTCCGTCTGCCCCAGATCCAGTAAGTTCCTAAGTCCTTATACAGTTTCCTACAACATGCCTTTTGTATTCTCTATTTCTACTGCCCCTCTTCAAGTTCAGACCTTCAGGGCCACCATCGTGCTTCCTCCTGGAGCTCTGTCAAGACGTAGTTAATCTCTGCTCCTCTCCCTCCCTTGGCTCCTCCATTATTGTGCTCAACCTTGAGGTCCTGTTTCATTTTCCTGTTTCTCTCTTTTCCTCACTGGGCTAGCTGCTCCTTACTAGAAGGCAACATCTCCTATTTATCTTTACATTTTCAGCTCCTAACAAAATGTCCATCACAAAAGAAGTGCTTAGTAAATGATTTATGAATGAGTGATAATTAAGCAGGAATAATCTCAAGGCAGCTACTAAAATTGCTTCTTTGCAGTAATGATAGATGGCTATACCAGTCTTTGAATCAATAGTTTTGTGACCTCACGTAAGGACTGTGGTCTTGCTATTGGGCAGACATGGTCTTCGTGTGTGTGTGTGTGTGTGTGTGTGTGTGTGTGTGTGTGTGTGTATGTGTGTGTGTTAGACAGAACCCTGCAGATAAGCTTTCACTTTTTTTTTTTTTCTCCCATGGGCACATTATTATGGGCTGCCAGAATGTCTGTTAACTCTTGGACAGAGCGCCCTGTCCTGAGATCCACCTAAAGCCATATAAAAGGTTGGTGTAAGGGTCTATAAATATTTGTTAATTAACACAAGACCATGGTCAGGGTAGCAGTTGGCAACCTTGTGACATAAAATAAGGCAGATAGCCTCAGTTCCTGATGATATTACCATCACTATGACATTAATATTTTATTCCTGGGCCTTCCCACAGAGTTGTTCTTTCATGGTAGAAGGAAGTAGATGATACCTATTACAAACTGGATCACTTCTATGGAAAACATCCCTGAGATCATAGACAAATTTCGTAATGTATTCCAAGAAATTTTCAGTAATGGGAATTTTACTGGAATTGGGAAGAGGATTGACAAGAATAACCTGGAAACCACAAAGCCAAGATTCATTTTGGCCATTCATTATCTCCGCTGAGAGGAGATAACCAGGGTAGCCCCTCACTCCTCTCTCCACAAGGGAAGGAGACAGACCTGACATCAATCATAACAATAGCTACTATTTATTAAATACTAGAGGCCCGGTGCACGAAATTCAGGCACGGGGGTGTGTGTGTCACTCAGCCTAGCCTGCACCCTCTCCAATCTGATATCTCTATCACAGTCCAGGACTGCTGGCTCCCAACTGCTCGCCTGCCTTCCTGCCTGATTGCCCCTAACCACTTCTGCCTGTCAGCCTGATCACCCCCTAACCACTCCCCTGCCAGCCTGATCAATGCCTAACTGCTCACCTGCTGGCCCGATTGCCCCTAACTGCCCTCCCCTGCCAGCCTGGTCACCCCCAACTGCCCTCACCTGCAGGCCTGGTTGCCTCTAACTGTCCTCCCCTGCAGGCATGGTCACCCACAACTGTCCTCCCTTGCTGGCCCGGTCACCCCTAACTTCCCTCCCTTGCAAGCCTGGTCATCCCTAACTGCCCTCCCCTGCCAGCCCGATTGCCCCTAACTGTCCTCCCCTGCAGGCCTGGTCCCCCCAACTGCCCTCCCCTGCAGGCTTGGGTCCCCCCAACTGTCCTCCCCTGCAGGCCCAGTTCCCCCCAACTGCCCTTCCCTGCAAGCCTGGGTACCCACCAACTATCCTCCCCTGCTGGTCTGGGTACCTGCCAACTGTCCTCCCCTGCTGGCCTGATTGCCCACAACTACCCTCCCCTGCCGGCCATCTTGTGGTGGCCATCTTGTGTCCACATGGGGGCGGCCATCTTGTGTGTTGGAGTGATGGTCAATTTGCATATTACCTCTTTATTATATAGGATGTTAGTGTGCCAGGTGCTTTGTTAAGGGCTGGTGGTTTAACCATTGCAACAACAATGGCTACCACACACTGAATATTCACAACATGCATGTAGTAAGGACCTTGCATGAATGATCTGTACATGGCAATGACCCAGCCACTGATGATCCATGTGTAGTTTTAAGCCATTTCATAGCCAAATACTTTAGTTTATAAGGTCTCCCTATCCCTTTTCAGTGAGAGCAGGGATCTCAGGCCCTTTCAACACTAGACAAATCCACAAGTTAGCAAACTCTAACTTCACTCCAATAGGCAAATTCCCCGAGGAAAAAGAACAGTCAATAAATAAACCCTTCAGAAAGAAAAGGGCCAAGCATCCAAGAGATTCCCAATGGCATTTCTAGAAATGTTCCACTTTAGGTTTAAAAGAAAACTTTTAAAATGATTAAGTTATTTAGAATCTCAATCTTCCAAAGTTTGAGAAGCTAACACACTGAGAAATTTAATTTAGATTTCCTTAACACACTCTCTCATGATAAGAGAGCATTCAGTAGATCACTATAGAAATGCTGTGCAATAGGATGGCCAAATTGCAACACAGAATGGAAGAAATTTGTCATTTTGAAATGCTAAGGGAATTCTTACTAACAGCTTTCTCATCTTGTAAAGCTATTATTTTCCTGAACGATAATATGATTTATAAATCTCAGCTGAGTTTTAGACTTTCAATACGAACAGACTTAAAGTGAAATGCATTTCCTGGGGATATAAAAGAAGCATCTTCTGCAACCAAGTGTATCCTTGGTCTCTGCTGGCATATCGGGAGGTGAGCATTGGTCTTCTTCCAAGTTCTGGTGTAGCTTGGCTTCTTCCTCTGTACACATTTCCTGGGTGACATCAGCCACTCAAAGCTTCAACTTTCACTTTTGCCTCAGTAACCTCTATATCCACACTTCCCATCCCTTCATATCTCCCCTGAGTTACAGGTCCCGATGTCAAACTCCCCACTAGACAGACCACCATCATATCCTACAGACAGCTCAATCTCAAATTCTTTTCCCTGATCTCGTTTCTTCTCCCAATACTGCAATGCTACTGATGTCTATGGTAATAAGTAGATACAGTTCCTGCTCTCAAAAATATAATAATCTGGCACAGGAGATAGAAAAGTAAAAAGGAAATTATAATATAGGTTAATCAGTGCTGTGGTGGGAAAAACCCAAGAGGCTGTGGCTGTGGTTCTCATAGGAAGACCACCCGGTCAAGGAATCAACCTGGGAAGTAATAGAGTTCAGTATGAGGTAGGTAACTAAAGAGAGAGAGAGAGAGAGAGAGAGAGAGAGAGAGAGAGGGAGAGAGAGGGAGAGAGAGAGTTATGTCGTAAAGACAAAGGACAGAAGAAATTCCATGGACAGAGGCCCAGAGGTATAAGACCATGAAGACACAACAGAACATGGCTTGGATAGGATTGGATCGGGATGAGGCCAAATCACCAGGGCCAGATCAGAACCACATTTGATGTATACCACATTTGATCTGCACTTAGTTTGAAATCCAAAGGGCATGATACAGAGCACTGACCAAGCACAGACATGGAGATGTATGCTCAGGCTTTTCATGGTGATCACAGCCTAGGCCCCAGGAAGGCCCACCAAAATCTCAGTTTTCCACAGTGTGAAAAATGAGATGATGCAAGGAAAATTGACCCGAGGAAAATTAATTGGGGGTTGCATTTCATAATACCTCACAGGGCAATTGTACTTTTTCTGCCTAATCTTTAATCCTTACAACCACTCTGAGCATCAGACCAACTGTGGACTTTGGAGGTAGACAGAAAGAACTTCAAAACCTTAGGCATGTTACTTTAACCTCTGCCATTCCCACCTGGAAGATAAGGGTGAAAATAGCCACAAGCCCTCATCGTAACCCCTCTAAAAATGAGCACTTTTATAAGTTTGCCAAACTTGACCTAAAGTGACATGAAGCTCTTTATAGTTTTATTTACCCTCTTAGTATAAATGTTCTTACATTTTGCAGCAGAATTTTAATGTGTTTGCTTATGGGGATGTTAATGGCATATTGCCATCTTAACTTTCTGATATCTGAATAATTGAATTACAAGACACATCTCGCCCAAGGGTTTGGAGTGAGGAATTTGAGGACCTGTACATGAGATAAGTACATAAAGGGCCTCCATGGCTCGGGGACAAGCAGGCACAGTGCAGGAGCTCAGAAATGACCACTATTGTCAAAAGGAGAGTGAGCCGCCTTAGACTTTAGAAACAAAGGATGAGGGAAACTGAAACCTCTTATAGGAAATAAATATTTTCTATCTCTGGGCTCCCAAATTTTTGCAATCACATTTTGGAAAATTTGAGGATGATTTAATTTTTCAAAGTGAGGTCATGCTTGTAAGTCATTGACTTTGCCATTGTTCTCATATTGACAGCAGGAGGAAGAAAATGAAAAATATTTGTTATAGACACTAGCAAAGGTGGGTTTTGGGAGAGAAAATAGCACAGACAGGGACCTGGTAGAGTGAACAAAGTGTTCAGATAAGTGGCATAAACTTTTCAATGTCTGGAACCCAGGGAGCATGGCACCAAATGGCAATAAATGAAGCCAGAGGGATGTTTGGGAGAAACTTTATGAAAAGCCTTAAATACCATAGTAAGTTTATATTTATCCTACACATCAGGGGTTTTCAGACTATTTTGACAAGATAATTTTGAGACAAAATTTGATTGGCATGAAAGCTCTGTATATTGCAACCACACACCAACCCATTTTTACTCTCTGACCCAAGAGTTTTTTCAAAAGAGCAAATTTGATCATCTCACTCCATAGGACACACTCTTCAACTATGTCTGCGAGCTTGGAGTAAAACTCCATCTCCTTGCAGGCTCTGGATGATGTGGTTCTGCCCACTCTCCAGCTCATTTCACACCACCTCTCTAGTTTGCCATTTGTAGATTCTCCAATGAGTCCTGACCCTCCCACTTCAAGGATTTTACAAAGGAGGCCTTCTCCCTCCCAATTGCCTTCTGAGGCAAGTTAGCTTCCTTCTCTTTCAAATCTGTGCTTAGCCATCTTTTCTGGGAGAGCCTTTCCCAGCTTGGTTAGATCCCCTGTGTTATATTCTCCCAAGCCTGTGGACTTCTCCATTCAGCACTTAATCACAGTTGTGTTAAATGATTAGGTAAGGATTTAGTTGTTTGATGCTGCCTTCCCATGCCCCCCCTACCCACTACTGTAAACTTTCAGAATGAAAAGTGGCCCCATCTGTCTTGTTCATGACAGTGTCCCTGGCCAGTGTCTGGCCACTAAGTGGGCCTCCAACAACTATTTGTTGAAGATATACCAGTAAATTCAACAAGAAGGCAGATGGGGGAGGATGCTGCTTTGGTTGAAATGAGGATAGAGCCTTTGGTTGAAGCAAGAATGTGGGGCCTGGAATACTTCCCACTAGGCCTTCTCCTTGCCTTCCACATGAGTCCCTGAAGCCCTTCTTGGTGGGAAACACTTTGAAAAGTATTATGGGATATTCTGACTAATAAAAGGCTTTGTTATCTGGCTTTGGGGTGAGAGTAAGTGTTCTCAAGAGTGTTCTCTTGGCCTGAGGAAACTTTCTGCTTGATGGTCAACAGAATGGATAAATGATCAAAGTAGCTTTGTGTAGACAGGAAGCATATTTCATTCATTTATTTCAACATCTTGTCTCCCCTGGGTGGGGAAAGACTATAAAAAACATATGTAGACTAGTCTGAATTTTAGCCTTTTATGCAAGACAGGGTGTAGAGTAGACATTTCTTTGGAAAGTCATCTTGGCCCAGACTCAGACCAGCAAGAAAACTGCCTCTGTACTCGGCAGATCTGTGCACATTTGGCCCCATTCCTAGGTGTGAGATCATGTGACACAGGGCAAATTGTGTGACTCTGTCACTGGTTCAGTGTGGTCAGCTGGGATGGAGTCAAGGGCTCCCTTTACCTGCTTAATAAGGTAAATCAAAGTAAAAATTACCTTTTGATTGAGTAGCACTGCTAAAGAAAATCAGTAGAAATGGCTGGAGATCCACTGGCACTGTCTCAGTGTTAAACTTAGTAGACTTTCAAATTACTGGAACACTGGGTTTGGAGAGTTAACTTCTGTGAAGCCAGCTCAAAATAAGTAGTCGGGTGGGTTAAAGGAGAAGTAGCATGTCTAATTAAAGAGAAAATATGTGCTGGCCAAAAGTAAGTCATTTTTCAACCTCAAAATATTCTTTCCAGATTCTACGAGTCTGTGTTTGACATGTTTAAGAGAGAGATATAACAGCTGAAGTTGTCTTTGTTCAGAATGTAGGAGACGGTTTTGTCTAGACTTTCAGGAAAGATATAGAATGACATTTTCAGAACAAATCAAAATATATTTTTAAATTCCTTTTTCCCCTTCAGGAAGTGGATTTGAAATGCTTATCTGATTTGAATTTGGTTGATCTACAATGGCCTCAATAGTTTGATATAGAGTAAAATGAACCATTGAGAAAAGTTATTGAAAATGCTATTAGTTCACTTTCTTCCTTTAATAGCAGCAGCAGCACCACCAATACAATTACTAATATTTACTGAGAGGTTTCTAGGTTATGTGCTAAGCTCTTACCATATAATTTCTTATTTAGTTCTCACAGAAATCCCATGAGATAGGTATTATTATTGTCAATTTTCCAATGGAGATACTGAGGTACAGAGAACTGAGGGGATTCACCCAAAGCCCTCACAGCTATCAGTGGCCAGGCAAGGAACTGACATCCTCATCACTGCACTGTGTCTTCTTTCCTTACAGGGCCAGCATCGTACAGAAACGCATCATTTACTTTCAAGATGAGGGCTCTCTGACCAAGAAACTTTGTGAACAAGGTAAGAACCTGCAGTGGAAGAGAGCCAAATAAATGGGAGGTGGCTTATTCAGTCCAAACACCTGGCCTCAGGAATTAAGATGATGTGCTTCCTGAGTTCCTCTGGGTCCTGCTTCCTCACGTAGCTCCAATTTTTAATCTGGCTGTGTGCTGTGGATAATTGGATCCGCCTTAAGCTCTAATTACCCAGCTTGGTTCCCTGGGTAGGAGATAATGTACCTTATATTGGTGTCGTCTTCTTTATTTTTGTGAAACAGTGATTATTCTGAAGAGGTTCCCTGGAATAATTCACAGGACTTAATTAAGGAATGCACAACTGTGTACCTTTAAGAAGTTTTAATGGTTTTCCAGAATAATCACCAACAGAAACTTGGGTAGTACCCGGACAAAATGCAGGAACCTTCTCCAGGAAAGCACAGAGGGAGATGGGGTTGCCATGGGGGCACTGGCCTTGTGATTTCACCACATTCAAGGATCTGGTCCTTAGATGTGCAAGCTTATGATTGCCCTCTCCATGGGTTGAAGGCATTCTAACAAAGCCCATGCAAACTGAGTAGATAGGGGAGGTCAGGGCAGAGGCCCGGATTCAGATCTGACCTGGGTTTAAAGCCTGCTTCTGCCCTTCCTAGCCATCTGACTTAATACATGTGAAATCATACCATGCCTCCTTGGCACATAGTAAATGCTACCTGTAAGTATTAGTTATTGTGATTTGTATCTGAAAGCTTGTTTATTAATCTACTGTAAAAAATGAAGATCTTAAACATCTGAATGTGTTTAGAAGTCATTAAAGAACTAAATAAAAATAGAAAATGTTCTATAATTATACATCTTTATCTCATTTCTATTCATTTTTGCAGAAGATTATTTGCATTTCAAGCCATTAGCATTTTGAGAAGAAATAATCCTCTTTAATTCTAGCAAATCATAAACTATTAAGAAAAAGAAAGGTTGATAAAGGTCTTCTGGGAAAATTATAAGAATAGGTAATTGTTTTTTGAGTGCTTGCTACATGTCAGTCACTATTCTAAACACTTCACAGACCTTAAGCAGGTAATCTGCACAACCCTATATGGTAAAAACCATTACATCATCCCCATTTTATAGATGAGAAGCCTGAGGTGGGAAAATTTTAATGGCTTGTTCAGCATCATACAGCTTGCAGTTGAGTGCAGGATTGGAATCTAAGAGCCAATGGCCTTAATCATTTCCTTTCTGTCAAAGGCACTACCTTCCAATTCAGTAGCGTGAACTGTTGCCTTTGGTAGATCAAAGCATCCTGAAGCATATGTTTCCCTGCAGATGAGCTTTCACAGAAGTTAGATACTATATGGGAGGAGTGGTGTTGCATGCTAAGCATGGAAAGAGCAGAAGGGGAGAGGTTAGATACCTGCATTAGGGCCATACCTGCCATAGGATAGGGGCCAGAGAATGGAACCTGTGGGTCAGGACCCTGGTCAGTTTCCAGGTGGGCATCACCATACGTGGCTTTTGGGGCTTTCCTTTCCTGTATTTAATTGTTCACATGTCCACTCAGCTTTTTTCCAAACAAGGGAACATTTCAACTACTGAGGCTCTCGATTTCTAAAGAGCAATCCCATTCCTACCCTGACTCCATGAGGTACCATTGATGTCCCATGGGTTGGAGTTGTGGGTTTTCTGGATCACATATTTACAGGCCACGTTTTGGTTTACACTCACAGATGGCTAATCACAACCACTGGGGGATGGCTTTGTTAGTTTGACTATCAAGGACAACCTTATCTCCCAAATTTGAGGGTTCTAAGGAGGCCCTTGGCTGACACTTACATACTGATAGCAATCCTTAACTAAGTGCACGTGCCAAAAACTCAATCCTTGTCTAAGCTATGACTATGCTAAAATTCTGCGATATAGTGTCAATAAAGTGGCATTGCAAATCTCTATTGGTTATCACTTCTGAAGCAGAGATCCTCTAGGCATGGATACATGAAGCAGGCTGAAAGAGGTCAGAGGGGAGAAGACTGGCGGGGTGGGGAGAGGACTGGATGAAAGAAGGTGAAGGGCTTAGCCAAAGAACATATATGTATAGCCTACAGGCACAGACAACAGTGTGGTGATGGTTAGAGGGAGGGGTGGGGGCTGGGTGGAGGTGAGTAAAGGTGGGAGTGAAATGGGGGACATCTGTAATAGTGTCAACAATAGATTTTTAAATATTAATACTGAATGAAAAAATAATGACTAAACACGCACCTGTTTAAAACACCACTTTCTTTTTTTTAAAAAAATATTTTTTAATGATTTTTTTACAGAGAAGAAGGGAGAGGGATAGAGAGTTAGAAACATCTATGAGAAAGAAACATCTCTGCCTCTTGCACACCCCCTACTGGAGATGTGCCTGCAACCAAGGTACATGCCCTTGACTGGAATCGAACCTGGGACCCTTCAGTTTGCAGGCCAATGCTCTATCTATTAAGCCAAAGCAGTTAGGGCTAAAACACCACTTTCTAATGACAACTTTATGGGGGGTGGGGGGTAGGGAGCCCAGCAGGACCTGGACTATAGGATCTTTTTTTTTTTTTAATTCTTTATTGTTTAAAGTATTACATGAGTAGAGCTGTAGGATCTTTAGATACAGTTGTAGATGATCCCCAGAGACAGCAGACCCATGAGGAAATTCATCAGTTAGCAAGCAGATCACGTTAAGGAAGTCTTTAATTCATCAGCATCGAGCAAAGAGATTTCTCTTAAATGTGTATGCCTACTTAATTATCTCTAGCTCTTTCATTAAGGTCTTTACATCCTTTGGTGAGTCCAATCAAATCAGTCAGGGAAGGGGAGAGAGATGCAAGTATCTATTATTTTTTTCCCAGTAGAAGCTGTTAATGCATAGGGGAAAAATTAAGAACTGCACAGCTAAAAAGCAATGGCAATCGTTATTTTAAGAAAGAAACAGAAAACATTAAGCTACTTACAATTAAGTGAAACACATAAAATATTCAAAAAGGTGACCCATAATAAGCATATGCATCCACAGGCTCACTTTAAATCCATGTCACAAGCAATTAAGGGAGAGGGGAAGGTAAAGGGAAAAGCAGGGAAGAGAGGAGATTATGGGAGAAAAGGGATAATGAGAAAAGGAAGAGAAAGGCTAGAGGAATGAAGAGTAAAGGATGAATGCTGAAAAGGAAGCTGGTGGATTGAGAGTAGAAATGGGGAGAGAGGGCAGCTGCAGGGCCTGAAGTTACCTGTATTTTGCAGGCCCTGCTGTGGTTAGCAGAGTGGATGAGGGAAGTTAACACTTGTTATCACTACCCTTTGAAAGCCTGGTTCATTTTCAATAGGCTTGTCCTCAGTAGGAAACCATATATCTGTTTCTAGTTTCAAACTTAGAAATTTTCTTTTTAAGTAGAAGCTTATTTTCTGTTGGAAGTTCAAAAGACTTATTGTAAAATGTATTCCCTTGAACTCCTAGATACACGTTAAGTTTACCACCCATAGACCTGAGAGCCCTTTGGATAAGGTAAAGCTCCAAATTTGCCTTATTTTGGTTTCTTGAGAGATTTTTGCTGCCTCATTTGATAATGCCTGGTAGTCACCATCGAAACCCCAGCATGTACCTCTTAGCTCTGAATCCCTTTTTCAAAACTAATTTAGTTTTTTCATAACATAGTTGGTCATAATGGAAATGTAAAAAGCAAAAAATATTCAGGAATTATTGATTTATCCTACCTTTCCTGAAATATATTCAACAGAGCTTGTCCCTCCACTATCAAAGTGGCTCATACAGGAATCAGACTTGGGTTACCTGTGCATGAGGCAGTGGGAGCCTGTTCCTCAGCACAGACAATGCTCTGGTGAACAAAGAGTAGTCACAAAGGGATTTCTGTTTTGCATGGTTTCAGACCTCTTCTTTAGGCCTGTTTAGAAATCCTGGAGGTGTGTAGGGAAATAATTTTTTAATGTACCATTCTTCATTTGAAAAAGCAAAGAGAGAAACACATGGAAGAATTTTCACTCTCCCTGGCTGGTGGGGCTCAGTTGGTTGGGCGTCATCCGATACACCAGGAGGTTCTGGTTCGATTCCAGTCAAGGGCACATGCCCAGGTTGTGGGCTAGATCACTGGTAGGGGGTGTGTAGGAGGCAGCCGATTGATGTTTCCCTCTCACATCAATGTTTCGCTCTCTCTCTCTCAAAAAAATCAATAAACTATCCTTTAAAAAAATTTTTTTTAAACCCATTGATATTTCTGCAGATCTATCCAGCTAAAGTTCTTGGCTAGACAGATAGCATGCAGAGATTAAGGGCATGGGCTCCAGCCTGGCTGACGTGGCTCAGAGGTTGAGTGTTGACTGATGAACCATGAGATCATGATTCAATTCCTGGTCGGGGCACATGCAGGAGGCAGCCGATCAATGACTCTGTCTCATCATTGATGTTTCTGACTTTCTCTCCCTCCCCCTTCCTCTCTGAAATCAATAAAAATAAAAATAAAAATAAAATAAAATAAAGAGCATGGACTCCAGTCTCAAAAAGACCTGAACTCCAGTTTTGCCTGCACCACTCACTAACCCTGTGACCTTGGGCTGGTTACCTAATATGCCACAGTTTTCTGATCGGTAAAATGAGGTTAATGAAAGTACTTACCTCCTAGGATTGCTAGGACAGCCCTAGCTGTATATGGAAAAGAATCAGCACATACAGGGACTCTATACAGTGTAGTTGTTATTACAATAACCAACCCGTCCTTTTTTCTCCATCCTGGAGCCCAGAATGCACTTCTTCCACCCATCACTGATTTTGCATATTCAAACCAAACGAACCCAGTGAATTCCATATGGAACACTTGTAAAATGCTCTTTCTTACACTCAAAAGATTTTTGTACTCTTTGTCGCTGCTCTTTATATAATATTTAAGAATAAATGTCCAACTTGGAAAAAAGAGAACATTTATGTTAATACCGCTATAGAAACTGAAGCACTTGAAGCCAGTTGCAGCTGTAGTCATTGTTTTCATCTTGCAGGAAGCAGAAGAGAGGACAGGCAACAATGCACAGTTAGGGATGTGGGCTTGACAATCGGAAATTCTGAATTTATTCATGTAATCTCTCTTTCCCCATTTATCAGCTATTCACAGCTAAAAGTAGGGGCAGAGAGGGAATCTTCAGTTTTTCCTGCCTGCCACTGTGCTCAGAAGTAAACCTGAACTTAGGAGCATATTCCCCACCCACCACCCCTCCCAGGAAAGCCTCTGAAAGCTTGATAAGAAGTGCTGTGATTATACATGCGTATCTTTTTTTAAAAAAAAATAATTTTCAGCAGTCCTTTATCTCTCTGTCTTTCTGTTCTCACTGCTCCTTCAAAGCAACTCCTTCTGGTCCTGCCAATCTGGCCCCAGGAGATATTTCTTAGAGAAAACACACACATGTATATTCTTCTTAAAATTTGGTGGGAAAATTGTGTTGTGAGAGGGGTGGGGAAGAGACTGGGGCCCAGAATGAATAACTTAGTCAGTTTTATCTCTGGTTTCTCAATACAACCTCCATCCCAAATATTCTGCCTTCTTGATCCCACAGGTCTCCTCACTTGATTAGAGCAAAAGTTCTATTTTTATTTATTTATTTATTTATTGCAGAATATAGTTGCCATACTGAGAAGTACCTATACCAGTGGTCGGTAAACCGCGGCTTGTGAGTTTTAAAAATTTGGCTCTCAAAAGAAATTTCAACAGCTGTACTGTTGATATTTGGCTCTGTTGACTAATGAGTTTGCCAACCACTGAGTCCTATACAGAATCCTTTGTAGCCCAAGTCCTGAGCTGATTCTTTGTGTTATTAATCAATGAAAACTGTACCTCAGATGTTTTACCCCAGGCATTAAGGATGAGATCAAGACCCACATTTGCTTCCTAACTTGGTGCCTTTCTTTCCTGACTGTTTCAGATTCCATGTTTGACGGGGTGACGGACAAACCAATCCTAGACTGCTGCGCCTGTGGGACTGCCAAATACAGACTCACCTTTTACGGGAATTGGTCTGAGAAGACGCACCCAAAGGATTATCCTCGTGAGTAGAGCAGCTACTGTATGGTTGGGAAAAGTGCATTACAAAGTCCTGTCTAGTTGTGGGATACATTAGCTGAAGTATGTTAGGTCTGCTCGTTCCTGCCAAATGATTCATGAAATGCACATTCCCCGCAAGTGAATTCATCAAGACAGAGGTCTGCTTCTAGCTTCTTTGCATGGCATTGTTCTAAGTGTTTTCTTATTTGTGATTTAAAAACTATTCCTGAGGTCATGCAGCTTATCTTCAGGTGAGACATGCGGTAACCCTCAGTCCTCCTCAAATGGCTCTATCCATGAACGATACAATAGACGTCTTTGTGCTTGCAATGGCTGGCAAAAGGGACCTGCTCTTCACTCCACAGACCAAGGTCAACAAATATGCAACATCCTTAACCACATTGGTAGCCTACCAGCACACCCTTTCCTTACTGACTCCAGATACCACCTTCGAATCCTTTGTGACACCATGCTCCAGGTAGTCAATACCAATCCATAAGACTTGTAAGGAGACCCCAAACTTGCTATTTTGAAGTAGACCCTTAAGTGGGACTCTAACAACTCACTTTTCTCACATAATTATCTCAACAACTGACTAGCATGTGCCAGCCACTGTGCAAAACTCTAGCGATGGAATGTACAAAAAAAAAAAAAAAGACACAGCTCATGTTCTCATAAAACTCAGAGATTAGTGGGGAGGCAGACACTAATCAAATAATCACACAAAAAGATGTGAAAATTATGACGGTGAAGAGTAGACTTAGTGTGTGCCATTTACACATTGTGTCATTTAAGTCTCAAAAATAACGAGCTTTTGTGGATGAACTCACTGGAGATCAGAGAAATATCATGATTTGCCCAAAGTCAAATGTAAGTAGTGGATCCAAGATTCCAAAAGGGGTTTTCAGGCCTCTTTCCCTGCCTTTCGTTTGGGTTGCCTTTAAGAGCCAGTGTTGCCCGTTCTCTCTAACTGTGGGTGGCAGGGTGTCCCTGTGTGGTATTGAGCACGCTTTTTCTGTTTATTGTTTGATTCTTGTTCATTTCACTTTGGAGTTGCCACAGCTGGGAAAGAACAGTGGGACTGGGAGAAAGAGATTAAAGGGAGGGATTTGAGTCAGCCTCCAAAGGAAGGGGGAGCAAAGGGTACATGGTTAGAACTTAAGAAGACCCAGTTCAGACTAGAACCTCCGTGGTCCCCCAACAGCCCACCCAGACGGCACTCCAACATTGCTTGGCAGATCAAGAGCCCAATTGTTTAATTTTACCCACATGTAATTAAGGCTTGATTCTTAGGAGCCTCTTACTAGTTCATTTTCTTGACTCTGGTATTCAGCTTGATCTGCTTCAGCTGGTGTGGGAGACCTTTGAGAACAAACTTGGGCTCTTTGCCTGGGGGTGGAAACCACTTGGACTAAGTATGAAGGAAAAGATTTCCCCCAGTGCCTCCCATCCACCAACCAAATAGGCAAAATGTTAGGGGTCCATTACTCATCTTTTGTAATCCTAATGAGCTTCTTGCTCTTTTCTATTCTGACACTGTTATTTCTCAGAATTAAAAAATAAATTTAAAAGGTACAGACCATTGTTTCTGGATCTTTGGGACAAATCAAGGACAAATCTGTACAGAATGTCTGTGGAGTTGTTGGGAGTTTCTTAATAAATATAGCGTACATGTATTCCAGATACCTCAGGATGCTTCCACTGACAGATGTCAGAGTGTGTCTTAAATTTTGGTTGGGAAAAATTTGGTCATTATGAACAGAAAAGCATTTATCACATCATACTGTAATTATTCTTCAGGAGTCTTTATTCCCATCAGATAAAGTTCTCTAGGACATGCTCATTTTTTATTCTCAGTGCCTGGAAGTGCCTGGTGCCTTCCCAAGTACCATGTGCTGATAGCTGAACTCAGAGTGGCATTCGCTATGACCTGGGAGGCACATTTCTAGCTCACATCTAGTCACCAGGGCCAATACTGAGCAGGGAGTGAGGGCTGGAAGTGTGGGCCGACCCCTCCTTGGAGGAAAAGGACCTGAATACTCAGGAGACTGGAGCTAATTGAAAAGGCACTGCGAAGGTCCAATCAGGGCTTTAAAAATGTGTTATTATCAAAAGTGATTTCTACCAATATTTGATCACAGATGACTTTCCTTTTGTGTCTCCAGGGATGATTTTGTCTTGATAACCAATGCTTGCCATTAAGCCCAATGAAGCCATGATACTGCTTCCCAACAATAGTGCAAACTGATAAATTCAGAGTCCCTCTCTTCTTATTAACTACTCATCAAAAATGCTGCTTTTGCTGCAAGGATCTTGGAGCAGCCGTCCTCAAGTTTTTTAATGGCAAGGTCCCTTTTACACACTTAAAAGCTATTGGGAACTCCCACAGTCTTTTGTTTATGTAGGTTGTGTCTCTCAATAGTCACCATAGGAAAAATTAAAACAGAAATTTAAAAATATTACTTATTTTTTTAAAAAGAACATGCAATGAATTAGCAATAAGAAACTTATTACATGTTACCAAATTTTATTAAAATAATTGTATTGTCCAAAACAAAAGAAATGTAGTGAAAAGAGTATCATTGTTCTACGTTTTTGCAAATCTCTTTAACCTCTGATTTAATAGAAGACCCCTATATTCTCATATTTGCCTCTGCGTTCAACCTGTCATGGTTTATATTTTGGATTGTTACATATGAAGACAATTCTATCTTGCACAGGTATGTAACTAGAAAAGGGGAGAATATTTTAATAACCTTTTCAGATCATTACAGATAATCTTCTTTGATACTACAATAAAACTCTGCAAATAGTACAGTAGTTCCCCCTCTTCCTCAGGGGATATGCTCCAGGACCCCCAGTGGATGCCTGAAACTGCGGATTGTACTGAACCTTATATGTACTATTAGAGGCCTGGTGCACGAATTCATGCACCAGTGGGGTCCCTCAGCCTGGACTGTGGGATCGGGCCGAAACCAGCTCTCCGACATCCCCTCAGGGGTCCTGGATTGTGAGAGGGCACAGTCCAGGCTGAGGGATCCCACAAGTGCACAATTGGGGCTGGGGCGGGATACGGAAGGTTGGCCAGCCAGGGAGGGGCTGCGGGAGGGCTCCAGGGCATGTCCAGCCAAGCTCCCTCAGTCCAGTTCAGCCAGACCCCAGCAATAAGCTAACCTACCAGTGGGAGCGTCTACCCGCTGGTGATCAGTGCACTCATGGCGAGCGGTTGAGTGACCTTAGCATATCATTAGCATATTATGCTTTGATTGGTTGAACTGACAACTGGACACTTAGCATATTAGGCTTTTATTATATAGGATGTTTCTTCCTCTACATGCATACCTATGATAAAGTTTAATGCCTTTCCCATCTTAACTAAGCACTCATCATGCACTGTGGACATTGTTTTTGTAATGTGAGGTGGGACAGCAACACTAATGTGAATTTATTTTTCCTTCTGCACAATCTCATTGGTAGAAGATTAGTTCTTAGAGTAAATCTTAGCAACCTCAGCATACGATTGTGATTTCCCCCTTATTAAGTTGAAAACGTTCATTTTTTCACATAAAGGAAGCACTTTATGCCTTCTCTTTGGCATATCTGAATTGCCAGCATTACTATTCTTAATAATTCTTAGCATTATTAAGTAAAATAGGGGTTACCTGAGCAGAAGCACTGTGATACTGCGACAGTCTATCTGATAACTAAGACAGCTGCTAAGTGACTAACAGACAGGTAATGTTCACAGTGTGGATACACTGGACAAAGGGATAATTCACTTCCAGGCCAAGACAGCAGGAGATTTCATCACACTGCTCATACTGGCGTGCAATTTAAAAATTATGAATTGCTTATTTCTGGAATTTTTCATTTAATATTTTCAGACCGTGATTGAGCTCAGGAAACTGAAGCCATGGAAAGCAAAACCTCAGACTGGAGGGAGAGGGGACTACTCTACTTTCTTAAAGCATAATTACAACATAGAATATTAAGGCCATATTAATGAACTCGTATTCTATTGCATTAAAATGCATTGCTTTCCTTTGCACTGTGAGTAGATCTGATAAAAATGAATGATCCTGTAACATCATACATTGGTCATTTGGAAAATATTGGTATTCTGAGTTATGCAGGTGATCCAAAAGTGGAGACGTTTCATTATACAGTGTCAAAAATCACATTCATTATACCACTTCCAGTCTCATCAGAAAAGGGTTTAAATATTAGAAAGCTATAAAATTCATAGTGACAGATAAAAGTTTTCTAAAATTCTAAGTTTTGCTTGAAAGCTTGAATTTTATCATTAGCCACAAATGCTGCCAGGTGTGTTCGTTCCTTGAAGTGACAGGCTCACTTCATTGTTGAGAAAATGTCTGCCAGATTCTCAAGTCTGAATAACCATCATCTGTCAGTCCAGCTTGCACCTCAAATAATCACACAAGTGCTTTTATGCAAGACAATCATGGTACTTCAGTTTGCAGTTGAAGTGCTTTACGCATATTTCCCAATTAGTCACACAGTACAATAGGAAGATGTGTACTCAAAGGTACAGAGATTTGATAAAATTAATAATTTATATGGTTTCATCAAGGACATTCTCAGGTGAAACTGACTTTCGCGGTTGTTGTGCGCTGCACATTTCTGGCAGTGAAGAATACACTCTACTGAAACAGCTCAAGGCCACTGCCTTGATCCGCACTAAGTTCCAATAGTTTTACTCACCTCATTTTTGCACCATCAGCGGGTTTTGGGTTGTTTTTCTTCCCCCACCAGCAATGTTAATGTCAACACATTGCAAAAGGCTAATCATATCTTAGTACTATTACAAGAATAGTGTCACCTCACAGTCTCCCTGGAAAGGCCTCAGAGAGCCCAGAGGTCTCTGTGGCACTCCGCAAAGTAAACCACAACTTTGAAAACCTCTGCAATAATATAAGATAGCAACTTTGGGTGTCTGTCCTTCTGTTCTCTTTGGATAACTTGCCCTTGAGCATTCAGATGGGGGATTGGGCAACACCCTTATGCCTTCAGCCATCTGTTGTGTGGGCCACATCTGCTCGTGGCTCTTCTCAGCCATTAAACAAAATGGTTTGCTCCAAACACTGATGGTTTTGGAGCTCCGTCTCTTGGACACCAGAGCACTTTCTGCATCCAATGCACCCCTTCCTCTTGGAGGGGCCAGGTGTGGGGAGCTAAGGAAGATGGCCTAAATGACTTCTGACATACCCTCTCTATTGTAATGCCATAAATCCCTGCTGGCCATCTGGAAATAGTGAAATCCTTTTAAAACACTCCCAATTGAGTACTTTTTTAGAAATCCGTTTTAAGGCCGGTTCATGCAAGTTTTCCTTCATAGGTGGAAAAAACCTAAAGCACAAAGAAGTTCAGGGCTCAGATCTCACAGCCAGAATGTCAGAACCAAAATCAAAGCTCAGCTCTCCTGATTCGTTTCCGCCTTCCTCTGGGGGATGTCGTGAGGCAGGCTTCTCTCCTCTAGAGTGAAATTGAATGTCTTATACACAAAGCACCTTTTAATAAGGCCCTGCTGTACCACCATGGCCTCAACAGATACCAAGCTCTGAATAGCTTTGCCCACTGTACAAAGACCTACTCTGCAGAGATCCTTAGAAGTGAGAGAAAGTTTGCATTCTCTGAGCCTAAACAGAGTTCCAGAACCCTGGGGTATTAAAAGTGCAATGTGCCTTCCTCCCAACCCCTCTGCATTCCCACCCCACCCCAGTGTCTGTCCTCAGCAGTGTACTGAATGTAGTGCCCAGCTGCGGTCCAGGAGCAAGTGTTCTTTACAGAAACACAGTGACTGGGCAATGTTACTGCATGGGGGTGTCCCGGGAGTGGGAGACATGCCCAGTCTTTGTCAGGGGACTGGGAGTTGCCTAACACATGCTGAGTCTCTTTACTCTCTTGTTCTGAACACAGCTCCTGGGTTTTGGACAAATGCTTCCACTCCGGAGAGACTCTGTAATCTCCCTTGATAATGTAAAATGCATGACTCCCCCCATTTTTGGATATAGGTTTAACACCGTTTAACAAATAAATATTGACAAAAAGAAAACCTTTTCCAGGAGCCAATTATTCTTTGCATTTGGGAACACTGCCTCAAATATAAACATGGCCACTGGGAAATATACAGAATCGAAGTTAATTTTACAGTGAAATTCAGCCACTTTTTCCATGGGGTCATTTAATCTGAAAGATCATTCATCATTAAATCCAATCACATGAAAGACCACCATTCTAATACTTGGCAACGACTTTCATTTCTTGTATATTCATCTGTATACAGAGTTTTTATATCACATTTGAACACTTTTTTGCATTGGATTGTGTTTCCATGGCCACAATTTATTACATCAGCTTGTTCTTACCGCTTACCTAACTGTTCTTTTATTGACCATTTAGGTGATGTCAGGGCCTTTGCAAACACAAAAAACACTGCAATACCAAAACTTTGTACATAAAGCCTTCCTCTACCCTTTCTACTTCCTTTGAATTATTTCTTTGAAATAATTTTCCAATAGTATGTCTGCTGGACCAAAGAAGATGGACGTTTGTGGCCCTTGAGATTTTTTTTGCCACATTCTTCTCCAAAACATTTCTATCAATTCACCATGTGACCAAGAATGAATAAATTGGTGTCTCCCAGCCTCTTCAGTGTTCAGTGTTTGAGTTTTGCCAGGTAATGGTAATAAAAAAATGAATCTTATGATTTTAAATTGGGATTGGTTCAATTACTAACACACTTGAATCTTTGTTTAATGTTTATTGTCCTTTGCCTTTAAAACCAGTAGGGTTTTGGCAGGAATCAGATCTGACTTTGCTCATTATCTCCCTAAGGCCTAGCTCATTGTCTGGCACATTGAAAGCTTCTCAATAAGTAGTGTTGAATTAATGAATGGATGGATAAATAGCAATTACAAAATGAGCAAGGGAGGGAATGAAAGGAGATGAGCAGTGAAAAGCCATGAAGAGGTGAGGGCAGGAGAGAGACTGGATCTTATATGGCTGCTGAATGCAGAACACATTGGATGGAGCTAGTGGTATATGGGAAGATGGGTTAGGAAGATATCACAGTGATGGTGATACCTCGGACTAAGGCAGTGAACATGGTGATGGAGAGAAGGGATGGATTTGAGATCTTTTAGAGGTAGATTTTGTCATGGATTGGATGTGGAGGAGTGAGAGAGAAACATTAAAGCTGACAAGCCAGGTTTCTGGCTTGGAAGTGAAGATATGCTTCCTTCTTAAAATATTCCTTAATATTATTGTCTTTCTATTTTTATAAATGATTGTGAAATCATTTTATCAAGTTCTATAAAGGATCCTGTCAGAATTTTAAGTGAGATTGCACTAAATCCCCAAATTATTTTGGGAAGAATTATTAGTTTTTTAATATTTAGCTTGCTCAGTTTCTTCCCATTCATGAGTAAGACTATTATTTGTGGGTTTCCTTAGGACAGTGGGTTGCCTAGGACAGTGATTTTTTTCATACATGGACCATAGGACTCTTCTCTTGACCTAATTTCAGAAACAAAATTAAACATTCAACAAACAATAATCCCACTGCTTTCTGCCATCACCGGGAAATTCTTCCCCAGGCTGAATAATTGTGCCCATCAGAGCCTCCCAGCTGTGCTGCCACCAGTCTGAGTCATAATAGAGCACATCCCCAGGAAATAGAATTTGATTCCAAGCACCTGTGTCATGATACACTGGTTCAGTGAAAGAAGGGGCAAAAGAGGAAGAATTAAATAGCTTCTTCCCCTTTTTTGTCCTTCCTTCCCTCCACCTTTCTGGGAAGTCTTATAGCAACAACTCACTATTTATAGAGTAAAAAAGGAAAGTCAGTAATCAGTTTTCCTGTTAAACATAGCAGGTCGAACATAACATTAACCTCTGATCTTTCCTCAGTTCCTATAAAGATAACATTAGATGAATAAAAAGGATATAAACCCACAAAGACAAGAAAAGATGAAAGTAGGCTACAATAACACCAAAATCTGGAGGATGAAAAATATAGAGAAAAGGTAACTGTCTTAGCAGAGCATGGAAAGATGAATCCTAAAACCTGCAGAGAGGGCAGTGCCTAAGAACCGAGCCAGTTCATTGTACAGATACAGGAATAACCTCGGGAACTAAAAGAAGGTCAAGGGCTCAGCACAATGAATGAAAAAGGCATATTATCTTGACATCCTATATAATAAAAAGCTAATATGCAAATCAACCAAATGGTGGGATGACCGGTCACTATGATGTGCACTGACCACCAGAGGGCAGACACTCAATGCAGGAGCTGCCCCCTGGTGGTCAGTGCACTCCCACAGGGGGAGTGCCGCTCAGCTAGAAGCTGGGCTCTTGGCTGGCGAGCACAGTGGTGGGAGCCTCTCCCACCTCCGCAGCAGTGCTAAGGATGTCCAACTGCTGGCTTAGACCCTTGGGGAGCAGGCCTAAGCAGTCAGTCGGACATCCCCCAAGGGTTCCCGGAGTGCGAGAGAGCACAGGCCAGGCTGAGAGACCCCCTATCTCCCTGAGTGCATGAATTTCATGCACTGGGCCTCTAGTTTTAGAATAATGAGCAAAGGGACAATCCTACAAGCATCCAGAAAAACTAGTAACAAACAAAGATCAGGAACCAAGTGGCATCAGACCTCTTTCAAACAACACAAAGCTGAAAGACAATGGAACAATGTCAAACTCCAAACCCATGGTTATAAATTCTCAAGGGAAACCATTTCTGTTCAGCCCAGAGTCCAGGTGGACACAGAGAACCTTTCTTTCTGGATCACTTTTTCATTGAAAGTTTTTTCATCAAGGGCCCTAATCTTCCTGCTTCCGTTTAACCTTGACATGTCCTTATAAATTATTCTTTCATCAAAGTCTCCTCTCTTGCCTCATTGCTTATGTCATCAATTTCCTGCGGGACCTGACTGTTGTGGCCACACTTTCAGAAATTGATTCTAAGACTCTGTACATGTATTACCTTGGTACAATAACAAGCAAAATTAACAAATACAGTAACATCAGTCATCACTGTAGGATTTTGACTACATCCCCACCACCTTTGAGTTAGAATCCCCCACCTCTCAAATGCTGCTTCCCTCCCATTACTCATAGGACCTAGAGACTTCCAACTGGGACTGTCTTCCCTCTGGGCCTGTGGGTAAACTTGGATGCCAATTCAATTCCCATTCCTTAGGCTTCTAATTCCCTTCTCCCTTTCTAAGCACTAGGCTCTCATTCCACCCAAAGCATATTCAAAGTGGCAATGTTATAAGTAGACACTTCAGTGCTTATATGTTAGATGGTTTCTGGAATTTTATCTAGAAGAACACCCTTTAATAATGAGGAGTACATTTTCAAAGCTCATGTTTCCTGGTATAAACATATATGCAATTTCTCTAAACACTGAGACTTGAACAAATTTTAATTTTTCCTAAATGATTTCCTTTCCCTCATGAAAGCTTTGAAATTTCTTTCTTGTATATCCTTTATAATTTTCTAGGATCATTTTATATTTTTGTTATTAGGAATCTGATTTCCAGTTTTCATCATATTTTCTGCCAGTTTATACTTAGTATACTAGAATGCTATTGATCTTTTATTCACTTTTATTTGCTTTTATAACTAATAGTTTTATCCACAGTTTCTTGGATTACATAAATAATCATTCATCATTTGCCTGCAAAGAGCAACATGTTTTTTTGTCTTTTTTTTCTCTTCTGATTACTATCCTATGATTTCTATGGTACTCTTGTTCACTGACAAGAATCACCACTACAATCAAATAATAATGGTAAAAGTGGGTAATTTTGTTTGACTTCTATTTGCACTTAAAGTGCATTTACTATCTCTCTTTTTTAAAATCTTTATTGTTGAAAGTATTACATATGTCCCCTCTTTTTCTCCACTGACACTCTCTAGCCCAACCCACCCATGCTCGTGGGCCCGCCCCTGCCCCAGGCCTTCACCACCTATTGTCTGTGTCTATGGGCTATGCATATATGCATACCAGTTCTTTGGTTTAATCTCTTCCCAACCACCTATCCACCCCTACCTTCTCTCTAAGATTGGACAGTCTGTTCCATGCTTCTATGTCTCTGGATCTATTTTGTTCATCAGCTTATTTTGTTCATTACATTCTACATATCAGTGAGATCATGTGATACTTGTCTTTCTCTGACTGGCTTATTTCGCTTAGCATAATACTCTCCAGGTTCCTCCAGGCTGTCTCAAAGAGTAAGAGATCCTTCTTTTTTATTGCTTTAATATCTATTAAGTACAATGTTGACTTTTGACCTTAAATAGATATTTATATAAATGTCTACTTTTAATTTCTAAATGGTTATTGGACTTTTATTTTTAGCTCATATGGACATATAATTGTTATTATTTAATCTCTTTTTGTAGAATGTTATAATTAATAGTTTTTCATTTGCTAGACTACTCTTCCATTCTGTGGTGAACCTAACTTGATGATGGTGTGTTTTTTCCTTCAGTGCACATGCATAATTATTCTTCTTCCATTACTATATACTATTTGCAAGATGTCTTTATTTTTCCACACATTTTCTCAATAATACTTTCCTTAGCCCCATAAGATGAATATGGTGATTCCTATTTAAAGAAGAGGAATTTGAGTCCCAGGAAGGTTAGCAATTAGATGCAGTTCATAGAGTCAATGCTGTTACAGTTAGGCTTTGAATGAGGCCCATATGACCCTAAGCCCTTCGGCTATGATGCTCCTTTAAAATACTAATTAATGATCAGTATTGTTTTTAAATTTTTCACAACTACACTGAGTGACCAGATTATTATGATCTCTGAACGCATAATAATCTGGCCACTCAGTGTACTTCTCTTGAGTACCTCATTTATTTGATATCAAAGATACTATAAATCATGCACCTGATCAGTTTTCCCCTTTGCACTGGCTGATAGAAAGCTCAGGGTAAATAGGTGGTTGATCTCCAGCAAAAGTCTAGAATACTTCTGGTACCCATTTGAAATACAAATACACTGAGTGGCCAGATTATTATGTGTTCAGAGATCATAGTAATCTGGCCACTCAGTGTATATGCAAGAGTGAAATAGGGCTATAGTTTCTGATTTTTAAATCTGATCTTTTCTGACTTTAGTCTCAAGATCATATTAACTTTCAAAAGGAAATTGGTTAGTTACTATCTACCCATATCTATTAGTCATTGATACTTTGAAAGAGGTAACCACAAACACTGAGAATATTTCCTCCATCCTTACCTCCACTTTCTCTTCCAATTTCTTCATCAGTTATTGCTGTACTTAGGCTCTTTCTTTTGTGTTAGTTTTAGAATTTTATTCCTTTCCTTAAAAAATTATCTACTTTACTCAGATTTTCATAATCCATAACAAACCACTATAGAGTACAACAAAGATAATTCTCCTTCCTTTCATGACTAAATCTACCTGTGTTGTTGGCTTTATCAAATAAGTTTTGTTAACTTAGTAAATAATGCTATTTTTATTTCTTTTCTGATTTACATATATTTGGTTTATATATACTATTCCCTCATTTCTTTTAGATTGCCCTTTTGTTCCTGTGCTAAATTTTTATATTATTTAATTAATATTGCTTACTTAATATGCTGATTTTCCCTTTTCTGGTTTTTTAAAATATTAATAATAAGTGCAATTATAGCTGTGACTTATGTTCTTAGTAGAGCTCTGAGCTCCTCCCAGAGATTTTAATATGTAGTTCTCATTTTCATGGTTGTTGTTTTTTTAACAGAATACTTTTGTACTTGTTCTATTTGACATAATTGTTAATTAGCAAAGTTATTTTTAAATTTCCAAATAATCAGGGATTTGGGTTTATATTTGTGTTCCAAATTTTGTTTTGGTAAGAGAGTAGTAAATAAGTCTTGATTTTTTTGTTTTAACAATGTTGTTTTTTTTAAATAATCTTGTATATGTTTACTTCAGAAAGCCCTTTTTTCTTATTCCACCTCAGGTGCCGAGGAGTATGTTACTTATTTCATAATACATGAGCATTATTGGTCCATGCAAAGGCCCCTATGGCTTTGTTTGCTTTTTTCTTTCATTTCATTACCCCACATACACTGTGATTACTATATGTTACAATTTTTCTGCCATCTTATATTTTCTGATTATAACTTTTTTTAATATTGTTTCTTTTCTTTCCATGCCTAAATTAAGTTTTTTTGTGTGTTTTTTGTTTGTTTGTTCGTTGGTTGGTTGCCTTTAAGACACAAGCTTATGTTTATTTATCTCTATTGATTTCATAAACATTATAAGATTTATGTTTTCTTCTAACAAAACATGAATATTAGCATGCCCTCAGATTTCTTTGGTCTCTACCATCTCTCTACCCAAATACATACTTTATATTGGTTATTTCCTAGAATTTTATTTCTGGGTTGTTATGGATATTTTCTTTTTCTGTTCTTCAGTCTTGGCTATTTTACACAGCCCAACTTTTCTGAACTTCAAAGAATAAGTAGCAAACTCCATGCCTGGTCTTTTACCCAGTCACATATTTTACTTCATTCACATATTTCCTAAGAACAAGGACATTCTCTTACGAACCACGGTACACATCATTAACGCTGATAAAATACTACTATCTAATCTACATACCTTGTTCAAATGACATTAATTGTACCCCTATAACAATACTATATGATATCAGTATTAAGGTAAGACATAAAAATGAGAGTAGAAAGGGATGGAGAAGGGTCCACCCAAAGGTGCCTAGGCTCCCTCTATCTCCTCTCCCCTTGAGGAGAGCTTTTTGCTGCCCTGAGATTACTCTGGATAGAGACAGGTGTAGGGCTGGCCTGCTGCTGCAGACATCTTGGTTGCACGACAGGCACTGTCTCTCCCTTGGCAATGTAAGAGAAGGGAAATAAGAGAACTTCCAAACCCATCCTCCTACCATCAGTCTTCCTCCATCCATTCTCTTATTCCAGGTTCAGGTGCCTTCCACCCCATCCCCACACTCAAGACAACCTTTGATCTCCCTTTTATTTAAATGTCTCTGTTAGCTCCATGGGTTTGTGTTTCCCTCTGAAGTTTCCCAACATTAAATTTAGAGTGAGAAGGATGTGCTAATTCAATATCTCATTAGATTCCAACAATAAATTTGTAGGGTTTTTTTTTTTTTATTTCTGTTCAATCCATTTAATTCTTGGCAATATCCATCCTTACTGCTATATTATGGTGAGTTTAATTATGTTTTGCAGACTCTTTATTACTTTACTCTTTTCTGCTTGGTTTTTCATATTTTATAATGGGGTATTAACACATGATCTAAAATGGTGTACTTATTTATCATTGATTTCTTTAACAATAATTGCTTTCTATTTATCACGATGTTCTTTGAGCCCTATAGACACAATATTGTTATGCTTTCATTATTAATTCTGACTTTTATCATCACATAATGAACATAATTAAATTCCTTTAATAACATTTGCCTTAAATTCAACCATGTCTGACATTGCACTTGCTTTTCTTTCACTTTAATTAATATATCTTCTTAATGTTTTCTTTATACTTTCTAAGCCTTTTTAAATTTTTCCCCAATAAATTATTGAGTTAATCCAATTGGAAGCTTTTCTGGTTTTCTTTTTCCTTCTTTTGTTTTGCTTCCCACATGATTGTTTAAACTTACACGTATTTTAACCTTAATCCTATCCATTTTATGTCCTGCCATTCTCAATTATTTACCTTTCAATGCTCTGACTAGATTTGTGGCATGATAGAGCAAACAACAAAACAACAACAAAACAATCAAAGATTTTTGATTGCTTATTTATTAGCTAGTTTTCTTTTCTCTAGATTTTCTTTGGTATTATATAAATAATGCAATTTTGTTTTATTGTTTTACTTAATTTTATTCCCTTTGACAACATTCTTTTTAGTTCAATTTAACTATCAATTTAGAATAAACAACAGAGATATTACTTCTGTTTTATCAATACACTCATACTGAATTTGAATAGTATTTTTTAACTCACTTTTATGGAAACCTTTGCTGTTTATTTGTTTTTCTCAAATATTTTCTCATTTCTATTCTCAATTGATTTAACTTGCTACTAAATTTATTTAGTTTAATCTACTTTTATTTTAATCATTCTCCTAACCCCAAACTCCTATCACAAACAATTTTCCCTGTTATTGTTCTTATTTACATCTCTTCAATAGATACTGACAAATCCATGATTTCTTACTATTTTTAATAGCATTTTTTTCAGATCTATCTTTAAAGATCAGATTTCTTTTTGAAGTACTTTTGAAGTCCATGCTTGTTTATTAGTGGGTGATTAAGTTTCTTAAGATTGAAAATCTGTGCAAGTCTTTTTATTTTTATAAAAACCTAAATTATACAGCTTTCTACTCTGACTAGGCTTTAGATGTGGTTTTCTATTGCAATGAAAAAAAACATAGTCTTTATTCACTTATGAATTATATTCCTTTACATGACATCTATAACCAAGCTCTTACAGAATACTGTCTATCTTGTAGTTAAAATTAAATATTTGATGATGCATGTTGATCTCAGTTATTTTAAATGGAATCTTAAGCAGGGCTTTATTTATACTTTCAGCTATTTCATTAGTGGTGACATTTTTCTTCTAGTACATCTTTTTAAAAAATCTTCAATTGTTTTTGTTGTTGTTTTGTTGTTTGCTCTCTCATGCCACAAATCTATTCACAGCATTGATTGTGTGCAATGTACTCAGTTAATTCCTGTTTATTCCTTCTCTTTCTTTAGGAACTCCTATCTTTCCCAGAGTACTCCATTATCCAGATCCATCTTCTTTTGCATATGTTCCTATCTCTTCCCATGCTCTGCATATTTTTCCCTAATTCATTTTCGTTTTCTCTGTTTATTTTCTATAGCATCCAATTCTACATTTTACCTATATTATCATTGTTTATTCCTTCTCACTCCTCCCTCCCATAAGGAGCTCTTCTGAAATAAGTATAATGTCTTTCTCCCACAATTAAAATAGATTGCAACTATTCTCTAAATTCTGTTTTTATTCTCATTTCATTTCATTGATTACTCATTCCACATACACCACCGCCACTCCACCAGGTTTTTAATTCGTATTTCTTCTTTTATACAGCCCAGCATTTTTAATAATTCAAAATCACTTTTTTTTTTCTATTTTACTCCTGTTGACACAACATGCAAACCTGTAGAGAATTTTTATAACAGTTTATTTGAGCCAAACTGATAACATATGCCAGGGAGCAAGATATCAAATGCTCCCATAGAATAACAATTTTGTGGCTTCTTTTAAGCATTTGGAATTAAAGAGGAAAGGTAAGGAAGATTACATGAAGGTGGGAGAAAGCAAGGCAAGTATTGGATTACAGGACAAGATTATGTGCTGTCTTAAGGGTCATTAGGGCTTATGTCAAAGGTGTGTTAACCTAAATGCCCCCAAACAATGGACAGGGCTTACTTAAAGATAAACCTTTTACTAACAAAGTAACTACCCACTATAACCTGCCCAGCTAGGAATTTATGATCAGATCATCTCGGGAGGTTACTTTCCGTAGAACCCCCTTTTTCATCCACACTCATTTTTCCTGGAATTTCTTGTAATGTTTCAAGCATTACAAGGCTACTTTGAAACCTTTGCTTCTGACTATTTGATTGGCATTTAAATGGGACTTGAAATTGGAAGGTTCACAGCCTCTCACTCTGCCTTCCTCCTGGAAGTCTCCAAACTATATTTCTTGAGCATATCCTTTCTTAAATAAGACATGCCTCTATTAGAGTGACCACTTAGGATTATATAAAGCAATACTTCCTTTATATCTTTCAAGGCAAAGTCCCATTACCACTGATTGGCATAAGTTACTTCATTGAAAACTTGCCATTTACTCTTGCTAGTTGGCAGTTTAAATAGGACATGGTTTCTGCACTTCGTTCATGCAGCTCAAATGTTTGAACTGATTTGTGAAGGGAAAAAGATTGGACTCATTGGCACATCATGGATCAGTTATTATGTAAGTTCTAATGCTATGTTACCAGTTTTCCTGGCAAAATGGATGTGGTTAACATTTAAGTATGAAACCACCCCATGCATTTTTCATTTAATATTTCCATCAAACCTGTTTGCCACTTCTTATGCTGTGATTCCAAGAAATGCAGGCTTTGATAACAAAGACTTAATTTTCCCTTTGCATGAAAATATTCTAAACTCCAAAAAGCTTTATGAAATCGTAGGGGAGGGAATATACAAAAGTCCATTAAACAACAGCATTATGTGTGGTTACCCAGGAATTTACACACAAAGCTCCGCTGAAGCTAATGGCAGTTATGTCCTTAAGTTTTCCAAACAACAAGTTGAAAAATATACCCTCAAGAATTGTTTCTGCCAAGAGGGGCCAAGTATTTATAATCACAAGTGGAGTTTCTACAAAGGTCTGTGCCAGGCACTACAGCCCTGGCAAACATCCCTCCCAATTTGCAAGAACTCTACTGTTTTGGGCTGGAAGAGAAGCATGAGTACAAAGAAATACTTTCAGCTTTTTCCTAGCCTCAGTTACATTCAGAGTGAGAGAACAAACATATAAAAGGACAAAGGGTCTGGAAATCACAGCCCAGGCAGCCCTGCCTTGTGTCTAATAAAAAGGATTAGTATGGTCGACCCTACAGCAAATTGCCTGTGATGAGGGAGTAGGTTAGTTGTAATCCCTTTACTCTACCACCGAGTTGATTGATTAAATTGAAAGTTACAAACCAAATGCCCCAGAACACCTTGGAACCTTTCAGAGTCTGTGCATATTCATATGATCCTAATGACCTTCCGTTGGAAGGGAAAGTGTGCACTACCTGCAGGGACCCCAGGACATAGGGCTTGGGCAGAAACTAACTTTTCCACAACTGCCAGTGAGAGTTTAATTAAACTCTCTTTGACATAATAAGCTTGGTTCAATTTAAGAGGAAAATGTGCCCTGTTTCCCCCACATATGGAGCTTCACGGGGTCTTGCAGCTCAAGTGGCAAGAGCAATAGAAAGCAGAAGGCTTTCTCTTTACATCTGGCTCCTCGAAATGGCCTAAGAGGCTTTCTGGAGGGTTTGGTGGCTGAGACAGTGTTTACAGATGTGAGTGGCTTTCAGTCATTGAATGCAAATATTCATTGGCTTTGTTGCACACACTCTGGGAAAACCAAGAGGAAGAAGAGGAAGAATGTTCCTTTATCCGTCCCCCCTCCCCGCCACATTGAGATTCAGGACACAGCCTTTTCAGGTTTATTGGGTCCCTAAGCAACCTTTGAAGAGAACTGTACATCAGTCTGCTGTCCCTCCTGTGGCAGACATGGATCCATTTGGCTTTGCTTTTCAGCTTTCTGGTTCCATCTTTGGCCCATTGATTCAATTTTTAGGTAAACATTTCTTGCCTGCAGATCTGGGCTAATTCTTCCGCCCTCTTAAACTTTGATCTGTATTCTGAAGGCAAGATCATCAGGAAAAAAAAAAGAAGAAGAAAAACAAAAGCGGTCTAGCTTTTAGTTGAGGAGGTTTAAAGCAGAAAAATAAACTAAAGCAGGCAGGTGGGAGAGAGCAGGTTCTCTGCCTAGTGATGAATCTCAACACCAACTATCAGAGCAGTGTGGGAGCTGCAAGAGCATTCCTGAGATGAGAGAAACTAGAATCCAGGTTTCTCTGGCCCCAAGAAAGACTAGCCAGTGGTCTGCACTCTGCTGAAAGGCAATGTATGCTACAGACAGCCTGAACTATCATGGACTTGGAAACCAGCTCCAATGTGGAGTCTTCTATCTGAGATTTATAGGGCTTTAGGACAATTGCTGCTCCTCTCTATGGCCTCGTGTTACTAATTTGTAAAGCAGGGATAATCAAAGCACCTACCTCCTAAAGCTGTTTTGAAGACAGTCTGGGTTCAAAGCCTACCTCCTCCATTTACTAGCCTGTAGGACCTTGGGGGGGAAAATACCAACTGACCTTTCTGAGCTTGGATTTTTCACAAAAAAGATCAAATCTACATTATTGGATTATTGTAGGGTTAGATGAGTTAATATTCTTACCGTACTTAAAACAGACTTGGCATATAGCGAGAGCTCACAGCATTAGTCATTGTTATCTTAAAATGAAATAATGCATAAATGGTTTTTTGAGATCAGTACCAGATCCACAGAAAGTGCTGTGTCAGCTGTGGCTATAATGCACTTATTTCTAGCCTTATCAGTATGTCCCTCCAATTTCTCAGTCTTTAAATAAGGTTTTAGCTCTGATCTCACATTGATCTCATGGACAAATTCTCTCATCTGATTGGCTTCTGTCATCCGGTGAGAATTTGCTGATGTTCCAACCTCGCTCCTGAATTTGCTCCATATCCCAAATGGAGAGAGGCCATGTGCCAGGTGTATTTTATCATCCTTAACTCTACAAGTACCACTGAGATTGAATGGCCCCAGATTTTAAATGAAAATAAACTTTGCAAAAGGTCTCATACTGCAGAAAGCCTCACCAGCAATGAGGAAATAGTTAGAGCTTGCTTGCATTTGTGACTTTCCCCCATGTGGGGAAGGAATTTAATAACAAATACAGCGTACGTTTCACAATCAGCCAGCCAAACACATGGAGCTAGTCAGCTAATGTTAATTACAAGTTAGTATTTACTGACTTGTATTGTTGTAAATAAGCTAAGGGAAATAAACAGAGTTTGGGATTTATGTGTTCTGCAATGTCTGTTGCCCAAGGTCAGTTTTACTTGGTTTTCCTCCTCTTTTCCCCTTTCCCTCAAAACACACACAAAAGCAATTCTTAGGTGGGATTTGCCTAAAAGTACACCAGGGCCTGAACAACAACCAACTGGAAAAGATTCAAAGTTAGGGTGAGAAGTGAAACTGACATAAAATATTGATCTTAGTCCTGTGTGCAGCCCGTTTCCCTCTTCACCAAGCCAGGCCTTGCTCAGCCTTCCTAACGCAGCCTAAACTATCAGTTCTTCAAGGGGGCCTTCCCTGACACCCCACCCTGGACTGGGTCCAGTTCTCAAAGCCCCTCAACAACCTATTGTCTCCTTCTGAACCATTTACTATTTACTATGACTGCTACAGGTTTCCCTAGGTTATGCTCCTCAAGATATCTATCTATTATAACCTATAATAATAAAAGCATAATATGCTAGACTGGACAGCTGAATGACCTTCCAGACGTCCTTCCCGACAACCTTCTGGACAAAGCCAGGGCTGCGAGGGCCAAGGCAAACCACCGTGGCTTCGAGGGCTGAGCCCCTTGCACGAATTTTGTGTATCGGGACTCTAGTAGAATATAAAACTCACAGAATTCAAGATTAATCCTGAAAGAGGATTAGGACTGCTTTTTCAAACCAACTATGAAGTGGTACATCTGTACACCAATAACTTAAAATTCACTCAGTTGCCAGCTTTGAAATTGTGATTCTTGACAATCCTTTTTAATTTGATGGAGGGGTCATTGGCATTGCTTGACATTTTGTGCATAGAGGGACTTTAATATTTTAATATCTCTTTTCACATATCTGTATCAATATCCTTGTATATTTCTGTATCCTATGATTCACCTCCACATAAAATGAAGCTACTCTGGCCCAGCCAGTGTGGCTCAGTGGTTGAGTGTTGACCTATGAACCAGGAGGTGATTCCTGGTCAGGGCATGGTTGCCGGCTTGATCCCCAGTAGGAATGTGTAGGAGTCAGCCAATCAATGATTCTCTCTCATCATTGGTGTTTCTATCTTTCTCTTCCTCTCCCTTCCTCTCTGGAATCAATTAAAAATATACTTATAAAAAAATGAATTGAGCCCTAGCTGGTTTGGCTCGGTGGATAGAGCGTCCGCCTGCAGACTGAAAGGTCCCAGGTTTGATTCCAGTCAAGGGCACATGCCCAGGTTGCAGGCTCGATCCCCAGTGGAGGGCGTGCAGGAGGCAGCCAATTAATGATTCTCTTTCATGTTTGATGTTTCTATCTCTCTCCTCTCCCTTCCTCTCTGAAATCAATAAAAATACATTTAAAAAAATGAATTTCAGCAGAGAACAGGGCCCACCCACAACAGGGTTACCACTGCCAGTCACCTCCTGTCTCCCCTCCAGGATGTCACTGGTAGGGGAAGGGGGTGCCTAGTGGTAGGAAACTGGACTGGTAAATGTGTTCCAAAGGCAGCCTGAGCCCTGGACGGTCAGGGAAGCCATCCTGCATCTACCACTCAGGACAAGTGGGAGGAGCAACATAGACCTGAGCTCCCCAGGGGTGGCAGATGTCCAGGACAGGTGTGAGCAGGGAGGGTGAGTGAGTCCAAACTCCTTGCTGCACCATAAAGTAGATATGAGCTCAGCATAACCACTGGACAAAGAACAAGGAGCCAAAACAGGGCTGCGTTATGGGTCAAAGAGAATGAAGATAAAGGGTTAATCCAGCACATGGGCAAAACCCCCAGTTAGGGGCTTTGCTGCAGTCCTAACCCTCAGGACCTGCGTGTGTGATCTTATTAGGAAATAGGGTCTTTGCAGATGATCAAGTTAAGGTGAGGTTGTTTAGGACGGTCCTTATCCATAGGACTGACATCCTTATGAGAAGAGGAGATTAGGACAGAGGGACGACCAAGTGAGGACAGGGAGGAGGAAGCCCTCTACAAGCCAGGAGACTCCTGAGGCCACCAGAGCTGGGAGAGGAGCCTGGAACAGGTCTTCCCCTGGAGCCTTCAGAGGGAGCGCAGCCCTGCCCACACCGTGATCTCAGATGTCTGGCCCAGAACTGAGAGAGAATAAATTTCTTTGTTTAAGCCACCCCCTCCCCCACCCACAAGCGTGCGCACACAGACACACACACACACACACACACACACACACACACACACACACAGATTAGCTGTCTTCCCTAAAGGGTGACTTCCAAGAGCTGTCATGCTAACTGTTGTTCATTGCAGTACACGAGTGCGCAGCAAGATGCCTGGCACACGGGAGATACTCAAGAAACTTGAGAAGGGCTGAGGAGGACAGAAACTGACATCTTCTGAGAATCTAAAAAAAGGAACAATGTTCTTTTCTCTGTGGACAGGAAGGGCAGTCATGTTTTTCACCTCAAAAACAGAGAAAAGAGTTACCTATTCCTCTGGACCCCATCAGCATTTTATCCACACCTACATCATGGCACAAATCCTAATGGGCAAAAAAGCATTCATCAATCTATCCCCTACACTAGGCTACAAGTTCCCTGAGGGTAGGTGCCATGTCTTCTTTATGGCTGTATCACACTCTTGCCACCGATGCAAAGCAGAGTAGACACTGTGAGTATGAGATGGATGAAAGGACAGATGAATAAACTGGGCTCCTGGGTCCACTCCATCCCTTGTAATGATATCACAGAAATGTCATATAGGATAGAATCTAAACCAGCTCTAAGACTACTTTAAATATATTCCGCTTTCTTTAATCTATACAATCTGGAAAAATCTCTCGTATTACCTTCAACCTTGGGGCATGCAATTATAATTAGCATCTTCAAGGTACTATACATATTAAAAATAATATTGGACAAAATTCCTCATGATCCTTTTTGTCACCCTCTAGTCCCTGTGTCCTCTTTGCTATTTCCCCACCTTCTATAATGTTTTTATGGCAGACCCCGGAGGAAGGCATTGGAATTGGTTAGGACCATCACTGTATCCCCAGCTCCATCCAGCACAGTGTCCCAGATAGAGTTCATGCTCAGTACGTGTTATTCAATGGGTTTGCTGAAAAAAAGTCTTCTCTATTTTTAAGAAAATATGCTGTCTACTTAAAAAAAAATCATAGGAAGGAAGAATGGGTGTGTTCTAAAAATCTTAGTAAGGTTACTCAGAATTGTACACACACAACTCTTCTGAAGCTAACAGCATGTATGTGCTTATGTTTTCCAAACAATGAATTGAAAATATACCCTGAAGAATTGTTTATGCCAAATAAGGCTGACTATTCATGGTCATGACTAGAATTGCTGCCTGTTTTGTGCCAGCCGGTGCATTCCTGCCAAACGTCCTCCCAATTTGCAAGGATTCTTGGGTTTCACTTTGGAAAGAAAGCAGGAAAATGCCTCTTCAACCCAATTTATATGCATCTAATTCTTCATTAGCACTTACTTAGGCTACACTGATTAGAGCAACATCCTAACTCTGTTTTGAAAGTCCTATTTTGGTTGACAAAGTGGCATGGATTTCTACCAAAGGGCATGGAAACAAGTTAATAGAATTGTGATGCCAGTTGGGGTTCTGAATACACAACACTTGGGAAATGGTTCACACTGCTTCCGTGCCAGAGACACCCGCTGAGAGGTTGTCAGTCAGATATTTCTATCAGCCAAAGAGAAACATCAGCTCCCCATCCTGGTGGCTACTGGGCCAAAACTTGCATATTAAAGGAAAAGGGAAAAGCTGGCAGACCCAGGTGGCTTAGATCTGCTAATCACAGCTGCTAGGATGATATGCTCGGGGTATAACAACAAACGGCGCTTCTAGGCAAAAGTGCTCCTGAAAAGTAAATGGGATGAGGACCTTGAGCCCCTTCTTCAGACCTAGTCCAGCCCCTGGGGTTGTGGAACCAGGGATTTTCTTTGTTTGGAAGAATTTTTGCAAGAGCTGTCCCCATTCTAACAAGGCCATCACTTCTAATGGTTAAGTGTGTGGGCTCTGGAGCCAGACTGAATCCTGCCTCTAACATTTATTATCTTTGAGATGATAAGCAAATCACGTAATTACCTTCTCTGTACCTCAGTTTTCTCCTCTATAAAGTGGGAATAAAAACAATACTGGCTTCACAGGACTACTGTGAGGATGAAATGATTTAATATATGTAAAGAGTTTAGAAGAGTACCTGGCATGTAGTGTTATAGAATGACTAGCTATTATTATACCTCATTTTTTTTGTGATCCAGTTATTGCCTTAGACCCAATTTTTCATAATTAGGGCTCAATCTTCAGGCACTTATTGATTCTATAGGTATCTAGGGACTGCCTACTATGTGGCTGGGCTTGCTCTTAATATTGCCTTTTAGTTCAGTACCAGATCCATGGAAATGTTAGCGAGACCCCTGCAGGGGCCTAGCTTTGCCCCTCCAAGGATGAGGTCTCTCCCTTGCTCCTACCAATTGTTTCAAGCCCTGGAATTCTGCCTCTTAGAGCTGTCAGAACTGCCTGATGCCGGTGTCCCTGGTGTCCCCTAATTCTGGGAGGTCCCTAACCTGCCCAGTCACCTCCACTACCAGTTTCTCTGTGTTATCTCTAAGCCTGGTCTGG
The DNA here is from genome assembly GCA_026230045.1 of Corynorhinus townsendii. Lineage (NCBI taxonomy): Eukaryota > Metazoa > Chordata > Mammalia > Chiroptera > Vespertilionidae > Corynorhinus > Corynorhinus townsendii. The sequence goes on along the minus strand of JAPDVU010000008.1, from coordinate 34,278,430 downwards.
TCTTGATTCTGACAGTACCCTTAAAGTTTGTTCAAGCAATGAATAAATTATTCAACCCTTTATTTCCCTCTGAGGAAGAACTAGGAAGCCGAACCTTATCGCAGGAATTTGTGCTGTCCTTGCTATGATCATTTAATCTCTAAGGAGGTTTTTTTAAAAGAAGAAGGACATATCCCTCTAACCATAAACTATCCCTCCTCATCAAGAGAAAACAGACTTCTGCCTAGAATTGCACAAACAGAACTCCTCCATTTCGCCAGAACTCCAGGGAATAATAGGCCACCAGCTGCCACCTTGGGCTGCAGGTTTGGAAACTTGAAAGGAATTTTCCATGCTGATTACTGCTTTTGCAGTGTTCTCAGCTGCCAGCATATGGTGGTGGGCGTGGGTCTGAGCCAACTTTTGTGTTTCTAAATAATACGCTGTTCTCCTTTGCCATAGAACTTTGGGCATTCATAAATCAGCCACTTTCCTGCATGTACCTACTATGTGCGGGCCTTGAGAAAACAAGTCACCTCTTCACGTGTTTTTAAAACAATTGGTGGGAAAGCCAAAGTAAATTGAATACTCAAGGCAAAACGAATACAGTTCTGCTACTACCAACGCAGAAGTAACTTGGTCAAGGTCACAGACTCCAGAAGGGGTAAATTCAAGATTTAATTGCATCACCCTGGACTAAAATACAAATTCTTCCACTGGGCTAAATCCACCAGGACCTGACAAGTACCAGTTAATCTCGTGCCCCTCTGCAATTTGTACTCTTGGCTCCATAGCCATCTATGTTCCCCAAGAGCACCCTGCTCGCTGTGATCTCTGGGCCTTTACACATGTCTTGTCATGTGCTTGCAGCACGTGCCCCGCCATACCTCCTTCACCTGGCTGATTGCATGCCACCTGTTCATTCATAACATAAACCCACTCTCAGAAAGCCTATTCCCATTCCCCGATCTAGATTAGCAGCCCTCCTCTTTCCTGCTCAAGCCTTGTAATTTTTTTCTCACAACTATGTCCATGCTGCATTGTAACTGCCCATTCATGAGTCTGAGCCTCCCTCTTATGCTGATGGGCCCTTGTCTAGTTTGGTTCAGAATCCCCAGGACCTTGCATAGGATGTAGAGTATATATAACATGTGGCCAGTGAGTTGCATTAAGATAAACCAAGCTCTTGCTCTACCAAGTTGTCTCCGTGAGAGATCAAATCTCAGAATAAAAATCCCAGCTTTGCAATTCCCAGCTAATGGCTCTATGCAGGCTGAGCTCCTGGCCCAGAGCACCTGACCTCTGATCTTTCAAATGCGCTAAGATAACTTTTGCCTCTTACAAGCTCACAGCTTATCTCAGTCATTTTCCCTGTCACATCCCCATTACATGAGGATTAAACTTCGGGTTCCCATACAATGCAGCTCAAGTCTGGGGTAGTCCAGAGTGAGCCTTGAGAGACAAGGAAAGAGAGGTAATGCTGTATTCACTTTCATCTTTTCTTTGTTTAAAGTGAACTTTTAATTGAAACATAACACACATATAGAAAAGTTGGTAAATTTTAAGTGTACAGCTCACCATTTGCCATTCATTTGAATACATTCATGTTACCAGCACAAAAATCAGAAAATTACTCAGACTCCAGAAACCTCCTTTTGTCCCCTTCCAGTTTTGCAAAGGGCAGCTGTCCTCTTGAATTCTATTATTGAGTAATTTTACTTGTTTTTAAACATTTTGTAGATGGAATTTTATAGCACGTACTCTTTAGTGTCTGGCTTATTTTGTTAGCTTTATAGTTTGTAAGATTCATCCACATGGTTGCATATAATTTTGGTTTTTTCCTTTTCATAGCTGTATAATACTCCACTGTGTGAATGTGCCACATTTCATTTATCCATTCTAATATGGATGAACATTTGGGAAGATTCCATTTTGGCGCTATTATGAATAGTGCTGTGTAAGCAAGCATTCTTGTGCATGTCTTCTGGTAAATACTGGTATATGCATGCATTTCTGCTGTTTATATACTAGGAGTGGAATTTCTGGGTCATAACATATGTAACCTAGTTTTAGTAGATGCTATTAAATAATTTTGAACAACAAAATTATTTATATGTAGTGATGTAGCATTGTGATTTTAATTTCTTTTATTTTGATTACTATCTTGATATTGGTCATTTGGCTAATCTAAAGTGACTATTTTTGTCTTTTGACCATTTTTTTCCTATTGAGTTGTCTACCTTTTTCTTATTGCTCTTTAAGGGTTCTTTATATATTCTAGATGTGAGTCCTTTGTCAAATGTATATATTCCAAATATCTTCTCCCATTCTGTGGCTTATCTTTTTATTCTTCTAATCTTTGATGAACAAAAGGTTTTAATTTTAATCTATCCCATATAATATTTTTTCTTTGAAGTTAGCACTTTTTGTGTCTCACCTAAGAAAATCTTTGACTTCCTCCAAATCATGAAGGCTTTGTTCTATAGTCTCTTCTAAAAGCTTCATTGTCTTTACCTTTTGTATCTAGATCTTGAGTTGAACTGTAATTGAATTTTGTATGATTTGAGATAGGAGTCAAAATTATTTTTCCCCCCAGAATTATTTATTGGAATGCCCATTCTTTCCTTTCTGCATTAGGATCACCTTTGTCATATATCTAGTGGCTGATTTTATCTGTGGGTCTATTTCTGGACTTTGTGTTCTGTCATTCTGTTTCATTGGTTCAATTTGTCTGTCCTTCATACCTGGGAATGTTAGTCCTCCAACTTTGTTCTTCTTCAAGATTATTTTGGCTGTTCTTGGTTCTTTTAATTTCTGCATAAATTTTAGAATCATGATCTCAATTTTTACTTTTTAAAAATCTGCTATTATTTTTATTGGGTGTATGTTGAATTTGTGGGAAATTTAGAGGATATTTGGCAATTTTTGGATTATTGACTCTTCTAATCAACATATATGTTATATTGCCCATTTATTTAGACTTACTCTAAGTAAACGTATAGCTTTTTATGGAGAAGTCTTGTTCATTTTTCACTATACTTATCCTTTAAAATATATATTTTATGCTATTCTAAATAATAGCTTTTTAAAATATTAATTTGATTTGTTTGTCACTTGTATTTAGGAATTAAGTTAATTCTTGTATATTGACCTAGTATCCAGAGACCTTGCTATATGCACTTATTAATTCTATTTGCTTATATATAGATTATTTTGGAATTTCTTACTAACACAATTATATCTTACCACAATTACTTTCCGATCCTTATGCTTTCTATTTCTCTTTCTTGTCTTGTTGCACTGGCTAGAATTTCCAGTATAATGATGATCAGAAGTGGTGATAGTGGGCATTCTTGCCTTGTTCCAATCTTGTGGGAAATGCATTTTATTTTAGCAGTAATTATAGGGAAAGCTTTTAATATATTCTTAAGTATGATTTTTGCTATAGCTTTTTTGGTAGCTATTTATCAGGTAAAGAAAGTTCCCTTCTGTTCTTAATTTGCTGAGATTTTTAAAATCATGAATAGATATTGAATATAATCAAATGCTTTTTCTGTATCTGTGAAGATATTCATATAATTTTTCTGTTAATGTGATGAATTATATTGATGGAATCTTGAATGTTAAACCACTGTTACATTTCTGGAATAAACACTATATGATTGTGATATGGTATACTTTTTCTAAATAACTGGATATAAGGCCAATATTTTGTTTGAGGTTTCTGCATCTATGGTCATGAAAGAAACTGGGCTCCTATCTTCACTTTTACCTTCAATTTTGAGGTGGAATTTTTTTTTTTTACCTCAGCTTGACTCCTCTTTCAACCTATATATAGACTTGGTTCAATAGACTTTGCTTCTATTATTAGCTTAACAAACTTTCCCCAGAGCCACTAGCTTCTCTCTGACTGGCAGAACAAAAAGTCTTCCCAAAGACAAGGTAATCATGACTTAAATCCTGGTTCAACCACTCACAAGCAATGTGCCCATTGGCATTCTCTTCAAGCCTCTGTTTTCTCACCAATGAAATGGGATTGAAAGTAAGTTAGAGGATACATATGAAGCAGCCGGAACAAGCATGTGCTCAGTAATTACTATTTCTCCTCTCTGCTGCCCAAATACTTTTTAAACACTGAAGAGCAATGGCTTACTATTTACAGAGTACAGCTGACAGTTAAGATGCAAACCTGAAAAATGAACTAATGGGGATGGGAGAAGTTCTCTCTTTTTTTGTTTGTTTGTTATACTCTAAAAAATAAAGTTATTTATTGTTCCTGCTAAGTTTTTAAATACAAGCTCTTAGATTTTTAAAAATAGATAAACATTGCTAGAATTTATCATCCAAAGTGCTACAGTTTCTTCCCTGGGGTTTCAAACTCAGATGTTAATGGTGTATTAAACATTTGGAAGGTTTCCAGGAATACAGCCACTCTCCCATATATAACAATGTTTATGTGGAAAAGTCAGCTTGGAAGGACACTTTTAAATAAAGTTCCCTTTTCCAGAAATATAACCCCTATGCTATTTGTCAGTGCACAATAAACATTTAACCAGCCTCCACAGTAGCAATGGAGAGTCTGGGGGTGCCCTAAGATTATGTTCTTTGCCTCTAAGATGAGAACCACGTGGTTGATGAGGCTTTAAGAGATGTCTAAATAAATCACAGTCAGAAGTTCAGAAAAATTGGCTTGGAAAGGCTGAGTTTGAAGAAGGCTGAAATTGATGATGTCAAGAGCCAATACCTACAATGTTGTCAGGGGCTGGACAGGCACAGTTCTATTTAACCCCCTGGTATACCCACCCCAAGAGCTGATTCTGGTGACATCAGAATGGCCTTCTAACTATATCTAGACTTAGTTCAAGCTCTGGATCCCTAGAGGAGTAGAAAGGGTGTGGCCTTGGCAGATCTGATTATAACCCCTAACTAGCAGCTCAGTTCCCTCATCCATAACACGGGATGGTAACTGACCTACCTGGTATGACCACTGTGAGAACAGCAGGATGCTAGCTAATATCTGTGAAGTCCATGATGCTGAGAATGCATTCAATGAATGGTAGTGGTTGTGATAATAATGGTAACAATGACAACAGTGATGAAGACAACGTCCATAGCTTTGGGTAGATGGGTGCCGAAGGGTTATCTGTATTATGTAAGACGACTCTGAGGAGGAGCAGCCTCAGCTGCCTCTTGTCTAATCTTCAGACTGTCACTTTATGGGCCTCTGGGCCCAGACACATGATCTTACTTGAATTGAGCCATGTCTCCATTTTCCCAAAAGCAGAGCCTGAGGCAAGGACTTTGGTACAGACACTTTATGTAGAAGATGATCCAGGAAGCAGGAGAGAAGGCATTGGGGGAGAAGGAAAGGGGAGCGCATTTTGAAGTCATTGGCATCATTGTATCTCTGAAAAGTGTACAGACACCTCCAAGAATTACCAACCTCCCAGATTTGTCAGCTAGCACCTGCTCCTCTATGGGTAGAGGATGGTCTTCAGAAACACTAACATCCCAGCACTTGTTTGTAGGCCAACCAGGCCTCAGAGCTTCCAAGAAGGCCATGAGGCAGTAAATGGAAAGAAGCACAGTACATCTGAAATGCACACTGACAGTGCGAGTGTGGCCCACACCTGCCACCATTGTTGTGGCTTAAGTGAGAGGTCGATGGAAGTGAGTAAGACAAAGCACCAAATACAACTGCTGTAGGCCAAATCTTAGTTCAAGTGCATTGGCTCTTCCTGTATGCTATCTACCTGCCACCTGTGATTCACACTGTGAGAGACCCCGGTCCCCGGGAGGGTTTATCCTCTTCTGCTTCCACTTTCCAGGAGGGGTTACCTGCACACTTGGTCCTTGAACCTAGCAACAGTCCTCAGATCTATCCTAGATTCCAGAACTGTGCTGTCCAAATTGATGGACGCTAGACACACATGGCTATTTAAATTTAAACTGGTTAAAATTAAATAAAATTTAAATTGAGATTCTCAGTCACACTGGCCTTGTGTCACTGTAAATGCTCAATAGCCACATATGGCAACTGGTAACCATATTGGACAGCGGAATATAGAACACCTCCACCTTCACAGAAAAACTCATTTAAACAGAACTTCTCTAAAGTGAGCCTGCATGGGTCCAAATCCTAGCTCTACCACGTACTAGCTGGAAAACTAGGCAAGTCACTTAAACATTCTGTGCTTTAATTTCCTAATCTGTCAAATGGCCTTGTTCCAAGGATTAAATAAATAACAATATAAAAAGCACATAGTAAAGTCTCGCTAGCTGTTTTAATAAATATTATTTCCCAGTTTCTAGGGCAACTCCTATGTGAGACAGACAGTTGTTAAAGACACTCCAGCCCTAATCCAAGTCCTGGGTCCTGTGGGGTTCATCTCTGGGCTCCTAAACTATCTCCAGACTCAAGAACAGAGATGCTGCTTTGGCCCCTGCTTCCTTCTAAGACTCTTTCCAGTCTCCCATGCTGACTCCAGAGGGGAGAATTTGAACCCTCATTGCAAGCTTGTGACAAGGGCTCTAATGGCTGCTTCTGTCCATACACATGACACATTCTGCTGCCATTCCCTCACCCCTTGCTCCACTCACCTGATGGGCTTCTACTATCCCACTCCCCATAGCTGACTGCCACCTGAACCACAATTAAGCTGACCACACCACCTGGAAAATTCAGCTATCTTCCAAGATTTTGCTTTATCCCAATAGATAGGTCCTGTGCATGCTCCAGTTTGTTCCCAATCCTTATCTTACTTGGAGAAATGGAATATTAATATTAAAAGTAACATTTATTAAATATTTGCTATATAACAGAAACAGTACTGTTTTCATATGGATTTCCTTCTGTAATAGCCATAACAATCCTAAACAGTAGGTACCACTGTTATTTCTTTTTCACAGATAAGAAAACAAAGTCTTAGAAAATGTAGGTAGTTTTTTCAAGGTCACACTGCTAGTAAATGATGCACCACAAATCAGAAAATGACCAGGAAAAATCTAGGGCTCACGTCTTATGTGTCCCTTCTGTCAAGGATCATAGTCCTTTGCTGTCTGTTTTCCAACATCTAAAAACTGGTGTTTCATATATTTTGTCCAGTTTTACAATTATGTACAGAGGCTAGTCTAGTGCCATTTACTACATAAGAATGAGAAGCAGAAGTTGTGTGAGCATATGTAGATTTGGGAGTTGTCTGCAGACAGAACTATCTCTTCTCTGCTCTATACTACCTTCAAGATAAAATAAAAACTTACTGTTAAGACATTCATGTCCCTTCATGATATGCCTGGCTGACTGGCTTCATCACTGATCATCCCTTTCTTACACACACACACACACACACACACACACTACTTGACCTACTTGTGGTTTTCCATGTACCTCAACATTTTATTCTGCTCTGCTTTTGTACATACTGGTCCTTCTACAAAAAATATTCTTCTCCCTATCCCATAATTGCCTTGCTAACTCCTACTTATCCTTCAGAATGTATTTCAACTATCATAACTTCCAGGAAGCCCTTTCTGGTTCAGTCAGTGTTTAATGTTCCCTTATCTGTGCTCTTACATCACTCTGTTTTTGCCTTTATCAAAGCTCTGTTGCACATAGTTGATTGCAATTGCCTGTTGTGACCTGTCCTTTATGCCCTCCACCCTATCCTGCAGATTGAACATCTCAAGAACAGGGGTCAAGTCTAATTCTTCTCAGAGTCTCCTCGGAGTAGCACAGGTTTTAGCAAACTTTTTCTACACAGGGCCAGATAGTAAATATTTTAGGGGGGTTGCAGCTAGACACTCTCTCTGTTGTAACTACTTGACTCTGCCATTGCAGCATGAAAGCAGCCATAAACAGTAAAAAATAATATGTAAAATAAAACACTTTATTAGAATAAGAACAGGCAGTGGTCCCCCTGCTGCCCCAAGCACTCACATGGCCCCATACCCAGCTATCTCAACATTATCAACTATATCCCCCATTCTGCAATCTGCATCTCTTGCTGCTTGCTGATTCCTGAATTAGCTCATAGTATATAGGGTGTCCCAAAAATGTATACACAGTTTGAATAATTACTAATTCCAATGGGTTAAATCTAAAAAGAAAGAAACATCTATTAAGCTATCAGAAAAAAAGTGTGTATACATTTTGGGGGGATACCCTGTATGTCTAGTAAATGTTCATTCAATTAACTAATTTAATAGAATAGAATATTATTGTTGGAGGCCTCAAGGAAATACAAAAGAATATAACCAATTTTATAAGTGCAAGAGTTGGTTCTGGGTTGAAAAAGTGACACTTTTCTTGAAACCTTGAAGAAGGAAAAAAGGCTAGCTGAGCGACAGAAAGGTGAGGAATTTCTGGCCTAATTGACATATTTCCCCATGCAGAGCTTTTTCCAGGAGGCCATAGTGAGATGAGATCCTGAAAACCAGAATGGCTTGGTTAGAGTGAATTTTTGAAGCAGCCAAGAGCAGGAAGAGGCACAGAACAAGTACACGCTGTGTCTTGGTCAGCACCCAGGGGCAAACCCAGAGGAGCCAAGTTCTGTAGCCAATTCCAAAGTATCAGAAACCATGCAGATTCTGGAACTGAGCCTAGGACGAGAATAACAACGGCAAGAGGAAAGTGAGATCCAAGATGACTTTTATGAATAGAGCTGGCAGGTCCACAGCATTTTTCTATTGGTCAGTGGCCACATGGTGCATGGATGAATTTGTGGGTGGGTGGGTTGACCTTGGTCTTCTCAGAAGAGTTAAGTGATAAGGTCACTTACTAAAAGATAAAAGGTGGGAGGAGGCTAAGACTAGAGATCAGAGGAGTTCTGGTGTTGTTACTATAGCAAATTACAGGGTTCCCCCCCCTTCAAAAAAAAAATTTGCTGAGGCTGAGGTTGGATAACAGAATGCTGTAGTAAACCAGTCACCAAGTTGTAGAACATTCTCCAATGAAGTGTTATAAATGAATGTCAAGGAAATGAATGGGCAGCTTTGTTCAGGCTTGGGATTGGCAGGGGAATATAGCCACTGTCAAAGCAGGCCAGGAAATCTGGGCTGTCACTGAACACCTGCCGTATGCAGAACATCTCAGGGAATCCATTTACCCTGCAGCATGCCACCTCCCACACCAGACAAAAAGTCAGACACCGCTCTTCTTTTATCACTGATGGCCTTTTAGGCATCATTGTGAACAATGGTAATTTAGCACCAGCAATGACAACAGAAAAGGTGTCAGAAATAAAGTTACTGCACATATATTCAGTATATATGTCCCTGGAGTGGCATTGTAGACAAATGTACTGGTTGGCTATTGGTATCTCAAACTCACAAAAATAATCACTCCTTCCTGCCACTTCCCACCTGTTCCATCTATGCCTCATCCAAGCTATTGGGTGTAAATATCTAAACCAGATATGTATAGGCCAATTGGACACTGCCATAACGAGAATGAGGTATGCTAAACCAAATAGCTTTGGCCATACCTGAGAGGAAAAGGGGTTGGTGATGGTCTTGGTGTCTCTGCCATTGCACCCAAGACTGAAGCCTCAGTGTTTCACCAAGGACACCAGGGGGAATATTCCTTTAAGAAGGCCTCAAGCATTTACTTAGCCCCCTATCCCCAGATCTTCTAATAATAGGGCTTCTCTCTCTCTCCTCTCTTATTTCCTGGAGGATGGTGGGGCCCAAGTCTAAACTTCTGTGTATCTCAGTTTACTGGATTCTGCTTAACCACCTTATTCTGCAGGCCCCAGACCACTGTGTCATATTTAGACAACTCTCTACCATTTTTTAAAAATATATTTTATTGATTTTTTTACAGAGAGGAAGGGTGAGGGATAGAGAGTTAGAAACATCGACGAGAGAGAAACATCGATCAGCTGCCTCCTGCACACTCCCTACTGAGGATGTGCCCGCAACCAAGGTACATGCCCTTGACTGGAATCGAACCCAGGACCCTTCAGTCCACAGGCCGATGCTCTATCCACTGAGCCACGCCAGTTAGGGATCTACTATTTTTTCATATTTAGGTTCTTGCATCTGACCTTTCTATCTCTACCCACCAGTCCTAGGTCAAACTGCTGCCCAATCACCCAATCAGATTCTCTTTGGTTCCCATGCCTTTCGGAAACTTGTCTGGGTTTGCCCTGACTTGTTCCAATTTAATTTTACTGATTAACATTTATTAGCATCGAACCTATTTTATGTGCTAGCCACTAGTCATTACTTCAGCCTCAAAACAACACTAGGAGGTTGGTCTTGTCAATATTCTTACTTTACAGAAAAAGAAACTGAGGTTGAGAGTGATTAATTTACTTATTTAAACTAGAAAGTTTCAGAACTGAGACTAGAGTATATGTTAGTCTAATCCAAAAATCAGAGTTTTAACTATTTCACCAAACTACCTCCCAAAGATTGTCCCGTCTTTCCTCTTATTGCTCATACCTCTGACCCAGAGTCTCCATTTTCTCTCCAATGCCCTAAGGCAAACCTTATACAACTCATGCAGGAAATGCTGGTGGGTCTCCTATTTGGTCTCTTCACCCTTGGGCCCTCTGTAGTGTATCCTGTGGTGCAGTGTGGTGGAGAAGAGCTGGGCCCTGGCACCAGACTGACCCAACTCAATTCCAGTGTCTTCAATCATCTGTTTCTGTGATCATGGATTAACTCAACGTCTCTGAGTCTAAGTTTCCCTCATGTGAAAAATGAAAATTATAATTTCATCTGTATCAAAATGGTTTTATTTTTTGAGTGTTTAATGTGCTTATGTTGGTCCTTGGCACAGTGCCTGGCACATACTATCAGCTCAATATGTAGCCATTGTCATTCTTCCCAGAAGGAAACTCCCATCATGTTTTCCCCTTTTATCAATGCCATTTATCATGACAGGCACTCAGCACCCTCCCACAACCTGGCCCTGACTTTCTTTTTCATCTTATTTTTTTGTTTTCAACTCTTCAGCCCACCAAATGGTCTTCTCTGGTTCCTGTCCTCTCAGCAGAGTGTAGAGAAAAGAGTGTGTCTTCTGGGATCAGGCAGACCCGGGTTTGAACCCAAGCTTTGCTCATCACTAGCTCTGTGAGTTGGGTAGGTTCCTTACCATCTCTGGGACTCAGTGTCCTCATCTAGACAATGAGAGTGAGGTTGTTGTGAGCGTTACATCTAGGAAAGCATTATACCTAATACCCTTCAGTAAATGTTTAATCCTCTTATCTATTTTTAATAGAATCCTTTCCTACTGCCCAATCTTCCCATGGGAGCCTCCTTCAAATGAGAAAGTTTTCTAGGTCCCTCCACTTCTTCTGAATTCCTCTTGTGGATTCCCATAGTGTTTTCTGTCTATAATCGTTCAGAGACCTTTGTTTTATACAGTTCTTTAAAATTTTCATAGTCCTTTCAGAAACCAGCCCAATGACTATAACTCTGAGAGAGATAGTCAAGCCCAGTAATTATTCTCTTTTTTCCCCAGTGCAAATTGATAGTTGCAGAATAGCCACAGAGATGCAGATTGCAGAATGGGGGATATAGTTGATAATGTTGAGATAGCTGGGTACGGGACCATGTGAGTGCTTGGGGCAGCAGGGGGACCACTCTGTAGAGTGCACGGTTTTCTGACCACTTTGCTGTTGTACATCTGAAACTGGAATGAAATGGTATTGAATGTGAACTGTGGATGAAAAATAAATTTTTTTGAAAAGGTAAGCTGAGGCTCTGAGAGATTGAATGGCTGGCTCGTGGTCATCATGCTTTTCTCCCCTGTATCATTCTACACCTGAATGACTGCCTCTCACCTAAAATCATGCCCTTTCAAATTGTTTTTCAATGGATGCCTGGCTTGTTCCAACAGGGAGGGTGTAGAATGGTCCCTCACTCTAGCCTAGTGAGGGACCTAAAGGTATCTGTCATGTGGTTGATGTTATTCATGTGTTGAAATATGAATTAATGTGGTATGTTATAAGATCACTGTAGAAAACTTACAAATGTATTGACTAGACGGTCTAACTGGTATAATGACATTTATTGAAGGGTAAGAAATCACAAAGGCATCCCACTCATGAGGCTCTTGCTTCTCTGCACATATGCCTTTAGACTGAATCATTGGATGTTAGGGGAATTTGGAGTTAGCTATTCCATCCGCTGTGCTCTGTGTTCTTGTTTCTGTAATAACCCTGACCATGCTTAATTGTAAGTAATCTGCTTATCCATCTGTTTCTCCACCCCTAGACTGTGAGTCCGTCCAGAGCAAGCACCATATCTAATTCCTGTCAGTGTCCATGGCCAGCCACTGCACTTGGCACAGACTTAATGGAAGTTGAATGAATAAACCAGAAAGACCCATCTGGGCCCATCTCCTAATCCCCCTATGATTGTGCTTGTTCCCATCCTCTTATCCTGTTCCATATTATCTATTTCTTATCTTCTATACTGAATTAAGGCAGGTTTCATGTTTTACTCATTTTTACAGTCTCCCTAACAACCAGGGAAGGAGGAAATTATAATTCTTGAGTGTCTATTGTGTTGCCAGTAGTAATTGCACATATATTATCTCACTTTTTCAATAATTTAATTAATATAATAGGTTGATAAGGTAGGCATTATCATTCTTGAATTATAAAAGAAGGAGCCAAACGAAACTCAGGGAGATAAAGTAATTGGAATTTGACCAAGTTTACACAGTTAGGAAGTAACAATGCCAGGATTTGGATCCCTCTCTGTTGGTTTTAAGACCAATGGTTTCTTTTCTGTTGTTAGTTGATGTTTGTTTCTTAATAGCATGCAGGATAGCTAAGTGCGTTAGCCTAGTAGGTGTCAGGAACTATGCTGAACTGAGATTTTAATGTAATCACATTGAATCCAATCTGTACAAGCCTGCTCCCAAATGCTCCAAGCACAGATACTGCCACCTTCCCATTGGATCATTTGGATGAAATGCTGTAGGAAATGTGTACCGAGCACTCACACTGTATCAGGCACAGTGCCAGGTACTGGGGATACAGTGCTAAAGACAAGTTCTATCAGGGAGCTTAAGTCTAGTGGGAAAGCAGACATGTAACAAGTGGTTATCTGTGCTTGAGGAGGCCTAAGACAAGGGTTTCAGTCAGTCTTGGGATACTTCTGGGTATCATGAAGGAAGGATGAGTTGGCCAAGTCAAGAGTAAAGAAGCACAGAGGGACCAGCATGGGCTAAGCCACTGAGGTACAAAAATTGTAGGCAGGATGCCAGGCCAGCGTGGCTCAGTAGTTGAGCGTCAACCTATGAATCAGGAGGTCACAGTTCCATTCCCAGTCAGGGCTCATGCCCAGGTTGCAGACTTGATCCCCAGTATGGGCCATGCAGGAGGCAGCAGATAAATGATTCTCATCATTGATATTTCTATCTCTCTCTTCCTCTCCCTTCTTCTCTGAAATCAATAAAAATATATTTCTTTAAGTTGTAGGTAAGATAGGTCTGGAACAAGGGAGCATTTTGATGGCACAGAACAGGGGGACCAAGAGGTGCTTTGATTGGTTTCCCTGAGTTCACATCATGAACCAAAGACCAGCACTAGTTCCTGCTCTTGCTCTTACACAAGCAGTGCTCTAGGCTGAGATGACAGTTAGGACTTTCTCCCCACTCAGGAAGTGTGTGAGAGAAATAGCTGGCAGTGTCCCCATCTGTCTTCTCTAGGGACATGACAGATAAACACAAGTTTGCATCTCCCTGATGTGTGGGAAATAATGAACAAGCAGTTGGGCAGACCCACACGGTGTTGTCATCTGCCTGGGGTGGGGCAAGGCTGCCCTCAGCAGGCCAGAAGGCTGGCTTTGTGCCCATGCTCTTAATGTGCCCCTGGGGGCAGGGCCCATAGGGTAGCAGGTGGCAAACATAAACAGGATCCGGCCCTGTTGGGAATCATTTCCTAAGTGGTGGGTTGCAGTGGAGAGTTCTGCCCACAATGGCTACAAGGTAATGAACTGCAAATGTCAGTTGAGGCCGCCCAGTGCAAATTTTCCTCTTCCCTATGCCTGAAAATGTTCTTAAACTGGAGACTTTTTAAACCCAACCAAAGAATGGCAGAGAACTAAGCCAACCCTATGATGAATTATATGTAACTTAGTAAGACATATATATGTGTCTACATTCATCACATGCAAAGCAAACCCAATGTCACACTGGTATTGACTCTGCTCCTCTCTCTGGGACTTTAAAAAATCTCCAGGTTAAGATCTGTCTTGGTCCCATCCAGAACTTATTCTGCTCTCCTTTTGTGTCAATTATTAATTCCCACCTACATCCCACAACAATCATCCTCCTGCATGATCCTCACCAAACCACAGTGGACTGATCACTTCCTCATATGCCAACTGCCTTTGCATCCTTCAGCATAGCTAGCCTGCCTTCTCCAACCCCCATCCTGGGATGTACAGAAAAGCCAGCTAAAGGCAACAATGCTTATTCCTCCGAATTGTAAGCCTATTTCACACTCTACCCCTTTACTTTTGCTCCTTGCTGACCTCCACAGCTCTGCACTCCAATTTTGCTCCCTCTAATGCATTCTCTACACTGCTGCCTGGATGATTTATCTGAAATTCAAATGTGATCACATCATTCTCCTACTCAGAACCCTTCTGTGATTTCAAACCCTTTCAAATGACATCCAGACTCCTGAAGTATTTAGAACAAAGCCATCTATGAGTAGGCTTCTTCCTACCTCCCTGGCATTATTTCTTACCTCTTCCCTTGACAGTTTGTGACACAGCAATGCTAAATTACTTATGGTTCCCCAAACACACAGTGTTATTTAATGTTTCTTAGCCTGCCAGAAATAGTATTGCCTCTCTATTCTATCTTACAAATTTGATCAGCCTTTAAAATTCTTTCAGCTGTTCCCTTCTCTGAAACCCTTCCAAATGGAAGTGATCATTCTGGGCTGCCTCTGTGTCTTATTCAGTCATCTACTGTTGCCCTGTCTGCATGTTCCCAAGACTTACTTGTTCATAGGGACTATCTTACTCATCACTGCATAGCACAGGGCCTAGCACCGACCAGGTGCATAGCCAGTTCTGGTTTAGTCATTGTCCAATTATTCTTCCTCCCCATCGTTCAAGGGCCTTGAGTTTGAGCCACAGCCACACTGATACCTGCATCCTGATTGGCTTTCCTAGGTCGGGCCAATCACTGGTCTGCGATCATTGGTGGATCCCACTCCAAGAATTACGTGCTGTGGGAGTACGGAGGCTATGCCAGCGAAGGCGTCAAACAAGTTGCAGAATTGGGCTCGCCAGTAAAAATGGAGGAAGAAATTCGACAACAGGTAAGAAAAACAATCACAGAATAACCCCAAACCAGAAATGCTATCAAAGCATTCTTTAGATTTCTTTCCCAGGATCTCGAAATTGATAGTACAATGTGCTAGAAAACCGGCACCCAGGAAGCAGAATCTATTTGCTGAGTCTGGAAGGTCTGGGTTAGGCAGAGGACAGAGACACCAATGCCCATCATGTTGTCCTTCTCTGACTGTGTGTTTTCTTCCGTTTGTGCTAAAAGCTGCTGCTGTGGCCATATTGTTGGGGCACCATCTCTGGTTTCCTGAGGATCCATGTGGTGGCTTATGATTTGCTTACCAAGATCCAGAGGGTCAAGGAGCAACATCCAGGTTGTCTAAGCCAAAATTGCCATTTCCAAAGATAAACATTTGAGGTCTTTGGTAAATGAGGCAGGCATTAGTTCTAATCATTAGAGACTGAAGCATCGTTCAGGTACCATGTGCCATGCCATGTTATGTGGGTCTGAGAGCTGTACCATTATCTAGGTACCCACTCCTACCACTGAGAGACAAAGGAGAAATAACTTGTTCTGATGAGGGATCTTGGGAGAAGAGCTGTGTTTTCCTCCGGCCATTCATAGGCTGCCCTGTGGAGAGGAGAGGGTCCAGCTTTGGCCATCACTACCCACAAAACCCCTTTGGGCCAGAGAGAGAAAATGCAGGAGACCCCAGAGACACTGGGCCCATGTCTCCCGATATGCATGTGCCCACAGACCTGAGCAGCAAAGGAAGCTGAGTGTAGCTGAGGTGCTTCCCCTGGAAGTCACACATCTGGACTCCTGACCCCCACACACCCTAAATTGAATGCAACAAAGGTCACCCTCACTCCTACTTTAATCCCCTGAGAAATCCTTTTGGACCAAAGTCCCAAAATGCCCAGGAATCAGTTTATGTTTCTTATGAATTCAATTTAAAGTCTTTTCTCCATTCTTGGGGGAGAAAATGTTTAACTAGACGTTTTAGATTGCTTGTCATGTATTCATCACAAGTCTGTTTGACCAACTGCTCAGTGTTCCTCTGACTCTGGCTGTCCTGCCTGGTAACTGGCATCACTTATTCAGGCCATAGCACAGCTACGCACATTGGCAAAGTCATAGCATGCTCCTATTGGTCCCAGTCTGTTCCACTTGTCATGGGGGTGGGAGGGAAGTCTCTTGTTTGGGATCCTGAGGATCCATCCATATTTCTAGTTCTCAAGCTGGAATTGTGATACGCTGGCTTGTCAAGTTCTGTCATGTGGTATGGGGAAAACCATGTGTTACAAATAATGGTTGAAATACTAAAGTTTGCAAATAAGTTACATCCAAGGCAAAGGCCTCTTCATAATAATGCCAGTCTCACTTGTTCGCTATCTTGAGAGTTTTCTGGAAAATAAGGAAGCATGTATGAGTGTGAGACACTGAGACCGTGTTGTGCTGGTGAACGTATCTGTCATGTGTCATAGCAGCAAAAAGGTTGATAATTGATGGACAGGACCCTCAGCCTTAGAATGCCCCCCTTAGGAAAACATTCTTTGCTTGGTGTGCTCTTAGCCAGCACACCTGGGGCTGGCTTCTGTACCACACAGGTGATGCCTGCTTGTCCCAACTGGCTAGTGTTTCTGACATTAATTCACAGTCATAAGTTTAATTGTCGATACTGCACATGTCGATAAAAATCCCACTGAGCACGTCTCAGGGTCTATCACTGCCTTTCAGGTCCCCTGCGTACTAGACATGTACCTTTAGCTCTCACTTCCAGTTTGAGAAGACAACATATTGTCAGTTTTACAGATAAAGAACCGGAGGCAGTCAATAGCTAGAGAATACCAGAACTTGAACTCAAGTCTGTCTGGTTCCAAACCCTGTGCATAGTACCAGATATTAAAGCTGCAGGGCCTTGTGAAAATGTCAGTTGCCTTGTTCAAAACTTGTTAAGATTTCACAATGACAATGCTGTGAATTTCACAACTTGGAGCCTGAGAATCTATGGGTCTCACACCCACGACACGGGCCCTGCCCATCCACCTTCCCTGACCCACACAACAGCCCAACAGAGAAACTCCTCTCGCCAGCCTCTGACATAAGCCTGTTTCCAGAGCTGCACTAACAATGCATCGCACTCCCAGCTCCTTAGAAAGTCAGTTGGATAGAGTGCTTTCGGGGCCCCTTCACTTCCAAACACGACTTGGTTCTATCGTTCCTGCAAGCACCCAATTTATTATATTTTTATGTGAGTCAGGTAAGAAGCAACATAAAAGGAGCAGAGGTGGGAATCCTCCTAGAATATAAACATGTCCCCTGAATAACGGGGAACTTGTTTGAACACATCTACAAACTAACACAGTATTCTGAGCCTTCAACACTTTATATCCTATCAATCACTCTATCAAAGAACCCGAATCCAGACATATGTACTACTATTGGTAATACTTCAAACAATAAAAAAAAAAAATTAAAAACAAACAAACAAAAAAACACACAAAAGAACCCGAGTCCAACCAGGATGAAAATAAAAAGCC
This sequence comes from Corynorhinus townsendii, assembly GCA_026230045.1. Classification (NCBI taxonomy): domain Eukaryota; kingdom Metazoa; phylum Chordata; class Mammalia; order Chiroptera; family Vespertilionidae; genus Corynorhinus; species Corynorhinus townsendii. The sequence goes on along the minus strand of JAPDVU010000008.1, from coordinate 34,260,646 downwards.
CTTTTTTCCCCAAGAAAGACATTTATATGCTTACCAGCCTTTTCTTATTACAGACTTAGCGATCACTGCAAGTTTCAAGGGCATTAAAAATCACATCACAGGAGATATTATTGGAGGTAAATCTTATGCTAATGGCTTTCAAACAAATGAACAAACCAATAATCCCGTTAGTAGTGGAAAACTGTGATAATATCATTGAGCATAAATTTTAATGTTAATATAACTACAAAAACCAAGAAAATTCATAAAAACTTATAGCAGCATTATTGGCAATAATGACACTGGTGGCTAGAGAGAGTGGGGGAAGGGTGCAGGGTACACTTCTTAGGAGGAGACAGAGGCAAATGTGCTCTGGTGGGCACTGTGCATTAGCCTGGCAGGTCACAAATGGGCAATGCAAGGCAGGTGGGGGCAGTAGGAAACGGTAGATCACATGTGTAGGTAGACCCAGGAACAGAAAATGAGCTGATGTGTACTCATAGTAACGAAGATGTTACACTAAGACCATTTCTCCTTCATCAAGTGCACATTTATGGCATGTGTACTGACTGACTGTTTGGTTTGCTGCTGGCTGCTGGCCCACATCTGGTGCCCTACTCACTATGTTACCCTTACTAGAAACCTAGGCATCATTCTTGATTCTCCCTCTACCTCAACTTCTGCCTTCTCTCTTAAATTCATTCAGCCGACTCCCTCATCAGCACTGCCCCATCTAAGCCATCCTCATCTCTTGCCTAAATTCTTGCACTAGCCTCCTGATCTCCCTGCCTCCAATCCTCTTCCTATTATTCATAGTAGATATAGTTGGAAGTAAATCTTATGCTGATGGCTTTCAAACAAATGAACAAACTAATAATCCTATTAGTAGCAGAAAATTGTATTAGTAGATATTGTTGGAGGTAAATCTCCAGGCGCCAGGCCACTTTATAAAACATGAATCAGGTCCTACCATACCCTCAATTAAGTGTATTAATTTACTTATTCAACAAATGTATTGAACACCTGCTAAATGCCAGTCTTTAGAGATGATGTGACAGTTCATTTCCTGCCTTCATGGCATCTACATTCTAACAGGGGAGACCAAGGAAAAAATAAGTAATTGTAAATTGTAAGCATAAAGGAACAAGGGGTAACATAAAGGACAGTGGTAGAGAGGGACCTTTTTAGATAGGTGGTCAGGGGAGGTCTTCCTGAGAATTAGCCATGAAGCTAAGACCCCAAAGAAAAGCAGAAGGAAGAGATTCCTCTAGAGCAGTGGTTCTCAACCTTCCTAGTGCCGCGACCCTTTAATACAGTTCCTCATGTTGTGGTGACCCCCAACCATAAAATTATTTTCATTGCTACTTCATAACTGTAATTTTGCTACTGTTAATGAATCGCAATGTAAATATCTGTGTTTCCCGATGGTCTTAGGCTCTACAGCAGTGGTTCTCAACCTGTGGGTTGGGGAACTGCAGACACTGGACTGTGACGCTCTTGAACGTGTCATTTTCTGAATCCCCCAGGCTGCACTGCTGTTTCCTCCCCACTCCCAAGCAGGCTAGGTGTCCCCTGAAGGCAGGCACCAGTTGGCCTTCCTAACTGCCTCCATTCATACTCCTCCTACTGTTTCATTACGGTTACTTTTACCTCTTCAATTTTAAACATGTCTAATTGCTTCCTTTGGATTATTCTGTTATCTTGGGGTCTTTAGGACTAATGTTCCTTTGAATCGAACTTGCTCTCTCTCTGCCCATCACTAGTTTCCTCATTTGGTTTTGGGTTGTTTGATCATTTCTAGTGGTGTTTTTCTTTTTTTCCAGTGGGAATCCTCTGAGTCTCCTTGGGGTGACATTGTATCTTTGTCTTGTCCACCTGAGTTTTTATATCATTTATCAGTGGGGAATGCCCTACTGCCTGGCCAGTATAAATATGGATTCTGCATATATACATGGGAGAGACTAGGGCTTCCGTTTTTTGAAAGTGAATTTTACTCAAGGGTCTGGAGAGAGAGCAAGCTTCCTTGCCACCTTCCCCGGTGAATGATGGAGAGCTTTCTTGTATCCTGTTCATACTTTTGATCACTTTTTTCTAATGAAAACCACTGTCTTATTTCTGATGTTTTTAATGGACTATAACATGCTGCTCTGTCTGGATGAGAAAGTCACACACACACACACACACACACACACACCAGCTCTTACTTATTAAAATAAAATTCCAGCCTGGCCAGTATGGCTCAGTGGTTAAGCATCACCTGTGCACCTGAAGGTTGTGGGTTAGATTCCCAGTTGGGGCACATACCTGGATTGTGGGTTCAATCCCTGGTTGGGGTACATGGGGAGGCAACAATCTCTCTCTCTCTCTCTCTCTCTCTCTCCTCCCCCCACCCTCCTTCCTCCCTCTCTAGAATTAACTTTTAAAAATTAATAATAAAAAATACCTACAATACTTCCCAAGGCTTCTTGGAGTCAGATTGGGTATAATTGTTTTAGGATTGTCACCCTGCTGCACACAGCCCCCAGGAGTACCCAGTTTTATCTGTGTTACATTAACATCATTGTCCATCCTCCTTTGTCCTTCCCCATCTCATTCAAGGTTGCATATATGGAGTACATATAAGTGATAGAAACAACATGATACTAAGAGTGGGGTAGGAAAGGAGTTAAAGATTCTCAGTCACAGACATGATACAGAAATTAGAACATCATTTGAAAGGTGTGATTTGAGTCATATGAAACCTCTTGTTTGCTTTCAGTTGAGACTTCAAACAAATCAAAATCACAGTAGGACAAGCAGCCAAAGCGATTCAGTGATGCCTGATCTTTCATAAAACTGGTCTGCCTCTTCCCAGCAGTTTCTGGCCTCCCCAGTTCTGCGCTGGAGCACCACCAAGTCCTGGGAATTTTTCTAAGAATCTCTGTATGAGGGAAATGTGGGACAATTTTATTCAAAACTTATAGATTACTTAACTCACACAAAAATCTATTTTTACAGCAACTGAGCCAAAATATTGCAAACTGAAGGCAAATATAAATGGGGAATAATTAATAAGTTGCCTTAAGATGGTAGAGGGCAGTTTGGCAATATCTATCAAAATAGTATATTTTCTTGTTTTATTATATCAAAACATGTAACACAATATTTATCATCGTAATTGTTTGTAAGTGTAACATTTATGTAGTGTTGAGTATATTTACATTACTGTTCGTACATTTTATTTATACCTCAACATAATAATTCTCTATTTAGGAATTTGTCTTCTGGAAATATTCTCACACAAAGGTGTATGAGGAAGGAGATTTATTATGACACTAGAGGCCCGGTGCACAACATTTGTGCACGGTGGGGGGGAGATGTCCCTCAGCCCAGCCTGCACCCTCTCACAGTACAGGACCCCTCGGGGGATGTCCAACTGCTGCTGCGGAGGCAGGAGGGCTCCCACCACCGCTGCTGCACTTGCCAGCCATGAACCTGGCTTCTGGATAAGAAGTGCTCCCCCTGTGGGAGAGTACTGACCACAGGGGGCAGCTCCTGCATTGAGTGTCTGCCCCTTGGAGGTCCGTGCACATCATAGCAACCAGTTGTTCCGCTGTTTGGTCAATTTGCTTATTAGGGTTTTATTATATAGGATTGCTTATAAAAATAAGAGATGGAAAGAAGAAATTTTATCAATAGGGGACTGGCTGCTTTTATATAGTTAAATGCCATGCAACTATTAAGAGGAATAAGGCAGATCTCTATATTCTGAAAAGCAAAACAGTGCCCCTAGCTTTCTGCCATGTAGGGGGGAAAAAGGTAGGAGGGTGAAAGTGAAATGATTATGTGCACATATAAAATTTTATATGCAGAGAATGTTTCTATGAAACTGTCTCTAGACCAGGGGTTAGAACTGAAATGTGTGTCCACATTTCACCATCTGCCTTTTTGTACTATTTGTACATGTACAAGAATGTTATTTAAATAAACAAAGAAAACTTTGATAAGAAACGGAATACAACAAAAAAGACCAATACCCCAAACTTAATTTGTAAACTTCAAGTGCTATCCCCAAAAATACCAAATACATTTTTAATTATACAGACTAATTCTGTGGAAGAGCTACATAGTCAAGAATAGTCAGAAAATGCCTTAAAGAGAATAATGATTTGGGGGGGGGGGGGGGAGTAGGGAAGAGACTAGCTAAACCAGATATTAAAACTACATTCAATAAAACTGTGTGAAACTAGATCATGAATAGAGTAATAGCCCCAAATTCATATCAAATTAAGTAGATGAAAAAGTATAATTTCAGTCAGTTGGGGAAAAATGGATCCTTTAATAAATTATAATGACACAACTGGAAGCCAAGGGAAAACCAGTTTGCTTCATACTTCAATTCTTAAACCAAAATAAACTCCAAGTATATAAAAGATTTAAATATTTGAAAATGAAGATGTAAAAAGCATTAGAAGAAAACATGAGAGAATCATTTTTATAATCTAGAACAAAGTCCCTTCTAAGCATGTTACACAATCCAGAGGCCCTAAAAGAAAAGACTGATAAAAGTAAACTAAAAACAGTTTTTAATTGTGGGAAAGAGTCTTCAAAGTTTTTAAAGACAAAGTGGGAGAAAATATTTGTAGCTCTTACAATCACCAAAGGCCTAAGTTCTTTAGTATATAAAGAGTACTTAGGTGTCAATTTTAAAAGACCAATAAACCAATAGGAAAAGAAATGATCAAAATACATGGAAAGTTCTCAAAAAAAGAAGTTAGATGGCTTTTAGATAGTTTAAAAGATGCTCAACTTTATTTACAATTACAGAAATGCAAATTCATTCACAGAGCTACAGTTGACAGATACAGGAAAACAGATACTTCAGTATGCCAATTGTAGCAGCACAGACGGATACAACTTTGTGGAGGGCACATTTCTCTGATTCAGTCTTTGAGTGTTGACCCATGAATCATGGTTCGATTCCTGCTCAGGTCACATGTCCAGATTTCCTGTTAGATCCCCAGTGGGGAGCATACAGGAGGCAGCCAATCAATGATTCTCTCATTTTAGATGTTTCTATCTCTCCCTCTCCCTTCCTCTCTGAAATCAATAAGAACATATTTTTAAAAATGAAAAAGAAAGTGAGCAGAGTATTTATAGTGTGTTCCATTTGTGTTATCTTTTTGAAGATGTATGCATATATCTCTTGAAGGGTGCATAAGAATATGAATGGGGGTTGCCTCTGGGAAGGGGACTGAGAGACTGTGAAATAGGAATTGGGGGTGGGGGTGGGGGAGGGCCTTCCATTGTATTGCCTTTGGTGCCCTTCAAATGTTGTTCCATGTTTTTTGCACTATCTATTCAAAAACTGATTATTTCATAGTTGAAGTAAGCCAAACACCCAAGCTTGGGAATCTTTAAGACACCACATGAGGAAACGCGTTATGTGTTCTTGGTGGAATGTTCTCATCCCAGTGACCAACAGAGCTGTCTAGACTCTGCTCATGGAGTCAGGCCAACATGGTGCCAGTGTGCCTGAAAAGCCCCAGTTAGGACCTGGTCCCAGGGGCCAGGCTGGTCAGAGGCAGGGATTTATAATCCAGGTGGTCCAAAGCAGTTTGCTCAGGGAAGGCGTATGAATTGTGGCCAAGGAGGAAAGCAAAGGTAAAGTTGGTACCTGGCTTAGGTCTGAGGGGTTAGGCCACAAACAGGAAGAGCCTCAAAGTCCAGACAGCACGGGAATGGCTGAAAGGTGCCCAAAGGCCCTTCTGGTAGTTGGTAGCCACTTGGTCTAGGAAGGTCTGATGTCTTAAAGCAGTGGTTCTCAACCTTTCTAATGCTGCAGCCCTTTAATACAGTTCCTCATGTTGTGGTGACCCCCAACCATAAAATTATTTTCGTTGCTACTTCATAACTATAATTTTGCTACTGTTAATGAATCATAATGTAAATATCTGTGTTTTCCGATGGTCTAAGGTGACCCTGCTAGCAGTTCTCAACCTGTGGGTCACGACCCACAGGTCAAGAACCGCTGCTGTAGAGCCTAAGACCATCGGAAAACACAGATATTTAAAGGATCATAAAGGACTGGCCAGAACGTTCTCCAGAAAGGCCCCAGGAGTGATCACAACCACCCCTTCTCCACCTTCAAAATGACCAGGCAGTGTGTCTACATGCTTTCAGTGTTTAATACCCTGCAGAAGAGAACACCTTGTCTGTGGATTGTCCCATATTCACGGGACTCTAGTGCCAGCTGCCCTTGGGGGTGTTACGCAGAGTGTGGTCTGTGAGCTGGTGCCTGCCCACAGGCCATTTGCAACTAGTCCACGATACGCTAAGTCCAGAAGTTAAGAATAAACACTTAAAAATGGCAATTTAACAATGTCCCTGAATCTAATAATAAAAATGTCAGAACTTGAATTTTACTTTTTCGTTTATTGTTTTTACTATTACACTTTAATTATATTTTACCAAAATACAGTCTGCAATAGATTAGATATTTTTAAATGACAGCAACACACTGGTCTTTCACCTCAGAGTTGAGAACTACCTGAGTCAGGGTCTGGGGTACCATAGGTGTTAATACGTGTTTATCTAAAGTCACCACAGTCTGCTGTTTGTTTGCTTGTTTGTTTGCTTGTTTGTTTTATATGAGAAAATGGGGGCTCAGGAAATATATGTAACTTTCCCAAATGCTAATGACAGCACAGATCTGTAGCCTGAACTCCTGACTTCCAGTGCTTGGTTTCCTCTCTGCTGAAAGAGAAGAGGGATAGGCAGCCCTGAAAAATCTCACCCTGTATGGACTACCTTGTTTACTGAAAAACTTATGTAGTTTTCACTGGGCTGTTTCTGAGACTGGTTAGAGCCAGACTTTCCAATGAATATTTTCCATCTAGTGGTAAAAAGGTGTATGCACCTAGTATAGGTTCCATTCATTCATTCATTCATTCATGTGTCAAACACCATATTTGGGAAATCACTTGTCCTTAAGGGGCTGTTGATTTCTCGGGAAAATTTGTCATAGAAATAGGTGATTACAACACAGAGAAACCTGGACTAGGGGAGTCAAATGCAACAGGGCTGACTGAGCACAGATAGAACTTTCCCCTGCGTTGGGAAGCTGAGTTTTCATGAGCTGCATATTAAACTCAATATTTTGATGCTCAAAAAATAGTAGCTCCTTTCTTGTCTTGCTGGACCATCAGGACCAGGGTAGCAGTTTTTATTGTCATCTTCCTCATGTGAGGATGGACTCCCAAACTGAGCATGTTAGATTGCAGCCAGAACATGCGCTTTGGCTACATGGGGTAGCTGTCTCAAGAGCTGTATCCCTCGGCACCACTACATTTGGTCTTCAGATCTGTTTTGAGGATGGGTTGTTCATTTCGTACCTTGTGTCAGAGTGTCTCTGGAATGTCCCTCCTATCTATGCAGTTCCTTAGCTGTCTCATCCTGAAACTCCTAAAGGTAACCCTGACATTCCCCATACAAACAAGTTCTTCCAGCCCATAGAAGATACTCTCCATGGAGCCAAGAACCACCTACTGGTGGTCCAGCTTGCCATCAGTGAGAGATGCATGGCATAAAGGGGTAAAGGATGGACCTGTAAAGGGAGGTAGGGGTCATCTCATCAATGACCTTGAATATCAGGCTGCAAAGATTACAGATAGACCAGTAGAAACAGAGCAGCCCTGAGCAGGGGAGTGACCAGAGACCAGGGCATTGGTTCAGTCAGCAGATAATTATTGACATGTATTGAATAAGATCCAGTGTGGGAGACACATGACGCCATGCCCCCAAATTATAATGCACTCTTTACTCCCCTGCAACAACTTAAAATGCTTGTCTCAGAAGAGGAAAGAAATTAAATTGTCTCTGAAACTTCATAGTATATGAAATTAGCTACAGAAATTATAAAGCCATAAGTCACACTTCCAATGGTTCTGTAACTGTGTAAACATAGCAATTTTTCTTTAGGATAGAAATATATAAACAAACCGAAGAAATAAGAACCCTGTCTCATGGAGAGAGATTCTGCTGCCTTCTCAAGTTCTGCCTCCACATTATAACATCTCCCTTGATGCCATGTGGGCAATAAAGCTTAGAAGGCCTGGCTTTGAGGACTAAGGAAAATGTAACAGCAATAAATTTCAAGCTGCTGAGCTGTGCATGATGATAGAGTTTTGTATAAGGTTACACAGGAGTACTAACGAGAAAGTATCAGTGCCGTCTATCTTGAATGAAGGACCTCACCAAGTCATGAGCTGAATTTTAAAGAATGAAGAGAGTTTGTAGGTAGACAAAAGGGAAAGGCATGCCAGGGGGGCATGGCGGTGGGAAATACCTTCATGAAACTGTAAGGGATGGGAGAGTGCTAGAAGATGGAGTAGGGCAGGACATACTCATTCACTCATTCTTTCCATCAATGTTTCCTGTGCTCCTATTGTAGGCTTTGCCCTGAGATAAGCCAGAAGGCATATAAAGGTGCGTTAAGACAGATCTGACCTTGAAAGAGCTCAATTATCCAGAGTTCAGGTAGACAGAAAACCCAGAAAGCAGTAAAATGCCTTTGCTTCAGGAAAGGAAGGCCAATAGTTCTTTCAAAGTCTTGCTATTCTTTTTATAGCTTCCACTATTGTCTGCCCTGTTCCAGGCACTAGGATAGATTCCTTGCAGACTTACAGATTACAAAGAATCTTAACAACAACCCTGTAAAGGTGGTTATTATTGATTTCATTTACCCGGCAAGAAAACCAAAGTCCAGAAAAGTTAGGTAACTAGCCCAAGGTCGCACAACAATGTCAGTAGCACTGGAATTTGAGTTCTTTCTTTCTCTTTGGCTCTTTACTTTTCCTCCGTGCTGGCTCTCCATCCCTAGAAGAGCTTTCCTTCCCCCATCTATATCTATCCAAATTCCACCCAGCCTCCCATAGGCCATCCTGTCATGATGCCTTTCCTGGTTCTCCAAATGCATACTGTTTCTGCCTTCTTGGATCTTCCAGAGCATCTTGTATCCCTATTGTCTCCTTTCCTGCCTTGTATTATGAATGTCTGCATCTGCCTCTGGAAGAAAGCACACAACGGGTCAGTCTGAGCCGGGCTGTGCCCTGAACCCATCCCTTCCTATCCCCAGTAGATAAGCGTCTGTTGAGTTCAGTTGAACACTTTAGCCCTCGGTTCCGTGACAGAGGACTGCTTTAGCCAAGTCAGCTGTTCCACCTCCTTTGTGCCCATACCTGCCATCATTTCTCCAAACTACAGTCTGTTTCCCAGTGGGCTCCAGTTACAGTATTTCTTAATTTATCTTTCCATTCAAAAGCAAAATGACTGCTTCATTAATCAATGGATAAAGAAAATCAAAAGCCTATTAACTGGCAAGCCAATGGTATTCCCAGGGCATTGATCCATCTGTGTTATGGGTAGCATGTTCATTGATAGCTGCAGTTCCTGAGAGCAGTTCTCTAGGGTATCTCTAGGGGGAACTGGAATCTTTTTCGAAATAGCCTTTAAGTGCATAGAAGCATGTCAGATCCTTATTGGGATTTTTTTTTTTTTTTTTGGCGGGGAGACTATTTGCTTGTCAGTACCAAGTATTTCCTAGGATTTATGCATGCATCTAACCAAGAAGCACTGACAAGTATGTATGTGTTATCTGGAGCAAAATTAATTTATTCTTTAAAATTTAATGAACTCCTTGCAGAATGTATTCAAGAATCAGTGCAAATATAAAAGGTGTACTCATCTAGCTGCTGAACTGGGATCATGACTACAAACATTGTTGGGTCTTTTAATATGAGGTTTTTCTCTCTCCTGATTAGTGACCCCAAATATATATACCAAGTACATATAATATCCAAACCTACCACAAAGAAGGGGGTCAAAGGTTACTCTGAAGCCCTCCAGGTTAGGGCATAAGACAACAGCAGTGTTTGTTGCAGGGGAGGTGTCTGGCCTGGGGTAGGGCTTTATTTTATTATTCCAATCTCCATTGGCTTATAAGTTTTACAGTCTCCACTACATGCATTCTTTTTCAACATGCATCCTGACGTACTAGAGTCTAATATACTAACATCTAAGATACTTTTACTATACTCAGGACAATGCACGGACCTTAGAACACTTTAATTTTCCTCACCTCACTAACACCTTAAGTCTTACTGTTGCCAAATCATTAACTTTTACAAATTTTAGCCTACAAGCCATTATTAGTATCGTTTTGTGCAATATTCCTTTAGCATTACCCATATACTTAGTCTTTCTGTTGCTCTTCCTTCCTGTGCATTTCTATTTTCCTTCAGGGACCATCTCCTTCTACCTGAAGAACTCCTTTAGCATTGCTCCTAGTGAGACTTTTCAGGCAAAAATTCGCTGTCTTTATTTGTCTGAAAATGTCTCTATTTTGCCTTCACTCTTGAAGGATATTTTAAAAATAAGCTGGCAATGATTTTCTCTCAGTATTTTACAGACCTCATCATGCCTCTGTCTCTGGCTTTCATCATTTTCTTGAGAAGTCACATGTCAACCTAACTTGGTCTTTTGAAGATAACATGTCTTTTTCTAGAGCTGCTTTTAAGATTCAGTCTTTGTCTTTGGTTTTTTAGCAGTTTCATTACATGCTTAGCTGTGGTTTTGTTTTTATTTCTTCATTCACTGTGGGGCTTGTAGCATTTCTTGAATCCACAGCCTGACACCTTTGTCAATTTTGGACAATTTGGGCCATTATTTCTTCAAAGATTGGTTCTGCCTCAGTTTTCTCTCTCCTCTCCTTCTGGGGCTCCAATTGCACATATATTAAATTTTATCATCATTTCTCATGTTTTTCATGCTTTCTTTTCTGTATTTTCCATCATTTTTTCCTCCAGGCTTTAGTCTGGATATTTCCTAATTCTCTCTTCTGCTGGTCTTAGTTCTTAATTCCAGTTATATTTATCAGTTCTAGAATTTCCATTTGATTCTTTTCTACAAATTTCAGTTTGTTGCTAAAAGTCTACATTTTGATCCTATTTATTTGAACATATTAATCACAGTTTTTGTTTAAGTCCAGGTTTGAGACCTATATTTGGACCATCTGTGGGTGTGTTTCTAGTATATTTTTCCATTAGGCCAGTTTTCTGGTATGTCTGATAATTTTGTATTGAGTGCACTGTATATGAAAAATTGTGAAAGCTCTGGATGACCCTGTCTTCGTTCACAGAGCATCTACTTCTCGCAGGCAGTTAGAGGTGGGAAGATCACTTTAATTAAATGTTGGGATGGGCTGTTTTGAAGCTGAATGTCAGGCTTTGTGAGAGCTGTTTTATTTATGGTTCACCCTTACACCAAAAGTGCAGCTATTCTGGGTCCTAACTGAAAGCCTGGGGAGCTTACCAGTGTCTCCCCTCCTCATGGTTTCTGACTTCCAATTAATCTTCTCAAACTTTGAGGCTGCTGAAAGCTCTCTTTGGCCTCTTAGCTACTAATTTCTACTCGAATTTGCAAACTCTCTATCCCGTAACTCTTACAAATCAGCAAGTACCTCAAGAGGAAAAGCAAGCCAAGTGTCGGACTCACTTCTCTGTCCTTCCTTTCTCTTCAGGATCTTAGCCCAAGTCATCTGCTCTCCTGAGTCCTGTGAGACTGCCAAAAGCTATGCTCATCTTCTAGTTTCTTATGTATGACTGATGAAAAATCCAATGCCTAAAGGCGAACGCGGCTCAGAATATCTGACTCACTTCTATGCATTTCCCATCTCTCTAGCATCTTGGCCTTCAGGTTCTGGCTGCATTGAGAGTTCTCCAATGCTTTGAACCAAGTTGTTTTCTTTTGTTTTATCCATCTTTTACAGCAGTTCTTGGTAGGTTGTTGGTCTGACCCAAGCTAGTTCATTATTGTTGGAGGTGAAACTAGGATCTCTTACATAAGCATTTGGGTTCTTCTCCCGACATGCAGCTGTGTCTCCAACATCATTCTGATCCTTTGTCTTAAAACCCAACTCCATTTCCTGGTATCAGTACTAATCATATGGAGAACTCTGTCTTTCTATCTGCAATTGTTCAAAGCTTCCCCCTTAAGTTATATTTGCTGTGTTTGTATTTGCTATTTGTTTCCATTTCTAATTTATATTGGAAGATACAGCATTACACCAGGTGTGACTTTCTTCAATGTGAGTGCCTTGGCAAAATTCTGCAGTGGAGAAGGGGCTTATAATGCTCTGGGACTGTTCCTTGCAGGCTTTCCTCTGCGTGGAAGTCTCTCTCCTGCTAATCAAAGCACTCTTTTTCTGTGTCCTGCTTCTTCACATGAGCCCACTGCAAGGGAACCACCTGCCCCTGAGTTTGAACTCAACCTATATTGGAACTTTGCTTTCTGACTTATTAATGGCCAGTGCATGTGAATGACAAATTTGCTAGATATGTCATAATAAATGCTAATAAAATTGGGTTTTGATTTTTCCAAATACTCAAACCCTTTAAAAAATTTTAACCTCAATGGATTTAAAGTAAACAATATTAAAATTAACTAATTAAAAATAAGGAATTAACAGTAGTCAACTAGTGGGACTCTGATTGATTCTAAGATATCATGAAATTGTGCCACTTTTTTCAGTGTTTGAGGCATTAAAGATGAATCAGAGATTATAAAAGAATTTCTTGGTGCCTTTGAAAATGAATTAAATTAAAATAATAAAGAGTTTGCTAAATACATAAAATGAACTACATTGGTTATATATTGAGCATGAATCAGTGTGTAGATAGAACTGTTTAATCTGGTAGATGAGCTCAAATCCAACTGAACTGGGAGCAGCAGTGAACACTGTAACCTAAAACAGAATTTTAAAGCAGGGAATCATAAAAAGTAATACGTGAGTATGTCAAATATAAAACACTCCAAAAATTCACCATCCCTGGTTTCTACTTTAGGCTTCTTGAAAGTGGATCTAGTACTTCAAGATACTTGCAAAGCAGTCTGAGTGCAGAAACACTGATTTTTACAATTTTCCCCAATCCTTGACAGTTATCCTGTTCTTGCCTATCTGCAATATGTTTACCAACTTGTCTTTATTGGGTCATTCAAAGCCGTCACCTCCTTTTTCTCACTCATCACTCATTCATTTAAAAAAATTAGTCCTGGCTGGTTTGGCTCAGTGGATAGAGTGTCAACCACCAGACTGAAGGGTCCCAGGTTCGATTCTGGTCAAGGGCACATGCCCAGGTTGTGGGCTCGATCCCCAGTAGGGGACGTGCAAGAGGCAGGCAATCAATGATTTTCTCTCATCATTGATGTTTCTCTCTCTCTTTCCCTCTCCCTTTCTCTCTCTAAAATTAATAAAAACATTTTTTTAATAAATCTTTATTGTTCAGATTACAGGTGTTCCTCTTTTTGTTTTCCCCCTATAGCTCCCCTTCACCTGATTCCCCACCCCACCCTACCCCATGCCCTTATCCCCCGCCACTGTCTTCATCCATAGGAGTAAGATTTTTGTCCAATCTCTTCCAGCACCACTCACACCCGCTTCCCCCTGAGAATTGTCAGTCCACTCCCTTTCTATGTCCCTGATTCTATTATATTCACCAGTCCATTCTGTTCTTCAGATTTTTTATTTACTTGATTTTTAGATTCACTTGTTGGTAGGTTTGTATTTGATGTCATTTTGTTGTTCATAATTTTTATCTTTACCTTTTTCTTCTTCTTCCTCTTCTTAAAGAATACCCTTCAGCATTTCATGTAATCCTGGTTTCGTGGCGATGAACTCCTTTAGCTTTTTCTTGTCTGTGAAGCTCTTTATCTGACCTTCAACTCTGAATGATAGCTTTGCTGGGTAGAGTAATCTTGGTTGTAGGTTCTTGCTGTTCATCACTTTGAATATTTCTTGCCACTCCCTTCTGGCCTGCATAGTTTCTGCTGAGAAATCAGCTGACAGTCATATGGGTACTCCCTTGTAGGTAACTAACCGTTTTTCTCTTGCTGCTTTCAAGATTCTCTCTTTGTCTTTTGCCCTTGGCATTTTAATTATGATGTGTCTTGGTGTGGTCCTCTTTGGATTCCTCTTGTATGGGGTTCTGTGTACTTCCTGAACTTGTAAGTCTATTTCTTTCACCAGGTAGGGAAAGTTTTCTGTCATTATTTCTTCTAATAGGTTTTCAGTATTTTGCTCTCTCTCTTCTTCTGGCACCCCAAAAATTCGGATGTTGGTACGCTTAAAGTTGTCCCAGAGGCTCCTTACACTATCTTCATATTTTTGGATTCTTTTTTCTTTTTGTTTTTCTGGTTGGGTGTTTTTTGTTTCCTCATATTTCAGATCTTTGGTTTGATTCTTGGGGTACATTGATCTACACTTGAGTTTCTGTATATTCTTTATTTTAGACAGTGTATGCTTCATTTCTGACTGGTCCTTTTCCATTTTTTTTGGCATTCTCATTAAGGTCCTTGAAGGTCTCACTAAGCTCCTCAGAAGTGTCATCAAGTTTCTCGGCGGTTTTTAGAAGATTCTTGAGTAACCTTATACATGTGGTTCTGAACTCTATGTCGTCCAGTAGTTTGCTTTCCTCCGTTTCTTTCATTCGTGACATGTTTCTTTGTCTCTGCATTTTGGCTGCTTCCCTGTGTTAATGGAGTGGCTTTGTGTGGTAGGTGACCTATAGGGGGCAGTAGCTCAGCCTCCCCAATCACCTGATGTGGACGCTCTTGGTACACCCCTTTGTGGGCTGAGTGCAAAGTCTTAGTGTAGTTAAGCCTTAATTGCTGTTAGTAGGCTGGAAGGAATTGACCTCCAGGCCAATCGGCTGTGAGGACTTGCTGTGTCTATAAGAACTGCTGTGCTGGAGACACACTTATGGTGCAGGACTTGTTTCAGTGGGCCTTTGGTGCTCGCTGAGTCTGCCTCTTGAATGTGTCACTTATGGATGTGAGGAGTTGAAATCTGGTTTCTCACACTGACCACTAGGTATACTGGCTTCTGGATCTCCAATGGGGTGCAGGTCAGCTATTGTCTGAGTCCACCCAGCAGGAGCTCCAGCGAGAGCTACAGTTTTCTCCTCTTTGCTTGGGGTTTGGAGGTTTTGGAGCTGTCTGATCCGGGAGGCAAGTTTGCTAGGTTAAGCTGTGATAGGGCAGGCCTTTCTTATGCTAACGCTGCTGCTTGGAGCTTGGGTGGGTTTGTAGGTTGTGTGGGGTGGGGTCTCAGGGCGTCACTAGGCTAGGGCGTGGCAAACAGCCATGGCTGCTAGTTAGCCGGCTCTGTGTCTCTGACTGCGTCCCGTGCCCCAGCGTAAACAATTATTCTTGCGCGCAGCTCTGCAAGCAAGCCCCCCTCACTTTCCGACCCGGTGGCAGACAGTCCAGCTTCTCCCCGTAGGAGTTTGGGTCCCCTGCGTCTCCCCAGAAACCGTATTTCAGAGTAATCAGGGGCTTGTCTCCCTTTGGGTTGAAAAAAGCAACGCCTGCCCCCAGCCCAGATCACGCACCTCCATACCTCAGCTCTTCAGTGCTTGTGCACGTCCCAATGCTCTTTTCTCTTTCCTTCTAGTTGTAGAACTTCCACTCAGCCAGCTTTCCCGCGGTTCTGGGTGATAGACGTTTTGTCTTTTAGTTGTAGTTTTGAAATTGTTGTGCAAGGCAGCAGTTTAGGTGTTTACCTACCCAGCCATCTTGGATTCTCCTAAAAACATATTTTTAAAAAAATTAATTGCGTAAAGACAGTATAAGAATTGCTGACATCCAGAAATTTAGGGACATGCACAACTAATTCTTAGCAAACACACAACTCTCCTGTAAGAGCATTAATGTGCTGCTGTAGCCAAGAATGGCACACAGCTGGAGCATTCAGCATGGAGTGGGCTCTGTCAGCATTTACTAGAGAGGAGTGACAAGCATTGGTCAGAACTGCAAGGAGGTTAAGTGTCAGATAGTCAAGAATGCTTCTACAGTGCTACTGATGAGTACAGCACATTTTGCTCAGGCTGGGTTGAATCTTGTCTATTTGAAGTCACCTTCCTTGCCACCATTCCTCTTATCCTTTATATTCATTCACTGGCATGATTTCAGAATGACTGAAAACAGCTCCTTCCCAAGTCTGTAATATTACCTACGTTTACTGATAATAACAGTGAACTTTTGTGTATGTTACCAAGTGCCAGACTGCTAAACACTTTACATGAATCATCTCATTGAATCTTTAGAACCCTATGAAGTAATACTATTATTATCTTTGTTTTATACTTGAGGAAATTGAGACTCTGAAGAGTGGAATGATTTGCCCAAAGGTTTATAGAGAGTGATGGTAGATTCAGAATTTAAGACCAGGTCATCAGAATTCAGAACTCACATTTTCACCAACACACTTAACTGCATCCCTCATCATGGAACTTGGAAGTTGGTGGTGAGTTCTTCTTGTTTCTCAGACTGGAGTCAACTCCCCACATTGCCTTTTTTTTTTTTGCTCTGGTCAGCATCTATTAACTCTGCCCACTTTCCTTTTCTTTGGGAATTGATGCCTTTCCTCTCTCTCATTCTCCAAATTCTCCCTGACCCCCCAAACCTGGCAAAGTGCAGGGTTCTAACATCCTACATTACATGCAGTGTAACATACATCCTAAGTTACATACCTATTCCTAATTGACATAGGTAAGAATTTCAACCGTATTTCAGAAACTGAAAGACTTGTTTCTTGTTCCTTTTCAAAGTCATTGTCATGTGAATTATATTTACCTCAAGGATTCTCTGACTTTTTCTTTACTACACTGTCTTAAAACACACATATTTTGCTCTCAAGTGATGGAGGAAAAGTCATTTGTTCTCATAGATTATGTTTTACGTGCACTTCTTCAAGTAAATGAGAATTTATAAGTCAGAAACAACACAGAATCCTACACAAACTTGCTCTGATCTTACAACCAATCCCTACCTCCACCCCACTGGTGGGTAAAGAAATGAAATCAGCCTGTTTTATTTTTATTATTCTTTGGATTCAATGGTTACATACCCTTCAAGGAAATGAGAATAGATATTTCCAAGACTGTATCATCATACACAAGAACTCAGTAATAAGTACAATAAATGCCTAAATAAATCACGGCTAGAGTTGGTAACCATTCATATAATTCCTATAAAGAAGCACTAACGTGTCAATCCACATGATGCCCAGCCCCATTTTAAGTTAAGTGAATTACACAGCCCTCTTTTATCCAGTGCCCCTACTGTTGTGGCAAGTGTCTGGTTCATCTTATCCCACCACTCAATAGATTTTAATTGTAGCTGCTGCAGCAGACACCTTGAGATGCATTTCCTATAGAGACCATGGCAGCCTGCTAGACTGGCCCAATGATGAGTAATTTGGAAGGCCCCTTCCATTTTAATTACATCTGCAAGAGGGCAACAGTTTGACTCCAGCTCATTGTCCTGAAAGAAAAGAACTCCTAAAAGGAAAATAAAATCCACGGTGCGGTGGTCTCTACTTGTGCAGATCTCCTTTTCACAGTTTATTGCACCACAACTGTCAGCTCCATATTGGGAAATACTGGAAAGCCACTGGGATTTGCAAGCAGATTGGAACCCATGAAGAAAACATTATTCAGCTTATTTTTGTTTATTTAACTTGGGCAATTAAAATGCATTGAGTGGTTAAGATGAGATTTGCAGATGTTATGCATAAAAAGATCAAGAATATAATTAAGTCTGACATGCAGATGTACTTATTTATTGTCCCACAGAGGCAGAGCCAAAGACATTTTTGGGGTTTTCCAGAACACTCCATATTCATTCGTGCCCTTAGATGCTGGCACACACTGTTCTCTTCCCTCTCCTTTTCTTTTTGGATAAATGGCAT
Source organism: Corynorhinus townsendii (assembly GCA_026230045.1). Lineage (NCBI taxonomy): Eukaryota > Metazoa > Chordata > Mammalia > Chiroptera > Vespertilionidae > Corynorhinus > Corynorhinus townsendii. The sequence goes on along the minus strand of JAPDVU010000008.1, from coordinate 34,242,882 downwards.
CTTTCTGCAAAGCCCAGCTCAATTGCTGCTTCCTCTGCCCTGCCCTGCAGTCAGGGTGGTGTAGGGGTGGGGGTTGAAAGAGCGGAAGACCTTAGATGAGACATATCTGACTGGGAATGCCAGTGCTGTGTTGGCCTTGGGCAAGTTACTTTGGTCTCTGAGGCCCAGCATCCTCATGTGTACTAGTACATGGGAGGAGAATTAGCAGTCTCCTAGGTCATAGTTGTTATGCATAGTAAATGAAATACTTTATATAAAGCACTCGAGATGATGCCTGCTCATAGAAGGGGCATTGTGGGTATAATTTACTTTGTCTTTTGGCACTTCCAACTGTAGCATTTTTTAAAATCTTCTTTACGAGAAATGGTGGAAAAAAGATACAGAGGCAAAGAAGCATTGAACAGACTGTCAAACTACATTGGGAAGACAGGGGAGGTTGGGCAAGGGGGGCTGTAAGAGACCAACCAAAGGACTTGTACGCATGCATATAAGCACAACCAATGGATATAAGACACTGGGGCAGGGGGGAGGGCGGGCAGGTGAAGGCATGTACTGGGGGGTAGGGGAGGTCGGGGGGAGATCAATGGGGGGAAAAAGGGAGCATATGTACTACTATTTGTAATACTTAAAACAATAAAGAAAATGGTAAAAAAAAAAAATCTTCTTTACGGTGCTAATTGATAAACAAGTCAGAAAACAAGGATTCAAATTATTCTTTGTTCATTTCTCCTCCCCCTACCCAAGTAAAAAGCATGATCAAGTTTAGTTGTCTCTACCTTCTGTCTTATTTATTTTTTTAATGTATTTTTATTGATTTCAGAGATGGAGGGAGAGGGAGTAAGAGATAGAAACATCAATGATGAGAGAGAATTATCCATCAGCTGCCTCCTGCATACCCCCTATTGGGGATCAAGCACTCAACCTGGGCATGTGCCCTGACAGGGAATCGAACTGTGATCTCCTGATTCATAGGTTGATGCTCAAACACTGAGCCACATCAGTTGGGCTATCTCCTGTTTTAGATCTATTCACTCCTTTTGGTCCTCACTACTGCCTTGATTAAATACATGGTTTTTACATCCCTCGCCTCAATTAATGCCATAGTCTCTTTACAGATCTTCCTGCCTTCCATCTGAGCCCCTCCACTGCATCTCCCTGAGGCTTCCACAGTGAGCTTTCCTGTCTCTCCCCTGTAAGGTAATTAACCATCCCAGCCAGTTTGCCCAGGACTGAAGAGGTTCCCTGGATGTGGGACTTTGAGTTTTAAAATCAGCACTGTCCTGGGCAAACCAGAATGAGTTGTTTACCCTACATTTCCTGCTTAAAATCTTTCAGTGGCTTCACAAAGATTCCAAAATACACTTACTACATTAGTCAGTGTAATCCAGTCCCGCCTTCCCTTCTACCTTCATCTTCACCACACCCTCCTTCAACACACAAACACACACACCCTTTGCTTCAGCAATACTGAAACATCTTCCACAGATGTTTCACACTCTTTCCCAACCCTTTTCTGTCTTTTCCCCAGCAGTTCTTCTTACTTGTATTGTCCATTCCCCTACTCATTTCATCTGGTAACTCCTTCAGATCCTAACACATCATCTGGACTAAGAGATCTCCCCATTGCAGCTGCCATATATAATGCTCCTCCACTATGTTCCAATAGTGCCCTGGTTTGGCTTGGACCTGACATCTGTGGTCTGTATGCCCTAACAGACTGAGAGGTCCTGAGGATAGGGACTGTGTCCTCTCTTTGTAACTCCAGGCACTGTCACATTGTAAGTGCTCAGTGCTGAAGGAACAAATGAGCTGTTCACATTTGCCTCCCCACCCAGACTGTGTGAACTTTGCGAAGGCAGAAAGGACAAGTCTTGATATTATTTGATTTTTTTCCTCCCCCAGCAACCTGGTACCCAACAGGGTTCAAATAATATGTAGAATCAATCTATGAATGAATGAATGAAATATTTCTTTAGTTATGAGCCAGACAATGAACTTTCATAGTGAAATAAACTTCCTTTCAGTTTGTCCCCTCCCCCTAGCCATATGCCCTGGGCAAGGTATCATGCTGGCCCCATGCTTGCCCCAAGGTAGGTCTCAGCAGTAAATCACTGGGGTCATGACCTCTTCTATAGACACAAACTCCAGAAGAAAAAGGGTTTCTGTTCAAAGGCTGATTTCATATCTAAGAAAATTCTCAACTAGACTCCCTACACAATTGAGTGTAAAGGCCACGAGCACATGGGGAAGAAAGCTACACCAGATGAATTTCCCACTACAAAGAGATGAAATATGTGTCATTTCCACCTCTGCAGTGGTTTAGTCTTTTTGGAGCTCAGCATTAAACAGCTGGGAGCCTCTTTTGACAATGAAGATTCCACTGCTGATGGCAGAAATCAGGCAGCAGTCAGGTCCCATCCATTTCCTCCAACCACCTTCCCAGACAGTAAGTGATAACTTTTTCCCCTCTGAAAGTTTAATGGCAAGTTGAGTAGAGAGCTTAGCAAGGTATAAGACCTCAAGGGGTTTGGCTGCATAAAGAAAATGAGAGCAGATTGGAACATGAGTGATTGTTCTTAGAAGTAAATGCAGAAAACAGAGAGGACCAAGGGCCTGAGGTAACATGAACCTGGGATCAAGACCTCGCCCTTCTGTGCACATGCTGGGTGACCTCTGTTTTCTAATTTCTACAATGAGAAGAAAAAGAAAACCCACTTGGCACAGGGCATGTTCAGTATGTGCCCTTGACTCTTATTGTATTTGCTAAAATTATACTTTTGGTCTGAGAATGGATATTTTCACCCATTTGTAAGTTTCTTTATAATAATAACTAGAAGTCCAGTGCATGACATTCATGCACTTTGGGGGCAGGGGGCTATCCTTCAGACCAACCTGTACCCTCTCCAATCTGGAACCCCTCAGGGGATGTCTGAATGCTGGTTTAGGCCCGACCCCACCCCTACCTGCTCTCCCCTGCCGGCCTGGTTGCCCCTAACTGCCCTCCCTTGCTGGTCTGATCACCCACAACTGCCCTCCCCTGCCAGCCATTTTGTAGTGGCCATCTTGTGACCACATGGGGGTGGCCATCTTTGACTACATGGGGGTGGCTTTGTGCAAGGGTGTGATGGTCAATTTGCATACTACCTCTTTATTATATAGGATTCTTTTAGAGACTGTTTTCAATGAAATCAAATGTAAATGTATGGGTTTTGTTTTTTTTTTTTTTTTAATCACTCACTTTTGAATAGAAGGACAATAGTATATTGAACAGGAAAAAATTAGAACAGTCAAGAGGTGTCTGGGAAATGCAATAGTTCCAGCCATGTGCTGCTGGGGCTGACCAGCAGCTCCTGAGCAATGGACAAATGGATTACTCTGACACAACTGTTTGTTGTGAAAGAGAGGGCTAAAGGGCTGCCTGGCTAAAGGAACCAGACAGCCTTGATTGCCTGCCTCATGAGGCTTTTCCTGCAACAGCTGTTTGAGATAAAGTTTATCTTTAGATACAATCAGTAAGGTAAGTAATATTAGGAGGACACATGTGTTTGTAGTGTCTTTTAAGCAAGGACACCCAAAAGATTAAGCATAAGAATTCCAGTAAACACCCATGGGTCTGCTCCTGCACAGACTTGTTTGGAAAGGTCAAGGAAGAATTAGGGAACCGCTTTCGGTATACCCCTCAGTCAGAATTCCGATAAACAGGGCAGGCGGCCTTCCACATACTTCCTTTTTCTCAGAATATCCTCCTTACAAACTTCCAAGCAAGTCTCGTGTGTTCCACAACAATGTGCCAACCACGAAAGCTAAAAAATGGTGGTTGTAAGTTGCTATGAATCTCTGGAAAGGTCTGGAAACACCTATGCTCTTAACTCTCATATTTCTGCTCAGAAGTCTCTAACAGCCTTAACTCTCTTATATACCCCTTGGTGTCTGTCCTTATTTCCATACAAGATTGTTTCTGACAGTTATTCACTCACCTTCCAAGTTCTCTAATCTTTTCTAATTACAGTTCAATAGGCATGTATGAAGGGAACTTACTCACTTTCAAGCTAAGATTTCATATGGATCTGTAGAAGACAGCCCACCAAGGCTCAATGAGCAAGGATTTCAGAGTCTGAGGCTAAATTCTAATTCTGGCTACTTCATCTTTGCACAAGACCAATCTTTTGTCTATCCGCCATTAGGTAAAATCTCCAAACACCTGTCACTTAGTCAAAGTTCTCACCCAGAGCTAGAAACCACGCCGTCACATTCCCAGCAGACAGTCACCCTGCCTCTGCTTGAGTGCCTTCAGTAACAGGGTCCTCCTTTTTCTCAACGGCCGCACACAGTCGTGCAGCTTGTGCACTGCACGAAAGCACTCAGCTGAGGAGGCAAATGGGAGCTGAAACCCAGTTTCCTTTCCAACTGTCAAGCTGGGTGTCCCTAAAGGGATGCCTTTTTCTAATTTGACCATCCACAGGGGCTACTTTTTCTAGTTTTCCCAAAGACATCATATGGGCTAGCAGTGACCTTGTCAGGTCAGCACACTCCAGGGCTGTTAAGAGAGATTCTGCTCCCCGAAAAGTGGAAGGGACTTCTGTCTCCATCACGAAGGTGTCATTTCACCTACAAGTAAGCGGCAAAGCTTCACTTCCTTTGGCTCCTTTTGGTAAAGACCAAGTCCCCAGATGAGTCCAGATGTGGAAAGACCAGCAATTAGTGGGCATCCCAGTGAACGTTTTCTCAAGAAAAGACTGTAACAAAATAAACAAGGACCTGTGGCAGCAAGCTCTGCTTGATCATTTATCAAAATTGTCAAATCTTATCCATGACTGTGAAATGGCTTTATGGTTAGGAAAACGTACTAATAATTTTATTAAGCAGCAATTAAACTTAAATTCCTTTTAACTGTATTTGATGTCATCCTTTCTCTGAGCCCATTAGAGTAACATTAAGGTGTTTGTGCAGATAGCTAAGTCATTTCAAATTACTTTCCTGTCTAATGTGGGGGCCTTTAATAGCATACTCTTAGGTTGAATTCAATTTCAGAGACACCAGGCATGCTAATTAGACCATCTCAGTGTTCCTTGAAGAAAAAGACAAAGAAGACCTCCTTTTCCCCCTCTTTTGCTTAATAATGTTGGTAGAACACAATTTTCTGAGCAATTAGAGGTATAGACCCTTTGCTGCACAAAATCTCACTTGAACCCGGTAAGTATTGCTAGCAGACACAGCGTCTGGTTAATATGACACCACTGTTAAAATGTTTTTAAGATCTAATTAGAACGGGTAAGTTTTTCTCTCCTGTTAGTCTTAGTATCACAGTTAGTGTTTGTTCCAGCTCAGCCCTCTAGCATTAGAGTGGAAAGAAAGCAGGAAAAAGGAATGAACATTTATTGGGCACTTACCATCTCCTAAATTCTAGATAAGAAAGGCTGACAGTTTAAATCCCAACACCACAACTTGCCAACGGGGTGACTTTGGTACTTTACTTACCCTCTCTGAGGCAAAGTTTCTCCATCTGTAAGTGGAGATAAGCCATAGTTCACAGGACTGTTATAGACAGTAAGCCTCTGATCCAGGACTTAGGAAATGGTAGGTGCCTAATAAATGTCCACTTATGACCTATAAAACGGGGATGATAGCAGTACTCACCCCTTCACAGGTCATTGTGTGGATCAAATACAGTCATAAATGTAAATGGTTCTTGCAGAAGATGAAGTGTCGTATAGTTATAGATATGATAGGTATATCCTTTGATGTTGCCACATGAGGTCTTGGGTACAGTCTGCCTTCTTTCTGTGGGGTTGAAACCCTACATTTAAGACTACAAAAAAGTAGGAGAGAGAACCAGTCAAACCACATACTTGGGACTTTGGTAAGACAGATCCAAAAGAAAAAGAAGACAGCACCATGAGAAGGATTTGCTCACAGTTCCAAACGTGATTTGATGGATTTACAACTCTTGGGATGCCTCTGCTTCCCCATCTGCGGGTTAGATGAACTGGTGTTATACACTGTAGCAAACAGCACATTGCCCAGAACTGAAGCCCTCAACAAAATAATAATCTCATTCCACAATCATTTCAGCCAGTCTTAGTCCCTGGCAAACTTCCACCTATGTCATCCCTGCTCAGTTACAGATTGGCTCTTTCCTCATTGATCAATTAACATAAATTCTTTCTTCAAAGAGTCATTGTACTTGGCATCGATCTACTAACTTACAGCTATTACAATCATGATCGCAATTACCATTTGTCCAGACTACTTGCAATGCCATCATCATTTTCTCTCATGATAAATGTAACTAATAACTCCTGCCTCAGATTCTTTGTGGAATGAGGAAAGAGATTAATTTATTAATTGATGGATTAATGACTCATAACTGTTATAATCATCATTAATTGTTGTTACCTTTGAAGCATCAAATGGTTGAGGAGGTTGAGAGCTGGGCTAAAAGAATGCTTCTTCCTCTCATGGAAAAGATGACAGATGTCACCAGCCAGGAAGAGAATGTGAACGTCACCTTGAGAGTCCAAATGTGTGAAGGCTGTCACGGCACAAACCACAGATGTACCAACCCAGTCCTTTGTGTCCCCTGGCTTTCCCCAAAACTACCATGATTCTCTCAACATTACACACCCAGCCCTGGGCTGCTGGTATATCCCTCACCCCAAGACCATTCTTCACCCAGGGATTCCTGAGAGTCAGTCTGGCAAGATAAAATAACAATGGATTGTTGGTCCTACCAGCCCCCGGGGTCCCCACAAGCTCTGGTCAATGCAGCATGTGGCTGCAATCTTGTTACCTCATCTTTGAGAGAGATTCATCCTCCAGCACTCAGGGTCCCTGGAAGACAAAAACTCCAGATACTCAAGTCAGCAGAACACCAGGGTGAGCCCATTCCACTCCACCCCCATTCACACCCAGCTCTCCTGTGTGGGGAAGTAATCCTTGGAGTCACACAAATCTCTCTTGCAATTCTCTTAGCCCTGAGGCATTTCTGCTTAGACACCAGAGGAATGCCAATGCAAACCAGGCATTTTCCTGAATTATTCTGATCAAGCAAATATAGGATCACACATTCTCCTTATCACAGGGTCTACCATCAGCAAAGCCAATTATTTTCTCTTCAATCTTAGAGTCATTGGTCCTGGCTTTTGGCTGCAGTTTAGTTGGCAGTTTTGCCCATGGCGTATACCCCGCCCTTTACCATCCAAGATCTACATGAACTGTTTTCCCTTCCTTTACTATGAGCCCTGACTGTTGTTCAAATCCTGTGCCTCCCACCCTTTTCTCCTAAAGAGCCTTTCTCAGTCAGACTTGGTTGATATCATAACTCATCCATGGAATCTTATAACTGTTTCCTGAAAAAAAAAATGATGAGAGCAGACCAGGGGCTTTGTTCCCGAATTCAGCTCTGGGTTTGAATCTAGCATTTCACTGCTTTTAATTTAACTTTCCATAGCACTTAGACTTTGGTTTTCATGAATTCCACTTATTCTTCCTTGAATGGAATTCTCACTGAGATCGTGTCAGGCTAGTGGGAGCTGCCTTCCTAGGACACTGTCTGTGAAGTCTGTGTATGTTCAGTGGTGGGCCCTATAAACAGGAGTCATGCTCTGCACAGATGCATCTGTTAGGAGATGTATTTTGTGGCCTGCACATCACAGACATCAGTGAGGAGGTTGGCACTCTTTCTCAACCACTGGAGAGATTCTTCACAATAGAGAGGGTAACACGAGCAAGACTCAGTGAAACCTGAACCTACATGGCAGAATGAATTATATACCGTTTAATAAAGAGATTAAAATATATACAGAACCCCCATAAATAGCATATAAACATCATTACAGAGCGAAGTTGGATTAAATGTCAGTTTCTCCAAAATGGCATTGGGCAAGCTCTGGGCTGAGGCCCGCTGAGTAGATCTGCCCTGGACCTCCCCAATCCAGGTCTGTCTTATGGTGGTTCTGCTGACCTGCATCTCTATCAAGGCTGATCAGCACACTTTCTCATCAAACCAGCCACTTCCATGCATCAGAGCTGATGCTCACACTGTGAAGAGTTCTTATTTTTTTATGTCGGTCCAACTGATCTGACATGACTAGAGGGCCTTTCAATGCCAGATTTTGCATTAGCGCTTAGAGTCAATAAAGAGTGTTAAGCTAAGGAGTAAATCCTAATAATAGGCACCTCCCTGGGTTGTATGAGGAACAAATGAAATAAGACATAAAAAATGAGTCTGAAGAGCACACAGGCCTGGTTGTTATTATCTCTTTTTGAAAGGAGCTATTCTCTATTAATGATTCCTGGCTTGCCCTGTTGGACTCCCCTTCAGAAAGGCAAGCCAGACACATGTGACAAGTTAAACAGGCATAGAAGATATTTTTATCTGTTTAAGCCAACAACAATAAATGCATCATAAGACAGTATGTGATTAATTGCCAAGTGAATTGTGAAAAGAATAATTGCCAGAGGAATATGAACAAGGGAGGGCTCACTTGGAGATGGTGGGGGAGGAATAGAATGAGGCTCCGGAGAGGCTGTATAGACTAATAGCGATTTGTTCTGGGTCTTGTAGAACCGATGGAAATTTTGGTTGGTGAGGGGAAGGCATTCCAGGGAAGATAAGTTATATAGAGATGGGGGAACAGATAGGCAATGGGGTGTGCAGGAGAAAGTTGGGGGTGGGGGACAGTGTGCAGAGTAGGGCATGGGTGTAGTGAGAAATTGTGAATGATGTTTGTTCTGACTCTATACCTTCCAACAACTTAAACACACCTATGCCATATGCTCTAACCAAATGAAAAATAAGCTCCAAGCTTAGCTATGTCTTTTACCCAGCACGCCCTCCTTCTTGCTCCCTGCCCATCCTTTGCCAATCCAGCTCACCTAAACTCATAACTTGCCTATATTTCTATTTATACCCCTGCTCAGGCCCTAAGAATTTGATTTTAATGTTTGACCTCAGAATTTTACTGCTCAATTCTGGCTCAAACCTATAGAATTGAAGCTAACACTTACCTAGCTTCTTTAACTCTCCTTTAATTCTCAAAATAATCCTGTGAGCTGGTACTGTTTTTAGTCTCGCCCCACCCCCCCTGCCTTTTGCTGATGCTTGAGATGTTAAGGTCCAAGGTCACATTACCCACAAATGGTAGAGTCAGGATTTGAACCACAGCTGTCTGACCCCATGGAATGATTCCAAACCACTAGACAGATAATAAAGCCTCTAATTGCCTAAACCTACCCTATTGGTCCTTTCCTCTCTGTTTATCCTTTGATAGGATAGCTTACTCTTGGTCAACCCTTGGAAACTTAGATGCTGTCTCATGCCGCCATCCTATTGCAAACTCCTGGGTACCAAGGACATGAAACAGATAGGAATCATTGGTGGGGCAGTTCATCTAGGATCCTAGAAAACTTTCAACACCCACATTTATATTAAGGTTTCATGATGATTGTAATCATGAAGAATAATATTCTCAAAACCCATGTTTTCAGAAGATGAACCAGGGGACCCAGTTTGGCACTGTTCCACCCTGGATTGTGGAGAGGTTGCAAAGAGGCAACAATGCCTAGCCTATTTTGTGGTCCGAGGCAAGTTAGTAGTGTCTGCATTAAGATACTGGTGGTGGAAATAGACAGAATATGCTAATAAAGAATCACTCATTTCACTGTGAAATAAAATGTATTTTTAATGAAATCAACTTTCTCACCAACAGCAGAGTGTTTTCTGTAAAGAATCAGCTTCTAGCTTCATAGCTCCTGGGGTTCAGCTGCATCTCAGGTGTATCGTTTTCCCTTGGATTCTGTTCTTGAAAATGCTGGAAGCAACATGACTTGGGGGCGGGGGGAGGGATTCATACTCAGAAGTCAGGCAGGTCTGGTTCAAGCAGTGGTTTGGCCACTCAACTAACCATATGACCATGGGAAAGTATTTAATCTGTCAAATGGGGATAAAATGTCTGTCTAACATGGTTGTTGGTGAGGATGAAATAAGACAGTGGATGGAAAGGCTATGATTAGCACAGTATAAATGTCACATTTTGTACTATCATTTCTTAGCCAAACATCTCATTAAAATCCCTGCATAATCACCCATAAAATCTTGTTTGAAATAAAAGTGATTGGGTTCAACCAACCCTTTGGGAAGCAATTTGGCTTTCAAAATGCTTTCCACTGTGTCTTAAGACACATAAAAATGTTCATTTCACATCCTTTGACCCAGTTGTTCCACTTCTCGGAATCTATTCTTAGGAAATTGTCCTCGATACAGGAAGAGCATAATGTACAAGGAGGTTCACTGCACAGATGACTAAGAGTGAAAAATTAGAAGCAAACTGAATGTCCAGGAGCAGATGATTGAGGAGTCCTTGTGTAGTCTGTTGGCGCTCTAAAAATGCCTTAAGTCAGTATTAAATACAGAGTTCAGAACAATATTTTAAAATGGATAAAGTCAATCCTGGATCTTTTCAATCCTTATTCTTTTCTTCAATTCATTAACCAACCCCTGTCCTCTGAAGGGATTCCCCAAAGGGCCCACAGACCAGCAATTCGGTCCCCTTTTTCCCATTGTCTGCCATCTGGGCACAGATGTTGGGTTCATGCCGGAGCCCACTGCACTTAGGCTTCTCATCCCTCCGAGGCAAACATCATCTCTCTCCTCCCTCACCTCCCTTCTGCAGACACTGAGAAAAAATCCTCTCCAAGACGGGTACCCTTTGGCTCAGCTCTCTTTATGTTTCCAAGGCTGCTTTACCAGTGCATCTTCCTCAGCTCTGCCCCCACCTCACAATCCTGCAGTCTTCCCACTTCCAATTTCTTTACCATTGATTTCAACGCCGTTTGTTGTGTCCCTCTAGGCAATAGACAGTATTTTCTCAAGTGCTCAAAATTTTTTCATCCAATTAAGTGTAAAGGAGAAAAAGAATTGACTTGGGTGTTAAGTGTTATTTATACTTTTACTCTTAGACTTAGACTCTGAGTCTTGGAGCCTTGAATGCTTTGCAAAATCCTTCAGAAGAAGATAGAAATCTTATTCAACCACCTCATTTCAAAGCTGGAATCCATGAACTTAGAAACACAGACATTTAGGGTTAAAAAAAATCCAAGCCACACAGCTTGGACCTATTGGATTGATTGGATTGGACCTTAAGTATTGATAGCACTTAAGAGGAAAAGCATTTGCTTCCTCTTGAGTTTGCATAATTATACGCATTTTGTAATTTCGTAGCTTTGGCAGACACTGGGTAGCATTTGGCCTCAGTGCTTTCAGCTATAAGGACAATTTCATAACTGGGCTTTTCTGGAGAACTCGAACATCTGGACCCTGAGTGGCCCAGGCTCACCTTGTGGTGAAACCTCTGTGATCCTCCTCAGCAGAGCACAGAACAAGCTGTACAGGGCCCTGTCCTTCCCTCACTCCCAGGAGCCTCAGTGCAGGCTGCCCACAATTGCTGTGTAAGTTACAGGCATTTTAAAAAGTAAATAATCTTTTTTAATGTTGCTTTCTGGTTGCACAATAACCAGTAATTCAATTCCATATTCACTCAGCACTTACTGCATTCCAGGAGTCCTGTGCTGATCACTAGAAATGTTAAGATAGCTTATGTTGATCCACTGTGGCCCTTCCTTCCCTCTACCTCTCCTTCCTTCTTTTCTTCCTTCCTTCCTTCCTTCCTTCTTTTCTTTCTTCCTTTTTTTCTATTCTTAGGTATTGTTTAGATAATACTGAAAAACAAAAAGGAAAAAAATTACTTACAGTCCCATCATTTGAATATAAAGTGAGGGGGAAAAAATGTCTCTCCTTTTCCATCTCACCTTCTAAACCCCAGAGGAGGTAACTATCCTCAACAGATTGGTGTATGTCCTTCCCAACTTCTTAAATTTATATAAATGAAGCTCTTTCTATGTATGTATCTGTTTACCCAGACATTCTTGGAGAAACAGAATGACATTATCCTTAGTATCCTTAATTACTTTACTCATCATAGTATGGATTTTACCTAATTGTTTTAATGGCTAATTAGTATCTCATTATGTGGATGGTCCGTAATTTATTTAAACATTCCCTTATTGGTGGATTTTTATGTTGTTTTTAATTTTTGTGCCATTGCTATTATAAACAATTGTATAATGAACATCATATATACAAATTTGGGTTATTTATTTACAATAGATTCCCAGAAGTGGTATTAGTGACTCAAAGAACTTTGTCTTTTTCAACTAAAATAGTTATTACCAATTTGCTTTCCAAATACTTTCCACCCATTTATACTCCAACCAGCCACATGTGACAGTGCCCATTTTCCTGCCACTCACAAGCACTGGAGAGTCCCTAGAGTTAGAGTCCCTATTTTAGTTTTTGCAAATCTTGTAGGCAAAGCTATTACTGTTTTAATTCATATTCCCCTGACTTGTCAAACGGTTATATGTCAAACTTTTGTATGTTTATTGGCCATTAACACTTAATTTTTAATCACACCTTCATGTGCTTTAATATTGTTGTCACTATTAACTCTGAGGTATTGAATGCCAGCTAGGAAACCAGCTTCCCTAAACACTTGACGTGTATTGTTGTGTTTAACGCTATAATTCCAGAATGAAACAGATGCTATTATTATCTCCATTTCACAAGTGAGAGACACATGAGACTCAGGGCAGATAAGCAACTTACTTGTCTAAAAAGCATAGCTGGGATTTGAACGCAGGTCTGCTGGCTCCAAAGCTTTTGTTCATTCCACTATTCCAGGCCACCTCTTATAAAACTGCCCTCTTGCATGCTCTCCCAGACTTCTGAGTCTTCACTCTCTTTTATAGATTATTTTGTTCATCTCTCACCTGCCTTGATGGCCCACAGTAGTCTTGGGATGGGAACCCAATCCCTGTACCAACTGGTCTCTGAATCAACAGCACTTACACGAATAAGGACCAGTCTCTGTCTGTGAAGAGCACATAAATTAAGGTTATAAACAGTGCATTGACAGTTTAAATTTCCTCCTTAATTTATAAACTTGTGCCTGAGCTTTCTGATTCTCCCACAGACTTTCCCACTCCAACCTCCCCCGATGTAGAACTCCTTTAATGTAGAGTCACTTCTTTCTTCCCTCCCCACACACTTAAAACAAGTAGGGCACATTTTGTTCTCCGTGAACTTGCAGGACTGGGCACACATTATAAAATAATAAAGGGAAGGGAAGAAACAGCCAGGGCTGCGTGACTTTCTGGCTCCAGCGATTTTCTTCCAGGGCAAGTTAGCATCCAGTTCACTCTAGCAAACAGTCCTGAGCCAAAAGATTCCAAATCAAAGCAAAAATCTATCAAGAGAATTCTGATTTAAAACCTAAGAAAACAGGCTGTACATATTTTTAGAACAACTCAGAAAAGAATACATCTGTGACTTGAAACAGCTGGAAATCTACTTTTTGCCAAAATTGTGATGATTACGAAAGCTGTAAGGAAGAGGCGTTCAAGATCCAAGCAGTCCTGTATTTTTTTGTACATTCAACTTCTGAATAACCTTCACTTTCATACATTAGGAACCTACCTCTCTCAGCTGCTGTGAACACCGAATGCCAGCCAGCCGCACAGCTTGTACAGCAGTATTTGTGTAACTACTTGAGGATTTTACTGTGTTTTGCCCTTATTGACTTTGTAAAAAGGGTGGTAAACCAAAAGAATAAAAGTGATAAGAAGCATAGGTCCTGTAAACAAGCTCACAATGTATCTGAGAAAATAGAAGAAATTGTGAGGCGTGCTGAAAACAGGATAGCATTAGCCTCAGAGAGTAATTGGGCTTAAGCCAGCCAACCATGTGTTCAGTTCCAAAGGAAAACAACGAAATTAAAGAACACGTGTTGAAAATGTTGGTAGCAAATTGTGAGTAAAAGACAAAGTGTCATTAGGGAGTGTAAAAAAAATTTTTTTTTTTTTTAGTTTACTGAAAATAAAACCTTCTCTTACCCTAGGGCAGGGTCTCTCTTATTCACTATTATGTCCCAGTTCTTCCTGGCACTTAATAGATGGTCCATAAATAGGTCAGCTGCAACATTGCTAAGGACTTCATTGTGCACAAAAGTAAAGGTATATTTTCCTGCCCTTAAATATAGGAAAAGCAGGAAAGAAAGGATTCCTATGTCTGCTCTGTTACTGGCCTTATGATGGATCAGTGTCTCACAAGGGCACAGAGCAAATTTGAGTAGAAAGAGTGACAATGAAGGCCTTTTTGTAAGACTGTTGTCCAAATGCTCTTCTATAGCACTGCACCACTTCTTCCAATCCACACACACACACACACACACACACACACACACACACACACACACACCTGACCGAAGGGAGGCAAAACACCCTGCCAGTTCATGTGTCCCAAAGACAGGCAGAGCTTTGGAGTGAGGTGTCTCTCATTAGAGAATGCAGTGTTTGGAGGGCATGTAGGACTGGAAGCTGTGCTCAGAAGGAGACTCAAAATCAAGATCAAAGCCAATAATCCAAACCAAAGAATAAAATAGTGAAGCCAAAAATTGGACACAGTTGAGGTCAGACACTGGAGAAGTATTTCAGTAGTGCCAATGCCACAAGCAAAGAAGAAAAACAGTTTCAGCAATAGGTGAGATCGAGAGAAAGGTAAGAGCAGGGTGAGCCTGAAATTCCAAGATTGGAAACAGAAGGGTTGGCAGGAAGACCTAGGAGATGGTCAGATGGTTCCGCAAAGATAAAGCCTCCTTCGAAGGCCCTAGCCCCTAGCCTCACCTCCATTGCCACACCACCCCAATCTTAAAGACATCACACTCTTTGAACTTCATCTGTGATGGCTTGTGAACATGTTGAAGGCCCAGGAGGCATTGTGGTAAAAATACATGCATGTATGCAGACATACATATATACATAACTACATATTTATCATTCTGTTCAAGGGTTTTTGAGGATGCTAACCCTGCTTATCCCAAAGATAAACAAGGTAGTTATTCATTTCACTTGATGTGACCTTAAGGTTTACTTTAAGTGAATTCACATTCAATGTGTCTTGTCTTCAAAAAGTTGCTATAGTGATGCTTAGAGAGGCGGGTTTTTCATTGCTAAGCCTGCCTTAGCTTTGCATTCCCCCCGTTGGTCTTCCTCAGACAAACAAAGCTGGGATACTGTCCCCACAGCACAGGTATTGCCTGGGAGTCCCAAGGTAATGGTGGCTAGGGGATCTGATCAGCTAAGACCACTAATCAGGTCACAGTGTACAAATTTTTTTTCCTAAGAATAAGTCATGTGTTATTTCAAATCCTAGAAAAGATTAAGTACTGGAGGCAGAATATTCATCAGTGTCTGTATGGGAAGGAGGTAATAGGAGGGAACACATATCCAGAATCTCACCATTGCTTCTCAGACAATGCCCTCAAGTGGAAATCTACAAGCTGAGTTATAATTCTGTCTTGAACTCGAACCCCACCTCGGCTTCCAACCACAGTCATGTCCTGATGGAAAATTGTTATTCTCTCTTCCTGGTGAGGAGACACTAAAATATACCATCAGTTGGTACTCTCCCCTCTGCTAACCAGGGAGGCCCGCAGGGGACCCTTGAAGAGAATTGCCACAAAGTCTTTTGACAGCAATGCCCATTAATAGCTTTCATGGTTTCCTGCTCACCAGTGTAGCTCTTTGGTGGCTGTAAGACTCAGCAGTGCTTCTAAAGGCAACAATTTAGCCCACTGCATGGGAAAACATATTTGCCAATGATATCAATGATAAGGGTTTAATCTCCAACATTTACAGGGAGCTCTTGCAGCTTAACAAAAAGAAGATAAACAACCCAATCAAAAAATGGGCAACTGATCTAAATAGACACTTTTCAAAAGAAGACAGAAGGAAGGCAAAGAGACATATGAAAATATGCTCAAAGTCACTAATCATCAGAGAGATGCAAATCAAAACAACAATGCGGTACCATCTCACACCTGTCAGAATGGCTATCATCAACAAATCAACAAATGACAAGTGCTGGTGAGGATGTGGAGAAAAGGGAACCCTCGTGCACTGCTGGTGGGGATGTAGACTGGTGCAACCACTGTGGAGAACAGTATTTTTCCTCAAAAAACTAAAAATGGAACTCCCATTTGACCCAGTGATCCCACTTCTAGGAATATATCCCAAGAAGCTAGAAACACCAATCAGAAAGGATATATGCACCCCTATGTTCATAGCAGCACAATTCACCATAGCTAAGATTTGGAAACAGCCTAAGTGCCCATCAGCAGATGAGTGGATTAAAAAACTGTGGTACATCTACACAATGGAATACTACACTGCGGTAAAAAAGGAGTTCTTACCATTTGCAACAACATGGATGGAGATGGAGAGCATTATGCTAAGTGAAATAAGCCAGGCAGAGAAAGATAAATATCACATGATCTCACTTATTTGTGGAATATAATGAATAACACAATCTGATGAACAAAAATAGATCCAGAGACAGAGAAGCATCAATCAGAACGTCAAACCTCAAGGAAGGTAGGGAAGGGTTGGGGTAAGGGGGAGAGATCAACCAAAGAACTTATATGCATGTATGTAAGCCTAATCAATGGACACAGACAACAGGGGCTGGGGGCATGAATGGGAGGTGGGGGGTAATGGGGGAATATGGACACATATGTAATACCTTAATCAATAAAGAAATTTAAAAAAAAATAAAGGCAACAATTTAGAAAAGGACCCTGTTGAGCCCCTATTGAAGCTGAGTTGCTGCACAGTTGCCCAAGAAACATCTTTCTTTAGAAACTTCCTCAGGCCCACTGAGATTGCTTTTAGAAAATGAACTTGCACTGGGAGCTACCCCCAGAGGCCCTTCTTCCAGTGCCCAGCATAGCTCAGTGGTTCCAGCCCTTTTCGTTAAGGATGAACTTCACCTCCCCCAAGTTTTTGTCTTCCCGCCCACTTCTCACTTGGTGAGGCAGAATATTCCTATGAAACCTTCCCACTGGTGGCTGAGATTTAATCTCAAGGGTATCTGGCAAAAGCTCTAGTAAAGTATATGCCTCTGGGCATGTAATTGAATAATGACAGTCCTAAGTAGCCTTCAGCTTCTTAAGCAATAAATGCAAAAAGAAACTTCATTAGTGACTCTGACTAGAATGACAAATGTCAGCCACTGGGTCAGCTTAATGCTTAAGGGTAGATTTCAGCAGTGAAATACTCACAGCAAAACCTCAAGTGAAAGAATGCTAGAGAGCAATGGGAAAGAATTGAGCATCCAGAACCACTCCACAAAAAAATAGGGTCTGCCCTGGCTGACACAGTAAATGTGTGTGTTTACTCACTCATCTAGTTCATTACAAAGCACCAATCACAAAGATATTTGTCTTCTTTCCTGCTCTGGTAAGCTAATTACAAAGTAATTAAATTAGCTAAGAATAAATTAGTTGTTATCAAACAAAAAGCAAAGGCATTCTTCTAAAAATTATTTAGAGTAAAACGCTGGCTTGAATGATAATTCCAGATGGAGAAATAGTTTCTTTCTTTTACTAATGTATTTATTATTTTAAAAGAAACTTCTACATTTAAAGGCATACCTAAATACTTATTCTACCTTTAATGAATGACAAATAAAAGACAGCATGTTTGAATTCTTGCCAACAAGCGAGAGGACAGGCTATGTGAAATATTTACACGATGGTCCTTGTCAGCCGAGGTCGCTGAGATATTGAAATGTCTTCAGTGGTGAATAAGTGGTGTGGAAATTAATGGTGCTTGCTGAAGGTATTATCACCTGATTTAGCTGCCTCACCACATGTCATTACTAAGTAGCTAGAAATAATGCCTTTTTCAAAAGTGAGTACTCTGCCCTCTTAAAATTATGAAAATATAGAAAGTTATTTTCAAGTCCTAAATTACAATTCTACTAGATGCCAAAGTTCAAAAATATGGCTGTCTCTGATCAATTGATGTTGCGGAGTCCTTCATGAAGTCATTTCTATTTGATCACAAATAAGTCTGAAGATACCATGTGATAAAAGTGTCAGGCTTTCAAGCTCTCTAACAAGATGCAAGTTATTTATGAGTTGAATGAGTGTAGGATATTAATGGTGAAGACAAAAACGAGTGGAGTCAAAGGACAAAAGCTGGAATCATTAAAGATAATAAAGCAAAATCCCACAATCAAAACCCTTGTGATATCATGGATGTCTTTATAGTGCAGGTCAAATCAGGTCCTACGCTCATAATGCTTTATGGGGGAGGGTAAATGTCAGGCCCCACACGTGGGCCCCGGACAGCCGCACAATGACAAGAGCAGAGAACTGTATTGGGCATAAATATATCTTGCAGGTTTTCATGGCTAGTAAAGTCCAATACTGTCATGATCATCCTTGACCATATATCTTTGCAACCCATCCTAATGAATGCCTTAGGACAACCCTGAGAGTGGGATTTCCAGGTTTAGGGGTGTAGACATTTCTAGTGCATCTTATTAAATGGGTCTCTAGGAAGGTTGTACAGTCTCTGCTCCTAACACGAGCACTTGAAAGTTCCCATTTCCTACCCAATCACGTTGGATCCATGCTTTTCTCCAGGAACACATTTTAAAGTAGAAGAGAACCTGAAACCCATCCTTTTCACTTGTAGGAAGGGAAAAAACTAAAGTCTGGGGGCAGTTAGGTGATGGTTCCTCCAAGCTAATAGCAGAGATGGTGGGGTGGGGGAGACACTGGTGTCTATAGCCCCCCTTCCCAGCCTGAGAACTGATCTATAACAAGTCTTTGGAAATTTCCAACACAGACAAATCTATAGGAACAGGATGTAGATTAGTGGTTGCCTAGGGGGAGTGACTGCTCATGGGTATGGGGGTTGCATGAGGGGCAATGATAATATCCTAAATTGATGTAGTCATGGTTGCCCAACACTGTGAATACCCTGAAAACCATTGAATCTCATACTTTAAGTAGGTAGGTTGTGTAGTGTGTGAAATATATCTCCATAAAGCTGCTATTTAAAATTAGAACAGGTGCTTAGTAAACATCTGTGGAAAGAAGAAGAAAGGGAGGGAAGGAAATCAAACGTCCCTGTTCCTTGATTTCCAACCCTTTGGTCGGTTCCCTTTCTCCATTTACAGAAGTGGAGCAGGTCTGTAATTCATCTCAGGGTTCAGGGTTTCCTCTGGGAAGGTGTTTCCCTGTTTTCAGTACGCACCCATCTGCCTCTTCTCAGAACGTACGAGTAAAAAATAAAAAAGAACCCGATCTTCATCCTTTCATATTCCCCAGAGACTCTAGCTCAGGGCTGGTTACAAAATAGGAACTTGATAAATGTCTGTTTACTGAATTATTGGTGAACAGTGAGTAAATTAAATATTAACTAACAAGGCAGTGACATAGTACTATTTTCTAACATTGGTGCTTCGTTTTCTGCAGCTGTCAGCTCAGGCTCTATAACTTGGGTTGACAGTTACTCAGTTCAGTATTTTGGACATTCTGATTTCCCTCCTGATGTCTTGCTGCACATACTGAGTAGCCATGGGTACCATTTTGCCCTCAGTGCTGCAAAGCACAGGACTCAATTTAGATTTAAGCATAGTGACTGCTACATTTAGGGACAAAGCCAGAATCCATGGGGCTTAAAGCTACTCTCTTTGGGAGAGGGTTGTTGTTTAAGAAAAGAAAAAAAGACTACAAAATTATGGATGCAAATTAAGTATAGGACCTGAGGAGCTGGTGCCTGGCGGGCTCTGAAGGTAGAGCTTCCTTAGCCTCTGGCCATGTTCGTTTCTCTACTCCTTCTAGGTGCATTTTATTTTCTTTTGGTGTTTAAATGTCCATTGTTACAAGCAGGTTAGCATTATGAGCCTCCTCGCCTTCTAATTCTTCTTAAGCGTAGAGTTCAAGCAATTATTGAATTAACTCCCACTAGAATGGTGATGGGAGCTTCCCATCTTGGGTGAGGGTGGGTCTGTAAAATCATTCCATAATGTGAAAATTACATATCATTGTCCTTAAAGTCCCAGAAGTTACGTAGGTTCTTATGTGCATGACCTTGAGTTCTTGAGTGCACTCAAGTCTGAAGGCCACTAAGCCAGGTCGACAGTAGGGAAGTGTAACTGGCAGTGGCAGGACTTAAACCTCTTTCCTTTATGATCACATCCCATTCTCTAGTTGGAACAGGAGGTGGGTGCTCCCCTGGGGTGTTTACTCCATCCTGTTTTAATGCCAAACCTTTATAAGCTGAATACATGTTAACAGATTTGTTTGTTGTTATGGAATTTTAAAAGGTGAGACATATGAAAGCTAATGGACCAGAACCTGGCATAACCGGTGCTCTGTAAATGTCTGCTGGATTTAAAACTCACTCTCATTTGATCGGGTCCCCATGCACACTGCTGTGTATAAACATGGTGTCTTCTGAGCTGGTGTTTCTGCTGTGGCTCCCACTCTAAGACATCACTCTCAGGCCCCTGGGCCCTGGGCCCAGCATCTCAGGCTGGGTGTGGTATTCCTTGGACCAGATGGAGCAGTCCCAAGCCTCCATTTAAAAACATTTCTTCATTACAGCTGCTTTGTCTAACTTTGTATATACAACAGCTGTTTGGGAATGAAATTATTTATTTAGTCATTTTTTTGCTACATTTGCATTTTTATTTCTTTCAAAAGCTGGAACTTAAAGGAGAAAAAGGGCTTCTGTTTTGTTTGTATTTTTAAAACTGACTCAAGTAAAGCAATGAAGAGATTTCCAAAAGGCAACCAGGAACCTAGCTGAAATTGGTCTCAAGACTTGAGTGAACCTTGTTCCTGTCTTCATATTTAATGCAATAATCTAATGATATCAGTAATAACTTGCCCAGTATGCAATCTCATAGTACTATCTACTTTGGGGAGGAAAACAGAGAGTCCTTTTGGTACGAATTTACTGAGAACCTAAGTAGCAGTCCAGTGCTGGGCATGCGGGGTCCAGAAATGAACAGTGCACACCCTTGACCTGAAGGTCACAATTGTCTGGAAATATTTGGTCCCCTAGATACTTAAAGGACATATACAAGTGCTAGCTTTCAATAAACCTTCTAGGAGCATAGAATTAAGTCCATTCCTCCAGTGTCTTCATAGTTACACTGCTCTAAAGAGAAAAATATCCTTCCACCCAGGTGTTCAATCCAGACACCAGGTAGTCCCCCAAATCTCTCCTCTCTTTCACCCCCACAACAGCTGACCACCAAGGGACAGTAGCTCTAAATTGTAAAATATTCCTTGAATCCATGACTTTTTCTTTCTCCTCTGCTTCTTCCCTGGCTGGGGAAGCCTTCCATGTTCCATACACACCCCTAGTTTCTTCATTACATGTTCCTCCCCCACACTCATGCATGGCTTCATGGGTATCTCCAATTAAGAGAGAACTCAAGTTTGTGGCTTGTCTTCTGCACTGGAGTATAAGCTTCTTGAGATCAGGGATGTTGAATTATTAATTTGTAAGGCTTCAATGCCCTGCATAGTCCTTTGCATCCTAGGAATTTGAAAATATTTTATATTTGTGGAAGGAAGGGAAGAAGAAAGAAAAGGTGGGAAATTGGAGCTATAATCATTCCCTTTGCATCAAAGCCATGGAAAATAAAACATTTCAAACATTCATTTAATTAACTTCTATAAAGTTTTATTGCTGACTTCATGCATTTTAGTTTTTATATAAAAGATCTTTATGATTTCTTTATTCCCACTTTTGATGATTGTTTCAAAGTTATATGAAGGATTCATAGGGACCTGCAATGCTCCCAGATTCCAAGCGGGTCTCTACAGGATGATGGCTGAGACCTTGGGCTCTGAAGCGAAAAAGATCAGTGTTTGAAGATGGTAAGCTTGGGGACACTTACCATCTGTGTGGCTTTGGGAGGTTATCTGCAGTCTGTACCTCAATTTCCTTAGCTGTAGAATGGGGATAATAAAGCTACCAACTCCATAGCATTAATTTGAAATTTAAGTAGGAAAATACATACAATAGAGTAGATATACATCTGCCAATGAACAGTTATTATTTTAAGGACAAAATCTATTTTTTTGTTTTTATTTTTAAATATTTTTTATTGTTTAAAGTATTACATATAGTAGTACATATAGCTCCTTATTTTTTCCCCATTAACCTTTCCCCAGCCTCCCCTACTCCTGTCCCATGCCCTCATCCCACCCCGTCCTGGTCTCTTGTGTCCATTGGTGTGCTTATATGCATGCATACAAGTCCTTTGGTTGATCTATTTACCCCCCTCCTCAACACTCCTCAGCCTTCCCGCTGTAATTTCACTGTTTGTTTGGTGCTTTACTGCCTCTGTATCTATCATTTTATTCATCAGGTTATAATGTTCTTTATTTTCCATAAATGAGTGAGATCATGTGGTATTTTTCTTTCATTGCCTGACTTATGTCACTTAACATAATGCGCTCCAGGTCCATCCATGCTGCTGCAAATGGTAAGAATTCCTTCTTTTTTATAGCAGCATAGTATTCCATTGTGTAGATGTACCATAGTTTTCTAATCCACTCATCTGCTGATGGGCACTTAGGCTGTTTCCAAATCTTAGCAATGGTGAATTGTGCTGCTATGAACATAGGGGTGCATATATCCTTTCTGACTGGTGTTTCTAGCTTCTTGGGATATATTCCTAGAAGTGGGGTCACTGGGTCAAATGGGAGTTCCATTTTTAGTTTTTTGAGGAAACTCCATACTGTTCTCCACAGTGGCTGCACCAGTCTGCATTCCCACCAGCAGTGCACGAGGGTTCGTTTTTCTCTGCATCCTCGCCAGCACTTGTCATTTGTTGATTTGTTGATGATTGCCATTCTGACAGGTGTGAGATGGTACCACATTGTTGTTTTGATTTGCATCTCTCGGATAATTAGTGACTTTGAGCATGTTTTCATATGTCTCTTGGCCTTCCTTCTGTCTTCTTTTGAAAAGATTCTATTTAGGTCCGTTGCCCAATTTTTATTGGATCATTTATCTTCCTTTTATTAAGTTGTATAAGTTCCCTGTAGATGTTGGAGATTAAACCTTTATCAGTGATTGTATTTGCAAATATGTTCTCCCATACAGTGGGCTTTCTTGAGGGTTTTTTTTTTTTTTTCTGTGAAAAAGCTTTTTATTTTGATGTAGTCTCATTTGTTTATTTTCTCTTTAGTTTCCATTGCCCTAGGAGTGGTATCAGTGAAAAAATTGCTTTGGCATATATGTCTGAGATTTCTCTGCCTGTGGATTCCGCTAGTATTTTTATGGTTTCCTGTCTTATGTTTAAGTCCTGTATCCATTTTGAGTTTATTTTTCTGTATGGTGTAAGTTGATAGTCTAGTTTCCTTTTTTTGCATGTATCTGTCAATTTTCCCAACACCATTTATTGAAGAGACTGTCTTGACTCCATTGTATGTTCATGCCTCCTTTGTCAAATATTAATTGAGCATAGTGGTTTGGGTCGATTTCTGGATTCTCTATTCTATTCCATTGGTCTATATATCTGTTCTTGTGCCAGTACCAGGCTGTTTTGAGAACAGTGGCTTTGTAATACAGCTTGAAATCTGGTATTGAGGCCCCACCTACTTTGTTCTTCGTTCTCAGGATTGCTGTGGCTATTCAGGGTCTTTTTTTATTCCAGATGAATTTTTGGAGAGTTCTTTCTAGGTCTGTGAAATAAGCCATTGGTATTTTAATGGGGAGTGCATTGAATTTATAGATTGCTTTGGGTAGTATGGACATTTTAATGATGTTGATTCTACCAATCTATGAACATGGTATGTTCTTCCAACTGTTTACGTCTTCCTCTATCTCTCTTTTCAGTGTCCTGTAGTTTTCTGCGTATAGGTCTTTTACTTCCTTAATTAAGTTTATTCCTAGGTATCTTAATTTTTTCAGTGCGATGGTAAATGGGATTGCTTTTTTAATCTCTCTTTCTGTAAGTTCACTATTGGTGTATAGAAATGCCATAGATTTCTTGGCATTAATTTTGTATCCTGCTACATTGCCAAATTTGTTAATTAAGTCTAATAGTTTTTTGATGGAGTCTTTCGGGTTTTTTATGTACAATATCATGTGATCTGCAAATAAGGACAGCTTTACTTCTTCTTTTCTAATTTGGATGCCTTTTATTTCTTCTTCTTGTCTAATTGCAATGGCTAATACTTCCAGTACTATGTCGAACAGAAGTGGTGAAAGTGGGCATCCCTGTCTTGTTCCTGTTCTTAGGGGAAATGATTTTAGTTTTTGCCCATTAAGTATGATGTTGGCTGTGGGTTTATCATATATGGCTTTTATTATGTTGAAGTACGATCCTTCTATTCCCACCTTGCTGAGACTTTTTATCAAAAAAGGGTGTTGGATTTTGTCAAATGCTTTTTCTACATCAATTGATATGATTATGTGATTTTTATCTCTCAATTTGTTTATGAGATGTATCATGTTTATTGCTTTGCAGATATTGTACCATCCTTGCATCCCTGGGATAAATCCTACTTGGTCATGGTGTGTGATCTTTCTGATGTATTGCTGGATCCGATTTGCTAGAATTTTATTGAGGATTTTGGCATCTATGTTCATGAGGGATATTGGCCTCTAATTCTCTTTTATTGTGTTGTCTTTATCTGTTTTTGGTATTAGGGTGCTGCTGGCTTCATAGAATGATCTTGGAAGTGTTCCTTCCTCTTGAATTGTTTGAATAGTCTGAGGAGGATAGGTTTTAATTCTTCCTTGAATGTTTGGTAAAACTCCCATGTGAAGCTGTCTGACCCCGGGCTTTTGTTTGCTGAAAACTTTTTGATGACTGCTCCAATTACTTCCATAGTTATTGGCCTATTGAGATGTTTAGATTCTTCCTGATTGAGTTTTGGGAGGTTGTATTTTTCTAGTAATATGCCCATTTCCTCCAGGTTGTCCAGTTTGTTGGAACAGAGTTGTTCATAGTATTTTTTAACAATCTGTGGAGTCTGTTGTTATTTCTTCTCTTTCATTTCTGATTTTGTTTATTTGGGTTCTCTCTCTTTGCTTCTTGGTGAGCCTGGCTAGAGGTTCATCCATCTTGTTTATCCTTTCAAAGAACCAGCTCTTGGTTTTGTTGATCTTTTGTATTGTCTTTTTGGTCTCTATGTCATTTATCTCCACTCTGATCTTTATTATTTCCTTCCTTCTGCTTACACTGGGCTTTTCTTGTTGCTCTCTTTCTAACTCTTTGAGTTGTAGGGTTAGGTAATTTATTACCATTGTTTCTTGTTTTTTGTGGTAGGCTTGTAGAGCTATGAACTTTCCTCTCAAGACTGCTTTCGCTGTGTCCTATCATAGATTTTGGATTGTTGTGTTTTCATTGTCGTTTGTTGCCATGATGTTTTTTATTTCTTCTTTGATCTCTCTGGTAACCCAGTCATTGTTTAATAGCATGCTATTTAGTCTCCATGTGTTTGATTTTTTTGGATTGTTTTTATTGTAGTTGATTTCCAGATTTTTATGCCACTGTGATATCAGAAGATGCTTGATATGATTTCTATCTTCTTGAATTTGAAGAGACTTTGCATGTGACCCAACATATGGTATATCTTTGAAAATGACCTAAGTGCACTTGAGAAGAATGTATATTCTGTGGCTTTGGGTTGAAAATGTTCTGAAGATGTCAATTAATTCCATCTGGTCTAGTGAGTTATTTAGGATTGATGTTTCTTTGCTGATTCTTTGTTTAGAGGATTTGTCCAATGGTGACAGTGGAGTATTAAAGTCTCCTACTATGATTGTGTTGCTATCAATCTCTCCCTTGATATCTTCCAGGAGTTTTTTTTATGTATTTGGGTGCTCCTGTATTGGATGTGTATATGTTTACCTGAGTTATTTCTTCTATTTGGATTGTTCCCTTTAGTATTATGAAGTGGCCTTCCTTATCTCTTTTTATGTCCTTCACTTTGAGATCTAATTTGTCAGATATAAGTATTGCTATCCCAGCTTATTTTCATTTCCATTTGCCTGAAAAACTGTTTTCCATCCCTTCACCCTCAGTCTGTGTGCGTCTTTTTTTCTGAGGTGGGTTTCTTGTAGACAGCAGATATATGGGTCATGTTTTCTGATCCAGTCCGTTACCCTATGTCAGTGGTCAGCAAACTGCGGTGTGAGGATTAGGCAATTGTGGCATATTGTGTGCAAAGAGGTAAAGGGTAGTATATGACAGTGATCAGCAAGCTCATTAGTCAACAGAATAGCAAACCACGGCTCACGAGCCACATGTGGCTCACAAGCTGCAGTTTGCTGATCACTGCCCTATGTCTTTTGATTGGGGCATTTAATCCATTTACATTTAAAGTTATTATTGATAGGTACTTGTTTATCACCATTTTTATTTTTACCCTTGTGTTCCTTCTTCGCTTCTTATTTCTGTTTTTTTTTTTTTACAGCAGACCCTTTAGCATTTCTTGTATTGCTGGTTTGGTGGTAATAAACTCCCTTAGTCCTTTTTTGTCTGTGAAGCTCTGGATTTCACCTTCAATTTTGATTGATAGCCTTGCTGGGTACAGTATTCTTAGATTCAGGACCCTTCCTTTGCATGACTTTGTATATTTCATTCCATTCCCTTCTGGCATGATGTGTTTCTGTTGAGAAATCAGTCGCTAGCCTGATGGGGAATCCTTTGTAGGTAACTTTCTGTCTCTCTCTGGTCGCTTTTAAGATTCTTACTTTGTCATTGCTGTTTGCCAATTTAATTATAATGTGCCTTGGCATCTGTCTTTTGGGGTTCATTTTGCTTGGGACTCTGTGAGCTTCTTGGATTTGTGTGGGTTTTTTCTTTGCTATATCAGGGAAGTTTTCTGTCATTATTTCTTCAAACAGGTTTTCTGTTCCTTGCTCAGTTTCTTCTCCTTCTGGAACACCTACTATGCGGATGGTGTTTTGTTTTGTGTTGTCCCAAAGTTCCCTTAGGCTCTCCACCTGCTTTTTAATTTTTTTCTAGAAGCTGCTCTATTTGGGTATTTTTTCCTACCTTGTCTTCTAGCTCACTGATGTGGTACTCTACTTCTTCTAGTCTACTCTTGATGCTTCCTATTGGGTTCTTTACAGCAGCAATGTCATTTTTCATTTTTTCTTGGTTCTTCATTTCCTCTTGATTCTTACACATATCGTGGAATTTGTCTTCCATTCTTTTCAGCCACCTTATGACCATTTCTCTGAATTCCTTCTCTGATATGTCGCTTGCCTCCATTTCATTTACTTCCTTTTCTGGTGATGTCTGCTTTTCTTTCATATGTGGGCTGTTTCTTTGTCTCCCCATGATCTCTCTTCTCCAGGTGTCTGGTTATGTAGTTCTCCCTCTCATGTGTTGATTTAAAGGCACAAAATACAACACAACAAGGCACAACTCACAAGACACTGAACACAAATGTATTCACGATATTAATAACCCCAAATAAAGGTGACCACCAGAGAAAGGAGAATTAGAGGATAGGAGAGAAAGAAGAAGAGAAAAAAGGAAAAAAAAAGGAGTGCAGAATGAAATTGAGAAAAGGGAAAAAAAGTAAGAGAGAATAAGAAAGAAGAGGGGAAAAAACTATATATATATATATATATATATATATATATATATATATATATATATATGAGATAACTCCAATAGAACAGCCACTAAACCCAATAAATGCCAGCAACAATTACCTGGAGGTGAATGAAAACTACAAACAACAACTAATATCAAGCAAGGTGAGGGAAAACAGAAGCAAAAAACAAACAAACACAAAACAAAAAAAACAAAAAGAAAAAGCAAAATAATCTCATGAACAAGCATAAAAAATCAATATAATCAACAATCAAGCAAACAACAACAAAAGGACAGAGAGAAAAAAATTTTGGATAGTGAAGAAAGAGAAGAGAGAGATGTGTATGGACTTGGAGCAGGGGATTGGAAATTAGATATATAAGTAGGGTGAAATTTTAACAAGGGGTAAAAAGAAGGAATAGGGAAAATCTAAAGCAGGAATAGGGTAAAAGAAACAGGACAACAAAAGGGGAGAAAGTGAGAAAGAAACTGTTGCCATAAAGATAAAGTTGAGATAAAGTAAAATGATGCTAAAAGAAAGATGAAAATAGAATGTAGAACACTAATCCCAAAGTAAAATAAAGAGAAAATAAAACAACACTTTTTAAAAGAAAAAAAAAGGTAAAATAGTAGTAATAATACTGATTGAAAATAAAAATGTAATAATTTAAAAAGGTAAAATCAAGTGAGGAAAAAGAAAAAAATATTAGTTTCTTAAGTAAAAGATGAAAAAAATAGGTCTTCCCCAGGTCTCCAGCTCCTGCAGTGCGTGCATTTCTCTCTCCTGCCGGAACCAGAGACCTCACCTTATCCCAGGTGAAATCTGACCTTTCCGTGAGGGAGTGTAAAGTTCCTCTGAATCCGCGTGATTGTGCCACTCGAGGACTGATGTTCTCAGGTTTGCACCTGTTCAGTGGGTGCTGTAGTTGTAGATTCCTGAGCTTTTCAGGCGTCAGATAACATTCACTTTCCCCTGCAAGAGGGTGCATTCTCCGCGTCCAATCCAGTCGCTCCAGGAGGGAACCTAGCAGCAGTGGGGGCTGCCTGGTCAGGGGAGCCCCGTCCAGCAGTCCCCCACCATTTCCTGGAGTATAGCTGTCCCTCAATTGACCAACAAATACTCCCCATGCGACCCTCAGCTGTTCTTTCTATCTGCTCCTGGACAAGGCTCGGGACACATCTGTCTATTCCGCCACCATTTTGTAGCCTCCTCACCCTCATTGTCTAAGAACAAAATCTAATATATCCACTCTTAAGTCATGGCTTCATTAGCAGATAACTATTAACTAGTGGATTCTAATAAAGGAGAGACAAAAAAATTCACTTAGAACTTAGATAATGAGATGATGGAAAAACCATCTTTTTCTAATATGGCTAGTTCATTTTCTTATAATTAAGCTACAAGATTCTTCCTTCACCTACAAATAAATTCCTCATTGAATTGACTTGTTTAAAAAGATATTCTAGTTTAAATGGAATGAATTTCCCTTTAATGTGGTTTTCTAGCAAGATTAGATTTCAATATTGATTAATATCTTAAATTGAAAGTTCTAAATGAACACTGCAGGGAAGCATGAACCCAAGACTTCATTCCTTTTGCAAATGTCAGTCACTGAGGAAACATTCATCTGTGTGTTGGAGGGATCTCACAACATCAACAACAAGAAGTGATATTGATGGAATGCTTGCTGGGCATCAGGCAGCCCTAGTCGGGCTACCCAATCTGAGCAAAGGCTCGTGCCTACAGCAGATGCTGAATATCCATTTACAGTGAGGGAAGCCTCTGGCTAGTGAGCAGAGCACTTTTATCTGCTCTTTGGAGTATCCTTTCCTCTGGATCTGGGGACTTACCCAGCAGCCTCTATTATCAGCATGGATCCCAGCACAGGGAAGGAGGAACTCCCCAAGGCTCTGTCATCCAGACTACAGTGAGACTTGGAAAGGTATTTGCCTCATATCCCCTTGGCAGAAAGCCCTTCTCTCCCTTCCCAGCCATCCTCTAATATTTTCTTCATGGTGCTTATTGCTTTCTGAAGTGATCTTGCACCTTTATTTTTTTAGCATCCTGAAGCTTCCATGAACACAAGTACCTTTCATTTCTGTCTTATCCACTGCATCCCACCCCCATGCCTAGGACAGTATATGGCCCAGATTGATGTTCAATGAGTATGTGTTGAATGCACATAAGGAAAGAAGGTGGGCAGGGGGAGGGGACACCCTCCAGTGGTAAGGATTCTCACATCCGCAAGGGCCTGGACCAAAGTCTCTCTCCCAGACTGTTTTCCAAGTGTACTCAGTCCCCCTGCCCCATGCCCTCAGCTAACCTACACTTCCTTTTAGCCAAACTCACTGATTAGCTTTCGGTTTCTTTCACTTTCAATCATGCCAGATCCCATTCTTCCTGCTCAACACTTAGGGAAACATCCCATCCCTTCCCACAATTTCTGCAGGTGGCTAATGTCATCAATTATTTGACTCATTCAACTCTCAGAGGGTAATCTTTTCTTTAATCCAAGTTTTAAGGCCGTCTCACTGTGGGCTCCTGCATAGCGCTGATTACACCGGGCAGAGTCCAGCAGAGCTGCTGGCAATGCTCTTTACAGATCCTCTGGAAGTGCTGGTGCTGTCCATCTCCACGCTGTCTGTGCTAATAGTGCCTGTCTATAAGCAACCTCGATCTACCCTTCACCATGCCGAAAAGATAAATGCCAGACGACAAAAAAACAAACTAAAGGCCGCCCTCGAGGCCCAGAAAATCTCATCCACCCTGCCAGGGCCCAAGAATTCCTGATTTAGGAGGTTGGTCTCTCCTCTAATTCATCCTTAGAATGTATTGCAAATTCAAAAGCCAATAGTTACACTTCTCGGCAAAGAAGCAGACAAAAAATGTTTTTGTTTGACGCAGCAGCAACAGAAACAAGACCATGTTTCTCTTTTATGAAACCTCTGAGAGTAATTCATTGAGATCTTGACATTTAATATCACCTAATCACCTCTCCAACAAGATATTTGCTTTGGCTCCATCAGCCCCACATGCAGACATTGCGGCTGCCACTGACTGGGCCTCGTCATTAGGTGGGCTGCTTTAAATACCCAAGGCAGGATTTGGCAAGAGGAAGCAGCACCTGCTTTATTGAAAAACAGCTTCACAGCTTTATCCTCTGAAAGAGAAATGTGCCATGTAAATGTCCTTAAGAGATGATTATCATACATCAAGATGTCCCTTCCAACAAGCATCGTACCAGATGCCCAATCACAGAGTCACCCAGAATGGAGGTGGCAGATGGAGAATTTGAGCTTTCAGGGAAAACAAATTTATAAGCTTTTAAGTGTCTGAATGCTTCTGGTCAACACATACCCAGGTACTTTGAGTAGCGCCCACTGGCTGGAGGAAGAGTTTCACACCTCTGAGACGGCTGGGGAAGAAGATAACGTTCAGATCACTTCTTGGCCAGAAGGCTATGAATAGATACTCTCAGAACACAAGACCTCAGTCCAGTGAGTTTTCTGCACTGAGTTAAAATAAAGGATTGAGTGAGCACTGTTGATTGACACATTAGTGTTGGTTCCCTGGCATCAGGGGAGACATTAACGTAGAAAACTTTTCCTCTCCACGTTTCAAAAATTGAAACAATCATTCCAGCAGTGGGAGCAGGGAGTAAATCCATAATGCTTAGCAGCTCGGTACAAAGAAAATAAAATCAGAAATCCAGGGTGTTGTGCTATTACTGCCAAGGGCCTATCTTCAGTATAACAGCCATCTTTTATATTTCCCGTGGTTTGACTCCTGCAAATCTGACTGAGTCATTCCCTGTTGAAAATCCTTGTGTGTCTCCCACTGCCCACAACTGTAGCTTTCGAATTGTTCTGGGGGTGGTTACGATTTTACATTAAAATTATTATTCCACATATTTTGTGACAAGAGCTAAGGATGCAATGATCCCATCCCCCTGACATCAGCAGACTTTGGTCTGCAACATGGAATGTTTCGGTGAGATACCAAACAAACCCTTAACACATAACATCCAAAAGATCCTAAAAATTCAGATTAATACAAAGCTCGTTATGTTATATGAGCAAGGAGAAAGGGGAAGTGGAAAAATGAGACATTGAGGATGCTTTAAATGTATAGTGTCTAGAGGTCTCACAAAATATGTGGAGTAGTAATTTAAAATGTAAAATTGTAACACATATTTGTTTAAAATGGGAAATGCAGCCCAGCCAGTGTGGCTCAGTGATTGAGCATCGACCTATGACCCTAGAGGTCAGGGTTCAATTTCCACTCAGGGCACATGCCCGAGTTGCCAGCTTGATCCCCAGTGTGGGGCATGCAGGAGGCAGCCAATGAATAATTCTCTCTCATCATTGATATTTCTATCTCTCTCTCCCTCTCCCTTCCTCTCTGAAACAAATAAAAACATGTTTTAAAAAAATTAAAATGGAAATGCAATGCAAAAGATGTGAAACATCTTGTGTCTGATGTTCTCTGTATTTATGTAATAGACTTGTCTTTTACTGAAGTGTGGGGCCAAGGACTAGTCTCCAGCCAGTTTGCATCTGTAACCCACTAAGATTCTGGGCAGCTGCCACCTCTGGTCTTAGCTTTGTATTATCATATTTTGGTTTGAATAAAGTATATAATAACAATGAATACCAAAATAAATTTGTTCTGTGGGGCCTCAGGATAAGACTTCTGTGGGATCTGAAGGGAAGGGGTGTGGCTCTCAGCCCAAACCCCCTGCTCCATTCAGAGACAGTCTCCTTTCGTCTGTTCTAAAAGTTGGGCTTCCAAGTAGGATTACCAACAAGGAGTTTTGTGACTTAGAAACAAAGTTTGAAAATGACCTGCCTACAAGGATAAAATCTAGACAAGTCCTGCCTGTTCTTTATCCTCTCTGCCTCTCAGACAGCCCCCAGCACACTGTGTAATGGCTTTCGTTTCTCTTATGGGTCAAATCTTCCTTCTGGTCTCTTTGCCTGGAATGTTCTCTCTTCCTCTCTATCAGGTAGATCTGTTTCCTTTTTTGAGATGTGGTTCCAATTTTACCTTTTGAGGGCTACTCTTCCTGCCTTAGCAGCAATTAGCCATATTCCCATCGCACCTGTGCCTGTGTTCACATACATGGAATTGTTTTCTGTGTCTGAGTCTTGGACCAGTCTGCACACACAGAAGACAGAGTCCACGTCTTATTTCTTTTCTCTGCCATCTTCCTCCAGGCCTGGCATGCGGTGGGCACTCAATAAATATTTGGTGGATGGATGTGTTTGGCTATTTAACTTATCATCAGATAGCAAGTTGGCATTTTCCCAAACAGCCTGATTTAGAAAGAATTCAAAGACACAGGGCCACGGTTCCATAATCAACTCAAGCAGCTCTGGGTTAGCAAAGAGCATAAATTCTTTTCACTAGTTCTGTTTGGATCTGAATTTTAGTTTTGTAAAAATAATGATTACAACAGCGGTAAAAGAAATACTGTACAGGGGTCACACTCTGAAAGCCATGAACAATAATAGTCTCTTGAACTGGCATAGTTTAGCCCTGCTAATCTCATTGAATCGCTTCTCCACTGAGAATCCATGTGCAGCTCCCTGATGCCCATGGCTTTCTAATGCTTCTAGGAACTTCAGGTGCTCCACTGACACCTCTCAGAGTCAGGTCTCCATGGAGATCTGACTGGGAGGGACGTGACTCTGGCCTCATGCCCTTTGCTCCAAGAGGGTTCCACAAAACCTAAGTGTTTTATGTTTAATTTTATTTATTTATTTATTTATGTTTTACTTGAATGACTTTGTCTGAGCCTGAATCTCCAGTTCACCTTAGGCCTCACCACTTTTTTTTCTATCCACCCTCACCTGCCTGATCCCTGATAGCATATGAGTTTACAGCTCAAAACTCACTCCAAACCCAGCTCTCTAACAGCTGTTTTCATTTTTATGAACTGCTGTCCAGGTCCAGAGCACACACATTCTGGTTTTTATAAAGTTGTAGTCATGTTGCACGTACCGTTTTATGTTTTCTTTCTTCACTTAACACTGTATCATAAACATTTTTCCATTACGTGAGACACATCTTTCATGGTTACTTTTTCAATGATGAATTTTTAAGTTGGTTGGCTCTAATTTATTAGGTCTTCCGTTACCATTAAAACAGCTTTTTACTTTCCAGGTCACTTGGGCTGCTTCCAAATCTTGGCTATTGTAAATAATGCTGCAGTGAACATAGGGGTGCATATATTCTTTTGGATTAGTGTTTCGGGTTTCTTCAGATATATTCCCAGAAGTGGAATCATTGGGTCATAAGGCAGTTCCATTTTACATTGTTTGAGGTAACTCCATACTGCATTCCACATGGCTGCACCAGTCTGTATTTCCACCAACAAGGCACAAAGGTTCCCTTTTCTCCACATTCTTACCAACACTTGTTGTTTGTTGACTTATTGATGATAGCTATTCTGACAGGTGTGAGGCAATATCTCATTGTGGTTTTAATCTTCATTTCTCTGATGAATAGTGGCGTTGAGCATCTTTTCATTTGTCTATTGACCATCTGTATGTTCTTTGGAGAGGTGTCTATTCAGGTCCTTTGCCGTTTTTTCTAAATTGATGAGAGAGAGAGAGAGAGAGATTCATTAGTTGATTCTTATATGTGCCCTGACCAGACATGGAACCTCAATCTTGGCATATCAGGATGACCTTCTAACCAACTGAGCTAACCGGCCAGGACCCTTTGCCCATTTTTTAATTGGATTGTTTGTTATTTTAGTGTTCAGTTTTATAAGTTCTTTATAAATTTTGAGTATTAACAACTTATCAGATATGTCACTGATGAATATGTTCTCTCACTCAGTGAGTTGTCTTCGCATTTTGTTGATTGTTTCCTTTGCTGTGCAAAAACTTTTTAGTTTGATGTAGTCCCATTTATTTATTTGTTTATTGTTTCCCTTTCTCAAGGAGATATATCAGAAAAAAAATTGTTAGGAGAAATGTTCGAGATTATATGACATATATTTTCTTCTAGGATTTTTATGGTTTTGAGTCTAATATTTAAGTCTTTAATCCATTTTGAGTTTATTCTTGTGGTGTAAGAAGGTGGTATAGTTTCACATTTTTTTTTTTTGCACATATCTATCCAATTTCCCCAACACCATTTATTGAATAGACTATCTTTACCCCATTGTATGTTCATGCTTCCTTTGTCAAATATTAGTTGACCATAAATGCATGGGTTTATTTCTGGGCTTTCTGTTCTGTTTCACTGATCTATGTGTCTGTTTTTATGCCAGGACCATGCTGTTTTGATTATGTACCTTTGTAATACAGTTTCAAAACAGGTAGCATGATTCCTCCAACTTTGTTCTTCTTTATGCTTAGTAAAATAAGCCAGTCAGAGAAAGACAAGTACCATATAATTTCACTTATATGTGGAATCTAATGAGTCATTTGTATATTGTATTGTGTACTCACTGCCCCAAGTCAAGTATCCTTCCATCACCATTTATGCCCCCTTATCCAGGTGTATAAAAGTGTACACTTGAAACCTATATAATTTTATTGACCAGTGTCACCCCAATAAACTTAACTAAAGAGAGGAATAATATTTTTATTTTATGCTCTTAGAAATAATGCTATGGTGAATATCCCCATACATGTGAATTTCTAGAAGTAAACATGTTTTTATTGCTTTTAACACTTTATATAGCCCTGGCCAGGTGGCTCGATTGGTTAGAGTATTGTCCTGAACACCAAAAGGTGTGGGTTTGATTCCCAGTCACAGCACATATCTAAGTTGTGACAGGAGGCAACTGATTGATGTTTCTCTCTCACATCAATGTTTCTCTCTCTCTCTCTCTCTCCCTCCCCCCCCCCTCTCCCTCCCTCCCCCACCCCTTCCTCGCTAAAAATAAAATCAATAAACGTATCTTTTGGTGAGGATAAGAAAAAAGTTCTGTAGATGTTATGGATTATACTATTTTGAAGCAAATAATTCTCAGTACTTTCTTTTTCCATGTTTATATTTTTCCTATAGATTCTTGCACCGGTGGGGTCCCTCAGCCTGGCCTGCACCCTCTGACAATCTGAGACCCCTTGGGGGATGTCAGAGACCCAGTTTCAGCCCTATCCCCGCAGGCCAGGCCGAGGGACCTCGCTGGTGCATGAATCTGTGCACTGGGCCTCTAGTATTCATATAAGATCTTTGGTTAATCTCTTCCCACCCTCCCCTCTCCCCCCTTCCCTCTGAGATTCATCAATCTGTTCCATGTTTCCATGTCTATTCATTGAGCATCTGCCCCCGGTGGTCAGTGTGCATCATAGCTACCAGTCAAATGGTCGAACGGTCGCTTAGGCTTTTTTATATATAATGATTAAACTATGTTAAGTATTAACTAGTTGAATCAATTTATCTATGCTATTATTATTTCTTCTATCATTCCAAGCCTTTACAAGTTGTTCAAATTCATTGTTTATAGGTCCCAAGATCTGATGCAATCTGGGTTCTCTGTTCTTTTGATTATTCTATGATTTAAAAAACTATATTTAACTGTTTAATTCATTTGAATATATTTGGCACATGGTTAGATATAAATATTTAAATTGATAACATTGTTTGTTTAATAACTTCTCCTTTGCCCATTATTTATCACACTGCATCATATGTCAGATTATCATATATAAATAGGTTTGTCTCAGAGCTTCTAATTCTCCTCTACTGTTCAGTATGTCTGGTATTTCACCCAGTACTATATTGCTTTAAATATTCTTGCTTTTTAATATGTATAGAATTTACAATTATAGTCTTATTCAACTAGAGGTCTTCTTTTTCTAAATATCCTTTTACGCTATTAATATGTTGTTTGCCTAATAAATGTTAGAATCATTTTGTCAAATTCTAAGAAAAAAATGATTTTTATTTAAAATTAATCAAGTCTTTATACTGAATTTCTCAAGTCATTGCATGCATCTCATGTTTTTATATTATTATACATATGTGAGATCTAGCTGTTTACTGCTTATAATGCAGTGTATATAGTACATAGTAATGTATCGTGTACAGTCATGCTACAGGTCTTTGAATTTGAATAGCAATTCTGCCTTCTTTCTAAACTTGTTGATTTAGTTTCAAGTGTAAAGTCTTTGTAAATATTTTCCTCTCTCCAACTGTTATTGTTCTTCATACCTTTTGTGATTTGCCTAAAGCAATATTAAGTTATAATGGTAGTGACATTCTCGTTTGGGGCCTAGTTTTTTAAAGAAAAGCTTTCAGTGTTGTTCCATTATTGGTTTATGATTTAAAATAGGTATGTTTATCAAGTTAAGATAATACTTTTGCTCAAAAGAAAGTTCCTCTTTTGATATATATTGAAATGCATTGTATCATCCAAGGTTCACATATTTTCCTTTATTGATTTCTTTTCTGCATTCCTGGAGTAACCTTCATTAAATCAAATTTGTCACATAGAATAAGTTAGATGAAGTCCTGCCTTGTCTGTGTGTTGATACAGTTAGCACAGCTTGGAAATTAGCTATTGCTTGGGTGTCTGGAGGAATTCATTAAGTCTATGAGTCTTGCTTTTTGGAATATTCTGAAAAATTGTTAAATGTCTTTCTCCATTACTAATTTAATAGGATTTCATTGTTTCATTTTGGGGTGTTTTATATTTTTATTAAAAAATATCATTCATTGAGGCTGTTAGTCAGGTAGCATGTAATTAGTTATAGTTTTCCTACGTAAGTAGTTGGTTTCCTTTATATATATATATAACATAAGGAATTAGTTCTGAATTCTCATCCAGCTTCCACCACTAATTATTTGTATGACATGGACCAAGTAACTTGACTTCTGACACTACTTTCTCTGTAAATAGAGGTCATGTTACTTACATCCCAGGGTTACTGTGGAGATCACAGAGAATGTATGTGAAGTTCTTAGCACAGTGCCTATCCTCAATAAATAGAAGATATTACAGCATTCCCTTTTTCTAATACTGTTTGTCTCCTCCTCTTTTGTTCTTAATTGTACAGTATTTGTGTGGACTATCGATATTTCATAGTCTTTTCAGTAGCAACCTATAAGAATGAGGAGCCACTGAAAGTTTTTTGAAGAAAGAACAGCAGCTCTGGGAATCAAGTGTGAGCTGAGTTTGTGGTCAGATCATCAGAAGATGGGCTTATGCTGTGAGAAATGACCCAGTTGACAAAGGGCCAGCTAGACTGTTCTTGCTGAGTAAGATGTGGATGAGTAGACTCCACATTCATAGTCAGAGAACACAGCTTCATGACCTTGGAAGAGGCTCTTTCAAGGACCCCAGGAGTGGGAAATTGCCCAACCGGCCCCCAATTGTCCTTTTCCAATATCCAACCCTTCAGAGCCTGGAAACAGATGCTGACAAACAGCATGACCCAGACTAAGCCCAGCTTTTGAATGGGACAACAAAATGGGCTTTGTTCATCCTTTTAAAAGGGGGCCCAATTATGTTTGATTAATAAATGAAACTCTGTGTCCAAATAGGGGAGACTCTGTAGAGCAATGGTCAGAAAGCACTTTGTGTAGAGAAGAGTTGATGAAGTTTTCAGAGAGAATTCATTTGCCTGGGGGTGGGGAGGTCTAAGACAAATTTTCAGCCTTCAAATCCTTCTCTTGTGTCCCTATTCCACTTTTTTTTTCTTAAATATGTTTAATTATTCTGCATAAGATTTATTTTGCCTACTTGATGATGGATTTCTGTGTTTATTCTGTCATTTAGGGAAAAAATGCACTATTAAAAACATTCCTAATCTGTTTCTAAATGTCAACAGAAAAATAAGCCAAAAGGTTGACAATAGTAATTAATCAAAAGATATTTATTGAGCACTTTCTATCTACAAAACTCTGTGGTATATGCTATAAGGGAAGAGTTAAGAAATAGTTCCTACCCTCAAAAGTAATTTAATCCAGTTGGGAAAATGGCTAAACAATTGCTGGCTGTAACACAGGAGAAATTGAAATAAATGCTATAATTAGGTCATAAGCCACACCCTATAGATCAATTGGGTCTACGAGTCAATTGATTGATCCATAGATCAATTGACTAGATCAGTAAGGACTTCATGAGCAAGTTGCATTTAGGTTGCATCTTGGAACATAAATAGGCTTCCTGAGTGTGTGTTCTCTCAGATTCTTTTAGGCGAGCCAGCCAAAGCATCTGTGCACTATGCCCCAGATGTCCACAAACACCAGCAGCTATTTTGAGCTATTCCACCAGCCCCATGTGTGCACACAAGTACACAAAGACATTCCCAAATCACATGTGTTTGTTGTTCTATCCCTCACCACACTTGTCCAGCCCCAAATCCTCACTCCCAAATGACCTTGGCCCTCTTCAGTTTGGTGACCTCCAAAGTTTGGCTTCTTAGATCTAGTCTTTTCTGCATGGTTTTTGGTTCTGCCTTTCCCCATGTTGTCTTGGGGGAAGAAACTCTTGGATCCATTCTTCTGCCCAGAGAGCCCTCATCCCCAACCAGACAGGCTGTATTGAGGAAGCTGCTGGAAGAGTTCCCTTCATTATTCACCTAGGAGACATGAAGGTACTCAGGTTCTCCTCTAGCCCCTGGCCCTAGGGAAGGCAGATGAGATGATGTGCAATGGATTTCCACCTGTGTTGTCCACCATCAGGCCAGAATAACTGGAGGTTATGCATCAACTTCCAGGAGAACCTCAGAGAGCTGCCTCAGGATAAATCAGCCTTTCCCAACTGGTAAAATCCTATCTAATAAAAGAATAATATGCAAATTGGCCGTACCTCTGCTACACCCACAAGCCATGCCCACTAGCCAATCAGGAGGGAATATGCAAATAAACCCAACCAAGATGGCTGCAGCCACAGAGCACAGGAGGGAGGCTTGGATTTCCCTGGCAATGGAGGAAGCCAAGCTTTCCACCTGCCCTTGCCGGCCCAGGCCTCCACTCAATGCTACAAAGTTTCAATTATAGAAGATAAATAAAGCCCAACAGAAATGGCGGTAGCCATGGAGCTGGAGAGAGCAGGAGATTAGGGGTGCCCGCGGCATTGGAGGAAGCCAAGCTTCTGCAGCCCTGGCCTCCGCCTAAGGCTACAAGGTTTCAATTATAGAAGATACATAAATCCCAACAGAAATGGCTGCCACCACAGAGCGAGCAGAAGGCTTGGCTCCACTCCAGGCTATAAAGTTTCAATTGTAGAAGATAAATAAATCCCAGATCCCAGGACCTCTGCTTGGGTTGCCGGGGGCAGTGGCCAGCCTGCAAACCACCACAGGCCCCTCACCCAGGCTGCCCCATGCCCCAAGGGAACCCCCACCCTGATCCAGGAGACTCTTCAGAGCAAACAGCTGGCCCCCACCCATGCACCAGGCCTCTATCCTATCTAATAAAAGAGTAATATGCAGATTGACCATCACTCCAACACACAAGATGGCTTCCCCCATGTGGTCAAAGATCCTGCCCCATGTGGACACAAGATGGCCACCAGAAGATGGCCAGCAGGGGAGGGCAGTTGGGAGGGACCAGGCCTGCAAGGGAGGGCAGTTGGGTGTGATCAAGCCTGCTGGAGAGGGCAGTTAGGGGTGACCTGGCCGGTAGAGGAGGGAAGTTGGGGGTCTGCAGGGAAGGGTAGTTGCGGGGGACCCATGCCTGCAGGGGAGGGCAGTTAGGGATGACCAGCCCTGCAGGGGAGGGCAGTTAGGGGTGACCAGGCCTGCAGGGGAAGGCAGTTAGGGGCAAACAGGCTGGCAGGGGAGCAGTTAGGCATCAATCAGGCTGGCAAGGGTGTGGTTAGGGGGTGATCAGGCTGGCAGGCAGAAGTGGTTAGGGGCAATCAGGAAGGCAAGCAGGTGACCAGTTGGGAGCCAGCAGTCCTGGATTGTGAGAGGGATGTCCCACCGGGATCAGGCCTAAATGGGCAGTCAGACATCCCTTGCAGGGTCCCAGTTTGGAGAGGGTGCAGGCTGGGCTAAGGGACACCCCCCACCCCGTGCACGAATTTCGTGCACCGAGCCTCTAGTTATTAAATAAGTCAGAGTCTGATTCCAAGCCTGGCCAAATCCTCTGGTCCCCATAATAGTCAGCCACAAGTAACAGAAAAGGTAATCAAGAGTGGCTTAAGGAGGGGGGGCAATAGGGGATAAGGACACATATGTAATATTTTAATCAATAAAGAAAAAAAAGGGTGGCTTAAATCATATGGACTTTTCTATCTCACTAAATGAGAAGTTTGGAGACAGCTGCTTCTAAGGTTGGGATCGTGGCTCATTGATGCAATCAGGGACTAAGAAACTTCCATCTTTCCACTCTGCCATATTTTTTTGCTTGTTATTTACTTATTATTTTTTATTGTTGACACTATTACAGATGGCCTCCATTCCCCCTCCTTTGCCCAACTCTACCCAGCCCTCACCCCCACTTCCTCTGGCCTTCACCACACTGTTGTCTGTGTCCATGGGCTATGTATATATATTATTTGGCTAATCTCTTTGCCTTCTTTTATCCAGTTTCCCATGCCTTTGACATTTGTTCCATGTATCCATGCCTTTGGTTCTATTTTGTTCATCAGTTTATTTTTGTTTATTAGATTCCACATATTAGTGAGATCACATGGCATTTGTCTTTCTCTGACTGGCTTATTTTGCTTATCATAATAATCTTCAGGCCTATCCATGCTATTGCAAAGGGTAAGAGGTCCTTCTTTTTTGTAGCCCCATAGTATTACATTGTATAAGTGTACCACAGATATTTTTATACCTTCATCTACTAATGGGCACTTGGGCTGTTTTCAGATTTTGGCAATTGAAAATAATGCTGCTATGAACATAAGGGTGCATATAGTCTTTCTGTTTGGTGTTTCAGGATTCTCAGAATATATGCCCAGAAGTGGGACTGTTGGGTCAAAAGGAAGTTTTATTTTTAATTTTTTTAAGAAACTCCATACTGTTTTCCACAATGGCTGCACCAGTCTGCATTCCCACTGTACCATTTTCAATGTGTCATTAATAGCTCCCTTTACAGCCATGAGATCAGTACAGCAATTCCATACTTTGCCTCCCCATATGACAACCTGGGTGATTTTTTTCTGCTCAGAGTACTGCTGACCAGGTTACTCGTGATATCCAGCTGACAAATGGGATGGTCTAATGGGTCTGAGATGGCATCATTCATACATCTGGAACCTTGAAGGGGTATCTGGAAAGCTGGGACTGTCAACTAGAGTGTCCATACACAGTGTCTCTGCATGGTGCTCTCAAGGAGTCAGGCTTCTTTCACGAGAGCTCAGGGTTCTCAAATATAGTATTCATAAAAACAGAGAGTATACGCTGCCAGTTTCTTAAGGTTTGGGCTCAGAAATTGGCCAGAGCAGTCACAAACCTTCTTAGATTCAAGAGAAAGGGCCATAGACCCCCACCTCTTAATGGGAGGAGTATCAGAATGTATGGTCATCTTTGACCCACACATAAGTTATTAACAAAGATGATGCAATCAAGAAACCAAAAATATGGTGATTTAAATCAGACAGAATTTATTTCCTTCGTATATAGCACTGCAAGGGGGAGCATCACAAGGCTGGTGGTCTGTTTCTGCCAGACTCTGCACATGGCTTCCATATTTGTGTTCAAGACAGGTGTTCTAGCTGTTACTCCTTCCCAAACAGTGGGAAGGAAGAATTGGAAATGGAGGGCAAATAGCTTTCTTATACAAAGTGATCAAAAAGTTATACACACCCTTTCTGTTTGCATCACATTGGCTAAATATTGATCACCCGTCTGCAGGCTATTACCAGTGGAAGACAGGGAGAACGGGTATTGGGAGATAATATCTTCTTGGTCCATCTTGACAGCCCAAAAGGAAATAGGTGGTGGTGGATGAGCTTCAACTGCATCAGCCTGTAAGTACAGAGAGAGGGTCTTCACACCTAGGGCTGGGTAACAAGCCATTGGAATTCTAAACACGCTTATAAATATTGATCTACTCACCCAAACAGAAGCAAATAACGTGCAGATACCCCTTATTAAGAGTGGTTGCGTTCTTGAATCTCTCACTCAATAGGAATGAAAATTAACAGTTGGGTTCACTTGGTGGGGTCCTTTCCTTAGCAGCATCTGATGTGGTATCTTACTCTGAACTTCGCAAAGACCACTATGAATTAGCTAATAAAAAAAATAAGCTGGACAGTTTACTAAATGGTTTATCAACTGTAAATGTAACATAGATCTAATTTGTGTTAAAAACCATTCATATGAGGAAGGCCTAACAACAGCATTAGCCTGAGCTAACCAACCAATCCCACTTCTGGTGAAGCCCTTCCTGGGAGAAGGTAGCCTATGTCATGGGTGTTCGCTAGGATTTCTTCTGCCTTCTTCCCAGTTCTGAGGAACGCACTGATCCACTTTTGCATCCATCTCCAAAGC
Source organism: Corynorhinus townsendii (assembly GCA_026230045.1). Classification (NCBI taxonomy): domain Eukaryota; kingdom Metazoa; phylum Chordata; class Mammalia; order Chiroptera; family Vespertilionidae; genus Corynorhinus; species Corynorhinus townsendii. Next base: position 34,199,975 of record JAPDVU010000008.1, on the reverse strand, counting down.
AGATCAGAAGGTTCTCTTGCTTGTAGCAGAGCTAATGTTCCCCTGGGGAGAGCTCCCAGCTTCTGCCCACAGTTTTGTCTGTTCACAGTTCAGCCCTTTAAAGGCACCAACACTTGTTTCTCACCTCTAGCAATAACCCTAATCATGTCTGCTTTATATATCCAGGCCTGCCTATACTTTTACTTAACAAAATGTGCTTCATTACTAAAAAAATAAAGAAGGATTGATGTCTATTGGCTTAGGAGGCTCCTTGGGCTCAGGGCATAGCCAACTCTTGCTCTCATATTTTTTCACCACTATTTTCAAGAAATGAATGGTCTTTCAATTGGCTAATGGAGGATAACTTTAGTAATATATTCAGAGACATATTTGAAATGGAATAAGGGTATTGTGACTCTATTCTTCATTTATTTATAGTTAAATCTCTTTATCTTCTGTGTTTAAAAAGAAGAGGAAAGAAAATACATGTATACTCTTTTACTGAGAAGGATTACAGGGAAAAACAAACAAACATGGATTTTTCTACTCAAAAACCTTAGGTTTCAATATCCTATCTCTGCTACTTATTAGCTCTGAAGCCCTGGGGAAAATATTGAGATCATCGAGTCTCCACTTTCTCGAGTATAAAATAAGGATGACAGTGATATCCCTACAATAGAGTGCCATGGTGAGGGTTAAGTTAGCTAGTCTATGTAAAGCACTAAGCATAGTGCCTAATACTATTAATAACTATCATTTATTGATCCCTTACTATGTGACAGATTTGGTCTAGGCCAGTGGTTGTCCCTTGGGAACTTATTAAAAATAAAAAATCTCCTCGGGCCTCATCCCAGACTCACTGAATCAGAAACTCTGGGGGTGGGGGTGAAGCAATCTATTTTAACAAGCCCTCCTTGTGTATCCTCCGATACACACTAAAGTCTGCAAACCCATCAGCCTAGGTGTTTAAGAAATAGAAAATATGATTTTCACATGCACATTACACTACAGCTAATAATCTGTGCTGGGGAAAAATGCAGGCAGGCCCTCTTCTGTTTTCTTTAATGATAACCACAGAGTCTTACTGACCTAGTCACACCTGTGATATTTGTGATTCCCAGAACCATTTCTTACAAGCAGATGGAAGGTAGGAGACCTGGGAAGACCAAGTATCTCACCACCTCCGCCCTCCCAGGTCCTCTCCTCCCCCCCCGGCAGAGGGTCTGCACTCTGTCTATGTCAAACACTTTGTGAAATGCCTGCTGAGAACTCAGCCAAAAAGTGAGAATAGTTCCTCCTTAGTGCAGCCTCAGCACCTAGGGCCGCTATCTACTCAACTTGTCATTATGTGTTCCATCTGTCCCCCACCCCCACCCCCGGATAAAATACGAGCTCCTTGAGGGCAGGAACCATGTCTTAATCATCTCTGTGTTCCCAGCGCCTGGTACCCGTAGTAGACACCTAATAAATGGGTGGTGAATGAGTGAAGTGTCAACCCTAAATCAGAGGAGCATTTGTTCCAGGAACATTCAGGTGGTAGGTGTGCCCTCACAGACAATATATCTGGCCCTGGTGACAAGTAGGCAACAGGGTTGCCTAGGGAACTGTGAAATGTTACCTGAGCCACACCTCCTCCATCCTTGGATGGGTTCAGTACCACAAGCAAAGCTGTATGAGGGTTTCAGGGCAGATCAGAACCACATTAGGAACAGCCTAGAAAAGCAAACTGAAAATATCCATTTCCTTCCTGTGTCATAAATTGTTTTCCCAGTCACAGGCAAAGCTGAAATGAGCTTTGTCTGTTGACAATTTAGATAGAATAACTTTTCTGTTTCATGAATTCTGAGCAGTGGAAGAGTGAATTTTGCTCTGGGCCATGGATAATGAACAAAGCGCTCAGTGGGACAGGTGGAAACCGGCGCCGTCTTAGCCGAGGAAGAACTTGGCCCTGCTTTGGGCTTCCCCTGAATGGTTTCTGCCTGTCAGCTCTTTTCATGCTGGATGGGAGCGGAAAGCCACCCTGCTCCCCGGGCTGACCCCCACCCACTGCCACCGATGCGGGAAGTCATTCATCTACCTCACTTAAAAGAACCAGAATAAATACAGATTTCTTCTTCCACACATTAATTTATGGAACCTTCCTATTCTTTTCTCATTGCAAGGCTCCTACCTGCTGCGGTCACATTCAACTTTGTTGAAAAGCAGCAGGAAAATCATCCTTCGCTAGAAAACTTTGTCAGTTAAATTTAGACTACGAGGGAACATCTATTCTAGTTCCACTAGCCTCTCTCTCTAAATGCAAATGTCGTCAGTGTGTAGTGGGAGACGGTGAGGGGCCCCCATAGTGCGGAGAGCAGGCACCCTGTAGACATCGAAGGAGGAATAATCGGTGCAGGTCTGAGTTAAACTGTGCACAGAAGTGACCCCAAGTTCTAGTTACAAGTGATGATTGCTAAATTCCAATAGCCCAACTAGGGTGTCTCCTCTGAAGTCTATTTGTTGTAAAACTGCCACCTATTTGTTTTGGATGAAGGAAGGAAATGCAGATGGAATGGAATAGTCAGCATGGCCTCTAGAAAGAGGGAGGCTGGTCAGAGAGAAAGAGTTTGTGAAGGTTTTCTGTACAGTCCAAGAGAGAGGATACCATGGCCAGCAGACATGATGTTTTAATCTATAAGGCAGGTCTATCCCCATAATAGAGGTAAATTCATTTGACTAAGATAAACTATTCAGCTATACCCCTTTGCTTCAACTCTGTGCTTCCCATGCAATATTATGACTTCTCAAAAAGATTTTCCTGCCCAGCCAGCATGGCTCATGGTTAAGCATCAACCTATGAACCAGGAGGTCATGGTTCAATTCCCAGTCAGGGCACATGCCCAGGTGCAGGAGGCAGCCAATCAATGATTCTCTCTCATCATTGATGGTTCTATCTCTCTCTCTCTCTTTCCCTTCCTCTCTGAAATAAATAAAAATATATATTTTTAAAAAGATGTTCCTACACATGTAGGCTGTGCTGCCCAGCATTCTTGGGTTTATGTAAAATCCACTTGACTTTCCTATTTCTCACTGGTGAGCACATCTCAGTTCCTCCGGTTGACCCCCTCTGTATGTACACACCACCAGGTGCTGGGTCAGGAAAAGAGAGGACTGTACTGGTCCAGTCAACATCCTAGATGACAAAGCTTTTGAATTCAACGTTGGGAGGGTGATTTATCTTCCCTATGTCTGTCTTCAGAGGGCCAGTGTTACATAACAATCTTAGTGTCTTTTTCTTTTTAATTCTTAACCTAAGGTAAATTGTTAAGGTTTTTGAAGTACTCCTTTGAAGTGATTTTATTCTAAATTTTTCTAATTTTTGTTCATTATATATTTGAAAGGGATTCCAAATTGCCTAGTGATAGAAAATGAAAACATACAAGCTATACACGCCAACCTTAAACACGTCTCTAACATCACATCATAAAATATAATTAGAAATCCATTCCAACATCACATTAAAGATCTATGACTTAAAGGTAATTTCTGTCATTTGAATATGATGGTGAGCTGATGGCTGAATTGGGTTCTAAGATAAAAGCAATTCATCCTGCATTAGGAGTTATTATCTTAATTGAATAATATCTGGATAATGCCAGTAGTTAATGTTATTACCTATTATTTTGGTGATTTCACCCCCTAGTTCCAGAGAAAATATAGCCCATTAAATGGATGGAAGGATTAAAATATAAAAAAAGATGCAAACTTTTCATGGCTCATTATGCCAAGGTCAGGACAGAAGAATGGCCCCGACCTTTACTAGGACAGAGGACCTGGCCTGGGCTAAATGCTTAAAAGAATTTCACAGAAAGTGCTTTCAGTCATGGCAGAGTGCTTTGGGTTTTCCAGAAATATATCCTTCTGAAAATTAGCATTCATCCATTCATTCACTTACCCATTCATTCCTTCATCAACTCATTTATTCATTCAACCAACACATTTTGTACACTTTCATGAAACCATAAATGGTGCCAGACCATGGACAAACAGAGGTAATTTAGTCACGGAGGGAAAGGCAAGGCTTATGGAGAGCCTACTACATCTCAGACAATATTGTGGGAGCGTCTAGTCATTATCTGGTTTATTCTTCACTGCAACCCACATGGTAGGTAGAGTTACTCTACCCTTTTGAAACATGAAGAAACTAAAGGTCAGACAGGTGAAATGACTTGCCTCCAGCCTCTTAGCTGGTTTAAAAAAAGAAGAATGAGAATTCAAATTTAGGTTTGTCTCATTACAAGGTCTAAGCTTTTGCACTACATCTAGAATTTGGACTCAGGACATAAACACATTTTTAAAAGTATAATGCAGTGTGATAAAGGATATACAGTAATATGGAGCAGGACAACCACACTGGGGAAGCTATATCCCCACTCTGGGGACTCATTGGCATTTGGAAATGTTTGGGTGGTCCTCAAGTGTCCTCCAAATCTTCTCTACACTCCTAACCCCATGACACAGTTGTCTCCATCTCCTCCTTATCAAAAAACCCGGTCTGTATGCCCCCAATCTCTCAAGTGAAGGGAATTTCCGCCCCCCCCCCCCCCCCACATTCCACATAAGTCAAGACAAGAGATTTGATGAGGTTCTCTTCATTTCCGTTATGTCCTCACACATCTTCTTGTGGAAAGAACCATGCTCCTTTGAGATTCCTCACACCAGCCAAACCAGTTTCTGTCCTGGTCTCTGCCACCTACCAACCTTCTAGTCACTCCCAGTCTTCACTTGCATATTTTGGGGTGGCATATTCTGTTACCCTTCACCTGCCACTGGACCTTTTATAGATCACAATATAGCCAATAACAAGAGTTAAAGTTTAAAAAAAAATCAGGTCCCTGGCTGGGTGGCTCAGTCGTTGGAGCATCATCCATCCACCAAAAGATTTTGGGTTTGATTCCCAGTCAGAGCACATGCCTAGGTTGTGGGTTCAACCCCCCAGTTAGGGCACATATAGGAGGCAACCCATCATTGTTTCTCTATTCTCTCTCTCTCTCTCTCTCTTCCTTCCTCTCTCTAGAAATCAATAAAAGCATATCCTCAAACGAATTTTAAAAAATCAGAGAGTCCACCACTGAGGCTCAACAGTTAGTTACAAATGATGGGCTCTTTCATCTGGCTCCACCCTGGCAAGGAATCTGGTGGAAAAAAATTCTGAGTTTCATTTTCCTTATTTCTCTAAGCCACTTCTGGCAAGAACATTATAAACAAATCAAGTTTTGATTAGTTGAAGTCTATTCGAGGGCTCTAGGAAATACTGCTCATTCACTCATTTATTAAGCAAACATTTATTCATTATCTTTCTTGTGCCAAATCCTGTGCTGAACAGTGGGGAGGAGGGATATGGAGATGAATATGACATAGTTGTCCACCTTGAGGCACTTACAGTGGGGGAGGGGAAGGAGGGGATACTTGATATGTAACCGCCATTCATGACTCAGGTCAGCATAGGGTACCATGGAAGCACAGGGGAGAGGATACACTAAACTGAAGGCTCGAGCTGCATTCGGAAGGACCAGGAGGCATTATCTGGGTGAGAAATTGTTAAAAGGCACCTCAGGGAGATGGTGGTTTATGCAAATGTACAGAAGCTTAAAGGAAGCATGTCTGGCTCAAGAACTGTAAGCAGTTCAGCAGGAAGGCAGGCACCTTAACGGTTGTGCTTGGACATCAAGGACCCTGGGCTCAGATTCTGACACTTGTGCTTTTAGACGAGTGAGGGGAATGAACAGTTGGGTTTCTCTGAGCCTCGGTTTCCTCATCCATAAATTCCTCCTTATAGGACTGTTAGGTACCTGGCACATAGACCATACCAGCTACTTGGTAGCTGGTTTGGTGAGGAAGAGGAAGTTCAGGGTGGTGGTGACTAGAATAAAGAGTACATCTACGTGGAGGCAGATATGAAGGCCAAAGGATGGATCCTTCATGTTCCATGCTAAAAACTTTGGACTTTATCCCTAAAGCCAAAGGAAAAATTTTAAGAAGTGGAGTGACCTTGACAAATGTATGCTGTAGAAAGATCCCCGTGAAGGTTTGGGTTGGGGAGTGGGAGAGTGATAGTGGAGGCCGGAATGGAGTTAGGCGGGCTCTTTCACTCATATAAGGCAGGGTGGGGCGGCCTCTCCAGAGTGCAGCTGATAGAAGTCGGAAGCTGGAAGCCATTCCTATGATTTTTCCAACTTCAGTCGTGACTTTCCCTAGGCCAGGCCACTCACTCACAGCAGGGCCCACCTACATACACAAAGGAACAGAGAGAATCCTGGCTCCTGTTATCATTGGAATTAAGCTGCATTGGTGACTCCATAAATGTCACACTCAGGCACACTGAAGGGTCTGTTTTTCAGCTTAAAATGTAAAAAGTTACAGTGATTATCTGCGGGTGATATACAGGTTGTCGATATATTATTCTTTTTGGCTTATCTCTATTATCTGAATGTTCTACAGTGAACACATTTTTGTAATAAGGAAAAATCTACTGCAAAAAATGTTTTGTAAAAAAACAAAACTACACGTAGTTTGAATCAAAACAGCAATTCTTTTCTTACTACCAGAGTAAGGAAATGCTCAACTGAATTACAAAATTGGGGGGGGGGGGGGGGCGGGGATTGTCGATAGGCTCCAGCTTCAAACTTCTAAGCTATTTATTTCTCCCTTTTGCTTTGGGAGATGGTGCTGTGCCAACGAAGACAGACTGGAGACATGTGAACAGCCTTGCGTTTGAAAAATCATAGTCGTCTTTATTGTTATAGCTTCAAGCATGGATTGTTTCCATGATTTATACTTCAGGAATCTTCAAGTGCAGGAAAATTGCCCAATAGTTAGAGATGATTGGATTGCTGATATTCTCTTCTTCAGGAAAATAAAATACCTCATCAGAGAGAAGCCCGAGTGACAACACCATCGTCACACTCGGCCTGGGTTGTGAAAGTAAGAAATTGCAGGAGAGCCCTGGGGTCAGTTTAGTGAAGTTCAACAGGAACTAGATAGGAGTCTAAGAACTGAGATTTTTCGGTACCATGCCCCAAGACATTGAGTCAGCATGCCCAAATTCAGCGTTCTGAATTCTCATTACATACACATTTATGCTTCATTAGGCCATTTTCCTATGAGGTGGGATCTTGATTAAAATGTTTAATTAAAAAAAACAGTAATAATAATAATAATAATGAGAATAGTTCACATAATTTTATGGTTCAAAAGATGTTCCAACATTTAATCCTCACAACAACCCCATGAGTGAACTTTAGTCCCATTTTAGAGAGGAAGAAAGTGAGGCTCAGAAAAGCTGACTGACAGGCCTGAGGTCACACAGCTGGAGCGTGGAGAGCCCAGGATTCAGACCAGCTCTTCAGACTCTAACAACCAAGACCTTTCACTCTCCCTTCTCACAATTGTTCTTTGTTATTTTACAGGATGGGGTGAAAGTGGGTTTACAGTTGTTTGTATGGCAAATAATACAATAATTAACAAATGATGATACAAGAACAAACTGCATTTTGCTTACTCACAGCTGAAACCCTCCTTTGCTCCACTCCGTATTTTCATTAAACACACTAATTGAAAGGGCAAATAGGGCCCATAGGAATTGTATCAGTTCCTGTTACTGTTATCACAAACTGAGTGGCTTAAGGAAACACTAATTTTCTCTCAGTTCTGGAGGTCAGCGTTTCCAAATGAGTTTTGCAGCGTTTCCAAATCAAGATGTTGGCCAGGCTGGTTCCCTCAGGGAGTTCCAGGATGCTTTCTGCCTCTTCCAGAATGTGGCTGCTGGCATTCTTTGGCTTGTGCCCACATCCCTCCGATCTCTGCTTCCATCCTCAGTTGCCTTCTCATCTTCTGTAGTCAAATCTCCCTGTGCATCCCTATACTAAAGATACCTACATTTAAGGCCTGCCCAGATAATCCAGGATAATCTCCCCGTCTCAAGATCCTTAACTTATCACATCTGCAAAGTGCTTTTGGACATAAAAGGTTCCATTCACAGGTTCCAGGAATTAGAATATGGATAACTTGCGGGCTGTTATTCAGCCTACCACAGGAATATTTATCTCATGTATTGAGTAGTCCTTAAATGTAAAATTCTCTGAATTTAAATTTAGGCCACAGATCTTCTTAGTTTTCTATTTTTAACCTTTCACTTTTGAGGGCCTTGAGGCTTTAGTGCTTGCTTGCTGCTAGCTTTTAAGCCAATTTGACTGGTAACTCCTGTTGGAAGTAACTTACCTAAAACTTGATCCTTCTACTGTCTTCAGAGATGGAGGCAGACCGCAGAGTTTTTCCAGGTTAGGAAAGAGCATGCAGAGAGGTGCATGTTTTACTGTTAGGCCTCTCCTGCCTGTGGCGATGTATTGACCACTTACTATGTGTTAGCAACTGTTCAAGCATTCTACATTCATTCATAGCTCATTTACATTTTGCCATAAGCCTATACTGTAGATATCATTATCCCCATTTCACTGATGAGAACATCAACGTTCAGAGCTAAGTAACATGTCCAAGGTTACACAATTAAGCCACAGAGCCTCTCAAACCCAAGCTCTTAATACTATGCTGTTGCACTGGATAATTCCCAGATCTGAGTAAGATATGGACTTCTTTTAAAGGGCATGTATAAGCTCACAAACCCCCAGGGTTGAGTTGTATTTTTACCACATTATTATTCAAATATGTGCAAAAATAACTAGATATTAACTCCTTATGCTTATAGCTCTCATCCTCTATAATAAAGAGTTAATATGCAAATTGACCCTCAAGCCATAATGCTATCACAAGATGGCTCCCCTGCCCCTCCCCTGGTCCCACACGTGATCAGCCTCTCCCACCCCAATTGAGGGTGGGGTGACTAGCCAACCCCCCCACCCCCCAGGCCAGCCACACCCCCACACTTTCCTGGGGCTGGGGGTACCCCAGGCAGGCTGCAGGCACAGCATTGGTCAGAGGCAAAGGTCCTGGCTGTCCCTGGCCTAGAGAACCCAGAAAACCTCAGCCGTGACCAAAGACCAAGACCGAGTGGAAAGGTCCCTGCCAACGCTTATGGCTCAAAGTGCCAGGAGGAGGTGGAGTGTCTTGAACCTGCAACCCTGGTGTCTGCACACCAAGCCTTGGGGCACACCACACCGGTGGCGCCTGTGGGTGAAAGGGGAAGAGCAGGGAGCTGGGGTGCGGAGCTGGGAGGGGCCTAGAGTCTTCAGGAGCAGCCGGCCTGCCAAGGTTGCTGTGACACGCCCCCAGGCTTGGTCAAAGCCCCTGGTCAGCTCTGCGCTAGCCTTTCAGGTGTGGCTAGCCCTGAGCCGGCTGGCGCGTTGTGCTCAGAGAAGCAGCTGTCCCTGGACTCAGTTAAATAAGAGAAATCAAAGAGCTGAGAGTAAATATCCTCCCAGCCCCTTCCTACACCCCCGGGCGAGGAGGGCTGGGGATGGGGGTAATGAAAAACCTCTGCTGCTTTGCATTTTATAATGAAAAGACTCCTGCTATGTAGAGAGGAGAGCTGATTTGTTTCTGCAACATCTGGCATGTTCCCTGCCCCAGCCCTGAAGCCTGACAGCACCTAGCAAAGGTGTGTCCGCACAGCCATGTTGGCCTGGCTCCTGGAACGTTAGGAGCAAGTTTGAGCTGCACTGATTTAAAAAGAAAAAGGTAAAGATTGAAAAACACCTGTTTGTACTCAAATGGCACTATAAAATGCAGATTACAGCATCTGATTTTGTCTTCTGTGTTGATTTTGAGGCAGAGCACAAATAGGTTCATGGGAAAAGCAGAAAAAAACAAAGGGAAAGGGAGAGGATTCTGCCGTCCACAGCACTGAACATTGTTTTTCGTTTTGTTATTTTTCCTTCTGTTCTTCAAGTCAGTATATGCCATTTAAACCACTTTATGGTGTTAGGTAATGAGCTAATGCTTCCTCTATTAAGAGCAAGCATCAGTGCCTTTCATGAGTCACATACATTTAATCCATTCAAATGGAGCATACTGAGCGGAGAGAATGGTATGTGTCATTATATAAAGAACTTGGCATTATGATGTTATCTGGCTGAAGATCCTACTTATTTTGCAATTTAGAGAACGTAGACAAATCAGGCATTGAAAATGAATGTGAATGTTTAAGTGCATGACTTTATTTCCATCCATAATGACCAAACGACTGGTCACCAGGAGGTGTATTGATGGGTCTCACAGCTTGGCGGGTCTGGGTGAGACTGTGTGGCTCGGGCCAGGGCCGGGGAACCTGAGGCTGCGCTCCCCCTTCCCCCACCCCCACCCCGCCTGTCAGGGCTTGACGGGGGTGGGGCCGGCCAGGTCTTGGTGGCGCCCAATGGGGGTGGGGCTGGCCGGACACTTCTATTATAGAGAAAGGGCAAATAGCAATATTAAAATATTTCCTCTAATTAATTCCCTTTTAATGTGCATGAATTTCATGCACCGGGCCACTAGTATGACTATAAAAGCAAAATAGCAATAATAACAACACAGACAAAACTAAAAGCCTTTAAAATGCTCATTAGCATTTTACCACATTATTAGCAGTGTTTTAATGTGGTGGGTGATGCCAGGTCACTGAAATAAGTGACTGCTCACAACCTCCATGCAACACTGACTGCCTGGACCCAGGTCCTTTGGAGTTTGGCACACCTGTACACCAGGGTCCCCAAGTCACTTCTGCCACTCCTCTCCCAGCCATGGACATCACACATGTCACTCAGGCTTCATCTGGTATTGTAAGAATACCATTGATTTGTTAACTCTGCCTCTCTTTTTTTTCCACTCACTGTAGCAGCTGGGTTCTCTGGGCAGCAGATTGAGTCAACATTAACTGCAGGAAGCTATCAGGGAATGAATGCTCTTGGGAACCACAGGTGGGCTGAAAAGGTGGCGTGGAAGCAGAAACAGACATATGGAGAAGTTGAGCTGGGTTGCAGGCCCAAAGAACGTCTCTGCCTATCCAATGGGTCCATCCCACTAGCCCGCAATAAAGTTGTGCAGAGCAGCAACAGGATGTAAACACAAATGTATCCCGACTGCTGAAACTGCCTGGTGGTGCTTGCCTATATGATCTTTGAGATCATCCATATTATACTTTTAATTGATTTTTTAAAAATTATCATCTATATAAAAGGCTAAGCCAGTGGTTGGCAAACCGCGACTCGCGAGCCACATGTGACTTGCGAGCTGCGGTTTGCCGCTCTGTTGACTAATGAGTTTGCCGACCACTGACCTGGACTCTCGATTCCAATAATTACTGGCTGTTGTTGTTCCTTGTGATTAAGCCCCTATCCCAGTGGTTGGCAAACTCATTAGTCAACAGAGCGGCAAACCACGGTTGCAGCTTGCGAGCCGCAGTTTGCCGACCACTGGGCTAAGCAACCATCCGACCATTCAACCAGCTGGTAGGTGTGATGCATACTGACCATCAGGGGGCAGATGCTCAATGCAGGAGCTGCTGAGCTGCAGTGACTTGGCAGCAGTGGTTCTCGGGTGACGCACCCCAGAACCAGAGAGGAGGTAACCTGATTCCAGGGTGCATCACCTGAGAACTGCCCTCGCATAATCTAGGACCCCTCAGGGGAAGTCAGAGAGCCAGTTTCGGCCCAATCCCCATAGGCCAGGCCAAGGGACCCCATCTGCCAGGGGGACCCCACTCACTCCACAGATGCCCTTCGAGCATGGCACTGCCCCAGGTGTGGCTGGCCAGGGAGGGACTGTGGGAGGTTGGCTCCAGGGCATGTTCAGCCAGTCTCACCCAGTCCCACTCTGCCCACCACCTTCTAATTAATTCCATTCAATGTGTACAAATCCATGCACCAGGCCACTAGTAAAATATAAAACGTTTAAATTCCATAGAGAACTAAGAGACACTAACTATGAATTCACAGTCTCCTGGAGTTCCTCAGACCTGACTCTGAGAAAGAAGAACATTAGGAGGCATCTGGTTAGCTCTGCTGTGAATTACTATAAAAATCCTGTGATGTCTCCATGGTGTGAAAATCGCAAAGTTTTACAAATGCTTTTTTTGGGTGACAGTAATAATAATTTCCAAATCCTCTCTTAATTCACATGTAACATTTGGAAATAAGAACTTCCATTTATTGAAAATTCATTCAATATATTTGGTCAAGCACCTACTATGAAACAGTCTGGTAGGAAAGAAATGTTAAGTGAACAAATAATAATGCAATATGATTGAGGTCATAGGAAAGGATGGTTTGAGAGTAGGGGGCACCAAGAAGGTGTTACCAGATGCAGGAGGTGGGGAAAATGGGAAGATATTGGACAGAGGGTACAAAGTTTCAGTTATGCAGGATGAGTAAGTCTGGAGATCCGATATACAGCATGGGTGAATATAGTTAATAATACTGATTGTACATGGGAAATTTGCTAGAAGAGTAGATTTTACCACACACATAAAAAAGTCAACTATGTGGGGATCTCAATACGTTAATTAGCTTGGCTATCATATCATTTTACTATATATATGTGTATATAAAAAAACACCTTAAATATAGTAGTCTCCCCTTATCCTTGTTTCACTTTCCACAGTTTCAATTACCCATGTCAACTATCATCCAAAAATGTTAAATAGAAAATTCCAGAAATAAACAATTAATAAGTTTTCTATTGCATGTAGTTCTGAGTAGTATGATGAAATCTAGTGCCATCCCACTCCATCCCACCTGAGATGTGAATTTTCTCATTGCCAAGTATATCCACTCTATACACTCCCCACCAGCTAGCCGCTTAGTAACCATATAGGTTATCAGGTCCACTGTTGTGGTATCTCAGTACTGTGTTCAAATAACCCTTATTTTACCTAATAATGGCCCCAAACTACTAGAGTAGTGATGTTGGCAGTTCTGCTATGCCAAAGAGAAGCCATAAAGTGCTTCCTTTAAGTGAAAAGTTGAGAGTATACAATAAGATATTTTGAGAGAGAGCACATTCACATAACTTTTATTATAGTATTAGTAGCCCAGTGCACAAATTTGTGCGTGGGGGGTGGGGATCCCCTCAGCCCAGCCTGCACCCTCTCGAACCCAGGACCCCTCGGGGGATGTCGGACTGCTGGATGACCGGCAGTCAGACATCCCTCTCACAATCCATGAATGCTAGCTCCTAACTGCTCACCTGCCTGCCTGATTGCCCCTAACTGCCCCCTTGCTGGCCTGGTCGCCCCCCCTGCCATTCTGGTGGCCCCCAATTGTCCCCCACCCTACTGGCCTGGTCACCCCCAACTGCTCCCCTGCCATCCTAGTGACCCCCAACTGTCCCCCCCTCACCTGCCTGGTTGCCCCATGCAGTCTGCTATTCAGTCGTTTGGTCATCCCTCACTAACCCCACTGATGGCCTTGTTGCCCCAGGCAGTCTGCTGTTCATTTGTTACTGTGATGGTGTCTTGGACAATTTGCATATTCCTCTATTATTAGTATAGATATTATTATAATTGTTCTTTTTATTGTTAATTATTGGCTATCCTCTTACTGTGCCTCATTTATAAATTAAGCATTATCATGGGTATGTATGTATAGGAAAAAACATAGTGTACATAGGGTTCAAAAGTATCCATGGCTTCAGACATCCACTGGGGGTCTTGGAACATATCCCCAGAAAATAATGGACAACTATACATAAATTTTTATTTTAAAAAACCAGAAGAAGAAGCCAGCTTTTTAGAGGAGGAGTTGCTTATGAAGAAAGAGATAAGGACATTCCAGGCAAAGGAACTCACAGCCTTGAGCCAACCTAGACATGACAGGTAATGTAGGAGATTTAGGCTGAAAGGTAGGTCGGCAGAAGTGGGAGATCACAGTGAGAGAAGGCAGAGTGGAGTGTTATAAATACATCTAAGTGATCATAGTTATCTTTTCATTAGCATTCACCTTACATTACATTATCTCATTCAATCTTCATGTGTTATTATTAACCCACTAGAGGACATATCCCACAAGAGCAGGGACTGTCACCTTGTCCACTGCCCTATGCCCTATGCCCGGTACAATCTCTGATTGTACCCCTCCAAAAAGGGAGCTCAATAAAAATGTTTTACACATGAGGACTCCTTTCAGAGAGGATGAGTGACTTCCTCAAATGTACATAGCACAGAAGTGGCTGAGCCAAGATTTGAACTTCAGTCTGCCTTACTCCACCACATTGCTCTTTAACTCCTGCTCCATGGTGCCACAATAATAGCTAGAAGGGGATTTTCACATCGGGGAACCTACAGTTACCATGGGAAGCCCAGCAAAGGCCAGCCATGTATGTGTGATCTTAAATCCCTGGTAGGGACATCCCTTTAGTGACAGCCAGCAACACAGTTCCTCCTATTACCTCGATGATAATCTGAGTATATGGGGTCTCAGGAATGAGGAGGGTTAAGCTTTTAAAGCTTATCAAGTTGTTCCTTTGCATTTAAATAGCACCATTTAAGAAAGCAGCATTTCAGAACGTTTTTGAAGCTGCCCTGCTGCACACCGTAAGGTCTGCTTATGTCTCCCCCATCCAGGTCATTTAGAGCTTCATTACTTAATAATTTGAAAGCTTTTTCTGAAAATCAGTGGATAAAGGGAGATGATGAAGTGAAATATTATATTTAAGGACCCAGCAAAAACAGGCTGACAGTATGATACCTGGGCCAGAAGATTCTTAAGAGAGAAGGAGAGGGAGATCTTAGTGTACAAATAAGTTCTCATTTCCTTTTGAAATGGCTTTTATTTTAAAGATAATAAAGCCTTCCCTACTCTCTTCTCTGTCTCCACTCACTCCCAGGTCCTGTGGCTTTAACTACCACCTATATGATGATGACTTTCAAATGCATACCTCTAGCCTGACCTCTCTCTCCAACTCCAGCCTCAGATCTCCAACTGCCTCCATGATACCTCCCCTTGGAGTCAGCCTGGACCCTTTCTTGTTTGACACCCCACATCCAATCCATTAACAGATCTTGTTGCTTCTCCCTTTAAAATAATGTCTTCACCCTGGCCAGTGTGGCTCGGTTGGTCACAGTGGCATCCGGTAATATATTGAAAGATCTCAGGTTCCATTCCCAGTGAGGGCACATGCCCAGGTTGTGGGTTCAATCCCCAGTTGGGGCACATGCAGGAGGCAGCCAGCTGATATGATCTCTCTCTCTCTCTCTCTCTCTCTCTCTTCATCCCTCCCTCCCTCCCTGTCTCTGAAATAAATAAACATATCTTCGGGGGAGGGTAAGAAATAATAATAATGTCTTGTACCCAACATCACCTCACCCTCTCCATTGCTCTCTCCTGGTCCAGTCTCTACCTGACTGACCTCCCTGCTCCCCCTCGCCCTGTAACAGCGTACTTTCCCCCCCAAAGTCAGCAGAATCCGCTAAACACGTGAGTCAGGCCACAGCACTCCTGCTCATCAACCTTTCAGCAGCATCCCCATCCCAGAGCACTCGAAAAAAGTGCCGCTAAAGCCCCCTGGGAGGGCAGCCAAGGCCGGAGGCTTCCTCTAGCTTGTCATTAATTAATTGTTTAATTAACTAATCCATTATTCATCCCTTAATCATTCCCTGCATACCTCCCCCAAGCCAGGCCGGTGCTGGGGACACAGGGAGGACACAGCCCAGGCCCTGCTCTAACACTGGCTTCCGGGACTAGACAGGAGCTGTCCTCAGAGGAAGGTGGGGAGGGGAGACAAGGAAGAGGAGTGAGGGGTGTGGAAGGCTGTGCCTTTAAGACCACCAGAGACAGGCAAGGTTGGAGCGCTGCCTCAGGCACTGAAGGCCAGAGCCTCTCCAGGCTCAGGGGCTCCTTTACAGCCAGGCTTGTATGAAAGCAAACAGCCCCCGCTTCGCCTGCTCTCTCCTGGGTGATGGCAGAGTCTCGCCTGTCCTGGCCCCTTTCCTACTTCTCTGCCTGGCCCTGGCACTAATGCTTTTCTAATTGCTGGACATAGAGAAGGAGGTGGGGAGAAGGGCCTGGGAAGTCAGTCCTGAGGGGCTGGCAGGACGGGAGAGACGGATATGCCCACTGACCTGTTCAGCTCCCTGCGTAACTCAGACAAGAGGTGGGCTTTCGTGAGCATTAGGAAGGACACATTGAAAATCCAGAAAATGAGGTTAAGCCCGGGATTGGCAGTTTGGTCACCGAAGGCTGAGCTAAATCGATGCCTATGGCTAATAGAGGCGCATGGAAGGACAGCCCACTCGCTCAGGTCATGGAGTGATGCCCATGCTCAGAGCTCTCCTCCTGCCACAGACAGACAGCCGGGTGGAGGGCAGTGGGGCGCTCTGATGGGCCCTTTCCCTCGTGCATCGGAAATGCCAAGCTGCTTTCACAAAACTGTCTCTCGGGAAAATTGTTATCTACAAGCATTATGCAATTTTCCCATCAGAATTACAGGCTGTGTGTGGAAAGAAATTGAATTTGAAATGTTTCTGTGCAGCCGCATCACCTTCTTGTGGATCTGTGAATGGGTTTCAGATACCTTCTCTGGCTTTGAAATAGCTGATGAGACAGCGGCTTGTGATGGCAGCCGCTTCCCAGGGGACAAGGCGAGCGAGCTATGGGCACTTCCAAACAGCCAATTCCGGTTTCCGGGGGCCGACTCAAGACCTGGGAGCTCCAACCACGGTTCCTAAAGTGACCTCTGTGTCCTGTCCCTCATCCCTCCCTCTCCCACCTGCAGTCCCAGCAGAGTGTTCGGGCTGGTGCTCTCCTCCTGCTCGTCCAGTGCCCATCACCTCCACACCCAGGTCTCCCGTGTCACCTCACACAACTCCAGCTCCACCCTAGGCTGAGGGAGTGCTGGTGGAATGGGACTCAGAGGACACCAGCCGCTTCCTCCTCACAGCCTCTCATTCATTCAGCACACATTCACTGAGCATGCTCAGAGCATGGTTCTGAACTGATAGTACAGCAGTGAGCAAAACAGACCCTGTCTTCATGGAGCCTTTATTCATCAGGGAAGACAGATGACAAAAAGTAAATAAAGGCCCGGCCGGCATGGCTCAGTGGTTGAGCGTCGACCTACAAACCAGGAGGTCAAGGTTCCATTCCCGGTCAGGGCACATGCCTGGGTGGCGGGCTCGATCCCCAGTGTGGGGTGTGCAGGAGTCAGCAGGTCAATGATTCTCTCTCATCATTGATGTTTCTCTCTCTCCCTCTCCTTTCCTCTCTGAAATCAACAAAAAATATTTTTAAAAAGTAAATAAGCAAAATACATAGTACCTAAGACAGTGACAAGTGTTACAGAGAGAAGGCAGTACAGTGATGGGGGTGGTGGGGCTGGGGGGTCCGGAGGGACTGGGAATTGCTGTTGTGAATAGTGTGGTCAGCAGAGGCTTCACTGAGAGGTGACATGTGAGCAAACTGGACGAGGCAGAGGAACGAGTGTTCTGACAGCTGGAGGACACGTTCCTGACATGGGGAACTGCCTGGCATGTTGAGGAAAAGCAACACGTCCAGGATGACTGGAAACAGGGTGAGCGAAGGGAAGTCATAAGCGATGGGGTTAGTGAGGTAAACAGGGAACAGGGAGATCATGAAGGGCCCTGCGGGCCACGGCAAGGCCCCCACTTGCTGTGAGATGTGAAGCCATTGGAAGATTTTGACCAGAGGAATGACATGGCCACTGTGGAGCGCAGAGGAAGGTGAGGAAAGAGGCAGAGAGATCAGCCAGGTGGCAGCTGCAGTGAGTGACGATGGTAGGTTAGACCAGGATGGTGGCAGAGCAGGTGACGAAAAGCCATTGGCTCATGAAGACGTTTTAGAAATGGAGTTGACAGGATGTGCTGACGGATCAGATGTATAATATGGGAGAAAGAAGCATCAAGGATGAGAAACTGGAAGGATGGCTTTGCCTTTTCATGGAGGGGAAGGAGGGAGGCCAGGTTTGGGGAGGGGACGATCAGGACTATGATTTCAGACACGTTGAGTTTGAGATGCCAATTGGACATCAGATGAAAATGTTTAACTGCTGTACAAGCCCGGAGTTCAGAGGCCAGGCGGAGGTAGATTTACTTCCGTGGGCATCAGTGTACATTTAGCTAGTATTTCAGGGCATGGGACAAGATGACATCCCCAAGGCAGTGTGGACAGAAAAGAGAAGAAGACCAAAGGCTTGAACCCAGGGCGCTTCAGTGTTTGGAGGAAGGCAAAGGAGGGCCAGCAAAGGAGACTGGGAAGGGATGGCCAGTGAGGTGAATGAGGAAACAGCAAGTGCCAGAGCCAGGCAGACCGAGCTTCAGGCAGAGGGAGTGGCCAGCTGTGTCAAGGGCTACAGAGGCGTCATAGAAGCTAAGAGCTGGGCCGTGGAGAGCTCATTGGTGCCCTTGACCAGAGCAGTTTCAGAGGAGAGAAGTGAGTCTCCGTTACTTCATCTGAGAAATGGGACCATTCGCCTGCTTACCTCAGAGGGTGACAGTGGAAACCAATGAGACCAGGGGCAAACTATAAAGCACCAAGAAATATGAGGTGTCTGTTTTTATTTATGACCCCATAAACCCAGAGGCTGTTGAAATGATGGGAGGGACCATTGGGCACAATTGACTTTAAAGATGCTTATAGCTCCATTATCACCTCATAAAATGGCTCATTTCCTGCTGCTCATCCCCAGGACACTCACAGAGGGATGACTTTCCACTTCCCTTCAGAGGTGGAAGCCATCAGAATAAATGTTATGGGTGGTAAGTGGGGATTCTGGGAAAGGGTAAAAGCAAAAAAAAAAAAAAAAAAATGGGGCCAAACACTGCTCATTCGGGTCTTAACGCAGAATGATGGATGCTGCCCTCCCAGAGGAAACCTGGTGACCCTGCGCCTCCTGGAAGAAAACTGTCAGCCAGAGCAGCCACACTCTTGCTGGAGGAAAAAAAAAAACAACAACAACACACACACACACACAGAGCAAGCAAAATGGTGAAGGAATGAGAGGGAGATAGAGAAGAAGAATAGTCAGGGGAGGTGGGAAGAGCATGAGTTGATTCCTGGTGATTTTCAACAAGTCATGTGACTTCTCTGAACCTCAGTTTCCTCATCTGCAAAATGGGATCATAGCTATTCCCCAAAAGTTTTCATAGGAAACAAGCTGATAAATGCACAAAGATGGGGCAGGGCTGTCTGTGCGCATGCACGGGTATCACTGCGCGTGCATTTGGTGTCATTGGGTTTCCCCGTCTTTGGTAGCTAACAGTTTCTCCCCAACTCAAGGCCCCTGTGCCTCCCCCTCTTCTTCAAACCCAGGGCAGCACTACAGTTGTCGGTATTGTGAACACTGACAATCCTCCAAGTGTGGCTGCAATGTTCAGCTCTCAGATATGCTCTCACAGGCGCAGAGGCATGGGCCAGCGCTGGGCTGACCTTTCACCTGGACCCTACACCGCAGCTTCCCCACTCCTAGCTGCCCTCTGCCTGGGTTCCCAGGGCCATGGGTGTGGTCTCCCTGGGAACCCCGGCTGAGGCCTAAACTCTGCCATTGACTGTGTAACTAATTTGACCAAATAAATGCGTTTCTGAACATTAACAAGTATATGCCTACCTTGAAATGTGTTGTGAAGATTAAATGAGATACTATATGAAGGTAATTAGCAAGGTGCCTAGCACAGAAAAACAATAGGTCACTATTAGTGTTGCTTCTCCCTTTTTCAATTGCTTTCCTTGTCTAATTATGGATTGCCTCCATTTCTATTGCTGGGGGGAGGAGGCAGGTTGGGTGGGGGGCTCAGACTGCAAGTGTGGGGCAGGACCTGCAATGGGGGGAGAGCTTGGCCTCACTGCGTCCCTGTGCAAAGGGGCCTTGGATTAGGATCAGGTGTGGTTCAGGACTAGAAGATGAAGGCAGAAGGGCAGGACCCAGGACAATGCCTGCAGAGGAGGAGATGAGGAGCAAGGCAGGGAAGGAATGGGAGGGTCCATGTGGGGTAAGGTTGGTTCAAACACCAGCCCCTGCCCTGACCCCCTTAGACTCACATTTTTGCTGTCTGCTCTGCTCATTCTTGGCATCTCCTGATATCAATGTGATTTCTGCCTCCAACCAGTCCCAGCCTGTCTTCACTCCACATGAACCCTCCCTCCTCTGGATCTGACCTCAGACCCTGGCCTGTGTGGGGCCGTGCAATTCCCACTTGGTCCCAGTAACTAAGAAGTCTGAGTACAGCTGTCACATCTTCCCAATCCTATCTAATAAAAGAGTAATATACAAATTAACCATCACTCCACTACACCCACAAGCCATGCCCATCAGCCAATCAGGAGGGAGTATGCAAATTAACCCAACCAAGATGGCTGCAGCCACAGAGAGAGCAGGAGGCTTGGGTTTCCCAGGCAATGGAGGAAGCCAAGATTTCTGCATACCCTGGCAGACCCAGGCCTCCACTCAAGGCTACAAAGTTTCAATTATAGAAGATAAATAAATCCCAACAGAAATGGCTGTGGCCACGAAGTGAGCAGGAGGCTTGGCTCTGCTCAAGGCTACAAAGTTTCAGTTGTAGAAGATAAATAAATCCCAGATACCAGGGCGTCTGCTTGGGTCGCTGGGGGGCATGCCGGCCTGCAAACCACCACAGGCCCCTCACCCAGGCCACCCCACACCCCAAGGGAACCGCCACCCTGATCCGGGACACCCTTCAGGGCAAACCAGCCAGCCCCACCCATGCACCAGGCCTCTATCCTATCTAATAAAAGAGTAATATGCAAATTGACCATCACTCAAACACACAAGATGGCTGCCCCCATGTGGACACAGATGGCCACCAGAAGATGGCCAGCAGGGAAGGGTAGTTTGGAGGGACCAGGCCTGCAAGGGAGGGCAGTTGTGGGCGATCAGGCCAGCAGGGGAGGGCAGTTGGGAGGGACCAGGCCTGCAAGGGAGGGCAGTTGGGGGCGATCAAGCCTGCTGGGGAGGGCAGTTAGGGGTGACCAGGCCGGCAGAGGAGGGAAGTTGGGGGGGGACCAGGCCTGCACAGAAGGGCAGTTGGGGGAAACCCAGGCCTGCAAGGGATGGCAGTTAGGGGCAAACAGGCTGGCAGGGGAGCAGTTAGGCATCAATCAGGCTGGTAGGGAAGTGGTTAGGGGGTGATCAGGATAGCAGGCAGAAGCAGTTAGGGACAATCAGGAAGGCAGGCAGGCGAGCAGTTGGGAGCCAGCAGTCCTGGATTGTGAGATCCTACCGAGATCAGGCCTAAACAAAATGGCAGTCGGACATCCCTCGAGGGGTTCCAGATTGGAGAGGGTGCAGGCTGGGCTGAGGGACACACCCCCGTGCACAAATTTCATGCACTGGGCCTCTAGTGTGTTTATCAAAAGCAAAATGAAAGCACTTCTCCCTGTGAAGATGGACACAAGTGACCTGTAGTTTTGGGTTTTTGTTTTTTTTTTTAATTGGTGTATCTCTGGAAAACTGCTAACATCATGCAAATGAGGCATGAAATGTGAATGCCTTGAAACACT
This sequence comes from Corynorhinus townsendii, assembly GCA_026230045.1. Lineage (NCBI taxonomy): Eukaryota > Metazoa > Chordata > Mammalia > Chiroptera > Vespertilionidae > Corynorhinus > Corynorhinus townsendii. Next base: position 34,178,559 of record JAPDVU010000008.1, on the reverse strand, counting down.
TTGTTTGAGAGGGGTCCTAGGAGAGATGTGTGAGGGCTCTAAGGATCATTGAAAGATCCTTTCTGTGCCTTAGAGACTTGTGAAATGGCTTTTCATTTAAATCTGAAGTTCGGATTGCTTGCTCTGAATGTTAAATCCTCCATTCTTTAAAATGTAAAATGCCTAGTGCCCCAGTGGCCCCATCCAGGGCGCACCAAGTCACGGAAACCTCCCGTCATTTGCTCCCTGAGTTTCCTGGTTCTCCTGAGGCTTTGGCGGTTTGGAGATGCAACTACATGCCCCACTTCCTGTGCTCAGGCTGCACATCAATTCTAATTCCAGCGTGGCCAGAATGTAAAAAAGAATGAGAACAGCAGCTAATATTTGTGCTGATCGAGGCACTGGATTAGCACATTATATGAATTGTTTTATTTAATCCCCCTAACAATCCAATGCGGTAGATACTCTTGTTAACCCCATTTCACAGATGAGAAAACTAAGAGAGGTCAAGAGACTTGTCAAAGGACAGAGAACTAGTAAATGGTGAAACCAGGATTTGAACTTGGGTATGACTCCTGAGCTTGGGCTCTCAGCCATACTACATGACTGTGTTCTGGATGAGTCAATACTAACGAGAATTATAGTATCTGGGGTGTCCAAGGTTGTGACAACATGGGCACATACACATTCTTGCTGGAGTATAAAATGATACAGACATTTGAGGACAAATTGGTAGCTCTGCCAAAATTTTCCATGTGCTTCATCTTTTACTGGTAATCATTCCTGGGAATCTATGACACAGGAACCTCAGATTTGTAAATACAGAAATACATGCACAAATGTTCATCATAGTATCATTTATGGCAACAGTTAAATATCTGCCAATAATGTTGGTTAAAAAACATGCAAGAACATCCATGCTATGGAATTCTACACATACATAGAATACATGATGTGGCTTTGCTTTTTCAGAAATTTACTCATCACCTGTCCATATAGCATTTAGATATGGCCATGAACACGCCAGGCACTCTCCAATCCTGTAGGACTTAGGTGCTGCCAGAGAATTTTGATGCAGCAACAAAAATATTTCGCTTTTAAAGTGAATGTCGCAGAATGCTTGTGCATTCTTGTTTCATTGCATGACACGAATGATCACAAACAAGGAACAATAAGCAGTTGATCCTGCAGATGGTGTGGCACCACCAGATGAAACAAATTCCAGCAGCAAGCTGTTCTAATGCCCACACGCGCAGACCCACCATCCTCCGGGCCTCCATAGCTCTGAAAACTAGACAGAATTTCATCACCATAAATAAACACTAATGATGGGTCCAAACAATTTTTTGTTGAGTTATTCTGCAAAATAACAAAATCAATATGTCATTAGTTAGGACTTAAAAACCAAGATTGAATTGCCATGCAAAGCCACTGTAACTCCACCCACACTGACTTATTTTTTTCTTTTTAGTAAAGCATTTCTGTGAGGGCAAAATGGTCATCATCAGACAGGATCTCGTCTCCTGGGTTTCTTTCTTATTAGTCTTGACCAAGCTTAACATAATTTGAAGATCTAAGATGCTGTAGCTACTGACATGGAAAGGTTCCCATGATATAATATTTAAGGGGAAAATGTAAAAATCATGGTGCAGAATAAGATATCCAGTATGAAAGCTGTATCTAATGTATGCACACACACACACACACACACACACACACACACACAGACACACACACACATACACAGTTGCATAGTAGAAGGCCTGGAATGATACACACCAAGCTGTAACATTCTGGAGAAGGAGGCAGACGGCAGGGTAGAAGCTAAAGTGGAAAGAGCTCAACATTTAATTGTGTGCTTCTGTGGTGCTAATTTTGTCTACAATAAGCATGGATTATTCTGGAATTAAAAATCAAAAACCTATACCAGGAATTTAAAAATTATCATGGAATTTGTGGGGAGCTGCTGCAGGGTTTAGGCAAGGAATGGATACGTTGGGGGAGGGTGGGCTGGGGGAAAGCAAGAAGGTACAGGAGACTAAGAGACCAGTGAGGAGACTGTGGAGGGGTTCACAGGCGATAAACACCATGGGTCTTGGGGCCTGTCCTCCGTGAAGGGATGGGAGACAGAGGAATGCTGGCAATGCCTGGTGTCTGGGTCAGGCAGCGGGTGGATGTGTCTTTAGCCCAGATGGCACCAGCTGGAGGAGGAGCAGGGCTCCAGGGTCAGATGAAGAGTTCAGTGTGGGACGTGGAATATATGATGACCATAGGAAACCCAGGTCATGGGAGAGACCCAGCGCTGGCACTCGGGAGATAGGTTAGGTCTCACAAGTGACTTCATGATAAGCAGCTTCTCTCAGTTATTCAACAGATATTTATTAGGAATGACCAGGGAGATATTCTCAACAAATAAGAATATCTCTCATGAGAAGTGTAAACCTCTCAGGACTTAGACATGCTCTCCCTGAAGATGTGTGAATGTGGGGTGTTTATGCACCCAGTGAATCTTTCCACTGATTAAAAGAGGGAACCCCAGGGAAGCTTGAACTCAGGAGAGGCTGCAAGGTTCCCCGGGGTGACCGTGGATGGGGAGCCTCTGTGGCTTGGCCCTGTAAGCACCCAGGCCAACCTGGATCTGGCTGATCTCCTTCCTCTCAGGCCCACCACCCACCTACTCCTTCCTGGGCTGCAGGCAAGGCGTCCAGACCAAAGGCCTTTTCTAATCTTTGGGCCTGATCCTGGAGACACCTCTGACCTCCTTCCAGTTTCCTCAGGGCTGTGGGATTTTCTGGGCAAGGTACCCAACTAAGAAGAAATCCACCAACTCATTCCAAATATGTTCTAGGCAGCCCAGCTGGTGTGGCTCAGTGGTTGAGTGTCAACCTATGAACCAGGAGGTCATCGTTTGATTCCCAGTAAGGGCACATGCCCAGGTTGTGGGCTCTATCCCCAGTAGGGGGTGTGCAAGAGGCAGACAATCAATGATTCCCTCTCATCATTGATGTTTCTATCTCTCTCTCTCCCTCTTCCTTCCTCTCTGAAATCAATAAAAATATATTAACAAACAAACAAACAAAAAATACTGGGGCAGAGCTCTGAGCCAACCAAGCAAGTCTCTGCCCTCCTGGAGCTCAGGGACCTGTTCAGTCAACAACCAAAACTCTTGCTTCCCCAGCTGATGACATTCTGGGCTTTTCGGTGTGTAATGGGCAGTGGTATCTGAACACTGCTGAGCCCAGGCCAAAGGCAGTGGTATCTGAACACTGCTGAGTCCAGGGCCAGCTGAATCCATTCTGGGGAACGTCCCCAGCCAGAGCCAAATTTGGACTATGGAAGTATTAAGCCTTGAAAAGAGTGTGATACCCCCTCACTCCCAGTGTGTAATTGAAAATAAAAACCGAAACAAACCTTAGAGTTTAGCAAGATCAGCAAAGTTCTGATTCCCCGTTCCCCCCCCCCCGCCCCCAATGATGACTTAATGCTTGCCTTCAAAATGTTAACTGTTAGGTTCTTCCTCAAAAAATACTTTAGTTTCCTACACTTTAAGGGTGCTCTACACACTGTCCAAAGCAAAAATGGGGCATAATAACATGAGTGGCACAGGGGTGTAGGCCCCCAGCTTTATTCTGGCCGCCTCAACCCAAGGAGTCTAATCCGATGCCTAAGTCCCAACAGCAGGAAAGGCCTTGGGTGTGACAATCATTGGGGCTGGTTGTTGGCTGCATTGCAGCTCCTGCTACAGTCCAGGTCCCAGTCAGTATCTGGACAGAGCACACCGTCTTCCCTCCAGGCTAGACACAATATGGAAGTCTGGCCATCCAAGGAAGAATCCAGGTCAGAGCCTGGCTCCAGGGGGGAAGAGATGGGCTGAGCTGCAAACCAAAGGTGTGGCTCAGTGGACCTATTGGTGCCCAGGACGCACCAGGCACACTGTACACTCAGCCCCACCTCCTGGGATTACTGGGGCCCCAGGGCTTGCCCACCCTGGGGCTGGCTGGCTCCCACACCTGGGCAGGTAGAGCTTCAAAAGCAGGTAAGTGAGAGGCGGAAGACAGTGTGACCATGTCAAAGCCCTTTTGTTCCCATGAGCTCAGCTCTCTTCACTAAGTGTCTGTGGTCCTTTTTTGCAGAGCGATGAGGTCCTCACCGTCATCAAAGCCAAAGCTCAGTGGCCAGCCTGGCAGCCTCTCAACGTGTAAGTAACAGACAGACCCTGGCTCTGTCTTGCCCCTGTCCTGGCCTTGTCCTCGGAGCCACCCACCTAACAAACACCCCATGCCAACTGGGTCATTAAAGTCAGCAATACCTCTTAGATGGACAAACAGGTGAGGTGCACTGCCCATGGGTGGATATCACAGGTGCCCCTGTCTTCTCAGGAATGCAGACTTCTCTAACACTGCAGAGGACACAACTCAGAATAAGGGTTAACCAGTAGGTATTCACTTATGTTCTCAGCTGCAAATATGTGTGCTCACTCTAAGCTAATCTGCCTCATGGAAAGCCAGGTTTACCCCCAGGTGCCACTCTCAGTCTCCATCTTTTCTGTCTATTCTATCTCTTGGAGATTTCATTCTCCCATGCATTTGGGGACTACCGGTATGCTGATGGCTCCCAAAACTACCACTCCCCCAGGTAGGTATGCAGGTAGGAAGCTAAATCCATCCATCCATTTCTTGGACACTTCTCTGTGGATGGCCCACATGGACCTTGAATTCATCATATCCAAAAGTGAGCCTGGATGGTGTGGCTCAGTGGTCGAGCATCGACCTATGAATCAGGATGTCAAAGCACATGGCTGCGTTGTGGGCTCATCTCTAGGTGGAGGTGTGCAGGAGGCAGCTGATCAAGGATTCTCTCTCATCAGTGATGTTTCTATCTCTTTCTCCCTCTCCCTTCCTTTCTGAAATCAATAAAAATACTTTTTACAAAAAAACAAATGGAACCCATCACTGATTCCTACTGATGCTTCCTTCTGAGTATTTCACAAATGAGTCCTCACCTGGCCATTCTCTCACCGTTAGTTTCTCACCTAGTCTACTCCAATTCTCCCCTCTTCTATGGCCTCCCCCATCTGATCCCTTATCCACACAGTTACCAGAGTGATCTTTAAGAATTCAAATCTGATTTCCTGGCTTAGAATCCCTCCGTGACCTCCAGGATCAAGTCTGCACTCCTCCGTTCACCTGTGAGACACAGGGAGCATCACATGCTTCAGCCCCTGCCTCCTTTTTTTTTTTTCGGGGCCCATATCTTATTGCTCCCTACTCTGCACCTCACTGCGGCCACTCTGAATCCCATGAAATTCTTTGAACAAAGCTTGATTTCATTTATCCTTTATGGGTGCAAGGCCTGGAGCAGACAAAGTTCCCAGTCAAGCAACAGAAAATGGTTTATGAGAATGACTTGGCTAGCCCCTCTGTGGAGCAGTCTGCTTCCACTAATGATGACATTGATGAAGACGGCAACAACATGCGGGGGGGGGGGGGGGGGGGAGTGTGAGATACTCAGTGGGAGAAAAGGCAAACCCAAATTTTAGGAAAGGAAGTACAAGAAAGACTCCAGCAGGAGCAGAGGGAGGAGGAGCACTCACACATGACCAGCTGGTGGCAGGGAAGCTGTTGCCAGGCACTTGTGCCCACCTGCTTAACCATTCAGGAAACTAATGGCTCTTCCCCTCCTATGTGCCAGCTCTATACACAGTCCCCACCCTTTGGAATGGCCAGCTAAGGAGGAGACAGACAGTACACAGAGTTCTGCCACTCGAGGTCTGCTCTGCGCAAGTCCAAGTGGCACCCTAGGCACAGAATATGAATACTGTAATGGCACTGTGGTAGCCCTGTGCGCTCCAGGGGATAAGGGTCATGGTGAGGATATGAGTGGCTCTGGGAACCCAGAGAAGGAGCACACACCAGAGAGGTCATGAAGTCTTTGTGCCGGGGGCACCACGGGGCTGAGTCTGGAAGGCTGCTCCTCGCCCTGGAGTGGCCCTGGTCTGGTGGGACTGAGGCCCTGAGTGGGGCCTGAAGCTAGCTAACCATGGGCAGCCCCGCTGGCTGCAGTGGAGGCTTCTTCTAGCTTGCTGTGACCTCCAAGCCTTGCTCTGGATCTCCTCTGAGAAAGCTGAGACCAGAGTAAGCTAGCCCTTAAACAACACTGGTTAAAAGTGCCAACCCCTCGCACAGCTGATAGTCCACATATAACTTTGACTCCCCCAAAACTTACCTACTAATAGCCTTCTGTTGACCAGAAGCCTTACCATTAACATAACAGTCGATTGCCACATAGTGACATGCTTTATTTATTATACACCGTATTCTTACAATAAAGTAAGCTAGAAAAAGAAACTGTTATGAAGAAAATCATCAGGAAGAGAAAATACATGTAGTACAGGACTGTATGTATTTACTGGAAAAAAAAAATCCCCATATTACAGGGTAAAAGTCGGCTTACAGTTGTGAGTACATGAAAAGCTAAGTTTATTCCTGTATTATTATTGACTATTGTGCTATTTTCCATAGGAACAATGGTAAACCTACTTTGCCCCACCCTGTTAAGTGGACCTGGGCACTTGTTGTTCAAGGGTCAACTGTAGTTGAAAACCTGCCCAGGCTTGGAAGTGCCTTTCCGTCAAGAAGCAATAGCTGCAGTGCCTGCTGCCCTGTGCTCTCTACTAGTGGGCGGACATTTGCCTGTCTCACGCTAGTCCCACCAAACAACACTGATGTGAATTCACAAAAGACCTCAGCCCTCTTTGCATAGGTCACATCAATCAGAAAAAAATGTCCACTCTGAATCCTGTTTGCTCAGGCTCTCTCCTCAGCTTCTCCCAGCCCCCAGGCTCCCAGAACCTAGATGTGAAGAGTTCCTCACCTCTGGTTCTCTGAACAGGCAGGGGCTCAAAGCCAGGAAGGGGTTGGGGACATCTGGGCCACAGAATTTGTGGATGACAAATTACACCAGTTAGGAAACCTTACACCATTTTCCCTTAAGGAGCCTGGGTTTAGAAAGACATAAACTGTAAAGCAAAATGCTTCAGGAAGGAAAGAAGGAGGAAGGGAGAAAAGAAAGGAAGCAGAGAGAAATCCTTTTACCCAGAGCACCTACTAATTGCCAGATATCATACGAGGCACTTACCTTCCTTATCCCACTTAATCCTTGCACTGCCCTAACCGGTTTGGCTCAGTGGATAGAGCGTTGGCCTGCAGACTGAGAGGTCCCAGGTTCAATTCCGGTCAGGGGCATGTACCTGGGTTGCGGGCACATCCCTAGTAGGAGGTGTGCAGGAGGCAGCTGATTTATCTCATCGATGTTTCTAACTCTCTAACTCTCTCCCTCTCTGTAAAAAACCAATAAAATATATTTTTTATAAATCCTTGCACTAACCCCCATAATAAACCCCATAAGGATTATGACCCTCACTTTACTGATAATGGGACTGAGGCTCGGAGGTCGTATGACAGGTTACATCTCAGCATCCAGCTCCGTCAGTGGAGGAACTGGAATTCAAACAGTATCCAGCTGACTCCAGTGCCTACGCTCTTCACTACAATTAAGTAACCATTCATTATTCATTTCTTAATCAATCAAAACATGTATGTCAATTGGACTTCTGAGCAGCATGAAATAGCAGTGTGACCACCAAATTGTCTCACTCCCACCAAAAACAACCAAAAAACAGTCTGAACTTACACTTACCCTGTGTCCTATCAAGGATGACTGAGCCTGGCAGGTGTAGCTCCGTTAGTTAAGCATTATCACGTGCGCCAGGAGGTCTCAATTCAATTCCTGGTCAGGGCACATGCTGGGTCACAGGCTCCATCCCCAGCAGGAAGCATGCAGGAGGCAACCGATCAATGTTTCTCTCTCATCAATGTTTCTATCTCTCGCTACCTCTGTCTGAAATCAATTTTTTTAAAAACTTAAAAAGAAAAGGATGACTGAAACATTTAGTTACCTCAGCAAACATTTTATGGGGGGGTCTCCAAAGGAAAGTACTGTGAAAGGTCTTAGGGATCCAGGGGTGAGCAGAGCAGAGGTTCCCGTGGAGCTTACAGTTTAATGGGGGAGAGACATTCACCAATGATGACAGATGTGACGTGTCTGTGAAATAAAGACATAAGCTGCCATCAGAGTGTGTGATTGGAACCTCAACCCAGCCTGGGGGAAGGGGAGGGTCAAAGGAAATGAAAATTGAGCTAAGAGTTCAGGAATCAATAGGAGTTAACTAGGTAAAGAAGCAAAGCAAGGCAAGAACATTCTAGAAGGTCTAGAGAGACCATTATGTGAAAAGCCCTGAGGAGGGAGCAGAGCATAAAGTACTAACAGGGTATGGTGTGACTATATCCAGAAATCAAAGATGAGTTTGGTGTGGGGCCAACCCACGCAACATTAGGGATTTTGATTTTTACATTATGAGTAATGGGAAATCATTGAAGGGTTTTGAGCGGAATGACATGATCAGATTTAGGTGAAAGCAACAACACTCTGGCTCCAATATGAAAAGGGTAAGAGTAGATAAGGTGACACCAGTGAGGAGGCTGTTGCAGAGGTTTGGGGAGAATTAATAGTGACTTTGACTAGGGTGGTGGTAGTGGAAATGGAGAGACGCAGAGACCTGAGAGATCGACAGGCCATGGTGATCAGTTAGGTAAGGAGGATGAGGGAGGCAGACAGGTCAAGATGCATAATCAGTGAGTTGGTGGGGCCTCTCATAAGATGTGGAACATCAGATGACGTTCAATGGGAAGATCGTGAGTTCGGTTCTGGATGGGATGTGTTGGAAATGGCTTCAAGATATCCAGTTGGAGGCAATCCGCACACAGTTAACTGTGGAGCTCTGAAGGTCCTGGGGAGAATTATACACTGAGTCAACAAGGCATGGGAGACAGCAACATGGTTTGGATGAGAGAGAGCTTGAGACTACGTCAAGGACTTCAGAGTAAGACCCAAGGAGCTCCACCATTTAATGCTGAGGAGGACGCGCCTGCAAAGGAAACAGGAAAGGAATAGGCAAGAAATTAGGGAAGACAGCTTGGTGTCAGGGAAGCCGTGTGAAGAAAGCATTTGAGGCAAGAGTAGTCAGCCTGTGTCCCGTGCAGATGAGAAATCAAGTGCGATTAGAGCTGCAAAATGCCCATTGGATTTATCCACATGAAGATCCATTGGTGACCTCACTGAGACTCCTCTCTGCAGCGTGAGGAGGGGAGAGGCAAACAGCCTGGAACAGGGTGAAATGTGCACAGGAAACGAGGTTATGGAGTCAGTGAGTACAGACAGTCAGGGACGCTTGCTGTGAAAGAAGAAACTGGGCAGGAGCTCCAAGGGGATGAAAGAATCAATGGACCTTTTTTCTTCTTTGCTTTTCTTTCTTTCTTTTTTAAGTTGGAGAGACTTTCTGAAAAATTGGAAAAACAATATTTGTGGACCCTTTACCCATCCCTCAGACGTCCTAAGACCCCAGTGAAACAGAATTAATTAATGGCAAACACTCAGGTCTCCCAAACACCCAAACCCTCTCCACTCTGGGCTCTCAGCTTGTGAAGGGACAGCTATTTTCCTTTTATATTACCCAACATATACCCATAGTCCCCTTCCCCCTTCCAAATCTCATTAGGAAGTCAAATTAGAAGCCTCCACGCAGCCAAGTTTTGTTTTGCAGACACAGCCTTGCCCCTCCTCACTGAGCCCGCTCGATTGAGGTTAATGGGATTCCAGCCTCCCTCGGGCCAGTGGAAAGCCAGGGTGACCTACTTTGCCAGGTCCTGCCTGTGGAAACTGACTTGTTTTTCAATGATCTTCATCTTTATCCACAGGACCACTTCTCAAAGGACAGCCACGAATGAACAAATTAGCTGCTGACTTGTTTAGCTCAATAAATCAAGCTGTGGCTCCCACAGCCCAGAGTGCAGGTAGAGACAGGAAAGACAAATTCTCAACGAAACCCACATCCGTCACTAGTTCCTCTGGCACCGGAATAGAAAATGCCCAAGGTTCCTACAAATCAATTCTGAGTGTCCACCACCCAGTTCCTCTGGTCTAGTCTGGATGCTAGGAATTACTGAAACTTTTAAAAAGAAATTTTAGTTCTTTAAAAAATAAAGTAGTAGAGATTTTATTTTAAAGAATTTATATTCCTTTTCACATAATGAGTCCCCTTAATTATTCCAGCCACCCTGTTATTAATTAACATTTGATTAGACAACATCCGTGTTTTAGAGATAGATGGTGAGGCTAGTGTGTATTGGAGACACGGTCACCCTCACCAGAAATCCCACCTCTGGAGGGCTGTGCCCCATAATCACCCAAGCCATAAGGTCAGAGGCATCTTTCTCCAGGGCTGAAGGCACAGCACCCTCCCTGCTCCCTGTAGCACTTGCTCAGACCCATTGATGTCCTCAGGATTGTAAAGGAAGACTGGACTAGAGGATCTAATCAGCCAGGTGGACCCAGAGCCCTCAATGCCTCCAGGTTATATACAGTTTTCCAAGTCAGGAAACCTTCCTCCACGCACCCAGGATTTCAGCCTAGTGCGTGGATAGAGCGCCCTCTAGTGGTATTATTGAGTTTCTGCAACACCAAAAGCTATTGGGGATTATTTGAAATACGTGAGGAGACAGAACTCATCATATGAGTGATCGAGTCACCAGTGACCTGAATCCCATAAAATTCTTTATTGCCTCTTTTTTTTGTGTGGTGTTTTTGGAAGTTCTGTTTAGAAATGTTTTCTCTTATCTTTTGAGATTCTGCTATTTTCTTACGGATTTGGATTAGCTCTGGAGATGCGATAGATATTAACATTTGTCAGTCACATTAGAGGGAGACCTTTTGGCCAACATGTTATTATTTATCTCTAATTCAATACTGCTGTTTTAATGACACAGATGTTTTTAATTGGTGTCTAATTCAATTAGTTACTCTGTGATTGTTTTTACTGTTGCAAAGCTGAAAATTAACTTTTCTCTAACAGAGTCTAACAGGTCAGAAAACTTGACATTTTTTTCTTTGCTCTGGTTGTTTTCTATTTAACACTGGATATTTGTGTGTGTGTGATATTAGATGTGACTATGATATTTTTTAATTGCAATTAAGTTAGCCGAACCCCACTTGTGCAATCTTTTCTTGCCCCCTAATTTTGAATAAATCTTCTCTAAAGTTCATGGGAACTCTAGTCTGTGCCTCTAATTTATATTTATTTCTTATCCTGAATATTACATCATTTTAATTATCATGCTTTAGAACATATGCAGTATATGATATAACCACATCTTTGCTAGAAAGCTGATTAAAATTTAAATTCCACATAGAAAACTGAAACCAATATGGGGAAAAGTGGCATATAAGAAAGCATGAGTAAAAATTTTAATTATGGTTTGGACAAATTAAAGAACTCTGGTCATATCTAGCATTTCCTAAGAAAAATTTACATATATTCTTATTCATTTCATTATTTTAAATAGCATTTTTATTATCGAAGTAATAAATATGTTGAGGTGATTTTTAAATTAAATTTGAAGGTCAAAGGAAGTACAAGAGCTTCACATTCATTGCTTAGATTAATCCATTTATTTCAACAACTATTTGAGGAGAATCCACTGCACAGCAAGTCCTAAGCCAGGCACTGGGATATAGCGTTGCCCGAGACAAAAATGGCCCCTACTCTCTAGGAGCCCAATAGGGAATGTAGAAATCAAACAAGACACTCCATGGAAACACTGAGTTCAACATGCTCTGAGAAGGTGCACTGGGCTCCTAAGCAATTGAGGGGAAGTCAGGAAGCACTTCCCGCAGGACACATTATGTAAGCTAGCGGTCGGTCAGGGGGTGAATTTCCCAGTCAAGGGTGCAAGAAAGGCAGGGCGTAACCAAAGATTAGAAAATCGCTCCTATGCCCTTATAGATTCAGATGTACCATATTACCCAAACTTAGGTCAGGTGTGTGTGCAGGGATTGGTTGCTGCCCATTTCCTGCCTCCTGAAATGCCTGCCAAGGATTATAGGATCCCTCACTCAGATTGCAGATTTGGCCAAAACACATTTGCAGAAAACAGTTTGCATAAGTCTTTATAAAATCCCAGGTGGGTTCTCGGATGGTGACAACCATCACTGGGAAGTGTAGCCAGTGGGTGTTGGGTGGGGTTGGTTTGGTTTGTTTTCTCCAGCTCTAGATTCCTCAGTAGAGCTGCTTTTGCCCCTTTGGGTTATCATGGCAAATAGTGTGACTAGTGGGGTATGAGACATGAGCCACTAACCTGCCCCAAAGCCACCTGCTTAGGGAGACGGGAAGGTAATAGGTGGAGAGGTTGGTCTCTCTAGCAATGGAAGAGGGAGTCTGCTCTCCAAGGCACTGCTGGGCTCCAGCGGCCAAGGACCAAGAAGGGCTGGGGTGTACAGAAGTCCCCCCCACCCCAGATGCCAGTGTTCTCTGCCGGGCACTTCATGGAAGGCAGGCCCCAGACTGTGTCCTCTTAGTCCCTAGGTGAGCAATGCTGCAGCTCCCCAGACTGCAGGTCTTCCAGAAACCAGGTCTTTAAAGAAGCTGCTAAAACCACTCACCTGCCGGCCAGGGCACGCGGGCATGGGGAAGGAAATGGGCATTGTGAGAACCACTCCAGCGCCATCGCCTGGGCTGAGTACTGTGAGCACGTTATCTCCCTGAACACTCAGAGTAACCCACGTGGGGATCCCCATGTTATAGATTTGGACACTGAGGCACAGAAAGGTTTGGAAATTTGTCCAAGGATACGCAGCTATGACAGGCCATGCCAGGATGCACCCGGGCTTCCCTCTCTGCAATGCCCATGGTTTGATCCCATCTGGCCTGCCAGGGCCCAAGGCGTCCAGTTCCATGGCGCCTAACCAGGCTGGAGCCCATGCTTTCCGGGGACAGGTGAGGGCAGCCAGAAGCAGCTGGTCCCCACAGAGGGACACAGTGACTCCCAAACAGCTGAGGTGGCCCAGCTGCCAGCTGGACTGAACAGACGAGCTGGTCCCCAGCTGAGGATTCCCCGCTGCTCCCTGCGGCACTTGCTCAGACCCATTGGGTGTGCGGCAGAGCGGCCTTCCGACCTCGGCCGCTGTTGTCGCTAAGTTCATGAACCTCCAGACGCTTTGCTTTCTTCTCTACAAAGCAATATCATCATTCTAACCCCGCAGGATTGTCCTGGGGGTAGGGAAAGAAAATAACGCAGGTCTGCCACGCAGGGTGTGCCGACTGACTAATCCTCTGCCAGGCCCCTAGGTGGGCCGCCTCCCTGATCTCTACAGCCCTGGCCACTCCTAAGACTCCTTAGCAGCACGAGGAGACGGGTTGGAGCACTGCCTCCTGTAGCTCAGGGGTTGTCCGCCAGAGGCCCTGGCTCGTAGCCGGTCCCGGCTGGCCGACTGGAGAACGGGGCCGTGAGCGGGTGCCCGGGGCAGGGCCATGGCGGCAGCTGGATCTGATGTAGATCTCCGTACAGTGAGGAAGGGGCAGGGTCGAGGGCTCGGAAATGGATGATGAAAAGGATACCTACCTTGTATGGACTTGGGCTGCCGTCTCCGTGCTACCACTTCACTTGGTGACTTTGGACAAATTACATAACCCTTCTGAGCCTAGGTTTCCACATCCATAAATGGGAGTCGGGTATCCTGTTCTGAGGAGTCAATGAGAAGGTATAAGAAAGGGCTCCGGGCATTGTTAGCCAGTTTTATTTGTAAAGCTCATCTCACATCCAACACAGCTGGGCTCACATGTAGCACAAAGTACTCATTCATTCATTTACTCAGAAACATTTACAGCGCATCTACTCCGTGCCAGGCACCGTTTACAGGAACTGGAAATTAAAGCCATGAAGAAGGCAGACAAAAGCCCTCTTTGCAAAACAAATAAATAAAGTAATAGTAAGTGCTGTGTACACACTAAAAGTGGATAGGCCCTAGCCGGATCGGCTCAGTGGATAGAGGATTGGCTTGCAGTCTGAAGAGTCCCAGGTTCGATTCTGGTCAAGGGCAGGGGCTCTGGCCAGGGCGCATGCAGGACGCAACCAATCGATGCGTTTCTCTCACATCAATATTTCTCTGTCTTTCCCTCTCTCTAAAAATCAATGGAAAAACATCCTCGAGTGAGGATTAAAAAAGTAAATAAAAAGGAGATAAGATGGCAACATATGGTTCTCTCTACGTGTGGATAGTCAGGAGAGAGAATGGTATAAACCACTCATAGCCAAAGGCACGGAGAGACTGAGAATCCGCCTTCCTCCTTTACACCAAGCATGTCAAACTCAAAGGCTAACACCGGCCAAATAAACAAGGTTTAAGTTTTTGTGGGCCGCAAAAACACAAAAGCTTCCATTTTCATAGAAACGTAGGTTTATTTCCATAGAGACATGCCAAATACCAAGGGCTGAAATAAATGAGTAATCATTAACATAAAAAAATAAAACATTTTAATAAAAATTATTATTTTTTCTTGAACATTAACTTATCAAACACTGAATAACTGCACAAATTAATAAGCGTAACGCAAATAAACCTATTTTTCTTGTTCTCCAAACGCGAAATATTTCCTGTTGTGTAAACCAAACAAGTCAGTACAAGAGTAATGATGTGGCAATCGGCTGCTAAAATATTCGCTGCTAGTATTAGTGGAGAGAAATGGTGTGCCTGCACATAAGGTGTGTAAGGGAAATGAACACAACACGATTATAATAATCAGTCATTAGCGAATGTTGAGGTTCGTTATTAATAATTATGTATAACAGGATATTGTAAAAATTAAGTTACAAATTTTTTTAAATAAATCTTTATTGTTCAGATTATTACAGGTGTTCCTCTTTTATTTTTCCCCATAGCTCCCCTCCACCTGATTCCTCACCCCACCCCATGCCCTTACCCCCCGCCACTGTCTTCATCCAGAGGAGTAAGATTTTTGTCCAATCTCTTCCTGCACCCCTCACACCTGCTTCCCCTGAGAATCGTCAGTCCACTCCCTTTCTATGTCCCTGATTCTATTATATTCACCAGTCCATTCTGTTCTTCAGATTTTTCATTCACTTGATTTTTAGATTCACTTGTTGGTAGGTATGTATTTGATGTCATTTTGTTGTTCATAATTTTTATCTTTACCTTTTTCTTCTTCTTCCTCTTCTTAAAGAATACCCTTCAGCATTTCGTGTAATCCTGGTTTAGTGGTGATGAACTCCTTTAGCTTTTCCTTGTCTGTGAAGCTCTTTATCTGACCTTCAACTCTGAATGATAGCTTTGCTGGGTAGAGTAATCTTGGTTGTAGGTTCTTGCTGTTCATCACTTTGAATATTTCTTGCTACTCCCTTCTGGCCTGCATAGTTTCTGTTGAGAAATCAGCTGACAGTCGTATGGGTACTCCCTTGTAGGTAATTAACTGTTTTTCTCTTGCTGCTTTTAATATTCTCTCTTTGTCTTTTGCCCTTGGCATTTTAATTATGATGTGTCTTGGTGTGGTCCTCTTTGGATTCCTCTTGTATGGGGTTCTGTGCGCTTCCTGAACTTGTATGTCTATTTCTTTCACCGGGTAGGGAAAGTTTTCTGTCATTATTTCTTCTAATAGGTTTTCAATATTTTGCTCTCTCCCTTCTTCTGGCACCCCAAAAATTCGGATGTTGGTTCGCTTAAAGTTGTCCCAGAGGCTCCTTACACTATCTTCATATTTTTGGATTCTTTTTTCTTTTTGTTTTTCTGGTTGGATGTTTTTTGTTTCCACATATTTCAGATCTTTGGTTTGATTCTTGGGGTATGTTGATCTACAATTGAGTTTCTGTATATTCTTTATTTTAGACAGTGTATGCTTCATTTCTGACTGATCCTTTTCCATTTTTTTGGCATTCTCATTAAGGTCCTTGAAGGTCTCACTAAGCTCCTCAGAAGTGTCATCAAGTTTCTCAGCGGTTTTTAGAAGATTCTTGAGTAACCTTATACATGTGGTTCTGAACTCTATGTCATCCAGTAGTTTGCTTTCCTCCGTTTCTTTCATTCGTGACATGTTTCTTTGTTTCTGCATTTTGGCTGCTTCCCTGTGTTGATGGAGTGGCTTTGTGTGGTAGGTGACCTATAGGGGGCAGTAGCTCAGCCTCCCCAATCACCTGATGTGGACGCTCTTGGTACACCCCTTTGTGGGCTGAGTGCAAAGTCTTGGTGTAGTTAAGCCTTAATTGCTGTTGGTACACTGGGAGGAATTGACCTCCAGGCCAATTAGCTGTGAGCACTCCCTGTGTCTATAATGGAAGAACTGCTGCGCTGAAGACACACTTATGGAGCAGGACTTGTTTCAGTGGGGCTTTGGTGCTCACTGAGTCTGCCTCTTGAATGTGTCACTTATGGATGTGAGGAGTTGAAATCTGGTGTCTCACACTGACCACTAGGTACACTGGCTTCTGGATCTCCAATGGGGTGCAGGTCAGCTACTGTCTGAGGCCACTCAGCAGGAGCTACAGTGAGAGCTGCAGTTTTCTCCTCTTTGCTTGGGGTTTGGAGGTTTTGGAGCTGTCTGACCCAGGCTGCAAGTTTGCTAGGTTAAGCTGCAATAGGGCAGGCCTTTCTTATGCTAACTCCGCTGCTTGGAGCTTGGGTGGGTTTGTAGGTTGTGCAGGGCAGGGCCTCAGGGTGTCACTAGGTTAGGGCGTGGCAAACAGCAATGGCTGCTAGTTAGCCGGCTCTGCATCCCCAACGGCATCCGCGAGTCCCGTGCCCCAGTGCAGTAAACAATTATTCCTGTGCGCAGCTCTGCAAGCAAGCCACCCTCACTGGCAGACAGTCCAGCTTCTCCCCATAGGAGTTTGGGTCCCCTGTGTCTCCCCAGAGACTGGATTTCAGAGTAATCGGGGGCTTGTCTCCGTTTGGGTTGAAAAAAGCAATGCACCCAGTTGCCCGCAGCCAGCCCAGATCCCGCGCCTCCGTACCTCAGCTTTTCAGTGCTTGTGCATGTCTCAATGCTCTTTTCTCTTTCCTTCTAGTTGTAGAACTTCCACTCAGCCAGCTTTCCCGTGGTTCTGGGTGATGGACGTTTTGTGTTTTAGTTTTAGTTTTGAAACTGTTGTGGGACGCAGCAGTTTAGGTGTTTACCTATACCGCCATCTTGGATTCTCCCAAGTTACAAAATTTTTATTAAAACGTTCTTACATACCATTATACTGGCTGGGCCGCAAAATTATTCGCTGTGGGCCACATGCAGGAGTGACATGCTTGCTTTACATGGTCTGGCCAGATGTCCCTCAGAGTGTGCACCCCTGGCCCCCCTAATGTAATGGTCTCTGTGTTTGCTTTCCAGGAGAGCAGCACCCTCGGCTGAATTTTCTGTGGACAGGACACGCCACTTAATGTCCTTCCTGACCATGATGGGCCCCAGCCCTGACTGGAACGTGGGCCTGTCTGCCGAGGACCTGTGCACCAAGGAGTGCGGCTGGGTGCAGAAGGTGGTGCAGGACCTGATTCCTTGGGACGCGGGCACTGACAGCGGGGTGACCTATGAGGTAGGTGTGTGTCTGGAGTGGTGAGTGACAAACCTTGCCCACCTCTGTCCCAGCGTCCTGGACACAGAGGTGAATCTGGCCTAGGCGGGGTCCTAGACGAACTCACAGTGTGGCAGAGGAGGCCAGCATGGTCTCATCACCACATCCTCACACACAGTCTGATTTGGACCCTGGACAGTGCCCATGCAGCCGGTCAGGAGGGCACAGAGAGGGCATCTGCTAAAAAGCTGCTCATGGGTGAGCAAGGGAAGAGCCGGTGAAAGGCACTGCATGGAGGAAGGGGGGAGGGGAGTGGGGGAGGGAGGAGAGAGGGAAGAAAGTGGGGACTGGACCATATGCCAAAGGTTTCTGGACAGCCAGGCTAAGGAGTTTGGAATGTCTCCCTGAACGCCAATATTTCTCAGATATGGTTAATACACCAACATCAAAATGGAGCCATCAGAAAACCAGCGGTAGAACAGTCGAGAACAGGTGATGGTGACTATGGTTTACAGGATAAATCCGGCCTACCACCTCATCTGAAAATAAAATATTTGCACCTAGCCTCACATATTCAGTTACATGTTGTCTGGGGCTGTTTTCTCACTATAACAGCTGAGTTCAGTCCTGGCGACAGACACGGTTTGGCCCACAAAGCCTAAAATATCTACCATCTGACCCTCTGCAGACAAAGGTTTGCCAACGCTCGGGCTAGTCGGAAGAGCTCTGGATTCAGGCCAGCCCAGCTCAGCCATTTCCGAACTGTGGTGACCTCTCTGAAATCTGGTTTCTTCATCTGTGCATAATCCCACCGTGTACGTGGGAGAATCTGAAAGTACAGACTTACAAATTTCCATGCACGACACATGGCGTGAATAGAATTCCATAATATAAATAGTAGTTAAACTTGTTAAATTCCTATCAAGGTTTTTGTTGTGGTCATATTACAATCAAATTGCTTTGCGAGCAAACAAACAAAAAAATTTGCTTCTGTTACTTAACCAATTCTATTTCCCACTCTGTGCCTGTTTTTGTTGTTGTTGTTGTTTTCCCCGTGGCAGTCACCCAACAGGCCCACCATTCCCCAGGAGAAAATCCGGCCCCTGACCAGTCTGGACCATCCTCAGAGTCCTTTTTACGATCCAGAGGGTGGGTCCATCACTCAAGTAGCCAGAGTTGTCATCGAGAGAATCGCCCGGAAGGTACTGGTTTAGAGCTCACCCTGGCATAGACCTTTCCCACCAAGGGTTCGAGGAGACAGTCCCCCTTTCTGCTCTAGAATCATGGGGTCCCTGGCATAATCTGGGATGTAGGATTCCTGGGCCTCCCAAAGTTTCTAGTATACAAATTATCCAGGTTTCATGATGAGTCCCACAATCAATTAGTAATACCGGCCCCGGGTCAGGAATTGGGAGCTGTGACTTTATTGCCATTTTTTTTTTCCAGTCAGACTGTAAATGTCGGCCCAGAACTCCGCCTTGTATACACAGGGTGGGCATTATATTTTACACCCTCCTTCATCTTCACCCCACCCGTTCCATCCTTTAATGTGAGCCCTCTGAGTAAAGCTCTCTTGCAGGGGGAACAATGCAATATCGTACCGGACAACGTGGATGATATAGTAGCAGACCTGGCTCCGGAAGAGAAAGATGAAGGTACGTTGTATCCCTTTGTTGCCAGTGGCAACATAAACTGGCACCATCTTTTGGGAAAGCAATTTGATAACATGCTTTAAAAGCCACAAATAATTGTATCCTTTGATTTGGTGATCTCATCTTTGAGAATTTCTGCTTGAGAGATATAATCCAAAGCAAGGCCAAGAGTAGGCACAAAGATTCAGGGAACTGGTGAAGGTGCGATACTGGAATATGCACTCAACAGCATCAGGCCTTTAAAATGATCATGTAAATGGCATTTGCATAGGCTTCACAGAACTCAGGTCGTGCTCTGCTTTGATTCTCGTACTGGCCTGTGAGGCAGATGTGGGTGATTCCACTCCCCCAGCAAGAAGAGTGAGGCCCAGTTCCCACAATCAGGAGGGAGTGGCAGAGCCCTGGCCGCAGCTGAAGTTTTCTCATGGGATCTCACTCACCTTTCTGCCACGGTTTCCTCACCTGTAAAATGGGGATAATAACAGAACCTGCCTCAGAGAGAGTTGTTAAGTCTCCAATGGGATAAAACATGTTTGGTTCTTAGACTGACGTTGGCTCATAATAAGTGCTCAGTGAACATTGGCTGCTCTTATTCTTATCATGACACCCGTGTATGTATCATGATCACTGGGAAGATGAAGCAGCAACTCAAAAAAACCTGTGCTTTCCCACATTGCCTGTGATATGCCCACACCTGTGTGGAAATAATGTCTGCCATGGTGAGGGAAATGAAAAGGCCTTCATTTGTTGAGGGGAAGGGATAGTAAGAGAATCTTTACTTGTTATTAGGTTATTTAGCTACCCTAATCCTAATATATAAAAACTCAGGGTCCATAACATCCAAAACAACCAAAGATTCGACCGACCGAAAGTCAGTCCTGTAGTCAGTGCTGGGTTGCTGTGGAGACCCAGTACTGACTGCTGCTGCTGCAGGCGCAGTGATCCAGCACTGACTGCCAAGGGGGCTGCGGATCAGGCCCAGAGAGAGGCCTGGAGAGAGAAGCAGGGTCTGATCCATAGCCTCTGTAGCAGCTGTTGATCAGCCCTTGCCTCTCTCTTTCTCTCTGGGCCTCCACCTCTCTGATCAGGCCTGGAAATAGGCCCAGAGATGTTGATTGGCATAGAAACCAACCAATCAGAACCATATCTGGGTGAACTGTGAGGAGCCAATGGCTTCCTAGGAGGCGGAACTTTTGACACTGACTGGCTTAGAAACCAACCAATCAGAACCTAATCTGGGTGAACTGTGAAGGTAGAACCTAAGATAGGGGCTGAGGAGGGGTTTTAAGGGCAACAGCTGTTTGGTGTAAGGTGTAAGAAGGAGGTTCAAATTTTTAATGACCAATTTGGCAGTATAGTGCATGTGGCTGGCTATCAGTCCAGATATAGGGATTATGTATTTTTGTCTGCCAAGAGCATTTCCTCATGCTGAAAAAGGCTTTTCCTTCCCATTTAAGCAATCCTATTCTATATAATCTATCTATACTAATAAAAGGTAATATGCTAATTAGACCAGGTCAACCGGCCATCTTCTGGACGTCCGACTCCCTTCCAGACAAAGCCATGGTGGTGGGGACCAAGGCAGAGGCAGTTAGGGGCAATCAGGCAGGCAGGCAGAGGGGTTAGGGGCAATCAGGCAAGCAGGCAGAGGAATTAGCGGTAATCAGGCAGGCAGGCAGAGGCAGTTAGGAGTGATCAGACAGGCAGGCAGGTGAGTGATTAGGAGCCAACAGTCCCAGATTGCGAGTGGGATGTCTGACTGCTGGCACATCCCCCAAGGGGTCCCTGATTGGAGAGGGTGCAGGCTAGGCTGAGGGACGCCCCCATGCACAAATTTCGTCCACCAGGCCACTAGTGCTAAAATAAAGGTTTTAAAGGGAAGGGACTGGCTTGCTCCCATCCCAGGAGTACCAGGCTCACAGAGGCCAGCCAGGCAGCAGGAATGTTTTTGTCTCCCAATGAGCTTGTCTGGGGAGAAAGCCAGTCTCAGCAGCCACAGGCTCCCAGGGAAAACCTGTCACCTACTCTTCCCAGATGACACCCCGGAAACCTGCATCTACTCCAACTGGTCCCCGTGGTCCGCCTGCAGCTCCTCCACCTGCGACAAAGGCAAGAGGATGAGGCAGCGCATGCTGAAGGCACAGCTGGACCTCAGTGTCCCCTGCCCCGACACCCAGGACTTCCAGCCCTGCATGGGCCCAGGCTGCAGTGATGAAGGTGAGGAGGCAACCCAGGCCAGCAGGTAGCAGGCTGAAGCTCAGGAGGGAACAATTATGCCTGGTGATGCCAGCCCCTCGTATCTACTCAGGCCGGGTCCATAGTGGGGCACCAGGACCCTGACTGCAGTTGTCAGTGGGTCCACCTAGGGCAGTCCCCCATCTCCAACAGTGTCTCCAGGCCTCTGAACATCGAACAGGTTTTATGACATCACATGAATTATTGAGATTGACTGAACCTGCCTCCTTCCCCAGCCACAGAAGAAAATATACACAAGTTACTGAAGAGCTAGCAAACATCTCATGACAAATTACATATAACAAGCAACCTGCTCTGGGCCTTAACTCCAGCCTATTTTAAAGAAGCAGATGAACAGGTTGGGCAAGATTGCATCTAGATCCATGGCCCTGATTCTGGGTCAGGACCCTCTGGCTCTCTGTCCTGTCTGAGCCTGAGGCAGAGCACTGGCTTCCTTGTGTCAGGGCCTGGGGAGGTGGGGGGTGATTGCAGGAATTCCTTCTCTCTCTCTCTCTCTCTCTCTCTCTCTCTCTCTCTCTCTCTCTCTCTCTCTCTCTCTCTCACACTCCCCAATCGCTCAAAGGTCAAGCTAGAACTACGAGCTTGCGCCCCCTATGTCAGGATGGCTCAGGCTTCCAGATAGATTGCTGTGCAAAGGTCAGCTGCCTCCTTTCCAGAATACGATTCCTCTCTCTGTCTGGGCAGATCTATACTTGGTGCTCTGTGATTTTAACCATCTCAGAGGGGCAGTGAGGCAATGGGAAGGGATAAGACTGAGCTGGTTTATGGCAGGAAGAAAACTACTTCCAAGCTGAGGATGGTTGAAGAAAGCTTACCCCACTGCACGTCATTCACTAGCTGGCTCTTCCTGGGGGACAGTCTTAAGCACCTCTCCTGGCTGCACTTCCATGGTGGTTTCTTGTTAACTGTGCCCATGATAAGACTCTTCAGAGGGGAGTGAATGTTAGGATATGCTTTTCTACTTCTGCAAGTATGCCTGCTCTTAGTACCTGGGGTCCATGTTCCCCAGAGGCTACATGACCCAAAGTCAAAGAAGGTTCTCTTGTGCCCACATCAGGCTCCCTTCTGCACTGGTTATATGGGGAGCACTTAGAATAGGAAGGAAGCAAGGACCCCTTTGGACATTTGGGAGTCGTCATATGACCTCATGAGTGTACATTTTATTGTGCAACCACGATAAAACAGTCTCAGTTAGAGTTTCTTCCTAATTATCTGAGCCAGCCCTTTATCCTAGGCATTATCATCTCTGCCCACTTCCAGGCACCACTAGAAGGGTCCTTTGCAACCAAAGATCTGGTTGTGTCACTCCTTCGCTGAAAACTCTGTGGCTCCTCATTGCCCAATGTGCAAACTCTTCCACTTAATTTACTGGCAAAATAGTTCTGCAGAGAACCAAGTTGGAGGCCTGGTGAAAATGAGCACTTGGACACTCACCCAATGTAGTGAACATTGTACTGCGATACTGAAAACACGTTAGTTAAGGCACCCGAGGATGTCTGGGGGACGCCTCTCGACTCCAACCTCTTCTCACAAGATGCTCGGGTTGGTGGTGAGGGTATTCTTCCTGCTCAGGGTAACGTCTTGCCAGGTTATGGGCAGCCTGAATTGGGGCTTGCCAAGCCCTGGACCTCCACCCATATCACACTGAAACGTAATGATCTTATTTGGTTGTATATGCACCCCTAGTTAGCTTTGTCCCTGGATCTAACGTGGGTTCCAGCTATGATTTCTTGCTGCACCACCAGTATCGTGTAGCTACACTGTCCAAAGATTAAATGACAATGTGTGGGCACCACACATGTGCAGGTGGCAGCCTGTGGCCATGTGCAGGCTGGCTTCACACTCTGACTTCAGTCTTCCTTTCCAGCTTCATCTCCCAATACCACACACATATATAATCTCTGCAGGGTGTTTGCATTAGCTCTTCCCTGTGCCTGAAATGCAAATATCCATTTCCCATCCAAGTTAACTCAGATGTGCCCTCTTGTGTGAAATCTTCCCCAGAACTCCCAGAAGGGGTGACTTTCCCCCTCTTCTATGCTCCCCAATTCCCTGGACTTACCTCTGTCATCATATTTTCAATGCGTGGAATTATTTTCTCTCTCTCTCTCTCTCTCTCTCTCTCTCTCTCTCTCTCTCTCTCTCTCTCTCTCTCTCTTTCTCTCTCTCTCTCCCCCCCCTTTTTTTTTCTCTCCCAAGTAGAACAAGATCCATATCTTACTCATCTTTTTAACCTCAGAGTATTCACTTAATCATTCAGTGTCTTCAGTGACATGAATAAACGGATAAATGATAGAGGGATGACTTCATTTTCCTCTTTTTTAAATAAGTGCGCGCGCACGCACACACACACCTGTGTTTCCAACTGGAGCAGCATACCACCACCACCACCTTGGAAACAGGACCACAAGCCATGCTGAGAGGTTGGATATCTTTTTCCCCAACATCCTGAGTGTCTCCTACAGGACCATGATCTTTCTAACACCCATTCTTGGGAGCAAAGCCATATGTAGTCCAGGATATCAATGAGGTTGGCTACATTGCCTTCCTCATTCTTCCTCTGTGTCCCCCTCTCCTGACACACACAGACATTCTCTCTCAATTCCCTACCCAACCATTTGCTCCCCATTAGTAGCTGAGGTCTTCTCTTCTTTGTTACCAACCTCAACTGCGGCTTTGAGGTGCCTGTGGCCACTTAATATAATCTGCTCTTTGGGTACAAATCAGCCCTCAGGTCCTATGACTCAAGGCCAGTCACACTAACTCCTTAACAAAATTCTCTCATCTGTTTTTCTAGACTGGGAACTGACAGCTTACATAGTATCTCAGAATAGCCTATCTAATAAAGAGGGACTATGCTAATTGCCCATCACGCCCTCACAAAGATGGCAGTGCCCACAGCCAATAAGGAGGGAATATGCTAATTGACTGCCACACCCTCAAAGATGGTGGTGCCCACAGCCACAAGATGGCAGCACCCAGTCCCCTCAGCCCAGCCAGAGTGTCAGGCATGCGGCACGGCCGGACCCGCCCCCAGGTGGGTCTGGCTGCTCCGCGTGCCTGCCTCCAGAGTCCTCCAGTCCCCTCAGCCTCCCAGCCACCCAGGGCCAGCCCAAGGTGCAGGCAAGCCTTGGATGGTGGCTGCCAAGCCACCCAGAGCCAACCTGAGAGACCACTAAACGACGGAACAAGCAGGCTGCGTGGAGTGACCAGGCCAGCAGGGGGCTTAGTGAGGGATGATCAAATGACTGAACAGCAGGCTGCATGGGGCAACCAGGCCATCAAGGGGGCAGTGAGGGGTGTCCCGGCTGGCGGGGGAGGGAGGGCAGTTGGGAGCAACCATGCCAGCGGGGGGCGGGGGGCTGTTGGGGGCAACCAGGATGTCAAGGGGGCAGTTGAGAGTGACCAAGCCAGCAGGAAGTCAGTAAGAGGTGACCAGGCCAGTGGGGGGGGGGGCAGTTGGGGGTGACCAGGCCAGCAGGGGGGTGCAGTTGGGGGCAACCAGGCCAGCAGGGGGGACAGTTGGGGGTGATTAGGCTTGCAGGGGGGGCAGTGAGGGGTGATCAAGCTGGCGGGGGGGGGGGGGGTGAGGGGGCGGGCAGTTAGGGACAACCAGGCAGGCAGGCAGGTGAGCGATTAGGAGCCAGCGGTCCAGGATTGTGAGAGGGATGTCCAACTGCCGGTCTAGACATCCCCCGAGGGGTCCCAGATTGGAGAGGGTGCAGACTGGGCTGAGGGGACCTCCCTCATGCACAAATTTTGTGCACCAAACCTCTAATGTATATATAATTGCTTTCCAGTGCTGTCCAATGGAACTTTCTGTCACAATGAAAATATTCTATATCTGCACTACCCAGTATGGTAGCCACTAGGCACGCCTGCCTAATGAGCACTAAAAATGTGGTCAGTGACTGAGGAAGTGAATTTTAAATTCTATTTAATGGTCTTGTCTGACCAGTATGGCTCAGTGGTTGAGTGTTGACCCATGAACCAGGAGGTCACAGTCCAAGCACATGCTTGATCCCCGGTAGGAGATGTGCAGAAGGCAGCACATGGATGATTCTCTCTCATCATCAATGTTTCTATCCCTCTCTCCCTCTCCCTTCCATTCTGAAATCAATAAAAACATATATTTTAAAAATTTTTATTTAATGGTCTGAAATGTATGATATATCCTAGATCATATCATACAAGTGGATTATGACTTATATTAAATTACATGTAGATTAAATCATATTTTACCACACATGCATTATATATATATGCACACACACACACTAGAGGCCCAGCATACAAAATTCATACGCAGGTATGGTCCCTAGGCCTGGCTTGCCATCAGGGCCATCTTCCCCAGCTGCCTGCTGCTGGCTCACCCCCTGCCACCACCCATCCCAAGTTCCCCATTTGCCATCGGGTGAATGGAGTCAGCTGGCCGGGGGAGGAACCAAGAGGTCGGCTATTCCACCCCCTCACCGGTCCCGCCCCCGCCGTGGGTTGCCCTGTGTGTGTGGGGCAACTGGTGGGTCAGGGGCCTTGGCCTGGCACCACCTGCATCCCCTGCCTCCTGTCCCCAGTTCCCTGTTTGCTGTAGGGTGATCAGAGCCTGCCGGTTGGGGAAAGGGACTGAGAGGCGGTCAGTGCGCCTCATAGTGACTGGTCGAGCGGTGTTCCAGTCGTTCTGCCGTTAGGGTCAATTTGCATATTACCCTTTTATTATATAGGATAGAGGCCCAGTGCATGGGTGGGGGCTGGCCCGCCTGTCCTGATGGGGGCCCCGGATTGGGGTGTGGTCCCCATTGAGGGGTGGGGTCAGCTGGGACAAGGGGCCACAGGTGGTTTGCAGGCTGGCCATGCCCCCAATTGGGGTGAGTGTCCCCACTGGGGGGTGGGGACAGCCAGGGCAAGGGGCCATGGGTGGTTTGCAGGCCAGCCTCAACTGCTGGGGGGGGATGGGGCTGGCCAGGGCAAAGGGCAGCAGTTGTTCTGGTCTCTGGTCATTCTGGTCATCCCGCTGTTTTGATCGCTGGACTTTTATTATATAGGATCTCTCTATGTATATGTATATGTATATGTATATGTATATGTATATGTATATGTATATGTGTATGTGTATGTGTATGTGTATGTGTATGTGTATGTATATATATATGGTCATCCTTCTATCATCCAAGTGTCTTTCATATGCATTATCGTGGAGTAAGGAGTAATCCTCACTGAGTGCCCCATATACCTGGAAAAGGGCATTTCATTTACTCTTAGAGACATTTCTGGTTTTAAAATGTAGACCTTTTTTGTTCCCTTACATCCTCAACTGCCTAACTCCCCTTTGAAAGCCAGCTGGTTCCTTTTGATTCCTGCCCTTAAGGAGTTGGGTCCCGCGGGTCAGGTCTGGCGCACCCCCTGGCACACGGCGCTGGGGCTGCAGCGTCCGTTCTGTGTGTTGCAGATGGGTCCACCTGCACCATGTCCGAGTGGATCACCTGGTCGCCCTGCAGCATCTCCTGTGGCATGGGCGTGCGGTCCCGGGAGAGGTACGTGAAGCAGTTCCCAGAGGATGGCTCTGTGTGCATGCTGCCCACGGAAGAGACCGAGAAGTGCACGGTCAACGAGGAGTGCTGTGAGTGCAGGGACGCTGGGTGGGCAGGGCGGGGCCCGGCTCCCGGCTCCCGAGGCAACTGATGACTCCGAGGCCACTGGACTCCCCAGCTTCCAGCAGCTGCCTGATGACCGAGTGGGGCGAGTGGGACGAGTGCAGTGCCACCTGCGGAATGGGCATGAAGAAGCGGCACCGCATGGTCAAGATGAGCCCAGCAGACGGCTCCATGTGCAAAGCCGAGACCTCTCAGGCAGAGAAGTGCATGATGCCGGAGTGCCGTGAGTGGGCGTGGGAAGTGGGGCAGGAGAGGGAGACAGGGACAGGATGGGGGACCACAGCACCCCCTACTATCACCTCCATCAAGGTCGGAGGTTGGGTAGGTTCCATTCCACTGTCCTTGTAGGGCACTGCTAGGATCAA
This sequence comes from Corynorhinus townsendii, assembly GCA_026230045.1. Lineage (NCBI taxonomy): Eukaryota > Metazoa > Chordata > Mammalia > Chiroptera > Vespertilionidae > Corynorhinus > Corynorhinus townsendii. The sequence continues at coordinate 34,151,194 of JAPDVU010000008.1, read as the reverse complement.
GATGAAGGCCATAATTGTGTGGACATCAACCAGACCCAGAGAGAGTGGCCTCCTTTGAGGGACACTCTGAGCAATGCTGGGGTGGCCAATTGGTGACTTTTGGATAGAATTCACCTGCAGTATGTTTATAGGGGCCCAGAGTACCTTTGTGAGGGTAAGGATACATTCAGGTGGCATGTGCATTCCCCAGGTCATCCTAGGCCTCCCCACCCCTGTACATTGGATTTGCCTGGCCCCATAAAACACTACACCCCTGCTCTGTGCACAGATGCACAGAGGCTCACACATCAGTACACATATGTACACATGCACAGAGTACATACACATCCTACGAGTTTCAGCACATGTCTAAAAATGCAACCTTGCATCTAACTTTTAGTGTGTGGATCCTCAGGTGTGTGGAATGTTTCTGTCTCTAATAAAACCCTACTCAGACCCTCAGTGGTGTTTCAAGTGGGGACTTGTATATTCATATAACTTGTGTACTCAATATCATGTGATGTCACGTCAGCCTCCAGCGGGGCCAGAGGAGTTGCAGGAGAGTGACAAGAACAGCAAGAATCTGCTGAGCCACTTCTTGCCCCTGGGGTTCACTTGAGTGTCTGAATCTATCCGTCAGTTTCACCTTATTTCACGGACAAGAGTGGGGACAGGAAGTGGGGGGCACTGGGATCAAAGAAAGCTTCTTCTCAGTGGCAACCCTGGCTCTCTTCCTAGACACCATCCCATGCTTGCTGTCCCCATGGTCCGAGTGGAGCGACTGCAGCGTGACCTGTGGGAAGGGCATGCGGACCCGCCAGCGGATGCTCAAGTCTCTGGCCGAGCTCGGGGACTGTAACGAGGAGCTGGAGCAAGTGGAGAAGTGCATGCTGCCCGAATGCCGTAAGTCCTGGCGCTCCCGCACGCCCGCCGCTAACCAGCCAGCCCTGTGCCAGATCACACTGCCGGGTCGAAATGTCCCACTGTTTGCTGGGGAGGGAGAAAGAGTTGGATTTGGACCTCTGTGTTAGCAAAGTGGTTTTTGTTGTTAATCCTAAACCCAAGGATATTTTTCCCATTGATTTTCAGAGAGTGAAAAGGAGAGGGAGAAAGAGAGAAACATCGATGTGAGAGAAACACATCTATTAGTTGCCTCCTCTAGGCCGGGGATCGATCCTGCAACCCAGGTATATGCCCTTGACTGGAATTGAACCCTGGACTCTTCAGTTCATGGACCAACACTCTATCCACTAAGCCGAACCAGCCAGGGCTCTGTGTTAGCAAAGTAATTTAAATAAGCATCTATAGACCCAAGGATGGTTTCCGTTTTGGAAGCGTGACAGTTAACCGGTTAAACTCTCAGTCAGTCTCCTCATTGGCAATGAGGATCCCACACCCATCCACAAAGCACACAAACTGCAAGTTGATGTGCCGTCTAAATGGGAGACATTGATGAAAAACGCTTTGCACAAGGCTCTGTAAACCTTCCTTCTTAGTTCTTTCCCTCCCCACCCCCATCCCTGATTAGCAGCTGTCTAACCAATGGATATTCGAGCTTTTTCACTTTATTCCTCGTCCCTCTGACCGTTTATTTGTCCATGGCCAGAGGGTGGACGTGGAGTCAGTGACTCCTGTACCCTGGCAGCCTTGAAAAGAAAAACAAGTCAAGCTCTCAAAAGCTCAGTGCCCATCCCATCTCCTCCCAAATCTGCGATCAGCTGTATGCATTACTCGGGGACTAACCCTGAGGAGAAAGAGCCTGTTTTTTTCTGGCTACTTTTCCAGGAGAGCTTCTCTTTTAGGTGTTGGAAAGTCAGGCACACTTGGCTGTGATCTGATTTTTGGCTTCCTCTGAAATGCACTTGCAGTCGTCTTTTATGCTCCCTCTCCCTTATTACTCAGGCGGCTTGCCCAGATTCAGATCTATGCCAGAAGCTCACAGAGCAAGGCAAGAGGCTCTGTACACATTTACAAAGTCTCCCTGCTCCCCCCTCCCCCCCCCCCTTGTCCCCAAAGCCTTCTTGAGTCACAGCAAGGCCATAAAATGTAGGTTATGACCTGGGCACCAATCCTGCCCCTCCTCTTACCAACCATATGGGCTGGATGAAGTTAGTCTGCCTCTTGGAGCCTCAGTTTCCTCTTCTATGAAATGGGATAATAGCACCTGCTCTGCATGGCTTATCGGCTTGATTTGAGATGTTCAGAGGAGAGTATAAGTGACCGTATCTGGTTTCAGACATGAGATGCACTCATGCCCTTCTGTGTCTTGCCAGCCATTGATTGTGAGCTCACCGAGTGGTCCCAGTGGTCGGAATGTAACAAGTCATGCGGGAAAGGCCACATGATTCGAACCCGGATGATCCAAATGGAACCTCAATTTGGAGGTGCACCCTGCCCAGAGACTGTGCAGCGAAAAAAGTGCCGCCTCCGGAAATGCCGAAATCCATCCTTCCAGAAGCTGCGCTGGAGAGAGGCCCGAGAGAGCCGGAGGAGTGAGCAGCTGAGGGAAGAGTCTGACGGGGAGCAGTTCCCAGGTACTGCTCCCACGTGTGAGGCTGGAGTTCAGGGAGATGAAGCGGGGGAAATGCAAGGGGGTCTTGAAGAGCTTGTAGATGTTTGCCAGTTAGAGCAGGAATAGTAATTGCAAAGGCACAGAGATACCAAAGAGCATGGTATGTTCAAGCAAAAAATGGGATGCAGATGGGGCAGAGTACAAGGAGCGCGGCAAGAAACCCGGCTGGAGCGGTGGGGACCAGATCGGGAAAGGCCTAGTGGCCCGCTGAGGCCTGGAGACTTGGTTCTGTAGGTGAAGGTTTTAAGCCAGGGTGACTTTCACAGACACCTTGAGTGGTTTGGAGGAGGCACAAAGGCCGGTTATTAAGTTTCGTTTGTAGCCTGGGAGAGAGATTATGTGCCCCCTCCTCCAGCATAACTTGAAGGAGTTTTAGGACTTAAAAAAATCTCCCCATCTGAGGCTACACTGCTGAATACACTGATTCCAGCCAAGACTGCAAAACCATCAGTAAGTTCATGAAACAATGAGATGGGAAGATCCATGGTTCAGTCTTGGGTACAGGCCAATGGATGGTCTTTGGTCCCTAGAGTGAGGAAGGTGCCTGCATAAAAATGAAGTTAAGGGTATGTCGTTACACTGTTTTTAAAAGCACAGCTCACATTACCCTTTTCTTCTTTCTTAAGGCATTCCATCTAGGGCGATGAGAAAGGCACATACAAGGAGCTACCTGACAGTTCATGATCTTTCTGATAGCAAGCTGCTTGCATACCAAAATGCTGTCTGTTGCACATGGCTAGTCAACACTCATTTAAACCCGACCACGTGCCAGGCAGGCACTATGCCATGTTCTTCTCCTCCATTAAACTTAGCATAGTGTTGAAGGATCATAAACGTGACTGGTTCTACAAAGCAGTCATATGGAGAAAGCCAAGGGAACTTTTAAAAAAAAAAAAAGATCTAACCTTATATCCGGGGTTCAGGGAAATTTTCTTTGGGAAAGGCACATTTATGTAGGAAGAATAATAAATTACACTTGCATTTCCTTAGTATTTGGGGAGGAGGCTAAATACTTGGGGAGCAAAGCATAAGAGAAAGAAGTGATTAATTGCAACCTGCATTGTTGCTGCATTCACAAGCCACCCCAAACAGTAGCTCCTTCGAAGTCATGTATTAACATGTTTCTGTGCTCAGTGACTTGGGCTGGCTCAGCTGGGTGCACATTCTGTGGTCCAGCTTCAGTTCCTTCATGTGGTTAGTCAGTGGCTGGCTCAGTTTGGGGCTGGAAGATTTACACTGGCCTCGCCTGTATTTCTGGGGCCTCAGATAGGGTGGCTGGGGCCTCTCCACGGGATCTCTCCATCAATCTCACCAGGCTTTCTTATGTGGCGGTGGAAGGGTCCCCCAGCAGCTTTTTTTCAAGCCACTGGCAAGTCATATAATCAAGCCCTGATTCAAGAGGTGGAGAAGCAGACAGCCCCGTGATGGGAGGAGCTGCAAAGTATTTGCAGTCTATCACCTATGAACTATCAGTCCCTAATAGGGACTCTAACCATTATTTAATTCAACAACTCATTACATACAAGAGCAGAGAAGCCCAGACAACTAGATGTGACAGCTGCTTGCTAGAATTCAGCACCCCTGTTCTGCCCCAATGTCTGCGGGCCTAACCAGGCTTCTCATGCTTTCAGGCTGTAGGATGCGCCCGTGGACAGCCTGGTCGGAATGCACCAAACTGTGCGGAGGGGGGATTCAGGAACGCTACATGACTGTCAAGAAGAGGTTCAAAAGCTCCCAGTTCACCAGCTGCAAAGACAAGAAGGAGATCAGAGCCTGCAATGTTCACCCTTGTTAACAAGGGTCCAAGTATCCAGGGCCCCGCTCTAGATGCCAGAGTCACCGGTGGCTGGATTGTTTGTTTGCTTGTTTGTTTAAGGCAATTTAAATCGTGTATGCTAGTTGTCATTTCCACAGTGTCATTCGCCCAGTGGTCTTGTGGATGCCAGGGACATCCTTTCTGTATACTTGGTGGGCACAGGCTGGGTAGGGCTCCATCATCCTCAGCCAGTCCTCCTCCAGCACGAATGTGTCAGCTACCCTGTACCCAATGGAAATGTGTCCCCCTGGAGCATTCACCCGGGAGCAGGGCAGAGACCTGGCCTCCAGGAAGAGGCAACTGTGTCTGGAAATGACTCTGTGCCTCATTCCCAAGGTGCAGCAGGAAACACACCCCTCAGATAAAGAGAGCAGATCCCCTCATTCTCTCTGGCCCGCCCTCTCTTGCAAGAAGCTATGGTTTGCTCATCTCTTTACCCTTAGTGGAGCTTTAGGTTCCTTGTTGAGTCTCCTCGGTCATCAATAGTTCTTGGGGGAGACGGAGACAGTAGACAGGAAGAGGAGCATTGAAGTTGGATGGCTTTCTTCTTTCACTGAGAAATTCTTAATACATTTCTCTTTCCTAATACTGGTTCCTGATACTCCAAAGGAAATGATGGCAGATTCATTTGAATGTAAGGTTGCCGGTTCTTATACCTGATGCACAGGGTCACTAAGTCTAGAAAGAATTTTTGCCTTGTTTTGTTTGTTTTTTTGCCATGATTCTCCTAGGAAGCCAGCCTTATGATGTTTCCAGTACTAGATCCTCACCAGAACCAAGGCCCAGGCAGCAAGAGAGGCCTCACTAGCAGTCCCAAACCTGGGTTTTTAAAAATCTCCCAACATGCATCTAGACCTTTAGGTTTTCAAACCAGTTTTAACATATTTTACTTATGCAAAACATTTTGCTAAGTTTCCCCACAACCCACCACGCCATTCTTCAATAAAAATACGATCTCTGTATTTTAAAGGGTTTTTTTTTAAATCATAAAATTTTATATGTAGTTTTTCTTTCTTCTGTAGACAGAAAAGGTGTTGCTAAGACATTTAGAAGATAGAAATCTAGGGAGAAGAGAATATGACAGAATCAAGCTGGGCGAGAAAATCTGCTGGGAAGTCAAGCCTAGATCAGCACTCCACCCTGGGACTCTGGTTCTAGACACACCTGTAGGGAAGGCTGTGGTTCTCCATCCCCTCCCCAGCACTCATCAGCACCAAAATCAGGGAGACTTGACTACCAAGGATTAGTGTAAAAGGACATTTTGTTGAGTCCATTGGCAGTTCTTATTCATTTGTTAAAATGCATTTCATTTCTGTTGGTCTTTTTCATTATGCTTTATCCAAATATGTATCATGGATGAGATGCTTTGAATACACTATTTTAAGAATTTACATTAAACACATCAGGATATTTTCAAACACAACATATATATGCTATTGCCCTGAATCTGTATTATTTTCTTTAACCCAAGAGGGACTGTTCAATAAAAAACTCATTTGGGTCTGTCTTTCGTGTTCTTACACTAACGAAGTGTTCAGAAGGTTGGGTCTGTTTACAGTTGTTATCCACCTCAATCCTATTCAGCTGAGGATGCGGATTCTGCTTCCTCATTCTGGAGGCGCCATTGTTGTCACATCTTTGAGTTCCTGAAGCTTTGTTTCCAACATCACTGTTGTAGCCCTTTAATGAACTGCTTTCTCCCCCTACAAAGGAAGGTAAGATAAATAAGAGGCTTAGCCCTAGCTGGTTTGGCTCAGTAGATAAGAGTGTCGGCCCACTGACTGAAGGGTCTGGGTTTAATTCTGCCCAAGGACATATACCTCAGTTGCAGGCTCGATATCTGGTCCTCGTCGGGGTACATGCAGGAGGCAACCAATCGATGAGTCTCTCACATCCATGTTTCTCTCTCTGTCTCTCCCCCTCTCTTCCACTATCTCTAAAAATGGAAAAATATCCTTAGGATTAACAAAAAGGGAGGGAGGGAGGGAGGAGAGGTTTAATTTTCATTTGAACAAAAATAAAAGCAGATACAGCATCTGCTCACTTTGGCAATATTACTCTTAGCTATATAGAGGCATGCTTACTCTCAACCCATGAAAGTCAAAGTTCCTTAAGGTGGTGATTCCTAAGTAACTCAAAGGACAAGCCACCCCAGTGTCTCATGTTATTTCGTCCCTATTTGGTACACTTTTAATCCTAATTTTGGAGCATTAAAACCAGGTAACTGGTTAATGGCTGAGAATGGGTAACATCTTCCTTATTACATAAGTGTTATTTCTTTTGCTTACAAGGGGAAATTTATAAGAAGTGCCAAATCTCTTTTTTACCAAAGTCCTGTTAGGTGATTTATAGTTTTTCTGGCTAACCAGTCATTTTGGAAATAAAGACTTTTTACTACAAAAATGAAATTTGTTTGGACTTGCACTTGAGATAGTAAACAGGTCATAAGACACCCAGCAAACCTTGCCATATAAAGAGAAGCTGTAATTGTTGTATATGTAGTTTTATCGATGCCAAACCAGCTATAATCGAACTTACACCCACATTTTCAGATTACAATGCGCTCAGAGAGATAGTCCCTAGCCAGACACTGGGTCACCCACCTGTCACCTTGCCAATGCATTATTTGAAGGAAAACTGTTGTAGCAAATGAGAAAAAAAGCCTGGGCTGCTTCAGACCCAACATTGAAAAAAATTAAAGATTTTGTGCTGTTTTTAATGTGAACTTTGTGTATTAAACATGTTTCAGGCATACTCAAGTCTGTGTACTTCTTCCAGGAAGTAAGGGCACATTACACATTCTCACATGAAACTTAGACCAGGTCAAGTCCGTGGCCAAAATGTCAACACACAAAAATTCTCCATGTCAAGATGTTCCTGTGACCTAACAAATAGTCCACACTTTTCAGGCAAGTTTAAAGGAGTTCAATATAAAGTGTACTAGGACATACAGTCAGTTCCTTTTGTCCCAGAGTTAAATGGTTATATCTTAAAGGAATGGATATCATTGTCCAAACAAGACTGACCATACATATTTAATCCCTAATTACAACACAGAATCAAGGAAGACACAGATATTCCACTATTAATTACTTGGCACCACTAACTTTAATAACAGAATGATTTATTTTGTTCCTTACATTGCCCGAAGTCGAGAATGAATGAAAATAAAATAGTCCTTTGGAAAATGAGTGAGATGCTCTAACAAACTATAAATAGCAGCTGAATGCAAATGAGCATGAAGCTAACTCTTCATTTTAAATCTTTTAAAATCAATAAGCGCAAGATCTGTACTGAAATGTCAGATTTAAATAATGACATCCTGCTTTAGATACCCTGTCGGTTCAGGTTTTATGCACTCTGCAGGGCAGAGAGGCCGAAGTCGCATGATGGTTGAGTGAGAGAAACCCGAGTTCAATAACCTCTGTCCCCCTGAGAAGCCGCAAGAGGTGGGGCTAGTTACTTGACCTTTCCTGCTCTCAGGCTTTCATACAAGCTTTCTTACATTAAAAGATTCTATCCCACCTCCACGATGTAGCCAATTCTCATCTTGAGAGCAAGTCCTGATGGTATCCTGACATAGAAACCATGGAAAGCCAGTTTCACCCACCAGTCCTCACTTCTTTATAAACCAGTAAATGCCCACTTTGTGTTGAAGCTGGCTTGAATTCCATGCCCGTCACTTATAACTGAAAATGTCCTCACAAATAAGAGTACACACATAATATTCTGACCCAGGTTATCATCAGAGAGAAATGCAATTTCAGACTTTCCACTTAACATTCATGTCATAATGTAAGCTAGCATTCATTAACATTTACTCAGCGCACGCTAACTACTCAGATTATGTTCTTAACTACTTCCTGGCTTTAGAATTGATTGGTAAGAGTTTTCTTATTTTAAGCAGTTGTGTATGTTTAAAGAGTTCTCTTTTATTTCAAACTAGAGGCCCGGTGCACAAAATTCGTGCACGGGGGGGGGAGGGGCAGGGGGTGTTCCTCAGCCCAGCCTGCACCCTCTCCATTCTGGGACCCCTCGAGGGATGTCCAACTGCAGTTGAATATCCTTCTCACAATCCAGGACTGCTGACTCCCAACTGCTTGCCTGCCTGCCTTCCTGATTGCCCCTAACCGCTTCTGCCTGCCAGCCTGATCACCCCCTAACCACTCCCCTGCCAGCCTGATGCCTAACTGCTCCCCTGCCAGCCTGTTTGCCCCTAACTGCCCTCCCCTGCAGGCCTGGTCACCCCTAACATCCCTCCCCTGCAGGCCTGGTCACCCCTAACTGCCCTCCCCTGCAGGCCTGGTCACCCCTAACTGCCCTTCCCTGCAGGCCTGATCGCCCACAACTGCCCTCCCTTGCAGGCCTGGTCCCTCCCAACTGCCCTCCCCTCCTGCTGACCATCTTGTGTCCACATGGGAGCAGCCATCTTGTGTGTTGGAGTGGTGGTCAATTTGCATATTACTCTCTTATTAGATAGGATAACTTTAAGTATTAGCAGAAGGGAAAAGGGCAAACCTATTCAAGACTACTGACTCTGTTATAATAGTAGTGTCCCTATTTTTTCCTAGTATTGGCATGCCACGCCCACTGCGCAATCTTAACCTGGAATTTACTAGCCTGTCTGGGAAGCCAGAGGGCCACTTGTGAACAACACCCGACTCTCCAGCTCCCTTACCTACCACATTAGTGCTGCTCACAGCAAGATCTGCAGCCTGAGGACACCCACAGCTGTTCATTTCCATCCTATGAAATGCAGAAACTGAAAGCCAGCACTTTGAAGATTTTATAACAATTTGACATTGCACAATTTCCAAGAGATGATTATTTTATAGTAATTCATTTTATTACATTTAGCAAAAGTATCAGTCCACAGGAATAAAAATTAAAAATTTCAAAAACTGGCTTTTCGCTGTAGACAGTCAGGAAAGGGCTGCACAATTCCATCCTCACTCTCCAGTCGGAAGAGAACGCCAGGATGCAAACCCTGGGCTTTTCAATATTTTAAATGCTTAAGCATCTACATAGTGATATCCACCTGCAGGCTTGTATGCCTACATTATCTATAGTTAAGTATGCTGCACCGGCTGTTTCTTAATCTTCTAACATCCTACCCTATGGAGCAAGATAACTGCCCCATTGTCCACAGAATTTCTGAGAAGAGTAATTCACACTTACTTCCTCCACTTCCTTGTCCTCCAATCACACCTCATCCTCCTGTAACCTGGTTCCCACAACCAGTGACGGAAACAAATCTCTCAAAGTCCTCAGCAACCTCTGACACTCACTGCTGCCTTTTCCTCACTGGTCCTTGTATGCCTTTCACCACCCCCTCATCATCTTAAAAAGTATGTCTCCTGGCTATTCTCCAGGTCTGATGCTTTCTCATGGCTTTTGGTTGCCTCTTAAATCTTCTACTCCCAATGTTCATTTCACCACAAAATTTCTACGCTTGGAACTTCCTTCAGACAAACTCTATTTCCACTCCCACCTCTTCAATCATTAGCTTATACTAGATAAATTCCAAATCTGCACTTCTAGTACTAGCCTCTTCTTTTGAGTTCCACTCCCCATTCTCAAATGCCTCCTGGACTAACCTTGTGTATAACAGGCACAATCACCATATATTCCTATTACTAGAGCAGTGGTTCTCAACCTTTCTAATGCTGCGACCCTTTAATACAGTTCCTCATGTTGTGGTGACCCCCAACCATAAAATTATTTTCGTTGCTACTTCATATCTGTAATTTTGCTACTGATAATGAATCATAATGTAAATATCTGTGTTTCCCGGTGGTCTGAGGTGACCCTGCTAGCGGATTGAGAACGACCCACAGATTGAGAACCGCTACTGTAGAGCCTAAGACGATTGGAAAACACAGATATTTACATTACGATTCATTAACATTAGCAAAATTACAGATATGAAGTAGCAAAGAAAATAATTTTATGGTTGGGGGTCACCACAACATGAGGAACTGTATTAAAGGGTCGCAGCATTAGAAAGGTTGAGAACTACTGCACTAGAGGGTTGCCTGTGCTCCTTATTCATTCATCAGATAGTTTTCTGCACATACCAGGAAACCTGAACATAAGCAGTAAACACAGTAGACATGGTTCTGTCCTCACAGAGCTTGTGACCCTATGGTGCAGGTCAGGCAAGACACAGGAAATAACTACAGACGGTAAGTGTCATTAAGTAAACACAAGGCAGTGTGATACTAGAATAGGTGGTCAAGAGGGCTCTTTGAGGATGTGGCATCTAAGCCAAGAGCAAAAGGATAAAAACAGCTCATTGAAGTGGTTGAGTGAAGCAAATGATTTGGAATGTGTTCCCGAGGGCAACAATGTTAATCAACCTGAATATAAGTGAGAAGCAGGAAGATGACACAGTTCCTTGTAGCCTATGGTAAGAAATTTAGATATTAGGCCAAGAGCATTGAGATGACAAAATGGAAATAAACTACTTCAGAGTCCATTGTAGTAACCTGGCTGTGAGATAAGGGGCTTAGACAAAAGTGGCAGAACAAATGAAAGAGGACAGATTCCATGATTCCAATAGCTTTACCTAGCAACCCTTCCTTCAGTCCACACTTCTCTGTTGTTCATACCTCCACCAGATTAGAGCTAGGCACCCCTTGTTCAGAACCCTTGGCAATTTTCCATTATAGACAGAAGGACCATCCTATTTGAAGTCCTCCACAACCCACGCTGAGTCTACTTTATCATTGTTTTCTCACTACACTTAAAATCCTTTTAGGTTAAGGTTCCAATCCCAGAATACACCTTGCCATTCTGCCAACTCTGCCTTGGCCCAGGCTTGCCCCCAGTCATTCCACCTCCTTTCCCCACCTCAAATCCTACCAGTCTACAAAGCTCCAGCTAAACACCACTTCTAATTAAGAAGCTCCCCCAGATTTCCCAGGAAGCATCACTTCTGAAGTTGACAACTTTTTGCACTCTTCTTATAATCTGTCTATCTCTACAGCTGCCCGCCCTTTTTAAAAAATATATTTTATTGACTTTTTTACAGAGAGGATGGGAGAGGGAGAGTTAGAAACATCAATGAGAGAGAAATATAAATCAGCTGCCTCCTGCAGACCCCCTACTGGGGATGTGCCCACAACCAAGGTACATGCCCTTGACTGGAATCGAACCTGGTACCCTTCAGTCCGCAGGCCAATGCTCTATCCAATGAGCCAAACCAGTTAGGGACCAACTTTTTTTTTTCTTTTCTATTTTTGTCCCTCTTAATCTTCTCCACTAGATATTGAATGATTTGTAGGAAGAAAAGGCGCATCCATTTCCCTAAAAACACCTAGTAAAGTCTTGTATAAAGAAATCTGTTTACACTGAAATGCCCTTTTTCTAAAAAGTACTTTGAAACTTTATAAAGTCACTGGTTAAATATTCATAAGTGGTGAAGTGATATTGAGAGCAACTACTTTACCTTCAACTCCTATTTACCTGCCAGTCACCTGTTCGATGGGAACATTATGGATAGGAATGGAAAAAGAAGTAAAGTGGTAATCAAAGTTAGAAGAGGAACAAGCAAGACCTTAAGTACATACAAACTTGTCACATCAAATTTTAAAAGGCAAATGATAAAGGAATGAATTTATATTATAAAACTTGAAAGCCCCAAATTTAAAGAACCATCCATTGAAGATGTTATGTCAATAAGGCATAATGTCCAACTCTAAAATATTGTAAATCCTTAAACAATATAGGGAGCAAATTCCTAAGACAGAAATTCATGACTGTCAATTCAGGAAATCCTGTTTGAAAGAATTTACAAATATATAAAGAAACATAAAACATAAAAGAGTCTAAAGTTAGAAATGTAACCTCAAATACTAAGTGTGCTCAAGGGAGCAGGTTTGGCAAACCATGGCCTGCAGACCAAATCCAGTCTGCCACCTGCTTTTTGTACAGATGGTTTTTATAAGCTTAAATGAATTTTAAAAATTCAAATGATTAATACTTCATGAATATGGAAATGATATGAAATACAAATTTCAGTGTCCACAAATAGTTTTATTGGAACGTAGCCAAATTCATTCATTTATTGTTTATGGCTGCTTCAGTGATACAATGGTAGAGACTATATGGCCCACAATGCCCAAGAAGATATTTAATATCTGGCCCTTTACCAAAAGTTTGCCAACCCCTCAGCTATAGAGAAAAGATTTCAAGTCAGAGTAAGAGAGCTGCAAGGTACCTCTGACTACATGAGGGAAATCAAATAGCAGAGGCTTCAGCTTCCAACTATAGAATAATCAGGAACAGGATTTACCCTCCTACCTTAGACAATCAGAAATCTGGTTTAAAAAATGTGAAACAATTGTTTTCAGGCATTATATACCAAGCAGCATAGGACTACAATCCCTGATGGAAGAGCAACAAATAGAGAAGTCTTATAATTGCCCTGACTCTGCCTAGAGGCACACTCCAGACTACAGAGGGATGGGAATTCTAAGCAGGGCACAAATGTGTCCCTGAGCTGAAAGGACAGGCACTGGAGATCAGGGAGTTTGAGGAAGCTAAAAGTTGCAGGACCAAGTTCGGGAAAGGAGAGAGCTACACAGAAATGCACAGAGTCAATGAGTCTTCACTGAATATTAACATATACTAGTATACAGTGAAACTCCAGTTAGCTGGACAAAGGATGGCCCAGGAACTGTGAATAGAATGGTCCTCAGTTCACTTGAGGCTGAAAATTGTTTCAGTTCCCACTGGCCATATTGGAGATTCCACACTAATTACTCAGTGCATTCAGTAGAGACCCCAAATGGGCCACACCTATTAGTGGAACTAAACTATCCTGGGAAAAAGCTACTTGAGACAGCATGAAGCTTAAAAACAAGCCTTAAAAGGATCCAACTAAACTGCAAGTCAATTAACTGATTGCCAGAAAAAAGACCCAACAAAATCTAGGCATCCAACAACATAAAATACACAATGTCCAGCATTCAATCAAAACTTAGTAGACATGCAAAAAAGCAAGGAAATGTGACCCATGACTAGAGAAAAATCAGTCAATAGAACAAATGCAAAAATTATAGAGATGATTGATAGGATCAGCTATTTATAACTATGTTCAAATATTCAAAGCAGCAAGAGAAAGTTATTTTAGTGACTGTTTTCTCAAATCTCTCAAGGAGGATACATAGCTAGTACCATTCTAGATGCACAGAAGTGAATGTATTACATGCAAGAGTTAAGGCATTACACTCAGTTCTGGGAACCAAATTGAGAGAGGTGGGTAAGAGAAACACATAAACATACGGAGGAGAGAAACAGAAGATAGAAAAAAGAGCCAAACAGCCCTGGCTAGTATGGCTCAGTGGGTTGGGAATCACCCCATGCACAAGAGGCTGCTGTGGTTTGATTCCAGTAAAAGACACATGCCCGGATGGCAGGCTTGGACCTGGTAGGGGGTGTGCAGGAGGCAGCCGATTAATGTTGTGCTCTTGCATATATATATATCCCTCCCTCCCTCTATTAAAAAATCAATAATCTACTCTTTTTAAAAAAAGCCTGGCCAGTGTTGCTCAGTGATTAAGCATCTCAACTATGAACCAGGAGGTCATGATTCAATCCCTGGTCAGGGCACATATCTGGGGTTGAGGGCTTGATTCCCAGTAGGGGGCATGCAGGAGGCAGCCAATCAATGATTCTTTCTCATCATTGATGTTTCTGTCTCTCCCTCTCCCTTCCTCTCTGAAATCAATAAAAATATGCATTTTTTTAAAAGCACGAAACAGAACTTCTAGATAAGAAAAAAAAGAAAAAAATGAAAAATTCATTGGATGGGATTAATAGCAGACTAAACATTTGCAGAAGAAAGGGTTAGGGAACTTCCAAGATGTAGTAATAAAATTCATCCCAAGTGAAACACAAAGAAAAAAAGTAGCAAAATGAGATAACAAAACTTAATTTCCAGGCTGCTTTGCTACAAATCATCTATTCAGAATAAAATGCAAGGATTCCCATTAAGTCTGCATATTATGTAGACAGTCTCTTGCTATCTGAAGTTACCCATGATAAGTAAAAAAACTTTCCCAACTGAAAGTGCTGACAAGAGTAATTGTGGTATCTTACTGGGCGATAATTTTAATTAACATTCAAATAAATGCATGTGCTTTCGCTTCAGTGTTTGAAGCTTCATCCTCAGATGTAATCCTCTCTCCCGTACAGTTAAGGTCCCTGTCAGGGGCACATCACAGAAAAAGTTTAAAATACACTGACTTAAAGGAACTACTCAAGAAATACTAAGAACAAGCCATTTCACTTCAAGTTCACCTACTAAATGACCAATATTGACTTTTAGATTCAAACCCTAAAGGCACTGTTGGGAAAAGGCTTCGAGCTACTAAAGTAAGTTTCCTCCAACATTCACTCCTTCAAGAAACCACCGAAATAACAAGTCATCAAGCGGCATCTTGTGATAACAGATCAATTTTAATTCCAGCACCTGAAACTATACAAGGGTACGCTTTATAAACCTCCTGGGACTGTTGTACACATTCAATAAAGTGACAACTGTGCAATACCACTTAGTATCTCAAAATCAGGAACAGACTTTTGAATTGTTTAAACACAATCCACAGAATTAAAAACGAAATCAGAAGCCACCCACAGTTATAGTAACTGTCCATTTAAAGGTTTACAGGTACTACTGGACGGACACACAGTCAATGTCTAGCGGGACGGTGAGGGTGGTTTCAGATCCTCATCCTGCTGTACTCTGCGGGGCAGGTTCTCGGGTAGCTACGTGACGACCAAAGATTGCCACAACCAGGACCAGAAGAGCAAGTCAAGTTCCACCACAGTTCCTGTAGTTTTCACTTTTTTTTCTTTGTCAGTTAAAAGTGAACAGTGAGAATTAAATACTTATCTTTACATATACACAAGGTATGCTGTGAAAGCATAGTTGCTTACAAACATATAAAAATACTTGTTAACTAGTTTGATAAGAAAATAATGTATAAAAGTATATAGCAAAAACATTAATCACCTCTGACCCTGAAAAGATCAATTCCTTATTTTATATTACAACAAAAACAGTTTTAGTTTTTTTTTGAACCCCCTTATCCAGAAATACTTACAAAGGAAGACACACATAAATTCTTTATTTTTACTCTGAACATGGCTGTGAAAAGAGTGAAATTAGAAAACCAAGACCATTGAAATGCCTAAGTCCAGAATGAGTCCAAATATTTGGCCACACAGAATATTATCATCTTTAAGAGCAGGAGTAATAATAAAGGCTTTTAAAGCAGTTTTTAATTTATAAATACAATAGGCATTTTGGTATTTTGGCCACTGGAAAACAAAGGCTGTAGCATCAGTAAAGGTCTGAGATGTCTCACTTTTGAGGATTCGATTCAGTGTATTTAAGGTAACTAAAGGTGACATAAAAAGTTTTAGAGATAGGCAGAAATTCACATTAAAAAAAAACAAACTCCCTATGTTTCTATTTAGATTAACAGTAGGCAATATGATTCCAGACGTTAAAAGTTATTTCAAAACCTATGATTTCAGCTTGGCAAACAGCTCAGGTTCCAAATCTGATTCATCCCTATTAAAATGTAAGCCCTTAAAAAAGAATGTGTCTGTTTACACAGTTATATCTTTTGAAATAATCAGAAAACTTTTGAAGCAGCCTTAGTGTTTCCTTTCCATCTGTCTTGAAACGACCATGGGGTCAGCCTCACAGAAGTAGCCAGCCAGCTTCTTGGTCAGAGGCCACCACCTTGACCACTTGTCTAAGGCTAGAAAGGTACCACCGTGACGTCACCGTAAGGAGAGAAGGTGAGGGCTTTCCTGGCAGTTGGTAGCTATAACTCAAGGGATTCTTAGAAAATGACACAATGGCAGCCTTTCTTGTCTTTTTCTTTCCGCGTCGGTTCTGGTGAAGGAGGACATTCCTGCTCTTGAAATTTCCTGTAAGACAGAAAAATCTACATATAAATCTATAAAATCTACATATGCCTTCCTGGTAATATATTATTACAAATGCAGGTTATTTTTGGATAAATCTAGTGTATGTGCATATGCTTTTCAATGCTAAATTTCACCTAGGGAAGCAAAGCAAAACTTGGGGGGAGGAGTGCCCACAAATGCTTTAGCACCAGCATAACAGGCTGTCTAAGCTTCTTCATTAATGGGTGAGATACTGAACTCAGTGCCTCTAAATTCTCTTCCCAAATTAAAGTTCCATGACCCTAAAGTATACTTAAAAATAAGCATGCATCACTACAGCACAATATAAAATTATCCTTATGAGGTATTTATCCATGTTCTTATCCATGTCTACCACCTACTAGCTACAAGCTAGTATTAGACAAGTTAGCTGACCTCTCTGAACCTCTATGTTTTAGAAGGGAATGATAAAAACCCACCTCTCACAGTTGCTATAAGGATTAAAGAAGATCGTGTTATGCTTACTTATTGTTTTACTCCTCACCAAGGATATTTTTTCATTGATTTTTAATGAGTGGAAGGGTGGGGAAGAGAGAGAGAGAGACATCAATGTGAGATCGATACATCGATTGGCTGCCTCCTGCACACACCCCAACTGGGGCCACGGATTGAGCGCAACCGAAGTATGTGCCCTTGACCAGAATCAAACCCAAGACCTTTCAGTCCGAGGGCTGACACTCTAACCACTGAGCAAAACCACTTAGGGCTGTGTAGTGTTTATATGCCTAACAGTACCTAGCATTAGAAAGCCTGCCCTACCTTCTCCTCACTCCTGAGGGATGGAAGGATATATACAGTTTCTGAGGATCAAATCCAAAGACAAAATATTTCAAAAAGGCAGTAGAAATGATTTTAAGAAGGACTAGTTCATCTCTGTGTATGTTACAATACACATGACATAAAATTTACCATCTTCTCCATTTTTAAGTGTCCAGTTCAATGGCATTTAAAAATATTTGTTATATAACCATCACCACCATCCATCTCCAGAACTCTTTCCTCTCACAAATCTAGACTCTGTATTCATTAAAAATCAACAGGCCTCAGATTTTTAACAAACTAGTAAAGAAATATAATCTTTACCTCACTGCCCGCCCTCCACAGAGAACGCTCAGGCAAGGGCTAAAAATTACAAGAAGTTCAAATGTCAAGTCCGCTTACTAGTACACACACAATTAACATGAGCCCACTCCCCAGACCTCTCAAACTATCTAATTAGCAGAGAACCCAGTAGATCTAGAGAGCAGGGGGTGTGGTAGGGGCCAGCCATAGACTCAAAATAACCAAATCAAACCCGGCTCCAGAAAGCACCTCAATCTCTTCTCACACACAAACATATACAGAAACTCCAGTGGACTTCACCCATCACCTCAAGCTTCCTGGAACCCATAAACACTTTCTGAACCATAGGGGCGTCCTAGGCCAGCTAACAGAAAGACTCTTTGTAGTCTGGATTACACTCCGTGATCCATGGGGACACTCAATATCTATCACTTGCTCATTACTCTGCTGGGAGGAGCTGGGTAAGAAGCAAAGCTAAGAGCACAGTCTGGACTCAGAGCTGTGGATTCAAGTCCCAGTTCTGCCATTTAATATGCCCAAGCTTTGAACAAGTTAGTTAACCTCTCTGTACCTGCCTCCCCATCTGAAAGTGGGGATAAATGAAAGTATTTGACTTACTGGGTTGTGATAAGGATTAAATGTAATAATGCACGTAAACCACTTAACCCAGCATCTGCCAGACACTACCCTTAAATGTCAGCTGCTGTCATCGCTATCCTCACACCACCACCTTGGGAAATTGCAGAGATTCTTTTCAAATTCCTATGTGGACTCTCTACGTCAATTTAATTAAATTAGGGTTTATATGTAGGAAGTACCTAGAATATAAAATGGATTTAATTAAAATTTTTAGCACAAGTGTATTAATCCCCAAATCAGAATCATTTCTATATACAATTTCCTTTCTTACTAAAAAAGATTTTATGGTCCCCCGTTAATGATTTTGAAAAGCACACTGTGATTACCTACCAAATTCAATAAATTAAAACAAATTTCTAGAATGTATCTTGCTTACCTTATAACCCGGACAAGTTCATGGAAAGCTTGATCTACATTCATCCTAATCTTTGCAGATGCCTCCATATAAGTAACCTTTAGCTGTCGTGCTAACTGCTGTCCTTCTTCCTGTGTTACCTGAAATTCCGAGAGTAGTGTATGAGGTACTGTATTAACAGTGAGATCCGCTCCATCTAACTCTCAGCCACGACTGAATTGGTAATCCACCCAAAGCCAAGCTGGTCTGTCACAAAAGGACTTAACAGCTCAGCACACACTGAAGCCCAGCTCTGCAGGACTCAGGAGCACGACTTCAGTCTAGAGGTTACTCAAATAGTATTAAACACAACAGTGATAAATCTGGGAAGGTATAGGCCAACATGCTATGAGAATCTGTAACCCTGCCCGGCTGGTCAGGGAAAGCTTCCCTGAGGAAGTGATATTTAAGAACTAAATAAAAATACGGAGCTAGCTGGAGGTGGGGTGAGGAGGTATCCCTGACAAAGGAAAGAGCACTCTTGAGCAAGGGCCACAGTGGGGAATGTGCTTTCCAAGTTCCAGGAACTGAAAGAAGCCCAGAATGGCTGGATACAGCAAACCAAGAAAGAAAAGGACAAGGGGTGAGTGACGGGGAGGAGGACAAGCCTCAGGCGGCTGGGGGTCTTTGTCACTTACACACTGCCCAATACCGGTACACAGGAGATGCTCCACAAATACGTGGGAAAATGAACAATGAATAGGACCACGAGCCTTTACAATGCCTTTCTTACAGTAGGAGGCAAAGGAAGGCAGGCAAGGAAGGGTGCCAGAGCTGATGACAGAAAACGGTAGGCCAGAATAAGAAAACATTAACTGAACTAAGTAAATACCTTATATATTTTAAATGTGAAAGGTCAGACTAGCGATATTTGCCTAAAATTATTAAACCATATTACATTTACATTTATATAGCGGGGCTGAAAAGGTATGTTTTTGAAAAAAGACTTGATTGTTGTCACTATCACAAAAGTAAACACTTGTAGAAAAGTTAGCAAAAAGATATGGGAAAAAAGAAAGATTAGGAGCCTGTCACCCATAGAGAACCACATTCTTCTCGTTTTTCAATGATATACCTTTTTCTCTACAAAAATAAGATCATAACTTCTATGTATTTGTGTTACACCCTGGAAACACGCTAACCTCATTTATCCAGGTGTTCTTTGGTAATAGCCTTTCTACATAAACAGCTTACGTCATTTGCTAATAAAAAGTTTTATTGCTTCCTTTCTGACGTGGATGCCTTTTCTTTTCTTTTCTTTTCTTTTTTTTTTTTTTCCTGGCCTTAGCTCACTGCCTAGAACCGCCAGTACAATGACATCAGTGGTGTGAGGGGTACTTCTGACTTGTTTCTTTTCATAGTGACAAAGCATTTGGTCTTTCACCATTACGTGTGCTGTTTGTTGCAGGAAGGGTTTTATGTACCTACTAGAGGCCCGGTGCACAAAACTCTTGTACTGGGACGGTGTTCCTCAGCCCAGCCTAGACCCTCTCCAATCTGGGACATCCCTCTCACAATCCGGGACTGCTGGCTCCTAACCATTCGCCTGCCTGCCTGATTGCCCCTAACTGCATCTGCCTGCCAGCCTGATCACCCCCTAACCACTCCCTAGCTGGCCCGATGGCCCCCAACTGCCCTCCCCTGCCAGCCCGATTGTCCCCAACTGCCCTCCCCTGCTGGCCTGTTTGTCCCCAGCTGCCCTATCCTGCTGGCCTAATCGCTCACAACTGCCCTCCCCTGCCGGCCATCTTGTGACAATGTGGGGGCAGCCATCTTCTGATGACGTGAGGGCATCGTGCGAGGGCCACTCAGGCTTTTATTAGTATAGATAACAGCAGATATTTCAGCACCCCTCTCAATAATTGATTGAGCAAGGAGAAAGAAAATCAGTAGTGACATAGATGGCCTGAACCACACTATCAAAACACCTTATGCTGACTGACATGAGATGTCCTTGTCATCAGGCTAACCAAGGTCCCCACTATTCCATTTGCAAAGTGTTTTCATCAGGAATGGGTGTTGGGTTTTGTCAAATGTTTTTTTCTTTGTCTATTGGGATCATATGACTTTTTCTTTTTTAGGTTGTTGATATGGTAAAATATATTAATTCATTTCCACATGTCAAACCAATACTGCATCCCCCACTTAAGGGATGATGCATTGTCCTTTCCATATATTGCTGAATTCTATTTGTTAAAAATCTCCATTTTATATCTATGTTCATGAGAGATGTTGGATTGCAGTTTTCTTACATCTTTTTCTGGTTTTAGTATCAGAACAATGCTGTTTCATATGATGAGTGGGACAGAATTCTCTCTTCTTCAATTTTTTGGAACAGTTTCAGCAAAATTGGTTCTATATAATTCACTAAAGATACCATCTAGGTTGGTTGTTTTGTTTGAGGGAAGGTTCTTACAACAAATTAAATTTATTTTATCAATACAGTACTGTTCAGGTTATTTTTTCTTGAGTGAGCTTTGGTAATTTGCGCCTTCAAGGAATATGTCTATTTCATCTAACATGTATAAAGTTATTAGTTTATTAGTATAAAATTATTTATAGTATTTCTTCATTATTTCTTAAATATTTATATATTTATAAGATTTGAAGTGATGGTATCTTTCCCATTACTGATGTTGATAATTTGTGTCTTCTCTCCTTTTCACCATTGTAGCCAGATTTGTCACTGACCTTCTAAAAATCAGTTTGGGGTTTTTTTCCTGTGTTTTCTATTTTTTATTTCATTGCTTTCCATTCTTAGTTTTATTGTTTCCATTCTTCTGATTAGTATGGCTTTAACTTACTCTTTTTCTTTTAGTTTTTAAGGTAGAAGTCATTGCATTGAGACCTTTCTTTCCTAATAAAAGCATTTAGTCCTATCAACTTCTTTATATGCTTCTTCAGTAGATGCCACAAATTTTGATATGCTGTTTTAATTTTCGTTCAGTTTATAATGCTTTGTAATTTCCCTTTGGGTGTTTATTTTTTGTTTTGTTTGTTTTTTGGTTTTTTTTGTATCAAGGATTAGAAGTATGTAGTTTCCCCATATTTAGAGATTACCTAGATTTCTTTTTTATTGATTTCCAATTTAATTTCACTATGGAATTAAAACAAAACATATGTTGTCTCATTAGAAACCCTTTACATTTATTGAGATTTGTTCTATGATCCACTCTCATTTCAAAAAAAATGTGCATTCTGCTACTGTTAGGTGAAGTGTTCATTAAATGTCAATTAGGATAAGTTGTTTGATAGGGGTGTTCAAGCCATCTTATATATATCACTATTGATTTTCTTTCTGCATCGTCGGTCAATTATTGAGAGAGGGGTGCTGAAATTTCTAACTATTAGTATAAATATGTCCATTTCTCTTTGTAGTTCTTTCAATTTTTGCTTCAAGAATTTTGAAGCTATTAGTTACATGAATATTTAGGATTGTTATGTTCTCTTGATGATTAACCTCTTTATCATTATGACACAATCCTCTTTATTCCTGGTAATATTCTTTGCTATGAAATCTACTTTGATATTTATAGAGTGATTTCAACTAATTTTTTAAAAATATTTTTATTGATTTTTTTTAGAAAGGAGAGGGAGAGAGCGACAGAGAAAGAAAGAAAGAAAGAAAGAAAGAAAGAAAGAAAGAAAGAAAGAAAGAAAGAAAGAGAGAGAGAGGAAGAGAGAGAGAGAAAGAAAGAGAGAGAGAGAAAGAAAGAGAGAGAAAGAGAGACATCAATGTGAGAAACATGGATCAGCTACTTCCTACACGCACCCCAACCAAGGAACAAACCTGCAACTCGTACGTATGCCCTGACCAGGAATTGAACTGGCGACTTTTTGGTGCACAGAATGACGCTCAACCAACTGAGCCACACAGACCAGGGCCAACTGTTTTTTCATTAGCGTTACCATGGTATATTTCAGCCCAACCTTTTATTTTTAACCTATTTGTGTCTTCACATTTAAAGTAGATTTCTGGTAGTGTCTTGCTTTGTTTATCCAATCTGACAATCTCTGCCTTTCAATGGAGGTGTTCACACTAGTTACATTTAATGTTATTGTTGATATAGTTGAGTCACCTTGAAATTTGTTTTCCTGTCCATCCTATTTGTTCTTTGTCCTACTTTTCATTTTTCTGCCTTGTTGTAGATTAACTATATTTTTTTAGTGATTCCATATTATTTCCTATGTTGATTAATAAACTGTATACTTATTATGGTATTTTAATGATTGTTTTAGAGTCTATAATACACATTTTCTTTTACTCATCGCAGTCTAATTCATAATTACCATTTTTGGTACTCTTCATTTCTTTATATAGATCCAGATTTCCATTTGGCATACTTTCTCCTTTTACATTTCTTATAATGCAGGTCTGCTAGTAATGAATTCTTTCACCTTTTGTATACCTGGGGAAAGTCTTTTTTTCACCTTAATTTTTGAAATGAATGTTTAGTGGGTATTGAATTCTAGGCAACAGTTTTTTCTTTTAAGTACTTCAAAGATGTTAGGCCACTCCAGTCTGGTTTGCATTGTTGCCCAGGAGAAACTATGACGACCGGTCACATCTTTATCTTTACTCCTCTTGTCATTTTTCAGATTCTCCCTTTATCACGAGTTTTAAATAATTTCATGATAATATATGCCTTATTGTCATTTTCTTCATACTTCTTGTGCTCACGGTTTGCTGAGCTTCTTATATATACAAGTTTTATGGTTTTCATCAAATTTAGAAATTTTTCATCCTTTGTTTCTACTGTTAATCACAGACATTATAGATCTAATTTCTGGAAGTTCTATTTTGATCTTTATACATCTTCCATGTCTATAGTTAACATATTCAGTCTTTTCTCTAGCTTCTTTAACATAGGAATATGTTTTAATATCTGTGTTCACTAATTCTGTGTCATTTCTGGATTTGTTTCTATTCACTATTTTTTTTTCCTATTATGAGTCATATTTTCCTGCTTCTTCACATGCCTAGTAATTTTTGGGTGAATGGGTGGGTATTGGACTTTGACCTACTAAGTTCTGGGTAGTTTGTATTCGCACAAACGTTTTGAGCCTTCTTTTGAGATTCAGTTATTTGAGAAGTTTGATCCTTTTTGTTATACAGTGCCAGAACAGCATTTAGTCTACGGCTAATTCTGCCCCACAAGTGAAACAAAACACTATTCAATACTCCAAGAATTATACGATTTTCCACTCAGGCCGATCACATTATGAATTATTTCTGACCCTATCTGAGCTCAAGGCATTGTTCTCTCTAATCTTGTCAGACAGTTTATTCTCCCAATTTAATAAATTCCATTCCTAAAATTCAGCAACCTCAATGAAATACCATTAGGTTATTACATTAATGCATATACATCTAACAAGTACTTTAAAAACTTTATACCCTGTTGTGTTCCAAAAGGGTGGCAGGCTGGTTTCAAGTTTATATAATTTTTAAATTTACCCTTCCTCTCTTCAAAATAGCATATGTACCATAAGACATATGGTTTTGAAATATAAACCAATCAAATCAAGCAATCAATTAACAAGTAAGGAAACCAAGTAAGAAAGTTTCATGAAGCCAAGAATTTAGAAAGAATCTTTTTTTAAATGTCCTTTAAGAAAAAAAACTGACATGGTAAATTCCTTCCTATAAAAATACCCCCATGTTGTCACAAATTCTGTTCCTTTTCTCTGGGAGAGACCTCCCAACTCTATACCCTTAATTTGTTTCTTACTAATACTTTTAAGACTGAAGCAATCAGCAATTTCTCCTTAGTGTTGATGTTGTTTTAGAATAGCCTGCCAGAACTCCCGTCACACCCTGCCGTGGCTGTGGTAGGTGTTAACACACTATACTACACTATAATTTTTGGTTTAGGTTTGTTGTTTTCCTGCCATTATCTCCTCTCCTGACATTCTGTTCTCTGTAGCTAGGGAATAAGGAATACTTGTCTTTGTAAATCTAGAGGCTAGAAGAGTGCAAAGTATTTAACTAAATAAACGTATGTTAATGAATATGACCAATCAAGTAAGTACACCTGGAAATAAAAGATAGGATGGTATAGGGAGAAAAATAAAAATAAATATTTGAGACAAGTTCATCTCAACAACTTACTTTATTAATAAAAATTTGACTGGGGAAGGAAAATATGTGTCCTTAAGAATTTTCTATTTGTCTTTCTGCTCATTTATTCTTCAAAAAGGTAGTTTGCCTAATCCCCCCTGCATAATGTAATTCAGCTAGAGGGGACAGCAAATAACCTGTCTTTATAGACAGTAAGAAAATTAACAAATTAATGGTCTAGATGATAAAACAATCTTAATGCTAAGACTGTGTATGTGCTTAATTTGTTTATTTTTAAAGCATGGTCTCTCTCACAACACTATCTTCCAGGAATTAAGGTCAGCTAAGTTTGTACAACCACATTTCTGGTCAAGAACGCTCTAACCACATATAAAGTTGCTGTCAAGGTCACTGGTGTAGCCTAATTTTAACTAAGTGGAAACGGCATTGCTACCACCAACACAAAGAAAACGAACATCCCATGAAACAACGCGAAGCCACAGCACTGTGAAGCCAGAAACCGACAGAAGCTTGAAGGCTCACAAACAAGGCTTTCTTAGAGGTTCCTCAGAGAGTTTTATAAAGATGCCAAATACCCAGTCTTATCCCCTGGATATTCTGACTTGGTAGGTCTGAGCTCTATCTAGATATGTTTTGTTTTAAACAACTGAAGTGAATCTGATGCAACCCCCAGGGAGATTATTCCAAGGCACAATGTATAGTAGCAGAAATCCACAATAATAATGAACTTATGTAATATTGTATATTTCTAAATAGAGAAGAGTGAAATGGGAATGATGAGAGCAACTTCATTAAAACAAACTGGGTTTAAATGGAACAGACCATAGCACTTGTAATACTTATTTAGGGATGTGTGTAGTTAATGAATAACCTAAGTTTACAGAAGCAAAACTTGTTTTTCAAGGCTATAATGTAGAAAGAGTCATTACATTAATACCACATCTTGATTCACTGATGCTGATTCATTCATTCAGCAAATATTTACTGAGTGCATCTTTGTTCTATGTGCTAAGGATAAAGCATGAACAAAACCAACAGGTGGAAATTGAGAGGCCCTCAATGCACGTACTTCAAGTCAATAGTTGACAAACCTTTGAGATGCAGTCAAGGCACAAACAGGTAAGGTAGAAGACCCTTGCTCTATTGTTAGAGGGGAATGGGTTCTTTTTCCTGGGAGGTGGCAGGGGCACACTGTGGTCCAGGTACTGACAAATAGGAGGAGTCAGCACATTTAGGTATCCATCATTATAAGTGTAATGAGTTCCTTTGTGTGTGTTTTTATAAGTATTTTAAAATTTTTGTTATTTATTTACTTTTTTAGAGAGAGGAAGGGTGAGGGGGAGAGAGAGAAACAATCAGCGGCCTCCTGCATGCCCCTCACTGGGAATTGATGCAGGCCACTAGCAATTAAACACTTAACAAAGTGGCAAGAAAAGAGACAAGATAAGGCAAGCCAGGGAGGAAAAAAGGGGCTCACAACAGTGCATCCTAGACAGAGCTGTCTGAAGGACAAGGAACTTGAAATCTTGTAGGTTCATAAAGTCCACAGCCTGAGACCACATACTGCTGTATTAAGTTTTAGCATCAATGTGCTGTCATATTTACCTACTCTTACATTTTAGCAAGAGCAAGCCAATCAGTTACGTGTGTTCTCCCTGCACTTTTGACAGGATAAACAAAATGATCAATGCATCTCTAAGGGACCAGGTATGTGGTAATGCTAAATAACCATTCGAATTCTATAAATCTCTTTTTATAAACTTCAGTGATTTTGTTTTTTCCTACTGCTCTGTTGTCAGTGTCTGGAAAAAGAGTTCAATAAATTTTGAATAGATGAAAGAACAAGTCTACGAAGATACAGAAGCCAAAGGAAGCAGGCGAAGCTTCTTCTGGCTAATCTCCCCTCCCTGATGGGTTTAGTTCAGGGGCCAGTGGCAGGAAGCCCAAGGCTGAGCACACACTCAGAGAACATGGGGAACTGGCATTTGCTATCAAAGAGAAAATAGGCTAGAAGCTAGAGAAAGTCCAAAGGATCGTGTCTAAGACAAAGGCAAAAATGAATGAGCTAGGTCAACAACTATGAGCAAGTCTGACTGGTTACTGACTAAGAACCTGGAGATGACCAAAATGTAAGCATTTCTAAACGGGGGGTGGGGTGGGAGCATTTCCTAGGGCCTGTCCAGGCTCAGTTGGTAGAGCAATTAAGGGTGCCACAACATTACAGAACATCACCTTTAATTGTGAAGAGACTTTAAAAATATAACATTTCAATTTCAAATGTAGTTGACTATGGCCCTCAAGGCTGGGAGGCATATTTGTCTTTGTACATCCCTGGGTCCTAAGACACCCTAGAAAGGTAAGATCCGGGAGGAGCCAACAAAGGCCACTGCAGAGGAGAGGAGAAGGGGAGGGACTGGTGTCCCAGAGCTAAGTAAACAGTGTTTCAAAAAGGAGAATGTGAGCAATTGTGTCAAATTTCACTGACATCTATGCAAATGGTGACCTTGACAGGGGCACTGCATGCCAGAAGTCAGCGCCAGCAAGAATGGCAGGAAAGAAAGCAGAGGGAGCAAGTGTACAATGCTTTTAAGGAGTTTTCCTATTGAGGGAGAAGCAAAAAAGTACTTGGAGAGAAATGTCAGATTAAGAACAAGTATTTGCTATAGTTCCTTTTTGTTTTAAAGATTATAGCATGCTGTATGCTAATGGGAATGACCACTTAGAAGAGAAATGGGGCAACTCGAATGAAACAATTACTGGAGCGGTGCCCATGAGCTGGTGAGAAGGAAAGGGACCCAGTGCTACGGGAGGGGCTGGTCATACAGAGGTGAAGAGTTTATCCATGTAAGTGGGGAAAGGGAGGATTGATGGGATACATGTGCACTGAGGTTAGTTCATGTGGAGGTCAGAACATGTAGAAACTTAAAATATCACTCATACAAACTGACAGGAAGGGGAAGAAAGTGTTGTTAAGAATGAAGAAGTAGATATCAAGCTATATTACCAAGCCACGATTCTCAAAACTGCTTGGAACTGGCACAAGGACAGACATATAGACCAATGGAATAGAACAGAGAACCCAGAAACTGACCCAAGCCATTATGCTCAATTAATATTTGACAAAGGAGGCAAGAGTATACAATGGAGTCAAGACAGTCTCTTCAATAAATGGTGTTGGGAAAATTGGACAGATACATGCAACAAAAATGAAACTAGACCACCAACTTACACCATACACAAAAATAAACTCAAAATGGACAAAGGACTTAAACGTAAGACAGGAAACCATAAAAATCTTAGGAGGAATCCACAGGCAGCAAAATCTCAGACATATGCCGAAGCAATATCTTCACCAATACAGCTCCTAGGGCAATGGAAACTAATGAGAAAATAATCAAATGGAACTACATCAAAATAAAAAGCTTCTGCACAGCAAAAAAAACCATCAACAAAAAAAGCCCACTACATGGGAGAACATATTTAGATGATATCTCTGATAAGGGTTTAATCTCCAACATTTACAGGGAACTCATACAACTTAACAAAAGGAAAATAAACAATCCAATCAAAAAATAGACAAGGGACCTAAATATATACTTTTTTTGAAAAATATATTTTTATTGATTTTAGAGAGAAAAGGAGAAGGAAAGAGTTAGAAACATCAATGATGAGAGAGAATCATTGATCGGCTGCCTCCTGCATGCCCCCTATTGAGGATGGAGCCCACAACCCCAGGCATGTGCCCTTGGCGGGAATCGAACCTGGCTAGCAGGCCGATTTTCAGTCCTGGCTTCAGTCCGCAGGCCGATGCTCTATCCACTGAGCCAAACCAGCTAGGGCCCTAAATAGATACTTTTTGAAAGAGGACATACAGAAGGCCAAGAGACGTATGAAAACATGCTCAAAGTCACTAATCATCAGAGAGATGCAAATCAAAACAACAATGAGGTACCATCTCACACCTGTCAGAATGGCTATCATCAATCAACAAATCAACAAATGACAAGTGCTGGCGAGGATGTGGAGAAAAGGGAACCTCGTGCACTGCTGGTGGGGATGTAGACTGGTGCAGCCACTGTGGAGAACAGTATGTTTCTCAAAAAACTAAAAATGAAACTCCCATTTGACCCAGTGATCCCACTTCTAGGAATATATTCCAAGAAACTAGAAACACCAATCAGAAAGGATATATGCACCCCTATGTTCATAGCAGCACAATTCATCATAGTTAAGATTTGGAAACAGTCTAAGTGCCCACCAGCAGATGAGTGGATTAAAAAACTGGTATGCACAACGGAATACTACGCTGCTGTAAAAAAGGAAGGAACTCCTACCATTTGCAACGGTATGGATGGAGCTGGAGAGCATTATGCTAAGTGAAATAAGCCAGGCAGAGAAAGAAAAATATCACATGATCTCACTCATTTGTACAATATAATGAACAACATAAACTGATCAACAAAAACAGATCCAGAGACAGAGAAGCATCAATCAGACTGTCAAACCTCAGAGGGAAGGCATGGGAGGGTGGGGATAAGGGAGAGAGATCAACCAAAGGACTTGTATGCATGCATGTAAGCCTAACCAATGGACACGGACACCAGGGGGGTGAGGGCATAAATGGGGAGGATTTGGGCGGTTAAGGGGGGATAAGGACACATATGTAATACCGTAATCAATAAAGACAATTAAAAAAAAAATTAAGTTAGCATAAACCAGCCTGCAACTAAATACTGAAAATATTCTTTTCTTGCTGGTTACTGGTGGTGGAGCTAGCCAATGTGAAAAATTAACAGAAAATTCGGTCATTAATGAAACTTACAAAAAAAATCAAATCGTGTCATTTAAATCAAATCCATTCTCTACATGAAAGTAATTTAGTGCTAATAATGGGTAAATTAGGCCTTTGGCGGTAACTTTAAGATTGTCTAACTAGAGTTTTGGATGTTACCCAAGAAATTATAACATGTGAACTGGAACTGGTACCAATACTTGCAGGTTTATACAGTCCACTAAAGTTCTGCGTGAAAAATGTGGAAATTTAATTTCCCCAAATCTACTACCTTTTTATTTCTTACCTAGTGTGACTTCTACTAGTATAAGCAGTGTGCTGTTTCAAACAGCACAGTTTTCTTTTATCATGGCACTTTCAATTGTTGCATTAAATACATCCACTCACTTACATAGAAACAACTGTTTTCCAAATGCAAAATTCCTTCTCACCTGTCTCTGATGATCCAGATCTGCTTTGTTACCGATTAAAATCATTGGAAACTCATCACGATCCTTTACTCTGAGAATCTGTCTTTGAAACTTATAGATTTCTTCAAAACTAAAAAAAGAAAAACAATTAATCAATTTGGCCAAGGAGCAGCATATGTCCCATGTCCCATTTAATACTCTTTCTTTTTCTTTCTAAAAACCAGAAAATCCAAATCCAATAAAACAGTGGTCTAGACCAGCGGTCGCCAACCTTTTGGACCTCACGGACCACCCACCAGTGGTCCGCAAACCACCAGGTGGCGACTGCTGTTCTGGACTGGAGAGAGATCTCCATTTTAATATTGGTACAAACCTGCCTCTATCTGTGACTGAAAAGACCAACAGGAAACCCTCGCCAGTTCGCATATACTGTTCTCTCATAGCTCCAAACTCTTCTTGTCCTGCTGTATCTAGAACTAAAGAAAAAGCAACAACTGTAACTGTGTCCATGTTTTCAATGTATAAATTGCCTCCCACAAAGGCAGGTCCAATTAATATGAGTCCTTCAGAGCATGTCATACTTAGTGTGATAAAGAAATGGAATTCTTCTCCTCTTGGTACTTTATTCTCAATACGAAAGACAAATATATTCTAATGGCAGCCAGTTTCAGAATTACCTTCATCAGCACAGGTTGATTTTGTAGTTAGAATATATTAGCATACCAATTATACAAGGTTAAAAATATCAAATACATCTAGGCATTTGGAGTCAGATAACCTCTGAATTCATTTGAATGTTTATGTCCACCATGGAAAGAACTGGAAGACATCTATAAATTCAAAAGGAAACTCTGTTTTACACCCCAAATACCATACTTCAAGTGCAGATGCTAATGCTTTTCTTCAGCTCTGTGAAAGGACTGTACTAGTCAAAGGGACAGGGCTTTCTTTTGTGCAGAGGTGAAGTGTTAGCCAAGCAAAAACACAGTATTTGCTAAAGCCTTTGTGCTATAAATTCTAAGCAAGTTAACAATTACTAAAGCTCTTCTTTATTTACTTCACCTAGTTTAAGCTTCACCAAAAGGTAATACAAGAAAAAGAAAATCCTTGGATGTTCTAAATTAAAATTACAGCAGCCAGAGAGTGAGAGAGACAGACATCTGCTAATAGCTGTGGACCAGGACTGACAAAAGACTGCTCATATTCCCGTGTTTTTCTGCTGGAATTTAGGGTTAATTTCCAGGTGGCTATTTCCACCATTATCCAAAGGAGAGAACAGTTGTGTGCCACAGAACGCCAGGAGCCCCAACTTCTTATTTACACATGAATTTTCTAATCTGCTTTCCACCGCTAACCCATGGGAGCCGACGCCTGTTCATTGGACTCTTTGGGCCTATCCCAGAACTAGCCCGCTTCACTTTCTCCCATCCCCTTGGTCTATAGGTAATGGAAATCCTTTTCAGAATGACTTACATCCTTTTCCCCCACACTTAATGTATTAACCACTTGCAAAACTCAGGATGACGTGCTATCTTCTCCCCGCCCCCCCCTGCCCCGCCCAAGCCATGCTGTTGGTAGCGTAGGCTCCATGCCCCAAGACTGGCCTTTTTTTTCTCTCTCTCTCTTCTAGCAATGGCCTAATAAAGCCTTTTTAGGCCATGGAAGCTAAAATTTTTTTACTAAAACTAGGAAGAGCTGAAACCTCACATGTTTTTCCCAAATAGCCCAATAAACACAACTTCAAGTTATAATGCTATAGGACTAGTTTCCCCAGAACAAGATCAATCCAGGTGCTGTTTTACCTTACATTTACTGAGGAATGTTTAAATTACCCAATGTGCAGATTTATCAAATAAAACTTTAAAAAGACAGGCTTATGTGTAAGATTATCTAATATTTCTATTGTATTTAACCTAGAAAAACATCAGAGCTTAGTTTTTAAATTAAAAATAGGATATGTGAACTATCAAATAAAGGAAGATTACTTACTATCTAGCCGGGCCGCTCTGTCATCTATCACGCACTGCTTTGTGTAGGAATCCTCAATGGTTGGATCATAATCGGTCACAAAATAGGACTGTAAGAAAAATTACCTTGTTTTAAAATTCATGTCTGCCTAAGCAAGTTCCAATGTAACTTTATCAAATCCCACATATCCAGAATTAATCAAAATATTTTCATTGTATTAAGGCTTATCTCTACTATGTCAATTCCCCATGAAACGAAGCAGCTTTCAAATGGAGAAAAAAATTAAGTATCTGAATTTTCATATCTGAAATATGCAAGAAGACTATAAAACATCTGCAGGTTGTTTTCATAATTAACTTATAAACACCTAAGAATCTAGCTATCAAGAAAAACTAAGAAAACACAATAAATTAAAATTCAGGTCTATTTGCAACCCGATGGTAAGCATCAGTCCTAAGAACAAAGTAGTTTGAAACAAACAGCGACAACAGAGAGAGAGGCCTGGAAGATTGCATGTCCCACTTCTTTTCTCATGCCTTGTCTTTGTCTTTTCACCAGCCTTGTATCCTATCATACAAAAACCCTGGGTCGCATTTGCTTCCGCTGCAGGTAAAGTGCTCCAGCACTGACTGCTGAGGGGGCTGCGAATCAGGGCCAGAGAGAGGCCTGAAGAGAGAAGCAGGGACTGATCTGTTGCCTCTGTGGTACCTTTTGATCAGTACTTGCCTCTCTCTTTCTCTCCCAGTCCGGCCAGCAGTAAGGCCTCCAGTTCTCTCCAGGCTTCCACGGGGGCTGCTGATCAGCCCCACCTTTCTTATCAGGCCCCGTGATAGGCCCAGAGATGCTGACTGGCATAGGAACTGACCAATCAGAACAGAATCTGGGTGCTATGAGGAGCGAATGGCTGCCTAGGAGGCGGAGCTTTTGACGTTGATTGGCATAGGAACCAACCAATTAGAACCAAATGTGGGTGCTGCGAAGAACCAATGGCTTTCTAGGAGGCAGAGTTTCTGATGCTAACTGGCATAGGAACTGACCAATAAGAACCAAATGTGGGTGCTGTGAAGAACCAATGGCTGCCTAGGAGGCAGAGCTTTTGACATTGACTAGCATAGGAACCAACCAATCAGAACCAAATGTGGGTGCTGTGAAGAACCAATGGCTGTCTAGGAGGCGGAGCCCTTGATGCTGACTGGCATAGGAACCGACTAATCAGAACTAAATGTGGGTGCTATGAAGAACCAATAGCTGTCTAGAAGGTGGAGTTTTTGATGTTGACTGGCATAAAAACTGACCAATCAAAACCAAATCTGGTTGCTGTGAGGAGCCAATAGCTGCCTGTGGTTTTTTTAATATATACTTTATTTATGTTTTACAAAGAGGAAGGGAGAGGGATAGAGAGTTAGAAACATCGATCAGCTGCCTCCTGCACAACCCCTACTGGGGATGTGCCCAAAACCAAGGTACATGCCCTTGACTGGAATTGAACCTGGGAGCCTTCAGTCCGCAGGCTAATGCTCTATCCACTAAGCCAAATGGGTCAAGGCGAGGCAGAGCTTTTGATGCTGACTGGCATAGAATCTGACCGATCAGAACCAAATTGGCCAGCAGAGGAGGGCCATTGGGGGCAAGATCAGGCCTGCAGGGAAGGGCAGATGGGGGCGAGATCAGGCCAGCAGGGGAGGGCTGATGGGGGCGAGATCAGGCCAGCAGGGGAGGGCAGTTGGGGGCGAGATCAGGCCGGCAGGGGAGAGCCGTTGGGGGCGAGATCAGGCTGGCAGGGGAGGGCAGTTGGGGGCAACCAGGCCAGCAGGGGAGGGCAGTTGGGAGTGAGATCAGGCCAGCAGGAGAGGGCAGTTAGGGGTGATCAGGCAGGCAGGCAGAGGCAGTTAGGGGCAATCAGGCAGGCAGAGAGGTTAGGGGTGATCAGGCAGGCAGGCAGAGGGGTTAGGGGCAATCAGGCAGAGGCAGTTAGGGGCGATCAGGCAGGGAGGCAGGTGAGCAGTTAGGAGCCAGCGGTCCCAGATTGCAAGATGGATATCCGACTAACAGTTTAGGCCCGATCCCCAGCAGTCGGACATCCCCCCAAGGGATCTCCAATTGGAGAGGGGGCAGGCTGGGCTGAGGGAACCCCCCGCCTCCATGCACGAATTTCATGCACCAGGCCACTAGTATTATCATAAGAAACATGACTTCAGGATTCTTTCATTTATAGGGATTTCAACTTATTCTTTTACCAATATTCTTGTTGTTATCTTAATTTCAATTTCCCTCATCCATTAGCAAAGCTTCCCAATTGTTATCCTCTGAAATCATCACCAGCAGAAAGCACAGTTCAGGTAGCACTCAGAAGGGAAGCATCTTAGTGAACCAATTAAGTGTCTGTGTATTATATTTCACAGTTGTTGTTTTTTTAATGTTTTTAACAAGGAAACAACAGCAACCACAAGAATCTGAGAGAGACTTAGTTCCCCATTCTTACAGAAGAGCACTAACTAGGACACTGACATCACCCTGTTCTGCTATCTCCTTCACTCCCCTCCCACTGGCTCATTACAAAATCTGAGGGAATGACTTGGAGGAAGGCAGTTTAATGCTAAGAACCAATGCCAGTGGTGTTTAGCCATTGTTCAGGCAAAGGTTCTTGGCAGCCTGACCTGCTTGGCTCCAGGGACACCACGTTCTTAAGTGACAGCCCTGGGCATGGTGACCTATGCAAACTCCAAAAAGCTATGCAGACACAGGCACTCTGCACAGGACAATAAAGAAACCCCTGGTTTGAGGAGAGCGGGGTAGAAAGGGTGAGAACAGTGATCTGCTTGCTACCATGACTTTACATATTTATTTCATTTTTGAGGGATACTTTCCACAGTTATATTTTAGGATTAACTTTAATCACAGAATTCAGTATCCATAACCCTACTCCCCATTTGATGGTTTCACTTAAATGCATAATTTACTAAACAAAGTCTGTAAAAGAAACATTTACCAACAGGAGCAGCTTGGAGTAGAAAGCCATTTCCATCACTACCCCATTCCCCATTTAAAAATAAACAGATATCAAAAACAATCCTGAACTCACTTCTTGGCACCCACACCTCTTCAGAAAGTAAATACAACTGGCAACAACTTCTTCGTACCCACTACTCTAAACAACTTAAAAGTGCAGTTTTTTGCCAAGCAAGTTGGATAAAGCACGCCGTTTATATATTTTTAAGATTAGTTTCCTGAAACATGTTTCTCCACAGCAATCTGATACCTCTTGTCATGCTTTCATCTCATAAACCTGAATTTCATTGAGTATTCCCAGTTTATGCCTAAATGTGCTAAAATGTGCCCGCTATCCTTCCCACGTTTTCTGAAAACATAATGGACAAACAGTAACTACTAGAGGCCCGGTATGTGACATTCGTGCACAAGGGGGGTCCCCTCAGCCCAGCCTGCACCTTTCTCACAGTCTGAGACCCCTCTGGAGATGCCCGCCTGCCAGCAGTGGAACGACCGGTCGCTATGATGCTCACTGACCACCAGGGGGCAGACGCTTAACACAAGAGCTGCCCCCTGGTGGTCAGTGCACTCCCACAGGGGGAGTGCTACTCAGCCAGAAGCTGTCTGCCCCCTGGTGGTCAGTGCGCATCATAGCGACCAGTCGTTCCACTGTTCCGTCTATTTGCATATTAGCCTTTTATTATATAGGATACTTTTCAAATGTCCAGGTCATGCATAATAGCTAGAGTTCTTTCAATACAATGGGTTCTTTTTGCATTGTGAAACCAAATTAAAACATTAACACTTTTAGAAGACTTGTAGTTTAAGCAATTTTGAGGGCCATTAAAATAAATTTAGTGGCTGTGGAAGTTTCATGTTTTCTTTGGATGTCTTAGTTATTGAAACAATCTTAATGTTGTAAAAAGTTTGCCACTTTACTAACACTGGCAAGCACTTACTGCATTCATATTAATTTTTAAGACAAATTATTTTTGGAATTTCTGGATATTTAGGTCCACATTTCATCTCAGGGGCCCTCAAACTACGGCCTGCGGGCCACATGTGGCCCGCTGAGGACATTTATCCAGCCCGCCGGGTGCCGCTGCCTGTCCTGCTTAGCAGCCGACTCATCCTGAGCCCGCAGTGCGCATAGGAATTTGTTCATAGTTTGTTTTTTTTAACTATAGTCCGGCCCTCCAACGGTCTGAGGGACAGTGAACTGGCCCCCCGTTTAAAAAGTTTGAGGACCCCTGATGTGTCCTGTTTTCAAAAGTTGTCTGTAAATCCCACCGTCTTCTTACTATATGTAGATTTTAAAGAGTCATCCTTACTGAAAAGCATCTTCTTGCCTCATAGAGATCCACCCTAAGGAACACTGTTAGGTCAAGGTCTCAAGATCTGGGCAAAACAGGGCTTTGGATATAAATCCTGTTTCCTTTCCTTGCTGCAAGTAAATCAAACACCCCAAAAGTGGCAAGCCCTTGAGTTCAGAAACAACATCACTCTGGACATGGCTGTCACAAAATCAAAGACCCTCTTTCCCTTTCACAATTCTAATAAGTCACAGCTCCGAATATGCCTAAAACGGGCATTCATCATGTGCAGGTAACAAACATAATCATTTCCTCCTACCATAAAGACATAACATTTTTGTTGTTTAAACGTGGGTACCAGATATTTGATCACCAACAAGAAATCAGGCTCTGGTGAGGGCCAGTCCTGGATTGAAGTCTAACTCTATTTGCTAACTGTGGAACCTGAGGCAAATGACTTTACCTTTCTAACCTTTAGCATCTATAAAATAGGACAGCACCAAAACCTGGTGGAACAGGTAAAATGAAGTAATGCATATGAAGTGCCAAGCAATGCTGATGGTTTATAAACATAATAATCACTGTATTATTTTTGTCACATGGTTAGATGGTATGAACTACTGTTTTTATTCCAGTCTAAAGACTTGCGAATCCCAGGAACAACTGTAATAATTCCAATCCTAGTTATACCACAGACCAACCATGGGACTTGGTATTCAAAATGTTGTGAATCAAAAATAAAAGCTACCCCCACTTCATCTGGGATTCTGGAAATATTTTCTGGATCTGAGCTGTAACTGTGCAAATATATACTTATGTAAATATTCATCAGCTGTACATTTAAGGTATGTGTACTTTTTTGCACGATAAAAGTTATAGCTTTCTAAATTACATTAATTAATGGTTGGATTAGATGGTGCCTTACTTGCTTGTATGATTCAGTACTTTGTTTACACAGCATGCAAAGCCTTCTAGTTTGATCTGTGCTGTTCACCATTCAGACTTATTTTTCACTACTTGAAATCCTTCAGCCAATTGCTCTTGCTCTCATTCATTTGCGCTACAATTATTTATGGAACATCACAGGGACAAAGTCCCTACTTTCAGAACCCACTGCTTTTTGCACAACATGCAGTAATTGTGCTGTGATTAGAGAAGAGGAGAACAAGGAGTATTAAATGTATTGGCCAAAAAACAGAAACAGCATGAAATGCCAGTACCATGCTTGTTCAGAAAGCAACAAAATGTAAGGGGTTAATACTCCAGTGC
The DNA here is from genome assembly GCA_026230045.1 of Corynorhinus townsendii. NCBI lineage: Eukaryota > Metazoa > Chordata > Mammalia > Chiroptera > Vespertilionidae > Corynorhinus > Corynorhinus townsendii. The sequence continues at coordinate 34,113,922 of JAPDVU010000008.1, read as the reverse complement.
CTAATGCACAGCAAGTATGTATACATTCACCTATAAACACAGAGCCCCTGCAATTTGCCAGAAAAGAAAACAGTCGGTCTATTGAAGTTGAAATGTTACCTACCACAGTCCAGAAAGGATATTCTGTAGCAGAAAGCAAGGAAAACCCAAGTATGGTATTGCACTGTGGAAGACAGTAGAGGTTCAGGCAAGGTCAGGAAAGAATTGGACTAAAGAGTTCAGAAGAACACAGTGAAGGGGAAGAAAGGAGGAGGGAGGGAGGAAATATGTGTTTTCTTGGTATCACAGGAAAGGATGCATGGAGAAGGATCCTAGCCAGAAAGAAAGGGAATGTTCCTTCCAAAGGGCAGGATGCCTTCCAGGTAGTAAGAAGGGCAAATGGACCTAAGTCTCTTTAAGGATGTTAGGAGGTGTGGCGCAAAGTAAGGATTAGGTAAGCTAGCCCATTCAGACAGGGAGATCTATTTCCCCTGATAAAATCTGGGGCAACCCTAAGTGTTAATGTTGTGCTAGCAGGAATATTCGATTATATGCCACTAGATTGCGTGGCCAACTCACTATCTTCCCATTCAAAGAAGCTGCCTTAGGGAAGAAAAGAAGGGGGAAGGGAAGGAATAAGAATGATACTTCTGCATTCAGGGGGCAAGAGGGACAACCACTTTCTCCTGCCGACAAGCTACTGATGAAAGTGTAGTTCCCAAGCACTGACACAGAGCGGTGCCTGGTCTATGTACTGGGACAGGTAGTTAGAGACTGGGAACTCAGTAGAGCCACCACACTAGTTAAGTCCACTACCCTTGTATTTAAAAAGGACAGAAGGCGCCCTAGCTGGCTTGGCTCAGTGGATAGAGCGTCAGCCTGCGGACTGAAGAGTCCCAGGTTCGATTCCAGCCAAGGGCACATGCCTGGGTTGCAGGCTTGATCCCCAGTAGGGGACATGCAGGAGGCAGCCAACCAATGATTCTCTCTCATCACTGATGTTTCTCTCTCTCTCTCTCTCTCTCTCTCTCTCTCTCTCTCTCTCTCTCTCTCTCCCTCCCCTTCTCCTTTCCTCTCTGAAATCAATAAATAAATATATTTTAAAAATAAATAAAATATAAAGGATAGAAGGCTAGACCTACCAGGCCACTGATGAGTTTAAACAAATGACAGAGCATTTCTGAGCACAGCACCATTCTCAGGAGAGTCCTGGAGTCCTCTAGAAACGTGGGGTGCAGAGAGGGAAGGGGAAAAGGAGAGAGCAGGGGAAGGAAATAGTTGAAACCATAGAGAAAAACATTGATAACTACCAAATCTGGGTAATGTGTATATGAGAGTATATTATACTATTCTCTCTACTTTTGCATATATTTGCCAATTTTCATATGTTTATTTTTTTTTAATCTGGTGGTAGCAACCTAAGTACTATACAAAGGGTCAAATCAAGAGACAAAAGGATGCTTTTCAACTGAGTTTTCACCTCATTGTATTCAAAACCAAATTGCCTAGAAGCTTACATTTTTTTTTTCTTGGTCAGAATATTTTCCAGTTCTCTTTATATTAATTTTTCACTTTTACCATCCATCCTTTCCCTCACTCCAACAATATAAACTCCATGGGGGCACAGATTTCTGTCAGAGGTAACGTGACTTCCCTAGCACTTAAAACAGCAAATTGCTGGCAGATCCAGCACTAAAACAAAAGTTTGCGGGCTCTTTGGCCAAAGTTCCTTCTGCTTCATTTATTCTGCCTTTCTAAAGTTAAATGACTCTCAAACTCATCTCCATTCCCTCCTCCATTACTTCCATTAAAAAAAAAAAAAAAGGAAGTATCTTGAATCACAAGAGCAGTCATCCTTTATTCAGCATTTAACATGTGGTAAGCAGTTTACACCACTACATTTTATTATGTGATACATACAATATTTTCCTAATTAATTTTTACAATAAGGCTGTCTGTGGCTCCTTCAGAGCGCTGGAGTGGAAGAGCAGGAGGGGTTGAAAAGGCTGCACCAATGAAACCTGATGTCCATGCTTCCCCATGAGGGCCTTGGGTTTCCTGGAAGAGTCCCTGTGTGGGACCCTCCCTGTGCATTCCCGGGACTTCAGTGAGGCCTCGCTGTGTACACCTCCCACTCTCAGCCCTTGGGGTTTCAATGGGTACCTCTCCTCCTGGTCTACATCATCTTTCGGGTGGCCATGCACAGCGCCCCTTTTCAGAAGGCTTTAAGCTGGTTCCATCCAGAAGCTCTGGGAAACACTGCTGTTTTTTGAAGTTCAGATGGCTTACTACAGGGTGGGGCAAGAGTAGGTTTACAGATTCTCACAGGGAAAGTAATGCAATAATTTATATATAAAAGCCTAAGTGACCATTTGACCAGTAGCTATGATGCACACTGACCACCGGGGGCAGACGCAGAACGCACAGGCATGGAAACATGGAACAGACTGATGAATCTCAGAGGGAAGAGGGAGGGGGAGGGCGGGAAGAGATTAACCAAAGATCTTATACCCCTTGGCCTGGCCTGGAGGAATCGGGCCAAAACCGGCAGTCTGAGATCCCCAGAGGGGTCCCAGATTGCGAGAGGGCGCAGGCCAGGCCGAGGGACCGCACTGGTGCACGAATCTGTGCACCAGGCCTCTAGTTAATCAATAATAATACAAGAATAAATTTTTATGTGTTCACAACTATAAACCTACTCTTGCCCCACCCTGTACAACCCTCTTTTTTTCTCTCTGCTCTGCTATTGATTCACATTTGAATCCTTATTCTACCCAAACTAGAGGATACATGTCAAGTTCTCAGAATAATTCTGTGAGTGCCTTCCCCATCATCTGGCTTCAATGAAGGGGATATAAGAAAAGCATCATCTCTTCTCCGCTATGTGCGATGGTGGGAAAGGACAAAAAGCACACCACATACTAACAGCTCTTTCCTAAAATCTTCATCTCAGACCCCTTAACTCTCCATACTTTTATTTCCTGGAGATAAGGTATAAGCTAAGTGTGTAAAACCAATTTAAGGTCATATTTCACGCATGTCCTTGGAATATGAGGGTCACTTGGCAACTATTACTTTATTCTCAGCCTTTGGGGCTTCAAGAGAAACTAAAAAAGGTTAGAGTTCTAGTGAAAATCCAGTTATATACGTCCAAGTAGATTTGATGTATCCAAGATCTATCTCATTTTTTAAAAAATATATTTTATTGATTTTTTACAGAGGGCAAGGGAGATGGATAGAGAGTTAGAAACATCGATGAGAGAGAAACATCGATCAGCTGACTCCTGCACACTCCCTCTACTGGGTATGTGCCTGCACCCAAGGTACATGCCCTTGACCAGAATCGAACCTGGGACCCTTCAATCCATACATCGATACTCTATCCACTCAGCCAAACCGGTTAGGGCTATCTCATACTTCTTGGAACTTCCTTGCAAGAGAGTTAAGCAATGTACCTTGTACCCAGACCCTCAAAATACTGACTGTTGGAAAACCCAATATTATAAAGCTCGCAACAGGGAGTTAAGGATTAATTTCTCAGAGCACAGGAAGGACCTGGTTAGCCATCAGTGGCCTCTATTTGCTAAAACAAGAGCAGCACAAATTCCTCTGGTAACACTCGAGAAGACTGCAGCAACCTCAGGCAGCTGGGAGCCAGAGCCCAGCTCTTCCTGGTATCACTTCTTAACAGCAGCTGTCAAGTCACAGAGAACCTTTGTTCCCTGCAATACCCTCTCTTATTTTTATGTCAAATGTTTCCAATGTGCTTAATATTCCTTCACTCAAATACTTTTGTTTCCTGACTGAAATTAGTATTTCATTTAATCTAACATGTATAATTAATTACAGAGATCTCCATAATGTATCCTCCAGAACTCAAATGCAGAATAATAAAAGCTACACTAAGCCCAGTAATCCTTTTAGTTTCTTTTTAGCAAAACTCAGGCCTTCGTGTGACTTCTGGGCAATCTCAGCGATATGTACACCTCATGTAGAAAGTATTTGGTTGCAAATCAACGGGCCTGGTATGCAGCAAGCAAAAGTACAATACAAAATCAACTTACAAACTAGTCCTGGTACAAAAGTTTGTTTCTAAGTCAATTATTTGGTGCTCATTTCCCCAGAGAATAACCTGTATTTAGGTCCATAAGCCAGACCACAATAACTACCATTGAAATATGGTGCTGAGCCAGTATTAACCCTGAGTCCAAACCTCTGAAGCAGCGTCATTTGGCCCTAAAAAGAAATGGGAAGAGGATTTCATTTCCTTTCCCAGAGTACAGAGCCAGCCCTAAGCTACACTTATAAGGATGAAAAGCTTGTCTTTGGGGCATCCCTTGTGCACCCCAGCCTCCTCATTATGTCCCAACTGTCCACTATACTCTTACTCGACCATTAGCCTATTCTGAAAACATTCTAGGTACAAAACCACTTACCTTTCTCCTTACTGTTCCACTCTGAAACTAAAACTAACCATTCCCTAAAGAGAGCTCATCTCAACAGACACACAAGGTGGAAAATTATCAGTCCAAATTAGAGCGCGCCGCACTCTGAGAAAGCTCACCCCAGCCCTCCATGCAACACTTGTTATTCTAAAAAGCAACATTCAAAACCAACATGAATCTTTAGTAACTTTTTCAGCACAGGTAAGAAATGAAAAGAAACCCTTGAGACTGTGAAGGGAAAATTATTCAGAGGACTCAACCACCATTTCATGTCGGCTCCCCAAATGGAGCTTCAGCTTATTCTTCAAAGCTTTTGTTCTTTCAGAAGAAAAGAAAGGTTTTCCTCTTTCCCCTCCCTCCACAATATTACAAAAATGTTTAGTTCATAATACCAGCAGAGTGATTTTGAAAAGTCCTTGAGAAAAGGGAGGAGAAACAGAACCTGCCATGACTGCAGCCACTATTCCTATATACAAGCCATTTGTCGGTAAGAAAATACATCACTACATATTCATCCATCGGAGTTGGTATTTAGAAACCATTAAGCAACAATAAGCCAGTGGCCTCCATCATGCAGCATGAAGTTTATTTTCCTTGCTTGACCTCAATAGTTATTAGTTTGCTTTCATCTCCCAATTATTAGTCTTATTACATGTAACACAAAGCCTATTTGTTTCAAGGATAAGAAAACAATTTTTTCAAAGCATAATGATAATTGGCACAGAGTAATATCTAAACAGAGTCTATGTTTGATATGTAGACATTCAATAAACATCTCATGGCGTTCCCATGGGAAATTTGAGTAAATCCCATGACATTCCTTTTTTCACACCAAGACACAAGTCTTTTTTGTTTTGTGTCTTTCAGCTCTTGCCTTGCCTTGAACTTTGCACTCCTAGGGAATTTCCATATCCAATCCATCCTTCCCATCCGGTTCCATTACCTTAGTTAAGTTAGCCTTCCTTACCTCCACCTCACGTGGGCCACAGATACTGCAACAATATAATGCTGGCTTCTGTGGGACCCTGTAGATGAAAACATAGACCCTGACCTCTATGGGTACACAATGTCCAGGCTTAACCTGGGTCCTATCTGTGTATCCTTCCTCTCCATATCAGGGTGCTTCCACACTGGAGTCCCCTAGGTCCTCTCTGCAGGCTCAGCCCAACCACACAGACCTCAGGGCCAATACCTACTTCAGGCAGGAAGCAATTTCAATCATTACAAGCCAACATTCAGAGCCTCACCATTGTTAGCTTTGTTACTCGTCTGACCTTGGCAATGCTGATAACTGCTTCTATTTTATTCCCAAACCTCAATATCATCACTTCTCCTCCCTCTTCTCAAGGATTTTTCCAATCAACAGGTGTTACAGTTCATAATTTGGCTTCTTTGACTCTGAACCCTTACGCTGATAATCTACAAACACATCATTCCTAGAACCAGGGCCTCATTGTTTTTGTTTGTATGCTCATTCATGTTGAAACATGTATCAATATTTCAATTCTCATTCCTTTCTATGAGATGCTACCATATGGATATACCATACCATATTTACCCATTCACTGGGTAATGGACATTTGAGGGTGGTTTTTTATTTTTCATTTTGGCTATTAACAGTGCTGTTATGAAGATTCATGTACACCCCCCCTTTGTGTAAACATGTTTTCATTTTCTTTGGGTATATACCTAGAAGTGGAATTGCTGGATCACATGGTAAGACCATGTTTAACTTTCTGGGGGACTTCCAGAGTTTTCCAAAGAGGCTGTACCAATTTACAACCCCATCAGCAGTGTTTGAGGATTTCTCAATATCCTCACCAAAACTTGTTACTAATATCTGTCTTTTTTACCCTAGCCATCCTACTGGATGTAAAGTAGTATCTCTTTGCAGTTTTGATTGGCATTTCCCTAATGGGTTGTTGGTCATCTTTTCACATGCTTATTGGCCATTTTACACCTTCTTTGGAGAAATGCCTGTTCAAATCTTTGCCCACTTTTAAGTTGGGTTGTCTTTTGTTGAGTGTGAAAGTTCTTCATATATCCCATATACAAATCCCTTCAGATACATGATTTGCAAATACCTTCTCCACAGTCATTATTTTAAAGCCTTCCTGACACAAATTAGTACACAGTTCCTAAATCTCAGCCCTGAGCCAAAGTCCTGTTGCCCACAAACGATCTGCCATAATTCCAACTTCCATATACCCAAATTTGTGGGTAACATTTGTTCCTGTACTTCACCAAGCAGTTGTACTATCCACCCACTATGTGGTGGATCTGCTATTCTGACCACTTGCCTAAAACAAAACACCACTGCTATACCCACTCCTGTAACACCCATCCACCCCCTACCTGAACCCTGAACTTTCCCCATCACACTTCACTCCTCCACCCATATCATGCCCTAGCACAGTTCACTTTGCCAGCATGTGGAATCACCCTACTTCATCAAATCTAAAAAATGCCATCAATTGTCAGACCATTATTATTTTATGGGCCAAGAGAGAAAAAAAGCCAAAACAATTAGGACTTGTCTTCAATTATGAAGCATTTCAAATATGCTTCTTAGAAGCAATGATATACAGTAGTTCTAAACAACTTAGTTTGTCAGGTTGGTATTATTATTGCTATTTTACAATGAGATTATTGAAGCTCAGTGTTTAAATGACCTACCAAAGGTCAAAAGTCAGTAAGGTTGGTGGAAATGGAATCCAAATTCAGGTCTGACTTCAAAGCAATACTGCTTCCATTATACTTTCTTTAAGCTTCCATCCTATATAATAAAGAGGTAATATGCAAATTAACCCTCACGCCATAACACCGTCACAAGATGGCTGCGCCCACAGTGGAGTCAGGGTTCCTGTAACACAAGATGGCTGCACCCCCAGCGAAGGCAGGGTTCCCGTAACAAGCCATCACCAGGGACCTGAGGCTGTACTCAGCGCCAGGCCAGGGAACCTGAGGCTGCACCCCCCCCGCCTGGCGGGGTTTGATAGGGGACCTCAAGGTGCGCCTCCTGCCCAGTGCCAGGCTGGGTGACCTCAGGCCGCACCCCCCCGCCCAGCGGGGCTAGACAGGGGACCTCAGACCATGCCCCTCGCCCCCGGCACTGGGCCGGGGGACCTGAGGCTGCGCCCCCCCACCCGGTGGGGCTTGACGGGGCTGGGGCTGGCCGGGTCTGGGTCTCGCGCAATTTTGAGGCGTGCGTGTGTGGGCAGGGACTTAACTCTGACAGGAGGAAGATTTTCACATATATTTTACTAATTTTCTTTCATCTCTGACACTTCTATTATAAAGTGCAAATAGCAATATTAAAATATTTCCTCTAATTCCCTTTTAATGTGCATGAATTCCATGCACCAGGCCACTAGTATTAACATAAAAGCATATAGCATACACCAGTTTAAAAGAGAGATCCTGTTACTCTTAAAATAAGTTATTTTTAAAATTATAAACTGCCACTGCCAAATAAAAAGACAAAAGCAATGTCATTCAAAGTGAAAACACTCCATTTCTACATTATGAATAAAGGTCTACCCTGGCCAGTGTGGCTCAATTGGTTGGGTGTCATCCCACGCACCAAAAGGTTTCAGTTCAATTCCAGTCAAGGCACATGCATGCCGGGGTTGCGGGCTCAATCCCTAGTGGGGAGCATGCAAGAGGAAGCTGATCAATGTTTCACTCTCATGTCAATGTTTCCCTTTCTCTCTCTCTCTCTGCCTCTGCCTTCCATTCAGAAAATAAGTGGAAAGAAGAAAATAAATAAAGGTCTAAGCATGGCATTATAAAAAATATATACAGAAATATTCTCTTTAACCTAACAATTATTTCTAGAAATTTATCCTACCAATACATCTGTGCCTATAAGAAATGACATGTGTAATTCATTATGCAACTGTTTTTAATTAAAAGACTGGAAACAATGTTAACTGTCCTTCAGTAAATGAGTGGTTAAATTTTGAAACATTCACTCAATATGAATGAAACCATTAAAAAAAAAAAACTTCCTGTACTAATATAGAGTAATCTACAAGATACGTTGTTAAATAAATACACACAGTTTACGTATTTCCTTTATGTGTATAAAATATCTCTGGAAAGACATACAAGAAACTAACCTCAATTACCTGTGGAAAGAACTGGGTTGGGAGGAAAATATTTTTGTAGGTTTTGAAAGCTGAAACATGTGAATGAAAGAGGGAACCGAGGGGAAAGACCTACACAGATTAAATATAAACTCTTTAGTAATAAAAGCAGAGAACAGCATGAGGAAATGTAGGTTCTAGTCCCAGCTCTACAACTAAATGAGTGCTCCTGGGTGAGTCACCCTCTTTCTTGGCTTTGGCTGTATGGAGGAATTTTCTCCAATGAACCCTGAAAGGAAAAAAAGGATACTCAAGGACTAAAAAGGGGCTCCTGGTGGCCATCTGAACTCAAATAATTTTTTTTAAAAAGCAGAGTCTAGCAGCCATTTCTGCACAGTGGCCTCTAACACAAACTGCACTTCACAGAGGATGCCTCTGTGCTGAACTGCCTGCCTGGCTACCTGGCTCAATGCTGCTGAACTGCCTGTCTGCACTGTGTTTCTGTCACCTGAGCTACCCCTTATAAAGGAGTTCCAGGGGTCCTATTACAACCAATAGGACTGAAGTTTTCTGCACAGCTCTGACCAATCAGAGCAGCTCTAAGCTGACCAATCAGGGGCCAGGGGCGGGACTTCTGTTGCTATAAGCCAGCTCCTGTTGGCATTTGAATTGGTGCCAACTACCATCTTTAAGATCTCTTAAAAGATTCTAGCTCTCTAATTTTATTGTGACATATTTAGCTCCTACAGTGTGTCAAACATAATGTGTAGGCACTCTCAAGAATTTCTTTAAGTTTGTGGTATAAAAAAAAGAGTATCAGATTTTAAGACAGGAAGGGTTGATGAAAGCCCTAGCTCCTACTTCCTAGCTATAGAATTTGCAGCAAATCACATCACTGATATCAAGTTCTATTACCTGTAAAGTTGAGTAGGTAGCCACTTTCACAAGTTTGTCACAAGGAGCAAATATGATACATGAAAATTTCCTGAAATTTTTACACCATCATATAAAATGTAAATTATTAATATATGTAGATTCCCCTTCAAGTATTATGAAGTGTAAGAAAGAGCATGGATTTTGGAGTCAGTCAAACCTGGATATTTCACTGAATTGGTATGTGATCTTAGGAAGATTATTTAACCTCTTAAATATCAATTTCCTGACCTATAAGATGGCCATGATTATTTAAAGACTATTGTGAAGATTAAGTGACATTGTAAAGTACCCAGTACACTGTTTAGCTCAAAATAGGCATTTGCAAATTGGTTCCCTTCTTTTCCAAACTTAGAAACAAAGGCTGCCCCATAAGCAGGTAGCTGACCAACTCACTTCCAGCTGTAACTTTTGCTCCCCCGAGCCTGGATACTCCCTTTTTCGTTTTCTTTCCCTCTATACATGGCTACCTATGAATATCCCAAACCCCATTTTCACTTCTCCCTCTTCTAGAGCAGAGATGGTCCGTAGAAGCAAAACTAGAAATAAAGGAAATAGCCCACATTCTTCCACATGAATCTCCTTCCTTAGGTTCACTCACTAACCCACTCAACCTATAAATGCTAACTGAGCACCTATGTTGAGTCAGGAGCTGAGGATGGAATTCCACCTCTCACTGGGCTTGCGGTTTTTTTGGAGGATTGACCATCAACAAATAAACATAATATATCAGAGGTGATGCGAATTCTGAAGAAAAATAAAGGAGATTGTCAGCACAGGAGCTACAGGGGAAGATATGGTGAACAATGGCCACAGAAAGCTCCACTGACAATGTGGCATTTGAGGAGAGAATCCAAGGTCAATTGAGGGAGTGAGCCATGTTGTTATGTAAAGGAAGATCATTCTGGGCAAAGTGAACATGAAGTTAAAGACAGCAAGGCTACAGTGTGGGTGACACACTGAGGAACAGCAAGGAGGCCAGTACAGCCACAATAGAACAAGCAGTAAAATGTTATCAGGGAGGCAGGCAGAGTGCCTTATAGGCCTCTGGATAATATGAAATGAAAACCACTAGAGTTTAATATTCTAATCTTCTACATTGACTATTGCTTTCCTTTCCCAGTCTTGCCATGAGATGGTCAGAAAGGGTTCTGATACTTCCTTTCACAGAGGTTAGCCAAGATTCTTCCCACAGAGGCAATCAAAGCAATGTATATCTACACATTGCTCACCACTGCTTTCAATCCCCCTTAAGATATTGTGGCAAGAGATTTCCATTTATTCAAGGAAGAAAAAAATTAAAATATTTTAAACTGTACTTAGGAAAATGTAGGTCAATTATACTTAAAATCATTTCAATAATACATTTTGAAATGTGCTTGTTTTGTAAGAATGTAACTATAAATTAAGGAAATTAACATTGTTAACTACCAAAGTTACATATACACATATGCACACGTACACATCAAGCTGTTCAGGCAGCTTTGTTCATTACTGTGAAAAACTATTAATAACCTAAATGTCTGTAACAGATAATGATTAAATGAATATGCTATATGCATAAGAGATTAGTAAACAATCATTGAAGAGATGAAATAAGTTTCTATGTATGGATTTCAAGAGTATCCGTGACAAACAGGGTGGGGCAAAAGTAGGTTTACAGTTGTTCGTATGGAAAATACAATAACCCTATCTAAGAAACAGGTAATATGCAACTTAACCGTCACTCCGTCACAAATATGGTGGTGCCCATAGCCACAATATGGCAGCACCCAGTCTTCTCAGCCCCACTGGAATCTCCCAGTCCTGGGGGCGGGGGGAGGAGGGGGGTGGCTGCTGAGAGCGGGCAGCGTGAGCGGCCTGGCAGAATGCTTGCTTCGTCACTGCGGCAACAAGGCAAGCATTCCACCCCAGCCGTGGAGGGCCTCTGTGCAGCAGGCACGGAGTGGATTTGGAGGTGGGAGGGGAACGCTTGCGTCGTCGCCCCAGCAATGAGGCAAGCGTTCCACACTCAGCCATGGGTGGGCCTCTGGGCGTTGGAGAGCCTCTAGGCAGTGGGCGGGGAGCGGCCAGGCCCCACAGAGAGCTACTGGCACATGAGAGCTATGTGTGCAGGGCTACTAGTTACTAAATAATAATACAAGAATAAACCTTTGAGACAATACCTACACAAGCAGAATAAAGATGATAATGTTTGAAATAAGCACTACCAAAAACCCAAAAAACAGACTAGTGTGGATGGAGAATGAGTGGAGGCAAGGGGCTTCTTGTTTTAGGAAATTACATTATTTAGACCCATATTATAGTTATGGGTCTAAAGCACAACTAAATTTTTTAAAACAATTCATTTTTACTTAGTCTATATCACTGTTATTTTATCCTAGTAATAATAAGAACTAAATTCCTCCTGACCTTCATCTCAAAATTGGAGAAAGGGAGAGAAATGCTCTCACCAGATCTTCTCTCCCAACCACATGCCAGAAGGCCAAGCCAGTACTTCTCAGAAAGTGGCTCTGTCTATTCACACCAAGGACCAACCTTCTTTCTTCTAATTATTTAACTTCATTTATCTACCCAGCAATTCTCAGTGGTTCCCATAAAATCTCTCCTTGTGGCATATAAATGAAAATCCGACACTAGATCACTGGATAAATTTAAACTCTTTCAAGTAGAGACAAACATGATTCATATCAAAGGGAACCATATAAACATTCATCTTAGAAAAATACCCATGTATGTTGGTTTAAAAATTCAAGAACTAAGTGGTATATATTCATAGAGTTTAAGACTTTGCTCACACCATTTAAAGTCACAAATTATAGCTTGTCTATATGAGTACAGACTAATTTCACAGTAAAAGAATGCCACATCAATTGCAAACCACATGAAGAGAAAGTAAACATGCGACTAAATTCTGAATCACATTTATATGCATATTGTCAGAGTCTATAACTATTATTCCGTTTAGTAAAAGTACTTTTACAGTGCTTATTAGCAAATTCAGAAAGCAGTTTACTAACTTTAGTGGGTTGAACTATGGCACCCAAAAAGATATGTCTAACCCTTAACTGCTGCTACCCACAAATGTGACCTTATTTAAAAAGAGAATCCTTGTGAATGCAGTTAATTTAAGGATCTCCAGATGAGATCATCCTGGACTTAAATCCAATGACTATGTTATATGAGAAAAGAGTGGGAGATTTGAGACACAGATAGAGAAGAGTGGGGGGGGGGGGGCGCTAGGGATTGGGGGGGGAGGGGAGTGGAGGGGAGGGGGAAGGCCATATGAAGCCGGAGGCAGGGATGGGAGTGAAAGCCAACGCATCAATGAAGGCATGGGCTGCCAACAATCATCAGAAACCGAGAAACACATGGAACCGATTCTCCCTCAGAGCCTCCAGAGAGAACCAACCCTCTCAACAACTCGATTCTGGGGTTCTGGCCTCCAGAATTGTGGGAGAAAAAATGCTGTTGTTTAAAGCTCTGGAGTTTGTGGTAATTTGTCACAGCAGACCTAGGAAATGAATACGCTCACCTATAAAATTTGAACTCCTCATTCTTCTAATTATTTTCTGCAGTTAATAAGCCCCAAAAGAGTGTATGACAAAACAGAATTTTTGTTCTTCTCACAAGCTATTGGAACTCAAATACTGACCAGTCTTCACAATACCAGCACTACAATTTATTGCAAAGGTAATTCATAGATACATGAAATGAGTTTCATTCTTTGAACTAGAGAGATTCAGTTAGTCAACAAACAAAAAGTAAAAAAGGGTAAATGGATTTAAATTGGTTCTAAGATTCTAGTAGTTTTTAGAAAGAAGTCAAAATCATTATTTGTTTTAAAAGATAACAAGTCTCAAGGATTTAACAAGTTAATTTTATTTTTTAGTTTTTCTTATCATAAAATAATACATCTCATCACAGAAAATAGAAAATTGTAAGAAAAATATTTTCAAGCCCACCTTTAAAAATATTTTTTTTATTGATTTCAGAGAGGAAGGGTGAGGGAGAAAGTTAGAAACATCAATGATGAGAGAGAATTGTTGATCGGCTGCCTCCTGCACACCCCCTACAGGGGCTCGAGCCCAGGCATGTGCCCTGACCGAGAATCGAACTGTGACCTCCTGGTTCATACGTCTCCACTCAACCACTAAGCCACATCAACCGGGCTCAAGCTCACCTTTAAAATCAAAGCCTCTCTTCACAATTTAACTTAAAATGTAAAATTAGGCATGTATTTTCTACCCTTGGAGTTGAATAACCCTTTCTTAAATTGCTCGAATAAAGCCCATCATTAAAGGCCTCTGTTTACAATCAAGTTTATATATGGCAGTTACACAACCATGAAATTGAGAGTCTACAATGGAAATTACGATCTAATTTTAACATAAGCCTTATAATTGAAACACACAAATGGGAACTACAAGGAGAGGTTTATTGTCATGGGGGTTTCCAACAAGGTGCTTTCCCTTGATCATTTTGGGTCCTAAACTGTTCTGGTCTCTAATCATAATTTACATATCAACTAAGCCCTCAATTTTAGAAATATTTTTAAGTGCAGAAAAGCAACAGATGATGATCAAAATATTTTTTTTAATTATTCAAGTTTTAGACTAATGATCTCCTACATTTCCCTTTCATTTTATGTTCTCAAAAAATAAGTATCAAATAGACAGAAGAATAAGGTAAAGAGGAACATCTAACAGCTAACAGCTGCCACATAATAAAAAGGTTGAAGCACTAAGAAATTTTAAAATCTTGAAAAATTTTGCCTAAACAAATCTCTAAATGTAGGCACATTTAACGTTTTAAACAGTGATAGTTTGTTAAAAGCAAATATTTCACTAACTCCGGGTACATATTTAAATTGTTCTGCCATTTAAATATTTATTCAAAATTACATAGCATCTCTACTGCACATAATGACTTCCTTCCAAAGAATACCATATGGGAAGGAGGTGGCAAAGAAAGTAGTAACTTTACAGTGGAGAAACCAAACACTGCCTCATTCAGATGATCAAGGTCAACATCCACAGTCATATCATGATAGTTTTGTGCTCTTTATGTGATGTGATGAAAATGGCACTTGACCACTGTGGTCTTCCTCCTAAAATCCATAATCCCAGTCCAGTCCTGAGAAAAATAGATGAAGTCCAATATTCTACGAATACCTGACAAGTATTCCTTAAAATGGCCAGAGCCACCAAAAACAAGAAAGTCAGCCAAGAGGAGCCTAAGGAGACATGACAACTAAATATAATGTGGTATTATGATGAGATCCCAGAACAAAAAAATATTAGGTAAAAATTATGGAAACCTGAATAAGTAGGGACTTTAGTAAATAATAATGCACCAATATTATAGTTAACTAGAGGCCCAGTGCATGAAATTCATGCATGGGGGTGAGGGGTCCCTCAGCCCAGCCTGCACCCTCTCCACTCTGGGACCCGTTGAGGATTGTCTGACTGCCCGTCCGACATCCCTCTCACAATCCAGGACTGCTAGCTCCAACTGCTCGCCTGCTTGCCCCTAACCGCTTCTGCCTGCCAGCCTGATCACCCCTAACCACTCTCCTGTCTGCCTGATTGATGCCTAACTGCTCCCCTGCCAGTCTGTTTGCCCCTAACTGCCTTCCCCTGCAGGCCTGGGTCCCCCCCCCCCCCATTGCCCTTCCCTGCAAACCCAGTCACCCCCAACTTCCCTCCTCTGCCGGCTGGGTCACCCCTAACTGCCCTCCCCAGCAGGCTTGATCACCCCCAACTGCCCTCCCTTGCAGGCCTGGTCCCTCCCAACTGCCCTCCCCTGCTGGCCTGATCGCCTACAACTGCCCTCCCTTGCAGGCCTGGTCCCTTCCAACTGCCCTCCCCTGCTGGCCATCTTGTGGTGGCCATCTTGTGTCCACATGGGGGCAGGATCTTTGACCACACGGGGGCAGCCATCTTGTGTGTTGGAGTGATGGTCAATCTGCATATTACTCTTTTATTAGATATGATGGTTCATTAATTAGAACAAATGTACCATACAATGTCACATGTTAATAATAAGAAAACTGGGTACCAAGTATATGGAAACTGTTTTATCTATATATCTAAAGCTCGCAACATAAAGTGTATTAAAACAATTTACATGACCCGGCAGGGTGACTCAGATGGTTGGCATCGTCTTGTACATCAAGAAGATTGTAGATTCAATTCCCAGTCAGGACACATACCTAGGTTGCAGGTTCGATCCCCGGTCAGAGCATGTACTCCTGATCGATTTTTCTCTCTTACATCAATGTTTCTTTCTCTCTCTCTCTCCTCCCCTTCCTCTCTTTAAAAAAATCAATAAAAACATATTCTCAAGTGAGGATTAAACAAACAAAAGCAACTTACCTGGCAGTCATTTCTAATTAAGGTGTCTTAGATAAGACTTTTCTAACCACCCACCTCTAACTTAAGGAAAACAACTACAGCCACTAAGCAGTTTCTTCTAGCACTAAGATTACATATAGATTCACAAGAATGATAATTATGGTACTCAGAAGCAAGATAAAGGGAGACTAGATCTACTCCACCTTTTCAAGCAAACATTTGATTTATTGGGATAAGGTTGTGCAAACCCAAAGTCTCATAATCACAGAGTTATCTATAATAATAAGTGTAATATGCAAATTGACCGGATGACCACGCTATGACACACATTGGTACCAGGCCAGCCAAGGCGGGTGCAATGCGATTGGTGGGGGGACCTGCCATCGACCCACAATCGCCCTGCAGAGGGAGGCCCAGGCCATCAGCCGGGCGGGGGGGGGGAGGGGTGCAATCCATGGGAGGGAGCTCTGTGATCGCCCCGCAGAGGGAGGCCCAGGCCACCCTCTGTGAGGCAATCAATCAGGGGTCTCCACGGAACCAGGGAACTGAGGGTGTGTGGTGATGGACACGGGCAGCACCAGGGCAAGGCGGGTGCAGGCAGGGGGCGGGGCCATGGGGCTGCAGGGCTGCAAGGCAAATGGGGCCACAAGGGACCCAGAGCCAGGGCTGGGAGGCAGCCGGGGCTACGAAGGCCTACCCTTGCATGAATTTCATGCATCGGGCCTCTAGTCTGTGTATATATAAAAGGCTAATATGCTAAGTGTCCATCCGGCTAACGACGTCACGTAGCAATGCCTGGCTTCCTCTCCCTAGTGACTAGCCTCCTTGTAGTTTCTTCCGCTCACGAACACAATTTGCTTTATAGCAGGTGGAAACATTTTACACTTTAACCAAATGTCTGTGAAGAATTTTCCCATGCCTCATCTCATTTGATCCTCACAGAAGTCCTGGAGAAGGCTTGGTGGCATCCTCTTTTCTTTTTGTTAGCCGGAAAACGGAGATTTAGAAAGCTTAGAAATTTGACCCGACTGAAAAGTAAGAAATGGTAGACCTTGAAAATGACTTCAGGTTTTCTCACTGAGCAGTTAAATATTTTACCCTTTGTTCTCTCTGCGCAGTTTTCTCCCTGCACAGTTAAATATTTTACCCTTTGTTCTCCCTTCGTGATCTACAATAATAATCTGCTTCGTGTTGATATTTACTGCTGTGTTGCTGACAATTACCTGAAAGAGAAGTTGAGGTGCTTCACTGGGCTGGAAAAAGTTTAGCTAAATCAGAAAGCAGGTCTAATTAAGCAAGTTAATTCTACATATATAAAAGGCTAAGTTGACTCACGCATGCGCAATACGTATAAAGCTCTCGCTGGCACCAATTGCATGCGTGTGTTTCAATCTGTCATTGTTGATTATGAATGTGGTTGACACTTTTATTACAGAGAAAGGGCGAATAGCAATATTAAAATATTTCTTCTAATTTCCTTTCAATGTGCACGAATTCATGCACGGGGCCACTAGTTTATAAATAAAATTGATAATTTTAAACTAATAAAAAAAACAACAAATAGTAATTCAGAAGAAAAATCTTATAAAGCAGAAGCCTTGAGCAGGAAGTCTGGCCTTCTTCCATCACTATAGACTAAACACTGTGTCCCTAAACACATTTACACCTGTTCCTCATTTACATAATGTAAGTGACTACGGCACAGTGCAATATCCAAAGGATGCTCAAAACATAATAGCATATCATAAATCAGAATACAGCATTCCTCCCTTTCACTTCTCTGGAATCTGCTAAATTCAACAAATTCAGGTAAAGTAATGCTTTATCTGTGAGGGATGCATCAATCGAAAGAGTAAGAGAATCAATCAAAAGAGAAAGAGAGAAAGGGTACAAAGAAGGGGAAGTAGAAGTTGCACTTAACTACCTATCAGCATTTACCAAACCCTGTTTTTCTATGCCTCATCCTGCAAAAGTGTCTTGATGAAACTCTCATTTCAACTTATACTTACTGAGATGATCCTAAAAACTGTTACATTGTAATTCAGCAAAAGCAGGGCTCTAAATGCAAATCAGACCCTGGAGATAACAAAAATAAATGAATATCAGTTCTTGCTCTCAAGGAGTCTACTCACTGCCATGTAGGAGGCCAGAGAAAAAAAGGAATACCATCTTCTGTTGACTCTAGGTTGCCATCAATTGGAAGATGATTTTAATTACAAAGATATTAAAATAAGAAAAATTTTCAAGATGTCTTAGATTAGATAAGATACTATAGTTTCCAAGTGGCTAAGTACTAGAGTAGGTTTAGCATAAGTGATTAGCACAGATGTGAAGGTTCTACTATTTGACTTTGCTCTCTCAATAGGTGTATTTAAGGGGGTAAGAGGGCGAAGCAATTCCACAGGTTCTTAATCCTTTAAGTCAATCAGAAATAAAATTCAAAATTTACATATCTTGCCAGGAACAAATTTATTTACAAAATGTAAGACAGACCTGTAAGATGCAGAATATCTTTATTAATAAAAAGTTTTTTAAGCCAACATAAATTCATAGTGGCATTTCACTAACTCCTTTGGGAAACAAAATTCACAGGTAATTTCTTTACTTCTAAGAAATGTAGCTTTTAATCAACAAGAAACTTAGAAGGTTAGAGGACTTATCAGTTTTTCCTCTTGATCTTCCTCTAAAAAACAAATCAGAGCAAAACTTTTAAGTGTACAAAGGGGACAATCATAAAATAAACTACATTTACGTCATTTTCAGAGATAGCAGGAAGGACAAAGCAATCATTTTCATGTTTTTCCCTTCAGTTAGTATGAAAGCTCTACTTTTAGCACAGGAAAAAGCCTTGTCTTTGCAAACTTAAGGCCACACACATAAAACTTAGAGAATGATTTGTTGAACGAATGAATCACTACTCCAATAAATTTTACTTGAACATTCACTTCTTTTAACACTAGAGTACCCAAGGATGAGGTGGCACCTGTTCGGTTAGGTGCCCTTATAAGAAAAGCAAAACCCTTCTTTAAAAAAAAATATATATATATATATTTTTTTTTAATATACTTTATTGATTTTTTACAGAGAGGAAGGGAGAGGGATAGAGAGCTAGAAACATTAATGAGAGAGAAACATCGATCAGCTGCTTCCTGCACACCTCCTACCAGGGATGTGCCCGCAACACCAAGATACATGCCCTTGACCGGAATCGAACCTGGGACCTTTTAGTCCGCAGGCTGATGCTCTTCCACTAAGCCAAACCGGTTAGGGCTTTTTAATATATTTTTATTGATTTCAGAAAGGAAGGGAGAGGAAGAGAAAGACAGAAACATTAACGATGAGGGAGAATCATTGATCGGCTGCCTCTTGCACGCACCCTACTAGTGGTTGAGCCCGCAAGCCGGGCATGTGCCCTTGACTAGAATTGAACCTGGGACCCTTTAGTCCACAGGCCAACGCTCTAACCACTGAGCCAAACTAGCGAGGGCGCAAAATCCTTCTTTTACAGCAGAACTCCTGTACCCAGTCAGGTGGGGTGCTCATGTGGTCTCTCCTAGGACAAGCTTCCCTGCTGTGGTCACTCCAGCAGGAAGCCCAGCTTAGCTGGGCCGTGGAGCAGCTAAGACAAAAGAAATGTTTCCCAAGGAAGACAGACAGTATACAGTAAAGACCACCCAAACACAGACATTTTATTTATTCTTTCAAAACGCCTTCAGAGAAACATATATTGGCCCAACTTGAGTCACGCTTATTGACTTGACGACAATATCTCCACAGTTTTACTATGTGCCAGGCACTAAGTGCTTTACACATATCTATTCATTGAAACTTCTCAATCAGTCCAAGAAGTAGGTAGATACTTTTATTATTGTCTCCATCTTACAGCTGAGGGAATGGAGACATTGCAGGTTAAGTAATTTCCCCAAAGCTACACGGCAGTCAGGGTGGAATGGAGATTGATTCCAAGCAGTCTGGTTAGATTCTGTGTCCCAAACCACTAAATCATTACACTGTGAGTTACCTTGAAAAAACAAAATAAATGTATGGTCTCTAAAATGTCCAGACCTCAAATCCTCTCCCCACTCAGTCAATCCTGACACTGACTATATATACACGCTGGCAAGCAGGTGGTTTCCTAGGTATGTGAATATGGCCTGTATTACAATAAACATAGACATAAACTATCCAGACTCCCTTCTGTCTTCTAAGAGTACAGATAACTTCAAGATTACCATACATAATGAAGGACTTATTTAAAGTATCATCATATCTCATACTCAATGCTCAACTGAAAAAAAAGGCCATGATTCTACCCACTCAAAAGATTTATGGTAGAGAGATATAAATATCACTTTTATTTTTCTGAGTACAAAACAATTGTGTGATCAAAACAACAGAAACTTGCATGATAAACTAGCAAAAGCAGATGTAAAAGAATTTAACGTGACAAGATAAAAGGGGGTTAATGCCATTCTTCCCACAGGTCTCTCTTATAAAGGTACTCATAAGTAAACTGTCAGCATAAAAGAAAAACAGAACTTATCAGAAAAATGATAAAATAAGGTTACGAAAAAACTAAATAACTAATTCTAAATATGCTACTTATTTACAATGAACTTAATCACTATAAAAATGTTTAAAGAATAAGGCGTGGTTCACCAAAAAAGTCAGTGTGAGAAGAATATAAAGATGAGTTCAATAAAGATCTTCCTACACAATCTGTTTATTTAGTTGTAACACTGCCCACCCACAAAAAGCCACATTCATTTGAGGTCATTTTACCTCTTGCTATTTCCTTTGCAGTGAGTCTGCAAAGTTGTGATGCATGGTATGATCCTATTCATTGAACAGAAAGCAATTGAGTGAAACACAAGCAACCCAACCTCTGATACCCTGAAAACCACACAAGAACAAGATCTTTTTCCCACGTCCTAACAGATTATTTTACAGCCGTTTTCTTAAGCAGCAATACACCTAGAGTGACTGCATGTTTGTCTAGAGCAGTGGTTCTCAACCTTTCTAATGCCGCGCGACCCTTTAACACAGTTCCTCATGTTGTGGTGACCCCAACCATAAAATTATTTTCGTTGCTACTTCCTAACTGTAATTTTGCTACTGTTATGAATCGTAATGTAAATATCTGTGTTTCCAATGGTCTCAGGTGACCCTGCTAGCAGTTCTAAGTACAAAACAATTGAGAACTGCTGCTGTAGAGCCTAAGACCATAGGAAAACACAGATATTTACATTACGATTCATTAACAAAATTACAGTTAGGAAGTAGCAACGAAAATAATTTTATGGTTGGGGGTCACCACAACATGAGGAACTGTATTAAAGGGCCGTGGCATTAGAAAGGTTGAGAACCAATGGTCTAGAGTCACATGGTCTCTACCAAAAAGTAAGAGGTCAATTGACACTGAGACTATAAATTAATCAAGTCAAAAATGTTAAATAGACTTCTTTAAGCAACTCCCATTTTCTACTTGATCATTTAGCTAATTTTAATCTATAAACAAAATAAAAGCAGTAGGAAGTTTTTCCTATAGCAACTCTTGAGTATTTCACAGTTAAACCTCAGGTTGGCCCAGAGACTTCCCTTAATCAATTTTTTGCTGCTTTCAGAAAGGTAAGTAAAAACATTAGCTAAGAATGGCTTAAGATAAAAAAGCACTTTATGAAAGGTATTAAAAATACTGTCAGTTTATATAAAATAGCATACATTGGCAATAATAAAAATACCAAATAATTTAAATGTATTTTAAAATTCATTTTTCAAAACCCTAACAACCAGTTGTAAAAAGAAGTATGATGTAACAGATGGGAAAACTTTGGAAATGTGAACTAACCTTCGTAGTAACGTAAGCAACATAATGATTAAAGATAAACGGACTGTAAATGAGTCAATCTTTTAAAACTTTTGAGAATATCCATACCATTTCTCCTTCTATTAGCCTGCCTGTTGGCAGCAAATTTTAGGTTTTCTAAATAAATTTCCCTTCATGGAAGGGTGGCAGGATGGTACAGGGAATTCTACAAGGATGGCATTAAAGTCCCTCATTCTTATGTTTACTCTTTAAAATGATCAAAAAGTGTCAAAATAGCTGAAAAACCTGCACAGGGTAGGGTGGAGCCACAATCTGTTGTGTGTTATTTCCGCTCTGTCTTACGCACTGCTAGTGCACATTTGTTTGATCATTCAAGAGTGAGTGGGAGTAGGGCAAGCAAGGGGCTCTCTCTCCACTAAGACTACATTAACCCACCTGCGACCACTTCAGCCTGTTTGGAGGTATCCTTCTTAATGAGGAAAGTCTCAGATTTAGCTCCCTTTCCACCAACAACCCCTCAGTTTGCTGCTGGCCCAAAGTTCAGTCTCTAATTGAAATTCTGACTCATTCCTGAACTTCTGCCTTTTCTGTGTTTTCTTATGTATAAGTAACTTCCTAGACTCATTTGAGTTCACACTTATTTAGGGATAGAATAATTATAAAGCCTGCATAGTCCTAGGACCAATAAAAGAGGAAAAATTAAGAAACAAAAGAACCTTGCCATACATACATAAAAACCAGGTCCAGAGCTGTAAAAACCAGTTCTACTACAGTTTCAGGGGCAGGTAGTTCCACTATTACACAAATTCTTGCAAAGAACAGAAAAGGAGGAAATACCCCCGAACTCAGAACCAGTATAACCTAGATACCAAAACTAAACAAGAACATTATGAAAAATGCAAATCAAAGGCCAACTTAAATAACATAGATGCAAAAAAATTAAAAGTCCATAAATCAATATTAGCAAACAGAATTCAACAATACATAAACAAGAATATACATTTTGACCAGTGTATTCCAGGAATTCAGGAATACAAAGATACATAAATCTTTTTGAAAAATTACAGTATAACTCACCATATGAACAGATTAAAGGGAAAACAATATGATCCCAAGATACAGGAAAAACATGAGAAAATCACATTTACTTCAAAATTAACAGCAGTGGGACTAAAAGGGAACCAAAAACCTATAGCAAACAACATTTTTTAACAATGAAACTTTAAAATAACAAACAAGAGCTCTGGCCAGTTTGCTCAGAGGTTAGAGTGTCAGCCTGCAGACCAAAGGGTCTCTGGTTCGATTCTTAGTCAAGGGCACCTACCTCGCTTGCAGTTTCAATCCCCAGCCCCAGACTGGGCACATGCAGGAGTCAACCCAGTCAATATCTCTCTCTCACATTGATGTCTCTCTCTCTCTTTCTCTCTCTCCCCCCTTCCCTTCCTCCCTCCTTCCCACCTCCTTCCCTCCTACTCGCTCTCTAAAAAAGTTCAATGGGAAAAAATATCCTTGGGTGAAGATTAATAAAATAAAATAAAGAACAGAAAGAACAGCTTTTATTACTATGTTTATTAAACATTATAATGGAGATCCTAACCAATGCAATAAGACAAGAAAACAAAATTATATAAGAATTGAAAATAAATTATTTGACAATATAGTTATCTACACAGAAAGCCCTACTGAATATACAGAATTACTGGGGGAGTTTTGCAAGGTGTCTGGATAAAAAGAAATCTACACAACCCCCCACCCCCAAAAAAGCCATTAAAAATTTTAAGTCAAATAGAAGATACCATTTACAACAGCAAAAGCAAATATATGGTAACTAGGAGCAAATCTAATAAAATATATTTTATACCTATATGGAAAGAAACTATAAGACTGTAAACAAAGGCCAAAGGGAAAAGGGGGAGATATATATTAATGAAAAAGCATTCAATGTTCATGGATAACAATAACAGAATGTCATCTTCCCTTATTTGATACAACTTAAAATAAAAAAGCTATTGGGTTTTTCACAGAATTTGACAAGCTGATTCTAAAAGTTATAAGCAAGATAAATACCCAAGAAATTCTTTACAAGAGTAAGCTCCATGAGAATTTTTTATATCGTTCAGTGCTATTTTCCTAGCACCTACACAGGTCCTAGCATATAATAGTAGTTATGTAATAAATATTTATTTAATAAAATTTTTGTTGAATGTGTCAGTAAAGCTATCCTAACTATTTATTAAATTAATAGAGTGGAACTGACACAGAAATAGGCAACAAGATTAATGGGAACAGAAAGCCTAGAAAAACAAATCCAAATATGAAATCTGATATACAAAGAAGCAGAACAGGGGAAGAATAGACTAGTCAATAAATGATGCTGGAACAATTGCTTATGCATGTAGGAAAATGTGAAATTGGGAGGTGGGAATTATAAAGGACCTATATAAATCTAAAAATACAGAATGCATTATCTCTAAAACCTCCCTAGAGAAGTCTAACAAATTTTGATTTTCTAAATATTTAGATGCTATTCTAATTGAGACAATATATAGTACCTTCATGGAACAGCAATGCTTAATAATACAAATACTTACTAAATATTAGCTATTATGACATGTGAACTGTCAAACTCACCTTGTTGTGAAGCCTTGTTTCAACCACTTCCTAGCTCTGTGACCTTAGAGAGGTTACTTGACTTGTCTGAGCTTCACTTTACTCACCTACAAAATGAGCCTACACTAAGATTTACTGCCTCAACAGAGTAATTGTCTGGTGGAGTTTTTTAATCCTTTTAGTTTTGTTTTATAATGCGATTAAGTTTGTAGATTAATTTTTTGAGTTAAGAAGTTGAATCTTCAAGACTATATAGTATGCTTTTCTGTTTAAAATACGCTGTGAAACATGATAGCATTTTTAGGTTTCTTGTGCTGTTTGTACAAGGGGTCTCTTCTTCCACTGTATCTTCTATTTGGTTTATAAAATGCTAATTTATGCATAATCTACTACTGTCCAATTACAGAATGGAGTGGGAGTTGGGGAAGCAGCAACAATTGATCCCATTTTGAGGGAAGATTAAGTTTAGAATCTCACTAGGCTTCTCTTATCTATTTCCTCAAATTTAAAACTTTCTGTCTGGGAATATTATAGGAAAGCATTCAGCAAAACACTGACATATTAGAAGATAGAGAAACAATTTTCTTTCCTTGAATAGCATTAAAAATGACCTAATTCTCCCATGGCATAACCCCAAAAAAAGTAGTGAAGGCTTCAACAGGATATGTACCTATCTGAAAATCTGAATGCTTTATTTTTCATAAAAAACAGCAATAAGTGACAGCTTAAAACTACATTCACTAAAATGTTATGTAGTTTCTAAAATGCTGCTACTACTATATAATTTCTAACATTCCATATATTAAATGACTGTGCCAGTATGATATTGTTAACTATTTTACATGATACTTAAGTTTTCTTTTAAATAAAAAGTTACAGCACATATTAGATTAAATTCAACCACACCAATTGTTGTGATATTAAAACTATTTCAGGGAACATATGCTTTCCATTGCTAATAAAATTTTGGGAAAGCTTGTATATATATTCAACATAAAATTATGAAGTTTCACTGATTCTGACATTTTTAAAGCTTTACCAATGATAAAAAAAAATCTACCTAATAAAAGAGTAACATGCTAATTAACCGTACCTTTGCGACACCCACCAGCCAAGCAGGAGTGAGTATGCAAATTAACCCAACAAAGATGGCGGGTGGATTTGCATATGCAGGCACCAAGCAGTCGCAGGCAGTACACTTGTGTTGTTGCCATGGCAACAATGCAGGTGTTCAGCACCACCCCAGCCGCTCTGGGCCTCTGGGCAGCGTGGGAAGGCAGAAAGGCGGCTCCGGGCTGGAGCAAAGGCAGTGCTGACTGCCAGGGGAAGGAAGGCCCATTCTTGCACGAATCTTCATGCATCGGGCCTCTAGTTAATAATAATGGATAAAAGTTCTCCTATACCTTTATTTTAACTGGCATGACACTATCAGAAGTCCAATTCAATTTAGGACATAGTTACCAGTAAGAGCAAAACATCCTCTATTGGAATGTTAGCAGTGGGAAGGTGGGGACACTTCAAGCAGCCAAGCAGTTGAAACTCATGCCATTTCCTAAATCATTTACACGTTAAACAGAAAAAGACAAACATTGCAAATCTATTATGGGTATGATTTTGCTATTCGGTTCTGCTGTGTAACTAGGCATTCACTTGTTAAAAAACAACTCAAATGAAACAGAGAGAGCATAAACTAATTAAACCAAATTAAGTCAAAACAACAGGGGTGTTTTAAGACATAATACACATGCACAAATTCATTTTTTATGCTAACTTCTTTTTAACAAATTTCATTACAGAAGATATTACAGTTAAAATACCACTGAGTATACTCAAAGTGACATGTAAAAATAAAATAGCTGAGTAGAGGGTGGTAAAACCTCAAAACAAGTGTTATAATCACCACCAAAAATGCAAAATAAAGGAAGTTGTCTTCAGAGTGAAGAGGGGAAAAAGAAATCTCATTCTATCTACTAGGTGGGAAGTCCTTGAGGTGGGAATCAGTTCCAGGGTCCAGCAATTTTCAACCTTTTTCATCTCATGGCGTACATAAACTAATTACTAAAATTCAATGGCCCACCAAAAAATATTTTGTTGATCTGACAAAATAAATAGGTATAATTTGATTTATAAAAGAGTCATAGTATTTACTTACCCTTTTTGCTCCAATGTGACTTTTTAAAAAATCAGATGCCTATACTTGTATATAAGATTTTCTGTATAAAGAATTTACCAATCAGACACAACCTTACATGCAATGTGACAAGTAAGATACAACTCTATTATATAATCTACATATTTATGATTCAAGACAGGGCATTCACACCGATCACCTATTGTTATGTTGGCCACTGTCTTTTTTTTATATAATCTAAGGGAAAAAGGTATTGCATGTTTTAAAAATTCTTGTGGCACACCGGTTGGAAATCACTACTATTGCCTTCCTAAGTGTTTAAAGAACAAATAACAGAAAGAAAGGCAAGTAGTGTTACATTAGCTTCAGAAGCATGTTTATTTATACTAGCAAAACTGCCTTTTATTTGCACTAATCAACTAAGCCAGTGGTCGGCAAACTCATGAGTCAACAGAGCCAAATATCAACAGTACAACTACTGAAATTTCTTTTGAGGGCCGAAAACCGACTTCTGCGCATGGGCCACGAAGTTTCAATCACACTGTACGTGCGCGCCTGCACGTGGTATTTTGTGGAAGAGCCACACTCAAGGGGCCAAAGAGCCGTATGTGGCTCGTGAGCCACAGTTTGCCAACCACTGAACTAAGTTTGCATTGCTTCAGTATACAAATGTGTAACACACACACACACACACACACACACACACACACACACACACACACACTATCTAAAGCAGTGGTTGTCAACCAGTGGTCTGAACGGTTGGCGACCGCTGATCTAAAAGACACCAGAAGGATGTGGGAATTTAAAGGAATTAAAATTTCACTCCAGAAGAATAACTGGTTATGTTATTAACTCTCACTTGATTTCATTTGAAAGTCAAGTTATCAGTAAAATTGCTGCTAGAATTGTGACAATACAAATTCATACAACATAACCCACACAACATAAATTTCCTTCTACTTAAGTTTCTAAATGCTATAGGGAAAAAGAAAATGTGCAGTATATAATTTTAATCTCTTCCAATCAACTCTTCATAGATTTAGATATGCTTCTTACCCACAACCACAACTCATCAGAGAAAAAATTTCATAGATGAAAACTTTATTTACTCTCCCACACACTGCAGATAATGAAAAAATAGATGTAGCTCCTTAAAACTCATTGTAAAATAAACTAAAACAAAATAATCATGCTAAAAATTGAGTAGCTTCACTAGAAAAAGGCTCAACAAGATTTCTTTTTAAATAAAATCCAACAATGTGGTGCTTAAAAAACACAGGTGAGCCAAAAAATGCATCAAATTTAGTCAACAAAGAAAAGCAAGTATGAAAACATCATTACCAAATATGGTAAAGTTTACTTGGCAAGAGCTATAATGATCATTTAAAATGCCATTATGCGATAAATGGAAACATTATTTAGGCAACAAAATGATAAATCAATGCAAAAACTATTAAAAATATTGTAAGTAAAACATGCATGTAGTAAAAAATATACCACAGAAAGGCTATAAATAAAATTAATCAAGATTCAAAGTTCACATATCAAATTTTATATTTCAACTGAGGCAGATTCATAACAAAATGAAAATTTCTGGGTCTGGCCAGTATGGCTCAGAGGTTGAGTATTGGCCCATGAACCAAGAGGTCACCGGTTTGATTCCAGTTAGTAAACATGCCCAGGTTGTGGGGTTGACCCCCCGTAGGTGGCACACAGGAGGCAGCCAAACGATGTTTCTCCCTCATCATGTTTCTATCACTCTCCCTCTATAGCTAAAAAAACTAATAAAAAAGCATATTTTTAAAAAAAATAAAGACTGGGCTTTGAGAGCCTTCATTTACATGGATGCCTTCTTTTCTCATTCTAAACATTCATCTGTGTACATAATTCTGTTTTCTTTTTTTTAAAAAGGGTCCCCAATATTACATAAACGCTAGGTCCCTTAACACTTGGATATGTCCCTGCACTAAAGACGACAAATGTATCTTCCTAATGTCTAAAAATTCCAGATCCCTGGCTATAATGCCAAAAACAAAACAAAAAAGCAGAAATCAACAGTTAAATTTCAAATATATATTATACTAAATCACTCCAATGAGAAAAAATCTTTTAATACAGAAAATTAAAACAGGAATTTAACAAATATCAAAATGAGTAGTGCAATATTCACAGGTGAAATCATAACTTTGAATGTGCTCATCCAAAGAGAAAAACAAAGCAATAAGTTATAAAATTTTGGAAAACTATTAAATCTAAAGAAAAACAGAATATACTAACTGGTAGCAGCATTCACAATTTAAGAGCTGGTACTGTACTGGGAGTGGGTGGCAGGGCCTTCTAGAAAATCTAAGTGAGTAACACACACTGGGGAGAGGGGGAGGCTTTGATCATCTTAGAT
Source organism: Corynorhinus townsendii (assembly GCA_026230045.1). NCBI lineage: Eukaryota > Metazoa > Chordata > Mammalia > Chiroptera > Vespertilionidae > Corynorhinus > Corynorhinus townsendii. The sequence continues at coordinate 34,085,152 of JAPDVU010000008.1, read as the reverse complement.
TCCTTGAAAAATATGCTACTGACATGTAGTAACACTCAAAAAAATGTTCAGATGGTATTTAGTTATTTATCCAAAGGGAAAAGTCTATAACAAAAATAAGGTAATCATACACAGCTATATAATTAAGTTGGGAAGTTTAATGGAAGCAATGTTTTTACACTAAAATTTATAAAGGAAAAACGTATGATTATACACAAAGCTGAAATCTCAAAATAGAAAACTAAATCAACAGAAGATAAAATGGACAAAATTGTCTAAAAACTATCAACATTCATATCTGAATTAATGACAATAGTAAATTCTGATTTTCATAATATAAAATTTAAAATTCTTCAAGAATGTAACAAACACATTACCTACAAGACAAATATATTTTGATCACAGGTTTTATGTACCCAGAAAATGGGGACAAGAAGCACAACACCCATACAACACAACTTAATAAAACAAAAAAGAAACTTATCAGGTAAAGTGTTAGCATATTCATGTCCTAGGTGTGGAAGAGGAATTTAGCATTAAGAAATACTATAAAAATCCTATATAATAAAAGGCTAACATGCAGAATGGTGGAACAACCATTCAACACAGAAGCTGCCCCTTGGTGGTTGGTCAGTGCGCTCCACAGGGGGAGCGTAGCTCAGCCAGAAGCCAGGCTCACGGCTGGCAAATGCAGCAGTGGTGGCAGAAGCCTCTCCCACCTCTGCGGCAGCATTAAGGATGTCCGACTGACAGCTTAGGCCTGCTCCCCATGCTATCAGTCAGACATCCCCTGAGGGTTCCCAGACTGTGAGAGGGTACAGGCCCAGCTGAGAGACACGGCCCACAGCACATGAATTTCGTGCACACGGCCTCTACTTGTTTAATAAAAATAACAAGATCCATTTCTATAGATGCCAAATAGCATCTGATAAAATTACATTGCTAATAGTATTCAATTAAGTACTAAAGGATACTTACTTTACCTAAGTTATCCATAAAACTTTAAAGTATTTTACGTTATATAGAAAAAATCAGTAGCAAAATATCTACTGTGTTCATTTTGATTTAACTCTTGTTATTTTAAAAGTTCCAAAGTTTTGGCAAAGCAATACAACTATAAAAATAGGATATAAATATTAAAAGGGAAGAAACGTGTATGATGACAGATGTTAACTGGATTACTGTGATCATTTCACAATATATACAAATATCAAATTGTTATGTTGTACACCTGAAACTAATACAATGTTATATGTCAAGTATACCTCAATATAAATAAACAAACAAATAAATAAGAAACAAACAAAAAGGCAAGGAGTAAATATTAACAACGCACATAGGAGACAAAGAACTTGTGTTCCAAATATAAGAACCCTTATCCTTCAGTAACACAAACACCCCAATTTTTAAAACAGACAAAACATTTGAACAAACACTAAAGAAAGTATACAAATATCTAATATGCATGCAGAAAGATATTCAACATCATCAGTCTGAGAAAAAAGGAATATCATGGATGAATCTCCACCAAGAACATTATGCTGGGCAAAAACATCCCAGACAAAAAATATATATCTGTATTATTCCAAGAAATAAAGTCTGAATCAGGAAAAATTAAACTATGGTGACCAAAATCAATATAGTGTTTACCTTACTGAATGGGAAGGGGCTCAAGGAACCTTCTTCAGGTGATGGAAATGTTCTATATCTTGCTTTTGGTAATGTTTACATAGTTTTCACATATACATTTGTCTAAACTCGTTATCTAACAATACACTTAAAATAAATTTTATTGTATCTGGTTACTACTAGAGAACAAGAACCTAAACAGGAATAAAATAGAGGCAGAGTGGGAAACTTTTACTTTTCATTTTATAATTTTGCATCGCTTTTATCTTTGCACATAAGGTAAAAATTTTGTACTTTTAATGAAATGTTCACATATTTCACTCAGTGTTTCAATCAATTAAAAAGAAATAATGCCAAGAAATTAACAATGTAAAAATTCTGATCATAGGAAATAAAAGAACTCCAAATCAGATCTTAAGAGAAAATATATTTTTCTAAGCTTTAAGTGACAGAATGAATATTACTTTGTAATGTATAATGTGTTTCACCACAAAATAGAGAAACTAACTGAAGTAAATATAAAAGACATATAGAGACTTTTTTTAAAAAGAGGCTTAATAGGTAAATGGACAAAAACACAAATAAATCATACAAGAGAAATTGCAACAAGAAAAATAAGAACTCAAACTTCCCTGTATATCATAACAATGCAAACCAAACAACTTTATGGAGTATTTTACATCAACTAACAAATTTATTTACGACTGTTTTCTAATTATAAAACAATGGCCATTGTAGAAAATTTATCTATATATATAAAAGCCTAAGCGACCAAAGGACCAGTCGACCGGTTGTTATAATGCTCACTGACCATCACAGGGCAGGCGCTCAATGCAGGAGCTGTCCCCTGGTGGTCAGGGCGCTCCCACAGCCAACCTCCTGTGGCCAGCCATGGTCCCTCCCCCCGCCAGCCAACCTACCTCGGTCCCTCCCCCCCCAGCCAGCCGCGCCCTCCCCCCCCCCCCATTCAGCCCAGATCACCGGCCAGGCTGAAGGACCCCACCCGTGCATGAATTCATGCACTGGGCCTCTAATACATTTCTAAAATCATTTTTTATAGACTGCATCGATCTCTGTTAAGTCCACTAGAACAATGACCTATATTTTAATCACTGGCCTCTAGCACAATTAGAGCATGTCACTATTATGAATCATGCCATAATAAATATCTTCATGTAAAGAGCTTTATGGTTCTTACTCATTTCCTTAGTAAAATCCCTGGAGGTGTACTTATGAATCCAAGGATAAAGCTATGCTATTGATAAATACAAAACTGTACTGTAAAAAGCTGTAATCAGTTGTATTCCCTTAAGAGTGATCTCAGCCCGGCCCGTGTGCCTCAGTGGTTGAGCGTCAACCCATGAACCATTGTCACCAGGGCTGGATTCAGGGTTGGGGCACATGCCCAGGTTGTGGGCTCAATCCTCAGTAGGGGAGTGCAGGAGGCAGCCAATCAGAATCTCTCTCATCATTGATGTTTCTATTTTTCTCTCCCTCTTCCTTCTTCTCTCTGAAAGCAATAAAAACATATATTTAAAAAAAATTTAAGAGTGATCTTGACAGCACTGGCATGTTAAATTCCTTTTAGAATATATTACACGTTCATTGACGAATGCAGACACAAAATTAATTAAAACCATACACAGATGTTTACTCTTACCTTTCCCCCCATGCACATGTAAGTAAATCTGTATTACATATTCAGTTTTATAATCTGCTTTCTCCCCCACCACTTAATGAGCATTTCCTTCTTACTCAATAATCTCTTAAGATTAATTTTAATGAAATGGACTATTACTTGTTTTTTATTATTGACCATATAGGCTATTTCCAAAATTGTATTGTAAGTAACACTGTCACAAATTTTCATATGTAAATCTTTGCACATATAGCAAATTACTTCATCAGAAAAAATTCCTTGAAAAATAACTACTGGGTCTGAGTATATGAAATGTAAGGCTTAATTCAGCTTGTTGGTTTATAATTTCAGTAGCAGTGTGAGTGTACCCATATCTCCATACCTTTACAACCTTTGTCAACTGATAATTTTTAATGGTTTTTTGTTTTATTTTGCTTTTTATTTTTGCTACTCAGTGAGGGGTAACAATTTAAAATATTTATAGTATTTTGTGTTTTAACTGTTTGCTCACCCTGTTTCCATTTTTCTTTTAAGGTATAAGAATTGCTTGTATCAGCAAATTTTAAAAAAATATATGCAATTCTCATAAGCCTGTAATGTAATCTATGAAGTTACTAATGGGTAAAACTTTTTTAACCAATTTTAGGAAAAAAGAGAGAGACAGAAAGAAACATCGATTTGCTATTCCACATATTTATGCATTCATTGGTTGCTTTTTATATGTGCCATGACTGGGGATCTAACCTTCAACCTTGACCTATTGGGACAACACTAAACCAACTGAGCCACCTGCCCAGGGCTTTGGTAAAACTTTTTTAAAAAGCATCTATGTACATTTAGATTATTTTGCTTCCTATTTCTAGCTGAGATTCCCATCAAGTTCTTACTTGTTTCGAAAAAGTCTCCTATATCCATAATCATATGCATATAAATATCCTTTCTACCATTTTAAGGAGGGTGGGGGGGAAGGGAAGGTATTATACCTACCCAGCTTTTAATCCTTCAGTTGTGCTCTAGATTCAGTCTCCTCCCATCTTCTCAAAGGTCCCTGCTATTAAAGGACCCTTCTCTAGTATTTTTCCTATCGTGCCAGATCTTTAACCTCAGCATATAAACAAGAAACTTGCTTTTTTAAATTTGAAAACGTTCACATGCACCCTCAAGCTTTTGCTTTCCTTCTTTCTCACCCATCAATATTTTTCTTGCCCTCCCATTCAGTGTAATCTGGCTTCTTTTCACACCATTCTACTGACACTGCTCTCTGTAATCTATCCATTGCCTAATCCAATCTTAACTTTTCACCCTTAAATTATATACCCATCTGAGACATGTGTCCTGCTGAACACCCTCAACCATTATCAAAACTCTCTTCTCTTGGTTTCTGCAATAGCTAACATGGTTTTCATCTCGTTCTCCAGTGGCTTCTCTTCAGTCATCTTGGTCCTTTTCTTCTTCCCTCTTTCTTTTCAATGGCAGCCTTTCCAAGTTACATCTTGAGTCAAATGGGTAAGCCTCATCTACGCAAACAATCTTCAAGAATCTAGTATTACTTTAGACTCCCAAGTCGATCTCTCCACCATGATTTCTTTCCTACTCTACTCTTCTAGTTACAAATAGAGATAATACCTGCCTTCACATAGCTGCCCAGAAGCATCTCAAACTCAATAGGTACAGAACTAAAGTCATGAAGTTCAAAGACATTATGACTGGCAATGTGAATCAAGAAGCATAAAAATATTAATTCATTTTTTAGCTAATAATCTAAAGTCAAGAGAAACAAGAAAACAAAAGAACTTTGGAGAAAAATATTAATTACAACACTATTTAATATAACCAAAAAAGAAAACTTTAAAAGGACTTTTCCTTCTGGGAAGATGGAGTATACACACTTTCCCTATTCCTCCTGCTAAGCAAAAATCTCCTTGATACTCATTATACAGTTGACCCCTGAGCAACACAGGATTAAATTGCACAGATCCACTTATACATGGAGTTTTTCAATAAATATGTATATTACTGTCAATGTAGTTTCTCTTCCTTATCATTGTTAATAACATTTCTCTAGCTTACTTTATTGTAAGAATACAGTACATAATATATATAACATACAAAATATGTGTCAATCAACTGTTTAGGTCAGTGGTCGGCAAACCGCGGCTCACGAGCCACATGCCGCTCGGTTTGCCCTCTGTTGACTAACGAGTTTGCCGACCACTGGTTTAGGTTATCAATGAGGCTTCTAGTCAACAGTAGATTATTAGTAGCTAAGTTTTTGAAGAATCAAAAGTTACATGCAGAATTTCTACTGCATGGTGTTGGTGCCACAACCCCTATGTTGTTCAAGGGTCAAGGGCATGCAAAACCAACATAAGAAGAATCTGAGTGTTGGAGAGAATGCAGTCAGGCTAAAGCTCTGGAATTCAAGGAACAATACCCTGGTAAGTTCCCTAGGTGTGTTTTTTTTTTACCTTAAAAATCCCCGAATTGGCTTTAGCTGGTTTGGCTCAGTGGATAGAACGTTAGCCTGTGGATTGAAGGGTCCCGGGATCGATTCCAGTCAACAGCACATGCCCAGGTTGCAGGCTCCATCCCAAGTAAGGAGTGTACAGGAGGCAGCCAATCAATGATTCTCTCTCATAGATGTTTCTATCTCTCTCTCCCGGTCCCTTCCTCTCTGAAATCAATAATATATGTGTATATATATATTTTAAATCTCAGAATTGGAGCTAAAAACACCTGCAACCTGGAAATGCTACTGCTAGCACAACAAAAAGAACTCCAGCCAAAGTGTGCTCTCTCTGGCCAAGGGACCAGGAAAAGGGCAGCCCAGAAAGATGGAAAACGTAGACAATAACCACCTCCACCTCCACCAGCAAAGGCCCAGGAAGCCTAGAAAATTCCACACTCAAGGCTATAAAGAGGCACCCCCAAACCCCATTGGGATGGTGTCAGAAAAGCCCAAGGACTTTAACCCCCACCAGCCAGTAATGAACCTCTCTCTCCCAACAGCATCAATGGAGACCCTGAAGGGAGCCTGGACTTCTACTCCCAACCCAATAGCTATAGGAATGTCCTCCCACCTCAGATTTCAATGAAGGCTGAGTGGGGAATCTGGACATAAACATCCCCTGGCAGTAATGAGGCAGCACCCCTACCTCCCTTCTCTTGCCAGAGTATTACCAAAGAGTCAGTTAAAACAGATGGTCTGAGTAAGATCCAGAGCCTCAGAATAAAATACGAAAATGTGCAAGTTCCAACAGAAAATCCAAGAACCAGGAAGATCTCAAACCAAATGACAAAAACAAAAAAAAACAACAACAAAAAACCATGATGCATAGACACCAACATAGAGGTGACAGAGATGTCAGAATCATCTGATGAAGACATTAAAGCAGCCTTATAAAATGTTTCAGCAATTACATGCACACTTGAAATAAATGGGGGGGGGGGGGGGGAACTGAGCAAAAATATCAAAGTCTCAACAAACAAATATGCTTATAAAGAAGCAAAATGAAACTTAAAACCAAAAAATAGAGCCCTGGCTGGTGAGGCTCAGGTTGGGCATTGTCCCATGCACCCAGGGTTGCTGGTTTGATTCCCAATCAGGGCACATGCTCAGGTTACAGGCTTGAACCCCAGTGGGGGGCGTGCCAGAGGCAGCTGATTGATGTTACGCTTCTAATCTATGTTTCTCTCTTCTCCCGTCCTCTCTCTCTAAAAAACAATAAACTATTCTTTTTAAAAAAATTGAAAAACAGAATAAGCGAAACAAAAAGCTCAGAAAATGATCTCAATAGCAGAATGGAAGGGAAGAAGAAATAATTAATGGACTGCAATATGAAACAACAAAAACTACCCAATCTGTAAAAACAGAAACAGACTTTAAAAAAATGAACAGAGACGCAAGGCCCTGTGGGACTCTAACAGAAGATCTAACATTCATATTATCAGAGTACAGTGGGGCTGAAAAAGTACTTGAAGACATAATAGCTAAAAAATTTCCCAGAGTTGGCAAGACAGAAGCCTACACATTCAAGAAGCTGAACAAAACTAACAAGGAAAAAAAAAACACAAAGAAATCCACACCAAGACACATCATAATTAAACTTCTAAAAATTAAAGACAAAGAAAAAAATCTTGAAGGCAGACAGAGAAAAACACCTTACTTCTAGAGGAAAAGCAATGAGAATGACAGCAGATTTCTTATTAGAAGCCATGGAGACCAGAAGTGGCATAATTTTTCAGGTGCTGAGCAAAAAGAATTATCAACCCAGAATCCTATACCCCACCCCACCCCAAAAAATAGCCTTCAGGAATGAAGATAAAGGAAATATAAGAGAATTTGTCACCATTGAATTTACTGTAGAAGAATGGCTAAAGAAGTTCTCTAAACAGAAAGAAAATAATAAAAGAAGAAACCCTGAGAAGGAAGAAGACAGCAAAAATAGGGATAAATATGACAGGCTTTCCTTTTTTTCAATTGTCTAAAGTAGTGGTCGGCAAACTGTGGCTCACGAGCCGCGGTTTGCCACTCTGTTGACTAATGAGTTTGCCGACCACTGGTCTAAAGTATGCTTGACAATTGGAGCAAAAATTATAATAACGTCTGATGTGGTTCTGTATGTCTGTAGAGGAAATACTTAAAATAATTCTATTATAAACGGAGAGTAAAGGAGCGTAACTGGTGGTAACAAATTTATACTTCACTCAAACTAGTAAAATGACAATACCAGTAAACTGTGATGGTAGATAGAGATGGTAATAGTACTTGTGAGATTCTAGCTTTTTTTGTGGATGCTCTACGTATAATATGCTAAAAACCCACAAGTACTATTGCCATCTCCGTTATATTGGTGAGGAAATTAAGGCTCAGAGTTGTAAAAATATGTAGATAATAATAGTAAGTAGTGAATATGAGACTCAACCCCATAGTCATCTGGCTCCAAATCCTATTTGTTTTTTACTGCATTTTAAAAAGTGGTTCTTGGAATTAAAACTTCAAAACTGTGGACAGAGAAAAATATTTTCTGACTAACCTCTAACTGAAATTTAGCATTTTCTTCAATAAACCACTGTAGCAATACCTGTGACTATTTCCAATAGAAATCACAGATACTTCATGTAACAGTGGTTGCAGATAATTCAAAATAGTATTTACACTCAACACAAGTTAAACAGGAAGACTTTTGTTTTTAGTATTTTGGTAACTGTATTTAAAGTAATTGGTCTCCTTTTATAATCCTATGTATTTTATTTTATTTTATACATTTAAAAGGCAGTATTCTACAATCCATAGGCTTCACCGAACTGCCAAAAAGAGTCCTGTATACAAAAAAAGGTTTTTTTTAAAAAACCCTGCATTTAGAACATTTTCCAAATTCTCTTCTATAAGACACATTTTAATAGACCACAGCTTCCATTTGCCACTGGGAATTGGAAGAATGGCTCTGCTTTTGAGAAGACACCAGAGAAAGAAAACCTGCAACAATAAACAATTCCAGAAGCAAAACACAAGTTCTCAAAAATCAATAGAAGAGTCTAGTCCTTACATGACATTCAGAATCCATCCAAAAACACCAGGGGACCCCCAATTTGTACCATGAGTTAACTCATAGGTAATCCCCCCAAAAAGGAGGTAATTCAAACATCTAAAATAAAAACCAAGAGTGGCGCACTCTCTCTCCCCCCAGATCACACCTGCTGGAACTATCTTTCCAAGTGTACTTTCCTAAGCTCTAGCGGCCCTTCATTTGCCTCTGTAACTTGTTTCTTTGTCTTTAATTTTTACAAGTTTAATTACAATGTGCCTTGGTGTGGATTTCTTCGGGCTTTTCCTTGTTAGTTTCTTCTACTGCTCACTTTTACTATCTCTGTAACTTTCTAAATAAACTTTATATTATAATTTGAGTTCCTGGCTCTGAATTCTTTATTTGCCAAACTCAAGAACTGAGGTCCAACTTCACTGGTAACAATTGGTGCTATTTCACCACCAACATCACAGGTAACAAACACATCAGGCCCCTGAACACCTCAAAAGATTTTTCTCTCCTTATAGAAGAAAAATTGTAAAGTAATTAGACCTATTTGATATGCTTAAATTACACAGAAAGCTCTGACAACTAAGAAAATAATTAGGTTGTATTTGTATGTATATATTATTATTTATGGATGTTCTACAGATTATATTAAAAACCGAGTCTACAAAGTCCTGATACAATGCTCACTTGTAATTCTTATCTTAAAATGTTATGATATAGAAAAGCAAAATTCTCTGTCAAATCCATTATAAGATCTAAAACTGTGTCATAAAAAAAGAAAATTTATCCACCTTCCCTAACCTTCTACCTGTTACCCACGCCACCCCACTCACTTCCTCTTAAGCACACATTAGGCTCTATAAATCCAAAGATGCCTTTAACCATGTTTTCAATAAATTTCTTTACTGAGGAAATTAGCAACATCTAATGTGAATATACATTCACATTAAGGAACACAGAATTCCTTTTCGCTCTCCCATCTAACCTCTCCAAAAATCAGAAGTACCCAAATAAAGGCAAAGCTTTGAGATAAACGAAATTTTTTCTAATACTCTGATCATTCAAACTTGTAAATAAAAGTCCTTTCATTCACAAGGCAACCAAAAAGGTAGCATATTTTTAAATAACTAAATAATCCTAACACTCCCACACACACACACACAAATCAACTCTTAATAAAAATGTTCTCAGTCCAAATTTACATTACAAATGAGTAAATTTTATGACCAAAAAAAATGTCAACAGTGTAGCACAGATCAAGAGTCTAATATATGATATTCCAGATTTTCTTTTAATCCTTACTTATACCTACCTAAAACCCCATTATGTGAGCATTCATTTTGTATGCCTACAAATAGTATTAAGAATTTTGTGCTGGGAAAAGTTAAAGGTATCACTTCTTCATACAGGAAAGGTAAGGCAAAATTAATCATCAGTTCCTGTAACCACCAAGATGAAATCAGATACTGTGCTCTGGAGAAATCTTTAGAAACTGTATAGTGATTTTAAAACAAATCACAATGCACACACTTATACACACACATTCACACAAAAGTTTTACTCACAAACTCAAATATGAACTTATTACTGTAATAAGTATTGTACTCAAGTTTTGTTGTTTGAATACACCAAGAAAAAAAACAGTTTCCCACCCTGGAGGAAAACCCCTAAAGAATACACTTGTGTCACATCAACCAAGTCAAGATACCTTGAACACTAAATGAGAGCTAAAAGTTTCCAGTCAATTCAGAGTACATTCTTGTTAACTATATCTCAGGAAATGATATGAAGAAAAAAATTAAGAGTATATATACCTCCCTCCCAATTTAGGAAATAAAACATTAATATGATTCTAGGCCCTTATGTCCATCAACAATATATTCCACCTCCCCACCCCAAGAGGTAATCGATACCTAAATTTGGTGTTTGTCATTCTCAGGCATTTATTTAACAGTGATATTTGTAGAATGGATACCTCAGTCTTCTTAGGTACATTTTAGAGAGAAAGATGCCATTATTAATCTTTGGCCCCATACTAACCTTCATCAATCACCATAACTAACAATTTTCATAGAAACATATCAGGTCAGCAAGTGTTTCTGATGAAACTTCACTTACGCTTCCCTCTCTTCCCCACTCCCCTATTCAGTGCTCCGGAATTTTATTCATTAAATGAGTATGTATCACTTTTTCAGTCTCCCTCTACTTAAGTGTTGACATTTTTGTCCCATTTTAACATTCATAATTCTGTAGTAAAAAGAAACTCTTAAGAGTCAGGAAACCAACATAAATCCTAGCTTCATTGTTTACTTGCCATAGGACCTTGGGTAAATCACTTCTTCCCAAGCCTCCATTTCCTCATGTACAGAATGGAAATAACGATGACCATGACAATGTCATACTGCCTTAAAATCATAAAGGGTTGTTGCTGGTACAGAAGGAAACCATGTACACAAAAGGACTCTGAAAATAAAGTATAGACAAATGTAATCATAGAAGTAAATATTGGTTATTATAAAAATACTTTTTAAAAGTTAAAATGTGCCCAAATTAATTTTTTATAATTCATTTTTAACCTAATGCTTTTACTACAGAACTTAAAATTATTAATAATGTTGAAATAACACTTTACTCTGTCTGTTTATGATGAAAAAATTCTACAATTAAATAATGTGCTCTAAATTCTACACTGATTCAAGATTCTCACTTTAGAAACTGTAAAACCCTCCAAAAGAAAATATACATAAATCATGTTATTCAAGGTAATAAACACTATTGGACTGAACCGTGTTTCTTTCTTCTCTTCTTTGTTTGTTTTAAACAATTTAGAAAACTCTAAGGAATTACAGGATTTATTTAAAGACTGTTGAGGGGATGAGTGCCCCATCAAAAGGGAAGAATACCACTTTGTCTTCCAGCTTGGGAAGAGGTACCATCTAGATGTGAAAAATATCTTGGCCCAGGTCAAAGTAAGGATAGTTCTCTTACAAGCCAAAGCAATGAAACATTTATATGTTGTACAAAACCAAGTATAAAGACAGCCTTTTAAAAACCTTATGAAAAAAAGGTTAAATAAAATATAACAATCTAAATCATTTTTTAAAACACAAACTCATGTGCCATAGGACTTTAGAATCTGAAAGGACCTTAGATAAAATCTATTTCAGCCCCTTCATTTTATAGATGAAGAAACCAAAGTCAATAAAACATAGACCCTTTACTAAATAGAGAAAATGTAGTAACTGGGGGCTTTTGCCCCTAAAGAAAATATTAGTATGATGCAAGCATTCTTTGAGGGCATTAAAAAACATTCTTTGCACAAAATGCTAACTGGAGACAGCAAATGTAACAATAAAGAAGGAAACTAAGAAACAAGGAAGGGAGAATAGAGAGGAGTTAAAGGAAGAGAAAGATGCCCAACCCCAAAGGCTGGAAAATAACTAGTTATTAATCTGGTTTTAGTATCTCTACCCACAAGATATATATTAATTACAAAGGGAACAATTACTAATTGTTCAGTGGTTATCAGATCTTACATTATCAGCAATCGGAAAAATGTACATGCCCCTCCGTGACATGATGTACTGGAGACTTTTCTTTTGTGCTATTTCTGCCAAAACTACACAATTTTATTCTAATGGAAAGAAAACATCAGATGACCTGGCCACTGTGGCTCAGTGGCTAGAGTGTCAGCCCACTTCCTGGTCAAGGGCATATACCTGGGTAGCAGGTTCGTTCCCAGCCCGGTTGGGGCACATGCAGGAAGCAACTAATCAATGTCTATGTCTCTGTCTCTGTCTCTGTCTCTTTCTCTCCCCACCACTCCCCCGCCCCCCTTCTTCCATTCTCTAAAAATCAACAAAAAGAATGTCCTCCAGTGAGGATTAACACCAAAAATTCAGACAACCCAAGTTGTGGGATATTTTTACAAATAACTTTTAAGACTAAAAAGACCAAAAAAATAAGTTAGGGTTGTGGAATGATTCTGGACCAAAAATATTTTTTTCTTTTGTTATAAAGGATTTTATTGTAAGAGTTGGTAAAGTTTGGATTAAGTTAGATAATCGTTGAAAAATGTACTAAGGTCATATAAAAGACTCTTTTTTGATCCTCAAGAATTAAACACTAAAGCAGCATCACTTCCACAGCTTACTCTCAAAAGGTTCAGGGAAAAACATGCAGAGCATACTATGGAAGCACATGGGAGGGGCACCTAGTCCAATCTGGATATTCCCTCAGAAAGGCTTGTTGGAAATGAAGAGCCTTATTTACATCTAGAAAGAAGAGTAAGAATTAGTCAGCTAAAAGGGCGTACTGGCTAAAGGATGACACAGCTTCAGAAGACTCACTGATGTGTATTTCACACAGACTGTGACTAAGTGTGATCACACGGCCTTTCTCCAGTACACTGCGTGAGAGACAGAATTACTAATAGGTATGGGGCAGGATTCTGGGGGCTGCCAGATGGGGGAAGAGAAGCAGCCATCACAACAGGAGTGCTGAGAAATGGGACAAAGGGAGGCAGGAGGGAGGAAAAAGTGAGGCAAAGGGACACTTTCAAGGAAACTTCATTCCCTCTTTAATCCCAGCTCTCCCAATTTTTCAACTAAATGGAAAATGTTCCATGAATCTAACCATTTTTTAAAAAGAAAGAAAAACTTGGCCCTGGCCAGATGTCCAATGGTTAGAGTGTCACCTTCCTGCTATACCAAGGTTGCAGGGTCAGGGCACATACAAGAATCAACCAATAAGTGTGTAAGCAAGTGGAACAACAAAACGATGCTTCTCTCTCTCTCCCCCTGCCTCTCTCTCTCTAAAATCAATTTTTTTAAATGCTTTCAAAAGAAAAATTTAGGCAAAGACTTCATTATTAAGGTAGATAGATAAATATATTAATAAATAAGTTTTCAAAATAAAATATGCTTGGGTGGGGGGCACGGTAATATATTCCTCTGGCATTTTGTAATCAGAAAATAGGGAATCAAGTCCCATCTGAGTCATATTGTGGGATCTTGAGTAATTTATTTATTAAACTCTCAGCCTCACTTTCCCTATCTGTAACAAAGATATAATTGTAAAGATTAAATAAGGAAATGCTCATAAAGAGTTTACCATGGTGTCTCAGAAAATGCTCAATATACATTAGTCATTACTGATTCAAAATATTCTTCAGAGGTCTATGTTCCTTAGTAAAATAACAGAACTTGAAACTCTTAGTATTATAATTCAGTATATATGTGTGTGTGTGTATATATACATATATGTAGATATATTATAATTCAGTATGTGTGTGTATATATACACATATATATGTATGTATGTGTGTGTGTGTGTATATATATATATATGAGATAGAAAAATGAATTGAAGTCCAACCACCTTATCAAAACACAAACTAAAGCCCTGGCCAGGTGGCTCAGTTGATTGGAGCATAGTCCTATCCTCCCCCCTCTCTCCCTCCCTAAAAATGAATAAAAACATATTATCAGGTGAGGATTTTTAAAAGCACAAATTAAAGTCTACCTATACAAGCTCTATAATCACACTATTATAGCTCTTCACCTTACAATTCTATTGAAATCAGTTAATACAAACTCTAGGCTAAATAAGAAATTAGAATATGCCAGTTTCTACCCAGATACCAACTAATTACCTGGGGATATTAAGTTTGGTGCCTTTTTCAATGTTAACTTGTATAAATATTTCAAAACTGCAACTTTAATTCACAACAACAAAAAAGTATAAATATTACAAAGTTTAAATCTATTAACATAATCCATTTTAGCATCATTCTGAATAAATAGCTATTGATGGGGATAAAAGTAAAGTCATTAAAGTAATTACTAGGATCCACTTTAATAGAGTATTACAAGGGTTTCCATTAAAGAAAAAAAAAAGGAATGTGGGGTATTTTGTGACAGGCCACTAAGACAGCTGGAACAAAGCTGTTGGAGCAACAGCTGTGTACTATGTACTGTTTGTCTAAAACCACAAACTAAAGTAACCCATGTCAGACAACTTCATTTGACTAACCAGCAGAGTGAATGGCTCCTTCCTGAAACTGCTACAAATCTAACCAACTACATAATTTGCAATGATTTGAAAAAGGAGGAAAACTAAACAGTACATGCCGGTGTCTTTAAATGTAAAATTAAAACTGAGAATCACAAGTCTATAACAGAAGTAAAAGTTTTCCACACTATTTTAACACTTGTTAAATTATGACCATGGAACTAAAGAAATAACCCCCAAACCCAACATTTGATGAAGTCTGAATTATTAATTTGCAACTTCACCAATTCCTACTCCATTCTTAACTTTCAACTGAATGAAAAGTACTTTACCATAAAATACTGCACTGGTTAAGAAAATTTTAACATTAAGTAACTTGATAATTTAAAAGCAACTAATTCAAACCAAGTGGTTGGCATGGAAATTCCATGCTAATATCTGAAAATAATAAATTCATATAGTACTCAATTAAACTACTATGACCATTCATGTAAATGTCTACAAGTCATTAAATTATCAGATCTTCACCTTTATTTTACATTTTTATTTCCATTTTTTTATTCCCCAAACCCACAAGTCCTTTCTAACCTTACGTTCACTCCTTCCTCAGTTTAAAGTACCTGCATAAGGTGAATTTTCCTACCTTACTTTAATTGACACATCTCCAGAGGCAAAAGGGACCACATTACAAATTTAAGTCACATATCTTTTCCACAAGAATTCTGAAACTTTAATGGTGCATTTATCACAAATCTTCCTTTGCAGTTTGACTCGATTACTTGCTTACTGCTCTTTCCCTTTCAGCTAACAAATTACTAACTGTTGTGATCAACCATGTCATCATTCAACAAAAAAATAAGACATTAAGAGAGAACCCACTAGGAAATAAAACAAAAGTAACATATCATTAGACCTTACTATTTTAGGCTGTTTTACATTTCCTAAATCAGGATTTTCAGAGAGAGATTAAAATGGGACTATCTTCTCTAAAGACTATTTTGAATAAAACTGAATGCTATGGATCCAACTGCTAAAACTTTGAAAACTCAACATTCAAATGCGCACATGCCACATACACATAACCTTTTAATTACAGAGAAACTACAAAATCCAGTTCTTTGTCCTCTTTAGTAACTAGCTGCTATGGAACCATAACAAATACAACTCCTCATTCCGAAGACCTTTTTTTATTTCCTCTCCCCCCACCCCCCTTTTTTTTTTATTTACTATGTCTTGTTCAAGACCTAACACTTGCCGGGCTGGCATGGCTCAGTGGTTGAGCATCAGCCTGTGAACCAGGAGGTCACAGTTCAATTCCCTGTCAGGGACACATGCCCAGGTTAGGGGCTCGATCCCCAGTAGGGGTGTG
The DNA here is from genome assembly GCA_026230045.1 of Corynorhinus townsendii. NCBI lineage: Eukaryota > Metazoa > Chordata > Mammalia > Chiroptera > Vespertilionidae > Corynorhinus > Corynorhinus townsendii. The sequence continues at coordinate 34,068,987 of JAPDVU010000008.1, read as the reverse complement.
CAGGAGGCAGCCGATCAATGATTCTCATCATGATGTTTCTCTCTCTCTCTCTCTCTCTCTCTCCCTTCCTATCTGAAATCAATAAAAATATATGTATATATTTTTTAAAAATAATAAAATATTTGAATAATACAATCAACAACTTCCATTTCAATAGATTTCTGTCAAACTTTGCACCTTATATGACATAAATAAATATTCATTCTTCTCTCATGTTCTTCGAATATTTACAAAAATCAATTAAAAATTCTTAATTATCCAAAACAGAGAATTTACAGGTCATATTCTTTTGACAAGAGCTTTGTAAAGCCAGAAATCTTTAAAAGATTCAATTCAATCCTTCACCAAATTTAAATTACTCAAATTAAGAAGATATTCAAACTCAAATTAAAATTATCTAAAAATTGATAAAAAGCACTAGACTTCTTATCAAAGAACACAATGCAAAATCAGTTTTGCCATGCCTTTCTGAAAGTCATGAAGGATACTAGACTTTGTGATGACGGTAACAAGAAAAACATTCTGTCCTCTCTAGAATTCCTTTAAAATATATTTTAAAATATAAATTATAGCATATATCTATAGCACTACAGTAAGAGATAGATGGCAATCAATCTTTTTTTTTTAGAAAAGGAGAAAGCAACAATAAAAGTTTATATATGAAATCATGAAATACTTCCACACAGTATTCAATATAAAATAACCATACTTAAATTACACTTACACACACACACACAGTCTCTGAAGGATTCCTTTTGCTTCTAGACCATTCTAATTTTTACATCTACAGCAAGAAAAGCCTCTGCCTTGATCTGCATTTTACAGCTTAACATTCTCTATCGCTATCTCTATCTCTTCTCACCCATGACTCTCCCACTTGTCTCAGTGCAGAAAGCTTTAAACTTGAAGGATTAATAAACTCGAAAACTATCCCTTTTAACCATCTCAAATTTATATCTCTCAGCCAAAAACCCAAATGTGGCTGAATGTCTTAGCAGATTTAACAAAATTTTACACCTGCTGAAATCCTGCTACTCCAAAAATTGAAGCTTCCTATATCAACTTGCCATTTGGCATCAAAAAGAATAGAAATCTCAGTGGCCTGCAATAATTCTAAGGGATGACCAGTTCTTTACTTTCAACACCAAGAACAACTAAGATTACTGGCCAGTGTGGTTCAGTGGTTGAGCACTGATCTATGAACCAGGAGGTCACAGTTTGATTCCTGGTCAGGGCACATGCCCAAGTTGCAGGCTCGATCCCCAGTAGAGGGCATGCCGGAGAAAGCTGATCAATGATTCTCTCTCATCATTGATGTTTCTCTCTCCCTCCTTCTCCTTTCCTCTCTGAAACCAATAAAAATATATTTTAAAAAAGGAACAGCTAAGATAAATTAAAAAAAACATATTCTGACACACAAGAAAAAAAAGATCAATAATACAGAAAGCAAATTTGACAAATTCTCCTAAAATGGATACTGTCTTTTTCATTAGTTAATTTAAGCCAATCCCATATAATAAAAGCCTAATATGCTAAGTATCCAGTTGTCAGGTGACTGGTTGACTGTTCAACCAATCAAAGCATAATATGCTAATGATATGCTAAGGCCTCTCAACTGCTCACAATGACATGCACTGACATCATCATGAGCAGTTGAGAGGGCAGATAGTCAACTGGTTGACCAGTAATTATGACATGCACTGACCACCAGGGGGCAGAGCTCCGACCAGTAGGTTAGCTTGCTGCTGGGGTCCAGCTGATTGGGACTGAGCGAGATGGGCCAGACACGCCCTGGAGCCCTCCTGCAGTTGCTCCCCGGCCCAACTGTGTACCAGTGGGGTCCCTCAGCCTGGCCTTCACCCTCTCACAATCCAGGACCACTCAGGGGATGTCAGAAAGCCAGTTTCAGCCCAATCCTGCAGGCCACCCAGAGGGACCCCACCTGTGCACAAATTTGTACACCGGGCCTCTAGTATGGTATAAATACTTCAGAGAATCAATGCACAAGTAATAGGTATTTCACAAGATAATTGAGAAAATGAATACAAAAATAGAGAGGAAAACTTTCCCTGAGAGTGTTTCATTGTTTCCCAGGGAAAGTTAGTGAACAGAGAAAAACTTCTAGTTCCTTATTAATGTTTCCATTTCCCATGATAAGAAAAAGTTATAAGTATACAAGTAGAAAACCAGTTATTCCTGCAGAATAGAAACTTGAGACCAGCCAGATAAAGGTAAAGCCATGAAAGGTAAATAAAGTAGTACCTCCACTGTTTTAATACAATAATGATGGGACCAAATAATTTTATATCCAGCCAAATAATTATTTAACATGTAAAAGTAAATACAGTCTTAGAAATCTTCTCAGTAAAACATACTTGAAAATGTTCTCTGAATCACAATTCATTATAAAAACTAGCTGTTGATGAGGACTGCTTGAAAGCATGAAACCAGAATGATAGAATTGGCAAAAGCAATAACCCTAAATGAGGAAGGGATTCATACCATAGAGTTGTTGTTGTGGGTTTTTTTACTATTATAATAACAAAATAAACTGCAAAAGGCAAAAAAGCAATCTTTTAAAAATAATTCAATCACACACTTTTGGTTGCTTTAAATAAGGACACAAAATTTATGAAAGAGCAAACATAACTGCTAAATTCCTCATTCTCTGTAACTGGAAACACTATTATTCTGATTTTCTAATTAAGTGTTAAAGAATATGAATAGTTTTAATAACTTATGAAGACAAGATCTTATTAGCATAACTGAGTAAAACAAACCCTGCTTATTACTACTATTACCCAAAGCAGCATCAGAGATCTTTGATCACTCACTCAAGGTGATATCAGCCAGGTTTCTCTCCTGTGGTTATGATTTCCCCTTAGTAACTAGTAATATTTTATGGGCAGATAGATACTCTAGCTACTCAAACTTTCAGCCACTAGGGTTTTTGTTTTTTCATACATTTTTATTGATTTCAGAGAGGAAGGGAGGAGAAATAGAAACATCAATGATGAGAGATAATCATTGTTCCGCTGCCTCCTACACCCTACTGGGGATCGAGCCCACAAACTGGGCATATGCCCTGACAGGGAATCAAACCATGACCTCCTGGTTCATAGGTCTACGCTCAACCACTGAGCCAGGCCAACTAGTCTCAGCCACTAGTTTTAACATCCATTTATGATGCATACTGTTATGATTGCCCAATGACTTTCTAATTCCATTTCCTCTATGCTCATTAGTCAGAATTCTACCTTAAATTCCCTTCCTCCTTCATTTATTTATCACTATGGAGTCATAGATCCTTACTTTATTTATGGGCAATAATCAATTACTATCATTATTTATTTTGATGCTGATATATTGTCCCAGAGTTAACCAATGGGAGTTCTTACAGACTGGCTGTATGTCTTTGACATTCCACCATCATTTCATTTTTTAAGCACTTCTTACTTTATGGCACTATAAGATGCTCCAAGCTCATCTTCTGTTTTTCCCTGCCTCAGCCCTGGGATCAGTCATTTCACCAAGTTTCCTCTTAGTAAAGATTGGTACTCAGAAACCAAGGTCTGGCTCTATCTGTTTTCCCTGCTAATGGAGTGCCCATTGTTTCTAAGCCCTCTCAGCAGACAGAGGTGGCAAAAAGATATATAGATGTGTGTATGTATATCCACACACATCTATTTCTATAACTATCCATATATATTTTCAGCCATGAGTTCATGCTAACATCTTCAATTCCAATCAAACATCAGAGTTCATTCTAGGCCTCCCCCTTCCCACATTTATAATTTTCTCCAACAGTAACAAAATGTGGCTTCCATTTTCCAGAATTATATTTATTTATTTGCTTAATCCAAGTATAAAAAACTGTTTCAAAATTGCAAACCCATGCTTCTGTGACCAAAAAAAAGAAAAGCCTTTAACTAGATAGGGTTCAATGTTTGTTTGGAGGAGGGTTTTTGTTTGTTTTTGTTTTTGTTGTGTGTGTTTTTGTTTGGTTTTTGTTTTTTTTTTTTTTGGTCCTCATCCTAAGGACATAGTCCAAATCCAGGTTCAAAAGTTACTTAGTTGTCCCCCTGACACACACACTTCAGTGTGGTTATGTTGTTCATTTGAAAAAAGGTTTGGTTCACTTGTTTCTGTATGTAGTCTACCTTAGGGTGCGTTTTTCTTCATCACTTGATTTTACTGGTGTTTGCTATTTATATACAGAATATGTAAATATGGTTCCAAAAGTCAGAAAGGTATCCTCAGGAGGGTTGCCACTCCCATTCCCACCTACCTCCTCTTGGTAACCAATCTCAGTAATTTCTGCTTCCTATACTGTTTTTGTCCCAATAAACAAATACATATGTATTTTATTTTCCCTCCTTTTTTACATAAAAGGTAGGATACTATACATACAGTAGATCCTTTTTTTCACTGAATATATGGAATGTGGAAAGTACTCCACATCAGTTCATAGAGACCTTTCCCATTCTTTATATAGCAGCATATAATGTCCCCTGGGTGAACGTATCATATCTTATTCACCCCTCTCCTATCTTGTAGATTGCTTATAATTATTTTTAATACAAACAGTGCTGTGACCTCATGCATGTATTATTTTTAATACAAACAGTGCTGTGACCTCATGCATGTGTATCTTAATACTGTTGGAAGTATATCGTCATGAAATTCCTAAATTTGGGATTATTGAGTCAAAAGGTAAGCACACATGTAGTCAAATCAAAATGTACCTTATGTCTCCTGATATAATGCACTGAGTAGAAACCATCATTTCTGTGTTATTCCTACCTCCAAAATGCATAACCTGAATCGAACCATAAAGAAGCAACCTCAAATTGAGGGAACTCTGCAAACAACTAACCTGTATTCTTCAAAAATGTCATTGTTATAAAACACAAAGACTGAAGAACTGTTGCAAATTTAAAGACATGGAAACAATGTACTGTATAATCTGAGATTTTCTTTTGCTATAAAGGTCATTTGGGGGACATTTTGCAAAATTTGAAAAAAGTTCTGCATATTTGATTAGCAATATATAATCTAGTTTCTGATTTTGGTTATATACTATGTTTACATAAGTAAATGTCCCTATTTTTAGGAAATCTGCATGGAGGTATTTAAAAATAACAGCATTGTCTTCAACTTACACTCTACTAATTCAAAATAAAAGCTGTGTATATATAGGGAGGGAAGGATGAAACAGATATGGTAGAATGTTAGCTTTGAGAAAATCTGGATAAAGTTTTTTGTTTTTTTAAAGCAACACTGGGTGTGATTTTGACAGTTGTATACCTATTTCTAGTACTGAACATTTGTTACTTGTAAACAAAGCACTCTAGGGGGAAAAAAAATCACCATATGAGGGACAAGACAAGTTGGTTTGCAATATTAAGCTAATATATACAAACAACAAATTCTGTGACTATAAAAGTTTTAATTAAAGTAAGACAATGCTATTTACTGCTTTGTAACCAATAAACAATCACATTGCTTTCATAAATCACTAAAAATAAAACAAAATTTACAAGGTAACAAGAAACTCAGTCTAACTATATCCCCATTAGCACAATTTGACAACTTATATTTCTTTGCTTCTTTCAGAACCATACCAAAAATGTGAATAAATATATAAATCTTTGTCTTTTTCATAAAAGCCTGAGAGACATTTCTCTTTGCAAAACAGAAATCAGAGGCCTACCAAGGACATTACTTTAAACTAAAATTCAATCCCAAACCCAGACTCAGTGGCTCTACCCAAAGTAATTCAAGATCAAGGCCTTTCAAGAAGATTCAATGACTATTAACTCCACACTGTCTACGAATAGAGAAAGTCTTTTACTCTTTAGCACTTCTCAGTAAGGAGGGCACAGTAGAATACCGTACAGATACTTCTATTTTTCCATACAAAAAAAAAAAAAAGAAAGAAAGAAATGTTCATGTAGCATCATCACAAAGTCTGTTTCAATTTTAAGAGATAATTTCTATTTTGAAGAAGGAACCTTTAATAAATTCAAAAGAAAACAGTACTGGTTTTTAAAAAAGTCTCTTTCTCTACCCTCCCTCACTTTTAAAGTTAGCATATATTTTCCTAGGTGAATTAAACAGACTACTTTCATTTCAAAACTTGGGAAAGACCCAGGGCACTTCAACAACACAGATGGATTAAAAACACCTTCCCAGTAGTTCGCTGCCTGTCAAAAGCAGAGTTCTTGAACTACTCAGCAGACATGTCCCCACTACACTCCTGCAACTTCTCCATCACAGGAGGACACACACACAAAAAAAACCACAGAGATTAGAACAAATAAGAAAAACCGTAGGTTAGGATTTCCTAGTTTCTCCTCTGACAAAAGTAGTCAACCTCTATTAAGAAGACAGTGTTACGCCCTAACCTGTTTGGCTCAGTGGATAGAGCGTCGGCCTGCAGACTCAAGGATCCCAGGTTCGATTCCCGTCAAGGGCATGTACCTTGGTTGCAGGCACATACCCAGTGGGGAGTGTGCAGGAGGCAGCTGATGGATGTTTCTCTCTCATCAATGTTTCTAACTCTCTATCCCTCTCTGTAAAAAATCAATAAAATGTATTAAAAAAAAAAAAAAAACTAAGTTGTTAAAAAATAATAATAATCAGACGACAGCGTTGCCCTGGCCGATGTAGCTTACTTGGTGTGCCCAGAGAGTTTGAGGTTCCCAACATGATTCCAGGTCAGGGCACAAGGGTTGCAAACTCTGTGTGTGTGTGTGTGTGTGTGTGTGTGTGTGTGTGTGTGTGTGTGTGTGTTGAGGGAGGAGAGAGAAGGCTGCCAATTGATGTTTCTCTCTCCTCTCCCTTGCTTTCTCTAAAATCAATAAAAACATATTTAAAAAAAAAAAAAAAGGAAGAAGACAGTGTTCTTCCTTGAGTACCTATTGTATCTAGTAATTGCCTACAGGATCACTTCAACTGTTACCAAAGTAAGGAAATCTCTTAGTATCCACCACCATGGGGAGAGATATCTTATCTTTCAATGCTAAGAATTCATTTGTAAATTACTCTGAAAATGTAAAACAGTAATTGCACTCTAAAAATAAGTCTACAGTATGGTTTCAAATTCACAGATAAAAATAATTTTAAGTGATTTATAATTGCAGGATGTCTTCAAGATGTAGCAAGAGAACAGCAATTCGGGAATCTACACCTTCACACATGGATCAATTAATTGAGAACACAAATACATGAGTCTTGAATCTATTTTAGGATCTGTCCCAGGAAAGAGCCATGAAAAAGCACTCAGTAAAAGACAAACTTTAGGTAAAAAGCAATGTCTGAGTCCGGTCCAGACTAACAGATTGTAAGATTAAAACTCAGTATGTGAGAAATCAGCTACCCCCAACATAGCTCAAAATCTGACAAACTGCTGAATAAAAGGTTGCTAAATGAAGACCAGAAACTGGGAAATTCCTCTCTAATTCTGTAAAACATGTTTGGTCTCTTCTCAAAGTTGCTAGATTAGCATTAAGCCAAACCCCAATGATTCCTCCATTACTTCCCAAAATTAACCCCCAAGTAATAAAAAGAATTACCCCAAACTCAAAATGGGATAAACATTTATCACCTAAATAACCACAAAAAGTGAGGAGGGGATTAGGAGGTTGGTGGGAAGGGGGAGGAGAGGGTTGAAGACTTAAGAGACCAGGTCATGTGTCAAGGAAAAATGAACAAATTACAAATTTTGTTATAGAGGAACAAGATACAGAAGTAACAGCAAATAAAACCAGGTAACAATTATTTACTTACACTGTAGATGGCACTGTGCTAAATGATTTGCATGTTTTATATCATTTTCTCCCAGAAGTCCTACAGATACTACTATTAGTTCCCTTTTCATATAGAGAAACAGGCTTGGAGAACCTAAGGATCTTGACCCAAAACACATAGCTAGTTAACTGAGTAAGAAAGAACCTTGAATTTGAAAGATTTGTTCAACCAAACTCGATATTTAATGAAGAAACTGAAGCTTGAAAAGATTAGGGAGATTAAGTTATCCCCCAGTTTTATCTGGGAGGCCTAGAACCCAGACATTAAATGCTCTCTCCACTTCACTTTGTACAACGTTAAGATCATTTTTTTGGCTGGAGTTTATTAACCATTTGGGTATTCTATTGACCAACAGAACCTAAAACTTTTTCCAAAAAACTATAAACAGCAGCCCTAGCTGGTTTGGGTCAGTGGATAGAGCGTTGGCCCGAGGACTGAAGAATACCAGGTTGATTCTGGTCAAGGCGCATGCTGGGGTTGCAGGCTCCATCCCCAGTAGAGGGCGTGCAGGAGGCACCAGGTCAATGATTCTCTCTCTCCCTCCCTCTCCCTTCCTCTCTGAAATCAGTAAGAATATATTTTAAAAACACACAACTATGAACAACAGAAAGGTCACATACACACATATATTCTTAATAACATAAAATTTTACATTTTTACCACATTTATATTCATTTTTAAAGAGGAAAATGCACCTCAATTAAGTAATTATTGCCTTAATTTCCTAATTTTGCACCTCTTTATATGCCTAGCAGGCAACAAGTAAATCTAAAGTTAAAGTCAGGGCTAAAGGCAAAGTTGTTTTTAACTTCTCCACTCCCAAATTTATTATATTTTTTCTGCTCAAGATTATAAAAGAAAAATACATATTGAACTTTATAAAAAGCAGTTTTTTAATCTCAGGAGTCTTACAAAATAAATAAAACCAATTTATGCCATCCTGATCTCCTCCAAAGAGAACTGACTTCCACTTGTTAAGATTATTATCCTTCAGCCATTTCTTCTCCCTCCAATTACTACTGCTAGACAATCACAGCAGAATGAATTTTAATTTCCCAGGAGTCAGACAATAAATAGTGGCTCTATTAAATAAAGATGATAGTCATGTTAGCTCCATAATTTATCAATAATCTTATGCCTGTAGCTTTACTGTGTACTAGACAGTGTTCTCGTCTCTTGACATAGTAATTCATTTAATTTTTGTAAGAGTGGTACTTCATACTTCCTATTTCCCCAGTTTACAGATGGGGAAACTGAGATACAGACAGGTTAAGTAAAATTTGCCTAAGACTACAGAGAGCTAACACTCTATCCAGGTGGCCTGGCTAGAGCTTCGTCCTGTATACCAAAAGGTGACAGGTTTGATTCTAGTAAGGCACATACACAAGTCAAAATGAAACACTCTATCCAGGTGGTTTGGCTCCTGACTCTCCAGAAAGTCTCCTCAAAATCAGACCCATGTTTCTCCCTTTCACTGGCCCCATGTCACCTATCACACTCCCCTCCCTAACTGCCTCCTCTCTAAGCTAGCATGACTTCCCATACTCACACAAGACAATACTAAGAAGGTTCCCATAACTTAAAGAATGTGATCAGACCCGTTTTACTGAAGATAAAACTGAGGCTAGGAGAAGCTAAATACATATTTTGGCCATGTTCTCACAGTGAGTAAGTAACATAGCAAGACCAGGCATTCAAGTCTATGACTCAAAGCTCACACTATTTCTCCATGTATAAATGCATGTCTTCCTCAAGCATACATGATTCCTCTATTTCTTCTATATCAGAGCACCTAGGTATATTCCTATTCATAAAGGAGACATTTCTTTAACAAATGAATTCTAGAAAATCAGAAAGCCAGCAATTCCACTTTCCTAATGGCTTCTAATACTATTTCCAAGTCTCTCTTAGCCCTAGAGAAACAGCACATGACGGCGTCCCTGATTCTGCAGCCTGCTAAACTTAAACCAATCTCACCTCGTACGTGTAATTTTTTAACGCACTAATGAGCATACTGTAAATGCTCATTACATACATCTTCTCTTCCTGGATACAAAGGTTTAAGCAGCAGTCTTTAATACCTGAAGTAGCATAACGTCAATTACTGCTCATTTAGTGAAGGTGAAAGGTAATAATCACATTTATGTTTCAGTACTCTGTATTTTAATGCCACTATTGATAACAAACGGGTGAAACGTAAGCCAGAAAAAAATATTTCACCAAATAATCTTAACAGTACTCACTGATATACCAAGAATATCTTTGTTACTTGTTATAACGGGTACTACCTTCGTTCTCTCCCAGCTTAAGCCACACCTTTTAGGTTGACAAAAGCGGAGAGATAACTGGGTTTCTCTCTTTTTTTTTTAATCCCAAAAAAAGATAAGTCAAACCTCTCACCAGAGCAAATCGCAAGAATGAAGAATTGCACCTCCCTTTTCTTTCCCATCCCTTACTCTCCGCCTTCAGCTACCAGAGAGGGTTGGGGGTGGGGGAGACGGTGGTTGGAACAGACACAGAACGCTCCGCTCGACTCGGTCGGTCACCTCCTAGTCTGGCCCATCCCAAACTTCACCTTGGCACGGCCAGGAGGAGGAAGGCACCAGGAATTCCTAGGAAATGGTCTCACCCGTATCGAAGAACATTCTTAACTTCCTCGAAGCCACCATTTCCCTGGGGCATTATCCCACACTCCCACACGGGCATATTACCTACCAGAATACTTAAAAAGGAAAGCACACGCACACACAAAGAGAAGCACACTGCTTGAAGCGGGCAGCTCCGGCTCGGCGGGCGCAGAGAAGCCCGGAGACCACGCGGAACCACGGCCAAGTTGCCACCGCGATCGCACCGACGGGGCAGGAGACGGCCGGGCAGCTGGAAACGCAACGGGCCGGGCTCCATCCAGCCCCGCGCCCGACGCCCCGGTTCTCCAGGCAGGAAGCCCGGTTCAGCGGCGCTGCCTCCCCGCAGGGCTCGGGCCCCTGCCGGAGCGATAAGGTGGATCGTCGCTTCCTACCCTCCCAGCTCCGCCCTCCCGGCCACATTCCTGAGAAGCACGACTCCCGGGACGCGAGCAGGGCGCCGGGCAAACAGGAGCGCAGCGCGGCGGCCGCAGGGTAGGAGGACAGGACCGGCCCCGCGTCCCCCGCCCGCGCGGCGCCTCCGGGGCGGGGTCGCGGCGGCCGCCCCGCCGCAGGTACGAGAGCCCCTGCCCGTCGCCCCCCAGCCGTCCCCGGCGGACCCGCTCCAGGCACCTGGATGAACTGGATGGTGAGCGCCGACTTGCCCACGCCGCCCCCGCCGACCACCACGAGCCGGTACTTCTCCTGGCCGGAGCCGTCCCGCCAGCCGGCCGCGGCCATGGGGACGCCGCCGAGCCCAGCCCGGCCACGCCGAGCCGCCGCCCGCCCTAGGCCCGGCTCCGGGGACGTGTGCGGCCGGCGGGCTGCGGGCGAGCGGGCGGGCGGGGGTCTCAGGCGCCCGAGCTGCTGGGAAGGCCGGTGCGGGCGGCAGCGCGGCGCCCCGGCTGGCCGAGTCCCGCCCGAGGCGCGGAGAAGCGGGGTGACCGCGGGGGCTTGGGGCAGCAGCGACAGAGGGGCGCGCGAGTCCACACGTCTCCGCAGCGCCTGCCGAACCAGCCTCCAGCGCCGCTACAAATGGCCGTCTGGGGGCCGGGCTGCTGGGCTGGTGCTGCATATGCATGAGGGGGCGGGGCGGGGCGGGGCGGGGCCGCGCGAGATTCCGGAGCTGCCCCAGAGCTGAGACCTCCAGGGCTGCCCTTGTTGAGTGTGTGTGTGCGTGAGTATGAGTGAGAGAGGCTGTCAAATGGGAATGGGAAGAAGACAATAGATAATATGTGACCATAATTCCGTATGTCAGGGATTATATGGATGAAAAAAATACAGTATGTGAAGGCATGTGTGAAAATAGAGCTGTTGTGGTCTTAACTCAATTTGTAGGAGAGTAAAATATCCTGTTTTAAGAGTACAGATGGCGACATGATTGAAGAACAGTATGTGTCAGTGATTGAGGATCAGAGCTGTGTCACAGTAACTGTGTGTGATGAACTTGTGGTGGTGACAGTGTGTGAGCACTGTGACCGAGACTGAGCATGGGGAATAGTAAGTCACAGTGATTGAGCCTGCTTGGGCAAGAGTGAATGTGACAGATTTTGTGTGAGTGTCAGGAGAGTGCCTTAGTGTCTGTGTTTATGGTGGGAAATGTATAGTAATGTAGCTGAGGAGTATGGGTGTGAGAGGTTAGTGTGTACTTATTTGCACACTACATACCAGGCACTGTGCTGGAGATCCTTTTCGTGAACAAAACGATGTCCCTGCCCTCGGGAAACTTACAGTCCAATGGGAGAGACAGCCAGGACAACAGGCAAAGTAACTGCTCTGGTGGCATGTGCACCCACAGGAAAAGCACTCACCCCAGCGCTGGGTAATCAGGGAAAGCGCCCTGAAAGACCTGAATACTAAATGATATAGGCAAACAAATAATTGGAATGAAAGTATTCCAGGGAAAGGAAACCACATATGCAAAAGTCAGAGCTAGGAAGGTAAGAATTGTGTCACATGATTGTAAATGTATTGGGAGTTTGCATACCACTGATTATGAATGAAAAGGGATTATCTATGTGTATGGCAGATTATCAGAACGTAGCAGGAATCACAGCTCTATGTAGAGGTGGTGTAAGTCAATAGAGATGGGTTCTGGGGCCAGACTGGATTCGAATCCTAGCTCTTTCAATAATGGTGTGATACTGGGAACTTATTTAACCTGTGTAAATAAGAAGGCTAAGACTACCTACCTTGAAGTGTTGTGTTTTTTGGTGTTTTTGTTTTATTTTGTTTTGTTTTAATAAAAATCAAATGAGTTCATACAACAGCGTCTGACATTTTGGCATTTATGGCAGTTTTGGAACATGACTGCAAGTTCATTGGACATAACCTAGTGACTCTCTTGGAACCAGTAGAATGCAGCAAAAGAGATACTGTTATCACTTCCAAGACTAGGTCAAAAGAGGCCATGCAGCTTCCACCTGTTCTCTTGGAATTCCTGCTCTAGGAGAAACACAGTCAGAAGTTTGGCTACCCTGAGACTGCCATGCTAGAGACGCCACATGTAAACATGTCAGTCAAGGGGCCAGCTGAGCTCCTAGCTGATGGCCAGCATCAACTGCCAGCCATGTGAGACATCTTGGGACACCCAGCTCTTCCCAACCTTTTGACTGCAGCCCCTGTTGGCATTTCACTGACTGCAACTGCATGACAGATTCCAAGCAAGAGCCACCCAGGCTGGTCATTCCTGACCTACAAAATCATGAGCAAAATAAAATAGTAAACTGTTGTACTTTTTAAAACTTTTCACTGTGGAATAATTTCTATATATAAAGAATGAAGAACACCCATACACCTTTACCTAAATTCAACTATTGTGAGCATTTTACCTCTATTATTCTCCCCTCTCTATCGATTTTTCTCTTTTTCTCCCTCTCTTTATAGATATGTATATCTCATAAAATGAATTTTGTAGCTACTTAATGGTAGGTTACAGACATTATGGCCCTTTACCCCTAAGTGCTTCAGTGTGTATATCCAAAGAATAGGGATATTATTTCACACAACTGCAGTACATTTATCAACTTTAGTACAGTTAACATTCATATGAAAACATTTGTATAATCTAACCCTTATATTTCAAGTTTGTCAGTTGACTCAATAATGTGCTTCAGAACAGGATCCAGTCTAGAATCAGACCTTGCATTGGTTGTCAAATTCCTTTTTTTTTAATTCTTTTTTTTTCATTTTTAATAAATCTTTATTGTTCAGATTATTACAGTTGTTCCTCTTTTTTCCCCCCATAGCTCCCCTCCACCCGGTTCCCACCCCACCCTCTGCCCTGACCCCTCCTCCCCCCACTGTCTTCTTCCATAGGTGTATGATTTTAGTCCAGTCTCTTCCAGCACTCCCCACACCCTCCCCGCCACCGAGAACTGTGATTCCACTCCCTTTCTATGCCCCTGATTCTATTATATTCACCAGTTTATTCTGTCCATCAGATATTTTATTCACTTGATTTTTAGATTCACTTGTTGATAGATATCTATTTGTTGTTCATAACTTTTATCTTTACCTTTTTCTTCTACTTCCTCTTCTTAAAGAATACCTTTCAGCATTTCATATAATACTGGTTTGGCAGTGATGAACTCCTTTAGCTTTTTCTTATATGTGAAGCTCTTTATCTGACCTTCAATTCTGAATAACTTTGCTGGATAGATAATCTTGGATGTAGGTTCTTGCTATTCATCACTTTGAATATTTCTTGCCACTCCCGTCTGGCCTGCACAGTTTTGTTGAGAAATCAGCTGACAATCCTATGGGTGCCCCCTTGTAGGTAACTAACTTTTTCTCTTGCTGCTTTTAATATTCTCTGTCTTTTGCTCTTGGCATTTTATTTATGATGTGTCTTGGTGTGGTCCTCTTTGGATTTCTTTAGTTTGGGATTCTCTGCACTTCCTGGATTTGTAAGTCTATTTCTTTCACCAGGGGGAAGTTTTCTGTCATTATTTCTTCAAATAGGTTTTCAGTATCTTGCTCTCTCTCTTCTTCTGGCACCCCCATAATTCTGATGTTGGTATGCTTGAAGTTGTTCCAGAAGCTCCTTACCCTATCTTCATATTTTTGGATTCTTTTTTCTTTCTGCTTTCCCGGTTGGGTGTTTTTTGCTTCTTTGTATTTCAAATCTTTGACTTGATTCTTGCAATCCTCTAGTCTGCTGTTGGATCTTTGTATATTATTTTTTATTTCAGTCAGTGTATACTTAATTTTTAGTTGGTCCTTTTTCATATCCTCGAGGGTCTCACTAAATTTATCAGCAGTTTCTAGAAAATTATTGAAAAACCTTATAACCGTGGTTTTGAACTCTATATCTAGTCGTTTGCTTTCCTCCATTTCTTTCATTTGTGACCTGTTTCTTTGTCTCCGCATTTTGGCTGCTTCTCTGAGTTGATAGAGTGGCTTTGTGTGCAAAGTGTCCTATAGGGCCCAGTTGCTCAGCCTCCCCAGTTACCTGAGGTGGACACTCTTGGTGCACCCCTTTGTGGGCTGTGTGCAGTCTTCTTTTAGTCAAGCCTTGATTGTTGTTGGTATCACTGGGAGGAATTGACCTCCAGGCCAATTGGCTTTGAGGATCAGTTGTGTCTATGCTGGGAGAACTTCTGTGCTGGAGACACCCTTATGAGACAAGACTTGCTTCAGTGGGGCTTTGGTGCTCACTGAGTCTGCCTCCTGAGTGTGTCTCTTATGGATCTGAGGAATTGTAATCTGGATGGTTACACTGGCTAATCTGACCCCTGGGTACACTGGCTCTTGGATCTCCAAGGAGGTGCTAATTTAGCCCCTGCCCGAGGCCACCCAGCAGGAGCTACAGAGAGATCTACAGATTTCTCTTCTTTTTTTGGGTTTTGGAGGTGCCCAGATGAGGCCCAGCTGTGAAGCAATGCAAGCTGCTGGGGGGCCTTGGGCCTTCTTTTGGATATTCTGGGTCTCACTGACTCAGTTGCAGTTTGTTAGGTAAGTTTAGAATTCAAAGGACCAGGCCATTCATATGCAAAAGTCTATGCGCTCAGCTTGGATGGAGCGGAGCCTCAGGGCGGAACAAACAGATATGGCTTCCCGTCAGCCCTGCCCTAAGAGCCCCTGGGTCTCAGTGTCCCAGGGTAATCGCTGCAAGCACCTTTGAGAGACAGTCGCCCTTGA
The DNA here is from genome assembly GCA_026230045.1 of Corynorhinus townsendii. Taxonomy (NCBI): domain Eukaryota; kingdom Metazoa; phylum Chordata; class Mammalia; order Chiroptera; family Vespertilionidae; genus Corynorhinus; species Corynorhinus townsendii. Next base: position 34,053,409 of record JAPDVU010000008.1, on the reverse strand, counting down.
GTTTCACCCATTGCCAGACAGTCCAGTTTCTCCCCGTATGAGTCTGGGTCCCCAGAGTCTCCCCTGGAATGGGAGTTCAGAGCAGTAGGGAGCTTTTGTCTCCCTCCTAATTGAGAAAGCCAGCCGCATACTCAGTTGCCAGCCCTCTCCGCGCGCGCCTCTGTACCTCTGCCTTCTGCAGCCCCTGTGAGTCTCAATGTGCTTTTCTCTTTCCTTCTAGTTGTAGAATTTCTACTCAGCCAGCCTTCCTGTGGTTCTGGATGATGTCTGTTTTGTCCTTTAGTTGTAGTTTTGAAATTGTTGTGCAAGGCAGCCATCTTGGTTTCTCCCGGTTGTCAAATTTCTTTAGCTTTTTCAAGTGTGGCACAAAATGGTTTTTTTAAGATCTATTTTTTGAGGAAGTGGGAGGATATTTGTTACACAGCAGCTGTAGCAGAAAAACCTCAATGACCGATATTACTATCAATGTGAAAAGGAGAAAAGGGAAAAAGAAAAGAAAGAGGAACCCAGGTCAAAAAAGAGCTGAGAAAGAGCCAGTTATGCTTCCCACAAATGCCTCTTAGTGTCTTCCTAGGCCTGAAATTCCCCATTATTTTTCAGGACCAAGAAGATAACCAAAGAGTTGTCCTTACACTCCTTCTCTTCTAAAGTACAATCAAAATCTTTGTCTCCTTTCAAAAAGCTATGGTAATCAGAAAAGCTTACCAAATCTCAAAAATATCCAAAAGAAAGTTATTCCCTGAGCGGGGGTGGGAAATAGCGATACTAGCACAGCTATTTAGACTGGGGGAATTAAGCATGGGTCCTAAAATAATTGTAATGAGGTCCTCAGCATTCTGTGACTCAGCATGTGTCAGAGGAGCACTCAGGGGTACTGAGCCTGATGATAGTTTGACCAGGAAAAGAAAATGAGGAGCATCTATATATATAAAAGCCTAAGCCAGTGGTCAGCAAACCGCGGCTCGCGAGCCACATGCAGCTCGCAAACCACGGTTTGCCGCTCTGTTGACTAATGAGTTTGCCAACCACTGGACTAGACTAAATGTTACCGTGTATTTGGAAGCCATGAGGATTAGGCAATTGTGGCATATTGTGTGCAAAGAGGTAAAGGGTAGTATATGTCAATGGTTGGCAAACTCTTTAGTCAACAGAACAGCAAACCAATGCAGCTCGCAAGCTGCGCTTTGCCGACCACTGGCGTAAACAATCGTTCAACTGGTAGCTATGATGCGCACTGACCACCAGGGGGCAGATGCTCAACTCACAGAATCGTGCACCAGTGGGGTCCCTAGACCTGGCATGCAGGGGTCAGGCCGAAACCGGCAGTCCGACATCCCCCAAGGGGTCCCGGGTTGCGAGAGGGCACCCAGGCTGAGAGACCAAACCAGTGCACAAACCCATGCACCGGGCCTCTAGTACAGCAATAAATACAAGCTGGCAAGCACTATGTGTCGGTGACTAGAGTTTTCAGGGAGAAACCTATTTTTAGTAGACTCTATTTCAGTAACCTATTTCCTGGGTTCCTTCTCTGCCTGAGTCCTCACCAAGATGTTCTTTCCTTCCTACTCTGCACCACTACAATCCTTGAATACAGGACAATTCCAACACTAAAACCAAGCAAATAAACCCACCCTGTAGAAAACATGCCTTAGTTTGCTCCCAGGAATCCATTTCTCCTTGCTTTCAAATAGTATCTCCAATTTCTCCTCTGTAGTTTGGGAGTGACTGACACCCACCCTTAGCTCCAGGAGTTCACTCAGATTCATTTAAGATTACCAGTCTCCACTAGCCAGAGCAATTAGCTAAAGGATGGGCACGTGACTAAGTCAGGTCAATCAGAGCAGATTCAACTACAGAATCAACTACAATGAAATACCACTTCACACCCACTAGGATGACTATAATAAAAAAAAGTCAGATAAATAATAACAAGTGTTAAAGAGGATGTGGAGAAACTGGAACCCTCATACACTGTTGACAGAAATATAAATGCTGCTGCTTTGGAAAACAGTCTGGGATTTCCTCAAAAGTTAAACACAGAGTTACCATACAACCCATAAATTTTACCCTTAAGTATATACTCAAGATAAATGAAAATACATGTCCATATAAAAATGTACATGCAAATTTATAACAGCATTATTCATAATAACCAAAAAGGGGGGAAATCAATTATTTATGAACTGAAGAATAAACAAAATGTGGCATATGCATATAATTGAATATTATTTGGCAATAAAAAGGGAAGAAGTACTGATACATACTACAATATGGATGAACCTTAAAAATAAGCTAAATGAAAAAGCCAGTCACAAAAGACCAAATATTGTGTGATTTTATTTATATAAAAGGTGTAGGGTAAGAAAATCTATAGAGACAGAAAATAATTTAGTGGTTGCCAGGGCTAAGGGGGAAATGCTGAGTAACTGATAACAGGTATGGGATTTCTTTTTGGAGATATGAAAATGTTCTGAACTTAGATAGTTGTGATGGTTGCAACTATCTATTTGCATTGACTTATACACTTTTAAAGTGAATTCTACGGTATAGGAATTAAATCTCAATAAATTTATGAGGAGAAAATGTTCAATTGCAAGGTTTTATTTGAGCTATCACAAAAATGTCTTTTTACTTCAAGATGTCCCTCATATCAATTCTATTTCTTTATTGTTGTTGGGGTTTTTTTTTACTCAAAGTCAACTGTTCAACAAGCAAATTGCCCATATGCTCAATTCCACCTAAGCATGCTATTCCAAAATGCTGTCTTCCCCTTAGAAAATAGCCCAAAAGCCTATAGCGAAAAGAAACTCCCCTGCAAAAATGAATCACAAAGACATAGAAGAAAACGGGAGAAAAACAACTAGTTGTCATTCAAGATGATTAAAGATTAACTTTTATCTTAATCTGAAAAGTTTCATTCTCAAGTAGAGGGATAATAGGTGAGTACATAAATCTTGATGAGAAGAATGACCTAGAAACTTGGGAAGAACAATAGAGATCATCCCCCTTACTTTACCAAAAGAAATTCTGTGACTAGGGAAGGCATTTCTTTCCCAAGGTTGTTAGCAGGATATAGATCTTCTGACTGCCTGCTATGAGCACTTTTCCTCATACCAAGCCAGGTGTTGTCCAGAACCCCTCAGAGAATCACAGCACAGAGACAGTGCAATGCTGTCAATCAAGAGGCTGTTGAATGCATCATTTTTACTTAAGTTGAACAATTGTCTGGCTAAGGAGTTGTCAAGAGATTTCAACAGGCAGATTTAGGGCCAGATTTGACCAACAGATATATTTTGGCCCACAATTCAATTTGTAAAAAAAAAAAAAAAATTGGTTGCCAATATTTAAAAGTAGGATATTTTGCCCTGGCTGGTATACTCAGTGGTTAGAGCATCAGCCTGTGGACTGAAGGTTTATAGATCCAATAATCAGTTAAGGGCATATACCTGGGTTGTAAGTTGGATCCCCAGCCCAGTCCGGGCGCCTGCGGGAGGTACCAATCAATGTGTCTCACGTCAATGTGTCTCCCTCTCTTTCTACTCCTCCCTCCTTCCCTTATACTCTCTTTCAAAATCAAGGGAAAAAATATCCTCCAGAGAGGATTATCAACAGCAACAAAAAAAAGTGGGATATTTTATAAACAAATCTGGATTTCTTACTCATCCTGAAAAAAAAAAATTTAAGTGAAACATCTAGCAACACTGGGCCAGCATTATCTATGACAACTGGCTGAAGGTAAGTACAGGGTGCCCTTGAAAAAAGGTGTAGATGCTCCTATTCTTCAGAGTCACCAGCACTCTTGCATCACACCCCATCCATTTGACATTACCTGCCTGGCTTTTGTGAGCTTTAAGAATTTGCAAATCCTACTACTATATGCCAATGTTTTCCACCTAGGATGCCCGTCTAAATCCCCTGTAGTGTCCTAAAATGAAGGACCTGGGCTCCATCCCACAGTTCATAAATAAGAATCTTTGAGGTTGCAGACAAAAAAATCTGAATTTGTATATTTATTTATTTATTTGAATTTGTATATTTAAATATCTGAAGTTACTCTGAGACACCTCCATAATCCAGAACTCTTGGAGAAGAGTAGACTTATTCATGCCCACTCTTTCTTTCAGGACAAACAATGACCTTCTCTTCTGGAATGTTGGTTACTCATCATCTCTAAAAATCACCATTGCCCAAATACCATCCTTGGCCCATCCCAGAGAAAGGATCTGGGAGTGGAATGGGAAGGGAGGTGATGAAACCAAGATTCCCCTGACCTCATCTATAGCTGAGTCAGACAGAGCCCAGGCCTGGTGACAAAAAAAGCCAACCCCCCAAATCAGAGATTATTCGATCCTTATCATGGTTGATGGAAGAGCACCATCTGCTTATTTCCTTAAAGGGCCACTGTTTCTAATGTGAATGAATGGCTGGTGGAGAATGAAAGAGCCTAGCAGGAGCTGCATGCATCTGAGATGAGATAGACGCACAAATCTATTCCTTGTTTAAAGATCATGCTGCTAAGAATAGAAATTGAAACACACACTCAAGCGTGTGCACACACCCCCCTGAGGAGGGCCACTGCAGGGCGGGAGAAGGCCACTGCAGGGCGGGAGAAATCCACAGCTTAGCAGAGGATCATCTGAGAGTCACAGAGCAGAAAAACCTCCCTAAGATCTTTGCCACTATAACGCTCATTTTTAACTGATGAGGAAGCAAAGGCCCTGATAGACAAGAACAGTCCCAGCATTGCCTAGAGATAGAGCAGAAGAATGACTGGAACTCAAGCTATCTCCTAGCTTGGGCCTCAACATGGTGCACTGTCTTGGAAGCCCAAGAGCCCAGAAGGCTGAGCAGGGCCAAAGCTACACAACCCTTCTCAGGCATGTCTGTCAAGAAGACTCAAGCAAGGATGTCCACCAGAGAGCATTTTGTAAAATAATGAAAATTTTAAAACTACCTAAACGCTCAATAATAGGGACTTGATTAAGTAAATGATGCTATAGCCATGATATGAAAAATATGTGGCCATTAAAAATAATTTTTATTTCTACCAGAAAACGAGAAGAGTGGGATACAACACATGAACATTTACCATGAGCCTGGCACTGTGTTAATCACTTAAGACATATTATCCAATTTAATCTGCAAATCAACCATCTGAAGTGGGTTCTGTTATGATTTGTATTTTACAAAAACACTGCAGCACAGAGATGTCATAGCTAGTTAATGGCAGAGTGCATATTTGAATCCAAAGGTCTAAGCTTTTGTACTTGACCACCTTGTATACATTAAAAATAAAAATGACTGGCAGGATATTTAGGTATCCTAGGTCATGAGATTACAGGTGAGGGTTTTTTCAGTTTTTCTGTACATATTCCTCCCTCTTACTTTTTTTTTTTTTTAATCTCCATTTTCTCCTACCTCCAATCCCTGATAATCTCTAATCTACTTTCTATCTCTATGTACTTTCCCATTCTGGGCATTTTCTATAAGTGGAATCATACAATATTTGTCCTTTCATGTCTGGTTTATTTCACTTAGCATAATGTTTCAGGTTCCTCGATGTTGTTGCACATATTCACGTGGAATTGTATTCCATTGTAAGGATATACTATGATTTATTTATCCATTCATCTATTGATGATCATTTGGATTATTTCCACCCTTTGGCTATTGTGAATAATGCTGTTATGAATATTTGTGTACAAGTACCCGAGTTCCTGTTTTCAAATCTTTGGTTAAATGCCTAGGAGTAGAATTGCTGAGTTAAATGTAATTCTATGTTTAACATTTTGAGGAACTACCAAACTGTTTTTCATAACAGCTACACCATTTTATATTCCCATCACAACGTACAAGAGTTCTAATTTCTCCACATCTTCATAAACATTTGTAATTTTCCTTTTTTTATTATAGTTATCCTAGGTGTGAAGTGGTGTGTCATTATAGTTTTGATTTGTATTTTCCTAATGACTAATAATGTAGAGCATATTTTTATATGCTTATTTTCAATTCATATATCTTCTTGGGAGAAATGTCTATTCAAGTCCTTTGGCTATTTTTTTGTTTGGGTTGCTTATCTTTTTGTCATTGAGTTGTAGGAGTTCTTCATATATTTTGGATATTAAGCCCTTATCAGATATATGATTTGCAAATATATTCTCCCATTCTGCTTCACTCTCTTGATAGTGTTCTTTGATGCACAAAGTTTTGATTTTAATGAAGTCCAATTTTTTATTTATTTTACATCGGAAAAATAAAAAATTATGTTTATGAACAATTTTTAATGATATGGGTATAACAGAAGCCCAAACTATACATATATGTTGTAGCTATATAAAGCAGTTGTACACATACTATCTATGTAAAAATAAGTGGTAGTTGGACAATCTGGGAGGATTAAGTATTCCAGGAAGACTGAGAAACAGGTCAATACAGAGAGAATAACTATGTTGTCCTCTGTCACTCAGGTTGAACTTAGCAACGGCTGCTTTGTCTCTTTCTTCCCTGCAGCAGCTTTCCAGAAAGAGGCACGCCTGCTGCTCTAAAGGGACTAAGCCCTGAACATTGAGCTTCCTGTAGCACCCGGGCCTGGTTTGCAGAGCTTCAAACCCGTCTGGCTGTGAATAACTCAGAAAAGACCAAAAGAGTGGAATAGAGAAGAGAGAAGTCCTTTTTTTTCTTTCAAATGATAAGCCTACAAAACAGAAGGGAACTTCAAACACAGCCATATGGATTTAGGGTAGACAGCTGGTAGAACCCGATAATAAGGCATGGAAGCTTTTAGAATGCCGTGGTTCCTAGGTCCCATTCCTGCCCCCACAGAATTACACTGTTTCAGGAAAGAACTGAAAGGAAATGCTCTGTGATTGCAGTCTTCCCTCCTGTGCCCCATGGGGCCTGGGATACCTCTTTCTCTCGCAGGTGCAACACCAGTGGTCTGGTGAGAACAAACAAGGTTTTCTTCACGGGCCACTGGCAGCCCTGTAGAGAAAGTTTGAGACATGGCCTCCTAAATGTTAGATGGGAAAGCGGCCTGAGAAACCTTCTACTCCACCCCCCTAAATTAGTCAATGTTGGGGCATTAGGGGATTCCATAGATAGCCCTCTTCCTCACCCAAGTCTGAACCAATTGAGAAATCAGACATAGAAAACCAGCAGATGCAGATCAAAATGTCAGCTATATTACTGATAAGAGCTAGCCTGGAGGATATGACTTAGATCTGAGGTCAAATGGTCTTGCTTACACTGTTGCCAGAATACATTTACCACTGAGTTACAGGCAGGGCTGGAAAGACTGCAGGCCTCATCTTATGGGGATCTGTCTCCATAAAACTTATAGCACATAGTGGAACACAAAATAACTGCCCCTTTGGGTCACACAGGCTCCCCCTCCTACCTCTCCACACACACATACCCCCCCCCCAAAAAAAAAAACACACACACACACAGAGGGAGGAACTAAACTGAGCATGCCCAGATCATCCTTCCAAACTCATTAATTAGATAACTCATACATTCTCCATAGAGAAGAATGAATCCAAGGGGTTGGGTGAGAGGCTAGGAGTCTTAAGCTAGTGATTTTCACATTTTAGTGAAATGAAAGGACATGAATCACCTGGAAGGCTTATTACAACACAGATTGTTGGTTTCCACTCCAGAATCCTGATTCAGTAGGTATGGACTGCAGTCTGATAAATTGTGTTTTTTAACAAATTCTCTGGTGATGTTGATGTTGCTGCTGATGTTATCCTGGGACCACACTTTGAGAACTAATGGTCAAAAAGAATCTCTTCCCTTGGAAACATAAGGAGGAATAAATGTTCTCCTTGACAGTAAGGAATAGCTTGGTTGCCACTGGCAGAAATTCAACTCAAACTGAAATGAAAAGAATGTATTGGTTCATGTAACTAAATGATACTGCTGTTGGTCTAACTTCAAGCAGGACTAGACTCAGATGGAATCTTCAGAACTCTTTCACTCTCTGTATCTCTCAGATGTGTTTGTTCTCTATGACTTTAGTCTTAACCTGGGTTTCCCCTGGTTTTTGTTGGTAAGATAGCTCCACTTACATTCTTTCCCCTAACCCAGTATTTCTCAAACTTCAGGATGAATCAGAATCACAGAGAGGGTTTGTTAACACACAGACTACTGGGCCTCAACCCAGGAGTTTCTGATTCAGTAAGTTTGGGGTAAAACTCAAGAATTGAGAATTCTAACAAATTCCCAGGTGATAGCAAAAGAGTGAAGAATGGATCCTGGGAAGACACAAATAACAGATGTTCACTATTCTTACTTTTGTAGATCAAGGAACTGAAAAGTTGAGTGGCTGGTCTGTTTTATACCATTTACAAGATAAAAAATGTTTCCAAAGGGCATGTTGACACAATAGAAAGAGCCTCGGTTTTAAAGAGAATCTGAGGTCAAATCTCATTCCCACCAGCGACAAACTGAGTGGTTTAGGGCAGATCACTAAACCTCTTTGCTCCTCCTTTTAGTGTTTTAAAATGAGAATCACTGCAGCACCTACTCTCTGGGTGGGATGAGGCTGTGAGGACTTACTGGAACATGGTAGGGTTAGAGAAGAATTAAATAGATGGGAGCTTTAAATTATTTTAAAAGTCAATGTGAATTATTATATACATAAAATTAAAACTATACAGTTACTATTTTTTTGTTTTATGAGTACTATTTTTCACCTAGACAATTGGCAAGATCAAATATGTGAAAACACTATGAAACAAAAATCCAGGGAAACAAATACTTTGGTTCATTGCCAGTGAGGTGCAGCCCATATCCTAGGCCCTATCAATGTATTCAGGGACCCAGTACCCCAAGAAATTCATCTCTTTGCTGGAGAGATTTTTCTGAACTGTGCAAGTCCATTCTGGCCACCAGCAGGCTAGGCCAGGCCAGACAGTTAACACCTACTGCCTCTACTCCCATTTCACACTCCATGCTCCCAGAGCAGGCTTCAGCTAATGACTCTTGGGAAATGCAGCTTCCTCGCCTTGTTTAGAAAAGTCCAGAAGTGCCTGGCCAGCGTGGCTCAATGGTTGAGCATTGACCTATGAACCAGGAGGTCAAGGTTTGATTCCCAGTCAGGGCACATGCCCAAGGGTTGTAGGCTTGATCCCCAGTGTGGGGCATGCATGAGGCAGCCAATCAATGATTCTTTCTCAACATTGAAGTTTCTCTCTCTCTCTCCCTCTCCCTTCCTCTCTGAAATCAATAAAAATATATTTTAAAAAAAGATAAACAAAAAACTGGGAGACTATTATTGTATACACTCTGGCGTCTTTTGAATTTTGAACCATGCAAATGTATTATCTATTGCTTCTTCTGCCACTCCTGGTGCTGCTTGTATGCTCATTTGGTGCGGACCTGGTACCTCTTTTGTGAAGTGGCAGCTGAGGAGACTCTGGCGCTCGCCGTGGCCGACGAAAAGCCCAAGGGTTTGTCATGAGGCAGATCAGATTCTGATTTGATGGGCAGCCAATCAATGAAACAGACACACCTGCACAGTTGGAAATGGAAGATGAAGATACAATTGATGTGTTTCAGCAGCAGACAGGAGGTGTCTACTAAGAAGAGAACCTGCTACTTGACTCCAGAACTCTGTTCCTCCAGGCCAGGACATTCTCAGAAAACTGCAATTTGGTTTCAACACATCTGACTGCTACAGTATAGTTTTTTTCTATTCTTTCATTTCCCCCGTCCCCATTCCTTTATTGTACATAAAGTAACTGATGTATGTGCACAAGCATTTGCTTTTTTTTAACTAAATGGCCAATGGTATGTTTTGAACTACATCAAATAGAAATGGGATGGAAAAAAAATACTGGTTCTGTGAAAAACACCCCTTTCTCCATTAGTGGCATGCTCATTCAGCTCTTATCTTTATATTCCAGTAAGTTATTTTGCTCTCACTGTTTAACAAAAATAGAACAACCTAAAAATTCTTGCATACCTTGTTTGATTGGAGAATTTTAATGTTTTTCATTTATCATTGTAAAACTTAGGACAATTTTATAACTTTTTTGTACGCAGCTGTTACAAGTAGGGCAATCTGTCTTTGAGTGAATTACTCTAAAAAAAAATGAATCCTAGATAGTTTTCCCTTCAAGTCAAGTGTCTTGTTTAAATAAACTTCTTGTTAAAAAAAATGTATTATCTATTCAGAAAAACAAATTAATTAATTAAAAACTTTAACATGAATGTGGGAAAAAAAGGATTTTTACACTCAGTAAGTTATTTAAGAGTTAGTCTTTTCAGAAACACTTTTATTTTTATAACATTAACTATCATTATGAGTAACTACAAACACTGCATACCACAAAGCTACAAGTTGCAACATATCCAAAAAATGTATATGAATGGCCACCTAGAGTTATCTTTCTTTTCTTTTTTAAATATATTTTTTATTGATTTCAGAGAAGAAGGGGGAGATAGAGAGAGAGAGAGAGAGAGAGAAACATCAATGATGAAAAAGAATCATTGACCAGCTGCCTCCTGCACGTCTCCCATTGGGGATCAAGCCTGCAACCCAGGCATGTGCCCTGACTGGGAATCGAACTGTGACCTCCTGGTTCATAGATCAATGCTGAACCACTGAGCCATGCCAGCTGGGTGGCCAACTAGAGCTTTAAAAAGTATAGGCAATGCAGTAATTAACCTGGGAGATAGAAAAAACAAGACAGGGAAGGTTGTTGAAGAACCCAAAGTCACACTTGGGGACTCTCTCCTGTCCTGTGAAATCTCCCTATAAAGGTGGGAGCTTTATATGTACATTCTCGTGCGGGCCCTGCAGCTATCATCCCAATTTCACAGGTAAGAAGACTAAGGCTTGGGAAGCTGAAGAGACTACCTAAGTAGAACCTCAATTTCATCCCAGGTCTGCTTGAACCCAAGCAAAATATATACCAACATCCCCTCAGTGCTATCTATTAAAGATGCAGACCTTGATTAGAGCTTTGAAAAAAGTGATCACATTTTAGAGTTACAGTCACCAAGGTCCATGCCTGAAAGTAGACTAGTGAGCAGGAGGGAAAGCCATTTCCTCTTTGGCCTCACTGCACAGATTTTCATGCCAGAGGCAAAGCACAGGGACCGGCAATGGAGTTCATCATTCATATCTTTCTGTGACTGGAGCATGCCAGCACCTGGCCATGCTGCAGGGCAGGAATGTATTAAAACTGATTTGGAAAATATTTTTTGACAAACATTTAGTTTTGCCTTTGCAGTTGCTTACTCAGTGCCTGGTACATTGAAGTTCTCAGAAAATATTTACTGAGAGAATGAATGAACTAGTGATTGGGCAGCATAGTGTGAAGTAATGCTGGAAGTCCAAAGGGGTAAAATACAGTCCCAAGTTATAACTCAGTTGAGAAAACAAGACAAAAATACCACAATGTTTAGCTAAGAGGAGAAGCCAGGACTATAAGTAAGGCCTCAGTGCCAAATGAAGCCTGAGCTACAGAAAATCAGAGGTGAGAAATAGCCCGTAGGCTGAAGTGATGGAAAGATGACATATGGAAAAGCAGAAATAAAAGGCATTCTGGGGAAGAGAGTTTCTAGTGGAGATATAGAATAAGCCCAATATATTTTTGTTGTTAATTTTCACCTGAGGATATTTTTTCCCATTGCTTTTCAGAGAAAATGGAAAGGAGGGGTGGGGGGGGGGGCGGGGAGAGAGAGAGAGAGAGATCAATGTGAGAGAGACACATCAACTGCTTACCTCCCACATGCTCTGATTGGGGCTGGGGGAGGGGGTGGGGAGGGAGTTTGAACCTGCAACTAAAGTACATGCCCTGACTGGGAAATGAACCTGAGACCCTTTGGTGCTTGGGCCTACATTCTAACCACTTAGCCTACCAGCCAGGGCAAGCCCAATATCTTGAGGCACATGAGAGAACTACAGGATTTGAAATTGGATAGAACCAGGGTTTGAATTCCATGTCTACCTCTTATTGATGAGCACAGTTACTTAACCCCTCTGATGAGGATAATGCTGGGGCTCCAGAACCAGACTGAGATATTTGCACTCTACAGCCTCCACTGGGGGACATTTTGGATCCTTGGTCTTCAGGATCTTGTCCTTTTGTGAACCCTTGTCTAAAGTCAGACCAGAGAGAAGGAAGACTATGGGCAGGAAAGAGGATAGATTTTTCTTTATGCCCCTGAGATCCTCCAGACCTAGAGCCAACTGGAGAATCATGGGCAAACTGGGGTCCCTAAATGGAATGGGAGGCCTCACCAGATACATGGGATAGGCCAAAGTTGGATGGGATGGCCATGTGGAGGGAGATCTCCAATTGCAACCCGTGACATCATCTCAGCCTCTGCCAGTCACTCCCACAGCCTCAGTGGTCACTGATTCAGGCTGCAGGCCTAAGACCTCCAAAGCCCCTCCTCCAACAGGGTCTTTGTTCTCTCCCTTGGCTTCTTGATCTTTGAGTCTTCTCTTTGTTTCTATTTCAGTCTCTATTTCAGGTTTTTTGTCTCTATTTCAATCGTTCCCTGTCTCTGCTTCTCTGTCAGTTGTCTCATGTTCTTTCTTCATTTTACTCACATTTCTCTCAATAACAAGCCCCAATATTGCTTGCATTACTGGAATCCAAAACAAAGCAAAACAAAAACCCAGAAGCTTGGCTTATTCACAAAAGCATATTGATCCAGAAGCCAGTGTAATCATTTAGATTCATACTTTTATACAATACCCAAAAATATATCTCACAAGATTAAAGAGTTAAACACACAAAAGCCAAATCACAGAAAAACTGGCAGGAAATTGAATTGACTATCAGATCTTTGGAGGGATCTGTAACTTTTAAAGCAGTAAGCAAAAGAAGAAATCACAAAGGAAAAGATGAACAGATTTTACTACATAAAAATGTGAAGCTTCTATACAAAAAATAAAAAGATGAAAAAGAAAAAAACAGATGAAGAAAAATGTTTGCAATAACATTCAAAGAATGACTAAATTATATAAAGTTCATATCATAAAAAGAAAAATTAAAGCTTGAATAAACAGCCATCTCCCATAAATAGGACTATAACCATAAATCAACATAAGGAAAAATGCTTAGTTTAATATTCTCAAGTACATACACATTAAAATACTAAAAGAAACCATTTTCCAGTCATTATACCAGCAAAAATTAAAACAATGATAATACCCAGTGCTTGTGGTTAAGTAAATTTACACAATACTTTTGGAACACTCTTTGGCAATAATTATCAAGAAACTTTAAACTATTTGTACCTTTGTCCCTTAATTCCATTCCAAGGGATTTGTCCTAAGGCAGCAGATTTTAAACTATGCTACTTGCAACCTCACAAGTTCGGCAGAATTGTCTGTGGGACTGCTAGGAAGGATGCGTATTAGTCAGGGTTTGTGGCTATGAGCAAGAGAAATTAACCCTATTATAAGCAAAAAGTCAATGCACTGGAAAAACAAAACAAAACAAAAATTCAGAGGCTCACAGAATCAGCCATACAACAAGGTTCTGAAAACTGGCAGGAAACAAGAGAATTCCAGAGGGCTAAGCAGCTGGAACCACCCACAGGTCACAGAGCCAGAACAATCAGGTGCATATGGCACTGCTGCTGAGAGGAAAATGACCCCTGATCACCTGACACAGTTACATACTCAGGGTTCAAAAACCTAGGAGAGAATGCCTGATTGACTAGACCTAAATCGTATGCCTCAGATTTTGCAAGGAAGTAGGAGAGGGGAGGCTAAAGAATCTGGGGGTTTGACTTCTTAGTGGGAGATGGGAATTATCTCCCAAGTCTACACACATATGGGGAGTCCCCCAAAATGGAAGCCTTAGGGAACTAATTGCAAGATGACATGGGTGCTAGACAGATGGAAAGCAGGAAATATCTTCTACTGGGTGCAAAGGTGCTGACCACATAAACCTCTAAGCTCCTATCCTCACCTCAACCAAACCACTCCACCTTCCTCAGCTTTTCCAAATAGGCTCCCAGGCACTATTTTTTTTTTTTTTTCAGAGCCTTTGCTAGGCAATAGTGGCACTATTTTATTTGAAGGACATTTTCTGCAGCTCCAACACATCTGAGAAGCCCTATGACAGCAGCAGGAAGGCTAGTTTAATACACATTAGCAGTTCTCTTTTTCCTTGCTGCCTTCAAATAAAGAGGTTGTGAGGACATTTGCTTGTGTAGTCTCCCTTACTGGAGGGGGTGGCCACATAACATAATTCTAGCCAAAAAGACAGAAGTTTATGCCTGCGAGGGATGATTCTGGGATGATAAACACAAAAAGGCAGACCTGACTGGTGTTATCTCTTCACCTTTTCTGCCTTGAATGCTGATGTTATGACCAGCGAGCGATTCTGCAGCCATTTTGAGAACATGAACATGAGAAAAAGGCCACGGGAACCAAAGCCAGCAGTCACCCACTTCAGAATTACTTGTTGTATGAGAAGCTTTCTGTTCCTTGCAGCTAAAAACATTGCTAATTGATAAGCCCGTAAGAGAAAAACTTTTTAAAAGTATAAATGTGTATTGATATGTTGTTTATTACAGAATTTTCCAATTTGGTAAAAACAAACAAATTAATTAAATATTTTCAATGTCTAACTATAGGAGATTACTTAAATAAATTACAGTCTATCCCCTGGATGAACTGTTATGCCTATATGAAACTGGGTAAGTATGAAGTCTTTATATGCATATGACATAATAATTCAAACACTAGAATACATAATTTTATCAATGTTATTATTACTATGCTAGGGGCCCAGTGCACGAATTTGTGCACCTTGAAAGGAACTGTGGAATGCAAGGCTGCAGTGGGCACAGGGGCAGGTCTCAGCCTGTCCTCCAGACTCCCACCTGGCCCCTCCTGCTGCGGACCCTGGTCCCCTGTCTGCTAGCAGCCCTCCTCCTGCCGCCACTGCTCCCACGCACTGACAGCGCCGGCTCCACTTGCACCCACTGGCAGCGCGGAGCAATTGGGGCCAGCACCAGCAGTGGGTGCGAGTGGCAGCTACTGCCCCTATCACCCCTCAGGAGCAGGGGGAGGTGGAGAAGCTCTTAGGGGTGATTGGGACCAGCACTGGGTGCAAGTAGTGGCTCTGGCAGCAGGTGTGAGGGGGACCAGTGCTGGCAGCAGGTGCAACTGCTGGGAGGGACCATGGTGTGCAGGAGCAAAGAATTTTCAGTGACCACCAGAGGCTCGCCCTGATGACCATGACCAGTGCCTCACCTTGTTCTGGCGCCTCCATTCATCTGCTCCACCATCCCGCCACATTCAGCACCCACCATGTTCCACTCCTGCCCCCTGGTGGTCAGCACACTTCATAGAAACTGGTTGTTCAGTTGTTCCACCATTCAGTCTGTTTGCATATTAGCTTTTTATTATATAGGATATAACAGCCCAGTTACCTTACAATAGCCACTATCCCTTTTTAAGAAACTGAATCACCCAAGTGTTAGGTCACTTCACAACCAACATTCCACTTGCTAAGACCACATTCCAGTTGCTGATACCATTATCTTTCCCTTCCAGACAGTCCCAGGATCTGGATCTGCCCAGAGAGTTCCCCACTGAGAAAGCCCTCCTAGAGTCCTTTAAAACCTCTGACTTCCCATCCCTGGGTGCTGGAGCCATTTTGGGACTCAGCCCATCTGGTCTCCAGATGACCTAGTAAATTTATAAGTCCTTACCACTTTTGGTCTCATGAATTCCTCCTTCGGCGACCCTAACACCAAGCACCTACTTGAGCAGAGTAGCCCTAAACAACCACATTCTATTACCCTCCTCTCCACACAGTTGATTGGCTCTGGGATGAACAACTGATCCAGACTAGCCAACATCTTCTGAGATGCTTTGCTATAAAATTCTGCTCAAAGAGGATGAACTGGGCCATTAGGGTTTTCATTCTTTGGAATCAGAACTGGCAAATACCAAGAGACCCAGGAAAACCACATCAGGACATCAGGGGCCGAAGCTTAAGATACTTAGACCATGACATCAAGGACAGGAATGAGAGGCTATGAACACGTGTGTTATCAGGAACCAGAAAATATTTGGCTGAGAAAAGATGCAGAGTAGAGTGTGAGGAAGTCAGCCAGGTAAATGGAGAGAAAAGAGGTAGACGCAGCAAAGAAGCAAAAGCATAAAGAGTAGCTGACTTAGATAAATGGCAGAGTGTTACAGTGAAGATCAACTAATCCACTGAGTCTGGAAAACTACCTTAAATCCAGAACAATTGTCCAGCTCCAGTACAACAGGCCTTGCTGAACTGCGGCCCCTTTTGCTGAGTTTCGGTGCGACACTTTTCCCTTTTAGCTAGACTCTGTGGCCTATATGAGTATGCATTCCTGGGAATTATAACAGCCTAACAAAGGTCTAAATGCAATCATGAAAAATTCTCTTTACATATGAACAGGAACATGAGCAAAAAGGGAGTTTGTGGGTGCTTTATCTTTTCAGGAATTCATTATTATTGCTCTAATGTTGTTTTTACATTAAATAAAATTATGTTTTAAAACCACTATAGAACTGCTGGAGGAAAGCTTTAAGTGTGTGCATACTGTTTGACTCTATAATACTACTTTCAAGAATTTAAGATATTCTATATTAAAGGTAATGCTAGAACATGTAAATTCTTTTTTCAAATGTATTTTTATTGATTTCAGAGAGGAAGGAGAGGGAGAAAGAGAGAGAAACACCAATGATAAGAGAGAATCATTTATCGGCTGCCTCCTGAATTCCCCACACTGGGGATCAAGCCTGCAACCCGAGCATATGCCCTTGACCAGAATCAAATCCAGGACCCTTCAGTCTCCAGGCCAATGCTCTATCCACTGAGCCAAACCAGCGAGGGCAGGACCATGTAAATTCTTGAATACTCATCACAATATTGTCATAGTAGAAAAAAAAATGAAAGTCACTACTAGTAAAATGCCAAACAAGAGTATCGTTTAAGTAAATGACAATATATCCACAATGGGATGCTGTAGAACCATTAAAAATCACATTGGGGAAGAATGCCATTAGGCAGAGAAAATGTTTATGATTTACTGCTAAGAAGAAAAATAAAATCCAACCAAACAAACAAACAAACAAAAAAAACCCTGCAAAATAGTAACTATTTTTGGTGCCTTTTCTGGGTAGGGAACACAATAAATGCTATTATAGGCCTAACAAATACTACCAGGAAAGGACAGGCACTAACGTGTTAACAGTAGTTGTCCTTGGATTGGGAGGCTGGGATGATTAGAATACATTTTTGTACTTTTCCTTTATGCACTTCTGCTTTTTTCATGTTTTTCTGTATTGGCTACCTTATTTATGTAATTAAGAAGGCGAGGGGAGGCTTCCCCCGCTTCCCCCCCCCCCCTTTTTTTTTAAAGAGAAATCTGCTGAGTGTCTGTGCCTAGGGAGCCAGCCATGGCCACAATTCCCAACATCTCCCACAGCCCCCGAGCTTGGGGAAACCTAGACAACGAACTAAATCAAAGACTTTCGCTCTCAGAGCCCAGTGCGCAGGTAACAGTAACACCAGAGGACAGGAGCAGGGGTTGGGGAGATCTGAAGAAGCCCAGGACGGCGGGCAGCATGGGGCCAGCAGCAAGCCTACGTTTGCAGAACAATCGCCCCCACCCCTGCCAGGCTGGCCGGGAGACTCGTGACTCTGGAAGGGCCCTGAGCTGGGGCGCGCGTGGGGGCAGGGAGCCGTCACCCCGGTGCCACGGGCCCTGCTGACAAGGGTGCTAACAGGCTGTGCTCACAGAGGTATGAAGCTTTAAGCCTGTGAAAGGCCAAGCCAACTAGGTGGAAGCGGCTCTGCAAGCCATGGGCGCCGCCTGGGCCTGCTGAAAGCTGCCTGAGCACTGGGAGCCATAAAAGAAGTGGGGCTCTGGCCAGGCCGCCAGCAGCCAGAGCTACTGGCCAGAGAGAAACAGTCATGGCGCAGGCCGGGCTCACAGCGAGTGCTTCAAGCCCAGGAGCCCAGGGCCCTCCTTGCCTGCTTTAGTTCTCCCCTCCATTTCCACCCAGAGGGCTGTGGATCTTATTTTAAAAAGACAAAAACGAAGAAATTACAGTGACACAGAAAAATATGTAAATAGGAGTCAGAGTACTTAGAGGTGACTCGCAACTGACGTGACCATGAGCAGGTCCTCTTTCTGCTTCATGCCTCAGTTTTCCCATCTGTAACTTGGGATAATTACAATATTTTCCCCAATAGTAGCTATGAATCCTATTAAGGAAAACAAAAATGATATGAGAAAGGATATGTCAAAACTGCTTCATCAATTATGAAGGACTAAGCTAACATCACTCCCGTTTCATCATCATTTTGAGTGTTATTTGTATTTAAGGGTAACTCACCACTTTCCACTTCCCACAGCTCACAATGGAAGACTACACAGAGAAATGGTCATTTAGACGTAAGAAGGAAATGAGATCCAAAGCAAAGGAGAACACGTACCTGCCAGTATAAAGATCAATAAAATGTTCTGAATTTCACAACAGAAAAGCTATAAAAGGAGTCATGATGAAATATGTTGTTTTCATTATTGGAAAAGAAGATTAGTACAGAGGAGAAGGTTAAGCAGGTTAAGTGTCTTCAGAGAAAATAGAATGTTCTCTAAATCCACATTGCCCAAGTATTGGCCGTTTCCATAACAACCTCATGTGTGTTTTGCTGTATCTCTAGGCCACATGTATTTTGATTAATGAATACTTTTTCTAAGAGCCTAAGAAAAATTATTTCCTACATAAAATATATTTCCCCTAATACACTATATTTTATTTTTAAAATATATTTTTATTGATTTCAGGGAAGGAAAGGAAGAGAGAGAGAAAAGTCAATGATGAGGGAGAATGGATCGAGCCCACAACCCCGGCATGTGCCCTGACCGGGAATCAAACCGTCACTTCCTGGTTCATAGGTCGATGCCCAACCACTGAGCCATGTTGGCTGGGTTATACTCTATTTAAAAATACATAACCAATAGAGTTGCAAGTATTCTTCCTCTAACCACCTAAGATCATCTAAGAGGCCACTTAAGATGTACATGTGCCCAGTACCTGTGAGCTGTGTGTACCAAACTGAAAACAACTCTCCTTGTTTAATTAGCACACCCTATAGAGCCCATCATGGCAGATCCACATTGACTGAGATCCTAGTTATCACTGGGGCCAACTTCCTGGACCACCTCCAAGGAGAGTGAGGCACCACAAAGGAACAAGATCTGTCCAAGATCACACATCAGGGAAGGAACAGGCTAAGGCCTCCTGACCTTGAATCCAGTACCCCAGGCTCCCCTTTACCCGCTGTCTCTCCTTGGGTCCCCCTCCCCATCATCCTGGTTGACTCCTGTTAAAGTTTTGGACAGTCTCTAAAGAGTCATAAGAAATAAGCAAAAGAGTGATAGTAAGAGTTTGCTACAGTGACAATTGGAATGGAAGGACACAGAGTAGAGGCATGAAGGCCTATTAGGAGGCTCTTGCAGTAATACATTAATGTGCCCATGACTGGTTCTATGAGGAGGGGAATTGATGCAATTTGGGTGACTCCCCAGAACCACCTCAGATTTTTCTCCCTGTCTCTTTCCCTAGATTATGAACTCCAGATGGAAAGAGCTGTGATTTAGGAGGTTGGTGTGGGACCATAGGTATAGAGGTGGAGTCTTCTAGACCTCACTGTAACAAGTAGTTAGATGGTAAATAAGCTTTGGACAAATTGCACAGGATAATGAGAAGTGGCCAGAGGAAGGAAAGAACTACTGGTAGGCTGCAGCTTCTGGTGGGGCAGTTTGTGCCCTGAAGGCAGGGACCCTGCAGAGGAGGTTGCCCAGGGTCCCCAGCTGAGGCTGAGCCAGCAGAAGAAGGGAGGCTGTTTAAATGGGCTCCTAGAACAGCTCCCTTTCACAATTTGTCCACTTGAAGGGCTACCTGCTTGTAGTATACCCTAAGGTGGTATATGTGGTAGCAGGGCCTCATTATGGGCCCCAAAGAAAGTTATATCAAGGACTTTAAAGTGATAACCTGAAACTCAGGTGGTCCCTTTGGGCCAGGTAAAGATGTATTTCCTTCACCCAGAACTCCACCCCCGCAGGGCCCCTGCTGAGCCATGAATAGAGCTGCTTGGACTAGTAAAGACAACCTGCAGAGCTCATTCAAAGCAAAGCTCTAACACAGATTTGAGTTGGGAAGAGTGCTGCAGAGACCCCACAAAGTCTAGTAGGCATGCTTCCAACCCTCAAGGGAGAAAAGGGAAATGCCTTGTTGTCTCCCATAGCCTCTGTCAGGTGCTGCTGCTTGAGAGGCTGTGGGCTGAAGGAACAAGTCCTGGATTAAGAGCCAGAAGGCTGTAGTTCTTGCTCTGGCTCTGTGTGATGTTGGGCAAATCACCTTGCTACTCTGGGCTTCAGTTTCTCCATCTACGCAATTATTTTCCTCATTTTTGTCCTGCTGCAAGAATTGGGAAATTTAGGTTCTGAGGTCAGACAGACTTGGTTTATAGTCAAGTTCTTCCCAAAGGAACTCAGAGTTCAGTAGAGGACACAGACACACAAACAAAGATATACAATAGAGACTGGCACAAAAGCAATAATCTTGCTTCTTGCTCAAGCCAGCACAGACAGTGAGTGGCAGAGTGAGGACTAGAACGCAGGGACTGGACTCTAACATAGAAACATATCAAATCAATAACCGCACAAATAATTAATGCAATGTTTAATCATAAAAGTGACAGATGTGAAGGAAAAGTAGAGGAGGTTATGAGAATGCACAACAGATTATAACACAACATATAAGCCATGTTAAAGATTTTGGACTTTCTCCATTAAGCAAAAAGAGTGATAGTAAGAGTTTGCTGCAGTAAAAACTGGATTGGAAGACATAAGAGCAAAAGCATGAAGGCCTGTTAATGATGGCAATGACATGGGTCAGGGTAATGTAAGATTAGACCAATGGGACAGAACTACCAGGACTCGGTGAAAGAGGGAAGGGAGAGGACAATGTTAAGGCTGACCCCTGTGCTCCTGGAATGAGCAATAAGCTGAATGATGGTGCCATTTACTTAGAGTGAGTATGAGAGGAAGAGTAGCTTTTGGAGGAAAATATCTTATTTTGACTTTGACCATTTTGGGTTTTCTAGTTTGGGGGTGGTTGTTTTGGTCTGGGCAGACTACGTTTGCTTGTGACTTTGAGAAAGCAGTTGGTTGGATACATGAGCCTCTTGGTCAAATTGAGGAGTGGGCTTTGGAGTCAACCCAATGTGGCAACTGAAGCCACAGTGGACAGGGAGCAGTAGCTTTCCAGGCCCTCAAGAGAGTTGATAGTAGATTGAGCACAGGCTTTGCATGACACCTACTGGTTTCTCTTCCCTCTTTACCACCAGCCATGTGACCTTGGGCAAATTTCTTTATCTCCCTGAGCATAAGACTCCTTATTTTAAAAATGGAAAAGATTTTACCTACCTCTCCAAATTATCACGAGATTTATGCTATAGTACAATTTGAAGTTCAAAAGTCTCTTCTACTATATATGAAGGTATTTTCAGACAAGCACCTGTTATTATATCTTACAAGCATGGTGTGAAGTTTAATACCAATACAATTTATTTTTTTTAATATATTTTATTGATTTTTTTACAGAGAGGAAGGGAGAGGGATAGAGAGTTAGAAACATTGATCATCTGCCTCCTGCACACCCCTTACTGGGGATGTGCCCACCATCAAGGTACATGCCCTTGACCAGAATCAAACCTGGGACCCTTCAGTCCGCAGGCTGACACTCTATTCACTGAGCCAAACCGGTTAGGGCCCAATACAATTTATTTGAATCAAAGAATATATCCAAAGCACTCGTCATAGCAGAGAGATAGTATAGAATACATTTTTACACATAGACAACCCTGGGTTCAAGCCTGGGCTTAACACTTTCTAACTGCATGACTTTGGGCAATTATTTAAAGCTCTCTTTTCTGAAAAATTGGGAGAATAATAGAATCATCCTCATATGATTGTTATATGGATTAAATGAAATAATGATGTGAAGTACCTTGCACTTATCATGTGCTCAAAAAATGCTAGGTATTGCTATTGTCCAACATAAAGTGTCTGGTACACAGTGATTATTCATTACATTTTTCCCCCTACATCCTCCTCATCACTCCTGCACCCTCCACAGGTCTATCTGCACTCATTTTAGGTGCTCAGACATTGGTCTGTTCACAGAAGAATCAGAGCTCTCCAATTCCTCACAGCACCCCCAATTCAGACCTCTCTACAGCAATCTCTTCTCCCCCTTCACTAACAAGCATGACAGATAATATAGGACATTGTCACATTGTTCTCAAGTACCAGCTCCCCTCCCTCACTGAGAATATAAGAGACAGAGGCTCTAGGCCATATGCTCACATCATCAGCTATGTTTCCATGACAACCAGTCCAGCATAACTAGATGTTTCAGCAGGGATGAGCTGTGACACCCAGCTCTCCACAGGATGTAGCTGACTAGCTATTGTTGTATTTTTTGCATTGACCTAAGGGCTAAAGTAGACTAGACATGACTCTTAGGGGTGGGCAAGTTTCTGTTTACCTAAGTAAGAGACTGGATTTAAGAATGCATTTGGCTATCCATTGCAGGAATAACTGCTTTAGCTGTCATGAGCTAAAAGAAATCTAAATCCAAAACAAAAAAATGCCACAATATAGGACAGTCTATTAGTATAGGAACAAAATAAAGATACAGATCTAATTCTTCCTAAAAGGGTCATAGGAAGGTCATAGAAGCCTTTATTTTACTAAATAGAGGAAGAGAAAGCATAGAGACCTGTTAGCAAACTGTTGCAAAATCCATAGAAGAGATGATGAAGTCTGAATTAAGTTAGTGATGATAGGGATTGGTGTGGGAGTTAAGGAGGTATATAAAGGAAATTGGAGATAAATTGTCATTGACGTTAAACACACAGATGGATTGGCTAGAGTGCTACTTAGATTTCTTATTTTTATATATGAATAAAAGGGTTTTGATACCACCTGAGCTGAAGGATATCACAGGAGCAAATTTAAAGGAACTGATGGTTAGCTCAATTATGTAAATATTGAGTTGAGGGACCATGGTATATCCAGGTAGCAAGGCAATGTAGAGGCTAGAAGATCAGTAACAGCAAGGAGCTGGGAGTCATCAGAATGGGCGGGATTGGAGAAAACCAAAGGAATGGATGAGCTCACCCAGAGCAAAAGGGAAGTGTGCCAAGGACAAAACTCTGGGCGAGAGGCACTTAAGGAATGGGGCATGGCTTTTTCAGTGGAAAAGATGGGTTCGGAGAAACCAGAGCGGTAGAAAAAGAACCAAGGGTGGGTGGTGTTACAGAAGCCAAGGGAAGAGGATTTCAAAAGAGAATGTTAAATCCTACAGAAGACCGAGGAATATAAGGGATTGGTTTCAGCTTGAATGACTTTGATGGGAACAGTGAACAAATGTGGTCACGGCAAACTTTCTAGAAGTCTGACTGTGAAGGGGAGTAAAGAGATAAATGAGACATCAGAGGTAGGTGAGGGGTGAAGGAGGACTTCATAAATGTGGAATGAAGCTTGAGCATGTCGGAAGGCTAAAGGAAGGAGCCAGGGAGATGCTATCTTCAACCTGCCTTTCCCAGATATAGGCCAGTTTTGGAGCAAACTCCGGGAAAGCTAGAGTCTCTCCTCCCCCAGGGCCATTCCAGAGGGCCCCTGGGGATGGCTCCTTCACAGGGGCCCTCCAGGTGTCCCTCAGCTTCTGCTCCTTTGATGACATTCATCCACAAATCTTTATTGTTCTTGGAAGATTCAAGGAAATCAATTATGATCTCAAATTACTACAAGCTTACTAGGAATTATGCAAAATACCAGCTGTCTCCCAGATCACCTTATTAGAGCCTTTAGGCTGGTAATTTCATGGAAATGACTCAGGCAGAGTTAAGCTGCCTAGCAGGGAGCCTTTTATACCAGGCATTTGTCTTCTACTAGTTTATCTTCTTTCCCTCCTTTGGGGCCAGCCCAGTTGTCTTTAAGCCAAACTCTTTGGGAACTGCACTCTCAGGCTCCCTACTTCCTTCAGACTTTGAACGACCTTAGCCCTGGCCAGCATCTCACTGTCCATTCCTTGGTGGCTCCATCTGGACTCTGAGCAAAGATTAGGGATGCAGCTTGGTAAGGTTAGGAGTATGTGACCTGAAAGAGATCCAGGAAAAGCTGTCAAGACTACGCAGTTCCCAACAGAACCTGGGACATGAAACTATTACCCTCACAGCCCCAGTGGGACACATAGTGAGGTTTTGGCTTCCCTAGAGAATTCACCTGCCTAACCCCAGGAGGTTACTCTCAGAGTCATGTTATTGCTTCACTACCCTATTTCTCATCCCCATCATTGGCTAATTGGGCCAGGGTGGACATTAAGCCCAAGAGCTTTTTCCATAATCTTTTGTACTGCAGAATCCCAGTATTTCCACTGTATCTAGTACAAAGCAGGCACTTGGTAAATATTTCTCAAATCCCTTTTTTTGCCTTTGCATTCACCACATGCTGTTTGCTTTACCAGAAAGGCTCTTTCTCCATCCTCATCATTTAGCTAATACCTACTCATCCTTCCAAGCTCACCCAAAACATCAACTCCATGAAGCCTTCACTGATGCTCCACCCCTGGTCTGTTCTGCACCATTCAGAGCTTACCTCTGAGGAGAACTTTGCACTCTGTATTGTAAATATTTTCTTGTTCACCTGCTATATCGGCCTCTCCTTTGATAGATGGTTAGATAGATGGATAGATATCCTAATGCACTTGAGATTCATTCCTTTTCCTTGCCAAATAATATATCATATTTTGTTTATCCATTTCCCAGTTGATGGACATTTTGTTTGTTTCTACTTTTTGACTATTATAAATAATGTTGCTGTGAAATTTTCTGTACAAGTTTTTGAGTAGATGTACATTTCCATGCCTCTTAGAATTGCTGGGTCATATGGTGCCTCTATGTTTAACCTTTTGATGCACAGTAGGACTGTTTTCCAAAGCAGCTTACCATGTTATATTTCCACCAGCAGTGTATGAGCATTCCAGTTTCTCCACATTCTTGGCAACACTAATTATTTGTCTTTTTTATTATAGTCATCCTAGCAGATATGAAGTAGCATCTTATTGTGGTTTTGATTTGCATTTCCCTATTGATTAGTGATGCTGAGCATTTTTCATGTGCTTATTGGTCATGTGTATATCTTCTTTGGAGAAATGTCTATTGAAGTCTTTTATCATTATATTAATTGGGCTGTCTTTTAATTATTGATCTGTAACTGTTCTTTATATCATCTGAATACAGTCTCTTATCAGATATATTATTTGCAAATATTTTCTCCCATTCTGTGGGTTGTCTTTCTACTCTCTTATTAATGTTCTTTGAAGCACAAAAGTTTTACATTTTTCTGAAGTCCAATTTACCTATTTTTTCCTTTGGTTGCTTATGCTATTGATGTTGCATCTAAGAAGAGTTTACCTAACCCAAGGTCATGAAGATTTATTCCTGTTTACCTCTAAAAGTTTTATAGTTTTAGCTCTAACATTTAGGTCTACGGTCTATTTGGAGTTTAAAAAGTGTAATCTTAAATTCAGTATAAATTTCATCTCCTCCCCTCCCTCACTCCAGGCTTAGGTTGGAAACTTGATTGCTTAGAGTGGAAGTAGGGGGTGAAATCTAGCCCAAAAACACCTCTCCTCCTTGCTAGTGGGGAGGCTTTTCCACCATCCACATTTTGTTTCAAAATGAGAGAACTCAATTACTATGACAGTCTTCATTTATTTACTCTGTCCACTGAAAGCAAATTATTTGATTTGTAAATGTCTTAATTTGACTGGCTCTGATTAGAATCCTTCTGTCGGTTATTGTTGCTTCTTTGGCTGTCAGTGAGTGACCACTGATGACCTCTCTGAGGCAGATTTCCAAAAGTAGGCTCTCTCGTGGAGAGCATGTGTGAGTTCTTTGGGAGGGAATTGCAGGAACCGCCTTCCTCACTTCAGAGTTGTCTCACGATCAGTCAGAGTCCAGGCAGGAAACAGACTCCACATTCAAAAGAATAACTGAAGAGACTCTAATGTTGGAATGTTGACAGAGGAGTGGACAAGGTTAGGGGAACCAACTAGGATGGCTAAAGCACCCAGGGATAGTCAGTGGCGCTATTACTGGGCTGGAAGGAGTTTGGGGGAAAAATGGTTAACCATGGGAGAGGAGCCACCAGAAGGCTGTGGTCATAGAAAGATGAGTAAAGCTATTGTCAAACTATGGCCTAGCAGGGAGGGATTGAGGATGGTGGGTTGGAGGGTAATAAATGTCTTTCTTTCCTCCCATCCTCTGATCTCCTGTTGGTGTCTCCTATTGCCCAGGCCCAGTTGGAAGCCTGGTGAGGGAGGGAGCCTGGTGATGAGGCCCCTAAGAGTAAACATCCCAGGGCACAGAGCAGGAGAGGGTAGGGTGGAGAATGGAGTTGGAGGGGCAAGTGGATAAAGCCCTGCACATCTGCTGTAAGAGACAGGGCTCTGGCTCCTCTCTTCCACACCCCTCAGCAACCACTATCAGCGTGATATTCAGCAGTCCTGCTGCCAAGGTTGTTTATGACTAGTGCGCATTCTGATTAAGCAGTATCCATGCTGTCCAGCTGTTAAATATTTATTTTGAGTATCAACCCAGAGCACACTTTACAGCTTATTAATGTTGGAGTCTCCTGCCTGGCAGGTAGCCTTCTTGGATAGAACAACAATGAACTAAGAAGGCTCAAACTTCCCTACTGTCAGTGATCCTCACTTGACCTTTGGGGAACACATCGGAACTTTCAGTTCCAAGTAGTGGGTGTGTAGACTATTCCACTGCCCCCACTTCCTCTCTGGCCTGCCATCTATCTCCCTCCTTTTTTTTTTTTTTTGCTTGCTTGCTCTGTTGGACACTAGAGATAGCTCAGTAATCTACTGCCTAAGCAGATGTGCAACTGGGAAATAGAATCTGCTCTCTTTGTCTTGCAGGCAACTCTAATTGCTACAAACCATTCTCTTGGAGTTGCCCCCTCCACATGTTGGCACCCTCAAGAAATTTCCCCTGTCTTCCCTACCCTATCTTTTAATATATTTTGGAAATGGGGTATAGTGGGGGAGAGGAGGTGGATGATGACAGCAGGACAAATCGTGCACTCTGTTGGTAAGCCCAGGAGAAGATTGAAGGGTAGAGGGGTAGACCCCCAAATGTACGTTGTTCTCTTTAGAACAGTGGTCAGCAAACTGTGGCTCGTGAGCCACATTCGACTCTTTGGCCCCTTGAGTGTGGCTCTTCCACAAAATACCATGGCCTGGGGGAGTCTATTTTGAAGAAGTGGCATTAGAAGAAGTTTAAGTTTAAAAAATTTGGCTCTCAAAAGAAATTTCAATCGTTGTACTGTTGATATTTGGCTCTGTTGACTAATGAGTTTGCCAACCACTGCTTTAGAAGGTGAGGTATATAGGTGTTTGGTTTGTTTGCTTGAGTTTGTTTTCAGCCATAGGCTTTGATGTGACTGCAGGGCAAGAGAAAAAAGAGCCACCAACATCTTATTAAAAAATAGTTCCTGCTCTTGGCAAAAATAGTTTTAAATAGCATAAACAGAGATGTAATATTGAAAGTACAAAGTTCTCATTATCCCACTTCTCTGAAAAAGAAGAACAGTGTT
The DNA here is from genome assembly GCA_026230045.1 of Corynorhinus townsendii. NCBI lineage: Eukaryota > Metazoa > Chordata > Mammalia > Chiroptera > Vespertilionidae > Corynorhinus > Corynorhinus townsendii. The sequence goes on along the minus strand of JAPDVU010000008.1, from coordinate 34,025,698 downwards.
AGCAGTTTGATACATATACTTATAGTCTTTTTTTTGCAATGAATATTAACTTGATTAACTTTAAAAAGAGGACTTGATAGTATACATACTGTTTTGTGACTTCCTTTTTTCACTCAACAGAATATCCTAGACATCTGTCAAAGTATGAAGTTAAAAATATAGAAAGGGAGAAAACCAGAATGTAGTGTTGAATTAGAAATTGAGCTATTGGTAAAAACTGATAAATTTCAATATATATGGATAGATGTAGAAATTAATATAAATATAAATGTTTATATGAGAATACACACACATACACACACAACATGGATACACATAGATGTATTTGCCAGCTGCCCATTCTTAGGGTCTGGAAGCAAACACATTGGGTAGACCTAGCACTTAGGTCTTGGTTTCTAAATTCCATTCTCCACTAAAAAGAACCAAAACTCCTTGAAGAAATGGTTGATTCCAGGGCGCAGTCAGGGAAAGTACAAGATGAATCTGGAGCATCTCTTGGTGCCAGAAAGTAAGGAAATGTTAAAAAACCAATTGGGTCAAAAGGACAAGGAAACAAGCTTGAGGGGATCCCCACTGGCCAAATCTAGAATAATTTGCACATCAAAAGAAATAATGATGATAAGGGATTATAATTCACTACATAAATTAGGAAACCATGAATGCATACTCTTATAAATAAATGAATAAACTGAGAACTTGAGGAACAGTATATTTTTGTAGTTTCAAAACACAGTCCTGCAAAATACTCAGTTATAAATGGAGACTTTTTGCTCAATGAATATAGTTTCAGTTTTGCAAGATGGAAAAGTTGTAGTGATCTGTTGCACAACAATATGCATATAGTAAACACTACAGTATACTTAAAAATGGCTAAGATAGTATATTTTATGTTGTGTGTTTTTTACCACTATAAAAACAATACTTATTTGTTACAAAAGGAAAGAGTAATTTTTCAATGAAGACTTGAAGACACCACCTTAATCAAATGATCCAAGTGAACATCATTAGTAATGGGACAACTTGAAACAATTCCACACAACATCATTCCTGTGATATCCCTGCCGAAGATTCAGAACCTGAATCTCATCATGAGGAAACGTAAGGCAAACCTAAACTGATGAACATCCTACAAAATAATGGGCTGTAATCTTCAAATGTGTCAAGGTCGTGAATGTCAAGGAAAGACCAAAGAACTGCATCAGATTAAAGGAGACTAAAGAGGTATAACAACAAAATGAAACATGTGATTCTGAACTGGCTCACTTTTCTGTAAAAGATTTCATTAGAATAACTGGTGAAATTTGATGAGTCTGAAGATTAGAGTGTGGTAATGTGTCAGTGCTGATTTCTTGATTTTGATAGTTGTGTTGTGGTTAAGTAGGAGAATGTCCCTGTTTTTTATTGTTGTTGTTTTTGAGAATGTCCCTGTTTTTAGGAAATACACACTAAATACTCAGAGATGAATCATCATGTCAGTCCTTATTCTCAAGTAGTTTGAGGGGATAAAAGTTATCCCACACATACTGAATTCATCAGTTTCCACCAATACCTCTGTAGGTGTTATACTGGCAACCTTTCTGCAGATTTGAGATTGTTTTAAAAACATATTCTTTAAAGGAAGAAGATAGTGGGGCACTAAAATGTGAATTGGAATCTGTCTATGGGCAGAAAGTGCTGTCTAGAGAGCTTGCCTGTTGCTTTCCCATAGGCAGAGAGCTCCTTTTTCATTGGAGGATCTCATCATTTTCCAGAACATTTGGTATCCCTCCAGTTCCTAAGGTGCTGAAGAAGAAAATTGATTTTTTTTGGTCAGAGTCCTTCCCTGCAAGTATTGTCTGTCTTAGTTTGGTTTCTTCCAAAAGTAGAGCCTTAAACAAGAATTTGGGTGCACGTAGTTTATCTAGGAGACGATCCCAAAAAGCAGGAATAAGGACATAGGGAAAAGGAAAGCAAGGGAGGAAGGAAAAGCCACTATAAGGGTGTATTATTGAGGTTGTGACTGTGGGCAATAGGGCCTGGGGAAGTGTACAGCCTCTCAGAATTGGCTGCTTGAAGCACTGGATACAGGAGCACTCATCAACTCTCCCTCTGATCCCTCTTTGGTTGAGGACTGCCTCAGTAGCATTAAATGTACTCTCCCCCAAAACACACTTTTACTTGTATGTGAGTCAAATAGTTTTCACAATATCAGAGAACCCCCAAGGCAAAAAGAGAAAAGATGGGAGTCACATGCTTGAGGCACAATGCTATCAGCACAGGCGAGCCTGAGCTGGGCTGCAATGAGAGGTGGGTTGAGGACATGTGAGTGAGGCACCACAGGTACCTGCAGTAGCAGCTTATCGTCCTCCACTTTCTTCTTCTATTTATTTTTCAATTACAGTTTACATTCAATATTATTCTGTATTGGTTTAAGATGTACGGCAAAGTGGTTAGAAAATTATGTACTTTACAGAATGGCCCCTCCCACTCCTTCAAGTACCCACCTGGCCCATAGTATCCATACACAGTTATCACAATACTTTCTCAAGACATTTTCCCCACCTGCTTTCTCTAGTTCAGATCGTGTCATCAAATTTGGAGTTTTTATTGGTCTCATTGTTTGTGTGGGCTAATTTTGAGTAAAGAAGGAGAGAAAAAAAGACCTGATTTTGCTCATTTGTAATCAAAAGTTCACTAATTGATGACTAACATAACATTTGTTTGTAATTTATTCAATACTTGCACTGCTGTAAGTGATTCCCAAGTGCTGTCCCAGCCCTTCTGGTTATCTCATTTCCCAGGATTTCTTTGGCATTGTTGGCTAGTGAAGTGGGATTTGCTCATCCTCAGCAAATCACAGGTTGGATTCCTTCCATCCAAGAAGGAATCTAATTTAGGCTCCACAATTTTCACAGAATGTGAAATGTCAGCTTTGGTCCTGTTGGTCTTATATTTAAATTCTATGGATATCCCTTTAGTCATCAAATGGATGTCACAAACCCTTGCCAAGAAGCCAAACTTAGCATAACCCATGGACACAGACAATAGGGTGCTGAAGGCCTGGGGCGGAGAGGGTTGGGGAGAGCCAGATAGGGTCAATGCAAAAAAAAGGGGGACATACGTAATACTTTCAACAATAAAGAATTTTTTTTATATATAAAAGAAGCAAAACTTACAACTGAGTGCAAACTACCTTCTTATAAGAAGCACAGTTGAAATTTAAAAAGTCCAGTTGAGCCCAGCTGGCCCAGGTTGCAGGCTCAATCCCCAGTGTGGGGCATGGAGTAGACAGCCAATTAATGATTATCTCTCTATCTCCCTCTTCCTTACTCTCTGAAATCAATAAAAATATATTAAAAACAATAAAATAAAAAGCCCATTTAAGGGAGGGACTTCTGGAGAAAGAAATGAGCCTCCCTCAGACAAGATCACATCCTCTTTATGCATATTCCCCTTGGTAGCACTTTACACTATTATGATTAAGTCATCAATTGCACAATGAGTTATCTAATATCTGGCCTTCTGCTCTGTAAAATAAGCTCTACTGGAGTTGAGATGTGTTATCATTTAAAACTGCTTCCTCAGAACCCAATAAATAGTTCGATTCCAATAAATATTTGTGGAATATATGCTTTAGTTGCAGTGACTAAACCCCCAACTGAAATTTGCTTTAAAAGAAGAAAATACGTTACCATACGTAAGAAGATGGAGTTAGGATAGCTTCCCAGGTTGGAAACTCAATGATTCCATTAAAAATCCTGCTCCTTTCTAGCTCTCTATATGTCATCTTTTTATATTATTATTATTGATTTTAGAGAGAGGGAGGGAAATAGAGGGAAAGAAACATCAATGTGTGAGAGAAACCTCAATCAATTGGCTTCTGTATGCACCCCGACTGGGGATGGAACCCATAACCTGGGTATGTGCCCTGCCTGGGAATTGAACCCACCACTTTTGTTGTACCAAGTGATGCTCCAACCAACTGAGCCACACTGGCCAGGGCTCTGTATGTCATTTTTTTACTTCAACCTCAAACTGCAAGATAACTGTAAGAGCTGCAGGCATCACACAAAATCCAGAAGAGAGACTATCTCTATGGCTCTTTCTTTGAAACAAATAAACTTTTCCCAGAATCCTTCAGCAGACTTCTCAGCTCTCATTGGCTGGAATTGGGTCATATGCATATTCCAGTGGTCGGCAAACTCATTAGTCAACAGAGTCAAATATCAACAGTACAACGATTGAAATTTCTTTTGAGAGCCAAATTTTTTAAACTTAAACTTCTTCTAATACCACTTCTTCAAAATAGACTCGCCCAAGCCGTGGTATTTTGTGGAAGAGCCACACTCAAGGGGCCAAAGAGCCACATGTGGCTCGCAATCCGCAGTTTGCCAACCACTGTCCTAGACTAATCATGAGTAAGGGGATAAGATTGCCTTTATACCAGTCAATCAGACCTATCACTTGGAGCTTGGAGCAAGGTCCACTTCCCCTGATGCATATGGCTGCGTGAGGGAGGAGTGGGTAGCAGAACAAAATAATGGTTCTATTAAAATGGAAGCTGGAGTGTTCACGGTGGGTTCACACAGCATGTAACTCTCTGCAGAGCATACTGCAATTCAAATCTGCTCTCTGAGACCAGCTAACAATCTCTGTAAGAGATATCAGCTGTCTTCACTACCCTCCCTTCTAATGTAGACTCCTCCCCAAAACATTATTTGCCTGTCTTGCTAACCACCTCCACACTTGAGTTCTGGAATCAGCCTCAGGCACAGCTTGCATTTCCCTTAAGGTTTTTCTGAGCTCCCATGGAAGACACTTTATGTTCTTGTTCACTATCCTTTATATGAGAATCTGTAATGAATTACAAGTTTGTGTCTATGGACAAATACCCTCTCACCAAACAAGGACAATGAGACAATCCATGGTCATTCTTTCTTACAGCAGTGAAACTTAGAGCTATGTGTAGGGCTCAATAGCCATAATGATCTCATCCCAGGCTCTTTATGCCATTCTGTTTCTCCTTTCTCTAATATTGTGTCTAAGATTGGGTAGTTGTTGTTTCTTTATGTAATAAGTTAATTTTGGGAAAGTCTGAGCCCCACAGTTTTTGAGCCCTTGAGAAGAGAAGCAACTTAAAACAAACTAAGTTTGGCAGATTTCCCCCTGGGTCAGCAATTGAAATTCTAGACAACATATCTTAATTTGATTTTAATTTGATATGTCCACTGAGGAAATATTGGAAATGTATCCAAGTCAGAGTCTTATGATTGTCTTTGAGAACCATAAGGCCAAACAATACCATTGTGGGCCTGCAGGAGATACTTCCTGAAGGAAATGGATATTGCCATTGTTAACCATCCTGGAAAGAGTTCAATCCTTTGGCTGAAAATAGGGTCTGGGAAGCCACCTCATGAACTGGTGTAGGGGGAAAACTTCCTTCTCTTTCTGGGGCCTTGGGCTAGTTTTGGCTTGGTCTCTGAAGTGGGGACATTTCTAGAGAATTGGTGGTGGTGAACATTGACCCCTGCAGAGTGAGGCTGGGCCTGGAATGCAGCAGGAAGATGAACCAATAGGGCATTCCTGAGGAAGGATCTGAGTTTGTGTAGTTATAGGAAGTTGTTTGTTATTCTTCCCTTACTTTATCCTGGAATCATCAGTCACTTTTCTTTAAATATAGGCTGGTCTCTGCTGGGACATGGGCCAAAGAAGCCCAGAGGAGAGCAATGCCTTATGTGAAGCCCAAATATTGTCCACAGAGGACAGCTAGGCCTGTGGGGCAGCGTGCCTTTTCTTCTTTATTCCCTTTCTTTTTCTCCTTCCTCTCTTCTATTCTCCTCTTTCTGTTTCTCCTTCTCTCCTCTTTCCCTTTCCTTTCCTTCCATTTCCTTAAAAAAAAAAAAAAAGGCAATATAGTCACATAGTCCTAACTCAAAAGTACAAAAAGTACATGCCCCAGACATTCAGTCAACCAATCCCTTCCCACCCTTGTTACTAGTTTCTTTTTAATTCTTCCAGGGATAACATATGACTACAAAAGCAAATATAAATATGTACAATACACATATTCCTTTTTACTCTCATCTATAAAGGTTATTCTGCACCTTTTTTAATTCATTTAACAGTATACCTTGAATACTCTTACATAGCAGTGCAAAAAGAGCTTCCTCGTTAAAAAAAAATTAGCTAGATGATATTCCATTGTATGGGAACATAATATTTTATTTTATCTTTTCCTTTCACCAATAGCTCATATTTATTTCCCATGTGTGTAAATATATCTATTGGAGAAATTCTTGGAAGTGAACTTGTTGTATTAAAGTGTATAAATATTTATAATTTTGATGTATATTGCCAAATTGAGGAGGGATTTATTTTTTAACACAATGGAACACCCTGAAAATTCTCAGAAATACCTGGGAGAAGCCATAAAGAAAATGTTTTTCTGGTAACTTATTGGTGGGATTTAGTGGCTTGAGCCTGTAATTTGGGTTAAAATTATATCTCCCGAGTAATGGTTATTTATCATGATAAAGACTTCCAGGAAACAAAACAAAACAAACAAATGAACAAACAAACACACAAAAGACTGCCAGGTATCTCCCCAAATCCATTATCCCATTCTTTTGTAGAAATAGAGGGTAATCTAGGCAAATGGCTACCCACTTTCTGGCTAGTTTGTAGCTCTGTGTATTGGTGTATCATGACTGAATTATCACCAGTGGACTGTGAATGGAAGTGAAGGATGTAAATTTACCTCTTTTTTTTTTTTTAAATCACTAGCCCGGGACTTTTACTCTATCCCCTTCTCATAGACTGACACACATATGGGTCATGCATGACCCATCTTCGACCATGCAGATGAAGATAATACCAATGAGGGTGGTAAGATAATACAATGGAAGAAACTTGGGACCCTTAATAACTGTGTGGACCATAATGGTCCAGCTACCCTGGCTTCTTTAGTGTGGGATTGTTTTGTGAGAGAAAAATAAACTTCTACTTTCTTTAAGTCATTGTATTTTGGGCACCTTTGTTATAGCAGCTTAGCTTTTTTCCTAACATCCATTCAATATTTTTTGGAAATAGGTTCTTGGAGTATTACCCTTAATGTCTAAGCCAAATGATTTATTTCTATGTAATCTGCCCATTTACACAAGGACTTAGGAGGGCTAAGCAAAGGCCTGCCACAGAGTGGGCAATCCCTTCCTTCCTTTTATAATATTTATTGAGCATATGCTATGCAATAGGCACATTGCTAAGTGCTAGGGATACCTTAGTGAGCAAAACAGATACTGCCCTGCCCTCATTGGCCTCCCAACATGATGAAACAAACAGACATTACTCAGTGTCACACAAATAAGTTTCTGGAAGACAGAGGTAAAGTGTTGTCTCTTGAAGAGGGACACATTTTTCTAGTTGGAATGGAGGTGAAATTGGCAGGGGCTGGAATTTGGGGTTGGGAGCGGGAGCAGCTGAATTTAGCTGTAAGACCTTCCTTACTCTCCAGCTTTCTGGGGTGAGCCACTGCTGCTGCTCTTACTCTTTCTGTTAGTAAGCCTAACAGAAGAGATTCCAGTGGACACTTCCTCCTCTCACTGGCTCTCCTCCAGAAAGCATTTGTTTCAGGCCCAATGATTTCAAACTGGAAAAGCCCCAAGGGACTGCCTCATCTGACCTCTTCATTTCACGGAAGAGGAAACTGAGGCCCAGAGAGGTTAAGCAACTTGCTTAAGGACCTATAGAGTTGGTCGCACAGTCAAGATTATCCAAGTCTCTATTAGAGCTACAGCTCTGTTACAATCTGCATTTAGTAGGGCCCAAGCCCCAATTCTGAGCATGTTTTTTCTTTCAATTCCACCTCCCACATCAACCTCCAACACACACACACACACACACCCTCCAGCTCTCACTGCTCTGCTATATTCCTCTCCAAACCAGAGCAGTGGAAAGGATATGAAACTCAGTCTTCCATAGAGCCCATGGGACTGGAGTCAACTCACAGGATGGCCTTGGCAGTAAAGGGAATTGCGTTTTAATTGGGACCAAAGCTGCCAAGTAAAGGAAAGTGTCTGCTGGCTTATTCTAGGCATTCGGACAGGTAGGAAGGTGTGCTGGAAATGGAGAATTCCCAGGCCCTCTACCCCCTTCCCCAATATGGCCAAGTGAAGCCCACTCTGCCAGCCCAGGAGATTCCCAGGGGCCCTGTGGCCACCGCCCATTGCCATCCTTGCCAAATTTGGAAGGCAGCAGACTTAATCCCTTAACTCAGCTCTGAGTCAGCAGTGGCCAGAGCTTCAGAGCCCAAGCCAATGCTGTTAGGGGTGAGATTGCAAATGTACCCCTTTAGGCTCTGATGAACACATCATCCCTGCATTACTAAGGCCCAAAGCAGAAAATCCGAAATTCTCCAGTAGCCTCTTCAGCAGACTTCCTCCCAAGGGACAGCAGTGTTTCTCTGTATCTCTGAGACCCACATGTGGGAAGTGCTGTCTTTCCCTCTCTTGCTGAAGGAGTTCTTAATTGGGGAAGGGATAGGGGAATTCTAAATTGGGAGAAGTAGAGAGGGATAAGTTTGCTCCCACCAAACAAACAACCATTTGGGAACTTCTAGCTGTAAAGAGAATCAATTTGTGTCACAGACCCAGCTCTCCAGGGGCCAAACCCTCATAAAAGAGTCACAGTGTCACAGATTTGGGTACTTAGAGATGATCCCAGCTAGTACAAGCATAAAGGATGGTATTCATCATGTCAATGAACTCAACTTTATATCCACAGTCCTTCCACTCATCGTCCCTGTAGCCAAGGATAGCCCTGCTTTTATCATGTGACCCCACTTCCCTTTGGCTACAACTGACCAGGCAGGTGGAAGTAGAACCTGAACGGAAGTGTAACAAACCCATAGGCTGGCCAAGGACCTCCACTATGGAATGGCACAGAAGGAGGAACTGGGATAACCATATTTTCTTATTTGGGAATTTCGACAGAGAAATATGGAGAGAAGGAGGCACTTAGCAGCAGGAGTAGATGTTGAAGGGTTATGATTTAGAGAGAAACAGATGCAACCATGATGAGTAGGCAAAAGCTGTACAGACACAGAAATTATGAGGAATCAGAAACTATGAGTGGAGATAGTATTGAGAAAATAGAGCAGACATACAGATGTGCAGAGTAACTGAGTCACAATAATAGACCAGTGTGGCCAAGGGCTATGGAAACCGTATTGTTAAGGTTTCTTGAGCTTCTTTAGATATGGAGCAATCTTGTGGTCCAGCCACACTACCATAGGGGTCCTCTCATTAGATTCAATGAGAAGTTTATCTCTTCTTTCTTTTTAAATCTTTATTGTTGAAAATATTACATATGTTTACCCTCTTCCCCCATTGACCTATTTTATCACTTTTTTCATCCTTATCGCTCTCAAATATATATTACTTGAGGTAAATTGAATGATTATTTGTTCCTGAGAACCAAAAGAACCAAGCACAGCCTAATGTCAGATTTTTAATCAACAAATGATTCAATAGTACCAATGACAATGTTGAAAGAGCAAGATAAAATCATCCACCATGCTTTCCCACTTAATAAAAATAACTAATGATAATAGTAGTAACTTCCAAGTATTAGATAGATACTTCTGTGTATCCTTGTACACATTTGTATACAACTGAAATTATAGTGAACACATATTTTGATTTTGGCTTTGATTGACTTATTGGGACTTTAAGAGATATTCAGATGTGTGAGGAAGAAATGAGGATTCAGGGAAGACCTAAGTCAATGCATAGAACTATGCTTTCCAACATGGTAGCCACTAGCCACATGTGGCTATTTAAATTAAAATAATTAAAATTAAATGAGGTGAAATATAAGTTACTAACCACATTTCAAGTGTTCAATAGCCACATGTGGTGGGTGGCTACCATATTGGACAGCATAGCACTGAACATTCCCATTCCTGCAGAAAGTTCTATCAGGCATTGAAAGGAAGCTGGCTCCTCTATCATTTTCTATCACAAGGGCAGGCAAACTTTTCCTGGAAAGGATTAGACAGATCCAGAGACTTTGAAAGCATGAGAGCAAGCCTAGGTAATGCATAAACAAATGACCATGGCTGTGTTCCAATAAAACTTGATTTACAAAGAAAAGGCAGTAGGCCACATCTATTGTACCCCTAATCTACCACATCATCCTATTTGTCTCTTTCACAAGACTAAGCATTTTGATTTCTGCATTTTTATTGTCTTTCTCCCCACATTAGACTACAAGTTCCATGAGGGCAGAAGCTATGTCCGTCTTGCTCATCACTGTGACTCCAATGCTGACAGCACATGCTTAACTAGTATTTACTGACTGAATAAAAAATAGTGTTGACTGTAGAATGCCAGAGAAGGAACAGCTTTTTAGGGAAGACAGTGAGTTCCCTCAGGGACATGCTAGTTGCATTATCATTTATTCTTTTATGACTTTCTCTGAAGTCTCATTCACCTTTCAGCCTTCTTTAAACTTCATTAGTCTGGATGGCAGTGATGTTTTTCAGGAGCCAGACAGAGTTGCTGCTTTTTGGACCCGCTCTCCGGAAGGCTATAATTGGAGGCCTGGCCATGGAAGAGATTCCCTGGGACATCATCCCTGAGCCAAAGGAGCAGGAGAAAGTCTTGGTCGGGGCCTGGCCATCCTGCACGTTTGTCAGTGTTGGCTTGGAGAGCATAGATTCCTTCCCCAGTCTGTTGGGCTGAGCAGAATTCAAATCACTTCTCTGACCCAAGGAGTTCCTGAAGGCAGAATTTCCAAAATTGCAATCATTCGTATACTCCCTTTACAGTTTTACTTGCATTTCCATACCACCTGGAAACATGTTTCCTTAATATTTCCAACTCTTGCAAAATCTTTAAGAATGTATACATCAGATTGGATCATGCTTTCCACCCAGAGATGATCCAGAGCTCTTATCAGTCTTCAAAGCCCATCTAATCTGGCCCCTGGGTAATTCTGTGACCTCATTTCTGCCACTTATTCAGTCTGCTCCTGCCACACTGACCTCCTCATATTCCTCAGACATTCCAAACCAGCTGCTGCTCAGAACCTGGGCTCAACCTGCCTGTAAGGCTTCAGTCCTCAGACTCTAATCTCAGGAAGGTCTTTCTTGACCACCTTATATAAAATAGCAGCCCTCTTTGCCCTTCCAAATACATTTTGGAATCAGCTAGAAAAAAATCCACTCATGTGCACACACAGCTAGTATGTAGATTGGGATTGCATACATTTCTAGAATAATTTGGGAGATACTTTTATACTTGTGTCTTCTTCCTACCCATGCTACGTCTTTTCATTTGTTTAGGTTTTATTTTATGTTTTTCATTAAAGTTTTACAATTATCTTGATAAAGACCAAGCCCACACTTTTTATGAGATTTGCCTCTAGATACATAAAATTGAGTTGCTTTTGTAAAGAATATCTTTTTTAAAAAATTACATTACACTAGAAAATATTTATTGCTTGTATATCTTCTTAATATCTGCTATATCAATTATGAGCCCTTTTTATTTCTAATGTTATTTATTTGCTCCTTCTCTCTCTTTCTGATGCATCCTACTGGTATAGAGAGGTACTAAAGACCTACTAGCACCTAATGGTGACATTCTCTTGATGTAATCAAAAGTGTTGAAACGAACAGAAAGGGGAATAATTAAATATTATTTATCATTGGTCTTTATGTACAAACCTTCAATCATTTTGTGTCCCACCAATGTTATATGGTTCCCACACTGGGGAACATTGATTAATTAACCAATGAAATACCTTTTGAGTTATCAGTTGCTTTGGCTCACCTCTGGGCCTGTCTTTAGCTCAGAAGGTGATAGAAGAATGTGGAGCTAGAAGGAATGAGTGTGGAGGGTGCCCCAGAGAAGTGGGGGATCCCAGAGTGTGACTAACTTGAGGGCTCTCTCTCCCCAACCCATCCTGCTGCTGGCACTGTCTCTATGAGCATTTCATCTGTGCACACAGAGATATTCCCCAGGGTAAGTTTGGGGGTGGAGGTAGCAGTGAGTGAGAGCCTCCCTGGCTTTCCCCACCCAGGCTCTGCATGTTAAGCAGGAAATGGGGGCTTCTTAAAACTGTCAAGGTTTCCTGGAAGCCTGTGGGAGTTGAGGCCACCTGGCTTTCTACAGCTCACTTTCTGGTGGTGTTTGGAACCTGAAGCAGGGAGCCCTCTCTGGGGACATAAGCTCACAAGCTGTAAGTTCTGAGGATCTGGGGCCATGTTCGTGTTGGACTGGAGAAGGGGGCTTTCAGACCTGGCTCTTCCAAACTTGACTAGTGTTCACACAACATCATGCCCTGTCCTCAGGGCAGTACTTGTCAAATCAAACTGTGTCTTCTGGGAAATATGATCATATTGAAGGCTCTGTCTCTGAGAAACCCTTGAACTGAGGAAGACAGGAAGCCACAGGCTCCTGGGTGGGCAGAGCCTACCTGAGTTACCCACCCCCCATCTCAGAAGGCAATGCAGCTGTTCTGAGTCATCAAAGAAGCCTAAAAAATAACATCTTCTTACATGTTGGCATCATCAAAGAGGTAGGTTAGAACCAGGTTATGGCTGGCATGAATGCACTAAAAATAAAACACAGGCTTTGGGGCTCCAAGGCCCAGGTCCCAGCTCTGGCTTTTGCACTTCCTGGCCGCACCTCTTAGAGGACCGTTCTCAGCTGTGAAAGCCAAATTGCATCATGGTGTAATGTGTGATCCTTTTTTTTTTTTTTTAATTTGTGCAGGTGAATATAATATAACAAAAAATAGCTTGTGTTTGTACATGCTATATTGATTATGGTACATCTAGCTGCTGCAACAATTAAGCCCCCAAACGTATAAAGATCCAAACCTAAGTTCATTTCTCACTCACACAAGTTCAAGGTTGTTTGGCAGGTGGCTCTTTTCCCCTCAGTGATTCAAAGACCCAGGGTCCTTTCATCTTGCGGTTCTGCCATCCTCAAGTGTTTCTTTCAACAGGCAGAAGGAGAACAAGGGTGTGGAAGAGTCACACTCACTTCCTAAAAGCTTTGGCCCAGAAATAACATGTCTTTCTGCTCACATTCTAATGGCAACAGCTGTACACATGACCACACCTGGATATAAGGATCACTAGAAAATATCTCTTCCCAGGTAGCTGCTTCTGGCAACAACTTGTACCACAGAGGAGGAAGTGAAATTCTGGCAGACATGCCATGCATGGAAGAAGAAGGAGGAGGAGGAGGAGGAGGAGGAGGAGGAGGAGGAGGAGGAGGAGGAGGAGGGGGAGGAGGAGGAGGAGGAAGGAGGAGGAGGAGGAGGAAGGAAGAGGAGAAGGAGGAGAACTCTGGAGAATGTACACCAATCTAGTATTAACAGTAGTTACCTAGTTACCTCTGGGAAGTAAGATTAGAGATGATAGAGAGACTTTCACTTTAAACAAGTAATATTTTATGAGTACATATTAATTTTCTAACTAAGGAAAAAACAATGGGCATGATTCATTGTAAATTTCCAGACAAATGTGTGTCATTTGTTGTTATTTTTATCATTGTTCTTTTGTATAGTCCTAGACTCAGAAAGTATAACCTAAGAAAAGAATGTCCTATTACATGTCCCTCATTAGAGGCAGACAGGTTTTAGGGTGGGGATGGTGTAGAGAAAAGCAGAGATTTTTTTTCTTTAAAATTTAAAAATATTTATACCAAATGAGACTTCAAAGAGGATACATATTTAGAAAACTAGAGTGGTAGATTCAGAAGCGCCTACCAGAAAATACTCCATACACATTTCTTAAATACATGTACAGAAACATAAATGCAGTTCTCAAAAAATTGAGATGCCATGTCTTAAATCTTTGCAAGAAGAAAGAGCCACTCTTCTTCTAATTTTATTTGAGCACAAAATATTTAATATTTTGCACGTAGAGAATAATAGGTAACCATTATCATGAAAAAGGAGAAGAAAAAGATTTATAATCAATACTCTGTAGAAGAAAAGAAGGCTCTGTGGAAGTTTCAACCATTCCCAGGCCCCATAACAGGTGAAGCTCAGAGGCATCTGGCTCAGGCCAGAATCACTGATTCATTAAAGAAATTGTTATTGTGTGACTACTATGGGCTAGAAATGTGACTACTTCTAGGTACTGGAAATACGGCATTGAACAAACCAAAACCTCTACTGCCATGGAATTTGTTTTCTGGAAGAAGGACGCAATAAACAAGTAGAGCCAAAAGTACATGACATATCAGGTGGTGATAAGTGCTTTTGATAAAATTAATGCAAGGTGAGGGATATAGCAAGTACAGAAGAGAAGTGGAGGAGAGAGGAGAGAGGAGAGATGAGAGAGGAGAGAGGAGAGAGGAAAGAGAAGAGAGGAGAGAGGGAGAGAGAGAGAGAGAGACAGAGAGAGAGAGAGAGAGAGAGAGAGAGAGAGAGAGAGAGAGAGAGAGAGAGAGAGAGATTGATTTTATGTAACTGGTCTCATGGTCAAGGAAGACCTAATTGGTAAAGAGTCATTTGAACCAAGGTCTGAAAAGACCCATGTGAACTATCATGCCCAAAATAAAATTGCTATGATAACAGAGGATATTGTTGGTTGTCCAGGCAACATCCAGAATTTCTCCCTCCTCTCTAACAGAGCCCCTCCCCCTTGCTATGTGATCTTGAGAAAGCTGGACTCCATCTCCAACTCCGGGGGTGGGACCCAGTTAGTGTAAGTCAATCCTAGCAACCCAACCTCACTCACAGTGACTGGTTCAGGAAGTCAGGCTTAGCTAACCCAGGGAATCCCCCTGGTCCCTGTATTGGTTCAGGAGCAGGCATTCAACCTAAGCTGGCCTAAACAGATTGAAAGAAGGGATTTATATTTGTTTGGGGGAGGAGGCTTTGTTCCCTATCATGATGGATGTGAACAAGGAAGCATGTTGTCACAGTTGCGCAGCACATGGTGACACGGCCAGCTCTAGACAAAGAGGGAAGCCAGTCTGTAGACAAAGCCAATACAAATAGAGGATAGAGCTAGGAGAACTGCAGAGAAATAAAGTCAGAGCCCTGATTATTCCATGCCTGGAGCCCACCCTACTCCAGGTCTCCCCATTATACGAGATGAAGAATCTCCTTACTGTTTATGCCAGTTTGAGTTAGGCTCTCTGTTCCTTGGTGCTTAAAAGTTCTTAACTATGACAATAAAAATAAGAGCAGCTAACATTTCTTGAGCATTACCTTATGCCAGGTCTGCTCCTTAAATTTGTGATTTCATTTAATGTTCTCCACAATCTTATGAAGCAAATACAATTTTAGTCTTTATTTGTAAGATATAAGTGACTTTGCCTAAGCTCATATGGGTAGTAAGTGGCGCAACCAAAATCTTTCAGAGTTCAGAGCCTATGCTCTTTGTTTTACCTCACCGGTGGATATTTTCCCATTGATTTTTAGAGAGGGGGGAAGGGAGAAGGGAGGGGGAGAGATAAAGAGAGGAAAGAGAGAGAAAAACATCGATATGAGAGAGACACAATGATGGTTACCTCCCACAAGCGGAGGATCAAACCTACAGCCCTAGCTGGTTTGGCTCAGTGGATAGAGCGCCAGCCTTCAGACTGAAGGATCCCTGGTTCAATTCTGGTCAAAAGCACAAGCCTGGCACATGACCGGGTTATGGGTTCGATCCCCAGTAGGGGGCGTGTAGGAGGCAGTTGATCGATGATTCTCTTTCATCATTGATGTTTCTATCTCTCTCTCCCCTCTCCCTTCCTCTCTGAAATCATAAAAAAAAAAAAAAAAGACAAACAAAAAATCCTGCAACCCAGGTTCATGCCCTTGACAGGGAATTGAATCTGGGACCCTCAGAAATTAGACCCTCAGTCATTAGCAGGCCACTGAGCCACACCCGGCCAATGCCAGAGCCTGTGCTCTTAAACACTAGGTTGGTTTTATCAATATGTGAGGCAGAGAAATAGAAAGAGGAAAGAGTATGTGAAGAAGCCAGAGGGAGAAATATTGATAATCTTATAAGTTTTATAATAGTATCTATATATAATCTTGTTCTCTCTGCCTGGAATACCCTATCCCAAGAACACCTTCTCCCCACTCTCACTTCTCTGCCTAGGAAGTTCTATTTGTTCTTTAAGACCTTGACTCAGATGTCACCTCCATGGTCTCTCAGTATACTGAGAAACCATTTTCCTCTTTCCTCACCTCCACTACTCCCCTCTCCCCCTCCAGGTCTCCACCTTCCAGGCCCACAAATGCCAAACTCGCAAATCATCTGTTTTGCCAAAATTCTGTTCCGATTTGATAAACTCTGGCCGGGCCAGCTCACTCAGCATGATTCAGCCAAGGAGGGAATAGTGAGGCTGCATGCCCTGCATGCCGAGCAGCTGAGCTCAGGCAGGATGGGCGGCGCAGGAACCTCAGCCTGACAGATGGCTCCACTCGGCTGTCTCTCCCGGCCCCATGCCAGGGGCAGCGATCGCACTCTGCAGGAGGGAGGGCGGAGCCAGGTTGTGTGATTCTCACATGCATGGTTTGTGTGAGAGGTTCCATGCATGGGCCAGGTGGCGTGTGACTCTGACTGCATATTTGTATGTGGCCGGTTTGTGTATGCATGTTCATCTGTGTGGTGCAGATGGGTATGTATGGACATGCCTGGCTGTGTGTTTGTGTGTGCATATTTGTGTGCATGCAGAGGTGTGTGTGTGTGTTAGGATTTCAAGTTTGCGTTCATCCTATTATGTTTGCTCATGAGCATGAGAGAGAGAGAGAGAGAGAGAGAGAGAGAGAGAGAGAAGTCCTGGCTTTTCAAATTTAGCCTTTTGCCTGCTCCCAACTATTGGGGAGAGCTGCTGCTCACCCCTCCCTCCAGTTCTCTCCTCTTCACAGTCTTAGGGACATGAGCTACAGCAGGAATTCTTCCCATTCACACAGTGAAATTTAGGCTCTGACCAATCATGAGATTTCTAAAAACAATTTCCTGGCTACAGTTTCTCCCTCAGGTAGAGATACTTAAATGTTTGTGAATCCAGGCCCTCTGAAAATCTGGTGATTAGAATGGGATCTTGTTCCAGGAAAATGCCCTCAAAAAGCACAGTTTTACATACACTACCCAGAGCGCAGGGGCCCTCCAAAGCCTATTGTGGGCCCCAGTAAGGAAACCAAGTATTATACAAACACTTATTGAGTGCGTATTGAACACTTATTGAGCATTATTATACTGAGCCCTTGTTAGAGAGACAAGTCCATAGTGGAATAAGATGACCACAGTTTGTGGAGAGTACACAGTCCAGCAGGAGAAATAGATGGAAAAGCACAATCACAGGCCATTGGGGCAAGTGCAATGAGGGTTGAATGAAGGAACTCCCAGGGTATGAGAGGAATAAGGGGATGCATTTCTTGAAGGGTTCCAGGGAGAGATTCACTGAAGAATGGAGATTTCAGCTATATCTTGAAATATGAGAAAACATTTGTGAAAAAGAAAACTGGGGAGGACTTTCCAGGCAGAAAAAAGAGCATGTGAAAAAGCAGAGGGGATGATGCATTTGGGAATGATATATCTGGGATGATCAGGAGGTAAGACTGAAAAGGAGTCTGGAGGCAGACTGTGTGGAGCCTTGCACATACTAAGCTAAAGGTTTAGATTTTATCTTGTGTGATGGGGAAACTTTCGAGCTCTTTAATCAAGAGAGTGACATAATCTAATTGGTGTTTTGTAAAGACCACAGTGTATCCAGCACTCATCCAGAGACCAGATAAGAGGCTGTTGCAATAGTTTGTAGGTGAGATATAATGAAGGTGTGAACAACAGGATTGTGAGGAAAACAGGGTACAAGTGTGAAGAAGAGAGATATTTAGGAGATAAACTAGACAAGAATTACATGCTTCTATTAAATATATGGGGTTAAGAAGAAGAGGGAAGGACCAGTTGAGCATGGCTTCTCTGTTTCTAGCTTGGGAAGAAAGGTGGATGTTAGTGCTATTCAATGGGATGGAACCAAGATGCAGAGCAGGTTGTTGGGGAAGATTATGAGTTCCATTTGGAAGACATTGTGAGACATCCATATATATATATATATATATATATATATATATATATATATATAGTATTGGGAAGAGATATTCTGAAATATAAATTTGTGAGTCATAAGCACATGAATGATAACTAAAGTCATGGATAGCAATTGAAATCACTCAGGGAGAATGTAGATCCATATTGAGTGAGAGGAGAATCAAGGAAGAAGTTCTTATCTAAAGGTATACAGAGGAAAAGAAACTTGTGAGGGAGGATTCTTAGCGTTTGAAAGGGTTGAAATAAAATCAGCAGAGAGAGATTTCCTGGAACCTAATAGTGAACAAAAATTTTTTAATTAGTCAAGGACTAGAAAGAAGTCATATAAGGGGAAGGTGGATGCAAACACCATGCAAAATCAAAAACTAGAAAGAAGACCAGAAGGAAATATGAAATATTAAAAAAACACCTAACCAGTTATTACTACAGGGGAATTATGGGAATTTTTAATATTCCTTTTTTACAGTTGTCATCTAAATATTCCAAGACCAAAACAATGCCTGTGTACCAAATTTGAGCAATGAGAGACAATACCTAGAGAAAACTTAGGAAGCTATTGGAATAAAGGACTTCCACTTCTAGCCAAGGTGGAGTAGCAGGCAATGAATTTAGCCTTCTGCTTAAAACAATTATAAGACAGACAAAATATATGAAGTAACTATTTTCAGACATTGGACAACAGGATGTTCAGAACACTGACCCCTGAAAGTGGGAAGAAAAACTAGATGAGTCTTAGTACTAGAAATATATACTAACAAATTTGGAACTAACAAATTAGACTCTGGAGAAGAAAATATTACTGAAATTTAAAAGAGGAGAAAAGACTAAAAATGACAAAAAGAGAATGGAGCATCATTGAACTATTTAAAAGCTTCTAGGGGCCTAATATATGTATAATTCAAAATCCTGAAAGAGGGTGAGGAGGGGACAGAAGAAATAGTTGAAAAGTCAATGGCCCCAAATTTTCCACATTTGATAAAAACTATAAACTCACAGATTCAAGAGGCTCCATGAACCACAAGCAGAAGAAACGTAGAAAACACACTGAGGATGAGTATCTCAAAGAGATATCTGCCAAGGGGGGTGGGGAGAGTAAGGACACATGTAATACCTTAATCAATAAAGACAAAAAAAAGAGATATCACCCTAGTCGATTTGGCTTGGTGGATAGAGCGTCAGCCTGTGCACTTAAGGGTCCTAGGTTCGACTCCAGTCAAGGGCACATGTTGTTGCGGGCTCGATCCCCATTGCGGGGTGTGCAGGAGGCAGCTAATCAATGATTTTCTCTCACCATTGATGTTTCTATCTCTCTCTCCCTCTTCCTTCCTCTCTGAAATCAATAAAAATATATTTTAAAAAAGAGATATCTGCATTCTAATGTTTATTGTAGCATAATCATAATAGCCACAATATGGTAAGAGCCTAAATGCTCATTAATGAATGGATGGATAAGAAAATGTAATATACACTGAGTGGCCAGATTATTATGATCTCTGAGTGCATAATAATCTGGCCATTCAGTGTATATCTTATATAATAAAAGGCTAATATGCAAATTGTCCCCTCAACCAGGAATTCAACCAGCAGGCAGGCCAGCCAACTGCCCATGTCCCCTCCCCTTGCCAGGCTGGCCAGACCCCACCCATGCACGAATTCATGCACCGGGCCTCTAAAATATATATATATATATATATATATATATATATATATATGTATATATGTATATATGTATATATGTATATATGTATATATGTATATATGTATATATATGTATATGTATATATGTGTATATATATATACATACTCTGAGTGGCCAGATTATTATACATTTAGAGATCATAATAATCTGGCCACTCAGTGTGTATTATTATTATTCATCCTTAAAAAAGAACAAAATCCTGCCATATCCGGGACATTTGTGACAATGTGGAGAAATCTGGAGGACATTAAGTGAAATAGGCCAGACAGAAAGACAAATACTAAATGATAGCACTTATATGTGGAATTTAAAAAAATTGAATTCATAGAAACAGAGTAGATTGGTTGTTGCCAGGACTAGAGAGTGGGGGAAATGGTCAAAAGATACAGTTTCAGTCATCAGGATAAATAACTTCTTGGAATCTAGTGTACAGCATGGTGACTATAGTTAATAATACTGCATTGTATAGTTGAAATTTGCTAAGAGAATAGATTTTAAAAGTGTTCTCATCACAAAGAAAAGGTAACTAGGACAATTAAAAGGTCCTGGGACAATTGAATAGCTACTTGCAAAAAATATTAACTCAGATCCTTACTTTATACTATACAGTCCACAAAATTAATTTAAATGGATCATAGACCTAAAGGTAAGAGCTAATATTATAAACCTTATAAAAGAAAATGTAGGAGAAAATCTTCATGGTCTTGTATTGGGAAATGAGTTTATAGATACAGCACTAAAAGCAGAAGCCATAGAAAAAATTGATAAATTGGACTTCAAAATTAAAGACACCATTAAGAAAACGAAAAGACAAGGCTTAGGTTGGGATTAAATATTTGCAAATCACATGTTTGATACAAGATTTGTGTCTAGAATAAATAAAGAACTCTCACAATCCTATCCTATATAATAAAAGGCTAATATGCAAATCAACCAAACGGTGGAACTACCAGTCACTATGACACGCACACTGACCACCAGGGGGCAGATGCTCAACACAGGAGCTGCCCCTGGTAGTCAGTGCACTCCCACAGGGGGAGCACCGCTCAGCCAGAAGCCCAGAGCCAGGCTTGCGGCTGGTGAGCGCAGTCAGTGGCAGGAGCCTCTCCCGCCTCTGAGACAGCGCTAAGGATGTCTGACTGATGGCTGTCAGTCGGACATCCCTGGGGGGCTCCCAGACTGTGAGAGGGCACAGGCCAGGCTGAGGGATCCCCCCTGTGAGTGCACAGATTTTCTACACCGTGCCTCTAGTTCAATAATATACGAAAGTAACCCAATTTATAAATGGGCAAAAAGAAGATAGATAAATAAGACATACAAACTTCCAGTTATAAAACATGTAAGTCATAGTGATACAATGTACAGCATAGGAAATATAGTCAATAATATTGTAACAATTTTGTATGGCAACAATTACTAGACTTATTCTGATGATTATTTTATAAGGCAGGTAAATATTAAATCACTATGTTGTACACCTAAAACTAATGTAATATTGTATGTCACCTATACTTCAATAAAAAGAAGATATGAGATGCCACTATACACTCACTAGAGGGGCATAATAAGAAAGATATATAATACCAAGTGTTGGTGAGGATGTGCAGAAATCAGAACCCTCATGCACTATGGTGGGAATATAAAATGGTACAACCACTTTGGAAAACAGTTTGCCCATTTCTTCAAACTTTATTATACAATTCTATTTCTGTGAATGTATCCAAGATAAATGAAAATATATGTCCATACAAAAACGTATGAAAATGTTCATAGCAGTATTATTCATTATAGTCAGAAATGAAAAAAAATCTAAATGTTCAATTGATGAAAGATAAAATATGGTATATCCATATAATGGTACATCATTCAGTATTTAAAAGGAACAAACTCCTGATACATGCTACAACATAGATGAACCTGAAAAACTAAGTGAGTAAAATCAGAAGCGGGGAGAAACCAAGATGGCAGCATAGGTAAGCACCTAAACTGCTGCCTCGCACAACAATTTCAAAACTACAACTAAAAGTCTAAACGTCTATCACCCAGAACCACGGGAAAGCTGGCTGAGTGGAAGTTCTACAACTAGAAGGAAAGAGAAAAGAGCATTGAGACGTGCACGAGCGCTGAAAAGCTGAAGTACGGAGGCGCAAGAATCAGGCTGGCGGCGGGTGTCTGGGTGCACTGCTTCTTTCAACCTGAAGGGAGACAAGCTCCCGATTACTCTGAACTCCAGTTTCTGGGGAGACGCTGGGGACCCAAACTCCTACAGGGAAAAGCTGGACTGTCTGCCATCGGGTTGGAAAGTAAGGGTAACTTTCTTGCAGAGGTGCGCTCAGCAATCATTGTTTACTGTGCTGGGGTGCGAGACGCGGGGACTTGGAAATGCAGAAACACAGAGACGGTTGACTGGCAGCCATAGCTTTTTGCCACGCCCTAGCCTAGTGACTCCCTGAGACCCCGCCCCGCACAATCTACAAACCCACCCAAGCTCCACGCAGCAGCTTTTGCATATAAATTGCCTGCCCTATCGCAGCTTAACCAAATAAACTGCAGCTCTGGTCAGACAGCTCCAAAACCTCCAAACCCCAAGCAAAGAGGAGAAAACTGTAGTTCTCACTGTAGCTCCTGCTGGGTGGCCTCAGACAGTAGCTGACCAGCACCCCATTGGAGATCCAGAAGCTAGTGTATCTAGTGGTCAGTGTGAGACGACACCAGATTTCAACTACTCACATCCATAAGTAACACATTCAAGAGGCAGACTCAGTGAGCACCAAAGCCCCACTGAAACAAGTCCTGCCCCATAAGCGTGTCTCCAGCACAGCGGTTCTTCCATTATAGACACAGGGAGTGCTCACAGCTAATTGGCCTGGAGGTCAATTCCTCCCAGTGATACCAACAACAATCAAGACTTAACTACTACAAGACTGTGCACACAGTCCACAAAGGGGTACACCAAGAGTGTCCACCTCAGGTTAACTGGGGAGGCCGACCCACTGGGCCATACAGGAAACCTAGCACACAAAGCCACCCTACCAACTCAGGGAAGCAGCGAAAATGCGGAGACAAAGAAACAGATCACAAACAAAAGAAATGGAGGAAAACAAATGACTGGATATAGAGTTCAAAACCACGGTTATAAGGTTTTTCAAGAATATCTAGAAAAGGCCGATAAATTCAATGAGACCCTCGAGGATATGAAAAAGGACCAACTAGAAGTTAAACATACACTGATTGAAATAAAAAATATTATACAGAGACCCAACAGCAGACTAGAGGAATGCAAGAATCAAGTCAAAGGTTTGAAATACAAAGAAGCAAAAAACACTCAACCAAAAAACAAAAAGAAAAAAGAATCCAAAAATTTAAAGATAGTGTAAGAAGCCTCTGGGACAACTTCAAGTGTACCAACATCAGAATTATGGGGGTGCCAGAAGAAGAGAGAGAGCAAGATACTGAAAACCTATTTGAAGAAATAATGACTGAAAACTTGCCCCATCTGGTGAAAGAAATAGACTTACAAGTTCAGGAAGCGCACAGAACCCCAAACAAAAGGAATCTAAAGAGGACCACACCAAGACACATCATAATTAAAATGCCAAGGGCAAAAGACAAAGAGAGAATATTAAAAGCAGCAAGAGAAAAACAGTTAATTACCTACAAGGGAGCACCCTTACGATTGTCAGCTGATTTCTCAACAGAAACTATGCAGGCCAGATGGGAGTGGCAAGAAATATTCAAAGTGATGAATAGCAAGAACTTACATCCAAGATTATCTACCCAGCAAAGTTATTCAGAATTGAAGGTCAGATAAAGAGCTTCACAGATAAGAAAAAGCTAAAGGAGTTCATCACCACCAAACCAGTATTATATGAAATGCTGAAAGGCATTCCTTAAGAAGAGGAAGAAGAAAAAAAAAGTAAAGATAAAAATTATGAACAACAAATATATATCTATCAACAAGTGAATCTAAAAATCAAGTGAATTAAAAATTTGAGGCACAGAATAAACTGGTGAATATAATAGAATCAGGGCATAGAATAGGAAAGGATTAATAATTCTCAGGGGGAAAGGGATGTGGGGGGTGCAGGAAGAGAATGGACAAAAATCATACACCTATGGATGAGGACGGTGGGGGGGGGGGAGGTAAGGGCAGAGGGTGGGATGGGAACTGGGTGGAGGGGAGCTATGGGGGGGAAAAGGAGAAACAATTGTAATAATCTGAACAATAAAGAATTATTAAATTTAAAAAAAGAAATCAGAAGCAAAAACTACATATGTAATTCTATTTCTATGAAATACCTAGGAAAAGCAAATTTAAAGAGATTAAGTGGTTGCCTAGGTCTGGGGTGGGAGTGTAGATTAACTACTGCATGGATATCAGGGAACTTTTTGGACAGATGCTAATGTTCTGAAACTGGATTGTGGTGATAGATGCACAACTTAATTAATTTACCAAATTATTGCATTTATAAAGTTTCAGTGGGTCAGTTTCGTGGTATGTACATTATACCTCAAGAAAGCTGTATAAAAGTACACCAAAAAAACAAAAACCTTTACACATTAAAAAAAAAAAAAAAAAAGGTTAAAAAGTCATTACCAGCAAACCAGCACTGGAAGGAAAGTTAAAGAAAGTACTCCAGACAAAAGGAAAATTATACCAGGTGAAAATCTAGGTCTCCACTAAGAATTAAGAGCACTAGAAATAAAAATATATAAGTATTATCTATTGCTGTACAACAAATTACTCCAAATCTTAATGGCTTAAAACAGCAAATGTTTATTGTATCACAGTTTCTATGGGTCAGTCTGGGGAGATAATACTCCACTGTACTTCTGCATATCTTGTACCAACTTTGTTCTAGACAATCTTTTCAAAGATGTTTGTATAGCAAAGAGTCTTGGAAGACAGAGAAAGTGTCTTTCTCCATAGCAGAGGGCAGATTTGTACCCTAATCCATCTAATAAAGATAATGTCTTTGTTTGGGGCAAAGGTTGGGTAGGTCTACTGGCCACTTCCAGCTTTTAACCATAGACTATGAATGTCAAAGTTGATTTCAGGGTGTTTTCTCATGTGAGATCCAAACACAAACTTAATTAGTTATAGTTATGATATTATGTTCCAGGAAATGCCTATTCTAGGAGTTAGGAGTGGGGTACAAAGATAGAAAGAACTATTTAGTGTGAATAAGGTAAGGGTTGGAGGAGAGAACTTCAAAATAGAGAAATATACTGCACAGCATGCCATGGTCTGATAGAGGCTCCTCGGTGTTCAAGACAATGGCTAACTTGGCTGAAGGAGCCACAGGTTCCTGTCCTTTGGAGATGGTTTGAAGATAGGAGTTTGCCGATAACTGAGATGAGCTCTTGATTGAGAAGAGAAACCACAGAGCCATTGTCCTACTATCATTCAAACAAAGGAGACAAACCCACACACAGGGCTTGAGACCGGATATGGTGAGGACTGGAGATGGATTCAACAACCTGGAGACGGAATTGCCAAAGGCAGAAAATAGGGACAGCACATTAACTTTATTATTTTTTATTAAAAATATAAAAGTAATTCATGCTTATTGTAAAAAAAAATTAAATAGTGCAGAGAATATAAAGTGGTAAATAAAAACCATCTTCCTGCCAATCTCACTCCTCAGAGTAAAGCAATAATTTCTTGCCTTGCCCCAACCCTGCCCATTCCCCCAAGTCCTTTGCCAAGAGGTAACTATCCTAGTTCTTTCTTTTGGCATTTATCTATCTCTGTTTTCCCTAAATAATATGTTCTTATTGCTATCTTTGATTAACCCATTTTAGACATACTATAGCGACTTCCTTTTATGTAGATTAGGATTTAGCTCTTTTACATCCCCATCCCTTCTGTTTCTTCTCCCCCATGTTCCCGATAGAACTAATTTGGGCTAAATCAGTATTCAGTGTTTACATTATGAGCCCTATGCAAATGTTATTTACAACTGACCATTGAAGCATATAAAAATTATATTTCTTTTTCTACCTTTGCTTTTCCTAAAGTTAGCAGTCGTCTTGATTTTTCATTTGGCAAATATTCTTTGCAATAATTACCTACAGGTAATTCTTCTAACACCTTCCAATAATCTTTCACTATAGTTTTCTTTGTGGTCAATGGCATCAGGTAATCCGTCAGGTCCAATGTTTCTCTTAAATACATCCCTCCTGGGGACCTTCGTTTTCCTGCTGGAACTGTTTGTACTTGAGCCCTCCTGGGACTTTCCTTCCCTGTCATTCTGAGAAAATTTTCCCCACCTTGTCCGGAATTGAAGTCCTCATTGACTAGAATTTTTATCTTCCTTTCTTAGGTTATGCCCTTATTTGAAAGATCACATGTACCAGTGTTTTCATCAATTTTAGCCTGGTAATAGCCCACAATATAAATCTTTTGAGTCACCTTGCTCTTATCAGAATTGGTTGCCCTTTATACCTGGTGCAAAGCTGTGATCCTAGGATTTATCTTCACTGCCACCTTTCAGGTGCTCTTCGTCTTCTTTCCTTATTGAGCCTTCTGTTTTCTTGGTTTATTTCCTTATTTCTGTGAGAAAGAGTGCATGTCAGACATGGTATGTCTATAAAATTTCTTTATTCTATCCTAAAGATGTACATTTAGATAATTTCCAAAATTTTACTATTATAAGCAAACCTATACAAGCATCCTTGCACACATGTCTAAATTATTTGTAAGGAGAAAACAAAACTGAAGCATGTGACCGATATAGGAAACAGCATGACAAAGGTCAAAAGGAGGAGGAGCTCAGCAAGCCCCTCTTGGGTAAAGGGTAAGCTGTGTAAAGGGGAATAGAAGCTAAAGCTGGAAAATTAGGTTGTGGCTAAATTGCTGAGTGTCTCAAATGTCAGTTTAATAAACTTAGATTGGAAAGCCATAGAGTCTTTTTCAATGGGAGTTCGACTGGATTACAGCCATTGATTCTACTTCAATGGAACGAGAAAAAAGTCCTATTACCTCCAAAGCATAGTAGGAGGAAAGCCAAGAGCTGCTAGTATCATAACAGCCAGAAGAGAAGCTTCAAGAAGAGAATATACAACTATGTCACATGATACAGAGAAATCAAATTAGATAATTTAGCAATAAACAAGTGTGGTGGCCTTTGATTGAGTAAACTGTCAATGAAGAGGAGGAATCTGGGGGCTAAAAAATATGTCAGAAATAATATAATTCTTCTGGAGGTGAGGAAGTAGAGATAGTAAATGCATTAGTTAGATAGGCTATGCCAGGGGTCCTCAAACTTTGTAAACAGGGGGCCAGTTCACTGTCCCTCAGACTGTTGAGGGCCGGACAATAGTTTAAAAAAAAACATTCCACACATGCGCACTGCAGGCCCGGGATGAGTCGGCTGCTAAGCAGGACAGGCAGCGGCGGCAAAAACACCCGGCAGGCCGGATAAATGTCCTTGGCGGGCCGCATGTGGTTCGCGGGCCATAGTTTGAGGACCCCTGGGCTATGCTATAGGAACAAACCATCCCTAAATTTTAGTGACTTACAGCAAACATTTCTTTCTTTCCTACATTCTTTGCTCTACACAGTCACTTACGAGCTCAGAGCAATGGAGGCTCCATCATCTTGAAGTTGTAACTTTTCGGAGACAAAACTCCCTCTACAGTTGCCTCAGTAATTAAAGAGCTCATTGGAAGGTCACTTGCCGGCTACTCTATGTTTTGGTCCAAAGTGAGATACTAGTTGCCTAGGCCTGCCTAAGTAGGAAGCAAGTCAAAGGAGCTGGGAAATGTGGCGGGGGGGGGGTGGGGGGGGGGTGGGGGTGGGCGGTAAATGGAATATTGGTGAGCACCACCATTTTTGACATGGGGAGACTAGACTATATAAAATCTACACTAATAAAAGAGAAAGATGCAAATTGACCGTACCTTTGCAACCCTCACCAGCAAATCAGGAGTGAGTATGCAAATTAACCCAACAAAGATGGTGGGTTAATTTGCATATGCAGGCGCTGAGCAGCCCGGGCAGGGCGGGATGCTGGCATCATCGCCATAGCGTTCCACACTGCCCCAGCAGCTCCAGGCCTCTGGGCAGTGTGGGAAGGTGGAAAGGCAGCTCTGGCCAGAGTGAAAGTGGTGCTGGCAGCCAGGGGAAGGAAGGCCCATTCTTGCACGAATCTTCATACATCGGTCCTCTAGTTTGTTATAAAGGGAAGGAGAGATAGTGTGACGGATAAGGTAATATCTAGGGTGACAGGAGGTTAGTGGGTTTTGCTTTTCTACCTGGAAAAGAATTGAGTTTGCTTCAGGACAAGAAGTAGACAAGCAATAGAGCATAGTTATTTTTCCTGGAGATGGTAGAGAGGGAAGTGATGGGCCTCAGAAAAGAGACCTGACCCTATTTCTCTGAGATTGGCAGGAAGAAGGTGAAGGGCATGCAGTCAGCTAAATTTGTTGGTGTAGAAGCAGGAAATTGAGGAAGTTCACACCTGATATTTTCAGTTTCCTAAGAAGTAGGAAGCAAGTCAATTGCCAAAATTGGTGGTAGTGATGGTAGTGGTGGTGGCAATGGGAAGAATAAAAAATAGATAATGGGCTTTTTCGGAGTTTGGAGAAGGTTCTCAAATCTATCTCCACTAAACCACCAGCCTTTGAGTAGTCAATTAGAACAGTTTCTATCTGATTTACTTACCTCCAATTCAACACACTACAAATGAGTTGACCTCTTTTAAAAGACAAGGCAAACCAGATAATGTCATTCTCTGCATTAAACCCTAAGGGTTCCAAATCCTTAAAATGACCCAAAAATCTGGTTCACCTTGACTTCTTCAGCCTTGCCTTCAAATTCCTCCATACACAAGGCCCACTTTCATTTCCTTCCTCTTTCCTGTCTCAGGGCCTTCACACTCTTCCCTTTACGTGGAGAGACCTTTCATTCCATTTCTACTTCCACTTAGCTTATTTGAGCCCTTCCTTTAGGCCAGAAATTAAATGTCACTTTCTCAGGAAGGCCTTCCTTGGTCCTTCAGACTAGGGCATGTCTTCCTCTGGTATACTTTTATAATACTTGGAGTTTTTCCCTTTGCAGCACTCTTCTTGACCATAATGATATATTTCTATATTAGTGGACAAGGTCTCTCTCCTCTGCTAGACTATAATTCTATGAAGGCAGGGAATGTATCTGTTCTCTGTTTTTGTCTACCATCTACTGTTTTCTCTTTAACAAGTAGCACACTGCCTGGCATATAATGGATGGTAAGTAAATATTTGCCAAATGAATGAATGGACTAATCGGTTTTGTTAGTTAATTAATTCATACTTATTGTGAAGGGATGACCACAGCTGCATTAGAGCCAATTTGCATGATTGTGCTCAGGAGCACAAGCATAGGAGTGAAGAAGGCAGATGATTGGACTGATACAGAGTTTAGATTTTCAGGAATAGGTATGGCAGAAAGAGGATAATGCTGGTTTTCATGCTGTACTACAAGGTCAAGGGAGAATAGGGAAGGAAGCAAAATATTTAGGGGAGTGATGGACTTTGGAGAAAATAGTGAGGGCCAAAGGCCAGGATGTCAAAGAGAAGGTATGATAGGAGTCAAAGAATGAGAGTTAGGAAGCTAGGAGATTACAGGCAGGGATTTAATATACTAGAATTTAATCTCTCTAAAGTGGAGCGCCAGGTCTTGAGAAGGTCCAGGGTATGACTATGGCTGTGAGGTGGTTGGTTATTGTTACCAACATTGTGTAACAAAGAAGCTAGGGTGTATTAAAAGCTTTGCATAATGAAGTCACCTGGGTGATGGCAGAACTTGAAGTGGAGAAGACTTGAGGGACTGGGTTGGTCAGAAGACAACCACTACAAAGAAAGCAAAGAAGATGGCATGAGCCTCAAAGACAGTCCCTCACCTCCATCATTCCTTCCTTTCCTGTGTCACTTATTCAAGGGTCATGGTCCCAGGACAGAAGGTCTGATTGGCTGAGCTGGATGGCATAAACCTCAAAGGAGAAGTAAATTTTGCAGGTAATAGGAGTGTAGTGATAGGTTAATGTCAATGGGGAATGTCAAGAATGCCAATGGAGGCCCCAGTGGAATATGTGAGAATAGACACTTTCTAAATAAGAGATTAGAAGAGAATATAAGGAGGTGTGGTCTTAAGAGAGAACCAACTTTCCATTAAGCAGGAGATGAAGACAGTAATCTGCCATCAATATAAAGTTTACTAGAGTCCTGGTGCACGAAATTCATGCATGAGGTGAAGGAGGGGAAGGTGGTGTGTGTGTGTTCCTCAGCCCGGCCTGCACCCTCGCGCAATCCAGGACCTCTCGGGGGATGTCCGAGTGCTGGTTTATGCCCGATCACTCCTGCCTGCCTTCCTACTCGACCCTAACCACTCTGCATGCCTGCCTGATTGATCCTAAAAGCCTCTGCATTGGCCCCCGCCATTGCGGCTTCATCCGGAAGGACATCTGGAATGACATCCAGAAGGTTGTCCAGCTGTCCAGTTTAATTAGCATATTATGCTTTTATTATTATAGATAGGAGAGGTTTAGTTTGCTTGCTTATTTTGTAATGGATCAAAGCCTGTTCCAACAGTAAAAGTAACAACATGTGACAGAGGACAGGCTCTCGGTCAGATGTTGGAGTTGCATTTCTGGCTCCATTATTTACTTGCTGAGCAACCGTTGCCAATTACTTCACCTCTTTGAGCTCAGAATATGAACACCCCAGATATGAGGCATCATGCTTCAGTTTCTGCCTTTTAGCATCTTCCCAGTTGTCTGATGATGCCTGTTATTGGCTGACTGCCCTGCCTTATGTGGGAATCGATGAGAGGTCAGGAGGTCAACTAGTGAGCAGCTCTCCCAGGAAACCAGAAGGGTTTTAAAGGAATCATGACATGTCATACACCCATGACTTTGCCACACTTGAATGAGGCTGCTGGAGAATTCCCCACCCTACCCCCTTCGCCCCTATTTCCTTCAATAACTTTGAGAAAAAAACAGATTATATCTAGTTCCTTTTTTCCTCATTCCTTTAGGATCCCAAATGCTGATGATTCTGTCCTCACTTTTTCAAAGGGCATTGGTGGGGACCCACCTCATTCCTGGATTCTTGATCATCCAGGATTGGGCCCTAGTTTATTGAATAGGCAACAGTAATAAAAACCATGGTATACCTATTTTATAGATGAAGACACTGAAAGTAAGAGGTGAAAGGCTTAGAGTGGGGGAGCCATCTTGGAGAGGCACCAAAAACTGAGACTGGACTGCAGTTTAAGGCAAAAAAATAATGACAAAGTTTGGCTGTCCAGCATACATTTCCCTATCCTAATAGCAGCCTCACTTCTGCACCATTATATGCAGTCTTGCCTCCCACTACCAGTCACTGAAGGGCTACAGAGTTTTAACCTGTGGATTTAAAGGAAATGGCAGAAGTTCTTTCGCTACTGAGACTAGTACCATGCCAAGCCTACAGTACACGCTTAGCAAATGTGACTTGTTTCACCATCGACAGTTATTTATTATCTGTGTAATGTTAGGCAACTCACGTAACAGTCTTTGCCTCAGAAACAATATGTGCAAAATTATCAGTATTCTTAACATCTATGAACTGCTATGATTATCATAATTATTATTTTATTAGTACTCGAAACAGTGAATGGGTTGAAGCAATTATGGTATATCATCAGCATGACAAATTATATAAAATAACATATAAGCAGACATTGACTTGTTGACATAGAAGTTTATGGCATTGAATAAAGTCACATTATGACATTTAGGTTAAAAAATATATATATAAATGAATACTGTCTGAAATTATATATCCCCAAAATAACAAATATTTATCTCTGGTGGTGAGATTGTAAATTACTTTTTAATTTTATTTTTGCCTTTCTTCATTTTCTATTTTGATAAGCAGGCAGTACTTAGTAATTAATTTTTAAGTTAAAAAAGGCCATCAGGTAGTGGAAAATCAAAGACTGAGTTGATTTCTGTCAGGGGCAAATTCAGCGGGGGAGAGCAAGGCAGCCAGGTTCCTGGCAATAGAGATGGAGTTAAGAATGTTAGTCAGAGCAGACTTCTGGATGAAATACTTCTGGTTTAAAGGAAGGTCCTAGACAGTGGCTAGATACAGATCCAACCCCCCAGGGATGCTGGAGACCAGAGCTCAGAGAGTAATTTTTATCTGTCCCCTGCTTATTTACTGCATCTTCTACCACTTTATCCCTTTGTCACACACAGAAAAGAAAAAAAAATCCCATTCTGTTCTTCAAATATGCCAAACTCATTTTCACCTCATTCCTTGACAACCCTTTCCAAGTTACCCTCCACCTACCCATTAGCCTATTTATTTCCTGGATAGCACTCATCCACTCTGAAAACATCTTATTTGATTGTTGTCACAAAAATGTAAGCTCATGAGTGCAAAGATTTTGTCTGTCCTGTTTGTCACACACATGCTGTGAGAAGAGCAGGGCTTGCACAAACTAGGAGCTCAAAAACAAAACCACTGATTTAATGCAAAAGCAGAACTCATCATCAGAGAAAATGTTAAAATGGGAAACAGAGACAGAAACCCAGTTGTGCTACTTGGACCCAGCAGCATAGAGGGTCGGCAATTGTGAGTTCACCTTTTGGGGGTGGATTCAGTCGAGAATATAAGGACATACATACTATTTCAAGTAGATTTTTCCTTTGAGAACAGTTATCTCTCTCTCTCTCTCTCTCTCTCTCTCTCTCTCTCTCTCTCTCTCTCTCTCTCTCTCTCTCTCACACACACACACACACACACACACACATACACACAAATGTGATTTCATTTCCAGGGGACTATGACACAGTCTGTATGCATGAATTTATTAGAAGTCTGGGCTAAATTAGGACTTCCTGAATTATGTGAAAAGTGATGAGACTTGTGACTTTCCAGAAAAACTTGACACAAATTGTGCACTAAAGCAATTCCATGGAATGATATTTGATAGTATAAATGGTCACTTAGTTTAAGATATTTTGGCCTAAGATTACGACAGCTGAACATTTCTGACACACACCAAAATCCCTGGTATGTAGCTATTAACTCTGTTTTCCTGGGACACAAGGAAGCAGATAACTAGAATTCTATACCAAACCTGTGAACAAGTGGAAAAAAAAAAAAGGAAGGAGTGGAGTAAGAAACAGTTGAAACTAACTTTTTCTCAGCACTTTTTACATGCCACACACAAACAAGTCATAAATGTTCTCATTTAATAACACATTTAATAACACACAGGCATTATTTCCATTTTCCAGATGAAAATAATAAGGCTGAAACAGAGTAACTTAATGAAGATCATAGTTAATAAATTACAGAGATAAAGCTGATTCCAGGTTTATCTGACTTCAAAGCCTGTACACTTCTACCACACTTGCTTTCCTAACATTTCCGGAAACCCCCTTGATGAAATGTATTGCTCATCTTTAAAAAAAAAAAAAAAGAAAGAAAGAAAGGCAATGATATGGCTGAAAAGAAGACAGGACGTAACAGGGAAAAACTAATCCACAAACTATGTGGTTGAATCACTGAAATTGCTGATACTTGATTTTTTTTCTTTTTCTTTTTTTTAGCTATAGAAGAGGCAATTTCATATCATTCAACCTCATGGTATTTGTTTTATGGAAAAAGATCACTATGACACTATGACACACCTTTACAATTTATTGCCATTTCAGTAACTCCTTAAGACGGGGCGGGTGGGGGAGGGGGAAGATAACTGTTCCCATTTCATACATTCGGAAAGACAGATTTGGTAACCCTACCTGCTTATCTGAGCATCATTTACCCTTTGAGAAACCTGTAGTGTTTTTTTTTTATAAACAAATTTTAATTGATTTTTAGAGAGACAGGAAGGAAGAGGGATAGAGATAGAAACATCAATGAGAGAGAAACATCATGATTGGCTGCCTCCTGCACACCCCCTACTAGGCATGGAGCCTGAAACCCGGGCATGTGCTCTGACCAGGAATTGACCTCTTAATTCATGGGTCAATGTTCAACCACTGAATCACACCGGCCGGGCAACCTGTAACATTTTTTTAATTAAAAAAATTTTTTTTGGTAATTATTCATATTTTATTTACCAGTATATTTTAGCCTCCCCCACTAGATTAAATTTAAAAGGCACCAGGGACTGCCCTAACCGGTTTGGCTCAGTGGATAGAGTGTCGGCCTGCAGACTCAAGGGTCCCAGGTTCGATTCTGGTCAAGGGCATGTACTTTGGTTGCTGGCACATCCCCAGTAGGAGGTGTACAGGAGGCAGCTGATCTCTCTCATCGATGTTTCTAACTCTCTATCCCTCTCCCTTCCTCTCTGTTAAAAATCAATAAAATATATTAAAAAATAATAATAAAAGGCACCAGGGACTCTGTTTTATCTCCAGATTGTATCTCCAGATCTTTCATAGTTCCTGGCACACAGTAAATACTCAATAAATATTGGTTTAATTAGTCCATCATCCTGCAAAAGAACTTTTCAGAAAGTCCTTTAATTTATTTATTATATTCTAATGAATCTAAGAGGAACACTGCATTGAATTCTCTGGATTTTGAGCCAGGTACTGATATCACTATCTACACTTTTTTTTTTTTTTAATTTAAATTCTTTATTGTTGCCCTGGCTGGTTTGGCTCACTGAATAGAGTGTCGGCCTGTGGACTGAAGGGTCCCAGGTTCCATTCCAGTCAAGGACACATGCCTGGGTTGCAGGCTCCATCCCCAGTAGGGAGCGTACAGGAGGCAGCAGATCAATGATTCTCTCTCATCATTGATGTTTCTCTCTCTCTCCCCTGCCCCTTCCTCTCTGAAATCAATAAAAATATATTTAAAAATTAATTCTTTGTTGTTCACCCCCCAACCTGTAACGTTTTTAAGGCTTCTCCCTGTCCTCTACTTCCTGCTCCCACCATGTATCTGCACCCCCACCCCCACGTCCCACTCTCATGTTGTCAAAACAATTCTTCTTTTTTTTTTTTTAAATCCTCACAGAGGACATGCTTAGAGAGAAGAAGGGAGAGACAGAGAGACAGAGACACTGAACCGGAAAACGTTCAGTGCACAAGACAACACTCAACCAACTGAGCCACTCTGGCCAGGCTCAAAACAATTCTTGAATTTGACTTCTACAACAGGCTCCTAACTGGTTTCCCACACTTTCAATCTAGTCTCCAAAATGTAGCCAGAGGTTTTTCTAAATGTAAATTTCATTGTTTCACGTATCTGCTAAAATTCCTTGGTAGTTCTTCATTCCCACAAGATAAAGTTCAAGAGCCCCAGCCTTTCTTTCATGATCCCAACCCTGTTCTGTCCTTTCCAGCCTCACCATCTGCATTGCTCCCAGCACATCCTCTGCTGAGTAGAACCCACCTCTCTTGTGCCACACACCTGTGACTATACCTGCACTGTTCTAGGTCTGCAATTGCTTCTCCATCCCTTCTCCCTATACCTTATCTGACATTTAGTAGGCATGTTCATGCTTTTCAAGGCTTAGTTTAACTGTCACCTCTTTGTGAAACCTTGCCTGACTTTTGTCTGATAGTCACCATTTTTCTGTACTCTCACAGAAGCTGGTACATTTTTCTAAGACTTATTAAATAGTACTCTGACTAGGTGTTTATGTGCTCTTCAAATACCCACCAAACTGTATTTTATCCTTAGTAACCCCAGGACATAGCACAGCACATAGACATAGAGCAGGTATTATCAGTCAGAAAGGGTTCTAGAAAGTCCCAACTTGTGCCTTAGGTTAGGGAATAAGGGAGGAGTCTTGATTACAGGTTGAGTGCCAAAAACCAGGGCACACTCTCCCAGGGCTTTTCCAGAAGTCATTATATTGAAGAAATAAGCCAGGGATTACCTGAACTTAGATTTGTACTTTCATTACCAAGGGTTATTTTCATTAAAGTAAGTAGTGCCTATGAGTGTATGATCTGTACAAATTACATAAGCATATTTGGATTTTATATTTTGCACACCTAGTCAAGTTGGCCTTTGCTGCCTATGATAATTACACATTTAATTCAATTTGATGAACAAGGAACAATTTACTAGCAGAAAATATATGTATATAATATAAAACCACCAGGAATACACATGGCCACTAATACCAGCTATTATACCAAGAATATTCAGCTGGCCAAATATTCCCAGAATGCTTCCTTATAACCTTTTAAATTTGGTAGCAGGTTTTAATACAGCAAAAACATTTACAGAAAAGAAACATACAATTGACAAAATTCTATCTACCAACTTTTATTGGACCTGGGAAGAAGACCACCAAGATTTGATTTTAGCTGTGGGAACACATCGGTCTAGTTTGTGGAATCCCAGTGTACCAGCAGATAGTTTGAAACCCACACTCCTTACAGTCATACCTTTACTCAAAGCATGAGTAACAAAGTACAGGGTTGTTAAAAAAAAAAAGAAAAAGTGAAACAACTTCATAGAAAGAGAAACATTTTGATTATGATTCATTAAATTCACTTTTTAATGTAGTTGGGCTTTAAGAAATGGTTTGGGTAGCTTAGTAGAATTCGGTAATTTTCCCAGACTGATGCCTTGAGCCACATAGGCATTTCCCCACTGTCCTGGCTGAAATCCTGGGCAGTAGATTCAGGACCCACCCTGTTATAAGAGAATGCAGTGCTTACTTAAGGGAGGATGCCAGCCAGCAATCTGGGTGGGCCCAGAAGCTGGCTTTTCAGCAACTTAGAAGCCCAAGAGATCAATATCACAGATCTAAAAATCACTAGAGCTGAAATCAGGAACTGTGGCCAATGAAATATCTTAGCCACACCAGTGATTTATGAGGATATACAGCATTTATTTTCAAGATGTTGTAGTGATATAACTGGTATATTTTGATTTTTTAATTCACTTGGAGAGACTATCTATAACATATCCTGATTCATCTTAATGTAAGAGACACTTTTATAGGATGGTGTCTTTTTTCCCACCTAACATTATTTCATGGGCACAGGTCCCCAGTGTAATTTAGTTCACACCATTATCTTTATAGTTACATGTTTTATTCATTTGTTCACTCAATAAATATTTATTGAGCATCTAGTTGCCGGGGTACTTGTCCCAGCCTTACAAAGCGTTCAGCATTCTGGGGAAAGGGGCTGCGCATAGATGATTAAAGAGTCCAGAGACAAAAGATAATTTTGAAAGGCATTGGGGATCAGAGGATCTTCAGCTAAAGGAGCTATAGACTCTTCCCTTGACTCAGGACCCTGCTTTTATTAGTATAATTTGTCCTAAGGCAAGGAGTAGATAATACACTTCAAAGGGTAAGATAGCAAAGGATATACAGAAGCATTGTCAGTTTGGGGAATAGCCTACAGCTGTTCAGGTGTTTGGCCAACAGGAGGCAATAAAATGCCCTGAGCTGTCTGGCAGCAAGCAATAATCTTATTCAGGTTTGGGGGAAGTGCCGGTTAGCTGTATCCAACAGGTAAACTACATATGTGGCTCACCTTTGTTGAGTCCACCAAGTCTCATTAACCTTTTGACAGAACTCTTGTAATTATTACATGCTGGAATTGGTTCTCGGCATCTAGTATTTACTGGGTACTTTGATACACACTATATATATATATTTAATACCATTTGGATTGATACTCATTTTGGGGTGTCGTAATCGTTTTCAATTTTATTTAGACTTTTTTCTTTTGTTAGGTATGTCTCCCAAAATGGTATCACTAGAGAAGAGACTGAGCAGATTAAAGATTTGTATAGCTACTGTTGCATGTGGTCAAGATGAAACATAGGCTTTAATTTTAGAATTACATGTGAAATTTATGGTTAAGCCACTGCAGTAGACCAGAATAAAGATGACAAGAGTCCAAACCAGGGCAATCTTAGTAGGAGTAGCAAAAAAAGTTTAGAAAAATACTTGGAAGAAAATGGAACTTGGTGTCTGATGAGATATAGGGGTTAGGGTAGAGTCAAGGGTGACTACAGGATTTCTAGCCTAAGTGACCACACAGAGAATACAGCAGAGGAACAAGTTTGAGGGGCATGGTAAAGTTGCATTTCATGCTGATTAAAAAAATTTTTCTGTTTTTATTTTATTTTTTATTTTAGAGAGGGAGGAAGGGAAAGAGAGAAACATCAATGTGAGAGATACATCAATCAGTTGCCTCCCAAACACGCCCCAACCGGGGATCAAACCCACAACCTAAGTATGTGCCCTGAGACCTTTTGGTGTATGGAACAACTCCTAACTGAACCACATTGGCCAGGGCACTCATGTTGATTTTGAGGTATCTATGGGGAATATCCAGGTGGAGATATTCCAGTTGACTATAAAGTTTGTTGAAAGGTAGCTGTAAAAATGTAAGGCCTTCTAGTATGAATTTCTTAAGCCAAAAACCCTGGAGGTCAGTTAACTGAATTATTTCATTTTGCAGATAAAGAGAGAAGCCCAGACAGATATACCTATTTTCAGAAAGCTACTTAGAGAACAGATTAAATTTAGGAAGAATCATTCAGGGCTGTTTCAGCCCACCAGACTGTATTTCATTTTTATATCTCGTTGGTTTTACACTTATTCAAAATACATAGTTTTCTCAAAATCCCACTTACACAGGGAACCCCAGATAAAAGGCAGAAATCCCATTTGCAGTTTTTTGTCATTGCATAACTGACTTCTTAGAGACCCTGCCATGCTAAAGAAGTGATCTGAT
Source organism: Corynorhinus townsendii (assembly GCA_026230045.1). Taxonomy (NCBI): domain Eukaryota; kingdom Metazoa; phylum Chordata; class Mammalia; order Chiroptera; family Vespertilionidae; genus Corynorhinus; species Corynorhinus townsendii. The sequence continues at coordinate 33,987,243 of JAPDVU010000008.1, read as the reverse complement.
TAATAGAAGTGACTTGATTAGAGTGAGCAACTCTAAATATCACATTGTTACTCTTACCTGGCTGCACTTATTTCTGTGCTCAATTGATAAAAAATCAGTCATTTGGTTGTCATTTTGAAAGGAAACAAAACCAGTATGTTCATCAGAGGCCATGAGGTAAATGGGTTGTGCAGTTACATGTAGCTGCTAACAGTAGTTGATAAACAAAGTGTCAAGAGCTACTTTAAAAATTGACATGATAAACACTTTTACAAAGTCAAAGGCAATCATATCTCAAAGAATTCTATAAAAATTAAGTTTCTTTTAAGTAAGTTACTGGTTTTAAAAACAAAGCATTCAAGTAACAGCATTAATTAGGACCTAAATTCTTTTTTTTAAAAATATTTTTATTGATTTCAGAGAGGAAGGGAGGAGGAGAGAGAAATAGAAACATCAATGATGAGAGAGAATCATTGATTGGCTGCCTCCTGCACGCCCCCCACTAGGGATTGAGCCCACAATCCAGGCACGTGCCCTTGACCGGAATCGAACCTGGGACCTTTCAGTCCACAGGCCAGCGCTCTTATCCACTGAGCCAAATGGCTAGAGCAGGACCTAAATTCTTAGGGCAGTATGAAGAAAACAGGTTTCCGTTTTCTCTGTAAGGAAGGAAGGTGAATGGGAGAAGAAATGGAGTGAAATTTATTATGTACCAAATAGTCATAATAAATACATTACATTATTTCATCCCTCATATCACCTTTATGAAGCAAACATTATAAGCACTGTATAAATGTGGAAATGAAGCACAAAGGGATTAGAAGTGGTGGCAATGTGTGACTAGATGCAAGGGCTTTAGTTTTAGGCATCCTGGCTTTATACCTGTTAAGCCTTAATTAATACTAAGTAACTTACCCTCTGTATATACTTACACACTGGATATACTTAACATTTGCTTATCAATACTCATTTTGGGATATAATAATATTTGCCTCATAGAGTGATTGGGACGATTATACATGTCATGGAAAAAGCATTTAGTGTTATGCCTGCCATATATAAGCATTAAATAAATTAGCTATTTACCATCGTCTAAGACCATGCAACAAACGGCAGATAGAGATGTAGTATCGTAAAACAATGAGCAAGATACAAGATGCCTTAATGACCCAATTAATTAGGAGTTGTTTATTGCATGCGGCCTAGAGGGAGGTGTCTCTTCCAAATCTCTGAGCAACACATACAGGAAGTTTCCTGTATTTATACTTTTTGAGCTTCTTTGTTTGCAGATATTACAAAGAGCTCTGTGTGAGTTATTGTTACAAATAGTTGTAACCTTGAATACATAATTACTAAGTACTTGGCATAAGAATATGGGAATTATCAGTATTAGTCTATTACATTGTCTGGCTAGCTTGCAAGGTCAGACAGTTAAGTTTATCTTTTTCTATAATTTAAACTAAAAACAAAGTCGTTTTACAGAATAAGAGACTGTTAAAGTGACAAAGTTTACAATGACAGAGTTTATAGGACTAGGGACTATCTAACAATAGCAGAGAATTCAAACAGCAGTTTTATACAAGATGGAAGTTACTATGCTTCAGAGACTCCATGCTTTTTTAAATTCTGAACTGAACTTCTGCACTATAGCTAGTTAACTTTTTAAGCTCCTGAAGTCTTAAGGGTAAAGAGTAGAGCTCAGGGAGCAAGACAGGTAACACTGATGATGAGTTTGGGAGAGGGCAGTAGGCAGGGAGCTGATAGACCCAACTCTACTTTGAGAAGAGCATTTAGAACTGTTAAGAAAAACCATAATTTAATTAAGTTTTAAAAAAAACAACTGTAATTTTAAAACTGAATCTTGATTTAAGGGGAAGGCTATAAATTATTAGCTAAGAATATTGATCAATGTGGAAGGAAAAGGTCACTAGTAAAACTATTTACTTTACCCGATACATAGCACTGATATTTCACATCTGATATTGAGTTTCTAAAAATACAGGTGTCCCCAAAATATATATACACACTTTGAATAATTCCAATGGGTTAAACCTGAAAAGAAAGAAACATCGATTGAGCTATCAGCTGTGTATACCTTTTTTGGGGGATAACCTGTATTTTGATTCTCTTGCCTTTTTAGAAATCCTGAAATGAGTTTTGTCTCCTGTTATTTATAAATCACAAAGTTTTTTTTAGCTACCAAAATATCACTAATGTCAATCTTGCTAATAAATTTACTTTTTTTGTCTTGTAACGACAACTTTGAACTCCCATCACTTCTAATCCCGAAATAAAGTTGCAGAGAGCTCCCTCTAGTGTCATGACAGTATAAATGTGGAAATGAAGCACAAAGGGATTAGAAGTGGTGGCAATGTGTGACTAGATGCAAGGGCTTTAGTTTCTACAGTCTTTAGAAGTGTATTATATCCTAAGAGAGCACAGTGTAAACAGCTTCTCTAAACAGTATTGCCATCCAATTCAGTTTACATTAGATGCACAAAACTAATACAATGCTAATGAAGTAAACTGCTTAATGTAGTATAGATATCTGACAACTGTCCTTTCTTTGTTCTCTTTATTTATAAATTTATTTATAAATTTAAGAAAATGGCAATGTGAGCCAATTCGATCCCAACAAAAATGGCCTGAATATGTTAGGCAGGCAATTTTCTTAGCGTTATCAACACATATTCTAGGACAGCGGTCGCCAACCTTTTGGACCTCATGGACGACCAGTTGGCGACCACTGTTCTAGGACATAGAGAGGCATAATTTCTTGAGATATTAAATGCAATATAAATCGGTTGTGAATACAAAAACCAAAATCTTTAACATGATAAGTCACTTTTATTGTCCTATATATTGTCAATAGGTGTTCTATGAAAAAAGAATTCCCTAGTCAAGTAAGATTAAGATATGATGGGTTAAACCAAACTAATCTGCGTTCCTTCCTGAAGGACCTCTCAGAATTTGTAGTACGCTAATATACACGGTAAATCCCCAGTATAGCACAGCATAAAGCTTTTCACAAACTTACTTGACTATGGATCCCTTTTCTCCCAGAAGACCTAATGACATCAAGAAAGCTAATGTTCAATGGAACAAACATCCTTTGGGTAATGACCTAATCCAAACAAAGCTGCATCAGTTTCTCTGCTTTCATCACAAATCCCCAGACCTTGACTCAAAGTATCAAAATGACACTCTTCCGCAATCCTCATCTCTTTCATTGGGTAGCCACTGACTTTGCTTTGAAATTTCAATGCTCTGAGTCTCAAATGCCTGGTAATCCTCCAGTTCTTTCTGATTAAATAAGCAAGTGGCTTCAAAGTTTATGACATCATTCAAGGTATCAATCTCCTTTCCAATCCAAACAAATCATTCCATCCTCTCTCAGGTGCTGAAATAGAAGATGCTGCTTTCACTCCTTCAGAGACCGTATCTATGGACTCACCCTGATCCTAAATTTAGCCTGAAGCCTAATTGGAAGACAAAGTATAATGGTTCAGAATTCGGCTCAGAAAAGCATTTGGAATCATAAAGGCAGGTGATGGTGCCCAGCCTCTGTAGAGTGAGAAAAATGGGAGGAGTAAGGCGAGGATAACAGCTTTTTGAATCCTCTGGAGATGAATTCATCCAGTGCAGCTTCTGGCTGAACCAATTTAATTCCTAACAAATATTAAAGAACACCCAAAGCTAGATGTGAATGAATAAAATCTATTTCCAAGGTAAATGTCTATTTTGGGTTATCTATTTTTTATTACAATTCAGGATAATTAGAATAGTATGTTTATTTCAGTCAGAATTCAAATTCTCTTTTAAACTTATGATGGGTCTGTCTTAAGTTATTTGCTATTTTCTTCCTGAAGCTAAATTCCAGAGAAAAGTCCTTTATAATACAACTAGAGGCCCGATGCACAAAATTAATGCAAAAGTAGGTCTTCCTTCCCCCGGCTGCTGGCACCAGCTTCCCTCTGGCACCTGGGACCCGGTTTTCACTCCAGCACCTGGGACCCAGTTTTCCCTCCGGCCGCCGGCAGGCACCAGAGACCTGGTTTTCTCTGTGGCTGCTGGCAGGCACCCAGGACCCGGGCTTCCCTCGCAGTCCCGGCTTCGTTCAGAAGGACGCCCGGCCTAATTAGCATATTATGCTTTTATTATTATAGATAAGGCATTTTTAGAGATATTGATGTTCAGAATATTAAATAAGTAAAAATTAAGCAAGTAAATTAAGACCTTTCTCATTTCGTATCACTGGATTTGTAAATTATCTTAATGAAGTTCACATATACACAACTCAAAGTAAATTTATAATAGAAATTTATAACCCAACTAAAAGAAATCCATAGCAATATGACTAAAATTATGTAACTGTATATTTATTTATAAAATAACAAAAGATTTAGAAATAGATGTTTATTGTGAAAATGGTCTTGGTGTATGTGAGAACATTATACACTTTGAAGACAGCATTCAAAACTGTTAAGACAAAAGACAAACTATAATTTTAAACTCAATCTTGATTTAAGGGAAAGGCTATAAATTATTGGCTGGAATGCATTCAGCATGACTCAAGATTCTATATAACATAAAGCATGAAAGTACAAAAGATGTTGGAGTACAGTAAGCCCATACTTAAATTTTAACTATAAAGCTGCAAGGACTTTTTGTTTATTCTTATATACTATTTTTCTTCTGAGACAAGTTGATTTTATCTCCAAGACTTAAGGCCATTCCCTGTAAACAAGAACACAAAAATTTTTATAATTATTGAAACTATGTAAAATCAGTAGGTAATTCTATCTTAACAAGCCCCCATTCAGTAACACCACATTTAACAATGAAACCAAGGAGTACAGATCAACAAAAACTTAAGTTTGTTATTACATACTATTAGTGCTAGATTTATAAACAGTCAGTAGCTTTGTAGCCGAGATTTCAAAAACCTCTGAAGAACCCATTTCACAAGTAACACATGGGAATCAATCTGGTTTTAAGCAAATACCCAGAATGAAGGGCCCAAAAGGTGAGCCATTTTAATAAAATAGAAGTTGTATTTCTATTCAGAGAATACATTTGCACCTAATACACAAAACACTAGTATGACAGAGAAAATTACATATAGAAATAAGAAAAACTTAAAGTCTCCATCCTTTTGTTCAGAGATGAACTAAAAAAAAGCAATTGTTGCCTTGCCGGCGTGGCTCAGTAGTTGAGCATCAACCTAAGAATCAAGAGGTCACCATTTGATTCCTGGTCAGGGCTCATGCCCAGGTTGCAGGCTCGATCGCCAGTAGGGGGAGTGCAGAAGGCAGCCATTTAATGATACTCATCATTGATGTTTTCTCTTTCTCCCTCTCCCTTCCTCTCTGAAATCAATAAAAATATATTTTTTAAAAAGCAACTGTTACCTGACTTTTTGCACGAATTCTTATGTGGCCAGTAACAGGAGCCTCTGGTCCCTGTTGAATAGGCTTCTCAATGCTGACATTTGCAAGTGCATCTTCTCCAAATATGGAACGAGCATAGAGGTTGGCTGCCATAAAGCCACAGTAACCAGAAAGTGCCTGGAAGTAATTTGTGATAAATTCACTACTTCACTATTTCTAGAGAACTTACACATAAGCAAGACGAAAGAGCATAGATAAATTATGTGGTAGTTATCATGTGGTGGTGATTATAAGACTATACGAATTTGTCAAAATTCATGGCACTATACATGAAAACAGTATGGATTTTACCATGTCTATATAAACCTGACTTTAAAGATATAGCACTTATACCAATTTGTATTTATACATCCTCTGTTTATAGTTGTTTTCCTTCTACATCAGACCTTAAGCTCCATGAAGGAAGAGACTTATTTTAATTTTTTTTCATTATTATATATCCAACAGCTCACAAAGTATTGGGCATATAATAGTTATTTGAATAGCTGTTAGACTCAGTAATACACTAATTAAAACATACTTTTCTAGCAAAAGATAGCCTTTTACTGATAAAATTAATATTATTACATTAGCAGATATTCCTTAGGGCAGGGGTCCTCAAACTACGGCCCGCGGGCCACATGCGGCCCGCTGAGGACATTTTTCTGGCCCGCCGGGTGCTGCTGCCTGTCCTGCTTAGCAGCCGACTTGTCCCGGGCCCACAGTGCGCATAGGAATTTGTTCATGGTTTTTTTTTTAAACTATAGTCCGGCCCTCCAACGGTCTGAGGGACAGTGAACTGGCCCCCCGTTTAAAAAATTTGAGGACCCCTGCCTTAGAGCCTCAGCTTCATTTTTTTTCTAGTCTTTATTCATACACACACAAATACAGCAGATAAGCAAAGTATATCAACAATTCTATATTTAAGCACATATATTCTGAGCCACAAGCAGAGCCAACAGAAGACACCACAAACATTTTCTAATTGAGTATTAAAAAATATTTTGGAATAAACCTTTAGCTGAAAGGGAGAAGATTGAAAAGAAAAACTAATTTGACTATTCAGTTAGGTCATTGCACTAGGAACAAGCTGGCTGATATGTTCCAGTTGAGCAGGGGTGGGGAACGTCTGGCCCATGGGCCTTATCATTTGGTCAGGCCCTGCCAAGGCATTAGACCAAGGCATTAGGGGTGAGTCAATTAAATGTCTGACCAAATAAAGCAGGCTAATTTTTAAATTGATAATTCTGTATAGCCCACGAATGATGTTATAAATTATCCAAATGGCCCTTGGCAGAAAAATGGTTCCCTACCCCTGCAGTAGAGAAAGGTAAGCAGATTCATACATTCTATGGGATAACTTCTTTTAGCTAGTCCAGAATGAAACTGCTTTTCTCATGCTGAATAATAACAAAAATACACTAGAGGTTCTTATACAAGAAAGCCAAGAACCTACCATACTACTCTCTATCAGATTTCAGGTCTCAGTTCAATCTTACCTTCTCTGGAGTGAGGCATTTCATGTTGGTTGACTTTAATATGTGTTGTAAATAGTCATTTAAATCAATTATATTTGTGTTAACTGTCACCTGTACAGAAAGAGAAAAAAGTCAAGAAGATTAAAATTCTTATAATGAGAAAAGTTGTCAATTTCTTATGTTGGGGTTGAGAAACAATCACTCATATGTTATATGAAGATGTTTTTCCAAGTATTTAGTGGGAAGAATAGACAACAAAAAGGTAAATGACATGTACAAAACCTAGCAAACTATAGGATGGTATCAGAATTTTTAGATACAGATTACTTCATAGAAGATTAACATATTGCATATAAAATATTTGTAATAAAAATCAGGACTCAAAGGAAGTTGCGCAGTAAGCCACTGACTTTGCAAAGCCTCTTTTGGACACTGGATTCAATTATAACTTAATATTCATACATACAAGAAATGGAACATTGTCTATAAATGTCGATCATTCAATTTAATTGTAGAACTGCTACTGTTGCCAATTTACAACAGCAACTTAACAAACTAACTTGCATGACTTTCCATTAAAGCTAATTTGCAAGAACAGATATTGAAAGACTTTGCTTCTCACATCTGACACCTTTTAATGGGATTAATTTTATAGGAGAATCCCTCAACATTAGCTAAAATGAAACAAAGATAAGGAGTTCAAGCAAATCTCCCAAAAACTAACTTTATTTTCCCATTCAAATTCAGCCCACATCTGACGGAATTCAGCATCAGTGCAAGTTGCAGGCTGGATGTAGTCCATGATGTCAATGTGAATATCACTGAGGACCACACAATTTCTGTCACTTGCTGCTCCAGAGACATCATAAACTGCAATACACATACACAAAACAATCCCAAATCACCAAAGGCAAATTTTAATTTAAATAGTTTAAATATTTCCAAATAATGGTTATGGTATTAGTAAATATTATGTAATGCTTATTGTACATTGCTCTATTCTAAATGCTGTATAAATATCACCTGCTTAACATTCACATCAAGCCTTTGTTATAATATTATTTCCATCTTTTGGATGAGGAAACAAAAACAAAGAGAAGTTAATTAAAGTTGCTCAAGGTCACAGAGCTAGTAAGTGGTGGGAACCAAAAAACTCAGATGCTGTATTAGGCACACCAGGAGAATACACAAGTAGTAACACCACATTGCATTGTAAATATATATTTAATTCCTCCTCCTGCTTGACAGTTTCTTGAGGACAAGATGCCATCTGGTTCATTTCTGTATATCCAAAACATAGAACAGTGCTTAGTACCTCAGCAGGTGCTTTGTAAATGAATGCATGAATGGATTCAGGTTCTGTCCTTAAGAAATGTCAAACAGCTAATACATTACAGAAATTCTTTAACAAAAATATTCAAACATCACATCCTATAATTTCTTACCTATGTTACCAAATATTATTCCATTTTCTGTTGACGCTACTTTAACATTAGCTTTAATATTTGCGAAATCATGAGGAGCAAGAGTCAAAGGAGATGGCTTTTCCACGAGTTTTAGGTCCCCTGGAAAAAAATTTAGACGGTTATAAAGACATATATAAATCTTTCAAATCACAAAACCTTAACATGTATACAGCTTTATAGTTTCTAGGAAAGTAAGAAACAAGAGAAGGGTTATGATTCAAATATTATGAGGACAAAATAAAGAAATCATTTAACACATTCATTTCAATATGCACATTTTCTTTTAAAAGGTAATAGGCTTCTCAGGATAATTCTATATTTAATTCGCGTGTGTTTGTGTGTGTGTGTACTGTGGGCATACCATTTTATGTCACTGAATGAATACAACTTCTCAAAAAGTTTGTCATATACTATAAACTCCATTAAAAAGAAAAGATAAAACTCTGCAGAAAGATGTAAATTCTTAGAAACATAGTTCTTTATATAAACATCAAGCTATGCTGAGGGCAGAAAGTCTATTTTCCCATGATATCTTCAAGTCCTTTAACTCTTGTTTAAGCCATATGGAATTTCCTAGGGGCACTGAAATGTTCCTGTATACAATTTATATTTCCCAACTTCAAGGCCAGATGTACAAGTGGTCAAAGTCTAATTCATGTTTTCTTCAATAGGAAAAACGAAAGACATCTCAAATTGCTAAATATAATAATGACATATTACTCTGGCCACATAAGGTATGTATTGATTATAGACTCAGAAAACACCTAGGTCTGTACTAAGGGAATTAAAAATTTAACTAAGTGAGCTACTTGGTCAATCTGTAACTTAAATAGTTCTTATGTATATCTAGATAGAAAAACTGATATTTATAATTGAGCTCAGTGAATAAATTTATTTGGATATACCAAGAGCATAAGAAAATAATACCACAGAGGTACATAAAACTGGAGACTGAATATTAAATGTAAAACTAAACCTTGATTAAAATGTTACAAATGGCTCGAGAATACTTTTTTTTTTTTAAATCCTCACCCCAGGATATTTTTCCATGGATTTTTTAGAGAGTGGAAGAGAGAGCGAAAGACAGAGAGAAATATTGATGTGAGAGAAACACATCAATTGGTTACCTCCTGCACGCGCCCTGACCAGGGCCCAGGCCGGGGAGGAGCCTGCAACTGAAAGGTAGGTGCCCTTGACCGGAATCAAACCTGGGACCCTTTGGTCCACAAACTGACGCTCTATCCACTGAGCAAAACTGGCTAGGGCTCAAGATAATTCTTATACTAGAACTTGTACACATCCCTTAATAATCTGTCATAATGGCTTACTATAAATATCCTTCCTTTATGGTGAGTAAATTTCCTCACCTAGAGTAGCTAACTCTAATGTGCAGTTCTGTAAAGTATCACTGGTTTGGTTCACGACAAGCACATCTAGGACGATATCATACTGGTTGACATGAACATAAGCTTCTGCATATACAGGATCTGAGAAACCTGTCAATTGGGTGACCTGTCAAACAAAAACAAAGAGATATTCAATGACTGAGAAAATTTAGCCAAACATATCCTGGCGAAATGACTAAGTCTGTTAGGTAATTAACAGATATGCTTAGATTAGACAAGTTATTTTGAAACAGGTATAATAAAATTATTTTGTCATGGAGACATGGTAAATCAAAACGGGGACATTAGAAATAACAGATCCTAGACTTTATATCTCAATAGTAGAAAGACATTAAATATGTCTAGCAAATACATTAATCATCCAACTTACGAGTTAAATCCCTCTCTGTCTAAACTCACTAGATGTTCTCCACAATTCAAGAACCCAATAAAATTCAGATCATGTGGCAGTCCCTGCTATACAAGCTCAGGAACTAAATAGACTGTATAGCAAGACATGTCTGTACAATAATTCCATGAAGATAAAATTGTGTGTTTTCAAAATTTTTAAAAAACATCCAAAACATAGCAGTTTTAAGACATAGTATTATCATCAAAACATGGACAACAAAAGAAAAAATAGGTAAATTGGACTGTATCAAAATTAAAAAGCTTTAAATTTTGATTTTATTGATTTGAGAGAGAGGAAGGAGGAGGGAGAGATAGAAACATCAATGATGAGAGAGAACCACAGATCAGCTGCCTCCTGCATGCCCCCTACTGGGGATCAAGCACACAACCCAGGCATGTGCCCTGACCAGGAATCGAACTGGTGACCTCTTGGTTCATGAGTCGATACTCAACCACTGAGCAACACTGGCTGGGAAAAATTAAAAACTGTTATGCATCAAAAGGCACTATTTATAACAGAGTAAAAGGCAATTCACAAGATGAGAGACAAGTATATGTAAATCATATATTTGATGAGGCTCTTGCATTCTGAATATATATGAACTCCATTAGTTCAACACAAAATAAATAACTATATTAAAAAATGAATAAAAAACTTGAATAGACATTTCTCCAAAGTAGATAAACAAATGGCTAATAAGCACATGGAAAAAAATGGCAAATATCACTAATCATTAGGGAAATTAAAATAAAAACCACAATTAGATACCAATTCATACCCACTAGGATGGCTACTATTAAGAAGAAGAACTAGAAAAGTGTTTGCAAGAATGTGGAGAACCCTTGCGTACTGGAATGTAAAACAGTGCAGCTGCTATGTAAAACAGTATGGTAGTTCCTCAGAAAATTAAAGCAAAATTACTATATGATCCAGGGATTCCACTTCTGGTTATAACCCAAAAGAAAAGAAAGCATTTGTAAACTCATGTCCATAGCAGCATTATTCAAAATAGCCAAAAAGGTGAAAGCAACCCAAGTTTCCATTAACAGATGAATGGATAAACAAAATGTAGTATATATTCACAATGGAATACTTACTCCTCCTTAAAAAGAATATTATGAAATATGCTACAGCATGGATGAATTTTGAAGACATCAGGCTAAATAAAATAAGTCAATCACAAAATGACAAATATTACATGATGACCAGTCAAATTCATAGAGATGGAAAGTAGAATGGTGATTGCCAGAGGCTGAGGGGAGAGGAAATTGGGGGGGGCGGGGGTTAATATATAATGGATTTTGCAAGTTGAAAAAAGTTCCAGGAATGGATGGCAATAATGGCTGCACAATAATATGAATATACTTAATGCCACTGAACTATACACTTAAAAATAGTTAAGATGGTAAATTTGATGTTAATATAAATTTTACACAATTTTTAAAAATAAAAATTTTAAGATAAAGGGATTAAATTAGATCAATGATTTGTAAACTTATGTATTTTGAGTATAGGACAGTTTTCCTAATAAATCCTGTATAGAACTCAATATATTAAGAATATAGTCCTAGCCAGTTTGGGTCAATGGATAGAGCGCTGGCCTGTGAACTGAAGGGTCCCGGGTTCGATTCCGGTCAAAGGCACATGCCCAAGGGGTTGTGCAGGAGGCAGCCAATTAATGATTCTCCCCCATCATTGATGTTTCTATCTCTTCTCTCCCTCTCCCTTCCTCTCTGAAATCAATAAAAATGTATTTTAAAAAAAGGATATAAAAGTAGAGTTGCCCTGTTTAAAGCAATAGGGCATAGGAAAAACTGATGGCAAGGATGTAGAGGAAGAGGCCAGAGCCCTGGCCTTTAAAGCTTTAGTTTAGCTCTAAGGATCTCCCAGCTCTATGTATTGCACTATGATTGCACCCACAGCTGGAACAAGTGATACAATCATCTAGTGGATTTATCTATAATAATAAAAGCGTAATATGCTAATTAGACCGGACGTCCTTCCAGACATCATTCCGTCCTTCTGGACGAAGCCATGGACAAAGCCGGGGCTGCAAGGGGAGCCCAGGTCCTGGGTGCCTGCCAACAGCCAGAGGGAAGCCCGGGTCCCAGGGGCCCACTGGTGGCCACAGGAAAGCCCGGGTCCCGGGGGCCTGCTAGTGGCCACAGGGAAGCCTGGGTCCTGGGTGCCAGAGGGAAGCCGGTGCTGGCAGCTGGGGGAAGGAAGACCCACTCTTGCACGAATCTCGTGCATTGGGCCTCTAGTAGTACTATAATAGTAGAGTACTTATCAGCTTCTGAATTTCAATCTTGTTTAACAGACTTGTCAATCACAATGACTTGACAAAAACCGATGCTGTACAACAAGCATGTCAAACTCATGGTCCATGGGCCGCATGTGGTGCGGCCTGGCCCACAACAATTTTTGCAGCCCAGCCAATATAAGAAATGTTTTAATAAAAATGTAATTTAATTTTTACAATATCCTGTTATACATAATTATTAATAATGAACTACAACATTCGTTAATGACTGATTACTATAATCGTGTTGCATACTAATGCAACACGCCTTATGTGCAGGCGCACCATTTCTCTCCACTAATACTAGCAGCGAATATTCTAGCAGCTGACTACCACGTCATTAGTCTTGTACTGACTTGCTCGGTGTGTGCAACAGGAAATATTTCGCTTTCAGAGAAGAATGAAAAAAAGACTTGTGTTACACTTACTGATTTGTGCAGTTATTCAGTGTCTGGTAAATTAATGTTCAAGAAAAAATACTAATTTTTATTAAAATGTCCTATTATTTTATGTTAACAATTACTCATTTATTTCAGCCCTTTGTATTCAGCATGTCTCTATCGAAATAAACCTACGTTTCTATGAAAATTGAAGCTTTTGGTATTTTTTGCAGCCCACATAAACTTAAACCTTATTTATTTGGCCTGTGTTAGACTTTGAGTTTGACATGCCTGCTGTATAACTTATTTTTCTTTTAAAAACCAGGGGGACCAGCAACTTCCTAATTACTACTTTCTTAAATAGCCAATTTAAATAACTTACCAGTGTATTTGACATTTTGTTACCTTGTTAAGTTTAGATGCCAGGGGATCTGCTGCCTCTTTCCTCTGTGTGTTACCCATTGCAGCCAGCAAACTCAGCTGAAACTGATCTTCCTTGCAGTTCATTTCATTCTTAGCAGTTAGTTGCATGAAGGAAATGGGGTCATCAGGCTGTACTGTCACATTCCTCTTTTCAGATTCTTTCTGTGTTGAGAAAACAAACACATGTTTCTCTTTAATTGGAAAGAAAGATAGCTTTTTGTACACCTTTAGGAGGACTGAATTCTTTTTTTAAAAAAAGCCACCAAAGACTTTTATGGCTTTATCATATATACCTTACCTTTTGAGATAATTTCTCTTCTTCGAGTTTAGCAGATAGCATGTGTGAAAGGGATTGTCTGCATTCCTTATTGAAAATGTCATTCATTAAAGGCGAACATTCAGACAAGACCTTGAGGCACAGGGAAATTCGATCTACATCATCATCTGTAATTGGCTTCTTAGGAAGAGAGGATTTTCCCAAATGAAGGACAGTGGCCATAAGCAACATAGCCTCAGCAACAAAGGACTAGAAAAGAAGAGAAATGAATTATTTATCGTCATGTTTCTGTAATTGCAATAATGTTACTTTTTATAACTCACAATCTAATAAATAAAACTTTCACTTCACTTGAATAAGATTTCAAATCTTTTGGATTTTATCTCCATCTTTTTTTTTTAATGTATTTTTTTTATTGTTTTAAGTATTACAAATAGTAGTACATGTCTCCTTTTTCTCCCCATTAACCTCCCCCCGACCTCCCCTACCCCCCCAGTACATGCCTTCTCTCCATCTTTTTTGCATCCTACTTTTTCCTTTCTATGCTAGCTGCCACCCTCTAGAACCTTCATTAAGCCCCAACTAAAAGACAGCAACCGCTTTTTAACTGTCTTGCCTTACTCTAACTCCCTGACATGCCAATGCTTTCTTTTTAAAGTTCCAACAATAGAAAAGTTAAAAGAATGATACAATTCACAGTTAACTTTCTGCCATATTTGCTTTCTGATTTTATTCATATATGTGCACTTATTTTTTTAGGTAAACATTATGAAAGTAAGATCCTTCACCTCCTAAGTACTAAGTAATAAGAGAATCAGAATAGCTTTCTATGTAACTGTTACATCATTATCACTCCTGAGAAATGTAACAATCCCAAAATATATCTACTATATACTCTAAATTGAAATAAATCTCTTTAATCTCACAAAGGTGTTCATTGTTTTTTTAAATCCTGGATCAGCTTCATACATTTTATTTGATTGTTATTCTCCTTCGTCCCTTTGAATCTAGCCCAGTCCCCTGGCTTTTTGTATTGTTTTCCATCACAATTAATTTTTCATTTATTGATTTTCAAGAGAGAGAGGAAGGAAGGGGGGCAGGAAGGGGAAGAGGGAGAGACATCAATTTGTTGTTCCATTTATTGGTTGATTCTTGTATGTGCCCTGACTGAGGATTGAACTGACAGCCTTGGCATATCGAGACGATGCTCTAACCAACTGAGCTACCTGTCCAGGTACGCAGTAACTTTTAAAAGAGGCCAGGCCAGTTTTTTTATAAAATGCTCCCCACTCTTGGTTAGATAACAGACAGGTGATGTTTTGTATTTCTTTTGTATTGCATCTGGAGACACATATGTTAGGTTGTCCCATTATTGGAGACACTAAGTATGATCACTTGGTGCTGCTATTGTAATTCTTATTGTATGTACACCAATCACATCATTTTACATGTGAATACCTTCAATGACTTCCCTGGGCCTTCATATTGAAGTCCATATGACTTAGCTTGCTATTCAAAGTCTTCCACAAAGTGAATCCGAAGTACTTTTTCAGTCTTATGTAGCATTAACCTGACACATGCTCTATGTCATTGCCAAATTGTCTTTGGCTAAGTACTGATTTGCACACATACATGAAAAAACTACCAGAAGCCTTGGAAAAGAAGCTGAAAAATAAGTATAATAATTCTCTGATCCTGGATATTGCCACCAGAGGAGAAGAAAGAGAGAACAGAAAAAAATAGAAGCACAAGCAAAGTAAAGATGAAGAAAACCACACAAAGCCATATCCTAACCAAATTACTGAAACCTGGTGATAAGGGGAAAAAAATCTAAAATCTGCCAGAGAAAACAGGACACATTCCATGCATAGGCATGAGAATGAAAATGGCTTCTTTGAGAATACCAGAAGACAATGGAGCAACATCTTGATGGTACTAAAAGAAAAAAATTCTTAACAGAAATCTATACCTACAAAGATACCTTTCAAAAATGAAGTAGGCCTTTTCAGACAAACAAAAATAAGAAAATTCACTACCAACATACCTGCAAAAACCGAAGCAAATGCTTCAGGCAAAGTTATATAATACAGAGAGATACTAAGCTCTACGCAAAAAAAAAATTAAGAGCAATGGAAAAGGCATAAATGAAAGAGAATTAGTATGATGATAAACAACCAAACTTCTACCTGCCTTGTACCAAATGCAGCAAACTTCATGAACCAGGTATGTTACCAGAAACCTGGCTCTCTCAGATATCAGCAAATGCTCTCCCAACCTGCAGAACTGAAGCAGCCTTTCAATTTAGAGGAACCTAAATTGGACCCAGAGACACAGAATCCTGGAGACTTTTAAAAAGCATAATTTAAATAATAGATGATTATTCTGTGACAAGACCTGAAAAAATAAATAATGGCCCACAGAGTTGCAAAATAAATTATTGCCAATAAATCTAAATAAACAGATAAAAAGATATAATACACCTTGTAATTTGCCTGATCCTCTAAATATCATTAATGGCTCTTATAATGATGAAAGTTAAAAAAAAAAATCCTTTGAAAATCCCAAGTCTAAAATGAAAATGTCTAATTATATGTTGGCATAAGAAATCTAATGGACTGTTATACAGCTATTAAATATTATAATTATTACTAGAGGCCTGGTGCACAAGATTCGTGAGGGATTCAGGGGGGTCCCTCAGCCCAGCCTGCACCCTATTGCAGTCCGGGAGCCCTCGGTGGAAGTCCGACTGATGGCTTAGGCCCGCTCCCCCAGGGAGTGAGTGGGCCTAAGCTGTCAGTGGGACAATCTTAGCACCACCGCAGAGGCAGGCGAGGCTCCCCCTGTGCTCGCCAGCCGTAAGCCCGGCTTCTGGCTGAGCAGCGCTCCCTGTGTGGGAGCACACTGACCATCAGGGGGCAGCTCCTGCATTGAGAATCTGCCCCCCTGGTGGTCAGTGCACATCATAGCGACCAGTCATTTTGCCGTTCGGTCAATTTGCATATTAGCCTTTTATTATATAGGATGATTAGGAAGGGTTTAGAATAACATGGGAAAATGTTATAATGTTAGGTGAAAGTGTGGTATTATAAAATGTGAAATTATCACACTAGAGGAAAAAGGGTTTCACAGATAAAAAGCCATATTAAACTCTTTCTGGAGGAAGGAAGAATTTTTGTTACTATATCTGGTAACGAAATTCCATCTTTTGATGTTTCTATCTCCACCACAATATTAACAAGATTTGTACTTTAGTGCTTAACCAGGAGTAATATTTTTCTTATTACTTGTTACCTCTTATTAGTTATTACCTCCTATTTCTTTTAGCAATGTGAAAAAAGAAATGAACAAAAATAAAACCATTCACATGGTAAGTATGTGGGTAAATATAAGACTTTACCTCATTTAAAAAAATCTTTAAAAGAAAATTGACTATTTACAGCAGGAGAACAGATAAACAAAATAATATTATATGGATAGCCTTAAAAAGGAAGGAAATTCTGATACATGCTATCATATGGATAAAGCTTGAAGACATCATGCTAAGCAAAATAAACCAGTTGCAAAAGGACAAATATTATATGATTCCATTTACATGAGGTATATAGAATAGGCAAATTCAGAGAGGAAGAAAGTAGAAGAGTGGTTGCCTATGGCTGGGAGGGAGGTATGGGGATGTATTATTTATTGGGTACACTTTTAGTTCAGGATGATAAAAAGTTTTGGAAATGTAAAGTGGTAATGGCTGCTCAACAGTGTGAATATACTTAATGCCACTGAACCGTACACTTGAAAATAGTTAAAATGGTAAATTTCACATTATGTATATTTTACCATAAAGGAAAATATCCAAAAAATGGGGGCACCTAGGAAGGTAATTGAACTTTTGCCCTGTTCCCAATTCTCAACTGCTTACTATTAGCTGAGTATGCCTTCTCCCTACCTAAGTCTGGACTCCAGATAAGTAAGAAATGGTTGGAAAAAAACCACAAATAAACAGTGCATACATATATGTAAAAATAAAATGTAGAATAGTAGTACAAAGGATGGTAGTAGGGGTTGGGGGAATGGAAGTATTATTTTAAATGAGCACACAGTCAGAATGGTCAGAAGCCAGAATGAAGGTTATGAACTCTAGAAACGGCAATATATTTAGGAGATATTTCTGGAATAAAATAGGCAATGACTGACTGGAAGAAGATACTGGATAAAGGCTTATTCTTCACTGAGCCTTGACTAATTCTAGCAAACAGAAATGACTTCAAAAACCCTTATATCTCTTCCACTGGACTAATCATAAGGTATTATTACTGTATTACTTCATCAATTTTACAATAACATTGTATTACTGTGTCTATTTCCCCCATTAAACCACAGGATCTTTAGCATTCCCTTTTGGGTCCCTCACAGTTCAATGCATATAGTAGGCACTCAATGTTCAATTGTTGGGTAAATGTAGAATAAATGGACTTACATTTTGCTTTTTCTTCTCCTGAACCAAAGCTACATAGCGCAAGGCAATCTTGGTCAGAGTTGTGGCAAGGGAGGCAGCGACAAAGAAATCTCCATCTAGCAGGAATCCTCTCAGGGGAGGTCTGCAAAGCAATCAAGGAAAATGAAATCCAACAACTTCTTAAGCAGCATGCAGCTTTGGCATGATTCAAATAAGGTTATTTAACACTTTCAGTGATCCTTCAGTGATAAGGATCTCAACTAGCTCCCTCCTTAGCTCTCAGAATGAAGCTAAAGGAAAAAAGAAAAAGAAAATAACACATGAATTTAAACCTAACTTTAAATGACACAAGAAGCAGCTGAATACAAAGAGAAAATGGGGAAAGGTGTATGTCCCAGCTTATCTACAGTATTGATTTATTATGTCCCTTTGGGGTGAATTACAAACTTCTTCAAGGTTCAAATCCTTGTTCCATAAAATGGGACAATAATGTACTTAATGGGGTTACTGTGAAGATTACATGAGGCAAACTACATTGCACAATGCCCAGCATGTAATAAGCAATCATTAAAATTTTAGACATTATTTTCATCATCTTCACTATAAAATTAGAGAGTATAATGAGAAATCATCAAAATTTTATTCCATCAGTTAAAAGTAGAAAATTTTCCAAAATGTTTTCTAAAAGTTACCTCAAGCATTTTCTACATGAGTAAAATAATTTAAAGCAGAACACAGTTATTTCAATGAAAATATTTATAAAAAGCAGAGGATTAAAACCATCAACATGATTCCTGAGAGAAAGAACTTAAGTATCTTTTTCCTTTCAAGTATCTTAAATGGCAAAGATTTCCATTTTGGTCACAAAAACAAATAAGAGGAGAGAAATCACTTGACTGTTTTATACATAAGAGTAATGAAAACAGTAGAGCTGGCTGAGCATAAGGGCTGCAAATTACCTTTCTTCCTCTTTCTTGGTGGGTCTAGAACTGCTAAGAGCGCTCTGAGTTGCATAGGTGCCCATCTCAGTTACCAATTTCTGAACTGGCCCCACATTTATTTCTTCTTCAGGTTTTAATTCACCAGCTTCCTTTTTTATTTCTGATTCTACAATTGGGATCTAAAAATTAATTTGAAACATCAATAGCAAGCAGAATCACATTTAAATATTCAATCATTTCTATAGAGAAGGCATTTCCCTAATGGGATATTTGGAACTTGGAACTTTCAATTTTCTTTCCTTCGCATAATATTGTAATAAGAAGACAGGGGCTTTGTGATTAGATGCCTCTTCCTTGTTGTAATGGTTTTGGGTAAATTAATTAAATGACTTACAGCCTTAGTTACTTAATCTGCTAAATGCAAATCTTAATTCTTTCCACACAAGTTACTTAGTAAGAAAATGCTTAGGACAGTGTCTAAGACAAAATAGATACTCTTATTCTTCTCCGGCCCTCCCTAATCAAAAGAGCCTTCATCCTCCTAAAATAAAATAAATTTGCCCTAGCCAGTTTGGTTCAGTGGATAAAGCATCAGCTTGCAGATGGAGGGGTCCCAGGTTCGATTCTGGTCAAGGGCACATGCCCGGGTTGTGGGCTCAAACCCCAATTGGGGGGAGTGCAGCAGGCAGCCGATCAATGATTATCTCTCATCATTGATGTTTCTCTCTCTCTCTCTTCCTCTCTGAAATCAATAAAAAATACATTAAAAAATTAAAAATTAAAATCAATCTAACTTAGTTTTACAAAATAACTTCAACTACCTTTTTAAAAACACACAAATGGCTACTATGCATGTATTCCTTAATATCAGCCCACTATTTAAGAGCTGTAAGAGTCTTCAATTATTATCCATCAATTCCTTTATTTTAAAATAACCTGATGTTCAATCAGGTTAAGAAATTTATATCTAAGGTCTCAGAGCTAATTACTGGCTGAAGTAAGATTGGAACTGAGGTGTTCTAAAAAGCACTGTTCTTTCTATTTGCCCATATGGTTTTTTGAATGAGGAAATACTGCCATTTTTAGTACTTAAATACTATAAAGTCTGCCCTGTTCTTAAAATATTTGCATTCTTCTTTTAGAACACATAGACTAAAGCAGAATTTTACAAGTCTTTTTCTACAACATAGAACCTTCTGTTCAAATAAAATCTTTCCCAGAAGAGTAAATAATACAGATAAAACAACAGGTGTTAGAGCTCAACACAGGGGAGGGGAAACCCCCAAATTTCTGGGTAGTTAAAATATATTTTTCAGTGTTCATTAGTCCAGATAAAAACACCACATACAAGTCAGATTAAAAACACCACATATAAGTCAGATTGAAAAAAAGAAGAACTAAAGTAAAAATCACCAAATAAAACAGCATTTACTACAAAAGTAAAACATACCTCCCCCAGGGATCTTCGGACTTCAGTCATCACACTCTGAATGTCTTCCTTGGTACTACAGTATTCTCCCAGGATCCACAATGCTCCTCGGTAAATCCTAAAGCAAGAATACAAGTTCTGAAACACTGATTTGTCAACGAATCTTGAAGCAATTTTTCTTTGTGAATTTAAGCTCAAGTAAGAAAACAAGATTCTGTACTTCTAAGGGATTATGAATGACATTTTAAGAAATATAACAAAGACACTAAGTTTTTTTAATTCTCCCAGAAATCACAAGCACTGAAAGAAAAATAAGTGCCCTTATCTATCATTAGTAGGAAAATCTTAAGACTGGTAATCCCAGTAGTAAAAATAAAATACAAAAATGTTTCCCAGAGAGGTGTTATCTTCCATTTACAACAGAGTTAAGGTAAAAGTTTATCTTATCACTTACTACTATAAAAAATTGTTTTTTAATGTAAAAAGTACTTTTTATTTGTAGTCACTGAAAAGTACAGGCAGGATACTGACAAGAACAATGAACAAGGAAGGAATACAAAATGATCAATAACAACAACAAAAGAAAGCAACAATTTTCTATTTAAAAATGTTAAACTAAATAAAGTCTTTAGTCATCATTTCCCTAAGATTTTCATTAAATTCACTTTTTTAAAAATCCTAGAAACTGAAAAATTCTAGAGATCATGGCTGTCAAAAGCAAAACTCTGATTTTTTTTTCCTCACAAAGAAAGCAAATCTTCAAATACATTTTCAATCAGAAAACAACTTTGTAATGGCCCCTTATTTCCACCTATGCAGATATAATGTAAGTCTGTTATAGTCTATCCATCAGATGCTTTAAATCAAACAAAATTTGGATGACAAAGTTCTTTCTCATTAGTAAAGGCCATCCAAAGAAAAACATCAGATTTAGGTTGCATTTGCAATCCTTCATTTCAATAAATGATAAAGTGACTAAGAGCATATTTTAAAAATAATAATGATATCTGAAAAGTAATACCTTTAGAAAACATGTTCTTAGTTACTTTAGGATTCACAATGTTTTAAAGGAAATAAGGATAAAGAAATCTAGTTAAATCACCACAACTATAAAAAAAAATTTGCCCACAGACTATGGATCGACCAAGGGTGGGTATAAGGTAATATTTATTGTCATTCTTATTTTTGTCTTGTCATCTTTCCACTCTTATATTTTATACTAGAGGCCTAGTGCATGAAATGCGTGCATGGGGTGTGTGTCCCTCAGCCCAGCCTGCACCCTCTCCAATCTGGGGCCCCTCGAGGGATGTCCAACCGGGATTGGGACTAAACGGGCAGTCGGACATCCCTCTCACACACAATCCAGGACTGCTGCCTTCCAACTGCTCATCTGCCTGCCTTCCTGATTGCCCCTAACCGCTTCTGTCTGCCAGCCTGATTGATACCTAACTGCTCCCCTGCCAGCCTGATTGCCCCTAACTGCCCTCCCTTGCAGGCCTGGTCACCCCTAACTGCTCTCCCCTGCAGGCCTGGTCACCCCTAACTGCTCTCCCCTGCAGGCCTGGTCACCCCCAACTGCCCTCCCCTGCAGGCCTGGTCCCCCTAACTGCTCTCCCCTGCAGGCCTGGGTCCCCCTCAACTGCCTTTCCCTGAAGGCCCGGTCGCCCCCAACTTCCCTCTTCTGCCGGCCTAGTTACCCCTAACTGCCCTCCTTTGCAGGCCTGGTCCCTCCCAATTGCCCTCCCCTGCTGGCCATCTTGTGTCCACATGGGGGCAGCCATCTTGTGTGTTGGAGTGATGATCAATTTGCATGTTACTCTTTTATTAGATAGGATCAACTGGCTCTTTAAAGACAGATATTGGTAAAATGCTTACTTGTCTTTACATTTAAACAGATTTTAAACCTACTTGACAGATTTAATAGCATGAAAGACTTCAAGCATCTTCTCAACAATAAGCATTCTCAGGTTATCAAAGCGCTGAATGGCTTCACGAACAAACTCTAAGACATCAGCAGCTGCTGCTTCATTACTGTCGCTAAGAAATTCCATTAACTAGAAAAAAAAGGAAAAGGGATAACAATTTAAACTTAAGGTTTAATAACCTTAAGCAATTTTTAGTAAGGTTTAAGTAAATTAAATAAATGTACAAAGCATGTATTAATAACTTTCAAATGTAAAACAAACTGCAAGTTGAAAGATAAGCACCATTAATGTAAACAGTCACAACTTTTCTGTTTTATGTGCAGTATAAATTAATTGGATCCTCCTGCATTGTAGCTAAAAGTAAAATCATTTTAGAAAAAAAAATTCAGAGCTCAATGGCAAAATTTCAAATTACAATAACATACCTCATTAATCTGACAGTGACAGAAAATAAAATATTCTAGATATGTGAATTTCTCCTATAACTGAATCCTTCAACTTCAAGAGGTAAAACTTCAAAAGAAATACTTACTTGCCCTACTGGATGATATATATATATATATATATATATATATATATATATATATCTGTGTGTATATATATATATATATATATATATCTGTGTATATATATATATATATGTATATATATGTACACACACACATATATAAAAAATTATACTTCAGGTAACTATAACAAACATCAATTATAATCATATGTGGACATATTTTTGTCACTGTTATTTGTTGTTGTTGTTTTGATGAAGAGAGAAAAGTCAAAGTCCTTATTCCTCTGAGTTTAAGAGTTAGCATTTAACTATTGAATAACTAGAATTTTCAAAATTCTTTTAGTGAATTTCAAAAGTAAGGTAATCAGAATCACATACCACAGGAATAACATTTGCAGCCATATCTGGAAATCGGACAGAACAGGAATGCAATGTTCGCACAAGGAGTTGTCTGTATTTGTCAGTATCTTCATGCTCAGACACATTATTTGTTTTAATCACTTCCTTCTTCAGGACAATAACCAGCTATTGAACAAAGCAAAAATAAGCAAGAATTAAAACATGTGTGGCCTCAGAGATTACAAACTACTGTCAGTTTTGTCTTACCTCTTCAACATTTCTAGAAGAGACAAGATCCAGTGCTAACTGCAGAGTTTTCTTGCGTACTTCTAAGTCTGGTGTGCTCAATACTCTTAGGATGTCCATAACCAAATCCTGAAAAAGAACAAAAAATCCAGAATTTACAACAGTATTTCTAGTCACAAGAAGAAAATCTTAACTGAAGAATGGAGGGTTCTGTCCATCACCTTAATTCTTTGATCAACAATAAGATCACTCGTGGTGGAAGAACCAGATATTTTTGGTCTCTTGAAAGGATGCAATATGAAATATACACTATCACATAAGATGCATTCAAACTGAAAATGTTTACTCTGACTCTAGCAAGTTTCAGATCTAATTTGAGAATTTATAAGAAATACAGAAGTCTAAGGAACAAGCTAAATGATACCACCAGAAAGTAACCAGACATTCAAAAGAGGGGCATCATTTTTTTTGGTATATATTTTTATTGATTTTAGAGAGAAAGGGAGAGGGAGAAAGATATAAACATCAATGATGAGAGAGAAACATTGATCGGCTGCCTCCTGCACGCCCCTTACTGGGGATCAAGCCCACAACCCAGGCATGTCCCCTTGACAGGAATCGAACCTAGGACCCTTCCATCCACAGGCTGAAGCTCTAGCCCCTGAGCCAAAACGGCCAGGGTGGGGCATCTTTTTTAAAAATAGGTTTTTATTGACTTCATTAAATTTTTTTGTTAATCCTCACCCAAGAGTATTTTTTCATTGAATTTTTAGAGCGAGTGGAAGGGAGGGAGAGACACAGAGACAGAAACACTGATGTGAAAGAGGCACATTGATTGGTTGACTCATGCACTCACCCTAACCAGGACCAGGATTGAGCCTGCAACCAGGATATATGTGCCCTTGACCAAAATCGAATCTAAGACCCTTAAGTCTGAGGACCAATGCTCTAACCACTGAACCAAACCGGCTCAGGCTCTTTTTATTGATTTTTGAGAGAGAAGAAGGGAGAGGGAGAGATAGAAACATCGATGAGAAAGAAACACTGATCGCCTGCCTCCTGCATGTCCCCCAGTGGGGATCAAGTCTGCACCCAGGCATGTGCCCTGACCGGGAATCAAACCAGTGCCCTCTTGATTCATGAGTCAATGCCAGCTGGGCCAGAGGAGGGGCATCTTACAGGACAACTGGTCTGGTGTCTTCAACAAGTCAATGCCATGAAAAAAAATTACTCGCCCTGACTGGGTAGCTCAATTGGTTAGAGCATAGTCCCGATATGTGGGTTTGATCCCTGGTCAGGGCACATACAGGAAACAACCAATGAAAGCATAAATAAATGGAATAACAAATCTCTCTCTCTCTCCCTCCCTCTCTCTCTTTCTCTCTCTGCTTCCCCCCCCCTCTAAAATTAATTAAAAACTAACTGCTCAAATTAGAGACTTAGGACATAACAACCAGATATGATAATGTATGGCCATAAATTGGACAAAATAAACAAAAAGGGTATTTGGGGGACATCTGGGGAAATCTGAGTTTGGTATTAAATAATATTAAGAAATTATTACCAATTTTGTTAAGTATGATAATGTTATTTTGGCTCTGCAGGAAAATGTAGTATTTTAAAGATGCATACCTAAAAATGTATGGCAAATAAATATTTTAAAATATACCAAAATTAATTTGTAAATGATTTTACTTCTTTAAAACTTTGTATCTTTTAAAAATGTCACTGACAAGAAAGTTCTAAAAAGTCTAGGAATAAACTCCTATATAGCCTTCACTTACATTCACTAGTTAATATTTTGCCTTATATGCTTTATTATACTCTCTACTCCTAAACATTTTAGTGTAATCAGAATAATTTCTTCTATAACCACAATTATAAAATTCAGAGAACTTATTGATGCTAATACTATTAACCAATATACAGTCTATATTCACATTTCTTCAATTTTCCCAATAATGTCTTTTATAGAAAACTTTCGTTGTTCTGATGCAGGATCAGCATGAATTTGCTGTTCTGGGGCTTTATTTTTATAATAATCTTTATTCTCACAGATTAACAGTTATGCTGATAATATTCTAGAATCTAATCAGCTTTTATTTCAATCAGTTGGTGCAATTATTTTCCAAGAAATATAAATTACATCCAAATCAAAACAAATATATCTCTATTGCTAAGAATGCCAAGTGCAATACAAACAGAAAAAAGATAATATATATTAGAAATATTTTTTAATGGCAAAGACAATACCCCACAAGGCAATGATGATTCAAGAGTTATACTTTAGCTGAGCAAAATTTAAACTGCCCAGTCTCCAAGCATTTAAGCTAACAAAGATGGCAAGGCTTGAAAATTATCTCAATTTGAAAAAGATTTTATTTAAGATTTCTCTTTCAAACAACATTTACCTGTAGTACTCGTTCATGAGCAGGATGCTCTTTTAATTCGACCAATCGATCCAGAACTATGAGCTTTACATTGTTGTCACTCTCCTTAATAATTAAATCAATGTAACACTGAGCAGCAGCCTATGTAAAAAAGAAATACATTTAGGAACACATTCATCTATCTTTAACATAGAATCTGAAAATAAGAAGGAAAACTAATCCCCAAGAAGCCAAAATATATTCACTACTCCCACATTAAAAGTTTATGCATTTTTTCCAAAGGAATATGTCCTTCTATTCCCTAAATTCTAATAAATCTCATTGTTTTTCAATTTTACAAAAGATTAAAAGCATCAGAAATTAAAAGGATGAAAAGGGACTGCTATAGGCTACCTATTAACAACCAAAAATTAAGGATTGATATTAAGGAACAAGGAAGAAAAAAGCAAATAAACAATCCCAAAAGTATAGCTACTAAGCACCTTTTACTTTAGGTGCAAAGTCCAACACACCTGCATTATATTGCAGAAAAATCAAGATTATTAAGATGAACCTGAGTTATGAAAAGCAGAGGAGCAAAACTCCAAGAGCTCCCAATGATCTAGAACAATTTGATCAACAACATAAATGAAAATATTGGATTATAATCCATGCAATAAAATATCCTTACTGACATAAAGAAAGAAGGAAAGGAAAGACAGAGGAAGGAGAAGGGGCAGCTCTTCCTTGCAGAACTCCAATTAGTAAATGTAGAAAGAGGGAAATAGAAAGTCACCATTAAAATACCAGTAATAACTGCTGTAGAAAAGGTCCACTAATAGATGCTAAAATTAGTTGGTGCAAGTTTGAGAAGAAATAAAACTATATGCACAGTTTCAAAGTATCTTCCCATGATATTACTAATTGTGAAAGAAAAAAAATAATTCAACAGTGGAGAAATCTGGCAGACACCACCTTAACTGATTGATCAAGGTTAACATCACCATTAATAAGATATATCAACATCATGTACTCCTTTATGATACTGAGAAGGGCGCATCACTTCTGTGGTATTCTCCCCCCCAAATGTATAGCCTCACCATAATAATGAGAAAACATGAGACAAACCCAAATTGAGGGATATTTTACAAAATGACTCAATACTCTTCAAAAGTCTCAAGATCGTGAAAAACAAGGACAGGCTGAGGAACTGTAAGGGACTGGAGGAGACTAACATATGACAATTAAGTGTAATGTAGGAGCCTAGCCTGGATCCTGGGAAAGAAAAAGCGCATTAGTCTATAGTTTAGGTAAAAATATTGTTCCAACTGCAATTTCTTGGTTTTGATAATTATACAATTGTTATGTAAGACATGAACATTACGGAAAGCTGGATGAAAGGTAATGGGAACTTTGTCCTATTTTTGCAACTTCTCTGTAAGTTTTAAATAATTTTAATATAAAAAGTCTGTTAATAATTTAAAGTATTGGTGTATATAGCGGTAAATTCTCCTATTTATACAATCTGGCTTTCTAGAATAATTCATTCTCTGAATATAGTAGGGATTCCATATATAGTCTTGATATAATAAAGAAGAGAAAGATAATATTCCATTACTGAACATACTTACTGGAACCTTTTGTAGGACCCATCATTTAGGATCCAAAATTCATTCTCCCAGATCTAAGTTTCAATGTAAAATATGGGGAGACAGCTTAAAACACCAGAACCATTCCCCTGAAATTAGAAATATTGGTATTTTCTATCTCTCTTTCTCTCCATGTATTTATGTATGAAAACAGGAAGGGAGAAGGAAAGTCAGACTACATAAGGAATCAAATAATTTCATGAAATTTGTAGCTGTTATCTCCATGTCATGCTATGCTATGTAACCAAAACTGCAATGTCACTAAATCATAAGCGGTAAGACAGAGTGCCTATAATCTAACTGGCACCAAAATAAATAATCAGTACCTTGATTGCAGTCGGTGCACTGGAGAGAGTCACTAAAGTTCCAGCGGCTTCATATTTTACAGCAGGACTAGATGACTGTAATAAGTTATAGATGCAGCGAATAAAACGAGCCCTTTCTGATGGATTAGCATGACAGACCTGGAGAAGAAAACATTTAGGTTCCAACTAACTTCACGAACAGTTGATCTCAAATACATTTTTTAAAATAGATGTCAGCTTATATAAATATAAGCCATAAAGTCAAATATATGGCTTAAAAGCTAAGAATCCTAATATATAAAAAGCTAGGGGCCATCATGACCAAAACAACCAGACAGATGACTGAACAACAGGCTGCACAGGATGACTAGGCCGGCACAGGGACAATTGGGGGTGACCAGGATGGCGGGGGGGGGGGGAGGGCAGTTAGGGGTGACCAGGCTGGCAGGCAGAGGCAGTTAGGGGTGATCAGGCTGGCGGCTGGCAGAAGGGGCAGTTAGGGGCTATCAGGCAGGCAGGCAGGTGAGCAGTTAGAAGCCAGCAGTCTCAGATTGTGAGAGGGATCTCAGGGATTGGGCCTAAACCAGCAGTCAGCTATCCCTTGAGGGGTCCTGGATTGGACAGGGTGCAGGCTGGGCTGAGGGGGACCCCCGCCCCCATGCACGAATTTTGTTCACCGGGCCTCTAGTAGTCTTATAAAGACATCTGAAGATGACAACCAACGTGGGATGAGACATTGTGTCTACTATCTATAATAAAAGCATAATGTGCTATTTAGACCGCACAGCCAAACAACCTTCAGGATGTCCTTCAGGACAACCTTCTGGACAAAGCCAGGGTTGCGAGGCCCGAGGTAAGCCACCACTGAGGGCTGAGCCCCTTGCATGAATTTCATGCATTAAGCCTCTAGTCTATATATATAAAAGCCTAAGAGACTGACCAACAGGGATTGGGCTGAAACTGGCAGTCCAACATACCCCAAGGGATCCCCGATTGCAAGAGGGTGCAGGCCAGGCCACGGGACCCCACTGGTGCACAAATCCGTGTATTAAGCCTCTAGTTAAAATATATTATCCTAGCAATTAAAGAGCTTTCTAGAAATACTATTTTACCTTATCTTAAACTGTTCAAGTTTATTTTACCCATCATTGATCAGTCTTACCTTATAAATTAGCTCAACAATAACCAACTGAAGAATGTCTCCAAATGTCTGAACCTGATCAATACAAGTACTTAGGTAATCCAAAGCTCGATCCTAGAAAAATAAGAATATATTTAGCAAACTCCACCTCATTCAATAAAATGACTTAATGCAACTTAAAAAAACATACACAACTAAGTAGAAAACAAATGAGGAAATCAGGGCAAAGAAAAATTAACTAATGAAAAAAATGAAAGTTAACATATAAGTATAAGCCATAAAGTCAAATATATGTTCTAGAAATGCGTCACAAAGCTGGGGTCTGAATTTTCTTGCAGTTAAACTAAGGAGAAAAATACTATGTATTCAGGGTGTATGATTCAGGGATTTATACAATCAAAATAAACCAGCTGCTAGTTCTTCCTATTTCTGAGATCAAGAAGAAAAATCTAATCAATTCTCATATACCAAACACTGATATAGAGAACTATGGACTCAAAAACATCTCTACAGTAAAAGTATCAACGAATTTTATTGAACTATTTCGGATTATATCCCTTCTTGTAGGTAACACCAAAAACACATCACTAAATCAACTCTACATGAGGACAAAACATTGTGACCTAAATAAGTAGCTTCCTTATAGTTTTATTTACGAAGATAAAACAGCAGCAACTAGATTTCAGAGGAGTGAATAGACTCCGTATTTTTCAATCTTCATGCATATTTCCCACATTTTGATAAATACTGGATAGCAAAAATTCTAAGATTAGATGCCACCAAGATGTGCAAACTCACTACTAGCCACCAGCAGATCCATATACTTTAACCACCAGCAGCGCTGGATGTAGACTTCATATTCACTCATGAAATTTGAAATCTATAAGAACACACATCTACATTGAAAGCACCCCTGCTTTCACAGACATGGCTCAGGGTGGATCTTATACAAAGCTACTGTTTTTCTTTGTTAAACAATTTTAGATCTAAACCAAAAGAAGGAAAAACAGATATCAAAGCCCCAAAGTAGAAGACCACAGAATATGACCATAATTTCAATCTGGAAAACCTGTAAAGTGGTTATTGTTAAATGTTTACTTTGAAAAAGAATATATATAAGCAATATTCCAGAGAAGGGTTAAGAAAACCACTGTATTTTTATACAAATTAAATTCAAAAATCTAAAAAAATCAAAATCAAAATATACAAATCACATACTATAAACAAAATTACTGTCTAAAAACTGGATTAGGCCTATGTAATACTTTTTTTAAAATGTTTTTACTGATTTCTAAGAGAGGAAGGGAGAGAGAGATAGAAACATCAATGATGAGACCGAATCACTGATGGGCTGCCTCCTGCCCACCCATACTGGGGATTGAGTCCATAACCCAGGCATGTGCCCTAATTGGGTAATAGAACTGTGATCTGGTTCATGTGTCGACACTCAACCACTGAACCACACCAGCTGGGCTAAAATACTCTTTTGTTGTTTTTTTTTAATCCTCACCCTAGGATATTTTTTCCCTGATTTTTAGAGAGAGTGGAAGAGAGAGGGAAAGACAGAGAGAAATATCAATGTGAGAGAAACACATCGATTGGGTGCCTCCTGCATGCACCCCGACCAAGGCCCCCGGCCAGGATGGAGCCTGAAAACGAGGTACGTGCCCTTGACTGGAATGGAACCTGGGACACTGGCTTATTAAAAACTATTACCTAACTTAAGAATTATTCATTCACGACCATTTTTGTTACAATGATACCCCTCCCCACTTCCTCTCCTCCCATATTATTTTGAAGCAAATCCCAGACCACTTATCATTTCTTTTGCAAATAGAGGGTATCCCCAAACAGGGCTGGGCTGTAATACTTTTAATTCTCATTTAAGTACAGTTATAAAAGTTATTTTTTTAAGAAGTACTTACCTGATCTGCATGAATTAGCATCATAAATGCATTCCTTTTGCAACTTGCATCCTTCTCATTCACCAGAAAATCATGTATCAGTTCAGGAGCATCAGGTATAAGATGTTCAAAATTCCTTGAAATAAAACAAGTAATATCCAGGTTTAATAAAATCCTACTTTGTTATTTTATTTTATAACTCTATGAACACTACCAAATTAATCTTTATCAAACTTTATAACAGTATCATTGTTTTGCTTTTTAAAACTTTAAATCAATTAGAAAATTGTGGGTAGGAATCACAAGCTGACATCTTCATCTATTAAGGTATCAAATTATTCTTTTATAGTTCAATACAGAAAAAGCTAATTTATTTAGCATGCAATCTATCAACTGACTATCTCAAGTAATTGCCTTTCATATACTGTAGGAATAAAATATCAATGCTCATGATGACATCTTCAAGGTCAGCATCCCTTGAATTTTACTAGTTATAAATACTATATATTTATTAACTTATTTACTTACTGATTTCTTATTTTGGAAAATTTTAAGTATTTCTAACAGAATAATAAACACTGGCTTATTAAAAGCTATTAGCTAACTTCAAGAATTATTCATTCACAAACATTTTTGTTACATCGATACCCCTCCCCACTTCCACTCCTCCCATATTATTTTGAAGCAAATCCCATACCACTTATCATTTCTTTTGTAAATAGAGGGAGTCAAAAATGTACACATACTTTGAATAATTAGAAAGGCAGTATTTATTAAAATACATTTCATTTTCAAAGTGTAATAGAATCAGCTGTTAAAATGTATATGTACACATTTTTTGGAATAGCCTGGTTTGTTTTCTAAAATTAAGAATTCCTTCTTTTTAAAACTAATCATAATACCTTTATCAGACCTTAAAAATTTAACAAATCCTTAATATCATCATATAGCTAGCATTTAAATTTCCAATTGTCTTAATGGCATAATTTTTGTGCATGTATTGGTAGTTTAAATATTGAAACTTATATAGTCTGTATGGTAGCTTTCAAGAAACTCTACATTATTAATCACAATACCACTTTCCCTAACAGATAACAAAATCTAACATAACAGCAAAAGAACTGTAAAATTATATAATAATCAACTATTAAAGTATAAAGATATTTATAAAAATTACATCCTACTTTTAATGGATTGACTTCTATTGGAATTACACCAGTAATTATAAAAACCAAGCATTCTGGCTTCATCTAACTGGTTCTTTGAATGATTTTAAAGTTCAAAATCTTCAGCTTTCTAATAAGAGGAATTAGTTTAGAATTGCAATCCTTCCTAAAAAAGTTCCCTCCTTAAGGCCTCTAAGGAAGGGTAAAAAGACCCACATTCCACAAAAAGAGAATTCCAAAACAGTCAAAACTCAAAACAAAGCCTTTAAGAGCTAAGTTAATAAATTAAGTGTGCTAGAGTAATACAACTGAGAATGACAGGCATTGTCATAAATTGGAAAGTGTACAACCTGTTTAAAAGGGGGCTACATATCACTGAATTTTAGCTGATTGTTGTCATGTAGAAACTAAGACCCAGTGTTGCCAGATCTTTTGACTTTTCATGTTGGCAAGTTAATGATAATAAGGAAAAAAATCTTGTTTAGGCCAAATGAAACACATATGCAAGCTACATACAATCTGTATGAAACCACTTTGGAACCTCTAATGTAAAAGAAGAAACACCTCACTGAACTAGGCCAAAGAAGTATCTTTATTTACCTATAGATAGTATAGATGGCCAAAACAGCATTTCTTCTAACATAGCTGTGACGATGCTCCAAACAAGCACGAATAGCTGGCATTAAAGGTTCTAACAATTCTGCTTCTTTCAATTTGCAAAGAAAACGAAGAGTGGATCCTCGAATAAATTCATTAGGATGCTGAAGATCCTGATATAAAAATTTAAATAGAAAGTGTTGAGTTCCAGAATTAAAGTAATATATTAATGCAAAATTTTCCAAGAAAAAAATCAGTAAATAGGTTTGAGAAAGACCTAGATTAAGACATCATTTTCATCAGATTCCTGTTAGTGAAAGCAATTTTTATTTGTCACATCAATTATCTTATATTCTGTGTCACTGTTTTTATTAACAACACATAAAAATGCATAGGAAATGCCTGGAAAAAGTAACAATAAAACTTTTTACAGTAACTCCTTACAACTTCAGTTCCTAACAAGTAAAATAAAGCCCCTTCTACCAGTTTTACAATTATCTAAAAGCAAAGTAATATTCACAGATAATTATGGTTTAGTTTACCTTTCTATATGCATCACATACAAGGATCATTTCATGTAAAAGTCTCCCATCTGGAGTGGTTTTAGGAACAATTTCCCAAAATACCAGAAGTAATTTTTTGATGGTGTGATCCTGAAGAGGTAGCACAAAACGAATGATGGTCATCAGAAGTCCAGGAAGCTTTTCACCATTCAGAATCATAATGATGACTTTCTTCAAAGCTTCAGTCTTTGACTTCACATCTCCTTTTTCTGATTTAAAAAATTTTAAGTAAAACATAATTATTTCAACAGAAAATTTCTTAGATAATTTCAAAAGCAATTAACAAAGTAAAACCATTTTCTCACTTTATCAGCAACAATGGTAGTAAAGGCACAAACCCAAATAACAAGGGTTCTCAATCTGGTCATGCCACAAACAAGCTATATGACTTTACACAGGTGATTTATCTGTGATTCTTTACATATAATATGAAGGCACTGGATTATATCTCCGGTCCCTAACCGGAGAATTAATGCAGAGACCATAAATGTATAGGTATATTAAATAATGTATGTCTCAAACATGCAAGCAGCTATTTTTCAAAATGTAAATATATGCCATTAAGAGCTTCTAAATTCAAAGTAGTTTTTAGTCTGTATATATTTTGTCAACCAAAGTTACAACCATTATTGAGGGAAGGAGGAATCACTGACATGTTGGAGGTCCTCAAACTCAAAAAGATTGGGAATTAAAGACTAGATTAATCCCAAGATCCCATCATATTCCTATAGACTATAAAACTTTAGAATCTTTAAGGAATTACCTAAAAATTGAAAAAAAATTAAAATGTACTAGGTTAGTAGCCACTGTTTAGAATTAAGGTTAACACATTTAAGATAAGGTGCTAGTTTATTGTTACTTAGCCTAAAAAAATATGCACTATAAAGTATTTTATGTAAAACCATCTATAACTTTACAGCATTATCTTTGAATACTAAAGAATTTATGGTACATCTTTTGGATCCAATATTCAAAGGCAGAAATATAAGAGACAAGTACAATGCTACAATTGTTTTGATCATAAAAATAAACAAGTATCTAGAAAGCAAAGAGGGAAGACAAAGGTACTTAATAATCTTAAGAGTTATCATGGGCAAAAAACAAATTTCTAATACTTAGAGCAAAGTGGCTACTACATACAGTGTTCTTTGCTGTTGCCAAAGAGACAGAAACTACAGTTGGTAGAGTTATAGAAAGGATTTAAGCTTTGGTAGAATTGTACTAGGTGAAACAAAAGTTCCTTTTAGCCCCCAAAGGCTAAGTATCTATTCCTGGGTTGGTATGATATTTTAACATGTTGCAGAATAGAGAATATCCTCTCTAATAAAAGAGCAATATGCAAATTAACCATCACTCTGCTGCACTCACAAGCCACGCCCACCAGCCAATCAGGAGCAAGTATGCAAATTAACCAAACCAACATGTCGGTTGGTTTGCATATCCAGGAGCAGAGCAAGACTGAAGACAGCATAGAAGAAGGAAGCCAAGCGTTGCAGAAGGGAGCGAAATTGCAGAGAAGCAAGCAAGCGGGGCTGCGGAGAAGTGAGGGAAGCAGCAGGGCGGGGGAGAAGGGAGGGAAACAGACCACTGCAGGAATCTTCCTGCAACGGGCCTCTAGTATGAACTGAAAACAAAGTGAGGGTTATTAACATATTTATTCCACAAGGGTCAGAATTTTTAAAACTGACTAAATTCTCATATATCCCTCCCTGCTTCAGAGTATTATACTCCTGCCATATATGAATAAAAACTGGCATGTGCCATGTCAAGTCAAGAAATAATTGTTGAAGGATGGAGTGTCAATCTGGGCAAACTTTGAGTTGTTAAGTCTGTGAAGAGGACAAAACCAAAGCATCAGGAGAGATGTCAGTAGCTGATAATTATATCCACAAAAATAAGACAGACTAGGCAGAGTTGTAAGTGGCCAAAGTTGTATTCACAATACAGGTTTTCCTTTCTTTGTCACAAACCTTCCTTTCTGAGTAAAAAATAAATAAAATAAAAAAAATAAAAATCTACACCATTTGTACTTGAAGCCTCCTCAAGACCAATTTCCAATTATTTTAACAATTCAAATTGAGTAGGGGGATGCTTTTATCCACATCTTCAAAATTTTCAAAACTTCTATTCCTTTATGATCACTACCAAAAGATATGGAAACTTTGAAATATCAATTCACCAGAATATTACTTCATACTCCAGAGAATGTACAGCCATCAGAGCATATATCCAGTGAGTGATTAAAGGTAAAGAAAAGTATAGGTAAAGCACCTAAGTATTTCACCAAACAAAAATCATTTGTTACTCAAATTGGAAACTACTTCTAAACTTTTTCTCATCTCAACTATTTTGGTTAGGGAAAGTTAGTCAAAGCAGCTGTAATTAAAAAAGGGTATTGTTTACAATTAAGGACAGGTTTTGCTCTTTACCTTTCTAGTTATAACCTTAAGTATTTTGGGGGGGTCTAAAAATAACTAAAGTTTATTCATTAATTTTTCATTCCATTCTACTATTAAGTATGAAAACACACACACACACACACACACACACACACACAGCTTTTGTACATAAGGGTATCAGTTTAAATGCCATAAAATAACGTTTCTTTTTCCTTCTCTAAAAATAGACCTCAAGAGTGAGGGTATGAATGGGGGAGAGGGTTTAAGGAGTAATGGGGGGATGAGGACACATATGTAATACCTTAATCAATAAAAAAATTTAAAAAAAAGACCTCAATAGAAACCTAATAAGTGAACTAAAATCAGGAAATATTCCATTACTGCTTATTAAGAGGTGGGAATAGACAAAATATTATCTCCTTTCAAACTGCAAACTATCTTTCTAAAAGATACTTTCAAGACCTGAAGCATAATTTTCACTCTATTTTAAACAGTCGTTATCAGTTTAAGTTAAACTTATTTTTAGTAGTTCAATTAAACAAGAATTATTTCGGAATGTGGGTTACTTAAAAATTTTCTTTACAGAATCACAAAAAGGAGACAGTGTACACTTTTAAAATTCAGAAATATAGTTATTGTTTTCTCTTTTGTATGTTTTAAAAATGAAAAGTTTAAACCTTTCTAGAAAATACATGTGTATTCTTGTGTTGACTTCATTTGGTCAACAGGTGAAAACAAAGTTCTTTTGGTTTTACAAGCTAAGTAATATGAAGTTACATGCACAAAGGAACTAAGACATTCAAATACATATTCTTTCAACCTGTTACCTACAGAGAATTGTCAGATATATTTAAGCATAATATATTAAACCACACAAGCCATTATGTTATTTTTAGGAATATCTAACAACTAAATTATTACATTTCTTTAGCTTTACTAAGCTGGACTGAGATGTTTTATTTCCAAAAACCAGTACGTCTAAAGGTAACAAGTTTTCATTTTTAATAAGACAAAAAAGGTCTATTGAAGATATCCTAGAAAAAGCTTAGACAAAAATTACGCATTTCTAATTATAAAGAAACTTGAAGTGCAAATGAGCTTTTTCATTTTCAAAATATAATCAAAGTTTACCTAGATCATTTTTTAAGCTAATCTCCGATGGAGGTTCCGAATCCATTGGCACGTTAATTAACGTATAGCACACATTCTCAGCAGCTGTCATGGTTTCCGGTGATAATCAACCCTGGATACAAGATTTAAGGATAAAAGATGCCAGAAAAATCTAGAAAAACAAATACAAGGATAGGATATCACTACAAGTAAAAAATAAAAACAACCAGTAACTACCGTGAACTTCACTGTCTAAAGCTCATTCAGTTTGACTTATGAGTTTTGAAGTATCATAAGGGTTGGGTCAATATATATTGTATCCCACAAAAATAGAGCCTAATATTTAAAAACACACACACACACACACACACACACACACACACACTTGTCATTTTCGACTTAAAAGTGTATGTTTCCGCCCTCCACAACCCCGCCCAGGGTTTAGAACGCTGTACTGCAGAATTAAGGCCCACCATCCAGTGACAGTGCCCGGGCCCCGGCCCACTAGGTATAGAAGTGATTTAACGTAGCATACAATCCGAACTGCTCGAGTTCACAGACCCTGTGCACCATCACTCGGCTAAAACCTTCAGGTGTTTCATCGCGTTTAACGGTGGGATCCGACTCTGCCTACGTGGGTCCCTCTATCGGTGCGCTGCACCCCACCCTCTTCCCCGTCCCTTTCTACCTGCAAAACAAGCCCCTGCCTGGAATGGCGAGCCCGGGGCGGTGTGGGAGGGAGGAGACCCCTGGCCAGTACGCAGGCCGGGACTGGGCGTCCGGCCCCGAGCTGCCCAGATCCCTCGCCAGGCCTGGACAGGAGCGGCCTAGTCTCTCCCCTTTCGCCACTCCCCAGAGACACCCAGTTCCTCCAACTCTCCCCAGCCCACCTCGCCTTTGGGATTGGGGGCTCGTGGCCCGCTACCTGGCTCCGGAGGGCAGCAGCTGGGGCAACGCGGGACCGTCTACTAGGGCTCCAACCCCCAGCGTAGCGGCGGCTCCGCAGAGTCCTTGGCTGACGTGGAAGGGGGTGGGGAGACGACCCAGGCTCCAGCCACCTCGCACCTACGGCGGCTCAGAGAGGACACGCCGTCTCCGTCCTGCGGCTGCGCGCTGTCGGCAATCCAACTTTCTCTTCTGTTTCATGGTTGGTTTAGGCCGCAAAAAGGACTCGAAACACGTATTCATTGTTTTCCCTACATGCCTGAATTAAGCGCTGTGGTCATTTAAACGCTATTTAGGATTTGTTTCTTATTCCAGGAATTAAAACAGCCAAGGGGAGGAATTCGGAGAGGGGGGACACACATTTTACACAGGGCTGTGTGGTCCAGTGGAAAAGAGCACAAGATTGGGAGCTGGAAACCCTTTTCTAGTTCACCCACTAATAAACTGGGAAAATAACGAAATATTACTCGGGTCAGTAACTTAAGTTCTTCCAATAAGGAACACTATATTATGTGAAGATCCATTTCAGTGCTTAACATCTGCCGTCATCTGAATCTTTGTCTCTGCATTTAGGCTGGAGTTGCTCGACATCAGAATCGCACTTGTGATTTCTGGTTGTTGTTTTTTTGTTTGTTTTGTTTTTTTGTTGTTTTTAGTTACGGTCCCTTTCATGATCTTTTCTGAACACCCAGTAAATTATAAATTTTTGAATGCATAAAGGGATTGACAGCCATTGTTTTAATGGCTTTTACCTATCTCCAAAGACCTAATTTATACAGCTATAGCAAGCCATAGCACCTTCAGTTTTGCGCATTTGAGGTGTCCTACCCCTGCCCTGCTCAAAAAGGTTTTTCTGGCCAATTATTAAGTTTTTAAAAAGTAAGCCTTAAGCAATATATTGTGAATACAAAGAGGTTTGACAAAACCTGCCCTTATTGACAGATAACCTGTTTGGAAGTTAGAACACAGAGTGCTTCATCTATCTAGAACGCAGCTATTTTGATATTTCCTCTTTTTGGAACCATCAAGCAAAAAATGTTATTGAGCACCCAAAACATATCACAAAAACCTCATTTAAGGTCTGCACTTAAAATTGTCATAGTATTTTCTGAGTGCTCCTCAAACCCTGTGCATTAATTTTTGGTTATTTTTTTAAAATATTTTTTATTGATTTCAGAGACAAAGGTAGAGGGAGAGATAGAAACATCAATGATGAGAACCACTGATTGGCTGCCTCCTGCACTCCCCACACTGGGGATGGAGCCTGCAACCCTGGCATGTGCCCTTGACCGGAACCGAACCCAGGACCATTCAGTCCACAGGCTGACACTCTATGCACGGAGCCAAACTGGCTAGGGCTGCATTAATTTTTTAAAAACTGTTTTGAGATCACTGTAGAGTGACATACAGAAATCCCATGTACTTTCCACCTGGTTTCTTCCAGTGATATAACACCTTGTCTAATAATAGTAAAATAGCAAATCCTGGAAATTGACATCTATACATGTCACTAGTTTTGTTGTTGTTAATCCTCACCTGAGGGTATTTTTTTCCATTGATTTTTTAGGGAGTGGAAGAAAGGGAAGGGGAGAAAAACACCACATTGATTGCCTCCAGCACATGTCCTGGTCTAACCCTTTCATTGCATAAGCCCACACTTCACCCACTGGGCCACACTGCCTAGGGCATGTTTCACCAGTTTTACATGCACTCATTTGTGTATTTAGTTACCATGTTTAGATTCATGTGATCACATCAAGATAAGGTACAATTCCATTTCAAGGATCATTCCTATCCTTTTATAATCATAGCCACTTCCCTGCATAACCCCTGGCAACTACTAACCTGTTCTCCATTCTATAATTTTGTCATATCAAGGATGTATTATTAACCATACCTACTTCACTTGCCCTGGAGACTCCATTGTATTACAGAATAAAATTTGAGACCATGACCAAATTAAGTAAACTATTAAATATGAAAAAAGGCCCAAAATGTGATGTTCTAGAAAACCTCATTTAAGGTCTGCACATAAAATTGTCATAGGCAGTGTTTATATTGTATATATTTAACTACAGGTTGTTGAGCAGAACTTTACCCTAATTCTTTCTGATTTATTTTTTAAAAATATGTTTGCATTGAATTTTAGAGAAAGAGGGAGATATAGGACAGGTTTTGTTCTTTACCTTTGTAGTTATAACCTTAAGTATTTTGGGGGTCTAAAAATTAGTTTATTCATTAATTTTTATCCCATTCTACTATGTAAGTATGAAAACACACACACACACACAGCTTTTGTATTTTAGGGTATCAGTTTAAATGCCATAAAACAGGGTTTCTTTTTCCTTCTCTAAAAATAGACCTCAATAGAAACCTATTAAGTGAACTAAAATCAGTATTCCATTACTACTTATTAAGAGTGGGAATACACAAGTAAAATATGGTCTTCTTTCAAACTGAAAACTATCGATGAGAGAGGAACACCATTGATCAAAATCAAGCTAAAAACTCCAGCATGTGCCCTCTGTATCGAACCAGTGACCTCTTGGTTCCTGGGTCAATGCTCAACCCAGCCAGGCTCTTCCTGACTTGTTGTAACATGCATTTTTGTTTGGGGACTTATTTTTACTCTAGCATGTAATGACATCATTTTGAATGCTTTTTAAATTATAAATTATTTGAGCAAGGACCTTGTCATATACCAAGAATCATAAAAATTTACATGTCTAGGAAATTAAGGCCTAGAAAAAAGGGAATTATTCCAAATTGCAAAATGGCCAAACACTGCAAAAGCTGGGACTAGAGCCTGAATCCTGCCACCAATTTTATTGACTCTTATTTTTAACCATACCAGTTCTTCAAAGATGCACATATAGATGCTTAAAAAATTCCATGTGAATTGAATATTATCTGTATATCAAAGTGACAGTTTCTATGTAAAGACATTAGGAATTATATAATTAACAGAACAAATGGAATAACAATTAGACAAAACATGAAAAGGCATCACAATGAACTCTGTACAATGGGGTTGAATATTATTAGAATGAGGAAAATTTTAAGTTCTAAAGTCAGTGTATAAGACTAAAATTAAATATTGAACAAAGTTACTAAAATTGACCCTAAAGCACAATACAGATCAGTGTTTTTTTTCAACTGAATGCCAACCAAGTAATTGGTTTACATTTAGAGAACAGTGTACAAAAATGATGCACACACAATCTTTAGACAATATAATCACTTAGCAAAGACTCATGCCAGAAAAGGCACAGGAGAAGAGAGCTGAGGAAAGAGCAAATTATGAAATTTCCCACTTACTCTCGCACCACCAGATTATAGGTATTATTTTCCCCCATTGAATCTGAAGGCATGTGGGAGGACTCCATCTCATTCAGCATTATTTTGTTTGTGGGAGTCACATGAGCTTGATACAATATCATTGTTGTTTAAATGGCCACCACATTGTACTTGTAGCCTCATCCCCAGTTCAAATGACAGACTCCTGAGGCTTCTCCAGAATGAACACCAACATCTCATACATTCTGATATTTAGTCAAGAGGTCTCTCTCAACAAGGTTGCCAGTTTCTCTTAATCACTCTGCCCTCAAGAATTCACAGAGATTTAAACCTACTAACACTTTTAAGTTTCGGGCAGCCCTGCCAGTTTGGCTTAGTGGACAGAGCCTCAGCCTGCAGACTGAAGGGTCCCAGGTTCGATTCCAGTCAAGAGCACATGCCTGGGTTGCAGGCTTGATCCCCAATAGGGGGTGGGCATGAGGCAACCTATCAATGATTCTTTCGCATTCTATATAATAACCTATATAATAAAAGCCTAATATACAAATTGTTTGACCAGGAGTTTGGCCACTCGCTATGATGTGTACTGACCACCAGGGGGCAGCGCAGAACATGGCGGGCATCAGTGATGTGACGTTGGCGGTGAGCAGCAGTGGAGGTGCTGCCGGCCCCAACAGACCCTGACGAGAGTGGGACCGCAGCGGGATGGAAGAGTAGGTGAGCAGGCGGCACCAGGCCAAGGCGGATGTGAGCGGGGGACTGATCACCTCACAGATGGTAACCAATGGTGGCGGCAGGGGGAGGGGAAGCTCCTCGTGGGTGCCCAGCACCTGAGCGCAAGGGCTTCCCCAGCACACAAGCCCTAACGTCCTGGGGGAGGGTAGCAGGAAGAGTGAGGGAACTAAGGGAGCTGGGCGGGGGGCTGAGGGAGATGGATGGGGGGCTGCAATCTTTCACCAGAGGTGGGGTGACAGGGATGGAGGTGTGGTGAGAATGTGGAGTATCTGCCAAGCTCGCGCTCACTCCTCCTGCTACCCTCCCCCACCCCCTCACCCCCACCCAGGAAGCCAGGGCTTGGGTGCTGGGTGCCCATGAAGAGCCTGCCCCAAACCTGCGTGGCCTCTTCCGGGTGAGCCAGGCCGCAGCCACTGGGATTGGTCAGGCTCCCCGTGGGTTCACACAGGAACTGGTCTGCAAGGCTGGCCGAGAGAGAGCACACTGCCCACCTGGCTTCTGTGTAGCACCACTGGGCAGCCCAGAGGCCCATGCTGCACTCCGACCTGCAGTGTCCAGCCACGCTCACCACATCTCCGTGTGGGAACTTGGGTGCCTTGACTCAGGTGGAGGGGGATGTGCAGGGCCTGGGGGCCCAGGTGCTGCTCAGGGCCCAGAGGTCAACTGGGACCTGCTCTTCCATGCCAGACGCTCAAGCTTCGATCACTGGCCAGGCCTAGGGGCCACACACACCGGGCCTCTAGTCATTGATGTTTCTCTCTCTTTCTCTCTGAAATCAATAAAAATATAAAAAACAAAGAAAAAAGTTTTGGGCAACCTAAAACAAAATTATAATAATTTTTTTAAATATACAAGATAAAATCTCTGATTTAACCTTCAAAATAATTCTCCAAAGTATTTTCTTTTTTTAATCTTCCCCAGAGGATATTTTTTCCATTGATTTTTAGAGAGAGCAGAAGGGAGGGCAGAGGGGGAGAAGAAAGACAGAGAGAGAAACATTGATGTGACAGAGATACATCAATTGGTTGCTTCTCAGCTGGGAATTGAACTGCAACCAAGGTATACATCCTAGACCAGGAATGGAACCTGTGACCCTTTGGTCTATGGGCCATCGCTCTAACCACTGCAAAAAAACTGCTCAGGACCAAAGTATTTTCTTAATTAGGGCTAAATAACTTGTCCAAAGCCAATAGCAGCTAATTAGTAAAATTAGGTCTAAAGTCCAAGTTACCTCCAGAAAGATAAGAATTTTAAAAGATAAAAATTGTTTTGCTGTACTGTATCTTGCTACATAGCTCACAGGATAATGGAAGGCAGACTAAAGATTATGCCAGAATGTGGCTGGGGAGGGATAAGCAGAAATGGAGGTTTCAGATTAAAATTTCCCTTTTGTGACTTCTGCAAAAAATTCCCTACTTGAGACCAGAGCTATCACTACTGCCATCTGTTGGTTGGGAAAAAAACCCACACCATTTACCTGTGAATATTCTAAACCAAATCTCCATGAATTCTCATGCAGCCAGTCCATACACTGGGGAATTGGTTTAAGGCTGTGATGCAGTGGTTCTCAACCTTTTTAATGCTGCGACCCTTTAATACAGTTCCCCATGTTGTGGTGACCCCCAACCATAAAATTATTTTCGTTGCTACTTCATAGTCGTAATGTAAATATCTGTGTTTTCTGATGGTCTAAAGCGACACTGCTAACGGACCCACAGGTTGAGAACCGCTGCTGTAGAGCCTAAGACCATCAGGAAACACAGATATTTACATTACAATTCATTAACAGTAGCAAAATTACAGTTATGAAGTAGCAACGAAAATAATTTTATGGTTGGGGGTCACCACAACATGAGGAACTGTATTAAAGGGTCGTGGCATTAAAAAGGTTGAGAACCATTGCTGTGATGGATAATAGGTATTATTTTCCCCCACCACTAAAAATAAGGCAATTTATTTTACAAACATGGCAAATGACTACATGTAATCTCAGACTACTATTTATATAGTTGAAACTATTTAAAAAAACAAACAAAAAACCAATATACCAGCAGATGAAACAATTTTATTTCACAGTTGTATTTAAAACCAGAAAGACCCTATGTTCTTCATATAAAAACATTAGTAAAGGCAACTGTACTTTCTAGAAAATGATTATATAGACCCTTTCAAAAAAAAAAAATGCATTCCATTATATGGTTTCAGTGAAGCTGCTTGCAATTCCAAACCTCACATCTGGACTGATTCCTAAAACATACCATTCCGCCACTGCACCTTTTGGTTCAAAGTATAGATTACTGTCATCAGTACATGTTCCTGCATTCTTACACATTTGCTAATACAAATATGGACTGGGGGATTATCACTTAATGCTCCATTGGTTCATCAGCCTTTTCTGCAGGTTCATCAGCAGGTTGAGCAGGCTTAAGAGAGGAAGAAAAAAGAAAATATGCAATATCACATTATAAAGAAATCTATGAGAAAAAGAGGTTAGGTATATTTTCAATACTCAGTTTTAGTTCATTGTCCTGTTGAAATTTCTAGACAAAGGTTATTGTTTTTTAAATATAGTGTTACAGTTCTGAAAACTTAAGCATCATTGAACAATTCTAGCATTTTATCATACTTTATCTTGCTTAAGAATAAAAAGCCTTCCAACAGCAGTTTCAATAATGCAAATCTTGCTTCTCCAAATATCAACAATACCCTTTTCAAATTGAAAAAAAACTAATGCTGTAGAAGAAATATCTGAACACGACACTTTATTTTCAATAGCAAATAAGCATATATAAATAGCAAATGTGCATTCTAAATATCCAATATAAAAGACCAACATTTAATATGAGATTCACTGACATGTCTTGATCCTTTTTCAGTATTTGTGAAGAACTAACTTAGTTTCCAAAGCTGGCCCCCAGTTAATTTTCTCTGTTCCCACTACTATAGACTCCTG
Source organism: Corynorhinus townsendii (assembly GCA_026230045.1). Lineage (NCBI taxonomy): Eukaryota > Metazoa > Chordata > Mammalia > Chiroptera > Vespertilionidae > Corynorhinus > Corynorhinus townsendii. Next base: position 33,942,741 of record JAPDVU010000008.1, on the reverse strand, counting down.
GCTGGCCCTATGACTTGCTTTAGTCAACAAGATGTGCTGAAGTGATGCTGTGCCAGTCCTGGGCCTCAGCCTTAAGAATGCCTAGCGGCTTTCACTTTTAAGCTTTTGAATTTTTGTAAACTGTGAGCTGTTTACAAAACAGCTGAACAGACCCTTGGGAAAGAAAGGCCCCAAGACTACATGGGCAGAGGCCCAGCCATTCCAGCAAAGGGCCCAGCCTTCTAATTGTCTATGTAAGATACCTAGAAAGTGTAAGTAAAGACATGTGAGTAAAACCATCTTGGACTGACTGCAATGTTTTAGAGACCCAAGTGAGATCAGTAAAAGAACCATCTAGCTGAGTTCCAGTCAACCCACAGAATTGTGAGAAATATAAAATATATAACTAATCAAACCTTTTTGTGTTTATGGAGACCACTCCCCCCTCAGTATTTTACTTTACTCAGCTTAGTTTTCCTATTGCCATTTGAATTATGAGCTTATCTCAATAATTAAAGACAAAAATGGTAGATTTACACAGTTATAGAAGGAACAGTTTACTATAGAACTAAAGCCTCTTGTGTCATGATTAGTTATATACCTGTGACTTTCTCTGTGGTCTTTCTTCAAGGCCTTCCAGGAATGGAGACACATCATCATCATCATAAATCGTAAACTCCAAGTCTTTACCAACAATTCCAATGGAAACATTCTGAAAAGGGGAAAAGGTAAAAATTTAAAAATTGAGAGAATGTAGGTTGAAAATGCTTTTGATAAAACTAGAGGCCTGATGCACGAAGATTCGTGCAAGAATGGGCCTTCCTTTCCCTGGCTGCGGGCACCGCCTTCGCTCCAGCCTGGAGCCACCTTTCCGCCTTCCCACGCTGCCCAGAGGCACGGAGTGGCTGGGGTGGTGTGGAATGCCTGTGTCGTCACCATGGCAACAATGCAAGCATCTCACCCTGCCCTCTCGCATCTGTGTATGCAAATTAACACGCCATCTTTGTTGGGTTAATTTGCATGCTCACTCCTGATTGGCTGGTGGGCATCGTGAAGGTATGGTCTATTAGCATGTTACGCTTTCATTAGGTAGATGTTGGCGGGGGGCGGGGGGGTGGAGCAGAATAAAAATTTATATAGCACTTGAATAAAACTTAACTAATAGGCCCTTGTAATTTGCAATTTAAATACTCACTTTTGATAATCATGAATAACCCCAAAGGTCTATGTCATCTAGAAAATTTGCACATTGGCTCATAATAGAAATGTGCTGCAGAGAAGCTAGGAAGTAAGCCTAACTCCTAAGAAATAATCGAATTTATCTCTCATATAAGTTAAGACATGATGGTTCTTACCAAGGAAACAGTAAGTTTTGGGATCTAAAGAGCTGAATATAGTGGGGGTTTGCAACTATTTTCTACGTGGAAAAATTAAAGAGCAATGCTTAAAATGTTCACTGAATGCTAACCACTGCAAAATACCTCCTGTAAATTAAAATTTTAGTGAAAATTGTAGGCATACGGATATAAAGGCCATTTTCTAGGATTCAGTAAAAATATGAAATCAGGAAGCCAGATACCTGAGCTAACGTTTCCAAACTGTAAATGTCCACAGTCTATAACCCAACTTTTAAAAGATAGTTATCTTGGAGTGATGGCATTATAGACATTTTAAACAAACTTTTAAAATTTAATGTACTTCCCTACTTTTTTTTTATTTTTAGATTTTTAGAGGGAGGCAGGGAGAGGAGGGGAAAAGAGAGAGAAGGAGAGAGAGAAAAAAATAAAGAGGGAGAGAAACATCAATGTGAGAGAGATACATTGATTGGCCTGCCTCTTGCATGCACGCTGACCAGGATTGAGCCTGCAACCTGGGTATGTGCCCTGAACAGGAATCAAACCCGGGACCTTCCAGTGCATGGGATGATGCTCCAACCGAGCCACACTGGCCAGGGCTCCTAATTTTTTTTAAAAAAGAGTATTATTTTTATAACAGGAAATTTTATTTTAGAAAAGATTATGCAGGCTATAAAGTTTTCACATACATACTAAATAATTATCTAACCACTATAACAAAATGGATTTATAATATTCTGACTGATCTCACTTTATTAACTTCAAGGAGGCCTTTAATGTTTCCTGCATTGTGCTGTACAGGTCCCTAGATCATCCAATCTCCCATTCTCTTGGATAACTCGACCATTCCCCATTCTCTTTACAGATGAAAACCTTGCTATTTCACTGAGAAAATAAAAGCAAATTAAGAAGAGAACATTCACAAGCTCCCACAGAATCCACTTTCCTGTATCTGTGTCCCTACATTCTCTCCCTTCCTGTTACTGTGAATGAATCATCCAATTTCTTCTCTAAGACCTACCTTTCCCTGTGTACTTTCAAATAAATTGATCTAGCAGTTTTTCTCATATTTCCCATACATATATGGTTCCCTTTATACTGAATTATTCTCATGCAGCAGACATGCTATAATTTCTCCCATCTTAAAAAACCAAAGTAGCCTGGCCAGTATGGCTCATTTGGTTGAGCATCATCCCATGCACCAAGAGGTCGCTGGTTCAATTCCAGGTCAGGGCACATGTCCGGGGTTGTGGGCTTGATCCCCAGTAGGGGGTATGCAGGAGGCAGCCAATCGATGTTTCTCTTTCATCGATATTTCTATCCCTCTCTTAAAAAAAAAATCAATAAAAACATATTTAAAAAATACAAAATAACCAAACTCCTTTGTTTTTCTTTTAGCCACCATCCCATTTCTCATATCCTTCAAAGAGCTATCCATCAATTCTTCTTCTCCCATTCTCTCCTGATTCCATTCCTGTCAGGCTTTTGCCCCACCATTCCATTAAGATTGTCTACTCAAGTCCCCAGAGATATAACTGCTAATCTAAAGATTAATTCTCAATCCACATCTTCCTTGATTAGCAATTTTTCATTTCCTCCTCCTTGAAATAGTGTCTTCATTTGCTTTTAAGGGTGCCTCTTTTTCCAAGTTTTCCTCCTACCTCCCTGGCCATCTTTTTCAGACCATTTTGCTAATACCTACTCACTTCTCAATCTCTAAAGGTTAGAGTGCCCTTGGCCCAGTCTTCAAACCTCTTGTCTAACTATTCAATTCCTTTAGCAATCTCATCCAGTCCAGTCTCTAAAAGCCATCTATAATAATAAGCATAATATGTTAATTAGACCAGACATCCTTCCAGACAACCTTCTGGATGAAGCCAGGGCTGTGAAGGAAGCCAGGGTCTTGGGTGCCTGCCGGTGGCCAGAGTGAAGCCTGGGTCTGGGTGTTGGAGGGAAACCGGCGCCGGCCGGGGGAAGAAAGGCCTACTCTTGCACTGGGCCTCTAGTTTCTACATAAAGACTCTAAGATTTGTATTCTAGGCTAAACCATTCTCCACCAAAATCCCGGGGGGGTGCTCATCTGATAACTGCTTAGTCTGTATAGCCAAATGGGCAAACAACAGGCATTTCAAATTTTCTATGTCCTTAACTAACTTATTGATTTCCCTCCACAACTTCTACCCCAAAACCTATTTCTTCCCCTTTTTGATCCATCTCAGTAAGTCATAAATATCCTTTTACCAGGCCCCAACCTTTTATTTTTTATTGATTTCAGAGAAGAAGGGAGAGGGAGAGAAAAATAGAAACATCAATGATGACAGGGAACCACTGATTGGCTGCCTCCTGCACGCCCCCACTGGGGATCGAGCCTGCAACCCCAGCATGTGCCCTTGACCGGAATCGAACCCGGGACCCTTTAGTCTGCAGGTCGACGCGCTATCCGCTGAGCTAAATCAGCCAGGGCACCAGGCCCCAAACTTTTAAGACACACCCCCCCATCTCACTCTCACAACCAAATTGTTAGCAAACTTTTTAGCTCTAATTTCAAAACATACCCAAAGTTGAACCCCTTCTCATCATCTCAAACTCTATGACTCTTGCCTAATCTGCAACAGTCTCTCACCTGAATTACTGTAACAGTCTTAAAACTATTCCCACCCATGCTCCCACTAGAATCTGTTCTCAAAATAGCAGTCAGTCTTTTAAAACCTAAGTCAAATCATGGTATTCCTCTGCTCAAACTCTAACCGCCCACTCATAGTAAAATCCAAAGTACTCATCATAGGACATACTCAATCCATTACCTCTCTAACTTCCTTTCTTCACTTCTTCTTGATCACTAACTCCCAACACTACTAGCCTCCTTGTCTTGAATACTAGAAACATTCTGGACCCAAGGCCCTTGCACTCACATTCCCTGGAATAATCTTGCTCTAGTCATCTGTATGGCTCACTCACTCACTTCCTTTAGATCTTTTCCCTTAAGTTCCACTTCCTTTTTAAATATATTTTTATTGATTTTAGAGAGGAAGAGAGAGGGAGAGAAACATCAATGATGAGAGAGAATCACTGATCAGCTACCTCCTGCAAACCCCACCTTGGGGATTGAGCCCACAACCCAGGCATGTGCCCTGACCAGAAATTGAACTGTGACCTCCTGGTTCATAGGTTGACATTCAACCACTGAGCAACACCAGCTGGGCTCTTTCTTTCTTTTTAAATTGATTTTGAGAGATAGAGATTTGTTGTTCCACTTATTTATTTACTCATTGGTTGATTCTTATATGTGCCCTGAGCAGGGCATATTCCACTTTCTGAGTGAGGCCATCCTTGACACCTATTTTAAATTATACCCACCATACCTCCTTCCTACATCCAATTAGTTATTCTTTCTCCTCTTACCCGGTTTCATTCTTTCTACAGTGTTACCATCTATATATACTACATAACTTACTTATGGGTACACTGTCTATCTCCCACCACTTGGATATAGGTATCATAAAAGTCAAGATGTTTATTATCCTATATAATAGAAGGGTAATATGCAAACTGACCCTAAGGGTGGAAAGACCAATCACTATGAAGCGCACTGATCAGCTCTCGGTCCCTTTCCTCACCCAATGACGAACAGGGAACCAGGGGTGGGTGGTGGACGACATGGGCGGCGCCAGGCCAAGGCCCCTGCCCTGCCATTCTCCCCACACATGGAGGGCGACCCATGGCTGGGGCGGGAACAGCCAACTTCTCAGTCCTTCCCCTCAGCCAGCAGTCTCCGATCACCCGATGGCAAACAGGGAACTGGGGGTGGGCCGTGGCAGGGCCAGCTGCCGGCAGCCGGAGAAGATGGCCCTGATTGCAGGCTAGGTCCAGGGACTGTATCCACGCCCAAATTTCGTGCGCTGGACCTCTAGTGTTTACTATATTTTCAGTGTTTAGTGCTGCATGTGGAATGTGTTTAATACATATATTTGTCAACTAAATAAATAATAGATACTCCTATCTGCTGAAAGAATAAAGAATATTCTACATCAGACCTATTGGCTTTATACAAAAAAAATTCAAAAATAATTTCAAAATCAGATTACTAAATGAACAGCTTAAAAAAAAGAATGAGCCAAGGCAACCATCTCCCAAATTAAAGAACTGTAAGCATACACTACTCTATTACTTAAATTTATGCAATTAATGATTAAACTGTAATGTTAATATCTACAATTGGAAAACATGGCATTTACCTTTGTAGTTAGGTCTTGTTCTGCAGGAAGTGTCTCTCTTAAAGCACGCAGACCATGCTTAACCAGTTCATTCAAATTGCCTATATATAATAAATTAACAATTATTTCTTAATTCCATCTTCATGCTAGCCTTCTTTTATTAGTTGGATCTATACATTGAAATCATGGTTTTAGTCACATTAAGTATATCACAATAAAAACAGCCAAAAGTTTAATGTTTAGCCCTATAATCTTCTAGTAATGGTAACACTGCTGATTATTGTTTTATTTAATGAGGACACATGGTTTGTTACTGAATTTGACTTTTCCTTATGCTAAGTTAAATCAAAATCCTGATTCACAAATGTAAAGCTCAAAGGCTTGTAGCAAACTAGACAGAGACATCACAAGAGAATAAAACTATAGGTCAATTTGACTTATGCATATAGACACAAAAAAACTCAACAAAACACAGCAAACTGAATCTAGAAACATTCATATGTTTATATAAGCACTTATACATATAATTTATATTATACACTATGACCAAGATGGATTTCTCCCAGAAATGCTAAGATGGTTGAACATTCAAAGTCAATTAATACAATATACCACAATAGAATAAAAGGGGGAAACCCCACATGATCAACTCAATAAATGATTTAAAAAGCATGTGTTCAAATTCAAGACCTTTGCATAAACAAAGCACTTGAAAACCTGCCCTATCATCTCACATTTTTTAAAATATATTTTTATTGATTTCAGAGAAGAAGGGAAAGGGAGAAGAGAGATAGAAACATCAATGATGAGAATCATTGACCAGTGTCTCCTGCATAGGGATCGAGCCCGCAATCCAGGCACGTGCCCCTGAGTGGAACCGAACCCAGGACTCTTCAGTCCACAGTCAACACTCTATCCACTGAGCCAAACCAGGTAGGGCCATCTCACATCTTTTACCTTCCTTCCTATAGCTATACTGAGTTTTTACTTGTTTATGCAGAAATGTGTGTGTGGCTAAAAGTAAGAACAGAGCCATAGAAAGGTAACAGTTGCAAACAGTGTTTCTCAACTCTTTGGGGCACACTTCAGAACAACTGAATCAAGAGTCTTCAAGGTTGGGGACACATATTTGTATCTGAAAAAGTCCTATTAGTGAATGTAACTACTGTGGTAGTTAGATGGGCTAACAACTAGCATGTGTAACAGAAATGATAAACACTTCACAGGCTTAATTCTTAAAGTTCTTATTGTAAGATTAGTAGTTTTTTTCATTTAGGATGCTGTGTTAATTCATTATATAAAGACTGGAGGGGGCAAATAAAAATCACTTACACTCCATAAACTCAGACATATGTCTCTCCAAGTAAGTACGAGCTGATTGAGAACGGGCTCCAATGGACATAGCTCTGCAGTCAAAATAGTTAGCTGACGGACAGGTTTGGAAAATATGAGGGCCCATATCCTACAAATAGGGGGAAAAACACCACATAATTCTTGATTTTGATTGAGATAAAAATTAGAAAATTTCTAGTCAGTTTTTTAAAAATCATTAAAATGTAAAAAATAGTCTGTGAACTTACATCATAACCAGCAATAAGCAGTCCAACACCATATGGTCTTCGGCCATATCTTTGTGTTGGTATCTGGGTCTCTTAAACTAGTTAAAGAGCCTGTTCTAACAAGAAATAAAATACTATCCTTCTTTTCAAATTAAACATTATTAACAAAGAACTTTGATTTTTAATTTTCTGCATAATCTACCATAAGAAGAAGAAAATAAAACAGCAATATTTCTTTGGCCTACTATTAAAAAAATGTTCAACTATCCACCAAAAAATGTTCAACTATTCACAAAATGTTTTCTTCTCATAAAGAGAATTTCATTTGTTTTGGATATAAGCAGTCAAGAATATTTTTAGGACATCCAGAACCAAAAAAAAGTTTAAATCTCCTCTTGGTTAGTTTTACTGAAATTGAACTTATCTATGTCTGCAAAATATCAATTGCTTATAAGGGCTAATGATAGAACAAACCCATTCCATATTTTAGAACCCATTCTTCCATAGTAAAAGTTCCCATAATTCTCTTTCTAAATTTTAAACATTCTGTTATTGAAAAGTAACTAATCTTTTCTGGCAATCTTACCTATGTTATACATTACAATATTTCTAACAACTAACATAAAGGATTAAGCATCAAAATTCTTTAAAGTTCATGTCCAAAACTCTAACATAAAAAGGATACTGCTTCCAATTAGAGCTACAAGACGAGACACAGGAAGAGGTCTGTCAAATACAAATCTGGAATCCAAACACTCCTGGCGCATAAAATTACTAAAAAAGAAACAAGAAAAATTAGTAATTTCAAATCACAGAGTTATTCAAATCTAAATTAAGTAGTTAGATTTCATTTTGCTTTCTTCCAGACACTAACCAGAAAGACATGGAAGGATGCGTTTTTATACCAAACTCTGGGGGTAGGGGAGTACATGAAGTTTAAAAACAACAACAAAACAAAAAAAAACACACAACTAAAATATTCCTTTAGAAAACCTTTGTTTCAGGGCACTTTATAGAATAGAGAGAAAGCTGAGTGAGAGAAAAAGAACATTCTCTCTTCTCTTATCCTTCCCACTATCAAAAAGATTATCTTGAATTCTGTCTTTAGCCAGGAACAAGTTTACTGTTTTTTCCTTGAAAACTAAAATTTCCCAAATAGAGCAACTGCAAAAAATGGAATCCATACTAAGATACTGTTACTTGTTCCTGACTATTGAATCTCACCGCTAAACCTGACAAGATTCAAGCAACTGTGACATTGGGGAAAAGGGAATTCATGCCTAACTAGTAAAGCCAAGAGGATAAAAAACAGTATCTGCTTTTCTTTCTGTGTTGCTTTGTCCAATTTGTGTGCATGTCACATCTGATGATTAAATGCTGACTATAGGAACCAAGCTCTTTGCTCAATACTTTAAGTCCACTTCCCAAGGCTGTCTCAGACTGCATTGCCCCATTATTGCATATACTAATCACATGTGACTACTGTGCACTTAAAAAGTAGATGGTCTAAATGGAACTGTATCATAAGTACCAAATACACATAAAATTTCAAAGACTTAGTATAAAAAAATGTAAAATATATCAGTAGTTTTTATATTGATTACATGTTGACATGACATTTTAGACAGATTGGGTTAAATGTTTGACAGTGAAATATAGTTTACATTTCCAAGAACTGCCAGAAATCAATAATGTTGTCACTATGCTGCTGATTTAAAAGAACAGGAGTTTGCTGGATAACTTATAAATCTTAAATATTAGCATTACTATTTCCCCTTAGTGATTATATTCTTTCTTCCCTACTCAAGTCACAGACTTAAACATATTAGTTTTGGCTTATTACCTCCCATAATCCAATAAACACACTCACATATTACCTGAAGGTACTGTTAAGTGCTCTACATATTAGGCTACTTAACAATAACCTTGAAAAAAATGATACTAAAAAAATTGAGAGTTTAAACAACTAGCCCAATCTCAGATACTAAGCGTATAGGTGGGAAGTAAATTCATCCTGTGTGATTTCAAAGCCCTAGCTCTTCATTTACATAATGCCTTTCAACTAGAAATAATCTTCATTTCCTTTGGACTCCCACAAACATCTACCTATTACTCTCCACTTTCTACCTTTCATTATAGATATATTACTAGATTTGCATTTCCTAGTATACAAGACCTATATCAGATTCACCTGTGTATACTACGCAGTATCCAGAATTAAGTTTTTCAAAAAATAAATTCTGGTGTATTAAAGAAAGCAAAGGTAGTTCAGCTGTTCCTTAGAAATCAGACAAAAGTTGTCAAGCTCTTCTTAGACAAAACATCATCTCAAACAATATACACTGAGTTACTAAGTTTCACATTATTCAGGGATTTCTCAAATGTGCTAATATGCTTAATTCTATTTGTTACTATTATAGTAATCAAGAAATGGAATACTTAATAACTAAGCCCAAATCCACTAAGGTATTCACAATCTTAACTTGTAGAGAACTCTCTAACATATCTTAACTGGTTCTTCTCTAGAAATGAAATCAATGATAAACCAAAAGGGATGCTGCTTGTTTTTCATGATCATACTCACCATAGCAGTCTAGCATCAGCAGTAAGTCCCGCAATTGAAATACCAATATGGTTGTCAACATGGAGAATTTTTTTCTGATGAGCGGCAAGCTCTGACTGTGCTCTCTAAATGCAGACATTATAAGACATACAAACAAGTTTAAAATTTTATTATCTATACAGTGTAACTTAGGCTTGATAGTTCCGTTTTCTAAACGAGGGAGATACACTTATTGCTTTACTTACTTACCTTCAGTGCAACCAATACTGCATGGGTTTTTGATTTCAGACCAACTGTGGCTGAACCTTGTTTGACAGCTTCCATTGCATATTCAATTTGATGAATCCTGCCCTAAAGAAAAAAATAACAAAGTATTTTAGAGTCATCTTACAAGACCCTTTTATAAATTTAAAATTAGAGTTCCCAAATCTAAGGTGAGCATAGGTAAATCTCAAATGATTATTTGTAAGCCAGAAAACTTACTCTAATGATAAGTTTAGGGCCCAGGAATGTCTAAAGTGATTCTACCCATTTTCTCACAGCCTACAATCTCATGAGTTTCTAAACATACTGCAGCCACCAAAAGCCATTTCACAGAAACTGTATAAAACATTTACCTGAGGGCTCCAAACAGTGACATCATTGTCATACTGGTTGCGAAACTGAAAGTAAAAGAAAATAGACCTATTAATATAAGAACATTACAAATCCCAACTCTTAATAGCTCGATTATTTAAAAAAAAAATGTTTTCCTGTCCAGCTGGTGTGGCTCAGTGGTTGAGCATTGACCTATGAACCAGAAGGTCATGGGTGCCAGTCAGGCACATGCCTGGATTGCAGGCTCAATCCCAGTGTGGGACATGAAGGAGGCAGTTGATCAAGGATTCTCTCTCAACATTGATGTTTCTATCTCTCTCTCTCCCCCTTATCTCTGAAATTAATAAAAATGTTTTTAAAAAAGTTTTCCCATCTGTACCCATTCAACATTAATACAATGCTGTTAATAGAATCTTATTGTAAGATTACTACTGTATGTATTTAGTTGCAAGCCAATTCTACATATACCATGAGCTAGTGGGGGAGGGAGGAAACAGATTTAGATGGGGCCTAATTTTCCCAACTTCCAATCCTACCAAAGACCACAGCACTCCTTTTGGGTTCAGTCAGTTACCTAAGTTCATGTGTGTCAACTTTCCCTCATATCTTTGCTTATGTTCTTCCCTTATACCAGGCTTTAATAAATATTCAAAAGCATTCCTTTTTGAACATCTAGCTCAAGAGTCTATCTCTTGAAGTTTCTCCATCTTTTCTTCCAACATTCGCCCAACACATACTCCCACCAGTTCTTTACCTCACATCCTTTCTTTCTTATATTATGATTAGGGGCATGTCTATTTGATCTTTGAATGCTCACCATACTTAAAATAGTGCCTTGTAGGTATAGACATTCATATTGAATGAATAAACACAAAAATGTCCTCAGGAAGGTAGAAGTGGACACAAATAGCTACAGCGACAGAACCATTACTGCTTTAATGACGGCATTAAAAGAAGTCTACCAGAACAGTCTTTGAGAGAGTAATCATGCGGGTGAACAGGTTGAGTACTAGAAGCCCTGAGACCCATGATGTAATCCTGCTAACATCGTATCTCCTCTCAGCCTTGGTTTACTCATCTGTAAAACTAGGTGACTGGACAATGTAACTGAAAATGGACTTTTCTCCTGAAGTTCTAGGGGAGAGGGCAATTAGATGGACACAGCAGGAAAATGCACGCGGTACCGGAACCCAAACCTTGGGGTCAAGTCCGCAATAGCAGTACCAGGAGGCCTCCAACTCAAATCCCTATTTTCTCCTCCCTTTCCCCCACGCAGAGCACGAGGGACCACTCAGTACTATAAGTATCTACTACACTGAGAGGATTTGAAGGGCGAACTAGGCTAATTCACGGAGTGTCTGAGGCCCGGCAGAAAGTGAAACAAACCCTGGATAAAGGCCGCCCCGACTCCCGACCGCCCCTCTCCCGGGCAAGGCCGGAGATGCTGAATCACTGCCCGAACCCTTACGTCGTCTCTGGTTTCCGTGCCCCGTGGCCCCCGGCTCCTCTAAGGATTGACTGGAGACGCGGCTCGCCACCAGCCAGTTAGCGGACCTCTGCCCCAACCCTGCCTAGGCTTGGAATCCAACGCACCATGGTTCCGACGCGTCCCTGGCTGTCCGCTCCTCCTGCAAAGCTGCGGATCACGGGGCGCTGCCGAAACTACCGCTCGGCGATCTACAGGGAAGTCTACGTCATTTTGACGGCAGAGGCGCAGGGCAGAGCATTCTATCCCAGAGATATCGATAGGCTTCCAACGCTTCCCCGCCCTGGGAGCTCTGACGTTCGGAGGTGGGCGGGGCCTCGGAGAAGGTGGCACTGAGATTGGCGGGAATTCCCGGGCCAGAATGTCCGCGGCCCCGAAGAGCTGCTGGGCGGCCAGTACCCAAGTTAGGCTTCTTACATCCTCGCGATTTACCTGTGTGTTGCAGATACCCTCCAGTTTCTCATTGGCCTGGCCGGATGCCCCTGAAATCGCTCGAGAAGCCCGCTGCGACTCGGGTGATCCGAGTGTGCAGCTTAACCTCTCGTTTACTATCCACAGATTTGGTGTGTTGTGTGACTGGGAGAAGAACGAGACTACCACGAGAAAGGCCACAAAATAATGGCCCGTCTTCTGGGTCAACCATAATACTCTGACTGGCGTATGTTGTCTATGTACATGCTTTTCTTTCCACTTTGGAATCCAAAAGGAGAACTCATCTGTCAAGGCCTGTTGTCATTGGTCATCGTCATTATTATTGGTTTCCTCCCACCAGACTGAACTTTTTGAGGGCATTAATGTCTTTCTGTGCGTCCGCCCCCCACCCCCACCCCCAAACTAAGCCTGGTTCCTGATTGATTAGGGTCACTGAGAAAAAAAAAATGGACACTTTCTTCAGAAATATGTATTTTCTCTTTTGAGAGCATTAGTAAGTACCTAAGATTAAATAGTTGAGGACACTGCAAACAGTTGCCAACCTAACATCTACCGACTGCCAACGATGACTTATTTTCTTTATAATGAAGAAAGGATGAGTACCTAGACTCAGGTAAGAGTTGAAAGGATCCTTAAGGCGGTCTGGCTGGTATGGCTCAGTGATTGAGTATCCACCTATGAACCAGGAGGTCATGGTTCAATTCCCAGTAGATCCCCAGCGTGGTGTGTGCAGGAGGCAGCTGATCAATGATTCTCTCATCATTAATGTTTCTCTCTCTCCCTTCCTCTCTGAAATCAATAAAAATATATTTTAAAAAAGGAAAGGATCCTTAGGATGTGAGCTTTGAAGATGAAGTAACATTCAGGTCACTTAAGTGATTTATTCAAGTTTGGGACAATTGAGTATCAATCTTTTAAAACACTTTCACATATATTTTGGACACTTTTCCATGTTAAACATTTTCCAAGTTAAACACAGCTTCCTAGTATTCCACCTTATCTCCATATATTTTATTTACCAAAGTCCCTATTTAATATTTAAGTACCCCTTCTCCCAAGCAACCTATTTATGAGCTGTTTGTTCGTGTACATCTCTGTTCCCTTCTTTAAATCCTATATAATAAAAGCTTAATATGCAAATCGACCGAACAGCAGAACAGCCACCCAGACGACCATCTGGATGACCATCTGGGACCACGCTATGACACCCACGGGCACCAGGCCAGCCAAGGCGGGTGGGATGCAATTGATTGGGGGCCTGGCTATCGCCCCATGATCAACCCATAGAAGGAGGCCCAGGCCACTGACCAGTGGGCTGCAGTGGGTGGAGAGGGCCTCCCTCTATGGGAAGCCTGCGTCCTGGGTGTCAGAGGGAAGCCAATGCTGGCAGCCAGGGGAAGAAAGACCTACTCTTGCATGAATTTCGTGCATCGGGCCTCTAGTAAATTCATAAAAATGGAATTGCAGAATCAAATGAAATGGATATTTCTAAGGCTTTTAATAAAAAGTGCTCATTGCCCTCCAGAAATGTTTTACCAATTTACTCTGAACAATAGTAGATGAGTGTCCTCCTCCTTAAATTCAACAATATTAGTTGTCATTTTTTAAAAAACCACTGTTAATTTAGTGGATTAAAATAACAGATTTTTCTCTTTTGCTTCTCCAGCACCTAGCACAATGCCTGGCACATACTAACTGCTTAATGAGTATTACTGAATGAATAGTACATTTAAAAAGTATGGCCATCTTTTCTTTTTTGGAAATTGTGCATTCTTTTTTGTTTGTTTGTTTTTAAATATATTTTTATTGATTTCAGAGAGGGAGAGAGAGATAGAAACATCAATGATGAGAGAGAATCATTCATCGGCTGCCTCCTGCACTACCCCTACTGGGGATCGAGCCCACAACCCGGGCATGTGCCCTTGACCAGAATCAAACCCGGGACCTTTCAGTCCATAGGCCGATGCTCTATCCACTGAGCCAAACTGGCTAGGACAGCCATCTTTTCTTATACATAAGTAAAAATCTGTATTGTTTTCAACAGTTGCATAGTATTCCCTTGTGTAGAAATCTAATAAATTACTTAATTATGGGTGGCAATTAGATTATTTCCAAGTCTCCACTATTATAAAAATACTATATAATGAATATTTTTATCCATACATTGCATAGTACCAAAGAAATGATACCTAAAACTTGCTGATTTTAGTACTCTTCTAGTAGAATTTTTAAATTTGAAAATATTTACAATAAAATTGTAGAATTGCTTGCACTTTAATGTCACCATGCTAGATATTCTCTGTTACTTCTATGTATCTACTTCACCCTTTATGGATTACAGCAGCAATGTCCCTTCCTCTCTGGCTTCTGGCTAAGCTCAGCTGATGGAGGGTGCCAACAGGAGATCAGAAGGCAGTAGGAGATAAAGTATTTATTACCCCTTCTCTCTCCATGTTGGCACCAGGTTGGCAATGGTATGGCATCATCTCTTGCTGTTTTCCTACCCACATTCTGATTATAATCCCTTCAGTTGCCCCTTTTGAGTGTGCCATCTGTTTCTTGCTGGTACGCTGACGGATACAATAATATTTTATATTTTTACAGGGTGCAGGTGGTCTATAATACTTTTTTTTTAATATGAGAAAAACCTGTTATCTTTTTTTGAGGTTTAGTGTATATTGTGCTTCTAGGAACAATATCAGTAGGTCTAAAACAGCTGGAAAATAGAACCTAATATTATGATATATGCCCTTCTCTATTTTGTACCTGCTCAGATATCTAAGAAAAAATCAGTTTGCAGTTCTTATAATTTTTTTTAATTATAAAAGGACTATATATTTTTTTTCAAATGCACCATATGAAGAATAATCCCGTCATCCAATAGGTAGAGGAAATCACAGTTAAAATTTTAATGATTTTTTTTCCTTACAACAATATCTCCTTAAAGAATGGAAGGAAATTATCCTGAGAATATATTTTCCAGTATTTATAATTTGTAATATATTGTCTGTATATACATTGTGGGTGAGACTCTTACTCCATAGGAAGAAAGACTGCATTTCTTTATATCAACTTGAATCTAACCCTGAGCTACCATCCTGCCATGCTGGTGGAAACTAAATCTCCATTATTATTCAGCATTTCCTCTCCATATAGGGTTGTACAAAGTTACTAGGGCCATAATTATTGTGGAAGTATCTGGGATTACCTCAAATTATTTGGTCACCTTTACACATTGATTTACTGCTGAAATTCCCTTTTATGTGCCATCTTCCCTTCAGGTCTGATGACTCCAATATTCCTTTACCATCATTGGAATTCAACAGTCTGGAATCAAGTGAGTGAATCTGGCAGCCCCTGCACCCAGGTGCAACCTTCCTCTCTGGGGTTGTGCCACCATCCTCTGCTCTGTCACAGAGCTAAACAGAAGTCTTAGCTGTTCACTTAACCAATGGGCTACAGACTTCTAAACCTCTCTTCTACCTCACCCTTAAAGGAATTCCTCTCATTTCAAAAGACAAGGAGAGCTTATGTTGTCTCCAAGCAGCTTTTGATTTTTGCCTTATAAAAACCTGAGGTCTAGATACCTGCTTGGATGGGGGCAAGGGGCGGGGGAGTAGGAGAACATGTAGAATTAATATCTCAACAAAATAAACTGCCACAAAAATTTGTATCAAATTATATATGCTTACTTTAACCTACTCTTTAATTTAAACATTATACCATAAATGTTTCTTCATGTCATATGCTTTTAAATGTCTGCATAATAGTCAGGTATTCCATCATATAAGTGGATCATAATTTATTTAACTAATATTTGATAGCCTTTAGATAGCTCACTCTAGTCTAAAGCTAGCTTTGTTTGTATCCACTCCCACCTTATTCCCTCAGTGTGTGTGACTAAAAGAGAGGCCTGTACAAAAGCTATTGGCATACTTAAGTTGTTTAGAAATATTTTTCCAGAAATTAAGCAATTGTTACAGAATGTCATCTAGATAGTTGAGTAATAATGAATATTACATGTCCATGTGAAAATTTTAACTTGGCTCTTATTAGGATGTATTTTTATTCAATTTTTTAAAATCCAGAAGTAACAAACAATAGCCTCTAAGTTATAGAAGCAGTGCTGCTTTTCTGGCTAATTCTTCCTGCAAAATACCCGTATTTATCAATTTTGTAACTACTGTATAAGAATCAGGGTGTACCCTGGGCCAACTCATGCTTAAAGGAATGAAAGCCACTAAAACCCCAGGAGACCAAATGTCTCGTCTGTTAGTCCAAAAGTGAAACTTTGATATAAGAGCCACTTTGAAGAGAGTCCAGCCAACCAAATTTAATTCGGAGCCACCAATATATGCATAGAAGGAAATCATGAAAAGGATGTACTTTAGAGTTAGATAATTCTCATTTATTCAACAAATATTTATTAATTACCTTACTATATGCCAAGCATTATTACTAAGATATGCTAAGAATACCTCAGTAAACAAAACAGACAAAAACTCCCAAAGAAGATTATTATAGGATGAAATCAGAGAGGAAATGGGCTGGGGAGGGGGTGCAGGTAGTATAGGGCCTTTAAGTCACTTTGACTCTGAGTGAGATAGAAAGCCATTAGAGGGTTCTAAAATCAGAAATGTCCTGATTGATATTTTTAAAGGATTATCTTCAGGTAGATAATCCTTTAAAATGGATTAAAGACCTGGCTGGTTTGGCTCACTGGATAGAGCTTCGGCCTGGGGACTGAAGGTCCCAGGTTCAATTCTAGTCAAGGGCACATGCCCAGGTTGTGGGCTCGGTCCCCAGCGAAGGGCGTGCAGGAGGTAGCTGATCAATGGTTCTCTATCTTCATTGATGTTTCTATCTCTCTCTCTCTCCCCCTTACTCTCTGAAATCAATAAAAAAATATTTTTATGAAATGGATTAAAAATGATAATGTTGAGAACAGACTGGAGCCAGGCATGCTAACAAGATCAAGGCAATTATATATCCAAATAAGAAATGACAATGGCTTGGACCAGAGTTGTAATGGTGAAATGGTAGGAAGAAGTTGGATTCTGGATATATTTTGAAGGCAGTGCCAACAGTACCTTGCTAATGGATTGTATGTGGCATGTAAAAGAAAGAGCTTTCAAAATGACTAATGTTTTTGGCCTGAGAAAACGGAGTTGCAATGAACTGTGACAAAGGAGAGATAAGAAGAGCAGGTTTTGGGGGAAAGATAAATATGGTTTTGTATATTAAAAGTTTAGGATGTCTATTAGACATCTCAATGGAGATATGGAGCTATTAGTTAGCATATGAGTTGGAATTCAGTGGAGAGGTTCAGGCTGGAGACCCAAAATTGGAGGTCATCATTGCAGAGATATTATTTAGAGCTATGAGACTAGGGTGAGAATAGGTAGAAAAGGGCCCAGCCGATGTGGCTCAGTGGTTGAGCATCGACCCATGAACCAAGAGGTCACTGGTTTGATTCCTGGTCAGGACACATGTCCCGGTTGCAGGTTTGATCCTCAGTAGAGAGTGTGATGGAGGTAGCCTATTGATGTTTCACATTGATGTTTCTATCTCTCTTCCTTCCTCTTGCTCTCTAAATAATCAATAAAAATGTATTTTTTAAAAAGAACAGATAGAAAGGAGTTCCAAGAATTAACCGCTGGCAACTTCAATATTAAGATAGAACTGGGTTTGTATTTAAGCTTAGTTACTTATGAGCCTTTGATGACTAATTTCACCTCTCTGAACCTGTGTTTTGTTGTTGCTTAAACCTATAAACTAGAAATAATATTGGCTAGTATCTTTTATGATTGTTGTGATGACTAAGTGAAATTTTCATTTAAAGTGCTTAGCACACTGCCTGGCACATGGTAAATACTCAATATTTATTAGTTACTAGCCCGGTGCACCAATTGGTGCACGGGTGGGGTCCCTCGGCCTGGCCGAAGATCAGGGTCGATCTGGGCCGTCTTGCCCAGTCCCAATTGGGGCTGATCAGGGCCAGCTGGTGGCTGGGGGGAGGGACTGCAGGGAGGTTGGCCCGTTGCGGGAGGTTGGCTGTGGGAGCTCACTGACCACCAGGGGGCAGCTCCTGCATTGAGCATCTGCCCCCAGTGGTCAGTGTGCGTCATAGAGACAGGTCGACTAGTCATAATGGTGGCTTAGGCTTTCATATATATAGATTATCATTTAAATATATTTTTATTGATTTCAGAGAGGCAAGGAGAGAGAAACATCAATGATGAGAGAGAAGCATTGATCGGCTGTCTCCTGCATGCCCCCTACTAGGGATCAAGCCTGCAACCCAGGCATGTGCCCTGATGAGGAATCAAACCGTGACCTCCTGGTTCATAGGTTGGCACTCAACCACTAAGCCACATTAGCCAGGCTATTATTGTTATTTTTAAACCAGTATTTGCAACATGTTGCTGGCTGCCTTAGTGATAATATACTCATATAGTCAATACAGTAGTGATGTCTATTACTTATCTAGATAAAAAGTGGCAGACTAGAAGTATACAGTGAGGCCACTTCTCTGCCTTTCTGTTATCTTAAATAAGTTATACTTTTCAGCTTGGAATCTTCTTTTTCAACTTATTAACTTGTGAAGTACTTCTAAATAATATTGCTTTAATCTTTTGAAATGTTTATTTTTATTTAGCTGCCAAGATCTATGAAACACTATAATAGAGGTCTTTTTTCCGTTAAAGCGTATGGCTGATGGTTACAATAATAAAAACATGATTGGTGAAGTTAGAAATAGGACCCCCAACACATTTGAATAATCATTTGGTCTGGAAATTATTTAATCCTTTATAAAAATATGTCTTCTAATTTTAAAAATAAACAACCTTTTTTTGTCCTAGCAAAATAAGATATATTCTGATCTAATTTTTATTGAAATCCACTCTGAGATTATTTAGGAAACTGTTTTCTGTATTAAAAACGGGCATTTCTTCCTTTCCTGGCCAAAGCCAGCATTTTTTTAGTGTCTGCATGGCTTCAGAATGTCTTTTCCTTTGGCCTATTGCTGAGGTGGCAAGGGTAACCATAGAGAAACAAAAGAACAGACATGTTATGATGGAAAATATCATATAAATAAGCAAAATTTTTCATTTGTTGTATTTTTTCTCTTATCACTACAAAAGCGAAAAAAAATCCCTAGTTTACCAGTAGGCTAATAATTCTTTAGATATTGGTCATAATAAAAGTGCCCTTTTAAATATGCCCTTTAAAACCAATGTTTTCTAGAATTGAAATCCGAAGTTAAGTATGCAGTTCCCTTCTCTGCTACTAGGTGGCAATTAATGACTTGGAGAAAAGTCCTCCACTCGCCTCCCCCCCATCCCCATCTTCCCCACCCAAAAAGATACGTGCATTTTCTCTTCCTTAAGGTAAGAATTCTCTTAAGGATAATATTCTCTTTCCTACTTTGTTTTGTCCGAGTGAATTTACATTCACCTTTCCTTTAATTGTTAAGAATAACACATACAAATCTAACACAGGCTGCTATAGCTAGAGAAGAATAGATCATATCTTTTAAAGAGGGTGGTTTCCAAACAGAGTGTATGTTCATGAGTGATATAGAGTAGGAAGTTGCTATAATTTCCCTGCAGGATTTTTTTTTTCCAATTCTAGTTAAGAAAAATTTCCTGTGAAAGGAATTACAACGGGCCCACGTTAACATTATGCCAGATGTAATATAATTAAATATAATCAAAAGTGAAGAAAAAAAAGTACTTTTAAAAGACATAAAAGCAATTTCAATGTGGTAAAATTGCTCTTTCAAGTGAACTCTAAGGAAGTACAATAAAATAATTCTTCACAAGAGTCATAGAGTGGCACAGGATAAAGAACAATTTTTTTTTCCAGACAACATATCCAGATATACCTATTACTAGCAAAATTCTTTAAAGACTACACATAGGTTTTTTTATATTTATAAGTCTAGTGAATCTGATCTATATCATTTTAAAATATGTTTAATTGTGTACATTGCTTTTTTATAACTTTTTATTTACCAAAATAATATATTTAATGAGTATGTTCTATATAAAGTTCAAAATATCAGAATCCCTGTTCAAAGAAGACTCTCAGTTTGGGTCTCAAACCAAAAAGACTCTCCCCAGGCTGAACTTAATGAAGCCTAACACCAAAAAGAAAAGCTGTTTCTGGCATTCTAGGCCTTCCCTGCATCCAGATGGCCTGTCTGTAGCCTAGCCAGAACCAAACCCTTCCTGCTGCCTTTCGAGCTGGCCTTGGATGACAGCCCCAGGCTACACCAGCTTCCATACCCCCTTAACTCTTCAATGTCCAAGGTTTTTAAGTAGAGATGGGACTTCCAGTGTGAATTTTATTGAAAGGGTAAATCAAGTTTTAAAATTGAAGTTTGGTTTATAAAATATTTATCCACACCACCTCTCTCCTCCCCTCCCATAGGCTTTCTCCCAAAGTAGCTCAGTCAGCCAATTGGCATCAGAGGAGCACCGTTTGGAAGGGAGTGTGTGTGGGCAGCTTGCAGGTGAGGACAGGGCTGCCAAGGCAGACCATGCGGTTTGTCCTGTGCCTACACCCAATACCTGACTTGTGCCTTTCCAGAGCATTTGTATACACACAGCAGAACTGCTGTTTAGGGTGTGGGTAATTTCAAAGAGTATTTTTTAAAATAACTCATTGACAAGATTTTGATTCAGCAAAAGAGAATGTATATGGGAGATACAAAGTGACCATGCATGAAATTAACTGAGAACTTCTCTGAAATAGTTGTGGCAGAAAAACAAATCTGCTCTATGTTTTAAAAGTGCCGTTGGAAATCTTACTAATGGCAGCCATTGTTTTCATCTTGGGTTTTCAAAAGTTTGTTTGTATGTGGGAATTTCATCAGAAGATAATACACAAAGCAAATTCTACACTTAAAGGCAAAATTTTCCTATGGTTTTACTTTTCTGCACATAGAGAGATGTTATTAACTGATTAGCAAGGGTGCTTCTCAGTTGGCCAGAACAGATATTTTCAGATGAAAGTCTATGACTCTCTGTCACTTTCCTTCTTATTTTTGAGTCTCATTTCTTCGTTTTATGCTTGCTGTTATTTTTAATTATTATTATTATGTCTGTTGCCAAGCTATTCCACTTTCCACAGAGTTGATTAGAGACCTGAGAAATGCAAGCCAACATAAAGTCCTGGTTTCCAGATCAGACTACATGAACAAAGAAAAAGCAACACACACACAACAGAGCAAAAGTGCTAGCTTTTATAGAGCCCTTAAAGAAAACAAAATAAAAAATGCAAAGGAGCCTAGAACTGTAGAGAATGAAGCTTAACAGGGACCCATGGGAGGAAGAATGAAAGGGTGAAAAATCACGTAGCACCGAGATGAAAAGAAAGTATATAAAAGAGAGAATAAAAGTAAATCCGATATATCTGTTGACTTGCAGTGTTTAGCCTGGAGTGCCAGGTAGCAACTCCAAGCAGCAGAAACTCTCAGCAGCCAACGAAAAAGGGACCCTCTGGCGCCAGCTTCACATTTGTGGCTTCAGAACTGAAACCCTCTCCACCTGCCTACCTCTGTTCAGATCTTCACTCCCTTGGCTGCAGCTTCACCACTTGTTTCTCTGCATTTGCCTGGCCCACAAACATATAAGGTTGTCTTCTGTGCCATGACCTTTTCTCCTTGCAACTAGTATGATGAAAATTGGGACTCTTCAACTAGCTGTCTCAGGCCACCTTGGGTAACATTCCTCCCAGTTGGACCCAGTCCCTGGATTTTTTTTTTCTTGTGAAAAACACACTTATGGCTCAATGCACATTTCCAAAAAATAGGCTGAGATTACCTAAATGCAGAAAAAGTATAAAGGTCTATCATTTCTGGACATAAATGTCTCTTTTACAGTTTTACACATTACCTTACTTATAACTTATTACCTTAACTGATATTACCTTATTATTAATAACCCCCTACTGATAACTGATATCTGATGGATTGCAATTGGATTTTCACAGAACAATAAAATACTTCTGCCAGAAAGTAAATATGAGAAAAAATTTATAAAAGCAAAAAAGGAACTAACACATGAAGTTAGACGTCAACTTTTCCTCTTGGGAAATCTGAAGAAAAGCTCAATTAAAGGGGAAGATTGTTTTAGAATAAGTCATCTAGTGTCAGTTTAAAGTACTTTTAAAAAAAATGTGCGTTTTTCTTTCTATGAAAAGAATTTTATTTCCCCTTTCATTCTGAGAAGGGGGCAAAAACTTGGGAGTACCATTCCCATGTTTTAGAGTCAAAAGAAAATTGCTGGCATGAGAAATGTTATGAATTTATGAAAAACAACAGTTTTCTCCCCTAATTAAAATGTTGTATGTTTCTCTACTTTTTTCCTATCACTGCAAGTGAACCAGATTTCACAACTCTAGTCCTATGTTAATAAGTCGTTACTTAGTTTCAATCTTTCCAAATAAGTCTGTAAGTTTTGACACAGCAAATACGTTTGGTCCTCTCTGTCCTCTGTCCCTTGACATTCTGCTTGATCTGTTCACGTAAAAAAAAGGTGAAACTAAGCCCTATTTCTACAGAGCATTTTTGTCTCTATGCAGGGCCACACAGAACTGTGGGGAGCTCCGCGCAGGCCCAGGAAGGAGCTAGAGATTGGCTGTCATCCAGTTCAGCTGGCTGAGGAGAAATTCAGCTTCCTGGTCCCCACAGAGGGTCTCTTCCATGCTGACCTTTGACTAATTGGCAGGGCTCTCAAACTCTGAATCTTCTTCCTCTCTGCTTATATACTCTTCTTTTCCCCCACATTGCGGGTGCTTCTTGGAAGGAGGTAAAGCCTGAGGAAAAGGTGCTGGGAGAAGAAAACTAGAAGTCCTGACTTTTGAGCCCATAAGGACTCCTCCCCCACTCCTACTCCCATTGATAAGGGAGTGATACTGTTAATTTAAAAGGGTTAACACGTGGCTAGCAAAATTTGCAAACCATGGAGAATTTAGCTTGATCTATGCATCAGTGTAGATAACTTACAAACCTCAGGAGAATATCCCATAGTCTTTTTAAACTCCATATTTAATAGAATTTTTTTGCAAACATTTAAGCTTTCTTTTTATAATTACTATTGTCAGTTCCACTGTGTAGAAATAGATTCCAATGCATACAAAGAAAAATTACAATGCATACAATGATCAAATAACTTACAGATTTTGATACTAAAGCCTTTAAAAATGCCATTGATTTATCTCATACTCATTTAATTTTGAAAGAGACCTAACCAGTATATATTTAAAACCGGTCATACCATATTTAAAAGTTAGGAAAAAAGAGTAAATATTATAAAATAACAATTGTAAAAGTACCTTTTAAATTATAAACGTAAAGATTTGATTGTATTTTCCTGATTTTTGTTCCCCTTTGATGAATTTAGTGATGGTTTAGTCACATGTAATGGCATCTTCCCTCCTGCTAACTTTGTATAAACAATCCCTCCTCTCATTTGGGGGTGTCTGTCACCCATTCATCTAGCCCACTTTTTGTACCTTCCAAAAGCTGGCATTCAGCTGAAACCAGAAAAAAAATCTTTTTCCAGTTTGTTAGCAACTTGTTGAAGGCAATTGACTGCTTTTCAATAGAAAACATTTCCTTTCCCTATTGTGTCACCTCTAGTCCCTAAACACTTCACAGAACTCTGGCTGAGCCCTCCCTATGCCAGACAATGGCTTCCTTAAAAAACAAATATACAAACAAAAACCTTAGAAACCGCCTGTGTCATAGACATGAGGCATTTTCTTCAGAAAAGAATCATTGCTCTCCACCCATAATGTCTGCACAGTAAAGGGCACCATAGAACTGGAAGGAACTTCCCAATTCAATCCTACCCACAAATTATACAGAGGAGGAAACTGAGGCCCAGAGAAGTTAGGGTATATAGTCCACTTTCCAGCAAAGATTTCTCTCTTTTTCTGTACCATGGACCGCCTTGGCAGTCTGGTGAAGCCCAGGGATTCCCACTCAGAATAGTGTTTTTAAGAGCATAAAATAAATTAAATGAATTTAGACTCCCTTTCTTATGCCATATACAGAAATTATCTCAAAATACATAAAAAAACCTAAACGTAAGAGCTAAAAATAATACAATTTTTAGAAGAAAACATAAGAGTGAATATTATGACTGTAGATTAGGCAATAGTTTCTTTTGTCTTTTTAAAAACAGCTTTCTTAAACTATAATTCACATACCATAAACTTCTTTCATTTAAAATATATACAATTCAGTGGCTTTTAGTATATTTACAGAGTTTACAACCATCACCATGATGTAATTTTAGAACCTGCTTTTGTTTTTTTTGTTCTTTTAAAAACTTTTTTTTTTTTTTTTTTGGTGTGTCACAGAATTTTATTTTATTTTCAAGGTGCATATGTCTTTTTATTTTTTTATTTTTTGTTTTGTTTTATTGCTTAAAGTATTACATATATTAGTACATCTATCTCCTTTTTTTCCCCATTGACCTTCCCCCAGTCTCCCCTACCCCCTGTCCCATGCCCTCATCCCACCCCCCAGTGTCTTGTGTCCATTGGTATGCTTATATGCATGCATACACATCCTTTGGTTAATCTATTTCCCTCCCTCCCCAACACTCCCCAGTCTTCCCGCTGTAATTTCACAGTCTGTTCGGTGCTTTACTGCCTCTGTATCTATTTTTTCATTCATCAGGTTATAATGTTCTTTATTTTTCATAAGTGAGTGAAATCATGTGGTATTTTTCTTTCATTGCCTGGCTTATTTCACTTAACATAATGCTCTCCAGGTCCATCCATTCTGTTGCAAATGGTAAGAAATCCTTCTTTTTATAGCAGTGTAGTATTCCATTGTGTAGATGTACCACTATTTTCTAATCCACTTATCTGCTGATGGGCATTTAGGCTGTTTCCAAATCTTAGCTATGGTGAATTGTGCTGCCATGAAAATAGGGGTGCATATATCCTTTCTGATTGGTGTTTCTAGTTTCTTGGGATATATTCCTAGAAGTGGGATTACTGGGTCAAATGGGAGTTCCATTTTTAGTTTTTTGAGGAAACTCCATACTATTCTCCACAGTGGCTGCACCAGTCTGCATTCCCACCAGCAGTGCATGAGGGTTCCTTTTTCTCCACATCCTCGCCAGCACTTGTTTGTTGATTTGTTGATGATTGCCATTCTGACAGGTGTGAGATGGTACCACATTGTCATTTTAATTTGCATCTCTCGGATAATTAGTGACTTAGAGCATGTTTTCATATGTCTCTTGGCCTTCCTTCTGTCTTCTTTCGAAAAGATTCTATTTAGGTCCGTTGCCCATTATTTTATTGGATCATTTATCTTCCTTTTATTAAGTTGTATAAGTTCTCTGTAGATGTTGGAGATCAAACCTTTATCAGTGATAACATTTGCAAATATGTTCTCCCATACAGTGGGATTTCTTGTTGTTTTGTTGATGGTTTCTTTTGCTGTGAAAAAGCTTTTTATTTTGATGTAGTTCCATTTGTTTATTTTCTCTTTAGCTTCCATTGACCTAGGAGTGGTATCGGTGAAGAAATTGCTTCAGCATATGTCTAAGATTTCTCTGCCTGTGGATTCCTCTAGTATTTTTATGGTTTCTCATCTTATGTTTAAGTCCTGTATCCATTTTGAGTTTATTTTTGTGGTCTAGTTTCATTTTTTTGCATGTATCTGTCCAATTTTCCCAGCACCATTTATTGAAGAGATTGTCTTGACTCCATTGTATGTTCATGCCTCCTTTGTCAAATATTAATTGAGCATAGTGGTTTGGGTTGATATCTGGATTCTCTATTCTATTCCATTGGTCTATATGTCTGGTATTGTGCCAGTACCAGGCAGTTTTGAGAACAGTGGCTTTGTAGTATAGCTTGAAATCTGTATTGAGATCCCACCTACTTTGTTCTTCGTTCTCAGGATTGCTGTGGCTATTCGGGGTCTTTTTTTATTCCAGATGAATTTTTGGAGAGTTCTTTCTAGGTCTGTGAAATATGCCATTGATATTATAATGGGGAGTGCATTGAATCTATAGATTGCTTTGGATAGTACGGACATTTTAATGATGTTGATTCTACCAATCCATGAACATGCTATGTTCTTCCATCTGTTTACATCTTCCTCTATCTCTTTTTTTCAGTGTCCTGTAGTTTTCCACGTATAGGTCTTTTATGTCCTTAGTTAAGTTTATTCCTAGGTAGCTTAATTTTTTTGGTGCAATGGTAAATGGGGTTGCTTTCTTAGTCTCTCTTTCTGTAAGTTCACTATTGGCGTATAGAAATGCCATAGATGTCTTGGTGTTAATTTTGTATCCTGCTACATTGCCAAATTCATTTATTACGTCTATTAGTTTTTTGATGCAGTCTTTCGGGTTTTTTATGTACAATATCATGTCATCTGCAAATAAGGACAGCTTTACTTCTTCTTTTCCAATTTGAATGCCTTTTATTTCTTCTTCTTGTCTAATTGCAATGGCTAATACTTCCAGTACTATGTTGAACAGGAGCGGTGAGAGTGGGCATCCCTGTCTTGTTCCTATTCTTAGGGGAAATGGTTTTAGTCTTTGCCCATTGAGTATGATGTTAGCTGTGGGTTTATCATATATGGCTTTTATTATGTTGAGGTATGATCCTTCTATTCCCACCTTGTTGAGAGTTTTTATCAAGAAAGGGTGTTGGATTTTTGTCAAATGCTTTTTCTGCATCAATTGATATGACTATGTGTTTTTTCTCTCTCAATTTGTTTATGTGATGTATCACGTTTATTGATTTGCGGATATTGTACCATTCTTGCATTCCTGGGATAAATACTACTTGGTCATGGTGTATGATCTTTCTGATGTACTGCTGGATCCGATTTGCTAGAATTTTGTTGAGGATTTTGGCATCTATGTAAATGAGGGATATTGGCCTGTAATTCTCTTTCATTGTGTCGTCTTTATCTGGTTTTGGTATTAGGGTGATGCTGGCTTCACAGAAGTAGCTTGGAAGTGTTCCTTCCTCTTGAATTTTTTGGAATAGTCTGAGGAGGATAGGTTTTAGTTCTTCCTTGAGTGTTTGGTAAAACTCCCCTGTGAAGCGGTCTGGCCCCGGGCATTTGTTTGCTGGAAGCTTTTTGATGACTGCTTCAATTTCTTCCATAGTTATTGGCCTATTGAGATGTTTAGATTCTCCCTGATTGAGTTTTGGAAGGTTATATTTTTCTAGGAATATGTCCGTTTCCTCCAGGTTGTCCAGTTTGTTGGAATAGAGTTGTTCATAGTATTTTTTAACAATCTTTTGTATTTCGGTGGGGTCTGTTGTTATTTCACCTCTTTCATTTTGTTTATTTGGGTCCTCTCTCTTTGCTTCTTGGTGAGCCTGGCTAGATGTTCGTCAATCTTGTTTATCCTTTCAAAGAACCAGCTCTTGGTTTTGTGGATCTTTTGTATTGATTTTTGGTCTCAATGTCATTTATCTCCACTGTGATCTTTATTATTTCCTTCCTTCTGCTTACACTGGGCTTTTCTGTTGCTTTCTTTCTAAATCTTTGAGTTGTAAGGTTAGGTAATTTTTTTACCATTGTTTCTTGTTTTTTTGCAGTAGGCTTGTAGAGCTATGAACTTCCTTCTCAAGACTGCTTTTGCTGTGTTCCATAGATTTTGGATTATTGTGTTTTTATTGTCATTTGTTGCCATAATATTTTTTATTTATCTTTGATCTCTCTGGTAACCCAGTCATTGTTTAATAGCATGATGTTTAGTCTCCATGTGTTTGATTTTTTTGGATTGTTTTTATTGTAGTTGATTTCCAGTTTTATGCCACTGTGATCTGAGAAGATGCTTGATATGATTTCTATCTTCTTGAATTTGAAGAGACTTTGCCTATGACCCAACATATGGTCTATATTTGAAAATGAGCCATGTGCACTTGAGAAGAATGTATATTCTGTGGCTTTGGGGTGAAATGTCCTGAAGATGTCAATTAATTCCATCTGGTCTAGTGAGTCATTTAGGATTGATGTTTCTTTGCTGATATTTTGTTTAGAGGATTTGTCCAATGGTGATAGTGGGGTATTAAAGTCTCCTACTATGATTGTATTGCTGTCAATCTCTCCCTTGATATCCTCCAGGAGTTTTATTTTTTTTTAATGTATTTGGGGTGCTCCTGTATTGGGTGCATATATGTTTACCAGAGTTATTTCTTCTTGTTGTATTGTTCCCTTTAGTATTATGAAGTGGCCTTCCTTATCTCTTGTTATGTCCTTCACTTTGAGATCTAATTTGTCAGATATAAGTATTGCTACCCCAGCTTTTTTTTTTTTTTTCATTTCCATTCGCCTGGAAAACCTTTTTCCATCCCTTCACCCTCAATCTGTGTGCGTCTTTTTTTCTGAGGTGGGTTTCTTGTAGACAGCAGATATATGGGTCGTGTTTTCTTATCCAATCCATTATCCTATGTCTTTTGATTGGGGCATTTAATCCATTTACATTTAAAGTTATTATTGATAGGTACTTATTTGTCACCATTTTTATTCTTTACCCCTGTGTTTTTTCTTCGCTTCCTATTTCTTTTTTTTTTACAGCAGACCCTTTAGTATTTCTTGCATTGCTGGTTTGGTGGTAATAAGTTCCCTTAGTCCTTTTTTGTCTGTGAAGCTCCTGATTTCACCTTCAATTTTGATTGATAGCCTTGCTGGGTACAGTATTCTTGGATTCAGACCCTTCCTTTGCATGACTTTGTATATTTCATTCCATTCCCTTCTGGCCTGATGAGTTTCTGTTGAGAAATCAGTTGCTATTCTGATGGGGGTTCCTTTATAGGTAAATTTCTGTCTCTCTCTGGCCACTTTTAAGATTCTTACTTTGTCATTAGTGTTTGCCAATTTAATTATAATGTGCCTTGGTGTTGGTCTTTTGGGGTTCATTTTGCTTGGGACTCTGTGAGCTTCTTGGATTTGTGTGGGTTTTTTCTTCCCTATATCAGGGAAGTTCTCTGTCATTATTTCTTCAAACAGGTTTTCTATTCCTTGCTCAGTTTCTTCTCCTTCTGGAACCCTTATTATGTGGATGGTGTTTTGTTTCATGTTGTCCCAAAGTTCCCTTAGGCTCTCCTCCTGCTTTTTAATTTTTTTTTTTCTAGAAGCTGCTCTACTTGGGTATTTTTTCCTACCTTGTCTTGCAGCTCACTGATGTGATTCTATGCTTCTTCTAGTCTACTCATGATGCTTTCTATTGAGTTCTTTACAGCAGCGATGTCATTTTTTATTTCTTCTTGATTTTTCATTTCCTCTTGGTTCTTACACATATTGTCAAATTTGTCTTCCATTCTTTTCATTATGAGAGAAATGGTCACATTCTTTCTCTGACAGGTTGCTTGCCTCCATTTCGTTTCTTTCTCTGACAGGTTGCTTGCCTCCATTTCGTTTACTTCCTTTTCTGGTGATGCCTGCTTTCTTTCATATGTGGGCTGTTTCTTTGTCTCCCCATGATCTCTTTTCTCCGGGTGTCTGGTTATGTAGTTCTTTCTCTGCTGTGTTGATTTAAAGCCACAAAATACAACACAAGAAGGTACAATGCACAAGGCACTGAACACAAATGTATTCATGATATTAATAATCCCAAATAAAGGTGACCACTGGAGAAAGGCAAATTAGGGAATAGGAGAGAAAGAAGAAGAGGAAAAAAAAAAAGGAGTGCCAAAATGAAATTGGGAAAAGGATAAAAAAAAGTAAGAGAGAAAAGAAAGCGAATAAGAAAGAAGAGGGGAACAAACTATATATATGGGGAGAAAACTCCAATAGAAGAGACACTAATCCCAACAAATGCCAGCAACAAGTACTTGGAGATGAATACAAACTACAAACAACAATTAATATCAAGCAAGGTGAGGGAAAACAGAAGCAAAAAACAAACAAAAACAAAACAAACAAACAAAAAATAAGCAAAACAATCTCACAAACAAGCATAAAAATTGATATAATCAATAATCAAGCAAACAACAGCAAGAGGACAGAGAGAAAAACTATTTTTTGGATAGTGAAGACAGAGAAGAGAGAGTTGTGTATGAACTTGGAGCAAGGGATTGGAAATTAGATATATAAGTAGGGTGAAATTTTAACAGGGGGTAAACAGAAAGAATAGGGAAAATCTAAAGCAGGAAAAGGGTAAGAGAAACAGGACAACAAAAGGGGAAAAGTTAGGAACAGAGTGATGGCATAAAGGTAAAATTGAGATAGAGTAAATTGGTGTTAAAGGAAAGATGAAAATAGAATGTAGAACACTAATCCCAAAGTAAAATAAAGAGAAAATAAAATGACACTTTTTTAAAAAAATGGTAAAATAGTAGGAGCAATAATACTGATTACAGAGGAGGAATCCAAGATGGTGGCGGAGGTAAACACCTAAACTGCTGCCTTGCACAACAATTTCAAAACTGCAACTAAAAGACAAAACATCTATCACCCAGAACTACAGGAAAGCTGGCTGAGTGGAAGTTCTACAACTAGAAGGAAAGAGAAAAGAGCATTGAGATGTGCACGAGCGCTGAAAAGCTGAGGTACAGAGGCGCGGGATCTGGGCTGGCAACAGGCGTTGCTTTTTTCAACCCAAAGGGGAGACAAGCCCCCGATTACTCTGAAATACAGTTTCTGAGGAGACGCAGGGGACCCAAACTCCTACAGGGAGAAGCTGGATTGTCTGCCACCGGGTGGGAAAGTGAGGGTGGCCTGCTTGCAGAGCTGCACACAAGAATAATTGTTTACTGCGCTGGGGCACGGGACACAGTTGGAGACACAGAGCCGGCTAACTAGCAGCCATTGCTGTTTGCCACACCCTAGCCTAGTGATGCCCTGAGACCCCGCCCCACACAACCTACAAACCCACCGAAGCTCCAAGCAGCGGATTTTGCATATGAATGGACTGCCCTATCGCAGCTTAACCTAACAAACTTGCAGCCCGGATCAGACAGCTCCAAAACCTCCAAACCCCAAGCAAAGAGGAGAAAACTGTAGCTCTCGCTGTAGCTCCTGCTGGGTGGATTCAGACAATAGCTGACCTGCACCCCATTGGAGATCCAGAAGCCAGAATACCTAGTGGTCAGTGTGAGAAACAAGATTTCAACTCCTCACATCCATAAGTGACACATTCAAGAGGCAGACTCAGCGAGCACCAAAGCCCCACTGAAACAAGTCCTGCACCATAAGTGTGTTTCCAGCACAGCAGTTCTTATAGACACAGCAAGTCCTCACAGCGAATTGGCCTGGAGGTCAATTCCTCCCAGTGTACAAACAGCAATTAAGGCTTAACTACACCAAGACTTTGCACTCAGCCCACAAAGGGGTGTACCAAGAGCGTCCACATCAGGTGATTGGGGAGGCTGAGCTACTGCCCCCTATAGGTCACCTACCACACAAAGCCACTCCATCAACACAGGGAAGCAGCCGAAATGCGGAAACAAAGAAACATGTCACGAATGAAAGAAATGGAGGAAAGCAAACTACTGGACGACATAGAGTTCAGAACCACATTTATAAGGTTACTCAAGAATCTTCTAAAAACCACCAAGAAACTTGATGACACTTCTGAGGAGCTTAGTGAGACCTTCAAGGACCTTAATGAGAATGCCAAAAAAATGGAAAAGGACCAGTCAGAAATGAAGCATACACACTGTCTAAAATAAAGAATATACAGAAACTCAACTGTAGATCAACGTACCCCAAGAATCAAACCAAAGATCTGAAATAGGAGGAAACAAAAAAATACCCAACCAGAAAAACAAAAAGAAAAAAGAATTTAAAAATATGAAGATAGTGTAAGGAGCCTCTGGGACAACTTCAAGCGTACCAACATCTGAATTTTTGGGGTGCCAGAAGAAGAGAGAGAGCAAAATACTGAAAACCTATTAGAAGAAATAATGACAGAAAACTTGCCCTATCTGGTGAAAGAAATAGACTTACAAGTCCAGGAAACGCACAGAACCCCATACAAGAGGAATCCAAAGAGGACCACACCAAGACACATCATAATTAAAATGCCAAGGGCAAAAGACAAAGAGAGAATCTTGAAAGCAGCAAGAGAAAAACCGTTAGTTACCTACAAGGGAGTACCCATATGACTATCAGCTGATTTCTCAGCAGAAACTATGCAGGCCAGAAGGGAGTGGCAAGAAATATTCAAAGTGATGAACAGCAAGAACTTACAACCAAGATTACTCTACCCAGCAAAGCTATCATTCAGAGTTGAAGGTCAGATAAAGAGCTTCACAGACAAGAAAAAGCTAAAGGAGTTCATCGCCATCAAGCCAGGATTACATGAAATGCTGAAGGGTATCCTTTAAGAAGAGGAAGAAGAAGAAAAAGGTAAAGATAAAAATTATGAACAACAAAATGACATCAAATACATACCTACCAACAAGTGAATATAAAAATCAAGTGAATAAAAATCTGAAGAACAGAATGGACTGGTGAATATAATAGAATCAGGGACATAGAAAGGGAGTGGACTGACAATTCTCAGGGGGAAGCAGGTGTGAGGGGTGCGGGAAGAGATTGGACAAAAATCTTACTCCTATGGATGAAGACAGTGGCGGGGTAAGAGCATGGGGTGGGGTGGGGAATCAGGTGGAGGGGAGCTCTGGGGGGAAAAAAAAGAGGAACACCTGTAATAATCTGAACAATAAAGATTTATTTAAAAAAATACTGATTGCAAATAAAAATGTAATAATTAAAAAGGTAAAATCAAGTGAGGAAAAAAGAAAAAAATTAGTTTCTTAAGTAAAAGATGAAAAAAATAAAAAATGAAAATGTGCAGTAGTGAAGGTCATTCACTTCCTCTACTCTTCTGTTTGGCACGCCTGTTTCCTAGTCAGGACATCATTGCAGTTCCCTGTGTTCCACTGCTCCTCAGTGTTGTAAGCCAGTCCTGATTTTTAAGCAGGCAGTGTGTCTTAATTTCTTGTATTCCTTTATTTGTGTTTACACAAGAGTCAATTTGTGATTCAACCCCTGGGTGGCAATGTTTCTGGATTGACCTCTGGGTCTATAGGTCCTCTCTAGCCAGTGCTTAGATCCTGCTTTCCCTGGGGCACTCAATACCATTTTGTGGGAGTGGGTTGCCCCAGAGCTGGTTCTCTGATGGTCATTCCCTGCTCTTATCCCCAAGTTCCAGAAAAACAACTTTCCCCTGCAGTCTCTTAGGGTGTCCCCAATTGGGTGATCCTATGTATTGGGCTTAGTAATCAGAAGCAAGGATTTAAAGAGGGGGAAAAAAAAAAAGAAAGAAAAAAAAGAGCCAGTGTAAGTGTGCAAACTCCGGGGCTGCACGCATGTCTGTGGAGTCTTTTGTTCCCCGTTGGGTCTAAGCAGCCAGCACACTTTTAAAGTTTTTAGGCTGTCCTTCTGTGTCAGATCAAAATGAGTTGTTTTTTGGAGTTCCCTTCTGTTAGCAGCTCTGAGGACCCCCTTCCACATTCACGGATCACGCCAGCCCCAACAACCATGGATTTTCCTAGGTGCAGACTTCCCCTGGTCCTCCAACTCCCGTAGTGCGCACGTTTCTCTCTCCTGCTGGGACCAGAGACCTAATCTTATCCCAGGCGAAATCTGACCTTTCTATGGTGGAGTGTAGAGCTCCCCTGAATCCGCGTGTTTGCGCTAATTGGGGACCGGTGCTCTGAGGTTTGCAGCTTCTCGGTGGGAGCTGTAGTTGTATAGTAGTAGGCTTCCGATAACACCCACTTTCCCCTTCAAGATGGTGCGGTCTCCACGTCTGAGCTGGTCGCTCCGGGAGGGAACCCAGCAGCAGTGGGGGCTGCCCGGTCAGGGGAGCCCCGTCCAGCAGTCCCCCACCATCTCCTGGAGTATAACTGTCCCTCAACTCACCAACAAATACTCCCTGTGCAACCCTCAGCTGATCTTTCTATCTGCTCCGGGACAAGGCTTGGGACACGTCTGTCTATTCTGCCACCATTTTTTCAGGATCTCTAGTTTGAGGCTGTACCATCTGTGGAGTCTTGAAGAAGGATGTAGTCTGCGAAGCTCACCTCACATGTTGTCTAGGAAACAATCAAACAACAAAGAGCCCTCCAGGGCCTTGGAGGGCAAAGGCAAGAAGGAGAACCAGGCATGGCCATGTGAGAAAGGAAGTCCTTGTGATTTCTGTTCAGGATGCCACCTCTATGGACCATCACTGTTAAAAACATTTTTGAACAATAAAGAGGACTTATTGGTTTATGTACAAAGATGATCAAACAATGATAGCAAGGTCTAAATTTTTCACCGTTTGTTCTTTTCTTCTGACATTTTGGCTTTTTTAAAAAAACAGCTTTATTGGGATTAATTTACATAAAAACTGCTCATTTGGAGTGTACAATTCAATAGGTTTTGGTATATTCAGAGTTGTACAACCTTCACCTAGGCAGCTGTTTCTTAGATATGCCATCAAAAGTATAAGCCACAAAGGGGGAAAAAAGTACATCAAAATTAAAAACTTCTGGCCCTAGCTGGTTTGGCTCAGTGGATAGAGCATCAGCCTGCAGACTGAAGAGTCCTGGGTTCGATTCAGGTCCAAGGTGCATGCTCGGGTTGCGGGCTCCATCCCCTCAGTAGGGGGTGTGCAGAAGGCAGCCAATCAATGATTCTCTCTCATCATTGATGTATCTCTCTCCCTCTCCGTTTCTCTATGAAATCAATAAAAATATATTTAAAAATAAATAAATACAATCTTCTGTGCTACAACTAATTCCATCAAGTTGGTGAAAAGGTAATCCACAAAATGTGAGAAAATATATCTGATAAGGGACTTGTATCCAGAATATACAAAAAAACCTCTTACAGCTTAATAATTAAAAAATGAACAATTCCATTAAAAAATGGGCAAAGGAATTGAATAGACATTTCTCCAGAGAAGGTACACAAATGGCCCATAATACCATGAAAAAATGTTCAGCATCGTTAGCCATTAGTGAAACGCAAATCAAAACCACAGGGAGATACCACTTCATGCCCAATAGGTGGATATAATACAAAAGACACACAATAATAAGAGTTGGAGAGTATAGTGAGAAATTGGAATCCTCAAACACTCTGGTGATAATATAAAATGGTGCAACAATTTTGGGAAACAGTCTGGTATTTCTTCAAGAGGTTAAACGTGCAGTTACTCTATAGCCCAGGAATTCCACTCCTAAGTGTAAAACCATTAGAAATGAAACAGCCACACACAAACTTATACATGAATGTTCATAGCAACATAATTCATAATAGCAGAAAAATGGAAGCAACTTAAATGTCCATCAACTTGAATAAACAAAACATGGTATATTCATACAATAGAATATTATTTGGCAATAAAAGAAATGAAGTCCTGATACGTGGTACAACTTGGATGAACCTCATAAACTTTATGCTAAGTGAAAGAAGCCAATCACAAAAGATCATATATTGTATGATTCCATTTATATGAAAGGTCCAGAATAGGCAAATCATTAAGACAGAAAGTAGATTAGAGGGCTGGGTGTGGAGGGGAGAAGAGTAAGAAGTGACTGCTAATGAGTATGGTTTTCTTTTTGTGGTGATGAAAATGTTCTAAATTTAGATTGTAATGATGGCTGCATAATTCTGTGAATATATTAAAGCCATTAAATTTGTATGGTTTTTTTTTTTAACATACTTTATTGATTTTTTACAGAGAGGAAGGAAGAGGGATAGAGAGTTAGAAACAACGATGAGAGAGAAAAATCAATCAGCTGCCTCCTGCACACCCCCTACTGGGGATGTGCCTGCAACCAAGGTATATGCCCTTGACCAGAATCGAACCTGGGACCCTTCAGTCCGCAGGCCAGCGCTCTAGCCACTGAGCCAAACCGATTTCAGCTGTATGTTTTTATGTTTATATGTGAGTTTTATGTTTATATGAATATTTTAAAAGCAAAATACGTAAGAGCTCAAAGGAAATCAACTTTTAATATCAGAATATTAAAATAATGTAGTATAGTAATATATGTGCTTCTTTATTTACATGTCAAATCATAAGAGGTAGCACCAAGTCTATTAAATACCATAATTTCAAAGTAGTGATGAGTGAATATGGTTATTTTAAGATTTAAGCAACAATGTAAAAGCAATAAGGAAATGTCGGATTTTTATTGATGAAAACTCGTAAGCACTGCTAATACTTTGGTTTCTTAATAATCGAAGAACTACATGGCCAATTTAAGCCTACAAATAGGAGGTGGTGACAGATAGGGCAGATGTTGGGGAGATCCTGAAGGAAATGCCACATTTTAATTAGAGATCAATTAAAATAATGTTGTAATTTTTTTTTCCCTTTCAAACTCATGGATACCCTGAATTCTGTCTATAGACCCCTGGGGGTCCACCAAGAGAGTTAATTTAAAAACTGGTTTAAAATCCATGCCTCCTGACACAGTCCAGTTCTCTAATCCTACTCTTTTTTCCCCTCTCTTAATAAAGGGGATTAGATAGAAAAGAATGTTTCATGTAAAATGCTAGATTGAGTCATTGCTAAAAAGAGAGGGACACAAAAGTTGCTTGTCTGGGAGTCTCTAAAAAAAAAGAGAGAGAGATTTTGATTGTGACCCACCTTTCTACTTCATCCCTGCCCTACCTTACCACCTCCAGCACTCATTCGCATATAAACCACCACCACCAAATGATGTTATGTTTTCTCCCTGCAATAGAGGACATTGATTTAGAGAAATAATTGTTGTTTAGAGCTCTAATGAAAATGCGGCTTTTTCTTAGAGGGAATATTTTTAAGAGTTTGCCTTTGAATGCCTGGCAAAACAGAAAAGCTGCCAGGAGATTGAATCAGTTGAAAACAGGGTGGGGTAACTGAGCTCAAACCACTGACTTTAGGTTTTGCAGAAATTTAGTCATTTTTCAATTAAGGAGAGCCTACCAGGGCTTGCCATCTTCAGAGACAGCTGCTGATACACATGTGATCACTAAGAGGTAGATGGCAGGAAAACAGAGACAATCAAGCTGTTTGCCTCCATTGTATTCAAACTAGAGGCCTGGTGCATAAATTCGTGCATGGGTGGGGTCCTTCGGCCTGGCCGGCGATTGAGGCCTATCAGGGGGCCGGCTGGCTGCGGGGGTGACCCTGGGAGGTTGGCCAGTCAGCCCCCCTGATCTGGGCCTTTGGGAGGCTGGCCAGCTGGGGGGAGGGACTGGGAGAGGTTTGCCTGCCATCCCCCCACCCCCGCTCAGGGCCTATGGGGAGGGACCATGGGAGGTTGGCTGTGGGAGTGCACTGCCCCCTGGTGTGGTCAGTGTGCATCATAGTGACTTGTCACCTGTCATTCTGGTTGTTTGGTCATAACCGTCACTTAGGCTTTTATATATATAGATAACAATAAATATCACATGATTACAATATGTACACATAAACAGAGTAAATAAATTTTTAAAAGATGAATAGAATGTATTACATTCCTGCCATTATTTGAAAAATGGGGCAAGGAGGTTTTTGGGTCCTACTCTGAACTATGCCTTGTTTCCAAAACACTTGCACCATGTAATCTGATAGAGTAGTAGAACTTGGACCATGATTTGGGATTGGGCATTAAGACTGATGATCACAGCCCAGCTGGTGTGGCTCAATGGGTTGAGTGTTGTCCCATGCACCAAAATGTCACCATTCCCATTCCCGGTTGGAGCTACATGCCCAGGTTGCTGGTTCAATCCTCAGTGGGGCACGTGTAGGGGGAAGCTGATCAGCTTCTCTCTCATTGATGTTTCTGTCTCTCTCCTTCTCCCTTTCTCTCTAAAATCAATAAAAACATATTAAAAAACAAAAAGACCAGTGGTCACTTGTGCTGTGGATGGGTCGCTCAGTTGGTTGGAGTGTCATCCTGTACACCAAAAGGCTGCGGGTTCGATTCCTGGTTAGGACACATATCTAGATTGCAGATTCAACTTCCAGGTGGGTGTGTACAGGAGGCAACCAACTGACGTTTCTCTCTCACATTAATGTTTCTCTTTTTCCCTTCCTCTCTCTCTAAAATCAATAAATACATCCTGGGATAAGGATTAAAAAAAAAAAAGACTGGTGGTCACTTTAGTACTGGAACTTAAAAGATTAGACAAAACACAATCATATTTTCTGAATTAAAAAAAATAAAATGTGCTTTGACTATTGAGTTTTATAGCTCTTTCTGTCATCAAAAAATTCTTTAGGCAATATATTTTGTATACCAAAACAATAGACTCAAAGTTGATACTATCTGGAAAACCCAGGTTGAATTGCTATCATAAAGATATCCCAGATTAAGCCTGACCATCATGGCTCAGTGGTTGAGCGTCAATCTCTGAACCAAGAGGTCAAGGCACATGCATGGGTTGCATGCTCAATCCCCAGTGTGGGGAGTGTAGGAGACAGCCATCATTGATGTTTCTCTCATCATTGATGTTTCTCTCTCTCCCTCTCCCCCCTCCTCTCTGGAATCAATATATATATAAAAATAAAGATATCCCAGATCAAGAGAATTGGGAGTTCAGTAAAAATGGATAGAAACTGGGGAAGATTCAGAACCAGATCATCAGTTAGGATTTCAAACCAAACCAAGGATTTAGGTACAAAACTCAGAGCAAGGATCAGGGCAAGCCACCAGTCAGAAACCAACCAATAGAAGAGAGACAATCAGATGAGCTCAAAGACTCTGGCAGATGAAGGTAGGCAGTCAAACACCCAGAGCAATGCTCTAGGAACAGGAGCTCTCTAGGCACTGATAGAGAGGGGCAAGCAGGTAAGACAGCTGACTTGAGGCTAGATAACAGGACAGCTCCAGTTTCAGGTCTAAAGATTTGCTGATTCTGATTGGAATGGAACTTAATCCCTACAAGGCTAACTTGAACCTGCACAGAGGAGGAGAGGAAATATGGGCCAGAGGTTGGGAATGGACAAAGAGGTGGAGGTGGAGCATCAGGTGCTTCTGATGGGCAAGATCCTGACAGATTATTATATATACACAGAGTAATATATAGAACATATTATTAGCAACAACAAAAATAGCTGGTGCTTATATAGTACTTATGCATTACTGTAGTAAGCCTTTATATATGTTAATTTATCTAAACTTTACAACCTACCTAGTACTATTATTATGTTCATTGGGCAAAAGAGGAAACTGAGGCACAGAAAAGTTAAGTAATTTGCTCAAGGTCAAATAACTAGTGAGTGGTAGAGATGGAATTTCAAGGTAGGTGCTGGCTTCAGTCTTCCTCACTATTTCATAGACCTCTTGGTGTGTGTGTGTGTATACATATGTTTTTTAAATGCATGTGCATGCACACACACACATATATACAGTGGTGTTGAAGCTTGTTTGTATTGGCTCACCAGAGCCAAATGTACACCTCTCTTCCCTACTCCAAATTCAGTGGCATCATATTGGTAGCTTGAAATTGGCTGTGGTGGGAGTATTTACAACATGGAAATTAGCAAATCAGAACCTCATTTTTTTTTTAAGAGTTGGCTTACCAGCGTATCACTGGGTACACATATCACATAGATAAACACATCATATGGATAGGCATATATAATATACTAGAGGCCCGGTGCACGGATTCTTGCACAGGTGGGATCCCTCGGCATGGCCTGTGGGGATCAGCCAAAACCAGGAGTCCAACATCCCCCAAGGGATGTAGTAGTGTGTGAAGCAGTAGGCAGTCGGGGAGAAGCCCAAGCCAGGGCTGGGTGCTGTGCTGCTCCTGCTCATCCTGGCCTGATGTACCTGCGCTGCCGCAGCTCGGAGCCCAGCGTCTGGCACCTGTTGGTCAGCTGAGCAGCGCTCCTGCTGTGGGAGTGCACTGACCACCAGGGGGCAGCTCCTGCATTGAGCATCTGCCTCCTGGTGGTCAGTTTGCATCATAGCGACCAGTCGATCATTCAATTGGTCAACTAGTCTTTTAGGCATATATATATATATATATATATATATATATATATATATATATATACATACACACACACACACACACACACACACACACACACAAAGACAAATAAATTCACATTATAAGCTACAAATAAATTAAAAATCTGCAACTATGAAACAAAATTTTAAAATACTAAGTAAAAGAGCCCAGCTGGTGTGGCTCAGTGTTTGAGCATCGACCTATGAACCAGGAGGTCACGGTTTGATTCCCCATCAGGGCACAAGCCCAGTTTGCAAGCTCCCATCCACAGTAGGGAGCGTACAGGAGGCAGTTGATCAATAAGTCTCTCTCTTCATTGATGTTTCTATATCTCTCTCTCTCCCTTCTCTCTGAAATAAACTAAGTAAAAGAAATATATTATCTTTCCTTGAATGTGTAATCACTTCATTTTGATGTACTTTCCTTCACACCCAGCCTATACTGGTCAAAAGGTCAAATAAAAAGATTTCTTCCGCCTTGGCTGGTGTGGCTCAGTTGGTTGAGGGGCAGCCGGTTGATGTTTTTTTCTCTCTCTCTCTCACTTTCTCTCTCTCTAAAATCAGTAAAAACATATACATATATATTTTGGTTAATCCTCACCCGAGGATACTTTTCCATTGATTTTTAGAGAGAGTGGGAGGGAAGGGGAGAGACAGCAACACTGATGTGAGAGAGACACATCAATTGGTAGGCAATCGCACCTAGGACCCTTCAGTCTGCAGGCTGACGCTCTATCCACTGAGCTAAACCGGCTAGGACAAAACACACATATTTTTAAAAAGATTTCTTTAGAAGATACTTGCTATAAAGTGTTAAATTAAATTTCAGTATAAAAATGCTTTGATATTACTCTATGGACAACACTATGTGATAGGTCCCTATTAGTCCTAGATCTGCTATGTTGCTAAAAGAAAAATACTGATTAAAAGAAAAACTCTGATGTTTGCATTATGCAATTACTGTTTGTTTTTCTGTTAGAGTCAGTAGTGAGAATGATACATTACAATGCCTATTTAAGGCCTTTGATGAAATGTGCCTATGGGTTGCTATGAATTTTTATAGGAAACTCATTGCCTGGATCTGCACAACTTTTATTGTTTAACTTAATAAAATCCTCCGGATGTGGATTAACTTCCTTTGCTCAGAATTTATTATTGTTTCTTCTGCAGTGAAATGGGACGTGTAAGCATTTTGATAAGTGGGCTGAAAGACTTCTGTATTTCACTGTAGCCTCTTAAGAGTGAGCCCCATTTGTGCTGTAATCTGCTTGTATAACATGCTGCAGTGGAAACCAAAACTAAAAAGATGGTCTTGCCACCTCATACAACATGGCAATGTATGTAGGCAGCTTTCCCTGTGCCCTTGGACCCTGCTGGCCAAACGAGTGCCACAGAGTGTGCGTGAGACTGGAGCTCTGGCTGGAGCAATGAGGACATGAACAGATTCTGTCCTGATGCTCTTATCACAATAGGATGGATCAGTAGATAATAATACATGGGATTGGATATTTTTCTGTTTTAGCAAAACGGAAACCATGTTAACTCTACTCAGCCTCATCTCCTAATGCCTGGTGTTCTGTATTTAACAAAAATGTATCTTGGGTGAACAGGTCATTGGAAGGGATTCTGAGCACAGGCATTACTTGTAATCCTGCTGAGAGGCAATGGAGTCCATCCGACTGCCCTCTGGGGCTATGACTGAATCTCTTCAGCTCAAAGGGCAGAGCTGAACACAACTAGCTTATTATTATTATTTCAAGTTTACATAAATAAAAAGGGATCATTATGCATGAGTTGGAGGAAAGCAGAGCTCAAAGTAAATATATTCATGCATTTCATAAACATTCATGTGTTTCATAAATAGTTAAGAAATCAAATCAAAATAAAAGAGCACAACTTGATAGAAACACTATGTTACATTTTACCCCAAACCAGTTGAGGTGAACTTGGGGAAAAAAAACACCACACCTTCATTTTCTCATCTACCGTCTTTGGATTCCTAAAATTATACTGGAATTACTTCAGAAACCCTAACATGCTACAGTATATTCATTTATCTTGATAAAGCTATTACAAAGTCATTTGCAAGACCAGTTGGCTGATGGTTTTCTTGGCTTTATTGGACATAATGAATTGATTAAGATTGGGGAGATCTCATTAGTAATAATGAGTACCCTGTTTGTGTGAAAACTGGAGAAGAAGAAAAAAAAGACAAGCAGAAGATATTAGAGAATACAAAGTTATTAAACAGAGTTTGAGAGAGCAGGCACAAGCTGAGTTTTATTCTTGTTGCCATGTAACTTGTTAAACTTTTTATGGGAAATATGAACCTTGAAATCTATTATTACTATCACTAGTATCATTATTATTAATTATATTTTCTTATTCTCCTATAAAATAGAAAATGGAATAATTATTGATGTACACAAAGATATATAGGTTAGGAATTACCATAGAGATTGATTTTAAGCACTTTGCAAGTTCAAAATATAATGCTTTCATTAGAACATTCATTACCTCTCTGCAAAAGGTGGGAGGGAACTTGCCTGTCTCCTAGATTATTGATGTGCCTGAAGTTTAGGTAACACAACACACATATCATAATTCAAAAACATAAACACCCAAGAACTTTTACAGTGAGACCACCCAATACTTAACAATGTACACTCAATACTTAAACATCTGATTTCACTGGCATTATTATTGGATCATTTTCATCCAGCAGATTTTACCCCTTATCATGCATGCTGCATTTAACAATTGACTATTCTTCAATGGTTACAATGATGTAATATCTAAAATGTATAATTATTTTTAAATTGTTTAAGGTAACTCCTTTGTTAGGATGCTCCTGGTGTTTAGAATCCCACATTGAAGATCTCCTCATAGAGTTTGTTTTAATATATACCATTATCAGGATGTGGTAGATACAGGAAGGCTAACCCAAGAACAAAATTGTATGGCTCTTTTGTAAGTCAAATTTAAAGTTCCTATGAAATTGATTGAAACAGATCTATGCAGAATCATCCAGAAGGGACATGAATCCTAGGC
The DNA here is from genome assembly GCA_026230045.1 of Corynorhinus townsendii. Lineage (NCBI taxonomy): Eukaryota > Metazoa > Chordata > Mammalia > Chiroptera > Vespertilionidae > Corynorhinus > Corynorhinus townsendii. Next base: position 33,899,572 of record JAPDVU010000008.1, on the reverse strand, counting down.
CAGCAGGATTGGCCTGTTATTTGATGGAAGAGGTGGTCAGTTGTGGAAGCACAGAAAAAGGACCATCTTTAGGACAAATATTGGTAGTACTCCTCCAAGTATTCTGGGCAAGAGAATCCCAGTCAAATGCCTCTGAATATTGCAACTCTATTGGCAAAGACATCCTCAAAGTGAACATTTGGGGGATTATAGCCAACAAACTTCCCGTGTTTCTAGCTCTTTTAGCATGACATGAGTATCTGTCCCTATTGTGGTGTTCATAAAACAGGCTATGATAGCCTGACATCTTTAAATGTTGAATTATTCTAATGTCCTTGGTTCTGACTTTAGGTTCACCAAGCAACAGTCTAATTAGGATCTTGAACATCTACTTTACATGAGGAGAGAATGGGCTAGCCCAGTGGTCGGCAAACTCATTAGTCAACAGAGCCAAATATCAACAGTACAACGACTGAAATTTCTTTTGAGAGCCGAAAACCGACTTCTGCGCATGGACCACGAAGTTTCATGGTCCGCACGTGGTATTTTGTGGAAGAGCCACACTCAAGGGGCCAAAGAGCTGCATGTGGCTCGCGAGCTACAGTTTGCCGACCACTGGGCTAGCCGCATGGATGTGACCTGTTGTGACATCCATTGCTTACTGCAAATTAATAAAGTGACTTTTCTGGCTTGATATAATTTTGGCAGAATGATTTGTTAAAGTATTGGTTTTATTTCATTCTATATTTTCCTCTTCTCTACATTCTAAAAGGTAGTGAGTTCTCATAATTCCCTATCTCAGGGATTTTGGCAGCCCAAAAAGTAGAGGACAAAAAGTGGCTTCAAGTTAGTGGTTTTTCCCACCTTCTCGAAAAGCTAAGCTGATTTTGGGTGTCCTAGAGAGCTGGGAGAGAAAGGGTCTTAGAGAAGTAAGAGGCTTCTTTAGGAGTTTCTCTGAGGCTGGGGAGATGTCAGAGTCTGAGAAAGTGCAAGGCTTAGGAGGGAAATGACTGCTTGGAGTGCTTAGGGAAGCTGGATCATAGCACTGAAGACTCCTGAGTCCCATGCATCACAAAAGCCACAGTGACCATTCTTGGTGGTCACTTGGACTACAACAGTGGACGTCTTGGCAGTAACTGGGCCAACAGTGCCTTTGCAAATAATTACTTAGGCTGCATTTTTTCCATCTAATAGGATGGGGATTTGGAGTTCAAAGTAAGTTAATAGAAAGAAATGACTTCTTGCACATCTGAGTGTGGCTGAGAGTTTTGTGCATAGCTTATCAGGTTATGAGCTCAGTTAATGGGAATCAAGGCTCAGTCTGCAAAAAAATCAGGTGTTTGAACCTGAAAATTCGAGGGCCAGAGACTGGTCCATGACAAGAAGTGTCATTCTGTAAGGACTCTTGGAAATATGTTACTTCCTTCTTGAAACAGTGGACATCTGTCATAAACACCTCCTCTGTACATAACCCCTCTTTGCTTTCACCATATTTTGATGAATTTCTACAAATTCTACCAACCTTGCAAATGTTTAAATTATCATTTTTTACAATCTAGAAAGAAAGAATTGAGTTTGCTAAATAAAGGTAACTTTACTCGCCAAATTATTAAGATTTTATTATAAGGTTTATCTAGCATATTTCATAGCATCTATTTTTTAAACTTTATTATGAAGTAATTATAGATGCACAGGAAGCGGTAAATAGAACAGGGAGGTCTGATGTATCCTTCACCCAGTTTCCCACAGCGATAACATCTTGATACAATCAACAGACTTTATTCAGATTCAGATTTCACCACGTGTGCATGTATATGTTTGTGTATTCTATGCAATTTTACCACATGTAGAGATTCATGTAACCACAATCACAATTAAGATTTTGAACTGCTTTATTTCCACAAAAGTCTCTCGTGCCCACTTATGCTCCTCTTCTCCCCTAACCCAAATCCCTAGATCCACTAATCTGTCCTCCATCTCTGTAATTTTATCAATTTGAGAATAGTATATAAATGGAATTATATAGTATTCAACCTTCTGAGATTGTCTTTTTTTTCCACTTAGCATACTATATGTAATCTTTTTGAGATCTATCCAAGTAGTTTGTCTCTTTTTATTGCTGAGTAGTATTCCCTGAGATGACATACTATAGTTTAACTATTCACTGATTAAAGGATGTTTGGGTTGTTTCCAATTTTAGGCAATTACAAATAAAGCTACAGTAAACATTTTTGTAAATGTTGACATAAATTTCTATTTCTCTGGATAAATACTCAGGAGTGTGATTGGTGATCATGTGGTTTAGTGTATATTTAATTTTTTAAAAAATTGCCTAACTATTTTGCAGAGTAGCTGTACCATTTTACGTTACCATTAGCAATATATAATAGTGCCAATTCCTCTGCCAGCATTTGGCTTTGTCACTGTGTTTTATTTTAGCCTATGTTGAATATATTTTTATTTTTCTTCTGTATACCATCTTTATAGAAATGTATTTTAATGTCTTTTGCCCATTTTCTAATTGGATTATATGTTCCTTACTGTTAATTTTTAAGCGATTTTTTTTACTAGTCCTCTACAGATGTTTGATTTGCAATACTTCCCGAAGAACTCTTCAGTTTGCAAGCACTTTCTTCCAGTCTGTGCAGAGCAAGAGTTTTTAAGTTTAATGAAGTCCAATTTGTGAGTCTTTCTTGAATGGGTTATGCTTTGAGTATGACATCTAAGAACTCTTCACCTAGCCCTAGGTTCCAAAGATGTTCTCCTTTGTTTTCATTTAAAAGTTTTATCTTTTGATATTTTACATTTAAATCTATGATCCATTTTGAGTTAATAGAAGGTGTGGGGTTTAGGTTGAATTTCATTTATTTGCCTATAGACATCCAATTGCTCTAGCACCATGTGTTGAAAAGAGTATCTGTCTTTCATTGAATTGTTTTTGCACCTTTGTTAAAAATCAGCCGTACTTATGTAGATCTACTATTCTATTGATCAATATATCTATCCCTATACCACTTATCACACTGTTTTGTTTATTGTAGTCTTAAGATTTAAGATCCATTTTAAAAAGACATTTCTCTGAATAATAGTGATATTTATTTATTTTATTATTTTTTTCTACTATATTTATTAAAAATATTTTTAATTGATTTCAAAGAGGAAGGGGGGGGGAGAGAGAGATAAAAATATCAACGACGAGAGAGAATCATTGATCAGCTACCTCCTGCACACCCCCCACTGGGGATTGAGCCCATAATCTGGGCATGAGCCCTGACAGGGAATTGAACCATGACCGCCTGGTTCGTAGGTTGATGCTCAGCTACTGAGCCACACTGGCCAGGCAAGCTATCTTTTTTTTTTTTTTTTTTAATGCTTACATTTGCCAGGCCTTCTCATAAGTACTTCACATGCATAAACTCATTTAATAATTACAAAATCCAATGAGATGATAATATTTGGCCCATTTTATAGATGAAAACACTGAGTGCAAAGTCATTAAGTAACTTTAAGAGACAGATTTGGAGCTCTGGCGCATACCATAGCCACTATGCTTTATTGCCTCTCTGAAGTGAACAGATTTCTATCTCCTCACAGAATTGTTTTTACTGGACTCTGCATTAGCATTTTGCCATCAATCTACATTGAGAGACACGATAAGAAACAGCTCTATGAAACTTATTACTGCATTTACTGTAGGCAAGTTGATGAGGATATGGTTCACTATGTCACATGATGTCCTCTTTAGGAGGACAGATAGGAAAAATGTCTCTCAGATCTCAGTACCAGGAATAGATATATTTCTCCTGAATAAGTGGTTTGTTTTTATCTCTTGGACATTGTGAAACTGTATAAATGATTACATTTTCCACTTTGTGCTGGCTGCTAAAAAGCTCAGAACCAAATTGTCAGCCTATCTTTAGTAATGATGTGTACCGCATCTAATATTACTTCTGACTTCATTTTTTTCTACCCTAATTTCCCCTTCTCCCTCATTTCCTCTCTAACTCGCTTTTTTTTTTTTACTTTAGTCTTCTTTCAAAATGAAAAACATACAAGCACTTTGTATAAAAAGTCAAATAGAAAGCTTTTAACATCAACAACAAAACAAAATGGCAGTCCTTTTGCCCACTCCTCCCACCTCTGCTTTCTTCTCTACAAAGCCAACTAGGTTATTTTAGCTGTTCATTCTGGGGCTTATACTAGTTTTTTGTTTGTTTTTACCCCTTGATTTTTTAGTTTAGGTATTACCTCTTGATTTCCTTATATGTGGAAAAGATTTCATTTTTTTAATACCACACTCAACATACCCTTCACCTATATCCATCCTTCCATTTTAAAGATATCACAATTTTGGTTAAACCTGTTTTTGGTGTTTGCATTGTTGTGCCTATGGAAATATTGTTCCTAGATGAGCTGCTTCCTGTTCACTTTGCATCGTATATAATCATTTTGTTTTCCCTTAGGTTAATGATTGTCTCTTTTAAACTTTGGTTTCCATACAGCAATCACTAATTTCAACTAAGTCCTCTGACAGAATTATAAATCTCTCTATTTGTTTTGTTTGTTTTCTCATAGACATCTCTTCTGATGCCACCCTGGGCCTTTCATTGTCCAGTTCCCGTCTGCACCTACTGCTTGCTAGGCCCCTGGTCCATCTGTCATCCTGACACTTCCCTTTTTTAATTATTTTGAGCATTTCTTCTGCATCTCTCTTTTGTTGCATCTTCTGTTTCCTAAACTTCATATATTCCTCTTAATTTATTTACTCATTTGGTTTAATGGAGTTTATCCTGCCATACTATCCTGAGGAAAAGCTCATGAAAGATAAAAACTTTTGAGACCTAGCATGAATGAAATGTCTTTATTTTTAACAGCAATTGGATGGTAGGGTATAGAATTCTAGGTTAGAAATAATTCCCCTCAGAAATGTAAAGGCATTGCTTCTTTTCGTCCAGCTTCCCATGTTGCTACTGAGAAGTTTGACACTAATACCTCCTCTGGGACTCCAGGTTGGTTTGTTGGTTTTTTACTCCCTGGAAGGTTTTGAGGTCCTCTTTTCTTCCTAATGTTCTGAAATTTCATAATGATACACCTTAGAATAGGGTCTTTTTTCATCCAGTGTGCAGAATGAACCTCAGCTGAAAACATTTCAATATGAACTCACATTTCCTTCAGTTTTGAGAAATTAACATCTACATTATTTTAGTAATTCCCTCCCCTCCATTTTTTCCTGCTCACTCTTTTTAGAACTCCTGATTCAGTCACTAGATCACTCAAACTGATCTTATTTTCTTCTTATTTTTTTTCTTCTTGCCTGGCTGGTGTGGCTCAGTGGTTGAGTATCGACCTATCAACCAGGAAGTCATGGTTTGATTCCCTGTCAGGGCACATGCCCAGGTTGTGGGATCAATCCCCAGTGTGGGGTGTGCAGGAGGCAGCCAATCAATGATTCTCTCTCATCACTGATGTTTCTCTCTCTCTCTCTCCTCTGAAATCAATAAAAAATATTTTTAAAAAATGAGTGAGGCACTTGAATCCCCTGTGAATGGGCAAAGCTTTTTGACTGTTGTGCTTCACAGTAATGCCATATTTCTTTTGAGGATAGGGACGTCCAAATGTCATTATTTGATAATCTTTTCTCTTAAGCTGGTCAGTCAATCAGATAAATTCTTTTGTGTGGGCGTTTATAAACCTGACTTCTAGCCTTCTGGGAGTTTTTTAAAGGAAAGGGGCTGGAGGCTGGGGTGAGGGTAGCTCATCATTCCTTATGGACACTTCCATATAACCCCCTCCCTCCCCATCTTCAGCTCTGCCTAGTGCACCAAGCCCAGATCCTTTGATCCAGCTTCTCAAGAGAATAAACTTCCTGGCCTTGTCTAGAGTGGTGGAAGGGTGGTCACATGACTGTGCTACGTTGGGAAGAAGATCTGGAGATCTAACTAGTCATTAAAAAGACTTTCAAACAATCTTTTCTTTCTATCCATACCTCTTACTTCCTTCCTCAGGGGGCATTGGGTGCCTCTAATTTCAGAGTTTTCCAGAGTTCTGGGATATGATTTATCTTCCTTCTTTCAGCCTTCTTTGATTTGTCCCACTATGAGCAACCCTGAATCCTGATTCAGGAGCAAAACAAGAGTTTGAAGTCAAAGTCAGAGAAATGGTGCCTATGGTCAGATACAAAAGATGAGCAAAAACCAAGAAAGGCTTCTACAATTGGGAGAGTAATCATATTAAAGTCTCAGTCTTTGTCTTCCTTCTCTACATATTTCTCCATGTGAAATTACTATACTTTGAGAAAATGTGCTGAAGAGGAGTAGTTTCCTCTGCAGACCCCAAGCTATGCCCTGAGGGAGCAGCAAGGCTACCTGGAGGTTATAGAAAGGTTGAGATGTGTGTCTAGGCTTCAGGACCAAGGTCAACAACAATGTGAGGATGGAGAAGATCCAATTTTATGTGGGTCTTGATTTAGAAATGCACAAGAGGGCCCGATGTCTTAAAGGGCACTGGGGAGCGGGAGGGGTTGTGGTTTCCAGCTGCCCTGTCCAGTTGGCTTTTGAAGACTGGCTGGCCGATAGAAATCTACTGGTTCGGGACATTTCACTTCACTACACTAAATATAGTGGGCCTTTACAAAACGTGGAGGCCTTTTTACACAAAGGGAATGCTGTTAACATGCTCTCCATCCAAGGGCATGAGCTCTGGGTTGTTGTTCCAGTGGGATGTGCTGCAAGGCTCAGCCAGACCAGCAATCCGCTGCCAACTTTGGCCCCTAGGGAGGTTTCAGAAAGGAATGGTTGTGTCCCCGATATTACATTCAATAGCCTTAAATAACGGCAGGTATGGATTGGCTTCATTTAAGAGATGATTCAGGGTTGGTACACAAGAAATTTACTGAAGAAAAGAAGGAAGGAAGGAAGGAAGGCAGGCAGACAGGCAGGAAAGGAGGAAGGAGAGGATTTTAATTCCCATTTATAGCTTTGTCATCCAGAAATTTTAGTGTAATACAACAACAACAATAATAAAATTGAAAGTGTAATTCAGAGATTTACTATAAAAAGGTCTTGAAATCCTAGCGGGCAGAGGAACTTGAAGACCCAATGGAGTCAAGAAGTCTCTGATTGTGAAAGAAAAGCAATGGGGGCAAAGGAAAGAAACAGAGAAACAAGATGGTGACTGCTAGCCAGAGGAATTTAAGTTCCCCTCCTCCCGGTGACACTGAAGAGATTCCCACAACTCTCTCAGCATCTGGAACTTATTTGACTCTGGGTGGAGGAAGGCAAGTGACAGCTGGTGGGACCAGTGGCTTTCTGGAAGGATGGGATAGAAAAGCTCAGGGCCTGACAACTAGAGAGCTGAAGAAGAAAGGAAATGATCATCAGACAGAAGCAGAACTGAAGGGTCTCCTGGCAGCTTCTGGAATCAACACATGCAGTGGTGTCCCAAAAAAAACAACACAAAGTCTCCAAAGAGAAGAAATAGTGTCAATGCTACTGGTGAGGTCAATGAGTTTTCCAGACATAGATGACCCAGGGATTCTTAGTCTGTACATAATAGTCACACAAAGCCTTGTGTGCTAGACAGTATTTTCTGTTTGGAAAAAAAAAAAAAAAAACACCCACAAAATACAATCTAATCTAATTGTTGCATAGTCCCACAGAAACCAACACTGAGATTGATATTTGCATGCAGGAAGTTTACTGGGGAGTGCCCAGGGATTCAACGACCAGAACAGGAGTGAAGGAAGTAGGATCAAATAGAAAGAGGAACTGAACTGCAATGTTATCATAGCAAAGGTCTCTCAGCCAATTCTGTGAGGAAAGAGGACTGAGAGCAAAGAGGGCTGGGCCTTTATACCTGGGCAAGGACTAGTCGTTAGATGTAGGCTGCCTATCAGCTCTGGCAAGGCGACTCTCTTCAGCTGAGGACAATATTAGAAGAGAGACTCGCCTGAGAGCTATCAGCTGCCAATATTTCTAGCAGCGAAGGGAATAATTGCCTCAATCCAGAATGGAGGATCTGAGTGGCACACCATGGCATCTATTACAGCCTACCCTTTGCACTGGACCCAGTCACTTTATATAATAAGTTCTAGGAAGAGCTCCTCTCAGATCCTGGTTGGTCTCTTTCCCTGGGGAAACAGTGAGACAAACTACAGTCCCTGGTGCTGCTCCTAGTTTGAAGGTTGCAATTGATACTCATTGTCTCACTGTTTTTCAACCTATTTTTGTTTCCCTCACCCATGGTTCTATTGTCTAGGTGGCTTATCTGGTGGGCCTCTGATACCATGCCCTTCTCAGGCTGTGGCTGCTCCATTTATTGTCAAAATTGGGCAAAGAACTACCCAATTACCAGCACTTCTAAACCCACAGAGTCCAGAGTTGCTGGGACAAGAAGCATAAATACTACAAATGGGTAACTGTGAGTGATGGTAAGCAGGGCTCAGGGTCACTCCTACTTCCTTCTTCCATTGCATTCCAGAACCATGTATTATACCTTTTGAGAACATAGGTTCATATAATAATTGTTAACTTACTGTGTATTCTGCAACTTGGAAGATGTTATTGCACAGTATCACCTCCAAAGTGGAAGCTCAATTGCACCTTCAAAAGATGCAACTGAGCTCATCACCTGTCAAGCTGGCAGTTTCTGTGAGTGTGGTATGAAATAGGAAGAGTGGATCCCATGCTCATGTGCCACTGTTACACCAGCTTTGTTATGAAATGGATTCCTGGGTTCAATAAAAATATTACACAGGATTCCATATTGGTGGATCAAACACTCTATATGCCCTCAGACAGTGGTGCTGGTTGAGGCCCTGAGGGCAGGAAAGGCAAACTCCACATCCAAGATATGTATTTATTCCAGTCAAAATTAATCACTGCCCCATCCAATGTAACTTGCTATCAAATGGCTGGTTGGTCTCCTGGAAGAATGGTGGGATATTTGGGGCTTAGTGTTAGTCTCACTTGGTGGCAGGTTGGACAGAGGGAGGAGTAAACTGATGCTGTTGTAACAAAGGCTTCCAAAGAGAGTTCTGGGCACAGATGACCCTTCAGAGGTGCCCTTCTTTGAGGTAAGGGAGTCTGGGTCCCTTATCCTCTATTATTGGCCAGTTAGAAGTGGCTGTCCCCAAGGAGAGGGACATAATCTTGGGCAAAGCACTTTCTTCAATTGAGAGAAGGCAATTCTTGGAGAGACACTCATCTAAGAGCTGTCAGCCAACTTCCATAGCCAGTGGGAGAATGAGTGCATCAGTCCTGAAGGAGAGATCTAGGTGGGCAACATACCACAAAATACACTACAAACTAAATGGTAGGAATTTCTGTTCTAAATTTCAGCTATTCCTAAGAGTTCTGGAATGAGGATGAACTGGAGGAGGATAGAGAATTGTGAGAAATGTCACCTGCCAAATTTCATAGTTGATTATCAGGAAAATTTTATTGAAAACTGCATATACTATGATTTTATATGTATGTAACCAAAGTTAGATTTGAAACAAGCAAAACATTTTAAAACAGATCAACAAAAAGCCCAAATAATGCCTTTATCATAAGAGTAGAGGCCCAATGCATGAAATTCATGCACTGGAGGAGGGACCCCTCAGCCCAGCCTGCCCCCTCTCCCGGTCTGGGAGCCCTCAGGGGATGTGTGACTGATGGCTTAGGCCCACTCCCCGCCTAAGCTGGCAGTTGGACATCCTTAGCGCTGCCGTGGAAGCAGGAGTCGCTGCACTTGCCAGCTGTGAGCCTGGCTTCTGGCTGAGCGGCGCTCCCCCTGTGGGAGCGTACTGACCACCAGGGGGCAGCTCCTGCATTGAGTGTCTGCCCCCTCGTGGTCAGTGCACATCATAGCAACCTGTCATTCCACCATTCAGTTGATTTGCACATTAGCCTTTTATTATATAGGACCGTGGTCAGCAAACTGCGGCTTGTGAGCCACATGCGGCTCTTTGGCCCCTTGAGTGTGGCTCTTCCACAAAATACCACGGTCTGGGCGAGTCTATTTTGAAGAAGTGGTGTTAGAAGAAGTTTAAGTTTAAAAAATTTGGCTCTCAAAAGAAATTTCAATTATTGTACTGTTGATATATGGCTCTGTTGACTAATGAGTTTGCCAACCACTGATATAGGATATGCACAATTTACAAAATTCTGCTTGCTTGCTTTTAAAATATTTATTGTTGTATAAACATAATATTTACATAGTCATATCAAGAAGTTTTGATACTATTTTAATTTCTGTTTTTTTCTTTCCATTAATATGCATTGTTCATAAATTTATTATTATTATTAACTCAATATTTTACCATATTACTATATCAATGTTTTAAAATAATGACTTATTCCTTCTATTTGGGGCATTTGACTTATCTAGTCACTAATAAGTAGAGCAGATATAAAAAATAGTTTAAAATTTTTTCCTTTTTTTTTGCCTCAAAGTGGGATTAACAGATATAGTCCCATGCTGCTTTTAAAAAGTTTTCCTAACTTTTAGTATTATAACCAATGTTCAAATACCCATTTACCCATTATTATGCTTACATTGGACTTTTCTCACTTTTACTTTTGATGGTAGAGTGAATTGTTAACTCATCATTGTTTAAATTCAGTTTCCTTAATTATTAGTGAGACAGAGAACTTTTCAAAGTGTTTCTTTAATCTTTGTATTTTTTATTATTTATATTTAGGCTATTTATCTCTCCATAGAAGGGTACTGATCTTTTATATTTTTATCAGTCCCTTACATATGATAGACAATAAACTTATATGACATTTATTTTCAGTGGTTTCTCATTCCATTGCTCTTTATCATGAATTCACTTTTTAATTAAATAGTTGAATTTGTGTTTTATAGCATAAAACCCATTAACCCTGCTATTAATGATTTCTTCAAATGCTTCAGTATTCCAAAAGTTATATCTTGCTTTCTGTTAGTAAGAGTTTATTATTGTATTGTCTTCTATATTTTATGATAAGTTTTTAAAATTTTATCTTCAAATTAAAATAGATTTCAGTTTAATTATTGAGACTCAATCTATTTTAGTATATAGTATAAAGTGTGGTAATATATTTACATTCTTTTAAATGATATCCAGTTTCTCCTAAATTGTTTAATAGAGGCTTATTTATTCATTGCTTATTCCACCAAATTTTTTATATATTAATTTATTGAATAGATTTTAATTTATTTCTGATTTGCTTAATTAGTCTACTTTTTAAAAGTAGTATTGTAAGACTTTTCCCCCTTAAAAAGTTAAGTAATTTTGGTTTTAAAATATATACATATGACCATAGGAATATGCATATGAATATAGAGATATTAAAAAAGTCTGGAAGGTTAACCTTGGATGGCTGGATTATAGATGAACTTTATATTTTTCTTTTCATTTATCTATAAATTCTAATACATATTAAATTATAATTAGCACATATCACATGTTACAAAGGGAGAAACTATTCAAATAAAATAAAGAAAACAAAAATATTCATGTAATAAAATATAATTATTAAGAAAAGAAAAAGAAGGGGCAGGTTGAGGAATAAGTCACAGTAAGGGCAAGTTTGGATAAACCACAGTTGCTCCCAAGTACCCCCTTTTGTTCCCCCAAGTCCCTTTTTATGTGACTAAACACTACCTAGCACTCTGTGTGAGCACGTGTCTGCATAGTTGCCCCTGACATTTCTGAAATGTGCACTTCTCTTGTCCCAGTCTGTCTCAGCCCTGGAATCTACTACTCCCTATGACTGCAACTGTACCTACCTTTGGCTTTCGACCCAGTTGGTTAACACACTGACTACAGGTCATTGATGTCTTTCTGGATTTCTGATATCAGACTTTGCTCTTTGTGTGTTTGGGTAACTCTGCTCACATCTCTTTGTAGTCCTTCCTCAATTGTCAACCTTCCTGACCCCATACCCTCCACTCACCCCCCAGCTCCATCAACTTCTGTACTATTCTCAGCTGCACCAGAAAGTTTGGGATGACAGACCATCTGCTCAAAATAGCCATGCCCTGGACATAGTTTTTTGGACTAGAGGTGGACACCTGCCCGTAAGAGAAACAGCTTGTGATGTCTGCACTCAGGCTCAAACAAAATAAAACAAAACAAAACAAGCAAGCAAATAAACAAAAAGGTCAGTGTTGGAGCTGGCAATGTAGCAATCAGTGTCCAATCAGAAAAACAGAAACCACTGTAGACATGTTATATAGAAGGGATTTAATTCAGGGAATTTGTTGCACTGCTGTTTAAAAGCTGGAAAAGAGAAAAGGGAAGCTAGGAAAACCAGTTATTACCTCTAAGATGGGAAGAACAAAAGTGAAGAGATAGTATGAACATCTTCCAGAGTTGCCTCTGCTTCTGGTACTGAATGGGAGGTAGGTTGAGGTGTCACCCACTAGTGCTCAGACTACTAGGAAATGTTCAAGATAAGGAAAGAGTTGCATTGGTTCATAGTTTTAGCGCAGTGAGGTCCAGCTATTCCTTGTTTCCACCCTTAGATGAGGTGAAATCACTTGTTTATATAGGTAAGTCTTCTCTTACTTGAGCTACCTTGAAGGAAGTCTCTGTTTTGCAAACAAAAAAGCCCTCCCAAGATACTCATTGCCTCTGAGTGGCCTTTATCCCAGGCCTCTTCCCCCACATTTTCCTTCACCAGGTTGACTCAGAACAAACCTTTCAATTAGGAGTTGAACTGCGCAAGAGTTTTGCTGCTATATGTGACATCACAATGTTTTTAAATCTGAGAAAGGGAAGTCCTACAACATTGTCTTTTTAAAAAATCTTTATTGTTGAGATTATTACAGATGTCCCTCTTTTTTCCCCCCATAGCTCCCCTCCACCCAGTTCCCGCCCTGCCCCAGGCCTTCATCACCCTATTGTTTGTGTCCATAGGTAATACGTACATACATATAAGATCTTTGTTTAATCTCTTACCGCCTTCCCCACCCCACTTCCCTCTGAGAATTGTCAGTCTGTTCCAGTTCCATGCCCCTGATTCTATTTTATTCACCGGTTTATTCTATTCATTAAATTTCTTATTCATTTGATTATTAAATTCAATTGCTGATAGATGTGTATTTGTTGCCATTTTGTTGTTCATATTTTTTATCTTTTTCTTTTTCTTCTTCCTCTTCTTAAAGAATACCCTTCAGCATTTCATATAATACTGGTTTGGTGGTGATGAACTCTTAGCTTTTTCTTGTCTGTGAAGCTCTTTATCTTCTCTTTAATTCTAAATGATAGTTTTGCTGGTACAGTAATCTTGTTTGTAGGTCCTTACTATTCATCACTTTGAATATTTCTTGCCATAGTTTCCATTGAGAAATCAGCTGACTGTCATATGGGCACTCCCTTGTAGGTAACTAACTGTTTTTCTCTTGCTGCTTTTAAGATTCTCTCTTTGTCTTTAGCCCTTGGCATTTTAATTTTGATGTGTCTTGCTGTGGCTCTCTTTGAATTCCTCTTGTTTGGGGTTCTCTGTGCTTTCTAGACTTGTAAGTCTATTTCTTTTACCAGGTAGGGGAAGTTTTCTGCCATTATTTCTTCAAATAGGTTTTCAATATCTTGCTCTCTCTATTCTTCTGGCACCCCCATAATTTGGATCTTGGTACAATTGAAGTTGTCTCAGAGGCTCCTTACACTATCTTCATATTTTTTTATTCTTTTTTCTTTTTGCTCTTCTCGTTGGGTGTTTTTTGCTTCCTCATATTTCAGATAGTTGATTTGATTCTTGTGATCCTCTAATCTACTGTTGAATCCCTGTCTATTATTCTTTTTCTTTTTAAATATATTTCTTTATTGATTTCAGAGAGAAAGGGAGAGGGATAGAAAGATGGAAACATCAATGATGAGAGAGAATCATTGATTGGCTGCCTCCTGCACGCCCCCTACTGGGGATCGAGCTCACAACCCAGGCATGTGCCCTTGGCTGGAATCGAACCTGGGACCCCTCAGTCTGCAGGCCAACGCTCTATCCACTGAGCCAAACCAGCCAAGGCTCTGTCTATTATTCTTTATTTCAGTCAGTTTATGCTTAATTTTTTACTAGTCCTTTTCCACTTTTTTGGCATTCTCACTAAGATCCTTGAAAGTGTCACTAAGTCCCTTGGAGGTTTCTAGAAGATTCTTGAGTAACCTTATAACAATGATCTCTATAGCCAGAGGTTGCTTTCTTCCATTTCTTTCATTTGTGACATGTTTCTTTGTCTCTGCATTTTGGCTGCTTTCCTGTGTTTGTTTCTATGTATTGTGTTGCTGCTAAGTCTCCTTGAATTGATAGAGTGGTCTTGTGTAGTAGGTGTCCTATAGGGCCCAATGGCTCAGCCTCCCCAATCACCTGAGGTGGACACTTTAGGTGCACCCCTTTGTGGGCTGTGTGCACAGTCTTGTGGTAGTTAAGCCTTGATTGCTGTTGGTGTCACTAGGAGGAATTGACCTACAGGATAACTGGCTGTGGGGACCAGCTGTGTCTACAATGGAAGAGCTGCTATGCAGGAGACACCCTTATGGGGCAGGACTTGCTTCAGTGGGGCTTTGGTGCTCACTGAGTCTGCCTCTTGAGTGTGTCGCTTATGGATGTGTAGAGTTGTAATCTGGTATGGTCTCACACTGACCACTGGGTACACTGGCTCTTGGGTCTCCAGAGAGGTATAAAATCAGCCACTGTCTATGGCCACCCAGCAGGAGCTACAGAGAGATCTTCAGATTCCTTCTCTTTGTATCAGGTTTGGAAGTGCCCAGGCGAGGCCCAGCTGTGAAGCAAGGCAGACTGGTCCTGGTACTGGGTCTTGGGCCTTTTATTGATAGGTTTAGGGCTCCCTGACCCAGCTGCAGCTTGTTTGACAGGCCATTAATATGCAAAAGACACTGTGCACAGCTTGGATCGGGTTGTAAATTGGATGGGGTGGGGTCTCAGGGAATCACCAGGGCAGAGCAAATGGAAATGGCTGTCCATCAGCCCTGTGACTGGGAAGGTCTCAGCATGGGAACAATGACCTCTGAGAGGACCTCTCTCTGGGAGAAAGCCGCCCGGGAGTTCCTGCCCTAATGCCATACAGTCTAGTTTCTCCTCGTATGTGTTTGGGTCTCCAAGAGTCTCATCCAGCACTGGAGCTCAGAGGAAGCAGGAGCTTAAAAGTTCAGTTTGTGTGCTGGCTTTTTAAGAGGAGCAGCTGGGTCTTCAGCAGCCTCTGTGTCACTTAGCTCCAATCTGCACTGTTTTTTACAGCCCGTACTTCTTACTGCCCGTAAGGACTTCTTTTCCTAGCTCTGGGACCCTGGGCTGGGCTTCTGGTGTGGGGCTGGGACCCCTTGCTCCTCCAGGCGGCCTCCACAGACACAGTCTCCCTCCCGATTAAAAAAGCAGCCCACGTGCGTGCTGAACCAGCCTGTCCTCACCTCTGCACCTCCTACCAGCCTCAGTGTGCTTTCATCTTTACTTCTCTACTTGTAGGACTTCTGTTCAGCCACTTTCTGGCAGTTCTGGGTGATGGTTGTTCTATATTTTAGTTGTAATTTTGGTGTGGTTGTGGGAGGCAGCAAGTATAGGCGTTTGCCTACGCTGCCATCTTGGTTCTCCTGCAACATTGTCTTTTCTCCTCCCAGAACAGTGCCATTTGTATACCTCTCTCCAGTGCATTGTACAATTATTTTGCATTTTGTATTTATAAAACTCTTAATGCCCTGTTGATTAGCATAGCATTGAATCTACGAATGGGAAGTGTTACTGTATCATTTGTTTGGTCTTTCTAGTTGTGAGCAGGAATGACTCTTCGCAGCATGACTTCCTTTTACTGTATTATTAAGGCTTCGGGTTTTTCTTTCTAGTTCTTGTTAGGTTGACATTAAAATATTTAATAAGGGTTTGGGGTCTCGGTTTTGAACGAATTGCTTTTTACACGTTGTTTCTGGCTACTGATTTTAACAACTTTTAAAATCGGTTTATGTTTCCTGCCGTCCACTTGAGGAAATGAGGAATTGTCCAGGGTGAGAAGAGGTGCTTAGCAGAGGTGTATTTGTGTTGCCTGTTTGCTTTCACATATTTGTGTCTCTTGTGGATAGTGTTTGAGTAATGCCTAACCCGTGTGAGCCATGCGGGTGGTGTACCTTTACTATTTTCCTCTATAAATAAGCCAAGTTAATTGACCTGTGCTGGGACCAAATCCATGTCCTTAAACCCGCTGAAGGCACAGGCAGTACAGACCTTTGCTTTCAATAGCTCTCATTTCTAATAATTAGAGTTGCCTGGGCTGCTTTGCAAGGTACTGATTTCTATGATTTGAAGTCGAGATGCAGTTTTATAATCAGTAATTATATTTAATAAAGTACTTCTTTTCTTCCCCCCAAATAACTATAACTAAATATATTCTAGGGTATCTTAAAATTGCGAGAGATTTTTAAACTTTGAGAGAGATTTTTCACATAATTGTAAATTTGTATGTAGTTGTAAAAAATAATACAGAAAGTACCTTGCACCCCTTACCCAGTGTGATAGTTTATTTTATGTGTCAATTTGACTGGGCTAAGGGATGCCTAGTATCTAGTAAAACATTGTTTCTGGGTGTGCCTGTAAAGAGGTTTCTGGAAGAGAGTAGCATTTGAATAAGTGGACTGGTAAAAAAGATCATCCTCACTAATGAGAGTGAGGTGAGCATCATCCAATTCTTGGAGGGTCTAAATAGAACAAAAAGGTGGAGGAAGGGTGAATTTATTCCCTGTGCTTGAGCTGGGACATCCATCTTCTCCTGCCCTTGGCCATCAGTGCTCCTCCTTCTTAGGCCTTTGGACTCAGACTGAGACTTGTACCACTGACCCCTGATTCTTAGGCTTTTGAAGTTGGACTTAACACTATCGACCTCCATGATTCTCAGGCCTTAGGGATTGGACTGAATTACACCACTGGATGGTTTTATGGTTCTCTGGCTTGCAGATGGCAGATTATGGGACTTTTGGTCTTTATAATTGGTTGAACCAATCCTATATAATAAGATCCTAATATGCTAAGTGTCCAGTCATCTGGTCGTCCGTTCAACCAATCAAAGCATAACATGCTAATGTATGCTAAGGCTGATATGATGTGCACTGACCACCAGGGGGCAGACACTCTAACTGGTAGGTTAGCTTGCTGCTGGGGTCCAGCTGATTGGGACTGAACCAGATGGGGCAGACACACCCTGGAGCCCTCCTGCAGTCCCTTCCTGTCTGGCCAACCTCTCATGTCCCTCCCTGGCCCAGCAATTGTGCACTGGTGGAGTCCCTCAGCCTGGCCTGCGCCCTCTTGCAATCTGGGACTCCTCGGAGGATGTCAGAGAGCCTGTTTTGGCCTGATCCCGCTCAATGCAGGAGCTGCCCCCTGGTGGTCAGTGCACCCCAATAGGGGGAGCACTGCTCAGCCAGAAGCTGGGCTCACAGCTGGCGAGTGCAGCGGCAGTGGCGGGAGCCTCTCCCGCCTCCGTAGCAGCACTAAGGATGTCTGACTGATGGCTTAAGGGAGCAGGCTTAAGCCGTCAGTCAGACATCCCCTGAGGGCTCCTGGACTGCGAGAGGGCACAAGCCAGGCTGAGGGACCTCCCCACCCCCGACCACGTGCACAAATTTCGTGCGCCAGGGCTCTAGTTCCTATAATAAGTTGCTTCTTATATGTCTATATAAATATCTATATCAGTGTCTATATCTATATTTATACCTATCTATATATACTATTGGTTCTGTTTCTTTGGAGAACCCTAAGACACCCAATTTCCCCCACTTGGATCATCTTGCAGAACTATAATACAGTATCACAATAATGTCAATATTGTTGCAGAACATTCCATCACCACAAGGATCCCCATGTTGCCCTTTTATAACCACACCCATCTCCCTCCCATTCTCCTCCCCTCCCACCCAGTCTGTTACCTCTGGCAGCCATCAATTTGTTCTCCATTTCTATAATTTGTCATCTCAAGAATGTTCTATAAGTTAACCATTGGCTATGTACTTTTTGGGCTTTTTTCACTTATAATTCTATGGAAATTAATCCAGACTGTGTATGTACCAATAATGTTATTATTTTTAAAATTTTTATTGTTAAGTATTCTCTTAAATGGATATATCCAATTTGTTTAACCATTCACCCATTGAAGTATATCTGGGTTGTTTCCAGCTTTTGGCTTTTACAAATAAAACTGTTATAAGCATTCATCTATAGATTTTTGTGTGAATGTAAGTCGTCATTTCTCTGGGATAAATGCCCAGGAATGTTCTACAGCTTGGCTGTACCATTTACAGTCCCACCCACAATGCATGAGTGATCTGGTTTCTCTTCATCCTCACCAGTGTTCGATGTTAGTTTTTATTGTAAACATTCTAACAGATATGTAGTGAATTTCCTTAATAGTTATAGTGCTATTCAAATGACCTGTTTCATATTGGGTAAATTGGGTTCGTGTTTTTCAAGGAATTGACTCATTTCATTTAAGTTGTCAAATTTATATGTATAGTATTGTTTATAGTATTCTTTTCAAATTCATTGATTTCTGCTTCTATGGTTATTTCCCTCCTTTTGCTTTGAGTTGATTTTGCTCTTTTTCTAGTTTCTTGAATGGGAGCTTAGATGATTAATTTGAGATTTTTCTTCTTTTTTCTATGTGGGGTTAGTATAAATTTCCCAGAAATAGATACTATTTTATTTTGCATAAAAAAGCCTCAGTGTAGCTGCCATGTTTATAGCTCCCTACTGAGGAATTCAATTCAATTTAGCAGGCACTCTTCTAAATCTTCAGTGTACATTAAGGAACAAAATAAACAAAGATCTCTATTTTTGTGGAACTTAACATTCTAGCAGGGGGAGACAGGCAATAAATAACAAGCATAATTTATATGTAGAAAGTGGTCAGGGGAGGAACAAATAGGAGTACAGGATAAGAGGGAGTAGATATACATAGAACTATAGTATTGAAAACTACAGTATTGACTGCACTGCATTTAAGACTACAGTTTTAGTATTGATAGGTTAGTTAGGCCGCCTTTAGTATTGACACGTTAGTTAGTGGAGAAGATGAGATGAGAGTAAAAATCTAAAGGGGTTAGTGAAGCCAGTATCTATCCGTCAGATGGGGCAGCTAGAGCAAAGGCCCTGTGGTGGGAGCATGCCTGGAATATCTAAGGAAAAACAAGGAGCTGAGTAAACAAGGAGGAAAATGGTAAAGATGAGGTCAGAGCATAATGGGGACTAGGTCATTGGCTCTTGCTCTGGGTGAAATGGGAGCCATTGCAGTATGTGAAGCAAAGGAATGACATGACATAATTCAGGTGTTAAAAGAACCACCCTGGTTGCTATGTTAGGAATAGACTATGCCTAGAGGCAGGTGAGTTCTTAGCAGGCTATTGCAGTAATGCAAGTCAGAGGTAATGTGGCTTGGAGCAGAGTGGTAGCAGTGGGAATAGTGAGAAGTGATTACATTCTAAAGTATTTTGAGAGTAGAACTAATAGGACTTCTTCATAGATTGGAGTATTAGAAAAAGATAGGCATCTAGATAACCAGCTTGATACAAATCATTAAACATAGGTGACCACATTTAAAACCATATGCACACCTTCTATTCCCTACAGCCCTGCCCACAGCTTGTTGGACAATGGCAGGCACTGACCTAGGAGCAGCTGATCAACAGGCTGGACATTAGCCTATAGGATATCCTGGCATGAAAGTTTTGCTCAAATAAATGGCAATTAACTGTGCCAATGATTTTCTTCTTTCAGGAATCAGAACTGAAGAGATAAGGAAAAAAATGATCAGTGAGAGCAGAAGCTGCAAGACATGGAGCGAAGGCAATATTTACAATTCATGAGTAAGCACAGACCATGGATAAACAAGAGCTCTGAGCAAACAGAAGCCACAAGGCAGCAAAAAGATATACAGAGTAATGACAGAAGTGATATAAGGTGATAAGAAAGCATCACATTCTCAGGCCAACCCTGAGCGAGGCATGTTACCAGAGTGGGAGAATGGTGCTAGACAGGCACAGACCACAGGTGTGCACCAGCCATGCAGAGTCAGGGTGCAGTCAGCACCAGGGAAGCCAGAATCAGGTAGGGGCCGAAATTATGAGGGCACAAGGAGGCCAGAGAAAGCAGACAAACCTGTCTGCTGAGAGAAGCAGAAAAGTGTAGCAGATGCTCAGAGAGAAGCAGACATGGCAGATGACGCAGCCACATGAGAGAGGGAACTGCTTCTAATGTTCCTGTTTCAGTCCCATCCCAGGGGGCTCAACTGTGCTGATCCCTGCACTTTAGTGCCCCAGGAGATAGCCTTTTGAATTGGTTCAAAATACCTTCTTTCCTTTTTCAGTTATTTTGAGTATTTGCAAGCATGTCAAACTCGCAGCCGGTGGGCCACATGCCTGGCGAGCCACATGCCCGCCAGCAGCAAGTTTGACATGCTTGCGTAGGGGAAAAAGATGGTACATTTTGTCTGGAAATTTGGAAATTTCTTGGTATTTTCTTATCTCTCAGGACTGAGCATGGCAGATAAAGTAGCAAAGGCAACAATGCAAATATTTGATATAAAGAAGTAACTAGAATCATGGGAAGCATTTTACATACCTTCTCTCATTTAATCTGTAGGGTCTGGGAGTTCCCATAATTGAGACTCACAGAGGTAAGTACAATTTATCTTCATTATTCATGAATTCTGTATTTATAAATTTGCCTACTCACTAAAATGTGTTACCCCTAATCATACTTCTGACACTTTCCTGGTCATTCACAAACACATGCAGAGAAGTGGAAAAACTCAGTTGTCCAACATGCATGTTCCCAGCTGAGATAAACAAGGCACCCTCTGCCTTCTTCCTTTAGCTCTTATCCTGTAAACACGTTTCCCTTTTGAAGTCTATTTGGTGCCACATTTTTGTGTGCATTTTGTGGGTGATTTCACTGTGTAAGCCTCCCAATAGTAATGTTGAAGTGCTGTCTACTATTCCTATGTGCACGAAGGCTGATGTGTCTTATAGAGAAACTATGTGTTAGATGAGCATCCTTCAGGCCTGAGTTTAGTGCTGTTGGCTGTGAGGTCAGTGTTACTGAATCAACACATAAAATGAAGTTATGTATTGATAGGTTGATGAAAATGTTCTGACAAGAGGTTTGCAGGAACCTAACCCTACATCTCCCCTAGAAGCAATAGCTCAGTATTTGCTAATTTAAAGAAACTTCATCAAACATAACTACCATGAGACGCAAGCATCAACTGTAACGTGTGGAGGATCAGACAACCTGTGAGAGAGTAGAGTGCCCAGCTCCAAAGCCATGCCTCTGATCTTGGACAAATTGTGCTCGTTCCATCCCACCGTGCTACGTTCCAGAAGAGGAAGAAAAGTTCCTCTGTTCAGCTTCCAGTGCTTCTTCCACTGAATGGTGCTGCCTTCCCTGGAACTCGTTGTCTTGGTGGACATGAACAGGTAAGAAACAACTGTGAAAGATGTAAAGTAATCTACATTAGGGCTGGGATAGTAATGTAAATATATGTGGCAGACTAGATTGCTAGTCTGTCACAGCCTGTTTTCCTGCTTGAGACTAGATGGGGTTTCACAATCCTTCTCAACACAGGACTCCAGGTGATCACTATCAGTTAATCAGAATTGGCATCTAAGACGAAATCTTTATCTTCCTTGCATGATGACCTGTGTCCTTATAAGATTAAGCATAAGCTTGGAGGATCTGAGTTCCCAAGCTTAAGGAACTTTAGCATTTAAGCAAATGCATCAGTGTGTTTCAAAGCTCAGACCCCTAGGGTAGCTCTCCTGTCTGGCTGACTCTACTTTGGAGAGTCTTTCCGGATTCCTTTAAATAAGATTCTTGCTCCCGAAAGATTCATTTTGATGGGAGCATCTTTCTTATTTACCTCTGAGTTGCCTGTGCCTAGAACATCGTTTGGCATAGACTTAGTGCTCAGTGATATTGGTTGAATGAATGCCTGGTCACCTAGATTTACACCTACCTTTCCCAGGGAGAAAATGGAACTGAACTGGAGCAGCATTCTATTGACTCTCTCTTTTCTTAGTTTCACTTTATGTTTTCTCCACCCATGGCTTACCTCTTTACTTCTGGTCAGATGGATCTGAGAATCCCAAGCATGAACGGTCTGAAGGCATATATGGAAGAGGAGGTATGCTGCTTGAGCTGGGAGCTAATCTGGGCTCTGAACCCTAGCCTTCAGATTCTAGACCTGCTGGGCACTATTGCTGCCCATTCTCATGTAGGGCTTGGGACTCTTACCCCTCTTTCTGCCACGCCCATTCCTCTTCCTCCACTCTATTCCCTTTCCCCTTCTTTTCTCCTCCATCAGTCATAACAAATGGGGTTTGAGAGGAAATAGGGAAGAGGGGATGGGAAATTAGACCAGAAGAGATGGATATACCAGTATTTGGATGGGAGCCTAAGGAGGGAACATCACTTAGTGGGCCAATATATCATGAGAGTCATGATTAAAAGAATGTGAGATATTTGAATCATGTTAGTTATTTTATTATTGCAAGTGATTTTCAGTCATACTCTCTGCTCTGGTGTTGGGAGAACTACAGGAAACTGAGTGTCCCAATCTGCAGCTAGTTCTGGAGAAGTGATGTAGTACCTAAGACAGTGGGCAGCAGTGATAAAGCGCCTAAGGCCATAGGCTTTGAAGTAAGATTGAGCTAGGTTACCACTTGCTAGATCTATGATTTGGGGCAAGCTCCTAACCATGCTAGATTTTAGTTCTTTTGTCAGTAAGATGCAGATAACAGTAGAATGTACATTATAGGTCATGATGGTTAAAAGAAATGAGGCCTATAAAGTTTTTGGGAAGTATGCTTACTCAAATGATGTCTGTTGTTATCATTAAATAACATGATCATCATGTGGTATTTACTTGCGCACTGTGAGGCATTTCCTTTTCTTTTTAGCTCTGAGGATGAAAGCAAAATAAACTGAGTTTCTGAGAATCTATGAGGAAGACAGGTGCTCACAGGGACATGTGAGTCTGTGTCAGAGAAGTAATCCTGATCACATGAGTGTCAGGAAGCCTGTGGATTTCGCAGCAGAGACTAAAGTGGGGGCTCTGGAGACCATTAGTTTCCAAGATTATAGGGTAACTGGCTAGGAAAAGCATGAAAGACTTTCTTTGGGGAAATTTGTGCACATTTCCTGCTGCCCTTCTTTTGCAATTGTGGAGGGTGAGGAGTGGCCATCTCTAACTTAACAAAGCATTGAACCAGTAAACCAGAGAGATGGCTCTTACACTATTGTCAGCCTTAACACTTTTGGCTCTACCTCTCCATCTTCTGAGGCAGTTAGTTTCCCAGAGCTGGACTCACTGATGCACACTTCTTACTACCATCACTGTCCTGTAGGATGACCCAGTTTTTGCCCATCTTCCCTTACGTTAGTTTTCTAATGCTGCTGTAACACATCACAACCTTAGTGGCTTAAGCAGCACTTATTTATTATCTTACAGTTCTGGAGTGAGGAAACCAAAATGGGTCTCACTGGGCAAAAATCAATGTGTCAGCAGGCCTGTGTTCTTTTCTAGGGGCTCTGGAGCAGACAGTCTGTTTCCTTCTCTTTTCCAGATTCTAGAGGCCACCTGCACTTCTCGGCTCACGGCCCCTTCCATCTTCAAAGCCAGCAATGGCAGGTTGAGTCCCCACATGGAGTCATTCCAACCTCTGCCTCCATCATGACATTTCCTTCCAACCCTTCCACTACCCTCTTTCACATTGAAGGACCCCCATGACTGCACTGGGCTCAACTGAATAGTCCCAGATAATCTCCTTATTTTAAGGTCAGCTGATTAGCAACTTTATTTCCATTTGTAACCCTTGCCATAATTCCATAATTTCCCCTTACCGTATATCATAACATATTCATAGGAACCAGGGATTAGGAGGTGGATGTCTTTGGATACCATTGCTCTGCCTTCAATAGCCATTATCCATTATGGCCTGTTCTCTGATGCTAGAATTAGGACTAATAAATTATCTCAGTTACTGGGCCTGAGCCATCCTCTTTGTGATGTTGTCCATGAATCTCATGCCTGAGGATCTGATGTCTGACCTGAGTGGCTCCCTCCACCTCACTTGACCTTTATAGAAAGTGACTCTCAGTGCCTTATACTGAGCATGAGGGTGTTCTGGCTGCTCTGCCTAAACTGGTGGGTAGCAGAAACTATTATTTATTTCTTCAACAATATTCAGATTTTTTATTGTTATAGCCAGCTAATAGATGTGACTTTTCTTTAATTAGTATTTTTAAACATAAGAAGCCTGTCTATCCATTCTATATCACAGCCTTATCTGATAGTATTTTCATTAACTTGATTAATGCCTAAGGACTGTTTACACAAGCTATAATAATCATTAGCTGCCAGTTCCTCAAACTACCCAGAGGTGACCTGTACTTTTTTGGATGCATGTATAAAGGCACACTCATCTACACACACACACACACACACACACACAGACGGGGAGAAAAAGAAGTTAAACATCTGTTAAAGGTGTGTTAGATGTCATATTTTACCTTAAAGGGAAGGAAAAGAAGGAAGGGAGCCAGTATTTATTGAGAAGCTGCTCTGTTCCAGGAACTTGATGTTTGTAAATTCACTTTAATTCTCATCATAATGCATGAAAACACCTTCCTCATCTTCATTTTACAAATGGGAAAATTAGCTAGTAAGAGCTCAATATTTGATATCTGTCCTGTCTGATTCCAAAAATTTTTGCTTTCCCTTTCATCTGGCCAGCTCTTAAAACAAGAAAATGGAATAGAATAAGGATGTTCAAATTAAGATTAGTGGTGTGAGCCCTAGAGCTTCATGGAGATACCCAGGGACTCATCACACTGTAGTGAAGGCATTAGTAAGTGACAAGATGAGTGGACTGGGCTTTGGGCCCTTCCCATCTTCCATCAGACTAGCTCTGCTGTTATAAAAGTTTTACATATTGGGATGCAATGTAACATTTCTTTTAAAATATATATATTTTTATTGATTTCATAGAAGAAGGGAGAGGGAGAGAGCAAGAGAAATATCAATGATGAAAGATAATCATTGATCAGCTGCCTCCTGCACACCCCACACTGGGGACTGAGCCTGCAATCCGAGCATGTGCCCTGACTGGGAATCAAACCATGACCTCCTGGTTCATAGGTTGATGCTCAACCACTGAACCATCCTGGCTGGGCTGTGATGTAACATTTCAATAGAAAAACAGATGGGGTGTTGTTCAGCTAAATAAGTCTCTTGAAGGCCATTAGACTAGAATTTGACCACTATGGCCTTGTGGTTCTGGGAAGTCTGTCTAGTTGTCCCCAATGAATTGATTAATTTTCCTAATGCCTTATTTTTTTACTGAATGTGCATCAGGGACTTTGGGAGGGATGATGCTCTCTAGAATGAAAGAGATCATCTCAGTTAGTGAACGATGCAGAAATTATTCAGATAGAGAAGAAGCAAGTGATATTTTAATGGGACTCTGCTTGTTTATAGTGAGTTAATATAATACAGAGCAAGTGGAATTCCATTAAAGTTTTACTTATTTAAATTTGTAAAGGCAGTAAAAACATTGAAAATTTTATATCCTATCTTAGCAATGAAAAAGGGTAAAATGAAAGCCACATCTTCTCTTATCCTTGCTTCCCTGAGTTACTCCTTAGTAACCCCTCAAGGAAGAATATTAAAAATAGCCAATGTTTATTGATGGACAACTTTAATTTCTACATTAGGTAATTTATGAAGCAGAGTTTCAAAATTCCCCCCCAAATTCACTGTACTTCCCTTCCATGGTAACAGGATTTCCAATTTTTGGCTGTGCACAAGGCTGCCTGGAATTCCCAGCCTCTCTTGCAGCTAGGTGTGACCATATGATGAAGTTCTTGATAATGTGATGCAAGCATAAGCATTGTATGGCACCTTTTGGCAATGTTCCTCAAAAGACAGATGGTACATGCCCTGTGCCTCTTCTCCTTAATTTCTTCCACCATCCTGCTTTCTGGAACACAGATGTGATGTTTGCCATATTAGCCACATTCTTGGACCATGAGGGTGAGGGCCACACTGGAGGAAAGAAGAGCAGTGAGGAGAAACCAAGATGGCGGCATAGGTAAACACCTGAACTTGCTGCCTCGCATAACAACTTCAAAACTACAACCTAAAGACAAAACGAACATCATCCAGAACCACAGGAAGGCTGGATAAGTGGAAATTCTACAACTAGAAGGAAAGAGAAAAGCACACTGAGACTCAGAGGAGGTGCGGAAGTAAAGGCAGAGGTACAGAGGTGCGCGTGCGCAGAGAGGGCTGGCAACTAAGTACGTGGCTGTCTTTTTCAAGAGGGAGGGAGACAAAAGCTCCCAATTGCTCTGAACTTCAGTTCTGGGTGAGACTCTGGGGACCCAGACTCACATGGGGAGAAACTGGACTGTCTGGCAGCGGGTGGAACTCAAAGGTGGCTTTCTTTCAGAGATGCTTGCAGTGATTACCAACAGACACTGAGACCCGGGGGCCTCTTAGGGCAGGGCTGATGGGAAGCCATTGCTGTTTGCTCTGCCCTAAGACTCTGCCCATCCAAGCTGTGCGCAGAGGCTTTTGCATATGAACGGCCTGAAATCTAAAATTACCTAACAAACTGCAGCTGAGTCAGTGAGACCCAGAACATCCAAAAGAAGGGCCAAGGCCCCACAGCAGCTTGCATTTCTTCACAGCTGGGCCTCATCTGGGCACCTCCAAAACACAAACAAAGAAGATGAATCTGCAGATCTCTCTGTAGCTCCTGCTGGGTGGCCTCGGGCAGGGGCTAAATTAGCACCTCCTTGGAGATCCAACAGCCAGTGTACCCAGGGGTCAGAGTAGGACCATCCATATTACATCTCCTCAAATCCATAGGAGACACACTCAAGGGGCAGACTCAGTGAGCACCAAAGCCCCACTGAAACAAGTCTTGCCTCATAAGGGTGTCTCCAGCACAGGTCACAAATGAAAGAAATGGAGGAAAGCAAATGACTGGATATAGAGTTTAAAACCACAGTTATAAGGTTTTTCAAGAATTTTCTAGAAAAGGCCAGTAAATTTAGTGAGACCCTCGAGGATATGAAAAAGGACCAACTAGAAATTAAGCATACAGGAGGAGAAACCAAGATGGTGGCATAGGTAAGCACCTAAACTGCTGCCTCACACAACAATTTCAAAACTACAACTAAAAGACAGAACGGACACCATCCAGAATCACAGGAAAGCTGGCTGAGTGGAAATTCTACGACTAAAAGGAAAGAGAAAAGCTCACAGAGAATTGGAGGAACAGCAAAGGGTTGAGGTACGGCAAAGGGTCTTTGTGCATGCAGAGAGGAAGGGCGTCTGAGATTCTGGCTGACTTTCTCTGGCAGGAGGGGGAAGGAAGCCCCCAGCTACACTGAACCCCAGTTCCGACTGCACTGAACCCCAGTTCCGGGAGAAACCCCATGGACCCAAGCTCATACAGGGGGAGTCTGGACTATCAGGTAGAGAGAAAGGCACTCAGAGACTCAGAGACCCGGGGGAGACCCGGGGGAGCCGCGGCGGGCAGGGGTCTGGAGGTGCACGTGCCAGTGTGCACAAAGATTGCCACAGGCTTTCCCTAGCAGAAGGGAGTTGGAAGCTCCTGACTGCACTGAGCCCCAGTTCTGACTGCACTTAACCCCAGTTCCAGGTGAGCCCCTAGGGACCCACGCTCTTGCAGGGGGAATCTAGCCTCTTGGTGGAGGCTCAGGAGCTGGGGAAGCCAGAGGTCTGGAGGCGTGCGCACAAGGGCAGGGCTGACGGGAAGCCAAGACTGTCTGCTCCGCCCTGAGACTCCACCCCATCCAAAGCTGAGAACAGAGGCTTTTGCAATTTGGCAAGTCTAATCCTATAAGGCTGTCCCCAGCACCGAACTTCTTCCAGCATAGACACAGCTGATCCTGACAGCCAACTGGCCTGGAGGTCAATTCCTCCCAGTGATACCAACAACAATCAAGACTTAACCTCAACAAGGCTGTACACACAGTCCACAAAGGGGTGCACCAAGAGTGTCCATCTCAGGTTAACTGGGGAAGCCGACCCACTGGGCCCTACAGGAAACCTACCACACAAAGCTACCCTACCAACTCAGGGAAGCAGTGAAAATGCAGAAACAAAGAAACAGATCACAAATGAAAGAAATGGAGGAAAACAAATGACTGGATATAGAATTCAAAACCACCGTTGTAAGGCTTTTCAAGAATATCCTAGAAAAGGCCATAAATATAACGAGACCCTTGAAGATATGAAAAAGGACCAACTAGAAATTAAGCATACACTGACTGAAATAAAAAATATTATACAGAGACCCAACAACAGACTAGAGGAATGCAAAAATCAAGTTAAAGAATTGAAATACAAAGAAGCAAAAAACACTCAAGCAAAAAAGCAAAAAGAAAAAAAATCCAAAAAGTTGAAGATAGTGTAAGAA
Organism: Corynorhinus townsendii; assembly: GCA_026230045.1. Lineage (NCBI taxonomy): Eukaryota > Metazoa > Chordata > Mammalia > Chiroptera > Vespertilionidae > Corynorhinus > Corynorhinus townsendii. Next base: position 33,871,122 of record JAPDVU010000008.1, on the reverse strand, counting down.
GCCTCTGGGACAACTTCAAGCGTACCAACATCAGAGTTATGGAGGTGCCAGAAGAAGAGAGAAAGCAAGATACTGAAAACCTATTGGAAGAAATAATGACTGAAAACTTCCCCCACCTGGTGAAAGAAATAGACTTACAAGACCAGGAAGTGGAAAGAACCCCAAACAAAAGGAATCCAAAGAGGACCACACCAAGACACATCATAATTAAAATGCCATGAGCAAAATACAAAGAGAGAATATTAAAAGCAGCAAGAGAAAAACAGTTAATTATCTACAAGAGAGTACCCATATGATTGTCAGCTGATTTTTCAACAGAAATTATGCAGGCCAGACAGGAGTGGCAAGAAATTTTCAAAGTGATGAATAGCAAGAACCTACAACCAAGATTACTCTACCCAGCAAAGCTATCATTCAGAATTGAAGGGCAGATAAAGAGCTTCACAGATAAGAAAAAGCTAAAGGAGTTCATCACCACCAAACCAGTATTATTTGAAATGCTGAAAGGTATTCTTTAAGAAGAGGAAGAAGAAAAAAGTAAAGATAAAAATTATGACCAACAAATACATATCTATCAACAAGTGATCCTAATAATCAAGTGAATTAAAAACCTGAGGAACAGAATAATCTGGTGAATATAATAGAATCAGGGGCATAGAAAGGGAGTGGACTGATAATTCTCAGGGGGAAAGGGGTATGGGGGTTGTGGGAAGAGACTGGACAAAAATTGTACACCTATGGATGAGGACAGTGGGTGAGGGTAAGGGCAGAGGGTGGGGTGGGAACCGGGTGGAGGGGAGCTATGGGGGGGAAAAAGAGGAACAATTGTAATGTGAACAATAAAGATTTATTTTTAAAAAAAGAAGAAAAAGAAGAAGAAGAAGACCAGTGAGATGAGCCTGTATCCCTGAGAACATTATGGAGCAGCTCTGGATTTTCTACCTTAGGACTTTGATGTGAGACAAAAATAAACACATTGTCTAAACCACTTACATTTGTTTCTGTTTCTCAGAGCCAATACTAATGCAAATTGATATACCCTATAGCCTATCTAATTAAAGAGTAACATGCAAATTAACCATCACTCCATTACACCCACCGGCCAATCAGGAGCGAGTATGCAAATTAACCCAACCAAGACGGCTGCGGTCTCAGAGAGAGCAGGAAGTAGGCTTGGGTTTCCCCGGGAATGGAGGAAGCCAAGCTTTCTGCACACCCAGGCCTCCACTCCAGACTACAGAGTTTCAATTATAGAAGACAAATAAATCCCAACAAAAATGGTGGCAGCCATGGAGCTGGAGAGAGCAGGAGGCTAGGGTTGCCCTCGGCGATGGAGGAAGCCAAGCTTCTGCAGCCCTGGCCTGCCTTGGCTTCCGCTTAAGGCTACAAAGTTTTAATTATAGAAGATAAATAAATCCCAACAGAAATGGCTGCCGCCATGGAGTGAGCAAAAGGCTTGGCTCCGCTCTAGGCTACAAAGTTTCAATTGTAGAAAATAAATAAATCCCATATCCCAGGGCCTCTTCTTGGGTTGCCGTGGTGTGGGGGGGGAGGTGTGGCCGGCCTGCAAACCACCACAGGCCCCTTGCCCAGGCCTCCCCACACCCTGAGGGAACCCCCACCCTGATCCAGGACACCCTTCAGGGCAAACCAGCTGGCCCCCATCCATGCACCAGGCCTCTATCCTATCTAATAAAAGAGTACTATGCAGATTGACCATCACTCCAACACACAAGATAGCTACCCCCATGTGGTCAAAGATCCTGCCCCCATGTGGACACAAGATGGCCACCACCAGATGTCCAGCAGGGGAGGGCAGTTGGGAGGGACCAGGCCTGCAAGGGAGGGCAGTTGGGGGTGATCAAGCCTGCAGGGGAGGGCAGTTAGGGGTGACCAGGCTGGCAGAGGAGGGAAGTTGGGGGTGACTGGGCCTGCAGGGAAGGGCATTTGGGGGGGGGGTGTCCCAGGCCTGCAGGGGAGAGCAGTTAGGGGAGACCAGGCCTGTAGGGGAGGGCAGTTAGGGGTGACAAGGCCTGCAATGGAGGGCAGTTAGGGGTGACCACGCCTGTAGAGGAGGGCAGTTAGGGGCAAACAGGCTGGCAGGGGAGCAGTTAGGCATCAATCAGGCTGGCAGGGGAGTGGTTAGGGGGTGATCAGGCTGGCAGGCAGAAGCAGTTAGGGGCAATCAGGAAGGCAGGCAGGCGAGCAGTTGGGAGCCAGCAGTCCTGGATTATGAGAGGGATCCCAGATTCCAGAGGGTGCAGGCTGGGCTGAGGGACCCCCCCCCCCCCCGCATGAATTTTGTGCACCAGGCCTCTAGTATTACTATATTATTCCAGTTTTGCAAATGAGAAAACTGTGGCATAGCCAGAGTAAATAATTTGCCAAGGTTACCTATCTAGTAGATGAAGGAGTCAGGATCTGAACCCTGATTTTTGCCAATTCCCATGTGCTTTCTTCCTTCTAAGTGTTCACTTCCTAGACCATGAAGGTGATAGTTTTTGACCTTCTGTGGCTGGTAAGAGCCTTTCATCAATGCCCTCTGGTAATGTCTGGTCATGTAAGTAGTCTTCAACTGGCCCCTCCATTATCTCTTTGAAAAATAAAATTCATGAGCCACAAGAGTCATGGTGACCTTGAGAGTTCTGAGATGTCACAGCAGTCACCAGAGGTCTCAGACCTTCTTGGAGAAATGGTAAAAAGAACCATGAGAACTAATGCTTGGGGCTCTAGAAAAATGGTTGATACCATTGAACAGAGAAGGGATGATGAAGAAGGTTCTAATCCTAGGAGGAGGGCAGAGGCTGGAAAAGCAGAGAACTATCTTGAGGTGAGAATTGGGGTGGTGGTGGGCAGTGGAAGGGCATATCTAACTTACTGTGGGCACAAATCAGATAGGTGAGGGAGGCTGAGGTATGGTAAGGGAGGCAGTGTCATAGAGTGTGCCCAGCTGAACCCTATTAATTAAAATAATGGCCGTCTCTTTGAATCCAAATGTACTTGTTTAGATGCCAGATTATCCAAGGCTTTTGAAAAAGCTTTCACTCTATATCAGGGTAATTTCATTCCATATTGGGGTAGAGAAGGCTGTGGTGTGATTAAATAGAGCTACATTGGTAGTAGTGATCAAGGTTGTGGAACAAAGGAGGCAAATTGGCAGCAGCTGCAGAAATAATGGAATGGGAGAAAGTGCACATCTCCATCAAGGGTAGAATCAGAACCAGTGGTGGATAGAGGGAAGGTGGCTCGTTTATTTGAAGACCTAGTAGAGGCACAAGGTGAGGCAAATCTGACAACATATTCCTTAGGAAACTTGAGGGGATAATAAAAAGGTGAGATTCTTAAACCAGACATAAAAGGATTAATATGGTATGATTTCACTGATATCAGGGACCTAGAATAGTCAAATTCATAGAAACAGAAAATAGAACAGTGGTTACCAGAGGCTGGTGGGAGGGGGAAATAGGGAGTTGTTTAATGGTATGATAAAGAAGTTCTGGAGATGGATAATGGTGATGTTGCACTACAGGGTAAATGCACTTAATGCCACTGAACTATGCAATTAAAAATAGTAAATTTTATGTTATGTGTATTTTACCATTCAAAAAAAGATATGTTTCAGTGTTCAGAGCATACATTATTTTCAAAAAATTTTTTAAAAAATATATTTTGTTGATTTTTTACAGAGAGGAAGGAAGAGGGATAGAGAGTTAGAAACATCAATGAGAGAGAAAAACATCGATCAGCTGCCTCCTGCACACTCCCCACTGGGTATGTACCCACAACCAAGGTATGTGCCCTTGACTGGAATCGAACCTGGGACCCTTGAGTCCGCAGGCCGACACTCTATCCAGGGGTCCTCAAACTTTTTAAACAGGGGGCCAGTTCACTGTCCCTCAGACCGTTGGAGGGCCAGACTATAGTTTAAAAAAAGACCATGAACAAATTCCTATGCGCACTGCGGGCCCGGGACGGACAAGTCGGCTGCTAAGCAGGACAGGCAGTGGCACCGGTGGGCCGGATAAATGTCCTCAGCGGGCCGCAAGTGGCCTGCGGGCCATAGTTTGAGGACCCCTGCTCTATCCACTGAGCCAAACCAGTTAGGGCAGAGCATACATTATTTTCCCCAACCTCTACCTCCCATTGAAGAGAGGGAACCCCAGCTGACATAGCATTGCAACTAGAAACCCTGCCTTAACCTTGTCTTCTGCTCTGTTACTGCATTTACCTGCTCTGACACTGTGATTCTTCTTTCATTTTTGACCATTCCTTATTCCTTGGACTTAAACCAGATGTGGCTTCTAAGGCTCAATTGCTGACATGTATTCCTGGAATACATTTGTTCTTTCCCCTTGTCTCAGTTATATTCCAACTGTTCTGGGGAACTCTGTAGCCCCTGCTTCCCAAAGCTGTTCCTACCTCCTGGGCCCCACTTTTGCCTGCGCTCCTGCCTGGCATATCAGATACTGAATCACTCAGGTCCACACTGATGTTTCTCTTCCCTAACCCCCTAGACTCTAGGACTACTAGTAGAGCACTTATTATATTCAAACTTCCTTGTGACACCCCTTGGGGAGTGATAAGAGCTGAGGCCAGAGCTAACCGGGCCACTCTGGGGATGAGAGAACAGGACATCAGGCAGACCAGCCCCAAAGACCAGATAGATCAGCAGAGAGGCCTATGAGTGAGCAGAAGCTATGCAGCCAGCCTGATTCAGGGAGTTCTGGTAATGGGATCTATAGGCCATTTTATGTTTGTTTCCTTTCCTACTCTAACCCCGATTGAAGCTGAGGTCACCATTACCAGTGAGAGCTTGATGAGATTGCCTCAACTACCTGATTCTACAGTGTAGGGTAACACAAAGCTTTCTCTGGCTGTTGGGAATTTTCAGAGGTTTCTGCTCTAATTTACCTCTGACCAACCTGTTTCCCAAAGAGCTGGAAAACTCAGCTCTTTCACAAATTATTCCCACCAAAAAAAAAAAAAAAAAAAAAAAATCTGTAGGCATTACAAATGAGAAAATTGAGGAACAGAGGAGTTAAATAAGAGGCTCAATAAACATTTGTGATTTGGTGGACCTTATTAGATTTCTTTTGTGGGGAGGGGTTGCTATTTCACTCTATGGCGCTCGGTCTACTAGTATCTTGCATAATTCCTCTCCCCTCTCCTTTCTCCACCCTAACTTTCTCCATCTCAGAGGGCCCTCTACATTTCAGATCCATCTTCCTTTTTATGCAGAAAGGATTTCCACTCTCACATTTTTGGATTTTAGCAATTATCAAAATATTTCTTTTCAAGCAGTTAATTCTCCCCTATTAGGCACACTAATACTCATGTTTAATGTAATACAATTTCCTCTACTGTTACATTCCTTTGATTTTACTTTTTTATGTCAACCAAGCCATTTTCAAAATAAAAGCTATCCATATCACTCATAATAAAAGAATAGGTTTCAACTTCCCAAATTAGACCTTAAATGATAGCCCTTCCTATATTTAACCCACCTGGATACCCTCTTTCTTTAGCCTCCTTACATCATACAGCAATTCCTAAATCTGGCTATATATCTGTTACCGTGGGATCTCTGGAAAGGCAGTCCTGGACCAAACTGCAGAGATTCTAATTCAGTAAACGAAGGTGGGCCAGGGGTTCTGCATAGTGACAAAATTCCTCAGTGATTATTTAGGAGCACTGATGGCACTGACCTCATTTCAGGGGCTCATGGACCACATGTGGCTAGTGCCCACCATATTGGACAGTGCAGACATGGAACATTTCCATCACAGCCTGAAGTTCTAGTGGATAGCACTGGGCTAGACTATTTATTTATTCTCCACAGCACTTACTGTGATGCCTAGCTAATGTAGCCTTATCTCTATCCTTCCTGAACCTCCCAGACTCCTCCCATGCCATCTAAACTGTCACTCCCCAAACAGAAAACTCTCCAACAGCTCAGCACCTTTTCCAATGGTTCCCTTTGCCTCTGGGCCTGAATTGATTTCCTCAGTCAAGGGCCAGATATGGGGTTAGGGTCCTCTTTACTTCTGTCATGCTTTTGTGAAAGACTCAACCACTTGGAGGCTGGTGTCATTTGGCTATTATCTCTCTCCTCCTTCCTACTGCTTTACTTCTAGCCTCCTGATCGTTTTATTCATTGGAGACTTTTACACCTGGCTCACAGTCTTCTGTTTATCTAAAACTTTGCCGTCATCTTGGATAATGTCAGTGTCCTGCTAACAATTGGTCCCTCAGTTCCTTGACCTTCTCATCCCCAATAAAAATAAGAGCTAACACTTGCTACATGCCAATCATTAATCCAAGAAATCAGCATGTTATGTATTAACTCATTTGATTTCATGACAGCTCTGTAAAATAGGTCACTGTTATTATCATCTCCATTTTACGGATGAGCAAACAGTTAAGTAATCTGCTCATGGTGTTGTCACCATTAAGTAGTGAAGGCAGGATCTAAACTCAGGAACACTAGTCCCAGAGAGCATATGCTTCATTCAATACTACTACAGATTTTCTCCTTCCAGTGTTGGTCTTTCTTCCATTCAGTCTCTGCTACCCACTTCCACTGCTTTACCATGAACTCTGTCATCTCCTAGTTTACCTGCATTGTCTTCATATTACTAATTCAGCCATCTCCTCCTCTGACCAACTTCCTTGTCCTCCAGCCGGTCAATAAAAGCAACAATAAAGTAATGATAATAATAAAACACATATATGGTCTAAGTGTTTTTCACATGTTATTTATTCCTCACAATAGTTTAATGACAAAGGTCAGTAGCATTCTCATTGTTCTATAGACGAGAAATCGAGACACAGAGAGGTTAAGTAATAAGTGTAGTGTCCCACAGCCCATAGATGATTGAGTCAGAATTTGAATTCAGTCAGGCCTCCGAGTTCACATTCTTATCTACTGTGCTAAGAATGATAAACCTGGAGTTGCGGGGAAAATCATTACCATCTGGGGTTTTTTTCTCTTAAACTACCCATGCCTACTCTTCAGTTCCAAATGTTTGCTTATTTGTTTATTTTGAAAGAGCTTCTCAGATGTTTTGGACATTGGCTGAATATTGAGAACCACGAATTAGATCATTTCAACAACCTCCCAACTTGGCATTCTGGTTCAGTTCAACCTACTGTTGTCCTGCCAGCCTTGGTTAGGCCCACTTCATAGGAACAGGTCAGCGCTTGGCCTGAGAGTGAGGATCATGACCAGCACAATTGAATGAAAAAAAAAAAAAAAAAGCATCAGTCTCAATAGCTTGGAGGGGCTGCAGCAAGCAGGGTCAGACAGATTTCTTAATGCCTTCATAAAACTTGATGTGTTTTTTTCTTGTGTCCATCTGATTTGATCTAATAGCCAGGACAAGGACCAACTGCTTACCTGTGATTGCACAGGGCAGCAGTTTGCTCCTCATTAATCTGAAGCTTCTAAAACAAGAAGAGAGAAGGAGAGCAAAGAAGGTAATCTTGGCATAGGTCCAAGGGAAAAGCAGTCTGGCTGAAACCTTTCAGTTCCCTTGGCCAGGAAGCAGCAATCTACGTAAACAGGAAGTTGAGAAGGTTGGGGGAGAGGGCAGTGGTTAGTTGGTGAGAACAAGAGCTGACGCCAGATCCGCGGAGCTGACGCCAGATCCGCGTAAGCGGTTACATGCAAGAGAGATTCTGATACAGGCCCAGACTTTGCATGTTAACCATCCCCGCTCTCTCAGGAGGCCTTCTTTCATCAGGGTTTCTCTATGTGGTATGTGCTGGGTCCTATTCTTACATGGATAAATCTTTGAGCACCTGCCTTATTTTGTCAGTTGTCTGCTCAGAGTGGTTTTACTTTATCTCATTTAATCGTCTAAACATTTTGTGAGAATGGGTTTACTATTTCCATGTTTTTAGGTAAGAAAACTAGCTCAGAGAGATTGTTACCTTGCCCAAATTCATTTACATTATACCAGTAGATAGCACTTTTGAAAACTGTCTTCTCTCTGTAAAAGTGACAGTTAAGCATAACCTATTAGAAAGGGGGTGTATGTGTTTTCTAAGGGTACAATAACAAATTACCACAAACCTGCTGGCGTAAAATAGCAAATCCATTTTGTCATCATTCTGGAGGCCAGAAGTCTGAAATCAAGGTGTTGGCAGGGCACACTCCTTCTGAAGGCTCTAGGGGAGAATACTTCCTTGCCTTCTCTTAGTTTCTGGTCATTCCAGACATTCTTTGCCTTGTGGCTGCATGACTCCATTTTCCTCCTCTGTCTTCACATGGTCTTTCTTCTTTGTTCCTATCTTCTCTTCTGTCTTTTATAAGGACACTCATCATTGGATTTACAGCCCACCTGGATAATCCAAGATGATCTCATCTCAAGATCTTTAACTTAATTACAGCTTCAAAGACCCCCTTTTTCCAAATAAGTTAACATTCATAGGGGCAAGGTATGAGGACATGGACATATCTTTTTGAGAGCCACCATTCAACCAACACCAGGGGATATCATTATTAAAATATAAATGCAGATTTTTTTAGAATTTTAATAACCACAAGTTTGGAAGGGACAATATCTTTTTATTTTTTATAATCCTTACCTGAGGATATTTTTTCCGTTGCTTTCTAGAGAGAGAATGTAAGGAAGGTATGGAGGGGGAAAGAGAGAGAGAGAAACATCTGTGGAAGAGACACATGGATTGGTTGCCTCCCATACATGTCCTGACCAGGGCCAGGGATTGAACCTGCAACCCAAATAAGTGTCCTTGACCAGGAATCCCACCTGAGACCCCTCGGCCGATGCTGTAACCACTTGGCAACACTGGTCAGGGTGAGAGGAACATTTTCTTGATTAATGTTCCCATGGCCAGATCTTCATTCTTTAAAAGAATAAACTTTTCCAAAATGCTGCTCTCCCCAATTACTCCTACCCATCCCCCCAAACCTTAGGTCTATCAGAATTTCAGGGCAAGGAAAGTGTATCACAAAGTGTATTTTGATAATGCATAGTAAGTGAAGATGATATAACCTTCTCACAAAGCACATGACCACCCATAGTTGAGAATTATTTCTCTGAGGGAATGGTATAATGCAGGCTGGTGGGTAAAGGAGAGCCTCCGGGTACGTTGATTATATGTTGAAAAAAGAAAGAGAAAAACCTAACAACAGTAGTAATCATCGAGGTTCAAAGTTGAATCAACTTAAAGAACCTCAAAATCCAAAGGCCAGGGTTGGAAGGAAGGGCATGATTACTACACAGGAGAGACACTGTTGTCCATGTGACATGTCTGAAATACAGATGTAGTCATGTCACTCTCTGCTTAAGATCTTCATTGGCTCCCGGTGAATATTAAATGAATTTCAAATTCCTTATCACAGCACATAAGGACTCTGTAAACTGGCCTCTACTACTTGTTAGACTCATCTTTCACCACTCTCTCTCAAAGACTGTCTCCTCCTGCCACACCAAAATTCTTGCTATTTCCCAAACAAGTCATGTGCTTTATTGCTTTTCTAGCCTTGAACATTCTGTTACATCTGCTTGGAATGCTCTTCTCTCTTCTCTGCCTGGTAATTCCTACTGGCACTTCAAGAGCAGTTTCCCTGCTGCTTCATCTGCAATTTTTCTTTAAGAAGCCTCCCTACTCCTTTCCATTAATTGGCACCTTCCTCTGCTGTGATTTCAAGTCACTTTGTTCATGGGTATTGTTGACCTTTGTTATACCCAATCTTTCTCCAATACTTTGAGAGCTTTTAAAAAGAACTGCCATATTCATCCCTGAGTCCCCAGTATAGCAGATGCTCAATAAACGTTTGCTGAAAAATGAAGGGACTGAGTCATCATGACTTCAAGTTTGAAATACTTGGTTTGTTGACAGTGGGATCCACCCAGGTTTTCAATCTTTATAAACCTGTCAGGCTAGAGTCACAGGCAGAGAAGAACATAGAGGCAGTCCTAGCTATAAGTCTAGAAGAGGCACAAGAAGAAGGAGTTGTAGGAAACTGACTTATTCAGTTTGGGAACATAATGGGGTTTAAGACAGATTGGGAGCCTTCAGTCCATTTCCCTACCTTCAGCATGAAGACTACTACTGAAGTGGAACTATATTGTGGTTTCCCATCAATACCAGTGATAACACACCAGAAGGGGTACGGATGACACTTCTATAACTAAGAAGTGTCAATTCTGATAGCAGGGAGCTATATAGTTGTGGGATGAATTGGGGAACAGAAGGTTAAAGGAAACATTTGTGAGACCCATTAGGAACCTACTGAACAAGATAACAGGAATTTGGGTGCAGGGGCGCACTGCAGGGTTGAGGCCAGCGGCCCGCCTGGAGGTGAAGCCCGATGCCTAAGGCATTGGCAAACTGTGGCTCGCGAGCCACATGCAGCTCTTTGGCCCCTTGAGTGTGGCTCTCCCACAAAATACCACGTGCAGGCGCACATGTACAGTGCGACTGAAACTTCGTGGCCAATGCGCAGAAGTTGGTTGTCGGCTCTCAAAAGAAATTTCAATCGTACTATTGATATTTGGCTCTGTTTACTAATGAGTTTGCCGACCACTGCCCTAAGCCAACCAGCCCACCGTGTGGATCACGGAGCTCACCAAGGAGAATGTCAAGTTCATCGAGAATACAGACCTAACGGTGGCCAATTCTATTCAGAGGGTCTTCACCCCTGAGGTGCCCATAATAGCCATTGACTGGGTTCAGATTGATGCCAATTCCTCAGTCTTTCATGACCAAGTTTGGATTAATCCCTCTCACTAGTGATGACATTGTGGACAAGCTGCAGTACTCCGGGACTGCATGTGTGAGGAGTTCTGCCCCGAGAGCTCCTTGGAGTTCACTCTGATGTGCGGTGCAACGAAGACCAGACTCCACGCATCACCTCTTGAGACCTCATCTCCAGCAGCCCCCGGGTCATTCCAGTGACATCCCGGAATCGAGATAACGACCCCATTGACTACGTGTACCAGGACGTCATCCTCATCGTCAAGCTGCGAAAGGGCCAGGAGCTGAGACTCCATGCCTGTGCCAAGAAGGGCTTTGGCAAGGAACACGCTAAGTGGAACCCGCCTGCAGGGGTGGCTTTTGAATATGATCCCGACAATGCCCCGAGGTACACAGTGTACTCCAAGCCAGAGGAGTGGCCAAAGAGCAAGTACTCAGAGCTGGATGAAGATGAGTCCCAGACTCCGTACGACCCCAATGGCAAACCGGAGAGGTTTTACTACAACGTGGAGCCCTGTGGCTCTCTGCACCCTGAAACCATCGTCCTCTCAGCCCTCTCTGGGCTGAAGAAGAAGCTGAGTGATTTACAGACCCAGTTGAGCCACGAGATCCTGAGTGATGTCCTCACCATAAATTAACTGAAGCTCATCCGCCCAAGCGGAAAAGGATCCGAGCAGCAGCTGTGTGCACGTCTCCTGAGACCCTCCTAGTTCCTGAAGTTCTGACAGCTGTAATTAAACATCTTGGCAAGCCATCAGCACCAACTAGAGAGGTAGCAGAGTGGAAGGGTGCCCCTCCCAGTCTTGCTTGGTCCCAGGTAGATTACGAGGGGTGCCCCTGGTTTTGAGGCAGGACAGTTCTTCCTTGTGCATGCTGCATCCCTGGCTCTTCCTGCTAATGGCCACGTGTCCCCAGAACTCAGACCTCCCTTCCCCCCCTGGTCTGTTTGTAGAGGTCATACTGCTTCCTTGTTGAAACCACTGAGCTAGACCCTTCTTTTTTGGTCATTTCAGCTCTTGACTTACTTTCTGTATGACAGTTAGCATTTTCACAGTTGTACCTTAGGTTTCTGCTGTTAGGATTGAGTGTTTGAAGTCTCATTCAGGTCGCCTACAAACCCAGCTCCTGCCCACGGTCAGTCTACGCTTGGCTCAAATTTCCAAGCATCTTTAGACCTTGGCTGTCCCTCCCCCACCACACCCCCAAATAAACCCTATATTTCATTATCTCTCTAAAAAAGAAAAAAAAGATAAGAGGGATTTGATGTTGGGCCCCATTGGCTGGTATACACACATTGTGTGAGAGACTATTATATTCTTAGTACCTGCCACTCTTACCTAATTCTGAAAAAAGTGGATCATATTGTCCACCTCTGGTATTTGTTTAAGACATCTGATCCATAGGCTGGGAACAGTTATGAGTCTTGGTATTAGAACTCTTCTTAAAATAATGTTAGTAACATCTGAATCAGTTGGCTTAAGCATCAACAGTATAATGCAAGGTCTAAAACCAGAGTGCATACCAATTGGATAAGTTATTTAACTTCTATGTGCCTCAATTTCCTCTTTAGGAAAATGGGTATGATACTAATAGTATATACCTCATAAGGTTGTATTAAAAATATAATGGATTACTTAACCATTAATAAGAGTGATCAATAAGCATTGTCTATTATTATAACTATTAAAAGACAATTACAAAATAATTGTAATTATGTGAGATAGTGGATATGTTAACTAACCTTACTGAAGGAACCATTTTACAATATGTATGTGTATCAAATCACCAAAAGTTATACATCTTAACTTTACACAATATGTCAATTCTCAAGAAAGCTGGGGTGGAGGGAGGCAAATACTCTAAAATACCACCTTCTGAACTGAAAGAAAAAAAAAGTTATATTTTTCTAGCATGATGGGATCTGTATTAGTCAAGACTCTTAAAGATGCAAATGACAGAGACCCAGTTCAAATGAGCTTAAGCCAAAAGGAGGACTTTCTTGACGTGTCTCTCTGAAAAGCCCAGGGTTATGGATACCAGCATCAATACAGCTGGTTTCAGAGGCAAAAAGTGACACCACAGGACTTGGCTTTTTATTTAATCTTTCAGTTCTGCTTTCTTCTTTGTTAATTTTATTCTTACACAGGCTCCTCTTGTAGAAACGATATTGCTATTGACAATTTCAGACTTGCATTCCCACAAGTTAATCATGGTAGAGAGATCTAGCAAAAATTTCAACACTGATTCTCATTGGTCCAAAGTAAATCAAATGCTTATTCCTAACCCAACCACTGTCGTTCTGTTTGGCTAGGCCTGGATTGTGTGCCTACCACTGAGTAGTAGGGCCTTTCCACAAAGACAAATTAAGGTGTGGTGTCCAACAGAAAAGCAACCAGAGGCAGAGAGGGACAGATTCAGGTTTGGGGGAGCCTAAAGCTTTATTGTTTTGGGCCTTTGCTTAATAAAAATAATACAAAATTACCAATTTAAAAATAAGGATTAAACTGAATATTACTAAGAATGAAAAAATAAATTACATCAAATTATTGGAATGTTGGTGATTTGGTTCTTTTCTTTAAGTCTGTTTAGGCAATTTACCAGAAATACTTATATTTAAATGCTTCTTGATAGTATGCCCTAGCTGGTTTGGCTCAGTGGATAGAGCGTTGGCCTGCATACTAAAGGGTCCCAAGTTCAAATCTAGTCAAGGGTAGGTACCTTGGATGCAGGCTCTTCCCCAGCCCAGGCCCTATTCAGGGCTCGTGAAAGGAGGCAACCAAAAGATGTGTTTCTCTCAAATCAATGTTTCTCTCTGTCTTTCCCTCTCTTTTCCACTCTCCCTAAAAAAATCAATGGAGAAATATCCTTGGGGGAGGATAAATAAATAAATCACTTCTTGATTGTAATGTGGCTTCCTCTCCCCATCTAGAAAGGTCCATAATTTCTAGACCTTCCCAGAATTTACAGGGACCCATGCAAGTGAAGGGCTCTGAAGCTTAAAACTTTGTTAGCTTCACAATAAATTCACCTCTGGACATAGGACAAACAAAAACAACAGATGTCTATTTCTTAATAGCAGTTTTTTGTTTTGTTTTAAAGAATGGTGATCTGGACATATATCCAAATAACTCTGCTCAGGCCACCACGTCTGGGGAACCTTGAGTCTTGGCAGAACAACTGATCATCATTTTGTACTTTGTGGCACTGGCCAAACCCAGCTGGATTTTTGCTACACTGATTTTAACAGCTCTGCACTCACGTAATTCAGTGCTTTAAAAGGCCATGTTTTATTTGGCACTGATGCTTTCAACAAATTTACAGGGACCGTTGGCCTGAGGAGTCAAAAGCTGAACCTGTTCTGCCTCAGCTCCTGGTCATGTCCTAATTTCTTCCTGCTTCTTCTTGTCTACTTTTTCTTCCACCCTTTACTTCTCTTCTTTCTCCTTCTCTTCCTCCACTTTTTCTTCTTCCCTTTCTTCTTCCCCCTTGATTGTTTTGACAGATCTTTCAGTTCAGACAGTACATCACACATGAGGCCTAAATTATGAGCAAATTCCACTGACGTCAGGCCATTTGTACATCCAGTGAACTTGGCTCAGTTTTTGGCATTTGAGCTGTGTCCATTGGAGACGCAGACAAGTGCCTTCAGGGCAACAGAGGCATTCCAGATGGTGGTGTTCAGATAGGCTCCCCAGCACACTGCCTCCCATCTGGGCCAGCACTCTGAATGCCATAGGCCACTCTCAGCACATCCCCATAGCTGCTGTTGACTCTTGGAAGCAGCGCAGCAAACATACTGTGACTTATCAGGGGAAACCTGCAGATGATTAACTCTGAGCCCATTATATGCTGCATTTCCATCTAAGCGGACTCCAGGCTGTGGGTAAAGGAGGGTAGGAGAGAGGGCAGACACAGTGGAACACCAGGAGTTTGGCAGCAATTATAAATGCTCTCCCCAGCAAAGGAGACATATCAGTAGGAGAAACAAAACATTTGAGATATACAAACTTGGGTTCAGGTGCCTGCTATGTCACTCATTACCTGTGTGAACTTGAAAGACTGTGGTGGTTATCTGTCAAATGTTCTTTCCCACACTGCTACTTCTGGAAACAGCAGCCGCTTTCCTTTGGGGCGCTGCTTTCCTACTCCATAAGGCTCAGAGCTCTGTACTTCTAACCCCAGCCCCTCCTCTCTCCTATCCCTCAGCGATAGGACCCAGCAGGGCCAATGACAGTGTCCCAGTGTCACTATGAATGTTAATATACCTTACAACTCCAAAATGAGGGAGGAAGGAAAACAGCTACCACTCTAGCTAGGAGAAATGGAGACATCTAAAATTAAACGGTTTGCCTCCACTTCCCTGAACCATTGCCACAGCTACCCAGATTTATGGAGGCAATGTGGGATTACATATATGTGAATTTTCCTGGCAGATTATTCTTTCAAGGATTAAAGGACCTTTTTTTTCTTGTTTAAACATATTATTCACAGACTTTTCTGAAATGTTTAACACACTTCCCTTACTTTATGAAAGATACCACATTTAACCTCTTCTGGATGGCAAGGAGTCATCAGAATGAATAGTTCATTCTGTGTGATAACATAGTTTGGGATTTTTTTTTTTAAGTTTGTCCCACTCTGCACTTCCTAGCTCCTTCCTGCTCACTCAAGCACCACAGGGCCAGCTCCCCACAAGAATGAGCTTCATTCATAGCCAAAGCTCTGATTTTCTTCCTGTCTTACATCTCCCTTCCTGATGTGTTCTTGCATTCCTCTGGCTCTTGAACTTCTGTTTGCTTCCTGCTGTTAGTCCAGCATTTTCCCCCCTTAGATCTCACCTGTGATCCAGCTGCTCTGTAACTGACCTTTGGTCCTCTTCCTCATATGCCATTCTGTCTTTGCCCTTGGGCCCTGTTCTGCCTCCAGCTGGCACTTGTACTGAGCCAGGCTAGGGTCCCATGACAAGGGATCAGATGCTAGTGTTCCTGTTGCCTTTCACATGGTTAAATGGCCTGAGATCATTTACTTCAGGGACAAACAACCTTACACACCACCCCTAGCCCTTAGAGTAAGACAAAATATCTGGGTGTGGAAGAAGGGTTACAGCAGATATTCATACTGCGGCAGGGGGCACATTGTAATTGGGCAGTTCAGATATCAGTTCTCTGGGGAGTGTCAGTTACCATGGTTAATTGGGTTATAGATGTTTTGTTGGAATGGTTACATTTCCAAACCTGACAGCTAGGTTCAATTGCTGGTCCCTGTATTGCCCAGGCCCAGCTTCCTCTTTCTCTCTCTCTGCTGACTCATGAGTACAAGCTCACCTAGTTTATACCAGTAACATCCTCTTTCTGCTTCTACAGACACAGCTCTTCATCTCCATAAAAAGTCATAAAGATGAGTTAGTAAAACATAAAAATGTATGTATATACATGTGGAAATGGATCTTACCCTTTGTAAGGGTTAAAGGCAGCTGACATGCTAAAAATATTCTGAAGGAATGGATGCTCTTGGGTAAGCTATAGGAAACATTGCAAAAGACAAAACATGCAAAATTTAATGTACAAACATCTCTGTTCCACTTTAAGAACTTCAGAGAATCCTGACCCACAACATGCTCTCAACAACCCTCTGAGAAGCTGCTTCTTGCCTGCTTCACATGGAGCTGGTCCATCTGCCTGTCTAGCCACAAAGCACAGGGGAGCCCAGCCTGGAGGCCCACCTTCAATATGCACGCAGAAGCTTCCTCCTCTCTTCCCACCCCTCCTGCCCAATTCTGCTCCCCCTTGCTTTGCAGTCCCATGTACACTTGAATGCAGTGATCCTCAAACCTGGCCCCTTGTCAGAATCATCCAGAGAGCAGTTTAAAAATTCTGATGTCCAGGCCCAATACAACCAATTAAATCAGAATTATGGGTGGGGGCCCAAACATGAAATTTCCCCTTAACATTTTATCGAGAAAAACTGCAAACATGCAATTTGCAATACACATATATCCATCACCTAGATCATCCTTGTGGCATTTTATTCTACATGTCTATTCATCTTCTAGCATTTTATTAACATTCCTCTAAACATCCATTAACCCATTCCATTTTTTATACATTTTAAAGTAAATTAATTATTAGGGCTTATAGAGAGGGGAGAATGGAGAATTAGTGCTGAATGGCCACAGTTTCTGTTTGGGGTGATGAAAAGGGTTCAGAAATAGATAGTGGTGATGGTTGCACAGTATTGTGAATGCAATTAATGCCACTAACTTGTACACTTAAAATGATTATAAAGGTAAATTTTATCACACAGACATTATATATGCATATAGTACATATGTGTATTTTTAAATCATAATTTCTTAAAACAGTAAATTGCAATTAATGATATATTATTTCCTGAACTTAGTGTGTATGTATTTCATTATTATTTCTTTTTAAAGATATGCTTTTATTGATTTTTTTAGAGAAAGAGGATGGGAGAAGGATAGAGAGATAGAAACATCGATGAGCCCCCTATTGGGGATGGAGCCACAAACTGAGCATGTGCCCTGATCAGGAATGGAACCGGTGACCTCAACCATACCAGCCTGACTCATTATTCTTTATACTGTACACATATATTATAGATATTGCTGAATAGAAAGATGTTTTAAATATGCTTTTATTGATTTTTAAAGAAAGAGGAAGGGAGAGGGATAGAGAGATAGAAACATCGATGAGAGAGAACATCATTGATCAGCTGCCTCCTCCACGGCCCATGGCCCCTACTGGGGATTGAGCGTGCAAACAAGGTACATGCCCTTGACCAGAATCGAACCTGGGATCCTTCAGTCCGCAGGCCAATGCTCTATCCACTGAGCCAAACTGGCTAGGGCATTAAAAGAATGAGTAGTATTTTTTTACTTGCAGGAACATTTTATTCCAGTTCTATCAGGACCACCTACTCTTTCTCCTTTACCTACAGAAATTTTACCTTTCTTAAGGAATCAACATAACTTCCCTACTTCTAAGGAGTCTCTGTCTGGCTACTGCAGCCACCATTAACCTCTTCTTTTGAATTTGCTTAATATCTTTGCCATTCTTCCTAGACCAAGTTAAATACTGTCTTATTTCATAGCCCTTTTCATTTCAGATAGAGAGATAGCCTGCTTGCACTCTCTCAGACCCATCCTCACCCTTCCCAGGCTCAGCTCTCACAGGCTCTCTTGTTCTTTGGCTCTTGGTACATTAAAGCAATGGGAAGCACCATCAAAGACTGAAAGCAGAGGAAGGGAGAAGCCAGGGTATTTCTCACTCTTTCTTTCCCTGCTTCCTGTGGAATCTGGCAGGGGCCCACTGGACAGCCTCTCCCTTCCTGGCCCCAGGTCTCCCTTGGGCAGTTCCCCTCGTGGTTCTAGCTTCCGCTGCCTGTCAGTTCAGGCTTCTGGGCTCTGGTAGCACTATCTTCTTCCAGTGTCACCATGAAACAAGGGGAGTGACCTCCTAATTTTGCTAAATCTATGGGTTTCTTCATCATTCTTTATTTGGCTTCTTCACTCTTCCATTCATCTATGTGACTAATCCTCTGTAAAAATAAAATGTCCTGTTCTCTGAAAGACCCATTTATTTTCCTGGCTACATCCCAACTGATACAATGTATAGTGGAAAGAGCACAAGCCTGGAAGCTTAACCGTGCTAAGTTTGAGTCCTGTTACTTACTCTATGAATTTGGACAAGTGACTAAACCCCATTCTATAAACCGGGGGCTATACCACCTACATCATTGGATTACTATGAATGTTAAATGGCAAACTCTATGGATAGCTCCTATACCATAAGTAGGACTCAATCAGTGGTAGCTACTATTGTTTATTTATAAACCCCTTGACAGCCATATTATTATTCTCTTTGTGTCCTAGTGCTTTGTTTGTTTTGTTAATACTCACCAGATTTCCACCCCCCCCTGGTTGATTTTTTAGAGTGGATGGTGGGAGCGGGGAGACAGAAACATTGATGTGAGAAAGATCCATCAATTGGTTCACTTCTGCATGGGCCCCCACTGGGGCAGGGATCGAACCTTTGACCCAGGTATGTGCCCATGACCAGGAATTGAACCCGCAACCCTTTGCTGTTCGGGGTGATGCTCTAACCATTTAGCACACGGTCCTAGTGCTTTTTATAAAGGTCATATTCCTGCCTCTTAAGTTTTACTTCATCAGCAACTTATTGAGCACCTGCTTTGTACTTGCTATTGTGCTGGGCACTAATTCTAGAAAACACAACACAAATAAAGCCCTTGCTTTCAATGAACTTACAGTTTAACAGGAGTGAGAGACATGACACAAGTCTGCAGAAAGGCATTCTGACAAACACACCAAACATACACAAGTGACACTGATGGGTACATGGCTGAAGGAATGAGGGACTAGCTGTCTAGGAACAGCAGGCACAGCTTCTGAGGAGTGGGAACTCTGCTGGCTCTGAAGGAAGAGAAGACTTCCCACAAGCAAAGGATACAGGGAAGGAGAGTTCAGCCAGAGGAAATGGGATGCACTTTGCACTTTCTATTTCGTTCTGCCTAGAATTATCTTCACCCAGATTTTTGTATGGCTCACTTTATCATCTCTTTCAAATATTTCTTTGTTTATGTGTCCCCTTTTCAGTAAGGGATCCCTTACTGAAAAGGGGACACATAAACATTGGAACATAAAACATTGGACACATCTCCTCCTCATATCTTAAAATGCCTTTTCCAGAAGGGGACACATAAACATTGGACACACAAAACATTGGAACATCTCCTCCTCATATCTCAGGTATCAAATAAAATGCCTTTTCCAGAAATGCCTTATCTCACCCTCCCAACCTAAAACAGCTATTCTGATGCTAGTTATGACTTATAATATCATCATGTTTTATTTTATTCATACTACTCATTATTATCTAAAGTTATTCTAGTTATTTACTTGTTTATTGTTTGTCCCTTCCCTTCTCCATTAGAATGTAGGCTTCATTAAGACCAGAGATCTTTACACATAGTAGGCATTCAATAAATATTTGTCAAATGAATGTAAAAGCTGTGCTAAAGGCTTCACATGGATTGATTCACATACTATTCACAGCAACCCCCATTAAATAGCATTATCAGACTCTTCTTTTCTCAAGTGACAAAACTAAGGTTTAAAGAGCTTACACAGCTAGATAGAGGCAGAACCCAGATTTAAACACAAGCAGTTTGATTCCAGAACTCATTTTGAGTTAGTTTATTCAACTGTAGGACTTCTCAGAGCCTCAGAATCTGCACATACAACATTTCCTGTAAGAGTAGGAAAGCATATACAACATTACCCAAATTTGCCTGGCCAGCGTGGCTTAGTGGTTGAGCATCAACCTATGAACCAGAATGCCATGGTTTGACTCCCAGTCAGGGCATATGCCCAGGTTGTGGGCTCAATCCCCAGTGTGGGGCATGCAGGAGGCAGCCAATCAATGATTCTCATCATTGATGTTTCTATCTCTCTTCCTCTCCCTTCCTAACTGAAATCAATAAAAATATATTAAAAATAATAAAAATTAAAACATCACCCAAACTTACTTGACCACAGAATTCTCTTTGTGGTGTGTGTGTGTAATATTCCTAGAGTTGTTTAGAAAAAATTTGGACATCTGCCATATACTTCCTAGCTCATTTGACTGGGAAGTTGGTAGAGCTTCATTAACAAGTCAATAACATAATTTCATTGTAATCCCATGTGGTACAATATACTTAAGAGACATGGTGGGATGAAGGAGTAGGTGTTGTCTCAATGGGAAAGCAAATGCAGCAAAAGCAGTAGAGGAGGAAAAGTATCTAAGTGAGAGACAAAGAAAAAAAAAAGGTAGTCATAGGAAGAGGAAGGTGCAAAGATCAAAATCTGTGACTGCTCAGGATGTGGGCCTGAGTAAGTAAAGGAGCAGAAAATTAAGTTTGGTCTGTGACACACAGGAGCACACAGAACCTCAATGGATGAGTAGACATTGGTATTGTTTACTCAACATCTGTTCTCTTTCTTCCTCTTTCAAATAGAATCCCACATTTTCCCCTTGTAATTTACTTCTTTCACTCAGTCCTGTGCTTCCTTAACCCAGTCACTGTCCTTGCCAGTGAATGTTGTAGAAACGAATAGGTCACCTTATGCAATTCTGGTTAGTGAGACATAAAGTCAAGTCTGCTTGGGGACTTCTTGGAAAGGTTTGCCTCTTCATGATAAAGAAACACATGAGAAGAGGTGTTGTTGTCTATATGTGATGTCAGGGACTGGACAAAGCTAACATTAATAATGAGAATGGCGGAGCCGAAAAATTGAATATTCTCTCTTTAGTTTTCTTTTGTGCTTAAAAAAATAAGATATCTTGGGAGGCATATTAAAGCGATTAAATTTTAGATAAGGAAAAAAGTCACCCATTTCCAGGAAATAGCATTATCCTGTTTCAGAATTTCAGCTATGAGTCCCTATCTCAGGTGACGGTCAGTTGACTGTTTCAGGAATGAAGGACTGAGTCTCCATTACGCATGTAGCTTGCACAAAATATTGCAAAAGAGATGAATCAGTGCCAGCACAAGGGTGCTGCCTCAATTGGTGTAAGTGGGGCTTGTACTGGAAACGACATGAGGGGCATAACTGTCAGATCAATGATGTAATAATACTCGAGTAAAGATCCCCAAACTACTGCAGCTGAGGATTTTAAAGATTCTTCTCATTTCTAAATTAGGTTCTTATTTCTTGGATGCCCAGCTACATCCAAGTGGGAATCTTGTAAAATTCCCACTTGAAACCTGCCATGTCTGCCATCTCTCCACATGAAGCTAGGTGCCTACATTCTTGCTTAGAGCTTTAGATATGTCTCAGAGAAGAGGCAGACCCTGTCAGAGTCGCCTCTTGAATTGTTAGTTTCTCTGGCAGAATGGAGATTCAATAAAAATAGAACAGGAGGTTCTCCTTGGTTAGATAATACTGTCTACATGCTCCCTTTATGGCAATCAGACTGCCATTGTCTTCGGAGTCTGATTTCAACAGATTTTTAGATGCTTTAAAGAGCAGACGTGAGCACTCCTACTCCTCACTCCATGAACTTGTCCAAGGCCACACAGTTAGTAAGTGGAAGAATAAGAATTAAAACCCAAGTTGTCTAACTCCCAAAATTTTGCATATAATCATTATGCTAAATGAGACCTGTCAAAGTTTGTACCAAGTGCCAGGCTGGTGTGGCTCAGCCATTGAGCATTGACCTATGAAGCAGGAGGTCACAGTTCAATTCCCAGTCAGGACACATGCTGGGGTTGCGGCTCGATCCCCAGTGTAGGGTGTGCAGGAGGCAGTCAATCAATGATTCTCTCTCATCATTGATGTCTCCATCTCTCTCCCCCTCTCCCTTCCTCTCTGAAATCAATAAAAAATATTTTTTTAAAAGTTTGTGCCAAGTAACTTTATGCATGAGAAAATCTTGTCAAGTCAGGAAAAAGTAGTGAGACTAATCTTCACCCCAAACTGTGGGCACAGTTATCATTTATATCCCTCCTACTGAAGAGGACCCAGTAGGATGGAGAACCCATGAACCCCTAAACTTTGACTAGAGAGGTAATCTCAGTTACTATAATGGATATGGTTTCCCAAAACTGGACACTTGGGCAAAGCTGCCTTGGGCAATGAACAGGCTGGGCAATTTATCATCACTGAGGCATTTGTTTGAGATAAGAGAATAGAAATTGTTTCATATTCTCTTCCTTGACTTGGTACATTCATTGGACAAGGAACTCTGTGCCAGGCTTTCTAGCTCCCTTTGTACCTTCAAAGGCATGAAAAAATGATAGTTACAGAACCTTGTTTGTATATTATATATACAAAATATATAATGATATTATATGTATTTAAAATTTTATTACATTATATATAATTTTATATTTTATATATATTATATTTGTTATATGTAAAATTATTGTTCATTTTATAACATAATTTTATATTTTATAATTATACTAGAGGCCTAATGCATGAAATTCATGCAAGAGTAGGTCTTCCTTCCCCCGGCTGCTGGCACCAGCTTCCCTCTGGCACGTGGGACCTGGGCTTCCCTTGTAGCCCTGGCTTCATCCAGAAGGTCATCCGGAAAGGATGTCCGGTCTAGTTAGCATATTATGCTTTTATTATTATAGATTTATACATTATAACTATAATTATATTTATATAGAATAATCAATTTATAGTTTATTGTTTTATATATAATTATTATTATCTTATAAATTTATAATCTATAAAATGCTTGCAATATGACCCTTTTTTGCAGGGAGGAATGGGAAACCATGCTGATAATCTTGGAGTAGCCATATTTGGACAGGTTCTAAAAATGCCTGTTGGTGATGCAACAGATGAGGTGGTGATGAAGTTTAAATAAATAAATTTGGAGAGGCAAGACAAGAAGCTGTAGCTATTGGTCTAAAGCAGAGAGAGCAAAAGAACACAGCCTGCATTGAGTGCTAATTGCATTTTCACTGAAAGCAGGGATAAAGATTGTCAGCATTTCTCATCAATTACTTGTGGGCTCAACAGAAGAGAGTTAACCTGGAGCCATTTCAAATTTCACTCAAGAGTCATGCTCAGTAAGGTGAAGTGACCCTAACAGAGTGTTGGTTTATCTGATTCCCACTGCTGTGGGAGGAAACATGAGCAACAAGCTAGAGGTAAATGTTTTACCCACAAGACAGGCAGTTCAATGAGGGTCCCTCCAAAGTACCCAGGATACCACCCAGGAGAAGACTAGTCAGCTTTGAACATCTGCCAGAAAGAGATAGCTTCAAACATTTGCCACAGATGGAGGAGACTCATGGCAAGGTACCTCAATGCCATTCAGGTAAGATATTTCCTGCCCTTAACTTCTTATTCATCTCTCTGTTTTAAGCCTGCAGGATCGAGAGGCAGCCTCTTATTGATTGGGAAAGGAGGAGTAGAAATACCAAGTGGGAAAATAGAAATGAAGCTAACTAAGTCTCCCAGTCAATACACTTTTTCAAGGGGAGAAACTTTAACTTTGTTTTATTAAATATATTTTTATTGATTTCAGAGAGGAAGGGAGAGAGAGTGAGAGATAGAAACATCAAGATGAGAGAGAATCATTGATCAGCTGCCTCCTGCATGCCCCACACTTGAGATCAAGCTTGCAACCCGGGTATGTGCCCTGACCCGGAATCGAACTGTGACCTCCTGATTCATAGGTTGACGCTCAACCACTGACCCATGCTGGCTGGGTGAGAAGCTTTAACTTTAGATGAAATTTGGAATTTTGACTTATACATTTAAATTACTGGACATTTTGATTAATGAAATAAGCTGATTCATGCAACTAAATGTCATCAGATGACTTTTATTATCTAGGAGTGTCTCGGAGGGAAGGACCAGTTTCTCAGTATGAGCAATGAGGATGAAAGGAAAAATTGTTTTTGAATGCACTCTGTGAGTTCACTGACTCAAAGTGCCTGCGATAGTGTTTTGAATTGCACTTTTCTGTTATTTGCAACTGAAAGGGTTCTAATACCACTTCAAATATTCCATGGGTGGATTAAACAACAATTTATACAAAAAATGAATTCTTACTTTAAATTCTAGCTCTCTCAGCTTACTGGAAAGGACATTTAATAGTCAGAAGAGCCCTAGCTTGTTGGCTCAGTGGATAGAGCACTGGCCTGCGGATTGAGGAGTCCCGTGTTCGATTCCGGTCAAGGGCACATGCCTGGGTTGTGGGCTCGATCCCCAGGTGAGGCATGCAAGGGGCAGCCGATCAATGATTCTCTCTCATCATTGATGATTCTACCTTTCTCTTCTTCTCCCTTCCTCTCTGAAGTAAAAAGAAAAAAAAAGAACTTTTATTTTAAAAAATAGAAGAAATGTATCTAAATGTTGGGAAGGGCTTGCTAAGGGAAATTTGTCAGGGAGTTTTGTAGGGAATCACACATGAGATTGTATGCTGATGTTCTAAAGGAAAAGTTAAACATCGGTCTTCTTCCTCTCCTTACAGAGGAATCCAGCCACAAGCTGTATCCCTGTTCACTGAGCCATGAAACCAATGCTTCCCTATGCATTTGGATTCCTGGGATACTTCTTGATGGTAATTTCCAACTCATAATTTCATACATCTATTTTTTCTGCATTTTGAACATAACTTAAAATTTGTTTTTTGCATTTATAATTAAACAGTTGACTAGCTTAAGTCCAATGAGAATTTAATTGAGGCCAAATATTTGCTGCTTTTAGCATAGCTAATAATTTCCATCTTTGTCTCACTTGAATAATCATAAGTATTAGCATTTTCTTTTTCTGCTTTCCACACATTTTTATAAAGTAGGCTCACACAAAATATTCACATCATTCCATAAACCAGCAGTTTTGTTTTTGTTTTTTTCAGATAATAAGACAATCCAGACACAACTGAAACAATGATTGACAATGACTTCCTGGAAAGTGTGGAGTAGATTTGTGTGTGTGTGTGTGTGTGTGTGTGTGTGTGTGTGTGTGTGTGTGGAGTAGATTTGTAAGTTTGATGTATTCAACTTGATGTTTAAGATGAGTGCTTTCTCATTTTAATTCTACTTCTATTATGTCTAAACTATCTGAAATATCTAGATTCAAGCCTTTCAGGTCCCAACACACAGATGGAAATATTTGGGGCAAACACAGTTTTGATCCACTCTTTGTCATGTGCTAGAGGTTACAGGAGAGAATAAGATAATTGGAGGTTATGTTTTCCTTCAAACAACCTTTTTTTTGAAGTATTTGTTAAGACATTGGATGAGATTTCAAATGTGACAACTTAAAGTTT
Organism: Corynorhinus townsendii; assembly: GCA_026230045.1. NCBI lineage: Eukaryota > Metazoa > Chordata > Mammalia > Chiroptera > Vespertilionidae > Corynorhinus > Corynorhinus townsendii. The sequence goes on along the minus strand of JAPDVU010000008.1, from coordinate 33,845,575 downwards.
AAAAACAATCTAAGAAAAATAAATTGGAGACGACTGACATAGCCTTATCAACACTCCACATGTATCCACTAGTGGTATGTTTCTAATTTGTATCAAAAGCTTTCATCATTAAAATAGAGTTATAATAAGAAATGACAAAATTGAAAAGCATAGAAGCTAAGAACACAACTTCTACTTGAATTCTAACTCTGCCATTTGTTACTGTGTGATCTTGGGAAAGTTACTTGGCTCAATATATCTCAGTTGCCTCCTAGGTAAAAAGGGGGGGGGGGGGGGAATATCTCCTCACCACCGGCTTTCAGAATTAGTTCTGAGATTTTTTTTTTAAAGGAGAAGATACCTGGTGGTCAAAATATCACCTGCTAAACTTCTAAAAGCTAGGACTGAACATGTGGCTTAGTTGTATGGCAACAATAGGTTTCCTAATATGGAACACTAGTCAGACATTAGGTAGTGTTGAACCTGCTGGTTTCCCAGTACAGAGCCTGCCCCTATGAATCGTGTGCTGTGGGAAGCAGGATATAATGCATGCTCTCTGTGGATCCCAAGTTAAAAGAGCTTAGGAAGGCATTTAAAATTTTTTCTCCCCAGTATGTCAAGAAGAAAAGTCACTCCTCTTTCTCTGGGGAGGAGTAAGAGGGATTGACAGAAAGTGGACAAGAGTATTACATTAGTGAAGCTTCTACAGGGAAAACATTGGAGTCAGGGGAAAGTTTTACCCCTTAACATTTCCTACACTTTTGCTTTCTTAGTCTATTGGCACTGACCATTTAGCCTATACTCTACCAGGCTATGACTATTCTCTTGTAGGGAAGAGATCAGCAGACTCTCAGCATAGTCCTATTCTCAATATCCCTATCCTAGCATTGGGATATTCCCCCAATGCTATTCATGCTCCTCTGTGGGTCCTCCTAGTGTACTCCAGGTCAGTAGTGTTACTCTTGTCCTCAGAATGCTTTGAAATAGGCCAGATGAGTATATTTAGTAAGTTAATTTGGAGACAACATTGTACCCTAGGCTGAAAATCAAGTTCTTATTTTATTTTCCAACCCAAATTATGTATAGCCAATTTGTCTAATTACATATTAATTACCTGCTGAGAAGCAGGTACCAAAGAGGAACCAGACACGTGTGAGGTTTATTGGGTGAGGGATACGCATAAGGCAAGGAGAATCTTCAAACCATGGTCTGACATCTGTGCAAAAAGAGGAAGAAGGGAGTAAGACTGGATAGGAAGAATCTTAGACTGTAGTGCAGTTCTTAGAAAGTTCCTGGCTGAGGGGGAAGTCCTTGAGCCAGAGTCACTTGTTGGAGGAGTTTTATGGATTGGGCCTGCTCTAGTACCTAACCATTCTCAGTCATTAGCTAGGAGCAGCTGGCGGGAAAGGTGGCCTCAGTGTGAACATGGTGCTAGATCCAGATGTTGTCTGTCAATTATGATCCCAAAGACAAATGTTTGAGCAGTGCATTTATGGCTACAACATGTATAGAGTTCATTAAAGGTCCCACAATGTTATCAATAGACAAAGGTACTCCAATAAATATAAAAATATACTAGCAATAAAATACTTAAGCCCTAGCCTGTTTGGCTCAGTGGATAGGGCGACGGTCTGCGGACCAAAGGGTTCCAGGTTCGATTCAGGTCAAGGGCACATATCTCAGTTGCAGGCTCCTCCCTGGCCCAGGCCCCGATCAGGGCTTATTCAGGAGGCAACCAATCGATGTGTTTCTCTAACATCGATATTTCTCTCTGTCTTTCCCTCTCTCTTCCACTCTCCCTAAAAAAAAAAAAAAAAAAAAAATTAATGGAAAAATGTCTTAGGTAAGGATTAACAAAAAACAAAAGAAACAAACAAAGATACTTCACATGTCATGATTAAAAATTAGATCCCAGATTTCAGGTTCAATTCCTGGTCAGGGCAACCAATGAATGCATAAATAAGTAGAACAACAAATTGATGTTTCTCTCTAAAACAAATATAAATGAATAAATAAATAAAAGGAGAGAAAGCTAATCCCTAGATCATAATACAGTTACCACAGGAAAATTAAACTTCCAGATCATACCATTTGGTAACAACAAAGACTGTATCAAATATATCAGAATTAAGGTGGAGATAATCCGAGTTTTTGTCTCACCAAGATTCATTAGTTCATATCTCAAATAATTTTTTAACACCTACTATGTTCCAGTAGGTATTCTAGCTGTGAATTAAATAAACAAAAGTAGTCCTTACCTTCATGGAGCAAAACTACACACTAACAGGGAAGATTTTCTTTAAATGGGATAAATAATAAAATGATAAGAGAAAAAAAATAAAAAGAAGTTCTGACACAGTGAGTGGATTCGAATTTTAGCTACGATAATCAGGGAAGGCAATTTTGAATCAAAACCTAGAAGATGTTAAAGAGTAAGGTAGGAAGATATTTAGGAAGGGAACGATCATTTAGGGTAGAGGAAATGACAAATGCAAAGGCTAAAGGCAGGAGTGTTCCTAGAGTGTTTAACAAACAGCAAAGGAGGCCGTGTGGCTGGAGTAGAGTGAGCAAGGTGGGAAATAATAAGGGATGAGGTCAGAGGGACATGCCATGTGGAGCCTTGTTAGCATTCGCTCTGGTGAGCTGGGAAGTCAGTGGAGGGTTCAGAGGAGATTATCAACTGGAACTAAGATCACCTTGGATGCTGTGTTGAGAAGAGACTGAAAGGGGTTAAATACAGAAGCAGGACGGTCTTTTAGAAAGCTATTGCAATGATCTAGGGAAGAGATTATTGTGGCTTGGACCAAGGCAATAGCAGTGAGAGGTTGTGTTTCTGTATATAGTTTGATGGTAGTCACTTCCAATTTTTGGAGTTGAGAAGTTGTGAGCTTAAAACTCAATTGGGAGAAATCATCCATCAAAAAGTTAATCTTTCACTTCCAATCTGAGAGGAAGAGCCACCTCTGCATATAGTCTCCCTTCTGAGGGAGTGGCATCTGTGACACTCCTGGTTTCTAAAAACGTTTAAAAATCTTCACATGATGGCAGCCCTGGTCAAAAGGCTTTACTTGAAGGACCTTTCCTTTCTGTCTAACATCTTCAAAATGTCTCAATTTCCCTTTCCCATTGAGCCCCATGTTTCTAGCATCCCTTGCTGAAATGAGTGGGGCTCTGTCTAGTTAATTAACCTTCAAGATATCTTATGAACAGTTCGTCAATTCTGAGCCACAGGGGTTGTTCCCTTTACCTCTTGCCATGGGTAAGACACCTGTCTCCTATGGATGACTTCTGCTTCCTACAGTTGCTTCAACAGGATCTATCACCCTCAGCAAAGACCTGAATTAAAGCTGCTTTTGAACCTGCACCCCTATGGGCCTGGTCAGTTTCTGTTACCTATGTTCCACTGCTATTTTTCAGAAAGACTCATCTCAGTATAGAACAGTTCAACCTGTTTTTTAGATTGTTCCCTTTCTTTCTCTATCTATGGTAAGGCTACTACTGTTTGATGGATTCAAGTATCAGCTTTCTTTTGCTTCCTCACACACTTTTTCTTTGTCGCTTCTTTTGTTTTCCGGCCCAGGCATGCATTTTTCTTACATACCCCTCTAAGTTTTGCTTTATGGGGGTCTCCCATAGTGAGACATATGAAATCTATGCATTCTATCTTTGCCAAAAGCAAAGAAATTCTCACCTTCATTTTTCACAGCTGCATAATATTCTCAGGAGAGAGTCTCATAGTAGATCAGAATCCATCCCAGTCCTGGACTTGACTTACTGCCTTGCAGGAGCAGGATCTTTACCACTCTGCTGCTGGTCTCCTGAGAGCAGACTAGCACACATTTGTTTTGCAGGCTGGAATATCTGAAAGAGAATGGAGAAGGGGAAAGGAACATCAGTTATACTTGACATTTATCAGGTGCCCTGATCCTCATCCCAGACTCATCAAAGTTTCTTCTCACTGTCCTTGGAAGTAGTAAGTGTATACTCCTACAATGGATGTTCTCCTATATGAAAGGAAATACTGGAGTGGGGAGCACTTCCCCATAAAAGTATATAGCCTGGCCAGTTTTTCTTAGTGGTTACAGTGTCAGTCTGTGGACTAAAGGGTCATGGATTCAATTCCCGGTCAAGGGTACATACCTCGGTTGCAGATTCGATCTCTGGCCCCAATCAGGGCATGTGCGTGAGGCAACCAATCTCTCTCTCTCTCTCTCTCTCTCTCTCTTTCCCTCTCCCTCTCCCCTCACCCCCTCAATCCCCTCTCCCTTCCACTCACTCTAAAAATCAATGGGAAAAAATATCCTCAGGTGATGATTTAAAAAAAAGAAGTATATGAAATACTTAACACAGTGCCTGAATAGAGGTCAGTACTCAACAAATGTTGACTATTATAAACAGAAAAAGAATTGAAAAATTAAGATAAAAAATATTTACAGAACTAGCTAAAGAAAAAGCATATATGATAGAAGTAGGACAACCAAGCAAAATCTACAATATTGGATTTTTTTCAGGAGATTTTTTCTTAAGAATAAAACTCTAAGTATTAAATTGTCCTTTTAATGATCATCTATGAATACAACCTGCTTCAGACATGGAACCAGCCTTTAGGCAAATAAACACTATTTCATCAAATGTAAACTTTTTTCTTGGATCTCAGGACAATAGAATTGGATTAATCCTAATCTTTGTTTAGGACACACTCTTCTCATTGGTTCCTCCCTCCCACTCCTCCCTCTTTGCCCTGCCTTCTTCCTAACTTGCTCCTTCTCCTAGGGAATCTTACAATATCAACATTTTGTTCTGGGTGGAAAAGAACCTTGGGATTCTCCTGCCCGTTCCCTTCTTCTCCTCTCGGGCAACTGCTCTTACTTGTTGGGCTGAGTTTGAAATTTAAATAACCACTGAAAGTGACAGACTTGCCACATCTGGAGGAAAAAAAACTGCTGTTTCTTTTGGTTTCTCCCAGAATTCCAAGTGTATCCCAAAAGCTCAAAGGAAGGGCGTGGTTTTGACTCAAACTTTGCCCTGTTTGCCAACCTCAGGGAGTCTGGGTTGAGTTAGGGGGAATGTAACAGAACCTGACAATAGACAAGTCTAATGTGGTTTGGAGTTTTATTATGAAACTTCTGTGTAGTTCTGCTTTTCACCCAGTTGTGTCATAAGAAAACAATCAAAACATTCATTTCAGTTTTTGCTAACCAATTTTTAGAATAATACAAATACATATTTAGTATTTAAATATCTTTAACTAAAAAAATTACCTTAAGATGTTGAAAATGTATTATGTGCTGATTCACAAGTCAGTTTTAAATTATTTCCTTCCTTTCCTTTAATTATAAGTATGATTATATATATGTGTAACATATATATACACAATATCAGATATCTATATAAAATATACATCTTAAAACACAAACAGATATTGAGACTGTTAATTATTTTTATCATATAAGGAGTTTATATTCATTAAAGAAAAATTGGATAATATAAAAAATTAGGAAGGAAAAATTACGTATGGGGCAATTTCTCATTTCATTCTAACAACAGACATTGTGCTAGGTGCTGAGAAAAATACACAGGTGACTAGGACATGGACTGGGCCTGTTAGGAGACAGATTAGAGATAAAATACAGGTATTTTAAATATTCAATGAAAGGTTATGTTTGTCCAAGCATCTTTGGTACGCCTGGATCTTCCTGTTACCTTTGACTCAGGCATTTAGAGGTCGGCCCTGTTTACCCAGAAATCATATGATCTGTGGGTGCCTGGGCAGTGTTATGATTTAACTTGAGGTCCAGTTCTCTTTAGACCACATGTATCTGCACTTCATTCTTTAGAGAGGCAGCAGTTGGAAATAAATCTTTCCACTTGTTACATGGGTTAGAAGGACTGGGTGGATGAGTGATAAAAGGTGCAGTGTTGATAGTGCCCATTGATGACAAAGAAATTACATTAAAATCCAGGGCATGGTATGTAGTGTATTAATGACTCATTCCAAATTTCCCAAGAAGGACAGCCACCAGAGCAGAATGTTTTTTTTTTTCTAAAGTTATTTTGGATAAAATTTTGAAAAGAGGATTTTAATAAAATAGAGTTTAGCCAATCATTTTACAATTTTTAATAGGTATATTAAATCATATATTGATCATATATATAGTCAGGAGTAAAAAATAAATTGATTTTACTTGTGCTTCATTATGTTCTATCAAGAGTAAACTTCCATTGGTTTCATATAACTAAATTTCTAAAATTATTATGCTGGAACTATTCAAAAGAAGTAGAGTTGTGAGACCCTGTTCATATGATCCTATAATCATTTAATATAGCAAGGAGCTGGAAGAAAAGTATTTCAGTTCTTAAGTAAGATGGTTCAGGCAGATGGATGCAAAGGAAAACATTCTGTTGCCTAATGATGGCTCTCTGCCAATGATGAAGCAAAACTAGACAGTTTCCAATTCTCCCTTGATGACGTTTTTTACAAACTTATATGCATATATCAAACTCCTAACAAAATTAACATCATATAACTATTGCTTTCATTTGTCCATCTGTCTACCACCCATTCATCCACTAAACATTTATTCTGTTCCTACTATGAGGGAAAGTACTTTGCTGTATGGACACAGTATTTATTACCAAATGCCTCAGTGGAAGAACAATTACATGTCACTGAGACACGGGTTTCTATAATAAAATAAAGCTGCGATGGGAAACTTAGAGTTTATTTATAAAACAAATGAGCTTAACTATAAGGAGCAAGTAACACTCCATTTTCAAAACTGAAGGTTGTTTGTTTCTTTGTTGATTAAAGAACACTCTTAAATTACCATGCAATTCTGAGTGGTGAGTCTCTATTACTAACAGACAAATGTAAAACTCTTCCCAAAGACAAGGAGCATCAGCAAGGATTATTTAAATCATTTATTTCATTATATGTGGAGTCATATATTTTCCTTTCTTAGTTACAGAGGTTGAGAAAAATCTAGTGGCTATATTTTACATAGTCTACAGAAAATAGTTGTTCCCCAAACTGTATATCTGGCTCCTAAGTCACTCTTCCGAGTCCTAGTCATCTGTTATCCATTGCCAACTAGACATTTTTCCAATAGTGCTCCACAGGCACAACACACTCAGTACATATAAAGCTGAACTCTATGTTATATTCCATAAACCTGGTCTTCTTGAAATCCTTCTTGTAATTAATAGTACCACCATTGACCTAGTTTCTCAATCTAGAAATTGGATACTCATCTAGAGCCTGTCTTTGCTGGCACTCATAGTTATTAGGTCATCAAGTACTGTTAATTTTATCTTCAGAATCTTTGCTGCATTACAAATGTCACTGCTATAGAGCCACTCACCTTTATCTTTCCTGGACTATTGCAAAGACCTCCAGAATGACCTTCCTGCTTCTGGTCTGTCAATACGCTACTCCATTCTCTGTACTGCCATTAAAATTATCTTTTTCTAATTTAAATATGTTTATGTCACTCTCCCTCTGAAATTCTTTGAATGGATCCCCTCATTAACCACAGGATTGAGTCCCATCACCTTAGCATGGCATAAGAACCTTTATAATCTAGTCCTAAAGGTTTTTGGTTTTTTCAGACCCATCTTCCCAAAAGTATTACATGCTTCTACCAAATGGGATTGCTCTCCTAACTATCCCGTGCATGATCTTTTTATATCTATGACGAATGAATACGTTATCTCTTTGTCTAGAATTCACTTCTCTACTTGGTAAGCCCCTACTTATCTTTCAGGACTTAGCTCAAATACCACCTTCTCTAAAGGTCATCTTTGAAGGCCTCTGGAAGAATTTGTACCTCCACACTTTGTACTGGACTGTTCTTTTTGCCCTCTAGATCCCCTCACTACCATTTTTCACCTGCCCTAAGTAGGACCTTGGGGACTGACCTCTTTGAACAACCAGGTTTTCCTACCCTCTGACTTTCTGGTGGATTTGAATAATGGGAGGCCCTGAAAGAAGTTCAGAGGGGAGAAGAGAGTAAGATTGTAGTAATATTTCCCTAACTCCCTTCCTCCTAGGTTTTGTATTGGCAGGGGCTGCATCTAGTGAAAGAGTTCCTGTTGGGTAGACCTCCCTTATAGCTAGAGCTGTCTTTCTGAATTTTGGTAATAGCTCCTTTCCTTTGCCTGTTCAGGGAGTAATTTCTCATTGTTGATGCCTCATTATTTCTAACTCTGCCTCCATCTTTGTAAATAAATTCTTTATTAAACTCTCTTTAATCACTCCTTTTGAGTATGCCATCTATTTCCTGTCCTGACTGGTTTATTCCTATGGTACTGTTTAGATATCTCCTCAACTGTACTTAACACGTTGTATTCCAATTATTTTTGCCTCCATGCCCATTTCTTCCATTAAACTCCTTATAGTAGGTCTGAATCCAGGGAAAGAATCCTTGTGACTAGGTAGAAGAGTACCTGTCTACTCTAGGCTTTGCAAAGGCCAGGGTAGGACATGCAGGCGCCAGAGCAAGGAGGGATGTCTGGAATGTGCAGCACACCTGAGGAACATGGGAGTAATCTTTGAACTGCCTGCCCGCCTTGATCAGTGGAGTCAATCTGATTGAAAAGGGAGTCTACACTTGAAAGGAAAACCAGAAAGCAGGACTGAGAAATCTGGCCCCACTAATTAGCTTTGTCAATCTCAGTCCAACTAGAACTAAAGTCTGCGATGCTTGGCCTGGCATTTTATATCCACTGATATCCAAATTTCATCCAGTAAGGGGAACAAGAACTATGAGCTAAAGGGCAATGACTAAGATCTGTGTAAGATTTCTTAAACTTAACATTTCTATAACTGTTCGAGGTGAGAGTTGGAAGATCCCAATAAATAGCACTTCTCATTTCTATCCAAGTTTTCTAACAAACTGAGAAATAAAAGATGAATACAGAGGGAGTAAAAAATAATAATGACAATAGAAATGATAGCTCAAACTTCTAGAGCACTTACTTTGTAACTGGAAGTGTGAACACTAAGTGCTTTATACATGGTAACTCAAACTTTACAACAACTTCTGAGTCTTAGTCCCATTTTGTAGGTGGAGGAATTGAAGCACAGAAAGGTTAAGTAATTTGCCCAAAGCCACATGGCCATTATTAAATGGCAAATCTGGAGTATTAGCCAGTTTGGCTCCAGAGTCTATGCACCTAACCCTTACACTACATTACCTCCTGAGATATAACACTTTCGTTATAGATGAAACTGATGTTGGAGAACATGACATGTACCTATGAACAAGAAGTGTTCCTAATAGTGAGCCCCTAGTCACAGACAGTGCTGAGCTTATGCAGGCTTCCTTACATGACCTGTCTCTGGAAAACTTGTGACAAGGAAGAGCAGAGAGGATAAGCAGTGGCTTGCCTATGCATGCCCACTTTCTTTTTTCATACTCAACAATCAGATTAAGTAAAGTCTCCTCTCCTGGGAGGAAAAGAGTTGAGGGCTGGAGGAAGTTTAGAGGTATTACATTAATGGAGCCCCTTACTCCCTGGAAGGAAACATAAGAAATTGGGATGAGAGATCTCCCCCCTAATTTCATGTCCCTATATTTACTACTACTTATTATTTTTAGTTCTAAATATCAGTGCCACATTGCACCATAACTATTTGCTTGTCTGTTTCTATCTCCCTCTTCCTTCCTCGCCTATGCACTTCTTAACCACAGAAATCCTTTTTCTGTTAATCTCTGGATCTGCAGCAACTGCCAGATGGTACACACTGAATAATTGCTTGTTAAGTGAGAGAATGAATACATAGAGATTTTTCTCTAATTTCCAGAAAATATGGAAGAAATTAGTACACAGAAGGATTCATTGTTAACTCAGATATAGGTTAGCTGCTTTAGAACTTTAGCTTCTTGGTTTGAGTTCATCCTCAACCTCTTTAATTCCTGGCTTTTATTTTTAACTAGAGGTCCAGTGCACAAAATTCATGCACTGGGGTGGAGGGGCGGGGTGTCCCTCAGTCTAGGCTGCACCCTCTCCAATCTGGGACATCCCTCTCACAATCCGGCACTGCTGGCTCCTAACCGCTCGCCTGCCTGCCAGCCTGATCACCCCTTAACCACTCCCCTGCCAGCCTGATCAACACCTAACTGCTCCCCTGCTGGCCCGATCACCCCCAACTGCCCTCCCCTGCTGGCCTGGTTGCTCCTAACTGCCCTCCCCTGCCAGCCCGATTGCCCCCAACTGTCCTCCCCTGTAGGCCTGGTCGCCCCTAACTGCCCTCCCCTAAAGGTGTGGTTCCCCCCAACTGCCCTTCCTCCCCTGCAAGCCCGGTCACCCCCAACTGCCCTCTCTGGCTGGCCTGGTTGCCCCCAACTGCCCTCTCCTGCAGGCCTGGGTCCCCCCCAACTGCCCTACCCTGCTGGCCCGGTTGCTCCCAACTGCCCTCCCCTGTAGGCCTGGTCACCCCTAACTGCACTCCCCTAAAGGTGTGGTTCCCCCCCCAACTGCCCTCCCTCCCCTGCAAGCCTGGTTGCCCCCAACTGCCCTCCCCTGCTGGCCTGGTCACCCCTAAATGCCCTCCCTGCTGGCCTGATTGCCCACAACTGCCCTCCCCTGCCAGCCATCTTGTGGCGGCCATCTTGTGCAAGGGCATGACGGTCAGTATGCATATTACCGCTTTATTATATAGGATGTAAGGGCTTAGCAGGTGAGCTGAACAAGCTGAAAGCTTCCTAATTACTACTGCTGCTCTTCCTGGATTTTCTGAAACTGGAATTGGAAAAGGTAGGAAGGAACAACACAGCCTGGCAGCTCAGCAGGTACCTTGATATTGCCTTCTCCAGCAGAAAGAGGGCATGGACTTTGGTGTCATTCAACCTGATTTTGAAAACCCACTTTGCAACTTACTAGCAGTGTGACCTTGCACAGATGATGCTTGTAACCTAGTAGCTGTATTCCAGTAGTTTTAGGCAATTTGCTTTGTGGCAGATATCATCTGCTTTTCAGAAAGATTCTCATTTGACTGACTTTATGGGATTACTCATGCCATAGCCTATGGCCTTTTTTTTCCATTTTGAAATACTGACTGGTTTAACTTCCAGACATCAGATTCTGCTGTCTGATAGCATGTGACTATCGAGAAATGTAATTATTATTCTTACTTCTTTAATTTATCCTGTTGTTCTGGCTTGTGATTGTATCTCAATTAACTATTTCCTTAGTTACTTATTAACTTGATGGAATCCAGCTTCATTGACATAATTGTGAACTTTGGCTAGACTAACATCTATTTGAACTACAGTAGCTTGTCAAATTGCCCTGCTATTTTTATTGCATCTTCCAGAACCGCTGAAGCTTACTACCAATGGTCACTTCAAAATACGTCAGTTATTTTAACCTCTCAATAGAGTTATCCAAATGTAACACACGTTTTCTTGACCGGTCAAGCCTGTGTATTTTGTACCTGGTAACACATATTTCTGGGAATGCTATAAGGAATTGTCTAAATCCTAAGCACCTAGAGAAATGGTCATTTATAAACCAAGACACAGAAAAGAATAATTAAGAAAAACTTAAGCAAGACCCAGTTTTCCAAAATGGGGCTCTCACTGTGTTATAGCACAACTTCGTGTCAATTTGCTTCCTTTTACTCATCCTTCCATTATCTTCCTATTCCAGTAAGTCAGATTCATTCTTATTTTCATAGATTGTTGATTCTCAAATTCAGAAACCATTGCCTGAGGGCTGCTAAATAATAAGTAACAGTGACATTATGTAGGATTTCACAGTTTATAAAGTGTTCTGTATCCAGTTCTAGAACAGAGGATCTTGTATGGCCCATCTTTAAACTACTAGAATAATTATTCCCTGTTTTGTATTTTTACATCCTCGGTGTGTTTCTGCCTCCAAGGGCACTGTTCAGTCATTCAATCATTCATTAAACTAACATTTATTTTATCTTCCTCTGTATTCGGCACTGTGCTCGAAATTCTGGAAAGAAGTTGAATATAACACAGTCCTTGCATTTAAGTAAGGGAGAAAGATTGAGAGTTAACCAGCAAAAATACAATGTCAAAATACTGTAATATAGGTTTATATAAAGAGCTAAAAGAATATAGCAGCAGGAGAGGAGAGGTTAATTCCTAGCCCAAGCTTTAAGGTGACTCAGGCTTCAGAGAAGAGGAATTTTTTTAAACCAACATCAAAACAAAACCCTACAAGATTAAAATTTATTTAAGTGTGTTTTTTTTTTAATTTCATATAATACTTTTTGATTGGGCTATGGAGGATGGTATCACAGGAGGAACAGTTTTGACATCTAAGAAACACAAGATAGAATGCTACAACTTGAAAAAGGTTAGAAATCACTGTCCTGGTACCCTAGAAGTTTGAACACTGGATTATTCAGACCTTGTTACACATAATTTCTAGGCAAAGAGTAGTGAGAGGGATATGTGCCATATAAGCAGAACTAAAGGGTTTTAATAGCAATCCCTTACTTCTCTTTATCATTTTTGGATAAGGTGACTAGATGGTATCAGAACCCAGATGAGTATTTCCTATAAATAAAAACATTTTAAGTTCTATTTTTGAAAAGTATCAGGAAAATATCTTTAACTCTCATGTACATAATAGTAAAGGCATCATGATTTTATTTCTATTTGGTTATAAACATGCTTGTGTGTACTTGTATGTGTATGTTTTAAATGGTGTTTGTAGCATCATAAAATACCAGAAAGCTCTACTTGTGTTTTTGGTTTTTTTTTTTAAAGCAACTATAGCAGAAGAAAGAACAAACAGGATTTCCTCTCTCACTAATATTGACTTAACTTTATAGGGTCCCAGGCCTGAACTCCTCTGTTTATTCATGAAACAGATCCAGGCGATCGGTCCACTTGGATTTACTTCCAACCTTCACAGTTCAGACTGTACAGCCAGTTTAACTCTTGGCCTCTCAGGTGACACAACTTACGAGGGTTATAGAAATGGCCGCAGCAGTAGTGGGAGGTTGCGAAAGAAGCCCATGTGCTGGCCCAGAGCCCAGTAGACGAGAGTCCCTCAGCAAAAGAGAGTTTCCACTGGTTACACTTGGGAGTTACCCCTGGTTTAGCCTTTGTCTCAAACCATCTGGATGTCAAAAGCACTAATAAGCAACTGACTCACTGGTGGAATACATTCAGTCTGGTGATTCTGTGCAGGAAGGCTTTGTTATGATAGAGACACTGACAATAAGACAAGGCAGTTTCTTAAGTTTTGAGGTCATCTAAGCCTAGTTGTGAGATAACATATTGATATCTGAGAGTGAATACTGGAAACTTGTCATTGAGGCTCAGTTTTTCTTTTGTTGTTGTTTTTTGCGGATGCAAGAAGCCCTGTCTAAACCTCATCCAACACCCTTTTCCTAGCTCTCTTAAAAGTAGCAAGGGTGGATCCCTTCTTAGAGACCCTGCAATTACTTCATAGCTCTTACATGACAATTGTTGGGGAAGTTAAATGAGACTTGAGTTCCCTGAGAATCATCAAGATCATTAAAAGCTAATGCAATGATAAAGGCTTTGAATCCTGTCAATCACAGACAGTATTATGCAAGAGCATATTTGTCCTAAGAAAGACTGGAAGTTGTGTGTGTGTGTGTGTGTGTGTGTGTGTGTGTGTGTGTGTGTGTGTGTGTCCTGTATGTTTTTTCAACTTCTTGTACTGGATTTTACACTGACCTATTTCAGACATAGATGAAAAATGTGAATGTATGTGTTATTTTATATATATATAGAAACAGACATTTAGGTAATGGAAAAGATCATTTTTGTCAGACGTCTGCTGAGAACAAGTGCATTTATTCATTTTATTTCAAGATCATGTTTCATTTTATTATTAGTGAGAAGCATTTGTCAAGATTTCAACTTTAAGATTTCTTCAAATACAGCAACATTGGTAAAGAATTGGTATACAGTAACCACCATTTTTTCCTATTAGGTTAAATGTCTGTTTCTATAAGCAGTTATTTCTTTCCAGCTTTACAATAATTTTTCTTTTGTGTTTTCCTTGGAAACCTCAGACCCTAAGGAAAAATATTCTGGGCACTTTCACTTTAAAGGGAAACTCCCATATCTCATATTTCATTTAAAACTCTAGTCAAGGGGTTAGCCTTATGTCCCATCTCTATCATCTCTGATGTCTCTCTATGACCTGGAAAAATAAAATTAATAGGAAATAATGAGTGTGTTTAGGAGCCAGGCACTGTTGTAGACACTTTATATTTAGTAAGTCATTTAGTCCTCACAATAACCCCATATATAAAATGTCTGCTAAGTGCTCAGTTCTGTCCTAGGAGCTCTAGATAAGAAAATATATAAGGCTGGGTACCCAACTTTTAGGAGTTCAGCGTCAAGCAATTAGTAGCTCCAATTGCAGCTGATTTGCTGGACATCCTATGGTTGATAGAGCATACTAATAAGGCTTCAGGCACATAGTATGTGGCAATCTGTATGGCAAATGCATTCCTTTCTATTCCAATTAAAAGGGAGAGTCAGAAATAATTTAGACTCCTGTGGGGCAGACAATATTCATTTAAGCTTTTGCCTCTGGGCTATATTTACTCTCCTGCTCTCTGTTATAATATACACTGAAGGGATCTGGACTGCGTGGACATCCCATTGAGTGGCATCTGGGCATTGAGGGATCTGGACGGCCTGGGTAATGGTGGCATCATGCTGATTACTGAGGATGAGCAAGAAGTGGCTGGTATGCTGAAGATCGTGATAAGACACAGTGTTCCAGAGCGTTGAGGATAAATCCTATAAAGATTCAGGAATCTGGCCCTGGCCGGGTAGCTCAGTTGATGAGAGTGTTGTCCTGATATGCCAAGGTTCCGGGTTTGATCCCCAGTCAGGGTGAATACAAGAATCAATCAGTGAATCCGTACATAAGTGGAATAACAAATTTTTTTCCTCTCTCCCCTTCCCTTCCTCTCTCTTAAAAAAAAAAAAATCAATAAAAAAATAATTCAGGTATCTGACACTTTTGTGAAATTTTTAGGGGTCCAGTGGTCATAAACATGACAAATATCTCCTTCAAAGTAAAAGAAAATTACTGCATCTTGCATTTGCTACCACAAAGGAGGAAACACAGTGCCCAGTAAGCTTCTTTGGGTTCTGGATGTAACACATTTCAAACTTACAAATACTAATCCACATACTGACATAGAACGCTGCCAGCTTTGAGTGGTGAGGTCCACACTACAGTGCAAATAGCCTCACCACTTGGGCAATACAATCCAGAGAATCTTACAGTGTTGGAGGTATTAGTGGTGGGGAAAGATGCAGTATCTTATGGCAAACCCATTGGGAGAATGATGGTGCAGGCCTCTGGGATTCTGGAGCAAGACCATGCCATTTACAGCACAGAAATATATTCCTTTGGAGAAATAGCTCTTGGTGAATTATTGGGCCTGGCAGAGGCAAAACTAAGGGTTCTGTCAGATGTATCAAATCATAAATTGGATAGGCCCAGCACTAGTCCATGGTAATATGGAAATGATACATCTGGGATTGAGCCTAAGCATTAGAGAGGACACAATAAACTACATGAGCAGATAGCCCTGAGTTGCATGTCACTCACAATAGTACTGGTCCTCAGCTTGCTCCTATGGCCATGTGGGGAGTCCTATATGACCAACTGAAGGAGAAGTAAGAGCCTAAGCTTGATTTATGGATGGGTCTGCTCTGTATATGGGTACAAGATAGAAATGGACCACGCCTGCATTATAGCCACATTTAAGGATAGCCTTGAAAGAGAGTGGAGGAGTAGTCTTCCCAATGGGTAGAGCTGTGAACAGAGCCCCTAATCACTTACTTTTTTGTGGAATGAGAATTGGTCCAGTATATACAGATATGGGAAATGGCCTGGAAAGAAAATAATTGGAGACAAGAAGGTAGAGGCGCATAGATGAACATGAAGAGTTTTGTATCATATATTACAACCCAACAAAAAGCATCCACAGTGGAAGAGGTACTGAATTACTAAGTATATATAATAACTGAATCAGTGGGCATAAGCATTGGCCACCCTGGAACTGCCAATATGGGCATATGGACAAAGTTGCCATGATAGCAGAGACAGGCTATGGCATGGGTCCAATAGCATGAACTTTTCATTACCAAAGCTGAGCTAGCTTCTGCTGCTTCTGAATATTCTACCTAACAGCAACAGAGACCAATGCTGATATATCAATATTTCTTTTTAAAAAAATGTATTTTTATTGATTTCAGAGAGGAAGGGAGAGGGAGAGATAGAAACACCAATGATGAGAGAGAATCATTGATTCTCTGCCTCCTGCATGCCCCTTACTGGGGATTGAGCCTGCAATCCAGTCATGTGTCCTGACAGGGAATTGAACCATGACCTTCTGGATAATAAGTCTACTCAACCACTGAGCCACGCCAATTGGACTATCATTATTTCTTGATGAGACCAACTGGCCACTTGGTAGTAAGTCAACTACAAGAGCAAGTGGTTTGTCCTCACAGGGGTAGATACCTATTCTGAGTGCAGTCTTGTCTTTCATGATTGCATTGCCACAGCCAACACCACAATATGGCACCTTAAAGAATGCCTGATTCACAGGTTTGGAATCCCACACAAAAAACATCTGAACAGAGGACCTGCTTCACTGTGAAGGAGGTGCAGGATTGGACTCATAGCTATGGAGATGCACTAACCATATCATACACTGCACCATTTAGAAACATCCAACTGGACTAGCCTTCTAAAGGCACAGCTCAGAAGCAACACACTGAAAGGATGCAGTGCCATCCTTTCCAGAGAAAAGCTCAGGCTTTTTCCTCCTCCTCCAGCTGGTTATATGGAAACTCTCCCAATTCCCTTTAGCCATAGGTATGAGCTAGGGGATGGGAGCTGTTGTAATTGTGGTGGATGACATGGGGATCCAGGCTAAATCAGAGACTTCTTCTATATGGTGCCATGTCTTCAGCAGGAAGAACACAATGGACACCAAGAGGTAGAATCAGAAATGGCCCCACTTCCTATCACTTCCCATAACCCACTGGCGGATTTTTGTGTTTCCTGTACCTGCAACTCTGGGCTCTGTAGGGCTGGTGGTTCTGGTCCCAGAAGGAGTGTGCTCTTGTCAGGGGACAGAGCAAGTGCCTCATTGTACTACAAGCTGTGAATACTGCCAAGGAATTTTAGGCTCCTTGTGTTGACACCAGCAAGTAAGAAGAGGAGTCACCATCTTGACAAGTAATAAACCCCAATCATTAGGAAGAGGTAGTATTACTTTTACATACAGGGATAGAAATAGGTATGGAACTCAAGTGATTTGCTTGGAAGCCTCTGGTACTCCTTTGACCACTGTGTACTGTGAATGGACATGGGCAGCAACTCTGACTTGAAAAGGGTCTGATTGCCAAGGATTAAGATCCATCAGGAATAAAGGTTTGTTTGGGTCACACCATGAGGGAAGTAACCAAGACTTGCCAAGATGACAGCTGAGGGTGATGGGATTTAGAATGAACAATAGAGGAAGGAGAGGATGAGTACCTGGTACAGCTCCAAGACCAACCACAGCAATGGATGGAGGCTCTGGTTCATCTCACTAACCTCCTTCTAAGTTTTCTTTCAGGAGGAAAGGCCCATAGGAACCATGGAGGATGTGTTCCCTAAATCTGCATAGGGAAGCAGATTTTTCTACAGCATGAGGTGGACTGTGGCAACCATGAAAATGTGCCACTCAAATTTTGCTGTGGGGAGCATAATTGACTATTGGATCCAACCCCTACCTTTTGGATCCACCAATTTTTACACTGAGCCAACACTTCCCTTTGGCTTTTCCTAGCCAATGAGAGCACTGCAGTGGTACTAATGACAGCCCATTCCTGTGAGACAGAGATTTCTTCAAAATGTGACTTTGTCTCAAGGACTCCCCATTGGCCTGGTTGAAACTTCCTTAGAACTGTGCTGTAAAGTGCTTTCTACCTAATCCTCTTTTCTTCCCCTCCCCCTTTCATTGATGCCACACTTGAATCACAGTTTGAAGGCTCTCCCTGCTTTCTCGGTCTTTCATTTCTTTATCCTTTGCAGGCATTTCCCAGAAAATCTAATGCATGTCTACGTCCATGTTGGCATATGCTTCTCAGAGGACACAAACTAACATAATGCCACTGGGGAAATTAACTAACAGGAAAATAGTATGAACCATACAGGCTTAGCCGAAACCGGTTTGGCTCAGTGGATAGAGTGTTGGCCTGCGGACTGAAGGGTCCTGGGCTCTATTCCCGTCAAGGGCATGTACCTTGGTTGCAGGCACATCCCCAGTAGGGGGTGTGCAGGAGGCAGCTGATCGATGTTTCTCTCTCATCGATGTTTCTAGCTCTCTATCCCTCTTCCTTCCTCTCTGTAAAAAATCAATAAAATATATTAAAAAAAAAAAGACAGGCTTAGTTTAGCATCTACCTTCTTATTCCAGATCTCTAGCAAGTGTTCAGGTAATGTTTCCACTGCTGTATGCAAATACCAATTCACATTTACTTTATTATGTTTGCTACCCCAAAAAGGAGAAGTGCTAGCAAAAGGAAATGAAAGTAAAGGAATCACTTCCTCCATCTTTAACTGCTCTTTCACTTTCCCCCCCCCCCCCCCATTTACAGTATTTATTACTTAAGATGTAGTCCATTGTACAGTCTGTATTCTGCAAATTTGTATCACTTGGTATCTGAGCAAACCTATAGCTATTACAAGAAAACCTCTAAAAAATGTGTGCCTTACATTTTTATACACCAATAGTGAAATTACAGAGAGATTTAAAAAACAATCCCATTTACCACTGGACCCCAAAAAATTAAGATACCTAGGAATAAGGAGGTAAAAGACCTATACTCCGAAAACTACAGGACACTGAAAAAATAGATAGAGGAGGACATAAACAGATGGAAGAACATACCATGTTCATGGATTGGTAGAATCAACATCATTAAACGTCCATACTACCCAAAGCAATCTTTAGATTCAGTGCATTCCCCATTAAAATACCAATGGCATATTTCACAGACCTAGAACGAACTCTCCAAAAATTCATCTGGAATAATAATAATAATAATAATAAGACCCCAAATAGGTGCAAGAATTCTGAGAAAGAAGAACAAAGGAAGAGGGATCTCAATACCAGATATCAAGCTATATTACAAAGCCACTGTTCTCAAAACAGCCTGGTACTGGCACAAGAACAGGCATATAGACCAATGGAATAGGATAGAGAACCCAGAAATCGATCCAAACCACTATGCTCAATATTTGACAAAGGAGGCAAGAGCATACAATGGGTCAAGACAGTCTCTTCAATAAATGGTGTTGGGAAAATTGGACAGATACATGCAAAAAAAAAAAAATGAAACTAGATCACCAACTTACACCATACACAAAAATAAACTCAAAATGGATAAAGGACTTAAACATAAGACGGGAAACCATAAAAATACTAGAGGAATCCACAGGCAGCAAAATCTCAGACATATGTCATAGCACTATCTTTACTGATACAGCTCCTAGGGCAATGGAAACTAAAGAGAAAATAAACAAATGGGACTACATCAAAATAAAGAGCTTCTGCACAGCAAAATAAATCATCAACAAAACAACAAGAACACTCACTGCATGGGAGAACATATTTGCCAATCTTATTTCTGATAAGGGTTTAATCTCCAACATTTACAGGGAACTCATACAACTTAAAAAAAGGAAGATAAACAATCCAATAAAAAAAATGGGCAACGGACCTAAATAGAAACTTTTCGAAAGAGGACATACAGAAGGCCAAGAGACATGAAAACATGCTCGAAGTTGCTAATCATCTGAGAGATGCAAATGAAAATGACAATGAGGTACCATCTCACACTTGTCAAAATGGCTATTATCAATAAATCAATAAATGACAAGTAAGCTTTTAGTCTTTTATAACTTCTTAATGAATTGACACTTTTATCAGGATGAAATGACCATTTTTATCACTGATAATATTCTGTGCTCTAAAAAGCAGGAAGATATACTAAGTCTGATATTAATAAAACTACCCCAAGTTTAAAAAAAAAAAAAAAGACAAGTGCTGGAGAGGATGCGGAGAAAAAGAAACCCTCGTGCACTGCTGGTGGGAATGCAGACTGGTGAAGCCACTGTGAAGAACATTATGGAGTTTCTTCAAAAAACTAAAAATGGAGCTCCCATTTGACCCAGTGATCCCACTTCCAGGAATATATCCCAAGAAACTAGAAACAACAATCAGAAAGGATATATGCACCCCTATGTTCATAGCAGCACAATTTACAATAGCTAAGATTTGGAAACAGCCTAAGGGCCCATTAGCAGATGAGTGGTTTAAAAACTGTGGTACATCTACACAATAGAATACTACGCTATTATAAAAAGGAAGGAACTCCTACCATTTGCAACAGCATGGATGGACCTGGAGCATTATGCTAAGCAAAGTCAGTCAGTTGGAGAAAGATAAATATCATATGATCTCACTCACTTGTGGAATATAATGAACAACATAAACTGATGAACAAAAACAGATCCATAGACAGAGAGGCTTTGATCAGACCGTCAAACCTCAGTGGGAAGGTAGGGGAGGTTGGGGGTAAGGGGGAGAGATCAACCAAAGGACTTGTATGCATTCATATAAGCATAACCAATGGACACAGACATCAGGGAGTTGAGGGCATGAGCGGGGGGGGGGGGGGGGGCAATGGGGGGATGAGGACACATGTAATACCTTAATAAATAAAAAAGTACATAATACTGCCACAAAAAAAAAGTGTGTGCCTTAGCCTGGCTGGCATGGTTCAGTGGTTGAGCATCAATCTATGAACCAGGAGGTCATGGTTTGATTCCCAGTCAGGGCACATGCCTGGGTTGTGGGCTGGACCCCCAGTGTGGAGCGTGCAGGAGGCAGCCGATCAATTATTCTCTCTCATCATTGCTGTTTCTATTTTTCTCTCCCTCTCCTTTCCTCTCTGAAATCAATAAAAATATTTATTTTTTTTAAAAGTGTGTGCCCTAACCCAAAGCATAATCTCAATCTATATAAATGGGAGAATTTTATTATTGTCCAGTCAATTGTTAGGTATGAGAACTGGACATTAGGAATCTTGTATAGTATTCTGATCTTATTTTTGCTATTAATGTTTGGGTACATCTTTTGAATTCCTAAGCCATATCAATTCCTTGGGTGTTTATTCTCTAGAGCTAAAAACAACAACAACAACAACAAAAAACACATTTGCTCAGATAGGTGTTTTATATGATAACTATACTTTATGGTATGTGTGCTGTAGGAAAAGTATGCTTAAGATTTGGGATCAGAAGAGCTGAATTCAACCCTCCAACTTGTCAGAAACCTGGACAAGTTCTATTACCTTAGTGAGTCTTGGTTACCTCAAAGGTTATTGCAAAGTCCATGTGCAACAGAGCTTGTAAAAAAGCTTTGTAAATTATAAGACATCATGTAGATGTGAGCTTTCATGATAGTGATGATAATTAGGGAATTTCTTTGGCATAGCTTCTGATATATGATAGCTGTATGTGATTTAAGAGAATCAGGAAGATAATTTAACTCATTGTATTAGTCTACTAGGGCTACCATAAGAAAATACCACAGACTGGGTGACTTAAACACCGTTCTGGGAGTGGTAAGTCCAAGATCAAGGTGCCAGCAGGGTTGGTTTCTCCTGAGGCCTCCCTCCTTGACTTGCAGGTGGCCATCTTCTTGCCATATTCTGTCATGACTTGTTCTCTGTGCAGGCACATTCCAGGTGAATCTCCCTCTTCTTATAAAAACACCAGTCATTTCAGGGGGAGAAAAAAATGGCAGCGGAATAGACAGATGTGTTCTGAGCCCTGTCCCGGAGCAGAAAGAAAGAATAGCTGAGGTTCGCACAAGGAGTGTTTGTTGGCAAGTTAAGGGATAGCCAAACTCCAGGAGAAGGTGGGGGACTGCTAGACGGGGTTCCCCTGACCAGGCAGCCCTCACTGCGGCTGGGTTCCCTCCCGGAGCCACGGGCTTGGACGCGGAGACCGCGCCATCTTGATAGGGAAAGTGGAGCTTATGGAAAGCCTGAAAATCCACAACTGCAGCAACCACCAAACAGCTGCAAGCCCCAGAACACCGGTCCCCCATTGGTGCAAACTCGCGGATTCAAAGGAGCTCTTCATTCCACCACAGAAATGTCAGATTTCGCCTGGGATCAGGTGAGGTCTCTGGTCCCCTCCGGAGAGAGAAACACGCCTTTTGTGGGAGCTGGAGGACCAGGGAAGTCTGTGCCTAGAAAAATCCATGGCTGGTGGGGCTGGTGTGATCTGTGAATGTTGAAGGGGGTCCTAAGAGCTGCTAACAGAAGGGATCCCAAAAAAGCAATCCATTTTGATCTGATGTGCAGGGACAGCCTAAGAATTTCAAACGTGTGCTGGCTGCTTAGACTTGCGCGCAGACCCATTGTTGGTGCACTTGGGCTTTTTCCTCTTCAAATCCTTGCTTCTGATTACTAAGGCCAATACATAGGATCACCCAGTTGGGGACACCCTGGGAGACTGCAGGGGAAAGTTGTTTTTCTGGAACGTGGGGGTCGGAGCTGGGAGTGACTGTCAGAGAGCCAGCTCTGAGGCAGCCCACTCCCACAAACCAGCATTGAGTGCCACAGGGATAAACATAGGCTAGAGAGGCCATAAATAGACATGGAAGTCAATCCAGAAATACTGCCACCCAGGGGCTGAATCACAAATTGACTCTTGTGTAATAAAAAATAAAGGAATACGAGAAATTAAGACACCGCCTGCTTAAAAATCAGGACTGGCTTACAACACAGAGGAACAGTAGAACTCAGGGAACTGCAATACTGTCTGGACTGAGAAACAGGCGTGCCAAACAGAACAATAGAGGAAGTGAATGACCTTCACTATTGCACATTATGTATTTTTTATTTTCATTTTTTGCATCTTTTACTTAAGAAACTATTTTTTTCTCACTTGATTTTACCTTTTTAATTATTATATTTTTATTTTTCATCAGTATTATTACTACTACTATTTTACTTTTTTTTTTTAAGTGTCATTTTATTTTCTCTTTATTTTATTTTGGGACTAGTGTTCTACATTCTATTTTCATCTTTCCTTTAGCATCATTTTACTCTATCTCAACTCTACCTTTATGCCATCCCTCTCTTCCTAACTTTTCCCCTTTTGGTGTCCTGTTTATCTTACCCCTTTCCTGCTTTAGATTTTCCCTATTCTTTCTGTTTACCCCTGTTAAAATTTCACCCTCCATATATATCTAATTTCCAACCCCCTGCTCCATGTCCATACACACCTCTCTTTTCGCTGTCTTAACTACCCAAAAACTTGTTTTTCTCTCTGTCCTTTAGTTGTTGTTTGCTTGAATGTTGATTATATAGAATTTTTATGCTTTTTTTGCGAGATTGTTTTGCTTATTCTTTTTTTTTTGTTTCTTTGTTTTTGTTTGCTTTGTTTTTATTTGTTTTTTGCTTCTGTTTTCCTTTGCCTTGCTTGATATTAGTTGGTGTTGTAGTTTGTATTAATCCCCAGGTACTTGTGGCTGGCATTTGCTGAGATTAGTGGTTGCTCTATTGGATTTTTCTCCCCATATATATAGTTTGTTCCCCTTTCTCTTAGTCTCTTTCTTGTCTCTCTTATTTTTTTTCTTTCTTTTCCCAATTTCATTTTGACACTCTTTCTTTCTTTCTTTCTTTCTTTCTTCTTTCTTTCTTTCTTTCTCTTCTTCTTTCTCTCCTATCCCCTATTTGCCTTTCTCTGGTGTCACCTTTATTGGAGGTTATTAATATCGTGAATATATTTCTGTTCGTGCCTTGTGTGTTGTACCTGGTTGTGTTGTATTTTGTGCCTTTAAGTCAATGCAGGAGAGAGAGAACTACATAACCAGACATCTGGAAAAGAGAGAACATGGGGAGACGAAGAAACAGCCCACATATGAAAGAAAAGCAGGCATCACCAGTAAAGGAAGTAAATGAAATAGAGGCAAGCAACCTGCCAGAGAATGAATTCAGAGAAATGGTCATAAGGTGGCTGAAAAGAATGGAAGACAAATTCGACAATATGTGTAAGAACCAAGAGGAAATGAAGAAGAATTAAGAAGAAATGAAAAATGACATCACTGCTGTAAAGAACTCAATGGAAAGCATCATGAGTAGACTAGAAGAAGCAGAGGACCACATCAGTGAGCTAGAAGACAAGGTAGGAAAAAATACCCAAGTAGAGCAGCTTCTAGAAAAAAAAAATTAAAAGCAGGAAGAGAGCCTAAGGGAACTTTGGGACAACACAAAACAAAACAACATCTGCATAATAGGGATTCCAGAAGGAAAGGAAACTGAGCAAGGAATAGGAAACCTGTTTGAAGAAGTAATGACAGAAAACTTCCCTGATATAGGGAAGAAAAAACCCACACAAATCCAAGAAGCTCACGAGTCCCAAGCAAAATGAACCCCAAAAGACCAACACCAAGGCACATTATAATTAAAGTGGCAAACACCAACGACAAAGTAAGAATCTTAAAAGCGTCCAGAGAGAGACAGAAAGTTACATATGAAGGAACCCCCATCAAACTAGCAACTGATTTCTCAACAGAAACTCATCAGGCCAGAAGGGAATGGAATGAAATATACAAAGTCATGCAAAGGAAGGGTCTGAATCCAAGAATACTCCATCCAGCAAGGCTATCAATCAAAATTGAAGGTGAAATCAGGAGCTTCACAGACAAAAAAGGACTAAGGGAGTTTATTACCACCAAACCAGCAATGCAAGAAATGCTAAAGGGTCTGCTGTAAAAAAAAAATAATAATAAAGAAAGAAAGAAATAGGAAGCAAAGAAGGAACACATGGGTAAAGAATAAAAATGGTGACAAATAAATACCTATCAATAATAACTTTAAATATAAATGGATTAAATGCCCCAATCAAAAGACATAGGGTAACTGACTGGATAAGAAAACACGACCCATATATCTGCTGTCTACAAGAAACCCACCTCAGAAAAAAAGACGCACACAGATTGAGGGTGAAGGGATGGAAAAAGGTTTTCCAGGCGAATGGAAATGAAAAAAAAGCTGGGGTAGCAAAACTTACATCTGACAAATTAGATCTCAAAGTGAAGGACATAACAAGAGATAAGAAAGGCCACTTCATAATACTAAAGGGAACAATACAACAAGAAGAAATAACTCTGGTAAACATATATGCACCCAATACAGGAGCACCCAAATACATAAAAAACTCCTGGAGGATATCAAGGGAGAGATTAACAGCAATACAATCATAGTAGGAGACTTTAATAGCCCACAATCACCATTGGACAAATCCTCTAAACAAAAAATCAGCAAAGAAACATCAATCCTAAATGACTCACTAGACAATATGGAATTAATTAACATCTTCAGGACATTTCACCCCAAAGCCACAGAATATACATTCTTCTCAAGTGCACATGGGTCATTTTCAAATATAGACCATATGTTGGGACATAGGCAAGTCTCTTCAAATTCAAGAAGATAGAAATCATATCAAGCATCTTCTCAGACCACAGTGGCATAAAACTGGAAATCAACTATAATAAACACAATCCAAAGAAGTCAAACACATGGAGACTAAACAGCATACTATTAAACAATGACTGGGTTACCAGAGAGATCAAGGAAGAAATAAAAAACATCATGGCAACAAATGACAATGAAAACACAACAATCCAAAATCTATGGGACATAGCGAAAGCAGTCTTGAGAGGAAAGTTCATAGCTCTACAAGCCTACTGCAATAAACAAGAAACAATGGTAATAAATTACCTAACCCTACAACTCAAAGAGTTAGAAAAAGAGCAACAAGAAAAGCACAGCGTAAGCAGAAGGAAGGAAATAATAAAGATCAGAGTGGAGATAAACGACATTGAGACCAAAGAAACAATACAAAAGATCCACAAAACCAAGAGCTGGTTCTTTGAAAGGATAAACAAGATTGATGAACATCTAGCCAGGCTCACCAAGAAGCAAAGAGAGAGGACCCAAATAAACAAAATCAGAAATGAAAGAGGTGAAATAACAACAGACCCCGCCAAAATACAAAGGATTGTTAAAAAATACTACAAACAACTGTATTCCAACAAACTGGACAACCTGGAGGAAATGGACATACTCCTAGAAAAATATAACCTTCCAAAACTCAATCAGGAAGAATCTAAACAGCTCAATATGCCAGTAACTATGGAAGAAATTGAAGCAGTCATCAAAAAGCTTCCAGCAAACAAAAGCCTGGGGCCAGACGGCTTCACAGGATAGTTTTACCAAACACTCAAGGAAGAACTAAAACCTATCCTCCTCAGACTATTCCAAAAAATTCAAGAGGAAGGAACACTTCCAAGCTCCTTCTATGAAGCCAGCATCACCCTAATACCAAAACCAGATAAAGATGACATAATGAAAGAGAATTACAGGCCAATATTCCTCATGAACGTAGATGCCAAAATCCTCAACAAAATTCTAGCAAATCGGATCCAGCGGTACATCAGAAAGATCATACACCATGACCAAGTAGTATTTATCCCAGGAATGCAAGAATGGTACAATATCTGCAAATCAATAAACGTGATACATCACGTAAACAAATTGAGTGAGAAAAACCACATAGTCATATCAATTGATGCAGAAAAAGCATTTGACAAAATCCAACATCCTTTCTTGATAAAAACTCTCAACAAGGTGGGAATAGAAGGATCATACCTCAACATAATAAAAGTTATATATGATAAACCCACAGCTAACATCACATTCAATGGGTAAAAACTAAAACCATTTCCCCTAAGAACAGGAACGAGACAGGGATGCCCACTCTCACCACTCCTGTTCAACATAGTACTGGAAGTATTAGCCATTGCAATTAGACAAGAAGAAGAAATAAAAGGCATTCAAATTGGAAAAGAAGAAGTCCTTATTTGCAGATGACATGATATTGTACATAAAAAACCCGAAAGACTCCATCAAAAAACTAACAGACTTACTAAATGAATTCGGCAATGTAGCAGGATACAAAAGTAACGCCAAGAAATCTATGGCATTTCTATACATCAATAATGAATTTACAGCAAGAGAGACTAAAAAAGCAATCCCATTTACCATCGCATCAAAAAAATTAAGATGCCTAGGAATAAACTTAACCAAGGAGGTAAAAGACCTATACACGGAAAACTACAGGACACTGAAAAAAGAGATAGAGGAAGACGTAAACAGATGGAAGAACATACCATGTTCATGGATTGGTAGAATCAACATCATTAAAATGTCCATACTACCCAAAGCAATCTTTAGATTCAATGCACTCCCCATTAAAATACCAACGGCATATTTCACAGACCTAGAAAGAACTCTTAAAAATTCATCTGGAATAAAAAAAGACCCCGAATAGCCACAGCAATCCTGAGAAAGAAGAATAAAATAGGAGGGATCTCAATAACAGATTTCAAGCTGTATTACAAAGCCACTGTTCTCAAAACAGCCTGGTACTGGCACAAGAACAGACATATAGACCAATGGAATAGAATAGAGAATCCAGATATCAACTCAAACCACTATGCTCAATTAATAGTTGACAAAGGAGGCATGAACATACAATGGAGTCAAGACAGACTCTTCAGTAAATTGTGTTGGGAAAATTGGACAGATACATGCAATAAAATGAAACTAGATCACCAACTTACACCATACACAAAAATAAACTCAAAATGGATACAGGACTTAAACATAAGACGGAAAACCATAAAAATACTAGAGGAATCCACGGGCAGCAAAATCTCAGACATATGCCGAAAGAACTTCTTCACTGATACTACCCCTAGGGCAATGGAAGCTAAAGAGAAAATAAACAAATGGGACTACATCAAAATAAAAAGCTTTTTCACAGCAAAAGAAACCATCAATAAAACAACAAGAAACCCCACTGTATGGGAGAACATATTTGCAAATGTTATCACTGATAAAGGTTTATCCAACATCTACAGAGAACTTATACAACTTAATAAAAGGAAGATAAATGATCCAATAAAAAAATGGGCTACGGACCTAAATAGAATTTTTTCGAAAGAAGACAGAAGGAAGGGCAAGAGACATATGAAAACATGCTCAAAGTCACTAATTATCAGAGAGATGCAAATCAAAACGACAATGCGGTACCATCTCACACCTGTCAGAATGGCTATCATCAACTAATCAACAGACGACAAGTGCTGGCGAGGATGTGGAGAAAAAGGAACCCTCGTGCACTGCTGGTGGAAATGCAGACTGGTGCAGCCACTGTGGAGAACAGTATGGAGTTTCCTCAAAAAACTGAAAATGGAAATCCCATTTGACCCGGTAATCCCACTCCTAGGAATATATCCTAAGAAACTAGAAACAACAATCAGAAAGGATATATGCACCCCTATGTTCATAGCAGCACAATTTACAATAGCTAAGATTTGGAAACAGCCTAGGTGCCTGTCAGCAGATGACTGGATCAGAAAACTATTGTATATCTACACAATGGAATACTATGCTGCTATAAAAAAGAAGGAATTCTTACCATTTGTAGCAACCTGGATGGAATTGGAGAACATTATGCTAAGTGAAATAAGCCAGTCAATGAAAGAAAAATACCACATGATCTTACTCATTTATGGATAATAAAAAACACATTATAAACTGATGAACAAAAAGATAGGTACAGAGGCAGTAAAGCATCAAACAGACTGTCAAATTACAACGGGAAGGTTTGGGAGAGATGGGGGAAATAAGAGATCAACCGAAGGACTTATATGCATGCATATAAGAATAACCAATGGATGCAAAACATTGGGGGGTGAGGGCATGTATGGGAGTGGGGTGGGGGTGGGGAACAATGGTAAGATATGTACACATATAATACCTTAATAAAAAAATGGAAAAAAAATAAAAACACCAGTCATTTCAGATCAGGACCCGCCCTTTTGACCTCATTTAACCTTAATTGCCTCTCTAAAGGCCCTATCTGCAAATACAGTCATATTGGGAGATAGGATTTTGTCATATGAATTTTAGGGGGACAAAATTCAGTATATAACACTAATCAGTAAGTATGTTCAAGGTCATTCTAGGTCGTACTAAATACTGCCCTGTCCTACCTCTGGATAACATGGTTCCCAGACCTCCTGCATCAAGATTGCTTGGTAGAAATGCAGATTCCTCAGTCCCATCTGGGGTTAACTAAATCAGAATGTTTGGGATTGGGGTTCAGCAGTTTGCATTTTTACCATTGGATAAAAGTTATCTAGCTGATTTTTGTGTACTGAAGTTTAATAATTGCTGATACAATTACATAGGAAGTACATAGAAGATTTGGAGTCACACTACTCGGGTAAATCCTGGCTCCACCAATTACTGGATGTGTAATCTTTGCCAAATTATGTAATCTCTTCATGCCCCAATTTCTATTTTCATATTATTGTGAGGATTAGACATAGAGGATTAGAGGATCTTATATTATCATAATTTAAATTTTTTTTATCATTCTTCATGTTCTGATAAGATAGTAGTTCCATGAACACTTTCTTCACTTTTATGTTCTTTTTTTTTCTTCCTTGCAATGCCCTCCTTTATCATCTTTAAATTCTACTCATCCTTTAAGATGGACTTTTAAAAATATAGATGTTTTTATTGTCTTTTTAGAGAGAGAGAAAGGGAGAGGGAGAGCGAGAGAAACATCGATGCCTCCCATACATACCCCACTGGGTGACAGAACCCACAACCTGGGCATGTGCCCTGATTGGGAATCGAAACAGAGACCTTTGGGTGCATGGGACAACATTCAACCAACTAAGTCACATGGGCCAGGGTTACGATGGACTCTAAATCCTACATACTTCATGTCACCTTTCCAGGTCCCCATTGCAATCTAGCTATCTCTTGTTATATTCTGTTTTGCATCATAGTTATTTGTGTGTGTCTTTTTCCCTGCTGGCCTTTGACAACTAATCCATCCCCAAACACATACACATATGCTACATACACACATGCAACATTTACCCATGCATTCAACATGCATTCCTTAAGGGTATCTGGAACAGAGCTTAAATATTTGCCAAACTGAATCAAAGGAAATCTATTTTCTCAAGCTGAAGTTCTGACTTAATTCTTTGAAAAATTCATTCTATACTACTGATATACTGCAAGAAGTAGTTCACGATTTAGGGACTAGTAGTGCACAGGAAAATTGGAAATAGAATTTTGATAAATGTAAATGTCTGCAAGGAATGAAGCTAGCATTTTTCTCGAGTCTTATATCCCAGTAATCAAATTGAAGTGGACTCTTTAATTCTTACTATGAATTTTGGCCAGAGAAACTGCTTGTGATATAGTTCTGAGAGAGTCAAGAACTTGAGAATGACATTGATGAAGAAGGAGGAATTTTGATTGTTGGAGAAACTTGGAGCCTACAGTTTATTTTGAAATTATTTTTAGTAAAGATTTAGTCAGGTTCATTCCTATGAAGGTTTGGAAATGTCTGGTCTATTTTATAGCACAATAAAACTTCATGGTTTCCTGGTTGGCTGGTATTTGTTTAGAGAGAGTGGGTTGCTGGTCCAGACAACATTTGAGAGGTTATAATGAGAGGAAATCTGATATAAACCTTTTCACCTGTAAAAAGGAAGAATCGCAAAGGAAGGAATAAAATCAGCCATACCGTCGGGTTTACTGTTTAAAAAAAACACACATAGTTTTCATTGGTTTAAAGTCTTGTCCATATTAGAGTGGATGTTAGTCATCCTTTTAAGCATGATTACACAGCCCCAAAAGACAGTATTAAAACCTTGAATTTATATAAGGGTTCTTGTTATTTTTCACAGTTTGCACTTACCTTTAATATAGTTACCAAAGCACCAAACCAGGCTAGAGAGTTGTCACTGGGAACCGTCCAAGCATAATTCTAGCGAAGACTCATGTTAGGCTAACTGCTGCACTGCAATGAATCCTAGTTATTTAGCAGGAAAAAGGACATTAAAAACACTTGCTTTTGTCTGAAAGCTGACCAATTAGTTAAAAATTTTCTCTAACTATACAAATCTACACTTCACTTTTTCATTAGAGCTATTGGCTTGTTTATTGCCAGGGCTGATAAAAATATCACGATATTAAATAAAGAATGTTGAACAAGACCATTAAAAGATCTTATCATCCAAGTTTTTTCATAATGATTTCTCACTGACTTCAAAGGGAATACAAGGAAAAAAAAAAAAGAACCAACTAGATTGCACTACCTTTTTATTTTTGACTGCACTACTTATTGAAGCTGCATAACAACTGCTTAGTTAAAAAATCTCTCAGAGCTATGTCAGATATTTGTTTATTATACAAAATATAATAGCATTTTTTCTAAATAACCTGTCTTCTTATCCCTTTATTTATTGGACACTACTATGAATACAAAATAAGTGCTAGTTTATAATTCCTATTTATAAAAATGTAAGTAGGTCTTCCTTTAAGGGGAGTCAGTTTTATTTCTTTATACAGGAGAAAATGTGTGTGTGTGATCTTTATATTGTATCAGTAAGCTATTTATGTTCTTTAGCTAAAATGAACAAAGAAAACGATGTGACTAAAGGTACAGCTTTTTCCTGACTAGACTTTCTAGAATGAAACCTTTCTTAATGTCAACATAAATATTAATTCATTCCTCAATCCACTGCAGTCTGGCTTCTGCTTCCACCACAGCAACTGTTCCACATGAGGTTGACAATGACGTGGACACTTTCCTGTTATCCTCTTTTTAGGATGTTGCATTGTGTTTTTTTGTCCCACTTCTTGAAACTTCCTTACTTTGGTATGTAACACCATTCTTGCCTGATTCTCGTTCTAACGTTGCCACTTCCTTTACAGTCATCCTTTTGAGCAATTCTTTGTTCTTTGCCCCTTATATGTTAGTATTCCTCAAAGTACAGACATTGATCTTCTTCTCTTCTCACACTATGTACTCTCCTGGGGGAATGTCTCATTTTCCTCCCAGGGTTCCACCCCAGCCCTCCAAACTATGTCTGTAGTCCAGACTGCTCTCTTGAACTTCAGACTTGTATATCCAACTACCCAGAAACATCTCAACTTGGATTCATCCTATTCATAATGAAACCCATGATCTTTACTCTTTGACTTCTCTAGTACTTCTTATCCTGGTTAATGACTACAAGATATTCTAGTCCCTAAGCTAGACTTAGGGAACCCTCTTTTCCCTCTATGGAATTGATCAGAAAGTTCTGTATTTACTATCTATTAATTAAATTCTTCCTTTCCAGACTTACTGCCCTTGTCTTACAGAAGTTTAGCTTCATCTGGCCTGTAATTAAGATTTCTTAAATGGTTTTCCTGGCTTTGGTTTCACATTCTTCCAAACCATTCTTCATGCAGTATCAGCATTGATATTTAAAATGCACATTGAAATTAAGCATGCCAGAAAAAATTGACTATACCTGTTCCCTGATTAAAAATCTTTAACAGTCCCTTATCACTTACAGGATAAATTCCAGGCTCCCCAGGACAGCTTACAGGGCTCCCCATGATTTGATATCCACCCATGCATCCAGCCTTATTTCTCTATTCCCTCCATCCCAAGTTAGCTCTGAAATGGCCACGCTGTTTTATGTCTCTGTGTCTTTGCAAATACTGTTCCCTGTCTGGAATGCTCTACCTTCTTGTCTACTTGGAAACCCCTATTTATTTTTTAATATCCAGGCTAGCATCCTTCATCTGTGAACTTCTCTTTGTCTCACCAGTGTACTTGGTCAGAGCTATATTTGAGCATTTCATACTGTGCTACACTTGTTTACATATTTTCCCCCACCAAACTGAGGGCAGGGACTATATCTTATTCATATTTGTACTTTTAGTATCTAGGGCAATGGTTGGCACATGCTGAATGAATGAATAAATTTTTTAAGCATAGATGTTTCCTTGTCTTCCCTCTATTTAATGCCATTATGGACAGAATTGGTTATTAAGGTTTGATTTTTTTTCTGTTACTCCAAGTTACTCTTTTCAGCAAAATGAGACATAAGATATGTAGGCTCACAAAATTATGATATTAACATGCAGCCATTACTTTAAAAATTAATGTATTAAATTTTTTGCATTTACAGTATGCATTAAAATCTCTGTCAGCACTTGCCTTGTGATGAGAGCTGCTAATTTACCTCTTTTATTTGATTGCATAGATAAGAAGCTTAGTTGAACAAAATGTCATTGAAAGCAAGCCTTGAAACCAAGTTGAACAAATGATGTAACCTGGGGAATCTTCTTGGTAAAACTCAGAAGTGATAGGATCCTGGAAAGTCCTGAAAGATTGGGGAGGGATAAGGAAGAGGATAGGGTGTAAGAAGAATGAATCAAATTTACATTTATTGAGTATCTAGTCATTGTTAAGTCATATTAGTTTAATTTAATCCATAACAATGACCCTATGAGGTGGACATTGGTATCCCCATTTTGTAGATGAGGTAGGTAACATGAGACATTAAGTAATCTCCAAGGTCACACAGCTACAAAGAGTAACAAGATCTGACTAATGCTAACGTTTCCTTCCTCCCCAGCGTGCTGCCCTGCCTTTCGAAGTTCCCAGAGCTGCCATGCTGCTGTGTGCAGCTCAGTAACACACACAAAGACACATTATTTGCTCCTATTTGCAATGATCATAGGCAGATGGCTCACTCAGTAATTAACAATCCTATACCCTAGTATAATAAGAGGCTAATATGCAAATATCCTCTCGACCTAGGAGTTCCATAGGGAGTTCAACCAGGAGTTTGACCAGGGGGCAGGGCCAGCTTGCCAACTGCCCTTGGCCCCTCCCCGCCCCTCCCCCATGGGGCAGGGCAGCTGGACCCCATCCATGCACCAGGCCTCTAGTATAACTATAATTTTATGTCCAATCTCAATGCTTATTTTTAAATTTTACTAATGAATACGCTCACACTTCATTGATGAGGTCAGATAATGGGTGAATATTTTTGAGCTTGTCTTGTAAAACAATGTGAATACATTTGAACCAGGTTTAGTGGAGAAAGCATACTTCTAAATTTTTCTTTGGTGTTCTCTGCTTCTGGCTCTATTTGGAATCCAGAAATGACTGCTGTCTGGGATAAAAGGCAGTTTGCTCTTGCTGCCTTCTGTATATTGGTTGGCCTGGCAGTTTGTCGTTCTCCTGGGCAAGAATCCAGCTTGTGGTAGTGAGGTGGTTTTGTGGCAGAACTCCACAATTAACCACAAGTTCAGTGTCAACGGTAGGCTGCCACCGTCATGGCTGTGATCCTTCAGATCTGCTAGGGTAGCCAGGGCTGAAGAAACTACTGCTTGTCTATGGAGGGAACAGGAAAACTTGGAAAGAGTTTGCATTGCTGTTTATTGTTCAAGGTTCAGGTTTAATATGAAAAATCCAAGATTTTTCAGATCAGTAGTTAAAGATTTAATACTTTTACCTGTTTGTGTTTTTTTTTTAATATGGGGGATCTGTGGTACAGATACAACTGTTGTCTAACAGCTAGAAATATAAAAAGGAAAATTCTTAAAGTAGTAGAATATACTCTTTCATAGCAAAAGAAATCCAGGTGCCATCACTTGAGTTTAAAGAAGTTCACTCACACATCTCTTAAACATTTATTTTATGTATAATATTTTCTGTCAATCTAAGAGAAAGTATTCTTTTACTGATTTTGTGCAAATGAATATTAAGAAAAATATTTTTCAGTAACAATCTGGAAATTTTTGTATTAAGTTATATATTAAGATTTTTATTAAAATTCATTAATTAAATAACAAAATGAAATGACATACAACTAAAAATTCTGAATTATTAAAAATTTTAGATAAATACAAACAAAAACATTTTTAGCATTAACTGAGTATTGTGCTAAGCATGGCATGAAGACTGAGCTAAGATTGAATAAGGCAGAATTCTTGTTTTTGAAGTGCATATTGATGAGGTAGCCATGCAAATAAAGAAATCTGATAACAACATACACCTTTATCTAACTAATAGTAACAATAAACTCCAGTTCTATATAATTAAGACCACACCATGACTCTGGCCTTCTCATACCTTATATTTTTGTTCTTGGCCCTTCATACTTTATGAGCCAGCCACGGGACACTTGAAATTATCCAAATGCACCATAATTGTATTCCTCTAGATTTTGACACTTGCTTGCTTCCTTTGCCCAGATTGTCTTTTCTCCCTACTTTATTTAGGTAAGTTCGACTTATCTTTTAATATCAAGCCCGGAAATCTTTCTCAAGAGCACTACTGGGTACCTGGTATTCCCACTCTGGCCTGGGTTCGGGGTCCCTCCTCTAAGCTCCCAGAGTACACTGAGTTTACTTGCCTCTACATCACAGTTCCTATTACATGGGGCGCTAGTAGTCTTTTTATTTTCCTAGCTTTCATTATGAACCCTGAAGGGAAGGAACCATACCTTTCATCATTGTATCCTTGTCAGCCAGCACAGTGCCAGGCACTTAATAAACACTGAAATAATGAACACATTCATTGAGAGAGAGAGATTAAATGTTGGTGGAGGGGAGTGGTACATACTGGGGAAGTAAAGATGAGGGAATTAAACACAGAGTTGAAAGAGAGAAGGTGGGAAGAGGAGAAAGAGACAGGAAGACAGCCATCCAGACAGACACAGGGGAGAGAACTGGAATTGGTAGAGAAGGAGGAACAAATTGTGAAAACAAGCTGAGAGAACCACATAGTGGGAAGATGGGAAAAGAATAATTCTCTTCTTTAGTAGTTCTGAAAGCACTGTTCCCCACAGTTTTTCAAATATTCCCTGTGCTCTTTAGGAGCCTATGTGCATTCCCACATAAAGCTGTAGCTTGAGGAAGTTAGTTCTAAAGAACTTCATAGTTTTTTAATGTTCTAAGCGGCATTTCACACAGTGCTCTCTGCACATAGTGAGCACTCAATAAATATTGTTGAGATGAACTAAACAGTGAGTCAAAGTGAGGTTCAGATTCTGAGATGAGTGCTAGCCGGAAGGGAAATAGGTTTTGTTTGTTCACGTAGGCACCAAGTTACCACTGCACACTGGAACCAGAAGGATCCTTTCCATAGAGAAAAACCAGTCTGTTGTTGTTTTTTAAAATTTTTTAAATTAATCCTCAGTCAAGGATAGAGGATATTTTTTCCATTGCTTCTTAGAGAGTGGAACCGAGGGAGGGAGGGAGAGAAACATCTATGTGAGAGAGACACATTGATTGGTTACCTCCCGAAGAAGCACTATGGGGTGGGGATTGACCTGCAACCCAGGTATGTGCCCTTGACCAGAAATCAAACTCTGAGACCCTTTAGGGTGGATGGGTGGGGGGAGGGCAGGAGGAAGGGATGGAGGGGAAGAGAAGGAGAGAGAGAGAAGGAGAGAGAGAGAGAGAGAGAGAGAGAGAGAGAGAGAGAGAGAGAGAGAGAGAGAGGTTGTAACCACTTAGCAACACCAGCCAGGGCTGCTTTTGTTTTTAAATGTGAGATTGAAAATGTTAACTCTTGCCTTCTTTTAAAACCTTTTTAGGTTTTCATTTATCTTAGGGAAAGCTCTAGTTTTAGGAATTTGGAATCTCAGTGATACTGGTGAATTTACTGGCCATTCCTTAAACTTTGATATTTAGAATTTGTCAGACTGCTTTAAATCATTATCCCTAAGAAATCAAGGCTGTTTTTATTACTGAATTCTGAAAAAAAAAAACTACTTTAGAAAGAGCACTCAGTTCTAAGCATTTTCCCAAATCCAATTCAAACCCACTTTTTATGCTCAATTTTTAGAAATTTAAATTATTTTTCTTTTTTCTCCTTCTCCCCCTTTCTTCTTGCCCAAGGGTTCTAAAGCGGGGCTTCAGATCAGAGGAGAAGGTGTCAGAGACCTGAGCCCAGACACTTCCACTTCAATAAGAGCAGTCTGCTTTTATTTGCATATTTCTTTTGAAAAACGTCTGAAAACCATGGTTGAGAGGTGACTATGCAGGTTGGAAACAGTAATAAGTAGCTCTTAAAAACTTGTAATCATTATTCCCTGCTTTTCAACGTCTCTGGGCAAATCTTTAGAGGCTGCTCCATAAACCATCCTGAGGAGTCAGTTGTCTGATCTAGGGACAGTGATAATGACAGGGTCAAGGCCTACCCCTCATCCAACCCCCAGTGCCACCCATTCCCATGTGTATTCCATGATAACTATAATTGAGTTACCACAGGTGCAGCTGCTCTGATCCATTCAAAAATATTTAATTTTGGAAGGGAATTCCTGGGAATACTGCTCTAAAAATGGATTTTCTTTACATACAGATTTTAGAGTTAGAAAATGTCTCTATCTTCTGAAAAATATTAAAACCACAAGTAAAAGGATGGGGTTTTTTACATGGCAGGTGGGGTGGTGGGAGAATCTGAGACCTAATACGAGGCCCATTTGTTATTTCGGCTTCCTGTGGATGAAAATTCAATAAGAGAACAAGAGAATTCACAGAGGGTAACTTCCAATTCAGCTATGATGAGCAACACAGGTCTCAGGTCTCAGATGAAGAAGTGTTTTAACAGTTGGGTTGAGCCCAGTAACAGGACATCTCAACTGGTGCTTGTAAGGTTAGACATGTGGGCAGGCGGTGGCATCTAGAATGTCTGTCAGTGAGGTCCTTAGTCTAGACTAGTGTTTAGGGGCAGAGCTTTTGGCCCTAAGACCGGAAAGACCTAGAATTGGTTCTTCCAACACTGATGAGGGGCATTGCCAGCTTATTGGTGTGGGCACCTAAGATGGAGAACAAAACAAAATTTTCATGCTACCAACTCAGGCACATGGGAAAACGGGGTCTTTAGAGCTGGAGGGCAAGGACCCCATTATTAGAGTATAGGAATACACAGAGGGTTGCACTGCACCAGAATGCCTCGGGAGCTGGGTGGTAAGCACTAGGATTTCCTGTCATGGATCATCCAACTGGGAGAATGATTTTAGTGGAGAGATCATGGGTCACAATGTGAGGACAGGCAAAGTCAGGTAAAAGGCTGGGGCAGAGAGTGCTGAGAAAAGTCAAAGGTGTGCTGTGATTTTAGGTCTTTTTTTTCCACAACAGACAATGGTCATATAGTCTCAAACCTAAAGACAAGAGCTAAGTAATTCTATTGGTTGTTTAAATCTGGCAAAAGAATCATTAACTAATCTGAACTCTAAGAAATGCAGCCTACTAATAATCTTTGACAAAGATTGTAAACAGAGAAGGGAGTTGCTATAAACATAGCTAGCTCATTCTTTTTGTGCATATTTTTAGTTAAGTAAACCAATGCTCTTCGGTCACGTCCTTACATTTTATTTTAGAATCCTCTCAGGTGCTGGAGTTAGTGTTCAGCGAGATGCACTCCAGCTAGAGGTTATTAAAAGGATTGGGCTTTTATCAAGACCTGGGAAGACAGTGGAAAGAAGGCTAAAGGAGAACTGGGAAGTGTGAAGAGGGCTTTACATTTTATTTTCCAGATAACAGTCCTTTGATGTAAATCCTTTTATTTTTATTTGTCAACACTGAGAATTTGCTTTAGTTCAGTGGTACAAATGATTCAAAGATTGCTCCTGGCAATCTGAAACATGAATCTGAAGGATGCCTATACACAGTGCTTGGCAAAAGTAGGTTTATAGCTGTGAGTATGCAAGAGAGTTTATTCTTGTATTATTAATGAATGTACTATTTATTATTATTAACCTACTTTTGCCCACCTCTATATTTTGGACATACAGAAACCATCGTTTTTTTAATATTCAGTATTATTTTATATTAGTTTTAGATGTATAGTATAGTGGTTAGGCAATTATGTAATTTACAGTGGACCCCCGCCCCAATAATTCAAGTACCCACAATATTATTGACTCTATTCCCTATGCTGTACTTTAATTCCTGTGACCATTTTGTAACTACCAATTTGTACTTCTTAATGCCTTCACTTTTTTTTCACCCAGCCCCCCAAATCCCATCCACACTGGCAACCATCAGTTTATTTTCTGCATGTATGAGTCTGTTTCTGTTTTTTTGTTCACTTTTGTTTTTTAGATTTTATATGTAAGTGAAATCATGTGGTATTTATCTTTCTCTGTCTGACTTATTTTACTTAGCATAATACTTTCTAGGTCCATCCATGTTGCAAAATGATAAGACTTCATTCTTTTTTATGGCCGAGTTGTATATGTATGTATCACAACTGTTTTAATCCACTCATTTATTGGGCACTTAGTTTGCTTTCATATCTTGCCTCTTGTAAATAATGCTGCAGTGAACAGAGATTATATCAAACTAAAAAGTTTTGCACAGCAAAGGAAACCATTAATAAAATGAAAAGACAACCTACTGCATGGAAGAAGATATCTGCCAATAATACATCCTGTAAGGAGTTACTATCCAAAATTTATAAAGGATTCAGACAACTCAAAACCAAAAAAACCAAACAATCTAATTTAAAAATAGTTAGAGGACCTGAATAGATACTTCTCCAAAGAGGACATACAGATGGCCAACAGACATATGAAAAGATGCGCAATGTCACTAATCGTCAGAGAAATGCAAATTAAAACCACAATGAGATAGCACCTCACACCGGTCAGAGTGGCTATCATCAATAAATCAACAAACAGCAAGTGTTGGTGAGGATGTGGAGAAAAGGGAATTCTCATGCACTGTTGGTGGGAATGTAGATTGGTGCAGCCACTATGGAAAACAATATGGAATTTCCTCAAAAACTTAAAAATGGAACTGCCTTATGACCCAGCAGTTCCACTTCTGGGCATATATCCAAAGAGACCCAAAATACTAACTGGAAAGAATATATGCACCCCTGTGTTCAAAAACCATAGCTTTTTAAGACTGGAATGGACTTTAAAGGTCATCGCATTAAATTGTTTCATTTTACAGCTGAGAAGAATGAGGCCTGTAAAAGTTACGTGACTTGCTTTATGTCAAGGCATAAATGGCTGGCTGGGCCAGGACTAGAACCTATGAAATGGATTTCTAGTCCACTGTTAATTCCGTTACAAACCGTGCCTATCTTACCTCAGATGACAATCCAAAGTTTGAAAAACAAAAAACTTTAATCTTGATCTATTCTAATTTTCAAATCAATTTATTATTTTCTATGGGAATTTAGT
Organism: Corynorhinus townsendii; assembly: GCA_026230045.1. Lineage (NCBI taxonomy): Eukaryota > Metazoa > Chordata > Mammalia > Chiroptera > Vespertilionidae > Corynorhinus > Corynorhinus townsendii. The sequence goes on along the minus strand of JAPDVU010000008.1, from coordinate 33,805,383 downwards.
GAGCAAATTCAGTAATGCTAGTGCAACTATTTTCATGCCCTTCTGTATAGGCTCACATGTATCCATTAAGTTTCCTACTTTAATTTTTGACTGGTAGTTATGAGTTCTGTGCATATCATTTAAAAAAATATTTGCTGAGTTCTGTTAAAATGAGATTAAAAAATTTTTTTAAATTGTCATGGTGGAAAAAAGACCCCCTTAGATTTTTATCTTTTAGGACAAGCATTTGATAGTCAATTTGAAAACTCAAAAAAATTTTTTTCCTTTATCCAAGAGACAGGAAAGAAACAGGAATTCTGGTCTTTATCCATCTTGGTCAAATTCTTATGCTAATTTTTCAGTGATTTCTGCTATGTATGTGAACTATAACCATACACGAAAATGTTCTGTTTTAGGTCATGGCTGTGGGCAAAGATTAATTGGTGAAAAATGGTCCTGTTCGTGGGATTTACCACACAGTAACGTTTCTCATCTGACTGGAAAAATGTGGAATTAGTTCTTTGAGAAATGTAGCCCTGTCATGAGGTTGAAGGGAGTTTCGGTGGAGGGAAACAGTTCCCTAAGACAGTTATGATTGGTTAGATTCCAGAGCAGTCCCTTTAGTTCAGCAAAGCTCTACCCTCTTTCAAATAAATATTTTCTACATGTGACTAGTGTCACTAGTAATTCACAGATCGCATCTTATTTGGCTTCTTTCTTGGCACCGATCCAAACTGGGCAATGGTCTTGGAGAGGTCTCCTAATCCTCCCATGTCCCCTCTCTAGAACACGCTGTTACAGTGAAAAAGCCTTCCATGTGGAAATAACTTTGTGACAGCATAACTTTCCTATGCTTACCGAAATATGGGATACAGATGTGAACTAGTGGGTATGGGTGGCAAGGGTGCGAAGTGGAGGATGGGATGTTAGTTCCTGGCCTGTGAAGGTGGTTCTTGCGGAAGACAAGCTTGACAATATTTACTTGGATGCTCCCAGAGAACACTCCACGTGCTCCTCCCTAACAGCCACTGCAAGGATCCTGGGCCTCTGCTGTGTGGCCCACATTGCTGTTGAGGACAGACCTAGCCACCGGGATTAGGGTTTCATCGCCCTGCCCCGACCATAGCGGTGGCTGCTGGTCCTTACCAGGTGGCAGCCCTGCTGGGACAGCTCAAGGGCCCATCCTGAACCGGGATGAGGTTAGGGGCCGACCGAAGCCACACCTTTCAACTCGATTTCTACAAACTCCCTCTTCCCCAAGACCCTTGTGCAGACCTGAGGAGCTAGGCTCGATGTCTATGACTTACCCCCAAAGGGAACTGCGTGCCTGTGGTGCCAGGATGGTGGGCTTGCCCCCTTCCACCCGAAGAGCACCCCACCCATTTTCCCCAGCCCTGACCCTCCCCTGTCCCAGCACATAAGTCAGCGGGTCCCCGGCCAGCCGCCGGCGCCGGGCTGGCAAGCAGCGGCAGGACAGGGAGCGAGCGGGCGCGCGCGGGCAGCGGGCGGGTCGCGCGCCGGGCCGGGGCCGCCGCGGGGGTGGAGCGCCCGCCCCGCTCGCCCGCCCGCCCGCCCGCCGCTCGCGCGCCCAACGGACCAGGCTGAGGCCGTGAGTTAACTGTTGCTGCCACGGGAGTTGGGAGGAGACTTCGAGTCTCCAGTCCCGAGAGGTGCCTAAGGGAAAGGAGAAGCCCTTCCGCCCCTCTCCACGGCCAGCATGTTACAGACCCCGCCGCTCCTCCGCCCGCGCGGCGGGGACCCCGGGCCGCGGCGGCGGGCGCAGCCCTGACGCGCTACTGAGCCGGGGGGCGGGAGGGAAACCCCGAGCGCGGGGGCAGGGGGTGAGGGAGCGCCTGCGGCCCCTGTGTCCCTAGCTGGGCGTGCTGAGCCCGCAGCCACCCCCGGTCCCGACCATGAGGAGGGACGAGCGAGACGCCAAAGCCATGCGGTACCCGCCGCCGCCGCAGCCGCCAGACGGGGCCGGCTCGCCCCCCGAGAGTCTGAGGAACGGCTACGTGAAAAGCAGCGTGAGCCCCTTGCGGCAGGACCCTCCGCGCGGCTTCTTCTTCCACCTCTGCCGCTTCTGCAACGTGGAGCTGCTGCTGCCGCCGCCGCCGGCCTCCCCCCAGCAGCCGCGGCGCGGCTCCCCCTTCTCCCGGGCGCGCCTCGCACTGGGCGCCCTGGCCGCCTTTGTCCTCGCCCTACTGCTCGGTGCGGGGCCCGAGAGCTGGGCTGCCGGGGCCGCCCGCCTGCGGACCCTGCTGAGCGTCGGTTCGCTCAGCCTCAGCCCCCTCTTCAGCATCGCCTGTGCCTTCTTCTTCCTCACCTGCTTCCTGACCCGAGCCAAGCGGGGCCCCAGCCCGGACTGGAGCGGCGGCGGCGGCGGCTCCTGGTGGCTGCTGGCACTACCCGCCTGCTGTTACCTGGGGGACTTCTTGGTGTGGCAGTGGTGGTCTTGGCCTTGGGACGGAGACGCCGCGACCCCGTACACGCCCCCGGCGGCGGCGGGCAGGTTGTTCTTGGTGCTGAGCTGTGTGGGCTTGCTGACGCTCGCGCACCGGGTCAGTCTCCAGCACAGCATCCTGGTGCTGCTCTTCTCCAGCTTCGTCTGGTGGGTCTCCTTCACCAACCTCGGGCCGCTGCCTTCAGCCCTCCGGCCCCTGCTGTCCTGCCTGGTCGGGGGCGCTGGCTGCCTGCTAGCCCTGGGGTTGGATCACTTCTTTCAAATCAGGGAAGCTTTCCACCACCCTCGGTTATCCAGTACCGCGGAAGAAAAAGTGCCTGTGATCAGACCCCGCAGGAGGTCCAGCTGCGTGTCGTTCGGAGAAACTTCGGCCGCTTACCAAGGCAGCTGCAAAATGTTCAGGAGACCTTCGTTGCCTTGCATTTCCAGAGAACAGGTACGTTAGCAGAAAGCAAGCTTTGCTAAGGAAGTGAGTGCGGTTCTGTCGCTTCAGTTCCTGAGTTGAATTTTCGTGTTTGAAAGCATGTTAACTTCCAGGGTGGAAAAAAAAAAGTTTTATTCTGGAAAGGATTCCTAAAATACAGGAGGCTTTTTAGAAATACAGAAGTACCTTTTTGTGAAGTAGACTAATTAATATTGCACCTTTAAAGTACTTTGTTTATGCAATAGATGAGTTATTAGAAGGATGGATTATTTGCGGTTTAATAGATTGACTACTCCCACTTTGGCATGCTCTGATGTACGTCATTTTTGGTGCCATTTATCTGTTGCCGTTATAATGGTGATATCTCCCCAAAGGTAACATTAATAGTCATTAATTTTAAGCAGTGTGATTTTATTATGTTTGATATTCGAGAAAAAGAATTTGAGATCTTATGAACATTGATGAACTTTGGGACTGAGACTTATTTAGATGAAAAGACTGTTGGAAATAATTTTTAAGAGACTACCCCCCCAACCCAAATTCCAGTGGTATAGGCTAATATAATATTTTACAGACTAACTCATGGTGGTGTGTATTTGTTGCATAATGAGGAGAATGTTGTAACAATTTAACCTTTAAACTTATGTCTGGAAAGATGCCAAAAGCATGTCCAGTAGGTTTACATGTTTCTGTTTTTTAAAAGGAATTGAAACCATCATCATGGAACGAGCTTCTATATAGCCTTGAGAAATCTTACCTGTTCTACACCACCAAGAAACTCAACAAGTATAGCTCCTCACTGATAGTAAATGCTTTACATATATTTTCTTAAATATTTGTAAGTGCAAAACGCTTTACATATATTTTCTTAAATCCTCACAAGAACCTTGTATGGTTGGTGACATTACCTCAATGTAGAGATGAGCCATATGAGTTTTTGAGATTACCTAACTTCACACATCTAGTAAGTGGCAGTGCTGGGATTTGAACCTAGATTTCTCAGTTTTAATTGTCGGTGTTCTAAGCAACTAAAAGGGTGAGCGTAGAGCTCTTATGTAGGAGAGTAGGAATTTATAGCATTGGTGTTCAGACTTTCTGATTGGTGATATGTTTTACACTGGGACCCAGAGTAACTTTTTTATTCTTACTACATCTGATGCTCTCTTCAAAATAATCAACAAACCACTATATTGATTTTATGACATGTTTAATGCTAACTCTGTAGTGCTCCAATGAGACCACACTTTGCTTCTTGAAACGTTTTTTGGAGGCTGCTTTTGTGGTCTGTAATTATTTGGCCAAATATTAGTACTTGAAAAAAATGTGTTAAAAAATGTTATGCCTTTTGTTTTCTTATTTTACTGTCAGTGATAATAGACAGTGCTTAGAAAAATCTGTATTCGAAGAAAAGTTATGATATTAACTGTAGAGCAAAGTAATATCAGCTGTTTTCTTAGAATGGCATGCCATTTAACAGTTGACTATATGTGAATAGACACCGGAAAAGTGTTTTAGCATAGTCTAATCACATTTGTAGCTAAGTTTCCTAAATTTAACAGCATTACAGTTTAACGAACTTTATTGTAATCTGTTGGTGTAGTCAATTGTGGATGTGCTGTAAATGGAAAATTCTTGGTTTTCTTAATCCTAGTCTGGTGCTTTTTCCATCACAGCAACCTTTTCAACCTTTAATTGAGAGCAGTGTTATTATTATAGGTAGCTTCATTTATTATTTGTATTAGAAGCAGACACAATTTGTGCTTTTAGAAAGGTCATATATTATACTTATTTGCATAGCCCATGGACACGGACATGGCGGTGTTGGGAGGAGGGGGGAAAAGGGGAAGATGGGAGATATTAACAATAAAATATACAAGTTTATTAATTCATTAAAAAAAGGTCATACCTTAATGCAGAAAACCCTTATTCACATTCCACTATGAAAATGAACATTTTTGGGGTCTTAAATATATGCTAATAGTTTAAGGGTTCCTACATTGTTACTTAATGTTCGGTGTCATAAAATAATACTATTTTGGCATTACTAAGAATTACTACATATTTTTAATTTAACATAGATTGTAATAAGAATTTTTATTTATGCTTATTCCTGAAGTTTAACAGTGAGTCTCTGGTTTTATTTGCATGTATATTACATTAAAGAAATGAAGAGGAAACCAGTACTTTTATGGAAGTAAAAGATGGATATTTTCTATTTTCCAAGTGCTAAATTTTGTATATGACAAGTGTAAAGTGTCTTCATTGTTTCAGAAAGTGAAGGGGAAGCAGAAAGATATTGAGTAGAATCTGATATAGGGAGAAATGCTCTGGATTCATAGGCGGGGGATTGAGAGTAAAGTCTTGACTCTGTAATCTTGAGAAAGTCATTGAATCTCTGAATCTCAGTATCCTGTCAAATCAGGGATTCCAAAAGATGAATTCCGTAATAACTTTCCAGTTCTTGATTCACTTCTTCTAGTTGGTTTATACTTTTTGTAAGATATGAATAAAAGTATAGCTAAAACATCACAAATTAGTACTTCTTGAAGTTTTACTTAAGTGTTGAATGTTGATATGACTAACTTGTGTTTTTCAAGGTGTAATGATGAGCAAATATTCTGTATTTTTTTAAATAGAGAACTTTAAAAATTACATGCAATTCATTTTTGGATTGATAGCAAAATTATTATATGTTTATTTCCTGAAGAATTTTATAAACATCTTTGAAAAACAATTAAAACTCATGTCAATCTAAATATTTTTAAATTGAGAGTAGATTTAGAATAATTTTTAACTTTTGGGATGTTATGTTAGTTACCATGTTGAAAAATAATGGCTTATGTTTGCAAAACATTTGATATTCATATTTAGACTTACAGTAGTTGATATAAATGCTATATGTATGTCACTTATTAACTAAGGTTTTTGTTGTTGTTGTTACCAAGCATTTAGAGATTTAAAGTTTAAATCTAGTTACTGTTAACTGTGTTTTGCCTTGGTGAATTAATGGAAAGACATACTTAAGTTGTAGTATATTTGCCAGGAGTCAACTAAAACGAATAGGAAGTTTTTTAAAAAATTAGTTGTCTACATAGACACTTTGGCCAGAATTTAACAAATTACATTTCTAAGCCATTTTATTTGTATGTATATTCTATAATGAAAGTTTCAGCCAGATCATTTTGTTTGTGATAGACTAGGTAAATACGAGGTTTTGAAAGTCATAAGTTCGTGTGTGAGATATTTTTCTATACCTAAAATGCTAAGTGCTTTCTAAATGGTTAGGTAAATATTTTAAAATTCTGTGGCCTTAAAGCCCATAAATATTATGTAAAGTGTTAATTTTATTTGAAAAAGGTGCACACATGTAGTATGAATGTGTTTAAAAATGATTTTAAAGTTTAGTGATTATTTAGCCCCTTAAGGAATTTGCAAGGCATATCTCACTATGAATTTAAGAATACTGTAGTATTTGTGACATTTATTTTGTGGTTTCACGTGAGTAGTGTTTCATTCTACTTTTATGTTAATATTTTGTGGTAAAATATTAGCCTATATCATAATTTTATGCTCTATTTTGTAAATATTGTATGTACTCTGCCTTTGGAACTATTGTTCAAAAACATAGATTTGATCAAATCCCTTGCTCTGTTTTAAAAACCTTTTACGGTTTTTCATTGTCCACAGGATAAAGTGGACAATGACCTTGAACCTTGCTTGCAAAATCCTTTATAACATGCTCTTAGCTTTTTTGTTTGTTTTGTATTTTAAAAAGCCATCTAGGACTTAGGGACACTCCCTCTCCCCATCCATCCTTGGCTATAACTATTTGTGGACTGCTTATGGTTATTGACCTGTAGATATTTTTTTTTCCTTTGCTATTACTATTCACACTGTTTGAAATCTCCTTGAAGGAACAAATTAGATTAAGAAGTCTTTAGACAATACAGTGATATTCAAATTACTGTATAAACTGAGAACAAACCTTCACTATAGCAGAGTTGACCATCTAAAAAAATAAAAGTTGATAGATGATGTGATGTGTGATAGATTTTCATTATATTTCATGAAATAATAACATCTCCATAATTTATGTTTTCCCATACTGAGTGGAAAGTAAACAGGGCCAACCATAAGTAGAACCGTAAAGTTTATTTTCATTGTCCTCCGACTTTTTATCCGCCTCAGGGGCGGGCCTTTCTCTGATTCTCTTTTTCTTTACCCTTGCAGTTACCAAGTCAGCCTGTTTCTCTAGCATATTCTCCTGCCTTCCTATCCCCCAACCAAAACAGGAAGAATCTATACTTGCTGAAAACGTTAATTTCAACCTAAATGTGTTTATATAGATATAGAAGGGAGAGATTCAGAGTTTATCTAATTGAAATCTGCTCATTTTATAGACAGGAAAGAAATTAAACTCCAGAGAGGTAAAAATATTGTTTCTAAGTTATGGCGTGAGATATTTGGGATACAGGGACTAAAACCAAGCTAGGTCCTGCCATAAAGGGCATAAATAGCTACAGTACTGGTTTTCCAAGGCTGTAACTAATTTTGCCACTTATCTGATAAATGACTCCCTGGTTAAAGGAGTTAGTGGGTAAAGATGGGAAAGAGAGAGGGGTAGGAGAGACTCTTGAAATCACAAAGCTCATAAAGACCCTGAAGATAAACTTGGTCCCTGATGTAGTTATTTCAGGGTGACTTGTCAGGATGCAGCTGGTGTCAAGCTCAAGTGCCTTCAGAGGTCAGCCACAATACCATATTTATGTCATATGCTGAAGAAGGAGGGAAGGATAAGAAGAATGGAAGTCAACTGACTATTGCCTGCTTTGCCTAAGAACATTCAATTCAAACAAAACAAATGCAGCAATTGTGTTAGCCACACAAAACTTTAGGAGACCTGGGTTCTGTCTGTGGGTAGTTTCTGACAGTTTATAACATTGGATTGGTGTTCACCTTGTTATTTAAAAGCTGACTCATATTTATTTACATGATTATTAGAAGGCTCTTCTTAGATCTTTGGGCAGAGGAGTATATAGTATTTTCTACTGTCTTTTCCTTTCGTGATTTAAAACTTTTCTTCCTGTATTGATTTACCCTAGCAGGTCTCTCATCTTTGTAGATTTTCCCTCCTCCATCACCTAGAGTACATTGTTTGGCTATTTCTTCTTTACATTTCTTTCATACAACATGCATTCAGTGTACTTTATATTTATTTAGTTAGCATTTAAATTTTACACGTAAAAGACTGTATATAATTTTAATATGTGTTAAGGAAGAAAATACTAAAGGAAAAAAGTCAGGTACTCACCACTTATATCCTTTGAAGTTCCTTGTGTAACCTTTTTTGCATCCCTTACTGTCCCATCTATCCTGATTTTCTTTCTTTTTTTTTTTTTTTTTTTTGCTATTAATTCCTGTGCTTGTTTTTATAATTATAACCTCCTACAAATGTATTCCTAAATAATCTAAATAATATGTTATTAATATTGCCTGTTTTTGAACTTCCATAGAATCATGGTGTATGAATTTCTTTTGTAACATTTTTTCCTTGACGTTTTCTGAGATTTATTAATGTTGATGTGGATAATTGCAGTTCCTTTTTCAATGCTGTATAATATTTCATCCTATGGCCATAGTAAAATTTATTTATTCCACTGTTCATGGACCTATGGGTAGTTTGCCATTATGTAAAATCATGCTATAAAACTCATGGTAAATGTTTCCTGGTGCATGCATGTGTGCACCCAAAAGTAGAATTGCTGAGTTGCAAGGTATTTTCATATTCAACTTCACTATGTGTGGTAGTCAGAATAACAGCACTCCAAAGATGTCCATGTTCTAATTCCAGGAAATTGTGAATGTTATTTAACTTGGCAAAGGGGACTTTGCATATGAAATTTTTAAGGACCTTGAGATGGGAAGTTTATCCAGGATTATATGAATGGATCCATAGTAATCACAAGGGTCCTTAAAAAGTGGAAGAGGGAGGCAAAAGAGGTCAGAGATGGAGTTGTGACAATGGAAGTAGGATTGGAGTAATCCAATGTGAAAAAGATTCAATCTACTTTTGGCTTTGACAATGGAAGAAGAAGGCCAGGCACCAAGGAAAGCAGGCAGCCTCTAGATGCTGGAAAAGGCAGGGAAATGGAATTACTAGTATTGCAAGGTATCCTTTGATTTCTTCCTTGATCTCATTGTTAGCCCATTCATTGTTTAGTAACATGTTACATTAGCCTCCATGTCTTTGTGTATTTTTCAGACTTTTTTTCTTGTGATTGATTTCTTTTTTCATACTATTATGGTCAGAGAAGATGCTTCATATGATTTCATTCTTCTTAAATTTATTGTGACTTGTTTTGCATCCTAACATGGTCTATCTAGAAAATGTTCCATACGCACTTGGAAAGAATACATATTCTGCTGCTTTGGGGTGAAATGCTCTGAAGATATTAATTAAATCATACTAGGATGTGTAAAGTATGTTCGTCTAAGGGAAAGCATAGTGAAACATGACCATTGCATATAGATAAATGTTATACAATATTTTCATACTAAAAAAATTTAATAAAATATATAAAAATAAATAAAATATTAAAATATATGCAATATGTTTAATTTTGATGTATGTTAATATAAAGATATAACAAAACTAAGTACATTTATTCAGATGCTTTCATTTAATAGTCACATGCTGAAAAGTAGCCGGCTGCCCAAGTGAGTTCTGGCTCGAAATAGTCAGCAAAGTGTTAATTATTATGTGTCTTAGTGTGGGCCTCTTTGGGTTCATCTTGTTTAGGACTTTCTTGGATTTATATGTCTTTTTTCTTTACAAGGTTAGGGAAGTTTTTGATCATTATTTCTTCAAATTGGTTTTTAATGATCTGTTGCTCTCTCTTTTCTCCTCTGGTACCCTTATGATGAAAATGTTTTTATGCTTCATGTTGTACCAAAGGTCCCTTAAACTATCCTCGTTCTTTTTAATTATTTTTTTTTCTGCTCTGATTGGGTGTTTTTTTCGACGTTGTCTTCCAAATTGCTGCTTTGATCCTCTGTTTCAGTCAACCTATTTTTATTCCTTTCAGTGTATTCTTGATGTCAGAAATGATATTCTTCATTTTTGACTGGTTCTTTTTCATGGTTTCTATGTCCTTTTTCATGCTGTTGTACTTCTCACTAAGTTCTGTGACCATCCTTATAATCATTCATTTAAACCCTGCATCTGAAAGATTGCTTGCCTCCATTTCTCCATTTCATTTAGCTTTTTTTTTTTTTTTTTTTTTTTTTAAGAATTCTCCTGTTCTTTTATTTGGGGCCTGTTTCTTTGTCTCCCCAGTTTGGTTGCCCCTTTGTTTTTGTTTCTATGTATTAGATCAGTGGTTCTCAACCTTTCTAATGCCAGGACCCTTTAATACAGTTCCTCATGTTGTCGTGACTCACAGGTTGAGAACCGCTACTGTGTTTTCCGATGGTCTTAGGCGACCCTGCTAGCAGTTCTCAACCTGTGGGTCACGACAATATGAGGGACTGTATTAAAGGGTTGCAGCATTAGAAAGGTTGAGAACCACTGTATTAGATAGACCTGCTATGACTCCCAGTCTTTGTGTGGTGGCCTTACGTAGTAGGTGTCTTGTGGCACCCAGTGGTTCAGTGTCCTTGATCACCTGAGCTGGGTCTGACAATGTCTCTTGTATGGGTTATGTGGACCCTTTTGGTGTAATTCAGTCTTGATTGCTATAGGCCCATTCATGCCTGGGATCAACCGTCAGGCTGGCTGACTGTGAAGCTTAGCCCCGACCACGGTGTGTGAGCTGCTGTGCCAGTGCTGACCACATGAAGTGGAATTCACCTCAGTAGGGCTTGGTGCCTGCTGAGATCTCCTTTTGGTTATGCTGTTTGTGAAGCTTATTGGATCCTGCTCTAACATTGTCTGAAGGTGGCCACTGGGTGTGTTGGTTCTGGGCCTCTTGGGAGGGACTTTGGTGCTGTCTGTGTCTGGCCTGTTGGGAGCTACAGGCAATCCAAAGTTTGTGCCTGTCTCTGTTTACTTGGATTCACACAGGAAGGAACAAATTGCAGAGCATAACTGGCTTTTACCAGCACTGGGCCTGGGGGCAGGTCAGCAATGTCCCAAGGCACCCTCATGAGTTATGCCTCCACCTGCCTCTACCTGCCGGCTGTTTGTTAGATTCAGTCATTGAAAGAGCCTCTGGTGGAGTTGGATCACTTGTTAGGGGAGGTTCTCTTCAGGTTTCAGGGAAGATGGTGGGTGTGGTCCCTGCCCTAGCACCACATGACTTTGTCTGTCCTGGATTTGCCTTGACCTAGGCAGGGCAGAGCCACTAGGAGTTGGCAAATGGGTCCTTTGGAGCCAGAGTCAGAGTCCAGAGGATGGATCTGCTAGAAACCTGAAAGGTGTTTCTAGCAGCTCTCCCATGAGGAGGAAGTGCCAGGCAGGTTGATGGGAAAGTGGGAGTGGGGGGAAATAGCCCCAACCTCAAAGCCACATAACTCAGTCACTGATGCCTACCTGAGTCTGCCCAGACCTCTACCTCCTGTCCAAGGCAGCTGACTCCTCAGCAGGGCCTAAGCTCCACAGAGTGAGGTGAGAAGGAGTCTAGAGGGTGGGGCAATTAGTTTACCCCAGGTTTATGCCACACAGAGCGACATGCTCCACTCAAGAAAGATGGTTTAGTGGAGTTTTGAAGAATGACTCAGCACAGGGATCCTGGCAGCTGTTCCCCCAGCTCCATTCCCAGAGCCACAAACTCCAGACTCTTCTCAGGTGACTGTAGACTGCTTGCCCTCCCTCTACTGGAGCCCAAGGTGAGTTGGTATGAACAAAATTTTGTGTGTTGGCCCTTTAAGAGGATACCTGTGTCTCCATTAGACTCTATCTCTCCCTGGTCGACAGAAACCCCACTGCTTTTCACAGCTGGATGTTGTGTGGGCTCCTCTACCTGGGTCTGGTGCTCTGGGCTGGGGAGCCCAGCTTGGGGTTTAGGCCCCATGCTCCTCAGGGGAAATCCCCTGAAGCTGAATATCCCTCTGGAACATCAGGTGTCACGTTTGGGAGCCAGTCCTCTTCATATCTCCACCCTTCCTACCACTGTCAATGTGGCTCCTATAAATCCTTGGTTATGTCTTCTCTCTGCCTAGTCTTCATTAGTTACTCAGGATGATTGTTCTTTAATTTAGTTATAATTCCAGTTTGGTTCTGGGAGAAGGTGAGTGTAGCTTCCACTTACTCTGCCACCATATTGAAATCCCATCTCATTTTTTATCTGTATGGATAACCAGTTGTGTCAACACGATTTATTGGAAAGTTTATTATCCATTTATCAGCAGTGTTCCCTCTGTCATTTTTCAGATTTCAATATATGTATGAGTCTGCATATGGGCTCTCATGTTTCAATGGTTAGTTTATGCACCCTGTTTAATGCTACATTGTCTTAATTATAATAACTTTATAATAAGACTTAATATATAGTAAATCCCCTCATCTGATTATTGTTCTTCAAGAGTGTGTTGGTTATTTTTGGACCTTTGCTTTTCAATATAAATTGTAGAATAAGCTTAACAAGCTCCACAAAAAAATCCTGTTGGGATTTTAATCGGCATTGCATTAAATCTTTTAAACAATCCTATATAATAAAAGCCTAATATGCTAAGTGTCTGGTTGTCTGTTCAACCAATCAAAGCATAATATGCTAATGATATGTTAAGGCTGCTCAGCTGCTCGCTATGATGTGCACTGACCACCAGGGGGCAGACAGTCAACCGGTCAACCAGTTGCTATGACGTGCACTGACCACGGCGGGGGGGGGCAGTCACTTGCTGCTGGGGTCTGGCTGATCAGGACTGAGCAAGATGGACCGGAAATGCCGTGGAGCCCTCCTGCGGTCCCTCCCAAGCTGTCCAACCTCCCATGCCCCTCCTCGGCCCCCTTCATGCACTGGTAGGGTCCCTTGGCCTGGCCTGCGCCCTCTCACAATCTGGGACCCCTTGGGGGATGTTGGAGAGCCGGTTTCAGCCCGACCCTGCAGGCCAGACCGAGGGACCCCCACTGGTGCATGATTCGTGCACTGGGCCTCTGGTTTAGATATAAATTTGCTTTTGATTGAAATTTTTAAGTTGTATTTTTCTAGAAAATTAATGTAACTTTTCAAATTTATTTCCGTAGTGCATAATCTCATTTTATTATGTTTAGTCTGTTCCACACCCGCATTTATCTTCTTTTTCATTCCTAATATCATTTATATTTGTTTTTTCTTTATTTCTTAATCAACCCTGCTAAAAGTTTGTTTTTAATCTTTTCAAAAAAACCCAATTCTTCATATTACTACTTGTTTTCTATTTTATTTATATCAGCTCTTACCTTTATTATTATTTTTCTTTCTTTGAATTCATTTACTCGTTCTTTTTCTAACTTTGTAATTGGGATGTTAAATTATTTTGAGCTTTTTTCATAGTATGCATTTAAAATTATACATTTATTTCTAAATATTGTTTTAGTTGAATCTTATAAATTTTTATGTGCAAAATTACTTTCCAGTCTTAAGCATTTTCTAATTTTTGTTTTGATTTCTCTTTTGACTAATGAGTTGTCTAGACATTTATTAAACATTTACAATTATATGCAGGTTTTCTAGTTATTTTATTGTTATTGATTTCTGATTTAATTGCATTATGGGCAGGTAATATATATGGCCTGACATATTAGGTAGAATGTTAACTGTCTGGTAGGTAAAGGTTGTCCTTGTCGGAGGTTCTGTGTCCTCACTGGTTTACTTATCTTTTTGACTCATCAGTAACTGGAGAGATTAACAAAAATCTCACTTTGCTGGTGGATTTGTCAATTCCCCCCTCCCCCCGCCATAGTTTGCAGTTTGCTTCACTTGTTTAAGAGTAAGTAAATGGAGACTAGAACTTCAAATTTGATGGAATTACTTATCAAAGGAACAACAAAAAGGATACATGAAATATAGCACATTTCAAATATCTAAAGAGTCACTGTAGGAAAGTAGTAAAAATTAGTTGGATCAGAGTTAACGTGTATTTACAAATTGCCTTTTATATATGCCAGGCCCTGGAGATACTAAGAAAGACAACATTGCAAGGACAACATCACACTAATGAAGAGAGAAAATGTAAATAAATAATTATAATTTAGTGTGGTAGATGATATAATACATATAAGGTACAATGGCAGCATTATGGAATGAGCAACTGAGCCTTTCCAGGATGAGAACCAGAAAGCCTTCAAAAAGTTAACAATTGATCTTTAATCTTCAATGACAGTTTCTTACTGTTATAAAACAAAAAAAAATGAATTTAAAAATTTCACTACTATGACCTTAAAAAGAAATTTTCAAAGTTATTATGGCATAATCTTCACGTTACCTTGAATATGTATGCAGGTAAATACTTCTTATCAACTAGCAGACTGAAAAAGTCATGATAAACATACAGAGCCAAATCAAGCAAACTGTTCACACTTTTGGTCACTAATCTATAATAATAAAAATGTAATATGCTAATTAGACCGGATAGCCAAATAACTTTCCAGATGTCCTTCTGGATTAAGTCGCGGAGGCAGAGGTAGGGGCGATCAAGCAGGTAGGCGAGCAGTTAGGGGCGATCAGGCAGGCAGGCAAGGGTGGTTAGGGGTGATCAGGTAGGCAGGTGAGCAGTTAGGGGTGATCAGACAGGTAGGCAGACAGAGGCAATTACAAGTAATCAGGCAGGCAGGCGAGTGTTTAGGGGCAATGAGGCAGGCAGGAGAGTGGTTAGGAGCCAGTGGTCCTGGATTGTGAGAGGGACGTCCAACTGCTGGTTTAGGCTTGATCCCGCAGGCTGGGCTGAGGGACCTCCTCCTTCCCCCATGCACGAATTTCATTCATTGGGCCTCTAGTCAGTAATATCAACCAAAAAAGACGCTTACATTCTCTACCAGAAATGTCAATATCTGGTAAAATAATATAGGCAATAAAAAATGTAACTCAGGATCAGAAAGGTGAGATGGTTATAAGATGTAATAATTACGTAGTACTCACTATGTGCTAGTCTCAACAACCCTGTAAGGTTACATATTGGAATCCTATTTTGCAGCTGAGAACTAAGGCAGAGGGGTGAATTAGCCCCAAATCACTTAGCCTAGTACACAGAAAATACCATAATGTGCCTAGTGCCATTTCCAATATATAACAAGCCTGTAAGAACACTCTCAATTGAAACAACTAAACTATAGGTCTAAACATTTTAGAACATCTTTTGAAAGGAATAATTGAGTAAGAAAAATCTCTGATACCCCAAAAGAAATGAAAGTAGTATAGGGGAGGAAAATTTTTCCCTTCTAGATTCTTTGGCTGCCCTAATAATTAAATTGACATAAGACAAATTAACAGGAGAGAAAAAAAATTTAATTTGCATATATATGGGATCCCCATAAAAAACGTGAGGCTGAAAGAAGTGTTCAAAATCAGGAATCTTTTATACCTATGAGACAAAGAAACAATAAAGAATAATTGATAAGACAAAGGGGTTTGGGCTTGGGTTAATAAATTGGTGAAGAAATAACAAGGTTTGTTTATACAGCCTTCTTGGCTCTAAGTTCTGGTGATAAGGATGCCCTTTGCCCTCCAGGTACTAGGAAAGGAACCTTTTACCATAGGAGATTTATCTTCTGCTTTCAGCAGGGGACAAAAGAGGGACAGAGTGTCCTTGCATTGGCTGTTTCTTAAATACCTTTAATTCAAAATAATCAGTATGCCATATTTTGGGGTGTCATATTCTGCTCTCCTTTAGTAGGAATCCTAAGAGGTGAGCAAGTAGACTAAAACCAGCTTTCCCTTGAGGAGTTTCTGACCATTCTTAGAGACTTTGAACATCTGCTTCTGTTAGGTATGGCTACACTCAAGAGAGAAAATCCTAGGGTCTGTCCAAAATCAGAATCTAATAGGAAATCTCGGCATAAAGCTGAGGCCACAAAGTGCTATTCTGCCAATGTAAGGGTAAATGAGAAGTGAATATGGCCATGGAGATGGGATGCCTATCTTGACCTTGGCACAAGGGAGTTGGGGGAGGGATAAAATAAATTTCCTCTGGGAATGTATAACCATAAGAGGGCCCTTACAGAGCTTTATTTGTTATTGTAGTAAAATGTATGTAACATAAAATTTACCATATCAACCATTTTTTTAAATATACAATGTAGTGGCACGAAGGATATTCACATTGTAATGCAACCATCACCACCACCCATCTCTAGAAATGTTTTAATCTTCCTAAACTGAAACCCCGTACCCATCAAACAATAACTCTCCCTTCCCCCATACGCTGGTAACCATCATTCTACCTTCTGTTTGTATGAATTTCACTGTAGATACCTCATATAAGTGGAATCATACAGTATTTATCTTTTTGCAACTGACTTATTTCACTTATGATAATCGTTGGAATTTTGACAGGATTGCATTGAATCCATAGATTGCTTTGAGTAGTATTGACATCTTAACAATAATAAGTCTTAACAATCCATTAACATCAGATATCTTTCTATTTATCTGTGTTTTAATTTTTTTCAGAAGCCTTTTGTAGTTTTCAATATATAAGTCTTTCACCTCTTTTTTTTCTTTATTGATTAAGGTATTACATGTGTCTTTATCCTCCCATTGCCCCCCCCCCCTCCACCCCCCTACTCATGCCCTCACCCCCCTATTGTCTGTATCCATTGGTTAGGCTTATATGCATGCATACAAGACCTTTGGTTGATCTCTACCCCTTACCCCTACCTTCCCTCTGAGGTTTGATGGTCTGATCGATGCTTCTCTGTCTCTGGATCTGTTTTTGTTCATCAGTTTATGTTGTTCATTATATTCCATAAATGAGTGAGATCATATGATATTTATCTTTCTCTGACTGGTTTATTTTGCTTAGCATAATGCTCTCCAGTTCCACCCATTCTGTTGCAAATGGTAAGAATTCCTTCTTTTTTACCAGTGTAGTATTCCACTTTTTAGATGTACCACCCTTTTTTTAATCCACTCATCTGCTGATGGGCACTTAGGCTGTTTCCAGATCTTAGCTATGGCGAATTGTGCTGCTATGAACATAGGGGTGCATATATCCTTTCTGATTGGTGTTTCTAGTTTCGTGGGATATATTCCTAGAAGTGGGATCACTGGGTCAAATGGGAGCTCCATTTTTAGTGTTTTGAGGAAACTCCATACTGTTCTCCACAGTGGCTGCACCAGTCTGCATTCCCACCAGCAGTGCACGAGGGTTCCTTTTTCTCCGCATTCTCGCCAGCACTTGTCGTTTGTCTTTCACCTCTTTTGTTACGTTTATTTCTAAGTTTTATTTTTTATGGTATTGTAAATGGAATTGTTTCTTAATTTCATTAATATATATACATATATATATTGATTTCAGAGAGGAAGGGAGAGGGAGAGAGAGATAGAAACATCAATGATGGGAGAGAATCATTGATTGGCTGGCTGCCTGCTGCCTGCTCCCTACTGAGGATAGAGCCAGGAACCTGGGCATATGCCCTGACTGGGAATTGGTGACCTCTTGGTTCCTAGGTAGATGCTCAACTGCTGAGCCACACCTGGCCGGGCTTAATTTCATTTTTGAATTGTTCATTGTTAGTGTATAGAAATGTAATTAATTTATGTGTTGATTTTGTATCCTGAAGCTTTCCTGAATTTGCTTATTCTAAACTTGTGTGTGTGTGTGTGTGTGTAATATTTAGGGTCCTCATTTAGTTAAAAAAGTTTTTTTTAATTAAGACTTTTTTAAAAGAGCAGTTTAAAGCAAAATTGAGAGGAAAGTATAAACAAAATACAGAGAAGTGTTAGGGAGAGTGGTGCTCTATCAGCCCTGGCTGCAGGGCCCTACAGAAAATAGACAATGCACTCAAGTGGATAAACTTGAGAGAGTTTAATGAAAGGGTGACATAAAAAGTGGGAAGAATTTAGGGAAACTAACATGGGATGAAACTAACATGGAAAGAATCTGATGAGCAACAATAGACATATAAGGACAGAGATGGTGAGTTATTGTCAAGACTCAGGGTAGCTGTATAAAGGTCCATTGGCCTCTGGTAGAGGCTATGTTACTAACAAGAGATGACTTTATGTGTGAGCTGGGGGATTAAATACACCAGGCTCACTCTCTTCCTAAGTCTCCTGCCTGTGTCTTCCTTTGGCTGAATCCACCCAGAAGATAGGGCAAAAGAGACTGTTGATCCAGGCTATTCAGGACAGCTTCCTGGAGACACGGAACAGAGTGGAGTGGAAAATGAATCTGGAGGGGCAAATAAAACATACCCAACACAATTGGCTTTTAAAGGACACAAGATACCAGTTTCTGCAGAAGTGGAGGAATGGCTGTTTAGGACGGGAAAATCAAGTAAACAGACTAGAGGGGTATTGAAATAGTGTGCTCAGAAGTGGAAATTATTTCAGTGTGGCGTTTATGCTGAACAAAGAAGAGTAATAGATCATAAAAAAGAAAAGGTAAGTTGTTATTTGCAGAGAAGTGCTAATCTTTACACTGCTTATCTTATTTAAGTCTTGCAACATATGGCTCTTACAAATGCATGAATATCAATATTGCCTTTATCAATTAAAGAGAAGATACTAGGTCAAGTTCTTTTGCCTTAGCATGGCTGTCTGAGGGATTTGCACATAGTGACATAGTACAAATTATAGAAAGGGCGGGAGTAATGTAGAGAGTGAGGCTTACTGTTAAAAATATAGGCTCTGGAATTGGACTGTTTTGTGTTTGAATTCACTTTCTACCTTGATGATCTAGGTCAGTGGTCGGCAAACTGCAGCTCTGTTGACTAATGAGTTTGCTGACCACTGACCTAGGTGAATGACCTAATCTAGGCCTCAATTTTCTTAATTATAAGACAGACACAGTCATACTAACTATATCATAGTTGTGAGGAGCAAATGCATGATTCATATAAAGTACTTAGCCCAGAACCCAGCAAGCACGTTAATAATGTTTCCTTTTTTTTTTTTTTTAATTACATTTAGGAGGATATAGCTGTCTTCAAGTGTCTGACAGCCTGCCACACGAGATAAATATTAAACTTCTTGTTTTTTGTGAGAACTTTTGTGGTCAGAACTAAGACTAATGTGTATAAATAAATAAATAAGACTAATGTGTGTGGATTAGTCTGAGAAACACTTTTAAAAACATACGTTTTATTGATTTTAGTGAGAGAGGAAGGGAGAGGGAGAGAGAGAAACATTGATTGGCTGCCACCTGCATGCACCCCAAATGGGGATTGAGCCTGCAGCCTAGGCATGTGCCCTGATGGGGAATTGAACCAGAGATCTTTCAGTGCACAGGACAAGGCTCAACCAACTGAGCCACACCAGCCAGGGCAAGAAAGTCTTTTGATCATTTAAAGTTGCTTGCCCTGCTGGTGTGGCTAGTGGTTGAGTGTTGATCTATGAACCAGGAGGTCACGGTTTGATTCCCTGTCAGGGCACTAGCCCTAGCTGTAGGCTTGATCCCCAGTGTAGGGTGTGCAAGAGATAGCAAATCAATGATTCTCTCTCATCATTGATGTTTCTATCTCTCCCTCTCCCCTCCTCTCTTAAAAAAAAAAAAAAGAAAAGTTGCTTGAATCAGGCTTGGTTAGTTTGTGAGAATGATTTGCATGCCAATGGAAGTGTTCAAGAAAAGACAGGGGATATTTAAAAGTATATTTGTGTATCAGATTAATAAAAACACACTAAAATCTTCAAGGTAATTTCCAACTTATGGACACTCTGTATAGAACTTGTTTGATTTCTTTTTCTCCTCTGTTTGTTCCTTTTAACAAGGTCAATTCCTTCCCTCCCCCCGTAATCCAGCTTAAATGTCATCTTTCTTTATTTAATAATATTTATTGAGCACAATCAAATGTTCCAGGTTTTCTTCTAGGTATTGTGATTAGTACTGTGATGGGGCTTTAAAATAATTTCTAGCACAGATAAATCTATATATATATATATATATATGGCTAAGTGACCAACCATATGTCCGTCTGACCGTCTGGTACATATGATGTGTACTGGCAATCTCTCTCTCTCTCTCTCTCTCTCTCTCTATATATATATATATATATATATATATTTATAAAAGTCTAATATGCAAATTGTCCCCTCGGGAGTTCAACCAGGGGACCAGGAGTTCGATCGCTCACTATAATGTGCACTGACCACCAAGGGGCAGCATGGAATGAAGGAAGGCCCCAGCCGGCAGCCAGGGAAGGAGGCCCTGGCCGGCAGCCTGAAGACCCTGATCAGCCCTAATTACCGGCCAGGCCTAGGGATCCTACCTGTGCATAAATTTTGTGCACCGGGCCTCTAGTAGAAAATAAAAGCAGTGAAACAACTTAAGGTAGTTCTAAGTACTGTGATGCATGAAGAAAGTAAAACAGAATATGGGATTAAGGGACATTAGTGCCTGGGTGGTGCTTGAGGTACAGTGGTCAGGGAAAGAAAGCCTCTTTGAAGAGGGGATGTTTTAACTGACACATGAAAGTGATAAAGGAGCTAGTCATGTAAGATCTCGGGGAAAAACATTCCAGGCAGAAGGACTAGCAAAGGCAAAGTCCTGTCATGAGAAAGAGCTTGTAGAACAAAAGCTTGGTGGCTGGACAGTGATAGGAGAGGTAAGAAGAATGTGGATCATACAGGGCCTAGATCAGTGATCGGCAAACTGCGGCTCGTGAGCCACATGCAGTTCGTGAGCCGCAGTTTGCCGCTCTGTTGACTAATGAATTTGCCAAGCACTGGCCTAGGCTATCATGTTAACACTTATATTTCATTCTAATTGCATTCTAATGGGAAGCCATGAGGCAGTTTCTTTTTCTTTCACCTTATGTATAGATGTCTAATTGTTCTAACATCATTTGTTGGAAAAACTTTCCTTCATTGAATGGCCTTGGCACCTTTGTCAAAATATCAATTTGCTAAATTTATGTGAATCTATTTCTGGTTTCTCTGTTCTGTCCCATTAATCAGTGTATCTTTCTCTTTGCCAATACCAGTGCTTTGATTATCATAAAATTGTATAATGTAAATTTGCCAACTTTTTCTTTTTTCAAAATAGTTCCCTTGTCTTTCCATATAGATTTTAGAATCAGCTTGTTTATGTCTACAAAAATTTTTGGCTGGTATTTTTATTATAATTACATTAAACCTGTAGAATCAGGAATGCAGATAGATGCAGCCACTATGGAAAGCAGTATGAAGTTACCTCAAAAATTAAAAATGCCCTGACTGGGTGCTCAGTTGGTTGGAGCCTCATCCCATACACCAAAAGGTTGTGAGTTCAATTCACCATCAGGGCACATGCCTAGGTTTCGGGTTTAATCCCTGGTTGGGGTGCGTTTGGGTGGCAACTGACATTTTTCTCTCTCTCTCTTTCTCTCTCTCTAAAATCAATAAAAATATATCCTCAGGTGAGGATTTAAAAAAAATTAAAAATGGAACTGTCTTATGATCCACTTCTGGGAATATATCCAAAGAAGCCCGGAACACTAATTGGAAAGAATATATGCACAATGTGATACTACTTGGCTGTAAAAAGGAAGAAAATCTTACCTTTTGTGACAGCATGGATGGACCTTGGAAAGTATTATGCAAAGTGAAATAAGCCCGTCAGAGAAAGACAGTATGATTTCACTTATATGTGAGATCTAATGTACAAAATAAACTAACAACAACAAAACCCTGTAGAATCAATTTGGTAGAATTGACATTTTTATTATGTTAGTCTTCCAGTCTATGAACATGCAGTATTTCTTCATTTATTTAGGTCTTCTTTTATTTCCTTCATCAGTATTTTGTAATTTCCAGCATATAAATCCTGTACACCTTTTGTTAGATTTACAAATAAATATTTCATTTTTTGGGAACTATTATAATTGGTATTTTTTTAGATTTTGGTTTTTAATTGTCCATTGCAAGTATTTAGAAATATAATTGTTTTGTGTATGTGGTCTTGTTAAATTTAATTATTGGTTATATGAATATTTCTTCTGTAAACAATATTGTTGTCTATGAAGAGGGACAGTTTTATTTATTCCTTTCCTAGTACTTCCAGAACCATGCTGAATAAGTGGTGAGAATCATTATCTTTTCCTTTCTTCCCAATCTAGCATGAAAGCATTCAGTCTTTCAACATTAAATATGATGTTGACTAGCTTTTTTATAGATGTGTTCTATATCAGGTTAGGCCCTAACCATTAGGGCAGTGGTCGGCAAACTGCGGCTCGCGAGCTGTGGTTTGCCGCTCTGTTGACTAATGAGTTTGCCAACCACTGGGTTAGGGAAGTTCCTTTCTGTTCTTAGTTTGCTGAGAGTTCATTGTTATCAGATACTTTTCTGTATCAAGGGATATGATCATATGTGTCTTTTTTTTTTATTAGACTGTTAATGTAGTGGATTATATTGATTGATTTTTTAATATTGAACCAGCTTTGCATTGCTGGGTTAAGTTGCAATTGGTTGTGGTGTGTATTCTTCTTATATATTGCTGGATTTGATTTCTTAATATTTTGTTGATTTTTGCACCAGTGTTCACGTGGGATATAGGTCTGTAGTTTTCTTTTGTACTGTTTTTGTCTGATTTTGATATCAGGGTATTGGTGGCCTCTAAATCAGCTGTGAAGTGTTCCTTCTTCTATTTTCAGAAGAGAATATATAGAATTATTTTTATTTTTTAAAATGTTTAATAGAATTTGCTAGTGACATCATCTGGAACCAGACTTATTTTTCACTTTGGAAAGTCTTAAACTATGTATTCAACTTATTCAGTAATTATAAGATTATTCAGGGTATCTGTTTAATCATTGGTGAGCTTTGGTATTTTATAATTATCAAGGAATTGGTCCATTTCATCTGAGTTGTCTAAATTTATATGCATAGTGTTGTTTGTAGTAGTCTTTTGTTATCCTTTTAATATCTGTGATGTCTATAATGATTTCCCTCTTTTATTCCTGTTGTTGGTAAAATGTCTTCTCTATTTTTTCTCCCTCTTATAGTCTTGTTAGAGGTTTATCAGTATTTATTTATTTATTTATTTTAATCGTTATGGTTGAGATTATTACAGATATCCCTCTTCCTCCCCGTCCCCCCCCCCCCATAGCTCCCTTCCACCCAGTTCCCACCCTACCCCAGGCCCTTGCCACCCTATTGTCTGTGTCCATAGGTACTGCATACATGTATATAAGATCTCGATCTAATCTCTTCCCACACACCCCCTACACCCCATTCCCTCTGAGAATCGTAAGTCTGTTCCATTTCCATGCCGCTGATTCTATTCCATTCACCAGTTTATTCTGTTCATCAGGTTTTTTATTCATTTGATTTTTAGATTCACTTGTTGACAAATATGTATTTGTTGTCACTTTGTTGTTCATAATTTTTTATCTTTACCTTTTTTTAGTTCCTCTTCTTAAAGAATACCCTTCAGCATTTCATATAATACTGGTTTGATGGTGATGAACTCATTTAGCTTTTTTCTTGTCTGTGAAGCTCTTTATCTGACCTTCAATTCTAAATGATAGCTTTGCTGGGTATAGTATTCTTCATTGTAGGTTCTTGCTGTTCATCACTTTGAATATTTCTTGCCACTCCCTTCTGGCCTGCATAGTTTCTGCTGAGAAATCAGCTGACAATCCTATGGGTACTCCCTTGTAAATAACTAACTGTTTTTTTTCTTGCTGCTTTCAAGATTCTCTCTTTGTCTTTTGCCCTTGGCATTTTAATTATGATGTGTCTTGGTGTGGTCCTCTTTGGATTCCTCTTGTTTGGGGTTCTCTGAGCTTCTTGGACTTGTAAGTCTTGTTTCTTTCACCAGGTAGGGGAAGTTTTCTGCCATTATTTCTTCAAATATGTTTTCAGTATCTTGCTCTCTCTCTTCTTCTGGCACCCTCATAATTTGGATATTGGTACAGTTGAAGTTTTCCCAGAGGCTCCTTACACTATCTTCATATTTTTTTTATTCTTTTTTTCTTTTTGCTCTTCTGGTTGGGTGCTTTTTGCTTCCTCGTATTTCAAATCATTAACTTGATTCTTGGGATCCTCTAGTCTACTGTTGAATCCCTGTATATTATTCTTTATTCAGTCAATGTATGCTTAATTTCTGACTGGTCCTTTTCCAATTTTCTGGCATTCTCACTAAGATCCTTGAAGGTCTCACTAAGTTCCTTGGAGGTTTCTAGAAGATTCTTTAGTAACCTTATAACTGTGGTTTTGAACTCTATATACAATAGTTTGCTTTCTTCCATTCTTTTTATCTGTGACCTGTTTCTTTGTCTCTGCATTTTGGCTGCTTTCCTGTGTTTGTTTCCATGTATTGAGTAGCTGCTAAGTCTCCTTGAGTTGATAAAGTGGCCATGTGTAATAGGTGTTCTATAGGGCCCGGTGGTTCAGCCTCCCCAGTCACCTGAGGTGACACTCTTGGTGCACCCCTTTGTGGACTGTGTGCACAGTCTTGTTGAGCCTTGATTGCTGTTGGTATCACTGGGAGGAATTGACCTCCAGGACAATTGGGCATGGGGACCAGCTGCAACTACTGTGGGAGAGCTGCTGTGCAGGAAACACTCTTATAGCGCAGGACTTGCTTCAGTGGGGCTTTGGTGCTCACTGAGTCTGCCCCTTGAGTGTGTCACTTATGGATGTGTAGAGTTGCAATCTGGTATGGTCTCACACTGACCACTGGGTACACTGGTTCTTGGATTTCCAAAGAGGTGCAAAGTCAGCCACTGCCTAGGGCCACCCAGCAATAACTACAGAGAGATCTGCAGATTCCTCCTCTTTGTATCGGGTTTGAAAGTGCCCAGAGGAGGCCCAGCTGTGAAACAAGTCAGGCTGGTGCTGGTGCGGGCCTTGGACCTTTTATTGATAGGTTTGGGGCTCCCTGACCCAGCTGAAGCTTGTTTGACAGGTTTTAGGCTGAGAAAGGACAGGCCATTCATATGCAAAAGCCACTGTGCACAGGTTGGGTGGGGTTGTAAATTGGGTGGGGCGGCATCTCAGGGAATCTCCAGGGCAGAGCGAACAGAAATGTCTGCCAGTCAGCCCTGCACTGAGGAGGTCCCAGCACGGAAACAATGACTGCTGCTATCACCTCCGTCTGGAAGAAAGCTGCCCCATGTTTCTGCCCTGATGCCAGACAGTCCAGTTTCTCCTTGTATCTGTCTGAGTCCCCCAGAGCCTCGCCTGGCACTGGAGGTCAGAGCAAGCGGGAGCTTGTAAATTCAGTTCAGCGTGCCGGCCTTTTAAGAGGAGCAGCTTGGTCTCTAGCAGCCTGTGTGTCACTCAGCCCAATTCACACTGGTTTTTACAGTCCATACTTCTTACTGCCTGTAGGAACTTATTTCCCCACCTCTGGCAAAGAGCTGGGGGTCTGGTGTGCGAGTAGGACTCCTTGCTTCCTCCAGGCACCCTCCAGAGAGGTGATCTCTATCCCGATTAAAAAAGTGGCACACCCGGGTGCCGGACCAGCCCATTCTGCACCTCTGCACCTCCTACCAGTCTCAATGAGCTTTCTTCTTTACCTCTCTAGTTGTAGAACTTGCACTCAGCCAGCTTTCTGTGGTTCTGGATGATAGTTGTTCTGTATTTTAGTTGTAATTTTGATGTGGTTGTGGGAAGCAGCAAGTACAGGCATTTACTTATGCCGCCATCTTGGTTCCTCCCTCGGTTTATAAGTTTTTAAAAAATATTTTCAAAGAACAAGCTTTGGTTTAATTTTCTCTGTTTATTGTCACTTTCATTGATGTCTGATATCATTTTTACATTATTTTCTGCTTGGTTTAGGTTCATTTTGTCCTTTCTCTAGTTAAGGTGGAAGCTTAGCTTATTGATTTTAGATTTTCTTTTCTAATATAAGCATTTAGTGTTATACCTTTTCCTGTAAACACTACCCTATCTGTAGGCCATAAATTTTGATATGTTGTATTTTAATTTTTATTTAGTTCAAACTTTTTTCATTTCCTCTTTGAACCACAGCTTAGTTAGAAGTTGTATAACTTCTGAGTTGTGTGGAGTTTTCAGTTACCTTTTTGTTATTGATTTCTAGTCTAATTTTATTATCTCAGAAAGCATACTTTATACAATTTCAATTCTCTACATATATTTGGTGCACATGTATGATACTTTCTCTGCTGTATTTATCCTGGATGCACTTGGTAGGTTATAGGGTATGTCTGTCTTCAATTTTGCTAGATAATACCAAATTGTTAAAGTTTGAAAATAGTTGTATTAATTATTATCATCCCACCCCACCTGGAACTGGATATGGATGTACTAAAACCTACCTCCACCTACTGTGTGTTTGATTTACTTGTTATATGCTTTTTTTACTTTACACCTTTCTACTCTTGGAAGATAGCAAATCACTAAGGGAACTTTTTTTTCTCATCTTTCATGAATTGAGGTTGTATATATAATCCCCAATAGTTTAGGGTTATCACATTTAAGTATACTGAGGTTGAAATCTCAAGTAGGTTTTAGTTACCATCCTAAATGACTTGAAGTTTCTCATTGGTCATGGATTTTTTACTGTGAAGCAGGACCTAGGCTGCATGTAGCCGGAGTGATTCTATTTGTGCTATAGGGGAACATGTTAAGCCCTTTTATAATTGCTGAAAAATGTTCATACCCCAGAAATGAGATTAGATTTTCACCTATATTTTCTTCTAGTCTATATGATTTAAGTGATCAAATATTTTAGTTTGATATAAGTAGAAGAAATTCTGTACTTATATTAAGTTTATACCTAACTTCTTCCACCAATCTTTTCATTGCCTAATAAAATTCTGTGTATGTTTGTGTGTGTGCATGCGTGTGTATGTGTGTGTTTAAACATTTTTCCTATCTAGCAGGGATGTGAGTTGTCCATTTGAATTCTATGGACCTTATATACCTTTGTCTGATTCTGTATTCTCAACACCTAAGTGCTAATGACAAATATTTAATTCCATTTTTAATTTAAAGAAGAGCTGATTGTGGGGCATCTACAGTATTTTATAACCTCCCTACTATAGAGTATATAACTTAGTGCTGAAACTATAAAGAAAATAATGTCAGTGATTAGTAGAAGCTGTTTAGGCTTGGAATTAATTTGGGATTTTGAAAGACTGATCAGTTTTTAAGATACAGAAGGAAGGTTTCCTTTCTTGGGAATAATTTATATTAAATTGAGACATTATTCTCACTTTTAAGTGCTAGGAAACCATCTAGGTTTTTTTTTTTTCATTGATTAAAATTTAAAGAGGATGATAAAAGACTTATTTACCTTCACTGCTATTTTAAGTTATAAAATACCTAAACATCTACTTGGCTTAAAAATAAGCCAGTTATATGAACTTATAAATGGTCATTCTTTTATTAAAATAATTTTAAAAATAAAATTACCCCGAACGCACGCTTATTGTTTGAAGTCACTTATATTTGTTTCTTTGATAATAATTTTGTTAAATTTGACTAAAATATCTCCCAAATATTCCTGTATTACTCATAAATATGAGAATTAAAAAACCAGACACTTGGAATAAAAGTTAAGATAATGGTCATTTAGGGTGCTTTTTACTAAAATGAAATTCTGATTTGTGAAGAATATTAATTGGCAGGTACTGAAGAAAATAAAATTTAAATAGATAGAAAAATTAATTTGTGACTTCCTAAATGTTTATTTAAATAACAAATTTGTAGTAAATTTATAAATTATATTGAATTGGTTTGAAATATTTGAATCTTGACATATAGTGTGAAGTTGTATCTGAAAGTATATAAAATTTGAAAAATATTTAAATAGTTGAAAGCCAGAAGGGAATGTGAAGTGACATTGTTAAATGCTGTGTTCATTTAATATTAAATATTGGTCTTCTAAAGGTTTTACTGAAAATTTGATTGGTTTATCTGCCAGCCAGATAGAGGTATTTCAAAAATCAGACCTGGGCTCTAGACCAAGAGCAGATAGAAGTTCCTGGGGAAACTTTCTCACTGACCCATAATTTGGGATAGGATGAAAGTTTGTGGTACGATGAAAAATAATTCTGGAATTGCCATTGTTTCTGTTTGATTTGCCTAACACATTTCTTGTTGCCTCTTCTCACAGATCATATGTCTGGCTATACAGTTTAGTTTATTTCTTAGTATTTTATTGATTAACATAATTTTAAGATTATAATTCTAAAGGCAAAGTTTATGGTTATTGGAACAATTTTAGGAATTTACTCAGATCACCATCTAATTTCCTTTTTTGAATAATGCAAAATATGTACTTTTAATTATACAGATTAAAAAGTTTCTGAAATGAAAAATTTTATTTCTCTGGTAGTAATTTGAAAGTTTAAAGTTTGCCTTTTCATTTCCTTTTTTTTGAAATTGAGTTTTTGATAGAGAAATTAAAAATTTCACTTATATTTGGTTTTACCATAGGGAATAACATGAATGTTTCAAGAAATTAGAGATTTGAATTTGAAATATTTTAAATACATATCCAGCAGTTCTTCAACCTTTTATTTAACTTTAGAATTTTCATGATATTAAAGAGTTGCATGTTTTAAAGCTTAGAGAAAAATGGACACACTGAATCCTAGCAACTGAACGCAAATAGACAGATACGTCAGTGCCACACTTATGTCAGCAGTTTGTTCTGTTTGCTTGAGACCTCTTTTGTTTCAGCAGTGTGTTTACAATGAGGTCTTTCGGTGGAGCAAGGCTAAATGACTGAATATGTACTCTGTATTGTCGGAGTACATTCTGTATATAAACTAAGACATGCAGACAGGCATAGATGTTATTTAGTTATTTGTTGTTAATATTTAGTCTTATTTATTTTCTTTGTCAGATGGATTTTACTTGTTCATGTTTTATAACTAGTAATAGGCTTTGAATTTCTAATTATGGTGTTTTTATATAGGACACTGTATGTGTTTCCAGATAAGTTATTAAAATCTATTGGTATGGCCGATGAGCTTGGCTTGTTTTTAAGAGAGAAGTTTAAGCTATTAAAAGTGGAATAATCTGGATTTTTCTTGGTCAAGGCCTATAATTTTATTGTGCTTGAATTTTTTAAAGGTTACTATGATTATTTTCTAAGATTTTAAAATGTATCATTGAGTGTTAAAATTAAGTTCAGAGTACTCCAGATGCTATGGTATTTTGTTTGTGTTTTCTAGGGTGGAGAAGACAGGCAGAATGTATCTAAGTGGAAAAGGTCAGTAGGCAGTTGAAGATAGCAGGTTTGGAGCTTGGAAAGACAGAATGAAGCCAGAGATAAACTTTAGAAGTCACTTCAATGTATTTCATTGAAGGCCTACATTATACCCCTGGGAATTCAGATCCTTGAGTTCATGCACACCAGAAGACTGAGCCTGTCTTTTGCCCATGGATTTGATATTATCTAGTCACTAGATTCTAGAGGGAGGATTATTTGCTTAAAAGATCTTAGTTGAAGCCTGGGAATGGATGAGATTGGGGGAAAAAGGAATTTACACAGAATTAAATTACGAATGGAGTGAATGGGAAATACCTATATTGTTCAGGTTTTTAGAAGAATGGCAAGTATTATGGGAACTATCTATGTTTAGTGGTTGGCATGAAAAGAGGAATCAGTGAAGGAAGCAGAGCCAGAGGGGTAAAATGTGAGGGATTTACTACTAAAGCTAATTAAACTTAAGCTCTAGGGTGCAAATTTCTTCCACAACTTTGGGGGGTAGGTGGTCACATGGCCCTGTGTTTCTGTAGGATTTTCAAAAGTCAGGTATTTTAAGTTAAGATTCCCGTCTTTTGAGAGAAACCAAGATGGCGGCATAGGTAAACACCTGAACTTGCTGCCTCGTACAACCACTTCAAAACTACAACTAAAAGACAAAACGGACATCATCCAGAACCACAAGAAGGCTGGCTGAGTAGAAATTCTACAACTAGAAGAGAGGAGAAAAAGCACACTGAGACTCAGAGGAGCTGCGGAAGTAAAGTGCAGAGGTACGGAGGCGCGCATGCGAAAAGGGCTGGCAACTGTGTATGCGGTTGTCTTTCTCAATCACAAGGGAGACACAAGCTCCCGACTGCTCTGAACTCCAGTTCCAGGCAAGACTCTGGGGATCCAGACTCAGACGGGGAGAAACTGGACTGTCTGGTAGTGGGCAGATCTCGAGGGCGGCTTTCTCTCAGAGGTGCTTGCTGAGATTACCGAGGGACACTGAGACCCGGGGGCCTCTTAGGGCAGGGCTGACGGGAAACCATTGCTGTTTGCTCCACCCTGAGACCCCGCCCCACCCAAGCTGTGTGCAGAGGCTTTTGCATATGAATGGCCTGGTCCTTTGAAATCTAAAATTACCTAACAAACTGCAGCTGAGTCAGAGATACCCAGAACATCCAAAAGAAGGCCCAAGGCCCAAGGCCTGGCAGCAGCTTGCATTGCTTCACAGCTGGACCTCATCTGGGCACCTCCAAACCCCAAACAAAGAAGAGGAATCTGCAGGTCTCTCTGTAGTTCCTGCTGGGTGTCCTCAGGCAGAGGCTAAATTAGCACCTCCTTGGAGATCCAAGAGCCAGTGTACCCAGGGGTCAGAGTAGGACCATCCAGATTACATCTCCTCAGATCCATAAGGGACACACTCAGGGGGCAGACTCAGTGAGCACCAAAGCCCCACTGAAACAAGTCTTGCCTCATAAGAGTGTCTCCAGCATAGAAGTTCTCCCATTGTAGACACAGCTGATCCTCACAGCCAACCCTCACAGCCAACTGGCCTGGAAGTCAGTTCCTGCCAGTGATACCAACAACAATCAAGGCTTAACTACAACAAGACTGTGCACACAGCCCACAAAGGGGTGCACCAAAAGTGTCCACCTCAGGTAAATGGACAGGCTGAGCCACTGGGCCCTATAGGACACCTAGCACACAAAGCCACTCTGTCAACTCAGGGAAGCAGCCAAAATGTAGAGACAAAGAAACAGGTCACAACTGAAAGAAATGAAGGAAAGCAAACAACTGGTTATAGAGTTCAAAACCACGGTTATAAGGTTTTCTAAGAATTGTCTAGAAACTGTCGATAAATTGAATGAGACCCTCGAGGATATGAAAAAGGACCAACTAGAAATTAAGCATACACTGACTGAAATAAAGAATAATATACAGAGATCCAATAGCAGACTAGAAGATCGCAAGAATCAAGTCAAAGATTTGAAATACAAAGAAGCAAAAAACACCCAACCGGAAAAGCAAAAAGAATCCAAAAATATGAAGATAGGAGAGGGAGCCTATGGGACAGCTTCAAGCGTATCAACATCCGAATTATGGGGATGCCAGAAGAAGAGAGAGAGCAAGATATTGACTACCTATTTGAAGAAATAATGACAGAAAACTTCCCCCAGCCCTGACCGGTTTGGCTCAGTGGATAGAGTGTCGGCCTGTGGACTGAAGAGTCTCAGATTCGATTCCGGTCAAGGGCATGTACCTTGGTTGTGGGCACATCCCCAGTAGGGGGTGTGCAAGAGGCAGCTGATCGATGTTTCTCTCTCATTGATGTTTCTAACTCTCTACCACTCTCCCTTCATCTCTTTAAAAAGATCAATAAAATATATTAAAAAAAACAAAACTTCCCCCACCTGGTGAAAGAAATAAACTTACAAGTCTAGGAAGCACAGAGAACCCCAAACAAAAGGAATCCAAAGAGGTCCACACCAAGACACATCTTAATTAAAATGCCAAGAGCAAAAGACAAAGAAAGAATATTAAAAGCAGCAAGAGAAAAACAGTTAGTTACCTACAAGGGAGCACCCATACGATTGTCAGCTGATTTCTCAACAGAAACTATGCAGGCCAGAAAGGAGTGGCAAGAAATATTGTAAGTGATGAATAGCAAGAACCTATAACCAAGATTACCCAGCAAAGCTATCATTCAGAATTGAAGGTCAGATAAAGAACTTCACAGATAAGAAAACGCTAAAGGAGTTCATCACCACCAAACCAGTATTATATGAAATAATGAAAGGTATTCTTTACGAAGAGGAAGAAGAAGAAAAAGGTAAAGATAAAAATTATGAACAACAAATACATATCTATCAACAAGTGAATCTAAAAATCAAGTGAATAAAAAATCTGATGAACAGAATAAACTGGTGAATATAATAGAATCAGAGGCATAGAAAGGGAGTGGACTGACAGTCCTCGGGGGGAAAGGGGTGTGGGGGCATGCGGGAAGAGACTGGACAAAAATCATATGCCTATGGATGAGGATAGTGGGGGGAGGGAGGGTGGCAAGGGCATGGGGTGCTGTGGGAACTGGTTTGAGGGGAGCTATCGGGGAAAAAAAGAGGAACAACTGTAATAATCTGAACAATAAAGATTTATTAAAAAAAATAAAATAAAAATTAAAGAAAATATACAATTGGTAAAACAAAACCAAAAAACATTTCCATCTTTTTCCCTTCTTGGCTTAACCTCATGTCATATAGTATTGGCGTAGCTGCAGGCATTTTTGGGATCCAGCTAAAGGAAAGTTGATTTGGGGTTACATTTAGTTTGGGTGGCATATATTTATGTGTGTTTTTTCATTCCACTTTGGAGTATCTTTAAGTTTTTTCAAGGTGTTCTGGTATAGGAATGACACCTGAGAATATTCATGGTGCTGTTAATCATGGTGCTGATTCAGTGTTATGATACAAAGATGCAAGGACAGATACAGGTTATATGAACATGTTCTACAGTGTCTGACAGTGAAAGTATGTGGGCAGGGAAAGAGAAACACAATTTAAAATATATAGAGCCAAAACATAGGGAAAAATTCTCTGATAGTTTGTAAAGGAAAAAAATGAATATAATATTTTTAAAATTTTACAATACAAGATTTTGTATGACATGACCACAAAACAGTTTGTGAACCTAGAAGAATATTTTTCTAAAACGTAAATAATTTTGTAATTAGAAAGTTTTTAAAATTCACTTCTTTTTACAAAAATATATATTTTTATTGATTTCAGAGAGGAAAGGAGAGGGAGAGAGAGTTAGAAACATCGATGACGAGAAACATTGATCTGCCGCCTCCTGCATATCCCCTACTGAGGATTGAGCTCACGGACCCGGGAATGTGCTCAGATGCGGAATCGAACCATGAGTGACAACCTGGTTCACAGGTCAACACTCAGCCACTGAACCACACCAGTCAGGCCTAAAGTTCATTTCTTTATAGAAAATCTTGCATGAAATTATCATATAAAGAGGTGATCACAAAAGATATACAATAAAAATGTAGAAAAATATTCTAGAAGCGTGTCACGGAGTTTATTGAGAGAATTATGATGTTACTTTTTTTCTGGATTATTATGATGCTTGCAATGCCTTTCCCCCCTCCCCCCCCCCCCCCGGGAGGCATGGAATTGTTGAAGTCAAGAGGAGACAATTTAAAGATGGGGATGATCTGTGTTAAATGATGCATTGATGTAGTTAAGGAAGCAATTTGATTTGGTGATGGATATCATTATTAATGATTTTCAGGAATAAATAAGAAATTGGGAGGAGGAAGTTGAGGTTTTATGCTTTTTCAAGAATGTGGTACTGGAGTAAAAGAGCAGTATTTTGAGGGGGAAAACAAGAACCAGGAAAAGGGTGTGTGTGTGTGTGAGTGTATGTATGTGCGTGCACAGATGTGCTCTTCAAAGATAGGTATACATCTAAATATGTTAAAGAGAGGGGAAAGGTACATTTAGCTAAAAGATACAAACATATAACTAAAGATAACAGCAAGAGAGATTAAAACAGATCAGAAATAGTAGCTAGAGCTGGGAGGTAAAGGAAATGGGATCAAGACATAGGAATGCCCTAGAATTCAGTGAAGGGCCAACATCCATCCTTGCACATTTCAGTAGTTCTTTAGTCATCACTGTATTAGCCCTGTATTAATACCTGAGTACGATAATTGGTTTTTATAATGCTGGTCCCAAGCAATTCTTCCTACAACTATGAAATACTGTATGCTTAGTTTGCTTCAAAATTATACAGTTTTGAAAGATTTACATTTTAAAAAATCAGAAAATCTGAATAGTCCAATTACAACAAATGAATAGAAACAGTAATCAGAAAGTCCCAGCAAACAAAAGCCCAGGACTGGATAGCTTCACAGGCAAATTTTACCAAACACTCAAAGAATAATTAATACTTGTTCTTCTCAAACTATTCCAAAAAATTCAAGAGAAGGGAAGACTCCCAAGCTCATTTTATGAGGCCAGCATTGCCCTAATTCCAAAACTAGATAAAGACACTACAAAGAAAGAAACTTAGAGGTCAATATCTCTGATAAACATGGATGCTAAAGTCCTCAACAAAATATTAGCAAACCAAATCCAGCAATTAAAAAGATCATATACCATAATCAAGGGGAATTATTCTTGGGATGCAAGATTGGTACAATATTCACAAGTTAATAAATGTGATACATCACATAAACAAAACGCAGGATAACAATCACATGATCAAAAAAGGCACCTGATAAAATCTAGCACCCATTCATGATAAAAACTCAGCAAAGTGAATAGAGGGATTATACCTCAACATAATAAAGGCCATATATGACAAACCCACAGCCAACTTCATACTTAAAGGGCAAAACCTAAAAGTGTTTCCCTTAAGAGCAGGAACAAGATAGGGATGCCTGCTTTCACCACTCTTTTTTAACGTAGTACTCAAAAGTTCTAGCCACAGCAGTCAGACAAGAAGAAGAAATAAAAAGTATCCAATTGCAAAGGAGAAAGTAAAACTGTCATTATCTGCAGATGACATGATATTATATATAGAACACCCTAAAGAGTCTACCAGAATAAAAAAAACCTACTAGACCTAATAAATGAATTCAGCAAAGTAGCAAGATACAAAATTAATATTCAGAAATCACCAGCATCTTTATACACCAATAATGAAATATCAGAAAGAGAAATTAAGTAAACAGTCTCCTTTACTATTGCAAAAAGAAGGTACCTAGAATTAATTTAATCAAAGAGGTAAAAGACCTGTACTTGGAAAATTATAAGATACTGAAGACAGAAATTGAGAAGATACAAATAGGTGGAAGCATGTATCATGTTCAAGGATAGGAAAAATTAACATTAAAATGTCCATACTACTCAAAGCAATTTACAGATGCAACACAATTCCTATTAAAATACTCATGACATAGCTCACAGTTCTAGAACAAATATTCCAAATATTTACATGGAGCCACAAAAGCAAACAAACAAAAAACAACAACAACTGAATAGCTTCAGCAGTCTTGAGAAAGAGCAACAAAGTTGGAGATATCACACTACCTGATATCAAACTGGACTACAAGGCCATAGGAATAAAAATAGCATGGTATAGGCACAAGAACAGTCACATAAATCAATGGAACAGAATAGAGAACACAGAAATAAACCCATGCCTTTATGGTTAATTAATATTTGGCAAAGGAGGCAAGAACATACAGTGGGGTGAAGATAGTCTCTTCAATAAGTGATGTTGGAAAAATTGGACAGCTACATGCAAAAAATGAAACCAGACCACCAACTTACACCATACACAAGAATAAACTCAAAATGGATCAAAGACCTAAATGTACATTGTAAAACCATAAAAATCCTAGAAGAAAACATAGGTAGTAAAATCTCAGACATCTCTCTTAGCAATATTTTCATTGAGATGTCTCCTTGGACAAGGGAAACAAAGGAAAAAATGAACTACATCAAACTAAAACACTTTTGGGTAGCAAAAGGAAACCAACAAAATGAAGAGAGCCCACTGAGTGGCAGAACATATTTGCCAATGATACATCTGATAAGGGGTTAATTTCCAAAATGTATAAAGCACTTACACAACTCAACATCAGGGAGACAACCCAATTAAAAAATGGGCAAAGGATCTGAATGGACACTTCTCCATAGAAGACATACTGATGACCAGCAGACATAAGAGGAAATGCTCAATGTCACTAATCACCAGAGAGATGCAAATTAAGACCACAGGCAAATTTAGACCTGTCAGAATGGTTACCATCAATAAATCAGCAAACAAGTGCTGGCAAGGATTTTGAGAAAAGGGAATCCTATTACCCTGTGTTTTTTTTTTAAATTTCTTCATTGATTAAGGTATTACATATGTGTCCTTATTCCCCCATAATCCCCCACTCCCCATTCATGCCCCCACCCCCCTGTTGTCTGGTGTCCATTGATTAGGCTTATTTGCATGCATATAAGTCCTTTGGTTGATCTCTCCCCCTTACCCCCAATGTCCCCTACCTTCCCTGAGGTTTGACGTTCTGATTGATGTTTCTCTATCTCTGGATCTGTTAATGGGAATGCATACTGGTGTAGCCACTGTGGAAATCAGTATGGAGTTTCCTCAAACAATTAAAAATGGAACTGCCTTTTCACCCAGCATCCCACTTCTGGGAATATATTCAAAGAAATCCGAAGCTAATTAAAAAGAATGTATGCATCCTTTTGTTCATTGCACTGTTATTTACAACTAGAGGCCCGGTGCACGAATTCTATACCAGTGGGGTCCCTCGACCTGGCTTGCAGGATCGGGCCAAAACCGGCTCTCCGACATCCCCCAGGGGTCCCGGATTGTGAGAGGGCACAGGCCAGGCGAGGGACCTGACCGGTGCGTGATCGGGGCTGGGGAGGGACATGGAAGGTTGGCCAGCTGGGGAGGGACCCTGGGAGGGCTCCAGGGTATGTCCAGCCCATATCACTCAGTCCCAATCAGCCAGACCTCAGCAGCAAGCTAACCTACTGGTCGGAGCATCTGCCCTCTGGTGGTCAGTGCACATCATAGCGACTGGTTGATTGTCTGTCCCCTGGTGGTCAGTGCATGTCATGGCGAGTGGTTGAGCGGCCTTAGCATATCATTAGCATATTACGCTTTGATTGGTTGAATGGATGACTGGACACTTAGCATATTAGGCTTTTATTATATAGGATAGCCCATCTGGAAACAGCCCAAGTGCCCATCTGTAGATAAGTGGATAAAGAAGTTGTGATACATCTACACCATGGAATACTACATGGCCATAAAAAAAGTAAATCTTACCCTTTTAAAAATATATAGATATATTTTATTGATTTAAGAGAGGAAGGGAGGGGGGAGATAGAAACATGAATGATAAGAGAGTCATTGGTTGGCTGCCTCCTGCATGTTCCTTCAGTCCACAGACCAAACACTCTGTCCACTAAGCCAAACCAGCTAGGGCGAAATCTTACCCTTTCAACAGCATGGATGGACGTAGAGAGTATTATGCTAGGTTGAAAGCAGTCAGAGAAAGACAAATACCATATGATCTCACTTATATGTGGAATCTAATGAACAAAATAAATTGATGAAGAAAATAGAACCAGAGGCATGGGTACATGGAACAGACTGACAGAGGTCAGGGGGAAGGATTCTGGGGGACTAAATGAAAGAAGGTGAAGAGATTAGCCAAATAATCCTATCTAATAAAGAGGGAATATGCTAATTGACCATCACTCCGTCACAAAGATGGCTGCACCCATAGCTGAGGCCAAGTTCCCATAAGGAGCCTTAATGAGCAATCAGCAGGGACCTGAGGCTACACCCTCCCCCACCCTCCCCCACTGTGGGGCTTGACAGGGGACCTCAGGCCGTGTCCCACACCCGGCAGGGCTTGACAGGGGACCTCAGGCCTCGCCCCTCACCCGGCAGGGCTTGACAGAGGACCTCAAGGTGCACTTCCCATCCTGGTGCTGGGCTAGGAGACCTCAGGCTTCTCCCCTTGCCCCAGCACCAGGCCGGGGGACTTCAGGCCGAGCCCTCCACCCAGAAGGGCTTGACAGGGGACCTCAAGGTGTGCTTCCCATCCTGGTGCTGGGCTAGGGGACCTCAGGCTGCTGCCCCCGCCTTGGCGCCAGGCCGGGGGACCTCACGCCATGCACCCCACCAGGTGGGGCTTGACAGGGAACTTCAGGCCGTGCCCTCAACCCCAGTCTGGGGGACCTCAGACCGCACCCCCCGCCCGGCAGGGCTTGACAGGGGACCTCAGGCTGCGCTACCTGCCCCAGAACCAGGCCAGGGGACCTGAGGCTGTGCCCCCCTGCCTGGCTGGGCTTGAAAGGGGACCTCAGGCCATGCCCCCCACCCAGCGGGGCTTGATGGGGGACCTCAAGGTGCACCCCCAGTGCTGGGTCGGGGGAACTCAGGCCAAGCCCCCACCCAGTAGGGCTTGATGAGGGACCTGAAGCTACGAACCCTGCCAGGAGGGCTTGACAGGACCTGAGGCTGCACCCCCTGCCTGGCAGGGCTTGACAAGCGTGGGACTGGCCAGGTCTGGATCTAGCCCAATGGCGGCGGGGGGGGAGCTGGGTCCAGGTCCCACATGATTTTGACGTGCATGTGGGTGGGTGGGGACTTGACTCTGGGTCCTGTGGTGTGCCCCAGACTCTGACAGGAGGAAGGTTTTCATATACATTTTACTAATTTTCTTTCATCTCTGACACTTCTATTATAGAGAAAGGGCAAATAGCAATATTAAGTTATTTCCTCTAATCCCCTTTTAATGTGCACGAATTTCGTGCACTGGGTCACTAGAGTGTGTGTGTGTGTGTGTGTGTGTGTGTGTGTATACACACACACACACACACACACAGTCCATGGACACATACAACAGTGTGGTGATAGCCATAAGGAGGGATGTAGGGCTGGGTGGAGGTGGGCAAAGGGAGGAAAATCGGTGATATCTGTAATAGTGTCAACAATAAATTTAAATAAAGAAGTATTTTAAAATTTTTGTATAACCCAGCCGGTGTGTCTTGGTGGTTGATTGTCACCCTATGAACCTGGGAGGTTATGGTTCGATACCTGGTCAGGGGTTGTGGGCTCAATACCCAGTGGGGGGCGTGTGGGAGATGGCTGATGGATGATTCATCATTAATCTTTTTATCTCTCTCTCCCTCTCCCTTCTTCTTTGAAATCAATGAATACATATACATACATATATAACATACACACAGACAACAATGTGGTGATAGAGGAAAAGGGGAGTGGGGGTAAGAGGAGGTGGGCATAGGGGGATAACTGGGGATGGACAGAGACTACTTTGTGCAGTGGGTGCACAATGCAGTGTGTAGATGTTGTTTTGTTGAGTTGTACACTTGAAACCTGTATGGTTGTGTGAACCAATATCACTCCAATAAATTCAATTTAAAAAAGATTAACATTTGGATGGTTGTCTTTTATGGCATAAATGCAAGGTAATTATTACCTGAATTACTTTAACATGTTAAACTCACTCTTGCAAATTACTTTTTGACTGTATGAAGTGGTTGCCTGAAATCAGTTTAAAGATATAACCCAGCTGGTATGGCTCAGTGGATGATCATCGACCTATGAACCAGAAGATCCTGGTTCGATTCCTGGTCAGGGCACATGCTCAGGTTGCGAGCTTGTTTCCCAGTGTGGGGTGAGCAGGAGGCAGCTGATGGAGATTTTCTCTCTTCATTCATGTTTCTATCTCTCTTCCTCTGCCTTCCTCTCTGAAATCAATTAAAAATATATAAAAATATGTATCAAGTTCTTTTGCTGGTAATGTTATATAAATTATTATAAAACATGAAATAAAGTTATCTTCTCTTATTTTTTTATAGATGGTATGGAAAAGCATACAGAATTTAGTATCAGGTCATATATTTATTACTAGAGGCCCGGTGCATGACATTTGTGCACTGGGGTGGGGGTGGGAGGCCTCATCCCAGCCTGAGCCCTCTCACAGTCTGGGACCCCTCAATGGATGTCCACCTGCCGGCTTAGGCTCGTAGGGAGTGGGCCTAAGCTGGCAGTTGGACATCCCCTGAGGGGTCCTTAGCATTGCTATGGAGGCAGGAGAGGCTCCCGCCACCGCCACTGCGCTCACCAGCCATGAGCCTGGCTTCTGGCTGAGCAGCACTCCCCCTGTGGGAGCCCATTGACCACCAAGGGGCAGCTCCTGCATTGAGCGCCTGCTCCCTGGTGGTCAGTGCACGTCATAGTGACTGGTTGTTGCACTGTTTGGTCGATTTGCACCTTAGCCTTTTATTATATAGGATTACTTTTTCCATTCTATCCTCCAATATTTATTAGGTGTCCATTATATGCCAGACATGGGTTTAGAATGCTGGGGATAGAGCAATGAACAACATGGACAGTGTCTGCCTCTATATATCTTATATTCTAATATACAATTACAAACACAAATAATGACATATATTATCAGATAGTAATGTGTGTTG
Organism: Corynorhinus townsendii; assembly: GCA_026230045.1. Taxonomy (NCBI): domain Eukaryota; kingdom Metazoa; phylum Chordata; class Mammalia; order Chiroptera; family Vespertilionidae; genus Corynorhinus; species Corynorhinus townsendii. The sequence goes on along the minus strand of JAPDVU010000008.1, from coordinate 33,765,233 downwards.
TGAAGAAAAATAATGAAGAGTAAGATGACAAAGTAAGGTATTTAAATAGGATAGAAGGAAAGCCAGGTAGGATATTTACATAACACTTTTTTTTAGTATATTTAGAAAACTATGTTATGCAAACCAAATGTGTTTAAGGTTAAATCATTTAAAATTTAATAGAAGCAACATGCACTCACCACAGTTGTGTCATTTCTACAACTCTTAATTAAAAATAGTACCTACCCAGTAGGGTTTAAATAAGATTGTGCATATGCGTGAGATATTATCAACTCTCAATAAATGTGACTCTTCTTTTAAAAAGTATATATATTTTTTATTTTAGAGGGGAAGGGAGCGGGAGAGAGAGATAGAAGCATCAAAGATGAGAGAAAATCGTTGATTGGTTGCCTTCTGCAAGCCCCCCTACCCCCCCCCCCCCGGCACTGGGTATGGAGCCCGCAAACTGGGCCTGTGCCCTAACCAGGAATCAAATTGTGACCCCCCGGTTCATAGGTCGACCCTTAACCACGAAGCCACGCCAGTCTTACTTGAGTCTTTCTTTTTTTACATGACTTTATTTTTTATTATGAGGACCAAATAAGTTGTAAGAAAACCCACTCCTCTATTAACTTCCTTCTTTTTTCTGCATATACCTCCAAATTCTAGGCTGAAACCTGTTTTTTTAATTTAGAGATCAAAAAGTTTTAGTTGAGGTATAATGTACATACTGTGACATATACTACCCTAAAATATACTGCTCAGTGAATATTTTCATAGGCCTATGGCTGTGCAATCACCATCTGATTCAGATATACAACATTCCCACATACAGTATGTTTGTTCATCCTTGGAGTCATCACTCCCTCCATATACAGCCACTATTCTAATTTTTTAATTTCTGTCTCCATCAGGTGTTTTATTTGCCTGTTTTTAAGTTTTATATAAATGAATTACATGGTGTGTTATCTTTTATATGTGTTTCATTTTGCCAAAAATAATGCCTACAAGATTCATTCACATTGTTATATGTGTCACTAGCTTGTTCTTTTATAGTTCTGTGTAGCATTCCACAGTTTAAGTATATCACAATTTATTCATTCTCCAGTTTATGGACATTTGGGGGAGCAGTTATGAATAAAGCTATTGTGAAGGTTTTTATACATCTTTTGATATATTAATTTTTATTGGCTATATACCTAGGAGTGGCTTTACTAAATAGTAAGGTAAGTATATGTTTAACCTCAGTAGAAACTGCTAGCAACTTTCCCAAGTTGTACCAATTTACAAGCTCTATAACAGTTGATGGTTTCCATTGCTCCATATTCTTAACAACACTTAAAATGAATGTTTAGTCATTCTGTGAGGTGTGTAGGGGTTTGGCATTGTCACTTTAATTTACCTTTGTTTGATGTTAATGATGCTTGGGTACTTTATATATATTGATTGGCCATCATTGTGAACTGTGGTGATATTTTCTCTTTTGTGAAGTTCCTGGTTAGATCTTTTGCCCGTTTAAAAAAATTAACTTTTTAATTCTTGATTTATAATAGTTCTTTATATTCCTTTTGAACTCTAAATATAAAATCTTTACTAGAATAATATGTTGGGAATATCTTTTTGCTCTCTTAATGATATCTTTTGGTGAACAGAAGTTCTTAATTTCAATGTAGTCCAACTTATTTATTTTCTTTTAGTATGTTAGTAGCTTATATTTTTAGTTAGCTTTCACTTTTAGTTAGTTTTGTGGCCTTTTGAATATTAATTTAAAAAATATTTGCCTATACCAAGATCATGAAGATATTCTCTTATATTTTCTTCTTGAAGCTTTACAGTTTTACCTTCATTTTTAGGTTTGTGATTTATCCTGAATAATTTTTGTTAGTGTAATTGTGATCAAAGTCCATTGTCATTTCATACTGATTTCCAATGTCTTAGCACTATTAATTGAAAAGACTTGTCTTTTCCCCCACAGGTTTCAGTGGTGTCATTTTCATAAATCAAGTGTAGATTTATTTGGACTTTGTCTCATTGGTCGATTTGTCCATCCTTTGACCATTGTTACACTATCACTTTATAGTAAAACTCAATACCTAGTAGTGTTCTTAATGATTGAACTTGGCTATTCTTTGGATCTTTGCATTCCTGTATGAATTTAAGGATCACTTTGTTACTTAACCAAAACAAACAAACAAAAAACTCACTGGAATTTTGACTGGGATTGCATTGGCTCAGCAGATTAACTAGGGGAGAATTGGTGTCATAACAATATTGAGTTTTCCAAACTGTGAATTGTGGTATATTTCTCCATTTACTTACATCTTTAAAATTTTTTTCTTTTTGTTTTTAATCCTCACCCGAGGATATGTTTACTGATTTGAGAGAGAGAGGGAGAAAGTTAGAGAGAGAGAGGAACATCAATGTGAGAGAAACATAGAATGGTTGCCTCTTGCATGCACCCCAGCTGCAGACTGACTCCACAACCCAGGTACGTGCCCCAACTGGAAATTGAACCCATGACCCTTCAGTGTACGGGACAATGCTCCAACCAACTGAGCTACACCGGCCAGGGCTTTCATTATTATTACTATTTTAGTTTTTAATGTGGATATCTTACATAAGATATAGTCCTTATTATTTAATTTTTATGTTATTATGTACTAAATAGTGTTTCATAAATTATACTTTCCATTTGTCATAAGTATATAGAAATATAATACTCTTGAATTTTTATTAAAAAACCATAATAAATTCAATTACGGTTGCTTGTTGTTGATTCCTTTGCATTTTTGGTATGTACTAGTATAATTTTGCTTATCTGTGAATAAAGACAATTTTACTACCTTTTAATCTTTATACTTTCCTGCCATTTTATTGCATGATAATAGCTAGAACTCTCAAAATAACATTGAATAAAAGTGATGATATTGGACAATCTTGTTTTCTTCCCAAATTCAGGGGAAAGTAGTAAATATGTTACCATTAAGATTGTTATTAGCTGTAGGTCATATGTGTGTATGTGTGTATTAAAGTAGCTACTTTTTTTTGCTTGGCTAGCCTGGCTCAGTGAATCAACCTATGAAGCAGGAGGTCACAGTTCAATTCCCAGTCAGGGCACATGCCTGGGTTTCGGGCTTAATCTCCAGTGTGGGGCATGCAGGAGGCAGCTGATCAATGATTCTCTCTCATCATTGATGTTTCTCTCTTTCCCTCCCCTTCCTCTCTGCAATCAATAAAAAGATATATTTTTTAAAAGTCAGTTACCTTTTATAATATTAAGGAATTTTCCTTTTATTCACAAATTGCTGAGAGATTTTTAAAATGATAAATGAGTGTTAAATTTTATCAAATACTTTTTCTGCATCTATTGACATGATCCTAGGATTTTTGTTGTTGTCGTTAATGTGATTTACTTTGGTTTATTTCTGAATGTTAAACCAACACTGTATCCCTCTAATAAAGTCCAATTGGTCATGTAACTATCCTTATTATATATTGCTGGATTTACCTTGATAAAATTATTATTTTTATAATTTTCATGTATATTCATGAGAGGGGTTGATCTGTAGTTCACTTTTCTCATAATGTCCATATCAGGTGTTGGCTGTCGGTTATGTTGACCTCATACGATTGACTTAGTTTTCTTTTTTTACTATTTGCTAAAATAATTGTGTAAGATTCGTTTCTGCTACTTTTAATCTGTATGAGCATCTCTTTTTCCCTCTCATAAAGCTTATGAGGTAGTCATCGAAATAGGGTATGGTTGTATTCTTTTACAGTTGAGAAAACTGAAGTTTAGAAAAGTGAAGCAAGATTAGGCAGCTGATAGTTACTGATCTGATATTAAAAACCAGTTCTGTCTCACTTCCAAGCCCATGCTGCCTACTAGAGCAAACAGACGAAAATGTCCAAGTGGTCTTAAGAAATATTAGAAGTTGTGTGTTTTTTTTTTTTTAAACTTCTTTTGAAAACTTTCTTTCTGCTAGTTTAAGAATCACACTCTTGATGACTGCCTCTTAGCTGTTTGTGAGGATGTGGCTTAAAGTAGCTAAACTTTATAATTCTCTATTGGCTCTGTCAAATGAAAGTTCATCCATTCCAAAAGTGAACAAAATCAGTTTTATTTTAATGTGGGAACAAATAGTTACGTGGAATTTCCTGGAATTCCTCTTTTTCCAAATCCACCAAGCCTTGGCAAAAGTTCTTTGGCTTTGTAGAAGTTAAGAAATTTCGTATCTTGACTTTTTCCAGCATATGATAGGTCAAGAGTCAGCTCATCCCATACTGACAGGTCCAAGGATACAGGAAAAAGCTTCATATTAGAAAAATAGAAGGTGATTCTCAACACTTTTATCTAGTACTTCCCCCCCCCCCCAAGTTCAATTATTTTCATCCGTAAGCTTTTCTTATAAAAAGAAAGTTTAACTTTTATTTCACGTGGAAGCTTCTTTTCCATCTGTTACGTGATACAAAAGAGTCCAGGTTTTCAAACAATTATTTACTAATGACTTCTCATTCTATAGCTATTTGCATTTTATTTGTAGGATTGTATTGGGAATGTCTGCCTCCTTTATGAGTTTTGAGTAAGTTATAATGTTGTTTAGTCACTAAAGTGCATAATGCCAATAATATTATTTTATTTCCTTCATATAACACCTCAGTAAGTTTCTCTCATTTCCAGTTAACTTAATTAGAAAGTCTGGTTTCTTTTGAAATAACTTCGCATTTTTAAAGCATGAAACATTATTTAGTAAAATCTACAAAAGAATATTAGAGAAAGTTCTTTATCGGAAAAAATGTTCTTTGTTAATGAAATATCAAGATTTTAGAGTGGGCACCTTTTAAAGATGTTTAATCCTTCAAGTACTAGCTCAATGGATCATCATCTTCACAATTACTGCATTTATTGTTTTGTTAAATTCTTTATTAATTATTGATGTCTCCAACAATGGAGACACAGATTTAGTTTAAAGGAATATAATTTTTTTTGCCATGGTCACCTTAGAAATTGGAGTTAAAGTACTGGCCTGCTGATCTTTTTCCTTTTCTTTAGTCCTACTAGTAATAGATCTTTATTCTCCTCCTATTCTATAGGTCTAATTGTTTAATGTGTGGACCCTGTATTTAGTAAGGTTAACTATTAGTATGAAAATTAGGGATTTTATTTTGGTTTTTATATAAAACTAAACATGAATGTACTTGAAAATTATTTGTGCTGAATAATAATAAAGTTTGAGTTTTGAGCATTCATTGTATTAGTGGAATTGGAAACACTTGTTATATAAGTTGAATTAAAATTCTGAAATAAAAAAGAGGAAATTGACTTTATTATAATGCTGTGAAAGAGAAGAAAAAGGTAAACTGTCAAAAATAAGTATTTAGAAAGGAATATTTTAACATTTCTTACGAGTATAGTGCTTTAAAAACTGTCCTAGAGAAGGCTAGCCAGTTTTTCTCATTTTTAGGGTAATATTTCTTAAAATATTTTCTGAGTAAAAAAATAATTACTAAAATTCCAGATGTTGTTTTTCCTCTAAATGAAGTTTTCCCTTTTTTCCTAAGTTTTCACTTCTAACGTTTAAATGATGAGTTAATTTATACTCCTATTGTAGATGTTCTAATTCCATTATGTATTTCCTTTTCTGTATTTTACCATGGTTCAGTTACTTTATGGGAACCCGACACAGTGAAAGGGCAAAAGGGTTAGTTAGAAGAGAAAAGAAATGAAACTGAAACTAAAAGTGGTTAGTTATCAGTTACTACTTGCATATTATCCATAGTAAATTTTAAATTTTTTACTGGTTTTTCCTTGCTTTTTAGAAGCCATGCTTGATCTACTTTAGTAATATAATAGAGTTGAGTGTCAATTATGTGCATAACATTTCTGTTAGCATCCAGCTCATTGTGTTCCAGTGGAAATAACCAATATTAATATTAATTTTATAAAACATATAGAGCTTAATATTCTCCACACAAAGAACTTAATCTTCCCCACAAATTTTTTGTGTGCATTTTAATGGCAAAAATAAGTTTATTTGTATTTTGGCTCTCTTCCATTCACATGTTAGCCTTTTCTTAAGTTTTCTTGAGGAAGATGGCTAAAATGAATACTACATACTGTCTATATTGTAATTGTCTTTGGTTTTCAATTACCTAGACCGTTTCTGTACAACTGATAATCAAAAATAGCTTTCAAAAACTGAAAATTTTTAATAAAATTTCTGTTTAATTTTTATAATATATTTTTTCAAGGTAATTCATGTACACAGTTTAAAATCAAGTAGTACTAAAAGACTTAAATGAAAAATTGCAGTACCCTTTCTAATTCTTCCCCATTCTTAAGTCCTGCTCCCCAGATAGAACCACTCCTAACTATTTTCACTGTTTCTTATGGTATTTATCTACATAATTTAAAATAATAATGATGCTTCTACCAGTTTTTTTGGTTTAAGCAATTTCTCTATGGTAATTGAATTTAGGTCTCTACAATCCATCTCTCACATTCTTCTTCCATTCTCTTACTATAGTTGTGTCACACTTTTAAAATCTTTTTTTTATATTTACACTCTTTGATTATAGAAACAGTTTACTGTTGAACTAAGTAATCCCTCCCCTGCCCCTACACACCCTTTGTTTAAAAGCATCCAGTGTTACTATTAAAAAGTCCAAAGGCATTCTGATTTCTTTTTGGAAGCTTTTATGGTTTTCTTTACCCTGGTGTTCACAAATTTTGTGATATTCTGCCTTGGTATATATGTCTTTTTTTTAAAAAAAATCATTTGATATTTGATGGGTCTTTTTTATTTAGGAGGTTCGTATCTTTTAATTTGGGGACATTTTCCTGTGGTTTTTAGTAATTTCCCCTTTTCCCTTTTTTTAAAAATTCTTTCTTTATAAACTTTTTTTAAGTTGGACATTGTATCTCCTAGGTTGATATTGTATCTCCTAGATTAATTGCCTAATCAAAAAATTTTTTTTCTTCCAAAGTCCATCTCTTAAGCTTTTTGTTTTACTTTTCTAGTTGTTCTTAACATCATCTCTCTATCCTTCTACTGTATTATAAAATTATTAATCTAGTTTTAATTTCAAAGAGGGCTTTCTTGTTCTGTTTCCATTTTAATATTATGTTTTTGTTTCATGGCTGTACTATCTATTTTTATCTATCTGAGATTATTAATAACACTCTATTGATGTTTTTCTGTTTCTTTTCCTCCCAGTTTCTAATTTCTTGTGGCTCATTTTGGTCTTTTCTATCTCTTAATTCTCTCAAAAGCAGACTCTAGATATTCTATCTTTGGTTAATTTGGGAGATGATTCTAGGAATTGTAATGAGAGAATACGAGTGTGAAATAGGAAGAGAGGAAAGCTAATAAGTGTATATCGATTGAGTTATATGCTGCTGTGGGCAGTTGGGGTATAATATACCGAAGACCCTCGGAGAGACTGTAATAGAACTGTGTTGTTCAGTACTAACCACTAGCCACATATGGCTATTCAAATTTAAGTTTAAATTAACTAAGTTAACTATTAATAAAATTAAAAATTCTGGTTTTAGTCACATTAGCCACATTTCAACTACTCAATACCCACTTGTGTCTAGTGGCTACCATACTGGACAGTACAAATATGGAACCTTTTCATAGTGATTTAGACCATACCTCAAAATTGTTTGTACCACTGAGATGAGGGAAAGGTAAACTGTTAATCTACCAATATCTTCCCTGATTAGCTAAAGGTTGCTCCTTTAACTCCCTGTCACTTCGGGCCTGCCTCTTACAGGGGTTGTGTCAGTATGCTATGTCCCCACTTTTCTTTATTTTTAAATATGTTTTTATTGATTTAGAGATAGAGAGGAAGGTAGAGAGATAGAAACATAAATGAGAGAGAAACATCGATCACCTACCTTCTGCATGCCCTCTAATGGGGATTGAGCCTGCAATCCCCCTTTTGGTTCATGGGTCGACACTCAACCACTGAGCCACACCAGCCAGGCCAGTGTCACCTCTTTTCTACTGGGTACCTGCTAACACCAAATACAGTTTCTCTAGCTCATTTTCTCCAGAGACCAAAATTCTAGGCTATCACTCTGAGGGAAACAGTCGACTGAGTGTGAAGAAGGTAGTCACTTATCAGTATAAAAATGGGAATTTTCAACTAAACTCCCCAGATTTTAGTGGGAAATCTTTCCCCTCTGTTGCATAGCAATTGCTATCTTCAAGTTCTGAGTCTTTGGAGGGTTCTGTGGAATAAATTGATTTCTTATTCTATCCACTATTGTAGAAGTGATTGTCTAGAGATTTCAGTCTTCTTTGATCTGCAAATTACCAACCCCTTGGAGTTTAAGAAAAATTATAATATATAGTGTTTTGAATATATGGGAAAGCATAAAGAAAACTATACTTTCAGTTCTTGTAAAGCTGCAATAAACCCAACTAGGCCCTGATATATTGTCTTTTTGTTTTGTTTTTAATTCCAAGACTCAACTTGATTGAATTTCAGAAGACTTGCCACCACTCATTGTTATCAAGGCTGTTGAGATCATATTGTTTGTTTTTTTTAATCTTCCATTTTTCTGTTAGTTTGCTAATACTGGGAATTTTATCTATTGCATAAGAGATCTTGGCATATAATGTTCTTTTTTTATAATATCTATTATCATCTGGTTTTGATGTCAAGGTAATACTAGACTTAAGAAAAAAAAGTCAATTAGTTATTTTTCTATTGTTTGAAACAGCTTGGCCCTAGCCGGTAGGTGCAGCGGATGGAGTGTTGGCCCGAGAACTGAAGGGTCCTGGGGTCAATTCCAGTCAAGGGCCTGTACCTCGGTTGCAGGCCCCAGTTGGGGTGCGTGCAGGAGAAAACCAGTCAATGTGTATTTCTCACGTTGATGTTTCTCTTCTGTGTCTCTTCCTCTTCTTTCCATTCTCCTCTAAAAATCAATGGAAAAATAACCTCGGGTGAGGATTAACAACAACAAAAAATAGAAATAGTTTGTATGAAACTGGGATTAGTTGTTCCATAAATACTTGGCTGAATTACCTGTTTGGACCTAGTTGCATTTGTGTGTGTGTGTGTGTGTGTGTGTGTGTGTGTGTGTATGCGCGTGTGCACGCGCGCGCACGCATGAGAGAGAGAGAGAGACTGACTCCCTCCTTCTGTTATAATATTTTTGTTACTAAAGTATACTTTGGAAAATAGTTCTTTCAGTGATTGTCTGCTAGTGGTAAGCTGTTTTTGTGTGTCTGATTTTTTAAAGCTCTTATTCTTTAATAATAGTTTATCTGGGTATGAATTCTAGATTGGCAGTTTTTTCTCCTGAGGCTTTATTTGTTTGTTTCTTTAAACATCTTTTGAAAATTTTCCAAATTTTTTCTTTTCAAAATCTGGCCTGAAGACTGAATGGCTTGATACTTAGCCTGAATCTTATTTAAATATCAGGTCTGTAGATCTAACAAGTGGAAACCAATTTTTAAAAATTTTATTGATTCACTAGAGGCCTGATGCATGAAATTTGTGCATGGGGGTGTGTGTCCCTCAGCTCAGCCTGCACCCTCTCCAATCTAGGATCCCTCTCACAATCCAGGACTGCTGGCTCCCAACTGCTCACCTGCCTGCCTTCCTGATTGCCCCTAACTGTCCTCCCCTGCATGCCTGGTCTCCCCCAACTGCTCTCCCCTGCATGCCTGGGTCTCCCCAACTGCCCTTCCCTGCAGGCCCAGTCGCCCCTAACTTCACTCCTCTGCCAATCTGGTCACCCCTAACTGCCCTCCCCTGCAGGCCTGATCGCCCCTATCTGCACCCCTCGCTGGCCTGGTCACACCTAATTGTCCCCCACCCCTCGCTGGCCTGGTCACCTCTTAATGCCCCCCTCGCTGGCCTGGTCACCTCTTAATGCCCCCCCTGCCGGCCTGGTCACCTCCAGCTGCCCCTCCCCCCCACCCCCCTGCTGGCCTGAGAGAGATTGAGATGGATTTGTTCCACTTCTTCATGCATTCATCAGTTGATTCTTGTATGTGCCTTGACTTAGTCAATCAGAAAGTTAACTCATGATTCTCTTTAGGCCAGAGTTGTCCAAAGGCATGTATGGGAGTTAAACATTTCTAGTAGCCATACCAGTTCATTTCTACAAACTTTATCAACTTGTGTATTTCACTAACTCTGTTAGAGAGTCATTGTCTTTATTAGGCAGCTCTACCACACTGTTGTCCTGAGTTTATAAGATTTCCTTTGTCACCTGTCAGTCTCTTGCCCTGACCTGCAAGGCACTGCTGAGCGAGACTGCTTCTGGAGAGGTTGCCATGAACCGCAATTGCTGGGTTTCGGTTTAGCGTTTCTTTGAGTTGAGTTGGGATTTTTGTCCCTTAGGTCTGTCAGCCATTTGCATTTTCCTGTGAATTGCCAGTTTCCTCCTTTCCCCCATTTTTTCTGGTTTGGGGTTTTGTCTTTATGTTACTAGTTAAAAGATCTCTTCATTTATTAACAAGTGAGCCCCCATGTCTGCCATGTATCTCAGACAGAGAAGTCTTGTATCCCGCTTTCTTGTCTTTAGAATCCAACATATATGTTTTTTCGGGTTTTACATTTTTAGATAAATATACGTGGGTCCCCCCTTTTTTTCATCAGTTTTGCATTTGGGAGTAATTAGTGGAGGTTTCTCTGCACCCCCAATTCTTTGTGTTGAGGTCACACAGCCCCCCACCCCTTTTTCCAGACCCCTCTTTGGAGCCTCTTGCAAGGGTTCAGTTGATGTCAACCTCTGGCCCTGGCTCCCACCAAGCGGTAGCTATAGCAACCATGTTCTGATTGGCAGGGTTCGGGGGCATTGTTGGGGGTATCCAGAGTTGTTCCCCACCTCTGTAGAGAGCCTCACAAGTAATTGAGGGCAGCGCTTTGCCGCAGAAGCCCGGGAGCCGAAGGACCAGGTTGGAGCGAGGAGCAGACATGTCCACCCTGGATGGGGGCTGCACCTTGCTGGCCATCGGGCCTGCGGTTGTGCGTGCTGTGCTGTGAGGTGAGTCCAGCTGCCCACCAGTGGGACGTGTCAGTATCACCCCACAGGTGCAGCACCCTTGTTGGGCAGGGGTCCACAGCAGGTGGCGAGTAGGGTATATGTGCTTGCTGCAGTGGCAACATCTTGGCTGCAGATTCGGGGAGTTGCCGCGGTGGAGGTGGGGAACAGGGGTGTGATAGCTACAGTGGTGATGGGCTCCTGTCACTGCCAGCCTGCCAGTTTGGGCATCCAGGTGGCGGCCGGTCCCGCCGAGTGTGGGCAGCGAGGTCTCTGGGTTTGCCTGCTTTCCCGGGCTGGGGCTCATCCCACGAGGTCCTTGGTTGGCTAGGTCCGTGGGGCGCCTTGCATCCTTGCCGCGTTTGGGGGCAGTGCTTGTTTTCTATACCAGTTATTAAAAAGGACATTCCACTTTCCAATTAGGTACGAGCAATACTTATGGCAAAAAGTATTGTATTGTCTCATATTTTTTATTTTAATGGCAAGAATTTTTTCAAAAGATTGAGCCAGCATTTCTGAATCATGACTTTGTATTGAAACTTTTGTTCTAATTGGTTTGGGATGGAGATCCAGGCCTAGATTATTTTTTAATGTGTCCCAGATAATTATAATGTCTAGACAGAGATTAAGAAACACTGAATTAAAATTGATCTGTACATTTAATAAAATTATAACACAAATTACAGCAGTCTTTTACTTTTTTTTAAAGGAGTTGATAGTCTAATTTTAAAATTTACATGGAAAGACAAATAGTCAAAGAAATAAAATAAGAAGAGCATAGTTGGACTTACACTACTTGATTTCAAAATTTACTTAAATATAGTGTGATAGAAGAGAAATTATGGATCAGTGTTGATGGTTTCTTTTGCTGTGCAGAAGGTAGTTTGATGTAGCCAATTTGCTTATTTTTTCCTTTGTTTCTCTTATCCTAGGAGATATATTGGTAAAAATATTAGAAAGATACAGCCTTTTCAATAGATGGATTGGAACAATTGGATAATCTGTATGGAAAAAAATAAATACTGACTCTTACCTCAGACCGTGCACAAAATATAGGTTTAGACCAAAATTAAAAACAACACCACCACCACCATATAAAATATCTAGAAGAAAACACTGAACATAAATAATACAAAGCATAAAAGAAATAATTAAATTGGATTTTGTAAAAGTTAAAAACTTTTGTTTGAAAGCTAGCAGTAAGAAAATGAAAAGATAATCCCCGAACATGGGAAAAATATTCATGATACCTTTATCAGACCAATGACTTACATCCAGAACATTTAAAGAATTCTTATCCTATATAACAATCCTATATAATAAAGGGGTAACATGCAAATTAACCCTCATGCCCTCACAAGATGGCTGCCTATGACCAGGCTGGCAGGGGGGTTAGTGAGGGATGACCCAACGACTGAACAAGCAGGCTGCATGGGGTGACCAGGCCGGTGGGGTTGGGGGGGGGTTAGTGAGGGATGACCAAACGACTGAACAAGGAGGCTGCATGGGACGACCAGGCTGGTGGGGGGACCGTGCGGGGTGATCAGGCCAGCAGGGGGGCAGTTGGCAGGCAGGCCGGCACGGGGGGCAGTTAGGGGTGACAAGGCCAGCGGGGGAGGGGGGGTTGCAGTTGCGGGAAACCAGGCCTGCAGGTGGGGCAGTTAGGGGCAACCAGGCCGGCAGGGGGGGCAGTTAGGGGTGATCAGGCTGGCATGCAGAGGCAGTGAGGGGCGGTCAGGCCGGAATGGGGGGGCAGTTAGGGGCGACCAGGCAGGCAGCCAGGTGAGCAATTAGGAGCCAGCAGTCCAGGATTGTGAGAGGGATGTCTGACTGCTGGTTTAGGCCTGATCCCCAGTGGGCAGTTGGACATCCCCCAAGGGGTCCTGGATTGGAGAGGGTGCAGGCTGGGCTGAGGCCCCCCCCCTTAATGCATGAATTTCATGCACTGGGCCTCTAGTCCTATATAATAAAAGACTAATATGCAAATTGACCATACAGCAGAACAACCAGTCTCTATGAGGCGTACTGAACACCAGGGGGCAGACTCTCAACTCAGGAGCTGCCCCCTGTTGGTCAGTGCGCTCCCATAGGAGGAGCGCTGCTCAGCCAGAAGCTAGGTTCATGGCTGGCGAGCGCAGCAGCGGTGGTGGGAGCCTCTCCCACCTCTGCAGCAGTGTTAAGGCTGTCCGACCGACAGTTGGACATCTCCCGAGGCTCCCAGACTGCTAGAGGGCACAGGCCAGGCTGAGGTACTTCCACCCCCCCACCCGAGTGCACAAATTTTGTGCACCATGCCTCTAGTAATACAATAAAAAGACATCAAATGATCTAGTTAAAATTAGGCAACAGATTTGAAGACTGCTAGTAGGAATGTAAAATTGCATATTCCCTTGGAAAATATTTTGACAGTTTAGCATATGATTTGGAATCCTTTCTTAGGTATTCACCAAAGAGGAATGAAAACATATGTCCACAGAAAAATGTGTTTATGTTATAAAACATTAGTTCATAATAGCCCTAAATTAGAAACAATCCAAATGTTTATCATATGTGGTTATCTAAATAAATTGTGGTATATCCATTCCTATATGGAATACTGCTTACTAATAAAAAGGAATGAACTTCAATACACAGAGTACACATGGTTGAATCTCAAAACATTAACAAAAACTTTATGCTAAATGGAAGAAGCCATATACAAAAGAGTAAATCCTGTATAAATCAATTTATATTAAATTATAAAAAAAAATGAAAACTAACTTACAGTGTCTAAAGCTAATCACTGATTGTTTGGGGCTAGTGGTAGGATAAATTGCAGAAGAGCAAGAGGAAACTTTTGGTGATTGTTTTATATCCTGGCCGGTGGGATCGGTGTGAAACCGGCTCTCCAACATCCCCCAAGGGGTCCTGGATTGCGGGAGGATGCAGGCCAGGCTGAGGGAACCCACTGGTGCACAGTTGGGCCAGGGAGGGATGCAGGAGGTTGGTCAGCCTGAGCGGGACTGCAGGAGGGCTCCAGGGTGTGTCTGGCCTGTCTTGGCAGTCCCAATGGGCCCAGCAGCAAATTAATCTACCAATCGGAGCATCTGCCCTCTGGTGGCCAGTGCACATTATAGCAATTGGTTGACTGGTCAACTGTCTGCCCCCTGGTGGTCAGTGCATGTCATAGCAAGTGGTTGAGCAGCCTTAACATATTATTAGCATATTACGCTTTGATTGGTTGAGCCGCCGGCCAGACACTTAGCATATTAGGCTTTTATTATATGGGATTTTGGTGGTGGTTACACAGTTGTATATTTGTCAAAAATTATCAAACTACACATTTTAAGTGGGTATATATAAATTTATTTTAATAAATTTGATTTTAGAAAAAGGATCATTGGATCGCACAATTCCATGTTTTTGTCCAATTATATTATATCCTTTTTTCTTTGAAGAATACTGTTTTACTTTTAGTGTTTTTTGTTTGTTTGTTTTTTAGAGAGCGAGAGGAAGGGATAGGGAGAGACATTGATGTGAGATTATAGAAATCGATCAGCTGGCTCATGTATCTCTCCCCCCTAACCCCCCCTCCCCCCCACCTCCTGTTCCTGGGGATGGAGCCTGAAATGTGGACATGTGCCCTGACCAGGAATTGAACCAGCAACCTCTTGGTTCACGGGAGGATACCCAACCAACTGAACCACACCAACCAGGGCTTGTGTGTCCTTTTTATAAGTTTTAAATTATTACTTACTTTTTACTTTAATCTTATTGACATACACTGACAGTTTAGTTTGTATTATAATACAATTCTAGAATCAAATTACCTTTCTAGAAAAATTACAACTGCTCTTTTAACTCTGTGTATTGTGTGTGTGTGTGTGTGTGTGTATAGTCTTTATCATAGGAGCACCCCCAAAAAACAACCACCACCAACAACTGGGGAATTGTAGCTTTATTTTATATAGTGTACCTGTCAGTGGTCAGACTGCAGTGTTTATGGTTGAATATGGAATATTTACTGTGGAGAAAGTACACACACACACACACACACACACACACACACACACACACACACATATATATATATATATGATCTTGGCTCATTTGTAAACAAAACATTTTAACCTTTAATTGAATGTTGATAAAGCATGAATGTTGATATAACATTAAGTGTATGTTACATTAAATGTATAGCATTAAGGGAACATCTTTCATTATATATATAATAATAAAAGGGTAATAGGCTAATTAGACTGGACGTCTTTCCGGGTATCATTCCAGATGAAGCCAGGGCCGGAGAGAAACAGCCCAGGTCCCAGGTGCCGGAGGGAAGCTGGTGCCAGCAGCTGGGGGAAGGAAGGCCTACTCTTGCACAAATTTTTGTGCATCGGGCCTCTAGTATAGTAATAAGGTGAGAAAAATCTACAGTTTTTAAAAATATGGATAATAACTGTTCCCAAATTTTTAATGTGAGCCTATTAAAGCCCTCCCCCAAAAGGTTAGAAACTGTTTTGTATGGTTGAATTAAATGCTGAACAAAGTAGTACGCAATGACCATGTTATTAGACTGCTGGAGTGATTATAAACAGATGAGGAGCTGCTGAGTCAGGCACTCTAGGATATGGGCTGCTGCCTTGGAAACAGTTTGCATCAAACTTGCTAGTAATAACCAACCTCCCTGTTCTCTCCCTCCCATTCTCCCCTCCCTACCCCTCACTTCTTTTTAATGATGACAGTGCAAGTTGAATTTGCATACTGAGCTAGGCTCACATAAATAAATTTTTCAAAAATTGAGTTGAATGAATGAGGAAAATTAAAACTAGTTTTAATTAAACTATATTATACAATCCGTGAAATTAAAAGGTTAATTTAAATAAACTGATTTTTAATGTATTACTTTTTTTTAGCTTTTTTAATTTAGTTAGGAAGATAAACTAAAATTTGCAATTATTGAGTGACATTGGGTAAAGTACTTTAGCTCCTTCTTTCTCAGTTTTCTCATTTGTAAAATGGCAATGATAATAGTACCATAAATACTAGTAGTGTAAGGATTAGATTAGCTAGTTTATTTGCAGTACTAGCACATAGTAACTACTCAATAAATGTTTGAAAATCATCATCATGGTAATATTCAAAGTAAAATTTCTTCCATATTTGACTATGACTATTTTAATACATGTGTTCTATGCAATATAATGTATTTTACAGAAAAATAATGTTGATATGCCACTTCCAAAAAAACAAAATGATGTGTATTGTAAATTTTAGATCATATATGTGGTTGAACTTTTAAAATTATATTTATTCCCAATATATTAGGTTCATGTAGTAATCATTTAGATAGGAGCGATAACCATTCATTTTTAGATTTTTGGGCCACTTTCACAGATTTTAAAATAGCTGTGAAGACATTGCAGTTTTCATATATGTACTAGAGGCCTGGTGCATGAAATTTGTGCATAGGAGGGTGGGAATGTGTCCCTCTGCCCAGCCTGTACCCTCTCCAATCTGGGATCCCTCTCACAATCCAGGACTGCTGGCTCCCAACTGCTCACCTGCTTGTCTGCCTGATTGCCCCTAACTGCTTCTGCCTGCTAGACTGATCAGCTCCTAACCACTCCCCTGCCAGCCCGATTGTCCCTAACTGCCCTCCCTTGCCAGCCTGGTTGCCCCTAAATGCCCTCTCCTGCTGACCTGGTCGCCCCCAACTGCCCGCCCCTGCAGGCCTGGTCCCCCCCAACTGCCCTGCCCTGCAGGCCTGGTCCACCACAACTGCCCTCCCCTGCCGGCCATCTTGTGGCAGCCATCTTGTGTCCCCATGCAGGTGGCCATCTTGTGTGTTGGAGTGATGGTCAATTTGCCTTTTTATTACATAGGATATTAGCAATTTGGTGCATGCCATAGTTGAATATAACTCAAACATCTGACACAAGATTGATTTCTCCCTCATTGAGTCATATAGCAAATATTGAGTACCTACTGTATACCAGAAGCTGGGGATATCACAGTGAATGAGACAATCAGGACCCCTGCTGTCATGGAGCCTAGATTTCATTGTTGGGGGAGATACTGGGGAGGAGTGATTGAACTGGAAAACACATCAGAGAACAAGATAAACTTCAGATAGTGTTAAGTCTTGGGAGGAAAATAAAACTGGATGATGAGACAAAGTGCTTAAAAAGACTTCCTTTAAATTGAATGACTATAGAAGGCTTTTGTAAGAAGATGACATTTGATCTGGGACTTGACTGATGAGAAGATAGTCTCATGAAGGTCTGTGGTGGATTTTCCAGTTAGTGGGAACAAGGGTCACTTCACTTTAGGCCTGATGAGCTTGGCATATTTGAATACTTAAAAAGATGAGTATTGCTAAAGGGTAGTGATGAATGTAAGAGTAATTAAGAAGATGGGGTGTAAAGGCAGGGACTATCTTTCACATATAGCCTTGGGAATAATTTCTGACTTACTCGTAAACTTTGATGCTATCGGCAAAGGAAGTATGGAAAATGTGTACTTGGTATTAACAATGTGGCATTTAGGAAACAAGCAAAATATCAAAGAAAGTTTATATTGAGAATTTGGAAATATAAGAGATAATCATTAATTTTGTAGGTTCTGGAGATAAACCAGGCCTGACTTGATTCCTGACATCCTTTTAGTGAAATTATCAAATTGTAAAAATGTGTTTTGAGCAGCAGAGGAGGTAATATGTGCCTTTCCCTCATATCATATATACTTTTCATTATATTATTACATACATATATATGTATGGAGATGCTATATATATATATAGAAACTTATGAATTTTACTAATTTCCGGTCCATGTTTTGTGAATACCATTGCAAGATAGGAAACTCTCATATTTATACAGAATATGCTAATATGCAGATTGCTAGTAATTTTCTTTATTTTGGATTAATGCACTTTGAGAAATTACAGTAATTTCTTAATCACTGGAATATATATTTTTTGCTATACTCAGTTTAATGATTTACTTAAATATTATGTATTTTATGATGTAATGGACTTATTTAAGTTCTTGTCATGAGTTTAACTTCTGTCATGTTTGGAGGAGATTTTTTTCTTCCTATTTCAGGGCCACAGGCCACAAGTATGTTTTATCCTAGTCAACCATCTGGAAGTTTTGTGCTACTGATAATTAGTAGAAAGATAAATAATATATGGGAAAACATTAGCTAAATGCTTTCTATGTATATGCACACATAATTAATAGTTTCTCTTTCCAGATTGGAGAATAGGATTAGAATTTGAAAAAAATAAAGTTGTATCCTATTCCTAAGCAGATGCTAATTCTTTTTATTTTACTTTGTTGTGATAAATAGTTCACCTCTGGTATTTAAAAAATTGTCACAAGTTATTAGAATTATAAACAATTCATACTTGATGTTCACAATTCAAGTAGTAGAATATTTGAATGGAAATGGAAAATAAAACTTCCTGTAGTTGTATTCCCCAGAGATAAATAACTGTTAACAGTTTGTATTTCCTTCTAGAAGTTTTCTGTTTATGCAATCATATGTAAGTGTGTGTTTGTGAGTATGAGTGAATTTACATATATTGTATATCATCCCCTTCTTTCTCGTTTTACATGTATGGGATCTACAATACTGTTCTGCATTCTTGTCACAGACTACATATATATGTTTCATAGATCCTCTTGTACTTTATAACAGCTGCACAGTAGTCCATTGTTTGAATAAATATAATTTATTGACGTGATTTCTATTGATAAACATGTAGTTTGTTTCCAGTTTTCTTGTAATTGTTTACTTGCATTTTACATGTTTATCCATAAGTATGTCTTTAGAAGTATTTTATTGTTTAAAGTATTATAAATATACGACGTCTCCTTTGTTTTCTATTGACCTGCCCCCAACCTCCCCTACCCCCTGGCATATGTCTTCAGCCCCCCACCCCAGTGTCTTGCGTCCATTGGTTATGCTTATAAACATGCATAGAAGTCCTTCGGTTGATTTCTTACCTAGAAGTTTTAAAATAATTGAAAAATTGTCTTTCAAAACCATAATAATGGTATATATACCCAACAACTGTGTTACAATACTTCTTCCTTCATATTCTGACTAATGAACAAACAAAAAAAGAGTTGGCAATAGACAGGTAAACTTTAGTGATAAATAGAAAGTATTTTTGGTTATCATAAAAGTGCCCATTAATTTCTTTAGAAACTTGTAAAATCTATATAAATACTTTCATAGCAAAAGTTGAATTTTACGTTTATCCCAAAGATGGCAGTACACTATTCATCATGGTTGGTAGAAAACTTAACTCATGCAGGACATGAATGAGCTAAAGTGATTAAAATTAATAATATTTATTAAATATTTGATTATCTAAGCTAAAGTTCATATAATTCAAATAATAGTAAATTTTTGGAATTAATATAGACTTTATCTGTCACTAAGTAATAGTTAATATAAATTTTAAATAAATGATTAAAATGGATTAAATTTTGCAGCCACCATAGCACAGATTGGATCAGGCAAGAATCTTCAGTGGATGCTAAATCCATGGGGAATTTTTAATGAAGAACAAGATAACTTCATGATATTAAGTGTCGCGTTGTGGATTACTTATTAGTTGCAAAGAAAAAATAGTAATTCTATAGAGGAGAAATCAAATAATACCTTGATCAAATGATCAAAATTAGTATCAGCAGTAAGGGGTAAATGGACATTGTATGTCTCCAGATGTGATTCTTTAAGAAGTATTAGTATTTCAACCAGGAATGAATAACCTGAATTTAATTATAAGAAAACATCAGACAAAACCCAAATGAGGAACATATGTACTATTAAAAATAAGGGGTTATATTCTTTAAGAAGTCAGTGTCATAAAAGGCAAAAATAGGCTTTAGAAAAGTTTCAGATTAAAGGAGCTATAGCTAAATTAATACCCAATTAGACTGGATCCTATAAAAAAACTATAGGCTGTTATTGGATCACTGGAACAGGACAGTAGATTTATAAGCATTTAGCAATTGGTTTTTCTCTTACTGTGTTTATATAAGAGAATATCTTTTAGGAATTTAGGGATAAAAGGCAGGATATAAGCAACTTACATATAACAATAATACTTACATATAACAATAATATCCTATCTAATAAAAGAGTAGTATGCAAACTGACCATACTTCTGCGATACCCACAAGCCACGCCCACCAGCCAATCAGGAGCACGTATGAAAATTAACCCAACCAGAGAGCAGGAGGCTTGGGTTTCCCTGGTGATGGAGGAAGCCAAGCTTTTCGCCTGCCCTGGCCTGCCTTGGCCTCTGCTTAAGGCTACAAAGTTTCAATTATAGAAGATAAATAAATCCAAACAAAAATGGCTGTGGCCACAGAGCAAGCAGGAGGCTTGGCTCCACTGAAGGCTACAAATTTTCAATTATAGAAGATAAATAAATCCCAGATACCAGGGTCTCCCAGGGTCTCAGCTTGGGTCTCTGGGAGGCGTGGCCAGCCTGCAAACCACTACAGGCCCCTCGCCCAGGCCGCTGCATGCCCCAAGGCAACCCCACCCTGATCCGGGACACCCTTCAGGGCAAACCAGCCAGCCCCCACCCATGCACCAGGCCTCTATCCTATCTAATAAAAGAGTAATATGCAAATTGACCGTCACTCCAACACACAAGATGGCTGCTCCCATGTGGTCAAAGATGACTGCCCCCATGTGGACACAAGATGGCCACCACAAGATGGCCAGCAGGGGAGGGCAGTTGGGAGGGACCAGGTCTGCAAAGGAGGGCAGTTGTGGACAACCAGGCCTGCAAGGGAGGGCAGTTGGGGGCACTCAAGCCTGCAGGGGAGGGCAGTTAGGGGTGACCAGGCCAGCAGAGGAGGGAAGTTGGAGGCAACTGGGCCTGCAGGGAAGGGCAATTGGGGGGGACCCAGGCCTGCAGAGGAGAGCAGTTGCGGGTGACCAGGCCTGCAGGGGAGGGCAGTTAGGGGCAAACAGGCTGGCAGGGGAGCAGTTAGGCATCAATCAGGCTGGCAGGGGAGTGGTTAGGGGGTGATCAGGCTGGCAGGCAGAAGCGGTTAGGGGCAATCAGGAAGGCAGGCAGGCGAGCAGTTGGGAGCCAGCAGTCCTGGATTGTGAGAGGGATGTCCGACTGCCTGTTTAGGCCCGATCCCTAAACGGGCAGTCGGACATCCCTCGAGGGGTCCCAGGTTGGAGAGGGTGCAGGCTGAGCTGAGGGACACCCCTCCCCCCCCCACCCGTGTGTACAGATTTCGTGCACCGGGTCTCTAGTACATATATATTATACCTATTTACATATATATGTATAGAGAGAGAGAGAGAAAGGATGTAAACTCAAGAGTATATAAATGATAAAACAAATGTTAAAGGGCAAAAGATTAACAATGGAGCATGCAGAGCTTCTATGCCTAATTTTACTTTTACAACTCTTGTTCTAATGTTTAAAAATGGATTAAAGTATTTTTGTTTATAAAGATGACTCTTAAGAGCTGTTTATAAAAACAAAGGTTTTTGATGAGTGGTATTTTATTATTTACTAAGTAGAGAGAAATAATTCTAAAATCTAGATATATTTCACTAAGTCAGAAATGCTACTAATTCTGTGTTGAGTTCCTCATGCAGAACAATAGTGCCTGTGTTACATTAGCAGGTGTTACATATTGGATTACAAACTAAATATTTTTAGAATCTCGAGTTGGGAAAGATGAGTGTGGGCTAGATGTTAGGACTGTGAAGAAAGTACAGAAATTAGTGTGGCAGTAGTGGTGGTGAGGTGGGAGAGAGAAATTGGAATGATTTGGCCAGAGAATTCAGAATTGCAGAAAGAGAATTTGGAAGTCACCCATATAAATGGTTCCAACTGTAGAGCAGTGGTTTCCAATATTTTCCTTCCTAATAAGGACACTTATATCTCACTGATTTTGACATGTACTTTTTTTTCCCACATTTTAAAACCTCTGAAATCTAGATGTGCCTTAAAATAACTGGCATCTGACCATCATTGTCCATGTGGAGTGAAGTGAGTTCTTCCATATAAGATTGGGTTTTGCTTCTGCCAGTAACCTGGGGGCCCTAGCAACCTGAGACTATTTTAAATTAAATTTTGAGGTTGAGTATTTTGGCCCACATTAATTCATATGAATTCAGATTACAAGTCTGTGTTAGTTCTGGCTGGAGGTTCAGATTTGGAGGGGAGACACCTCCCTTCTGCTAGTGCCAATGTTGAGAAGACAAGTTTCTATGCTGTTGCTTTTCATGTAATAGGGTTTTTTTCCCTCTTATACATTTTCTGTCATAGCTTTATTATGGGATTTCCTATTAGACTCCTTATATTGGGAATTTTTTTATTCTTAGTTGTACATAAATATAATGATGAAATGCCTTTTTTCCCCTGGCTGACTTTCACATCCTTGCTATTTGGATATCTTCTTAATTATACAGGGGTGGGCAAAGTAGGTTTACAGTTGTATTAAGAATATAATAATTAGCCCTGATCGGTTTGGCTCAGTGGATAGAGCGTCGGCCTGCGGACTGAAGGGTCCTGGGTTCGATTCCGGTCAAGGGCATGTACCTTGGTTGCAGGCACATCCCCAGTAGGAGGTGTGCAGGAGGCAGCTGATTAATGTGTCTCTCTCATTGATGTTTCTAACTCTATTCCTCTCCCTCTCTGTAAAAAAAAATCAATAAAATTTTTTTTAAAAAAGAATAATTAATAAATTAATACAAGAATAAACTCTGTGTTTTGCATACTCACAACTGTAAACCTACTTTTGTCCACTCCTATATTATTCCTGTTCGTGGTTTCACAGTATCTTTAATCTTGCCTGACCCAGAGGAATCCTTTCTAAGGTAAAATAACACCCTACATGAATATTTCAAGCCCCCTTCAGCCATTTGTCTTGGTGAGAGGCTGCAATGGAAAAATCGCTGTCCGTTTTTGGTTTGGAGGACATTTGGGTAGACATTAGTTATTCATTCATCTATTTTAAATTAGTCCAGGTTTTGAATCATCTGCCACTTATTTTTGCATATTTCTTAGCCTTTCTAACCTGTTTCCTCATTGGAAAATGAATATGATAACACAACTTTGATATTGTTATTATATATCAACAGGAATAATGTAAAGGTCTAGTGTGGCATCTGGCACAGATATGGTGATGAATATATGATAAGTGTTGGGTTGGCTGTGATAGCTATTGTTTGTTTCCCAGGATATCCCTTTCCACTCAATCCCTCTTCTTGTAGAACTATATTTTGCTTACTCAACCACCAAAGGGATGGACACACTATTCTTTCTAGCCAGTGTAGATTAATCCCCCAGATACAATGGTAGGTTTAAGTCTGAGTGGGCATGTGACTCAAGTCCATCAGTCTTTATCCAACCAGAGATTTGAAGGAAGAAAACCTCTTTACCACTGGGATTATGAAGGCAAGATTTTGACTGAATCTTTTGGCAGCTACCTTCCAATTCCATATGGAGAAGGTCTGCTTAAATAATAAAGCTAAGAAATGATTCGGGATAAGAGATGGGGGTGGGGGAGCTCAGGTGCAACTGAGGGAGAGCCACTTCTATTTTTTGAGGCTCTCCTTCTTATAGCTCTTCTTTCAGAACTATACCAACTTCCTGCCCAGTTTTCTGAGCAAATAAATGCCCTTGTGTGCCCTCCCTCCTTCCCTCCCTCCGGCTTAATGTGATTTGAATTGGCTTTCTATCACTTGCAGTGCAGTGTTCTGAGAGAGATAATAGTGATATTATTTGCTCCAAGCATTTTTCTTGCACAAAGAACTGCCTTTAGTGTTTCTATCCTAAATAGTAAAAATCAAATGTGTAATAAATAAGACATTAAAATCAGATTACCCTCCCTACTATTGGTGGGCCTCGTGATGTCAGGGAAAAGAAATAAAAATTGTGACTTTTTTGGGGGGGGAAGGAAATACCTGAGTTTCAGATATTTTTCATGTTGTGATTTTTTTCTAGTTGTGCTACAGAGAATATTGAGGGTAAACTTCCAAAATGTTCAAAGAGAAATTACAGTGCAATTGTAATTAGAAATTGTTAGCTACATTTAGAAGCTCTAATTAAAGATATAATGGGCAAAGGGGAGACTACTGCAGTCATTTGTAGATTGAATCTCTACTCTCTGCTTCTTAGGAATTTCAGATAGTGTGAGCAGGGCCTAAGTGGTCTGAAGTTTAAGAGGTGACCCAGAATGCAAATGAGAGGTCTAGAAGGGTACTAGCATTCACAGCAGGTAGAAATGCTATTAGTGTTAATTGGGAAAGTTAGTCTGGATAGGGGCCAAGGATCACAACATGGTCATGTTCACATGCAATTTTGCAATTTGATTAGGATTTGTGAACATGTTAGGGAAGAAAATAAGTTCCTTTAAAATAATCTTGCACATTGAATACTCAGTGTGGTAGAAATTATTTTTGTAACTGAGAAGCCAAGAAAAAACTTAGTCATTCTTCCACATTCAAGGATACCTATTTCTAGAGAGAGTTGTGCTTGAACTCCTATCATTTGTTTGTTTGTTTTTTAACATATACTTTTATTATTGATAGTATTACAGATTTTCTCTCCCCGCCCCATTCTCCTAGCCCCTGTTTCCCCCAGGTCTTCACTGCCCTGTTGCCCGTGTCCTTGGGCTATGCAAAGTTCTTTGGTTTATCTCTTCTTGTCCCTCCTACCCCCCCCATAAAGGTATGTCAGTCTATTCCATGTCTCTATGCTTCAGGTCTTATTTTGTTGGTCAGTTCATTTTGTTCATTAGATTCCACAAATGAGATCATGTGATATTTGTCTTTCTCAGTTTGGCTTATTTCACTAAGCATAATATTTTCCAGGTCCATCCAAGCTGTCCCAAAGGGTAAGAGATCCCTCTTTTTATGACTGCATAGTATTCCATGGTATAAATGAACCACAGCGTTTTATCCACTCATCTACTGATGGGCACTTAAGCTGTTTCCAAGTCTTAGCTATTGTAAACTGTGCTGCTATGAACATAGATGTGCATATATTCTTTCTGATAGGTATTTTGGGGATTTTAGGATATATTCCCAGAAATGGGATTGCTGGGTCAAACAGAAGTTCCATTTTTTATTTTTTGAGGAAACTCTATACTGTTTTCCATAGTGGTTGCATTGCATTCCCACCAGCAGTGAACCAGTGTTCCCTTTTCTCCACGTCCACACCAGCACTTACTGTTTGTTGAGATTTTTGATAGTCATTCTGACAGGTGTGGTTTTTAATTTGCATTAGTGATCTTTGAGCATTTTCGTGTCTTTTGGCAAAATGTCTCTTCAGGTCTTCTGCCCATTTTTTAATTGGCTTGTTTATCTTCTTTTGGTTGAGTTGTATGAGTACTTTATATAGTATTAGAGGCCTGGTGCACAAAATTAGTGCACCAGGGGGTGTGTCCCTCAGCCCAGCCTGCACCCTCTCCAACCTGGGACCCCTTGAGGGATGTCTGACTGCCCTCTCACAATCCAGGACTGCTGGCTCCCAACTGCTTGCTTGCCTGCCTTCCTGATTGCCCCTAACTGCTTCTGCCTGCCAGCCTGATCACCCCCTAACCACTCCCCTGCCAGCCTGATCACCCCCTAACCACTCCCCTGCCAGCCTGATTGATGCCAAACTGCTCCCCTGCCAGCCTGATTGCCCCTAACTGCCCTCCCCTGCAAGCTTGATTGCCCCCAACTGCCCTCCCTTGCAGGCCTGGTCCCCCCAACTGCTGTCCTCTCTTGGCCTGATTGCCCACAACTGCCCTCCCTGGCAGACCTGGTCCCTCCCAACTGCCCTCCCCTGCTGGCCATCTTGTGTCCACATGGGGGCAGCCATCTTGTGTGTTGGAGTGATGGTCAATTTGCATATTACTTCTATTAGATAGGATGGGTATTAACCTCTCATCAGATGTATCATTGGCAAATATGTTCTCCCATTCAGTGGGTTCCCTTTTCAATTTGATGGTCCTTTCTTTTGCTGTGTAGAAGCTTTTTATTTTCATGTAGCCCATTTGTTTATTTTCTCCTTAGTTTCCTCTGACCTAGGAGATGTCTCCGTGAACATATTGCTATGTGAGATGTCTGAGTTTTCACTGCCTGTTTTCTCCTAATATTTTTATGGTTTCATGTCTCACATTTAAGTCTATTATCCACCTTTAGTTTATTCTTGTATAGAGTGTAAGTTGCCAGAATGACTATCAAAAGTTTCATCATTTTGCATGTGTCTGTCCTGAACTTCGACCATTTTTCCTTTTTAAAAAATGTACATTAGTATTTGAATTTTACCCAAGATTGGAAAAGTGGTTTTTGTGGGTATATAAGAGATGTGTTTTTAAAGTAGATAATAATCCTATGAATTGACTTAACTAATTTTCTTTTCAAGTACTTGCATGGGAGAATTAAATAATGTCAGACTTAAAGCCTTAAATATAAGTATTAAATAATGAACTTTGGTTGTCTTCTGATTTCCTTAATGTCTTGTAAAGTTGTACAAATGAATGAGATTGAGGTCCTTTACTGTAAGGCACATAGATTTATTTCATTTAAAAAAATTTTTTGAATACGTTATACGTAAGACTGATGCATACAAATGATACAAGAAGTAGTCTTTGCTTTAGACCATTTACATTCTCAGAGTTAAAATATTTACACAAATATCTCTTACTCAAAGCATTGTATATTAAGTGTCTTGTGCTGAGTATAAACTAAGTGTTTTAAGGTCTAAGAGTGTTATAGAAGTCCATTTGTATCATCAAAAGTATATTTGGGTGTGTGATGATAATTTTATGTGTTCATATGACTGGGCCCTGAGGTACCTAGATATTTAATCAAATGTTATTCTTAGTGTTTCTATGAAAATGTTTTTGGATGAGAGCAACTGAATAAAACAGATTATCCTCCCTACTGTGTGTGGGCCTCGTTTGATAAGTTGAAGGCCTGGATAGTAGTAAGGCTGCTGAGTAAGAGAGAATTCTCTCCTGCCTGAGTACCTTAAAATTGGGACATCAGCTTTTTTCCTGTGTACTCACACTGAAACATGGGCTCTTCCTGGGCTTCGAGATTGCTGGTGTTCAGGCTTGAACTAAACCATTGGTTCTCTTAGTTTTCCAGCTTGCTGACTTGCTCTGCAGATCTTCTGACTTGCCATAATTGTGTGAACCAATTCCTTATAATGTCTCTGCATATCTGTATATTTTCTGTTATTTATGTTTCTCTGGAGAACCTGGACTAATACAGGGTGATTCTGAAAGATATGGAGGAGGAGGAATTTAAACCACAGGCTAAACCATTATAAAAGCAGGATTTCACTAGGTAAAGATGGTAAAGAAAAACACTACAGGCAGAGGAAATAACACATATGATGAGAGCAATTTGGATGGAGTTCAGGGAGTTTTCTACTTTTCTTTTGCTGTTGTGGTGGTGATGGTGGTGGTGGTATGTGTGCACCTTTTTAAAATGACTGTAGCATGTTGGTTTATTGGTTAAAGAGGAAGCCTACTTTCTCAGCATTTTAGTTAATCCAACCTGTGATCATTTTTCATTATTTTGTCATGCTGTAGTCCAGGGGAGGTGGTGCTCTCTGTGCGTGCGTGCGTGTATTGTTATTTGTATTGGTCTTGGCAGGTTGCAAAGTGAACATGATGACATTCTTCTTTTGGCCTTTTTAAAAGCTTGCTTTTCCATTCATGGATACAAATTACAGAGACAGAGAGGTATATATACCTTTGAAATTTACATTTATTATTGAGTCCTTGAAAAAGGACTAGTGTAACTTAGAAATGAAATTTAGCATTTTATTTAATTTTAATTAATTTGTGAGATCAAAGCTAGTGGCTAATTTATGGGACAGCACAGTTTTAGACCTTAAGAAGTTTTGATTTTTTTCTAGCTCTGTGGCATTGAGAAGATCTGACCAAGCAGATTTTTCACTCACATATGGTAAACACATATTTAAAACAGAACATTAGTTTAAATTTATTTAAATGTCATTGGTGGTTACACAGGAAATGAATTTTGATATTGCCAAATTTCTAGTAAGATTAGATATTAATTGGTTATTTATACTCTGCCTAATACCATATATTATATATGAATATTAGGAAATGATACATTAAAATGTAAAATAGTAATAAAAGGAAAAGAGCCATATAATTAAGTGAAAATAAGGACAGGAGGGGTAGAAAAATCTAGGAAAGTCTAGGTGGAGATTAGTTTGGCAAAAAAATCTATCTGTACCAACTGTCAGAGGAAAAAGGTAATTCCAATAAAAAAATAGCACCTTTTTAGTATAATGAAAAGACACATGCCATTTTATCAAGAGAAAAACTTTCCCGGAGGTGAACTATTAGGAGAAGTTTATTGCATTTTGTAAGTGATGTTTAATAGCATAATGGAGGGCATTGTTTCATAGTTTTAAAATTAAAGAGACATTTTGTGCTTCCTCACTGCATACCAATTTCTATTCAAATTTGACCATTTAAGAGAGGTTTTACCTGACCATCCTATATAAATAAGCCTCTCTTATGCTTGCCTATCATTCTACATTCCCTCAACCCACTTAATTTTTCCTCTTTCCACTTATCATGTTTATCTTTCTCCCTCTCTGGAATGCAAAGACTTTGTCATATTCCAGTAGCCTAGAATAATACCTCATGGATAATATGTGAATGAATATATAAGTCTAGAGCTCAGGGTAAAGTTGAGTGTAGAAATATAAATTTAGGAGTTTTTAAAACCATTAACATGGGTGACAGCCCTGGCATGTCCAGGTTGCTCAGTTGGTTGGCACATCATCCGTCACCTGGCACATCAAAAGGTTGTGGGTTCGATCTCAAGTGCTGTTTCTCTCTTATGTCAATGTTTCTCTCTCTCTCTCTTCCTCTCTCTAAAAAGTCAGTAAAAACATATCCCTGGATGAGGATTTAAAAAGAGAAGTAGAAAACTGCTATTAAAAAAAAAAAGGGATGAGATTATTAAATGACAATGTGTAGCCATAGCAGAAAAGAGACCCAGATTAAAGTCTTGCTCTGCTTTACCAATTATAAATTAGACCCAGCAAATTGGAAGGAATACCAGAAGAGATAATCATTCAAATAAAGAGAAGAAATGTTCTAAGGATTCAGCTGTGTTCAGTGATGCTGAGAGGTTGACCAAAATGAGGTTTGTAAATTATCCTTTGAATTTGGCAAGATGAAGGTTGTTTTGTGGCTTTTTAGGAGTTATTTTAGTGGGGTGATTGGGCTAGAAACCAGATTTTAGTAGAAGAGTGAATGACAGGTCAATAAGTAGAAAGAACTAAACTTCCTTTGAGAAGTTTTGCTATGAAAAGGAACAGAGAATTGGGTGAATATTGAAGGAAGAAAATGAAGTCAAGGGAAGGCTTAAGTGTTTTCCAGAATTTTATGATTGTGGGTATGTCCATCTTGGTTATCTTTTTATATTGAGTTCTATCTGTCATCAGTTAACTAGAGGATTGATTCATAATACCTTTTTACAAGTGGCTTCCTCCCCAAACCTTCTATCTACTAAAGTGTTCTTTCTTCCTCCATTTCATTAGAGTCCTTCATAAATGCTTCCTGTTTCTTTAAATGATAACTCTATGGTCAATTAAATTTTTTCAGCTGTTTGCTTTTCTTGATGATTTTATTGTGTCATATAACCATCATAGATAATTTCAAGTGTCAATAATAGTGATAGTAATTGTAATAAGATGCTAATGTATGTTGACATTTATTGTGTACATGGGACCACTTGAAGAGATTTACATGTATTTATTGAGTTAAGAGTCAAAACAACCCTGGGAGACAGGTACTATTATTTTCAACAGAGGACTCAGGGGTATGAGGTGCAGAGAGTTTTAACTAATTTCTTCAAGATTATACAATTAGTGTGGTTGTCTTAGCCACTATGCTATTCTGTCTCTACATGAACAAAGCAAATGTCTCCTCTTCCAGTTATGTTAAATAAATATGCCTTTGGTGAATTGTTTTGGTTGTCAAAAACTCTCCCCTTTTATAGCTATTATATGAATGTATGTTTTGGACTGGGATGTTGGTTAATTTCATTATTTTTACAGTAATTACATTTTAGAGCTAGATGGGGACATTTAATTAAATAATGATTGGAATAAAATGTAAGAATCAGAAAAACGTGTTTTCTAAATTGCATTTACCCCTTATATCTTTTTTTGGCTTACCTCTGTTGGCTGTGAACTTTAAATTTATTTGTGTTTGTAACGATAAGCACTATTTATTCTGTGACTAATTTTACTAATCTTCAAGGCTTACCATTTCTAGCATGTCAGAGTAGCCATGATCAAGTTTACATTTCAATATACTCTTTTGGATTCATGACATTCCATTTTGACAGTGATAAAAAGCATGCTTTGAGGCCTCATTGTAAAGGAATGTCAGAACTGTTTCTACAAGTTTCTTTCATTTATCTAACATAGAAAGGTCTATTAACATGCTTACTATAAAATTCATAATATAGGAGTATGTTTTTATAAGGTTGGTTATTAGTGATATGCTTACCTGGCAAAAGTTTTTAGGAATTTAAGTTTTGGAGTGACTTTAGTTTATTTAAATAAATTTTTATGCTTTTGTGAAAGTTACTAACACTTAAAAACTTAATGAAAATATTTGTGATACTGCAAGTGTGAAGAAATGACAAGAACCCAGATTTAGTCAATACTTTTCATGCTAAGTTATAAAGCATGCCAGAAGCAATGAGCAGTTGAGGGTTAGGGCTGAGAGGCTGAGAGAAAAGGAGGAGGAAGTAAATTTTTTGAGTGCCTATTGTATTCTAGGCAAGGCAGTGATAGGGCTTTTACTTATGCTATCTCATTTAAGTCTCACAGAAGTCTTGCCAGGTAGGTGTTATCATTTCCCTTTTATAGATGAGGAAACTGATGTTGCAAATGTTGTCTTTAATGGAAGATCACAGAGAACCAGAATTCAAATCTTATTCTGTTTGATACTGAGGGCCAATCTATACACTTGCTTCATGGAGTTGTCCTTGGGCCTTTTAAAGCAGAAAATCCTATATAATAAAAGGCTAATATGCAAATAGACTGAATGGCAGAATGACTGGTTGCTATGATGCACACTGACCACCAGAGGGCAGATGCTCAATGCAGGAGCTACCCCCTGGTGGTCAGTGTGCTCCCACAGGGAGAGCGCTGCTCAGCCAGAAGCCAGGCTCATGGTTGGTGAGCGAAGCAGTGGTGTCAGAAGCCTCTCCCACTTCCACGGGAAGCACTAAGGATGTCTGACTGATGGCTTAGGCCTGCTCCCTCTGGACTCCCGGACTGCAAGAGGGTGTAGGCCAGGCTGAGGGGCCCCTCCAAGTGCAGAAATTTCGTGCACCAGGCCTCTAGTTATTCTATAACATAGCAGAATTTCTATGTTTAAATTTTATTCACTTAACTATTATAAACAAAGACTACTTCTGTATAATATTGCAGGTCTTTTCAAATATAAATACAGTATACTGACTTGCATAACTGCCTCACCTATCAGAATGGTATAAAATAAATAAGTAGAAATTTCAAATGTACATGACCATTAATATTTTTTCAAAGCTCAGATAGCTTGTACAGCAGTGTGCTATATCATGCTCACTGCCACACTGAAGATATCCATGAACAACCTCATCTTCACCCCCATCCAGTTCAGTTATCTTCTGTGGGAGTTTCTGAGTTAGAGAACCTTCCTGTTACCTCTGATATATTTTCAGAGAAGAGCAAGATCAGACATTTCTCAAATATATTTCCCCTAGCATTTACCTCAGAATGGCGAACAGTGAATGCATTATTGATCAATACCCTATATAATAAAAGGGTAATATGAAAATTGACCCAAACAGCAGAACAAATGCTGGACCAGTCACTATGAGGCACACTGACCACCTCTTGGTCTCTTTCCCTGGCTGGCAGGCTCAGATCGCCTGATGGCCAACCACTGCAGGGGCGGGGCCAGCCAGCGGGCAGGAACAGCAAACTTCTAGGTCCCTTCCCCAGGCCATCAGGCACTGATCACCCAATGGCGAATGGGGACCCGAGGTTGGGTGGCAGCGGGGGGCAGGGCCGGCTGTGGGCAGCTGGGTAAGATGGGCCTGGTCACAGGCCAGGCCTAGGGACCATACCCACGCACAAATTCCATGTGCTGAGCCTCTAGTGGATAAATAAGAAAGTATCTCAATCCTTTTATTGACCAGATTCATAGCTCAATTGTTTTAGGAATTAAATAAAATGATAGTAATGTTTAATCTGATGGCTATTTAAAATTCATTTGAATATAATGACTTTTATTCTTTTTTGCATTTTATAAAATTTCGAAAGATCCCAGTGATCTCTGATCAAAAGCAATAAAGTTTTACAAGTTGGCTAGTTGTAGTTCATCAACTTTTTATAATGAAGGACTTTGCTTTATTTTATCCCATCTTGGTTTCTGAAATTAACTACTACATAATACCAGATTTTATAATTTTTTATATTTTAACTTGCAAGCAAAAAGTTTTGCTGAAATATTTGTCAGACCACACCACTGTGAGATAAATATGATTTGTATTCAGAACTTGATTGATCTAACTTTTAGAACTATATCCACTGTATAAAATGTAATGAATCTCTATATACAAGTACAGAAACAAATTTCAAGTATAATATCATAATCTTGTTTTGCACTTAATGGAGTATTCAGATGCCTGTGACAAAAGCGTAATGCATGACTTAAATGTTTAAATAGATTTTTAAATACTGTGTATAAATTAGAGTTTTTGGTTGCAAATAATAGAAATCATCCCTGGCTGTTTTGAAACTAAAAAAAAAAATTGGACAGAATATTGAAAAGTTCATAGAATCATTAGGAAGGCTGGAAAGCTAGGCTCACAGGACAAGAATAAGGTAAGTTAGGCAGCAGAAAAAACCACAGCTAAAATAACAATACAGCGTCACCTTGTTGAATACAGCATGGCTGCCACCAACAATGAATACTCACTTATTGTAGCCCATGAATGCCAACTTTGTCACCTCTGCAACAGTTTTCTTAGAACCTTGGATATTGCGGTCATTAGTTTCCACCTGCACCCAGAATGGATTCTCCATTGATTCCCTCTGTTATACCATTATCCCCCAACTCAGTGGTGGGCAAACTCATTAGTCAACAGAGCCAAATATCAACAGTACAATGATTGAAATTTCTTTTGAAAGCCAAATTTTTTAAACTTAAACTTCTTCTAAAGCCACTCTTCAAAATAGACTCATCCAGGCCTTGGTATTTTGTGGAAGAGGCACACTCAGGGGGCCAAAGAGCCGCATGTGGCTCGCGAGCCTCAGTTTGCCGACCACTGCCCCAACTTAAAGCCCTGGGTGTTTCTGAATAGTTCATGTAAGACCATATGCTAATGCTGTAACTACAAGAATGGTTGGGTAGTGAATATATGGCTTTTTTAGGTTGTGTAATGCAAAGTGAGTTATGTGGGCCATCAACACTCACCCGATTGGGAGTTTCTCAAATGTAGGAAAGCAATTCACATGTTGGGTGGCCAAAAATGGACAGATATCCACGACATTCTCTTTGTTCCTGCACCTAATTTCTTTTATGAATTATTATAACTTATGGTTGCATATGAGAAAAAGGCATATGTGATTTTAAATTTTATATTGGGAGATTTGATTAGAGACATGATATTACTCTAAGATGTTCTTTGATGTTTCAGATAATTTTTTAACCTTATTCTTAGCTCTTGTTTTTAGCAGGTTTTTTTTAACAGATTTTATGGAGCGATGGTGGTATTGATACTGAACATACTGATACTACTTATATTACCACTTAAACACAGCCTTCTACTTCTTCTGAAAGAAATGATTTCTCTTAGTTTTAGCCTCACCTTTTATCTGGTTTGGATAATAGGTTCTGAAAGTATAATGGGAGGAGCAAAAACTTTAGAGCCAGATTTGGGATGTGACCCCCTGTCTGTTGGCATCTACCATTTACTGTTATTCCCATTTTAGTCATGAGAAAACTGAACCATAGAGAGGTTAAGTAGCTCAAGAATTTTTGGTTAAACATGAAAAATCCAGAGAAATTAAGTAATTTTGTCTTTTTTTTCTCAATGTGTAATATTTTATTGTGTCTAAAGCAGTGGGTGTCTTTTTAAATTTATATACGGTATAGATAATGTTAGATCAGGTTGTCTCAGTTCCCTGGGTTTTGAGTTTAGAATTTTTTCGCATTCTAAATAATAACTATTGGTTATGCCTCAACAGTATGATTTTATATTTGTTTAATATTTTAATGTTTTAAAGTATTTTACTTTGAATTTATGCTTATAACAACCCTGTGTAATGTCAATTTTATAAATGTGAAAACTGAGGTATATCAAGTTAAAATGACTTTTAAATCAATCTTCTAAATAGTGATTATGTACTTAAAGACTTTTGGTATATAACTGTGTCTGAGCATGTTTGTTTATCTCCTTTTATAATGTACTATTGTTTATTACTTTTTTAAAAAGTAGATATGCAATAATGTTTTTAGCTTTCAGACTGGTATTTAATTCCCATAGAGAAAATGCCCCCATTGGGCTTATGTATTAATAGGAGGAGTCAGAAAATAAATGTAAAAAATAATGATCAGTTGTTGATAAATAAGTGCTATGGAGAAAAATTGAGCAGGAAAGGGTAAAAAGGAGTTCTGGGGGTGGGGAAGAGAAGTCGTCATTTTAAAGAGGGTTTTTGAGGAGGGAGATACTCATATATCTTGGAGAACATTACAGGCAGAGAGAAGAGCACGGGCAAAAACCCTGAGATTAGAGTGTATCTGACATGTTCAAGTTGAGGCGGGAAGACAGTATGGTCAAAAGCTGGATGGAAACAGCCTGGCCAGTGTGGCTCAGTGGTTGAGTGTCTACCTATGAACCAGGAGGTCACAGTTGGATTCCCAGTCAGAGCACATGCCCAGGTTGTGGGCTCTATCTCCAGTGTGAGGCAGGAGGCAGCCGAACAGTGATGGTCTCTCATCACTGATGTTTCTCTCCCCTCCTTCCCCCCCCCCTCCCCCGCCTTCTTCTTTAAAATCAAATTGTATATTTTTAAAAAGCTGGGGAAGCAGAGGGACTAGTAAAAGGAGATGGGAGAAAAAAACTGAAAAATCTTACAATAGTAAGTATGATTCCTCCCACCCCCTTAAGTCAAGATTGCATACTGGTACCTAACTACTGGCTGTTTGAATTGCTAATATTTAATCACCATGTGTCAAGAGATGGCATTTGAACAACTGTATTTTTCTGGGAAACTAAATTGAGGACCATATGCTCAGGACTAGTTCAATATGAAGAAGAGACCACAATAAATATACTTTGAGGAACTACTTTTTATTTATTTTCGTTGTTGTTGTTAATCCTCACCCAAGGATATTTTTTTCCATTGACTTGTAGAGAGAGTAGAAGGTAGGAAAGGAAGGGGAGGGAGGGAGAGGCAGAGACAGAGGGAGAAAAAGAAACATCAATGTGGGAGAGACACATGATTGGTTGCCTTCCACATGGGCCCTGACCGGGGTTCAAACCTGCAACCCAGTTATGTGCCCTTGACTGGGAATCGTACCTGCAACCCTTCTGTGCACAGGCCAACGCTCTAACCACAGAATCACACCAGCCAAGGCGAGGTACTACATCTACTAAACAGTTTTATACCTTTTATCCTTTTACTTATTAAAAAGGTGAAGTTTATTACAGGTTGTCCAATATTGAGTTGTCTTGAATTCCTGGAATATATCATATGATTCTAATATTTAAAATTAGTTTTTATTAATGAAATATTTTAGTCACACAGAGAAGTTGAAACAGTTCAATGAAAATCTGTATATCCTCTGTCTGAATTCAATAATTTGCTCTATTTTTATACTTGAAACCATTAAAAATCAAGAACTTCATCCTGCCGTTGGGGCTCAGTGGTTGAGTGTGGATCTATGAGTAGGTCATTCTTGTAAGGCTGTGTTGCGGGCTCGGTCCCCAGTGGGGGGAGGGGTGTAGGAGGCAGCTGATCATGTTTCTCTCATCATTGATGTTTCCCTCTCTCTCCCTCTATCTGAATTCAATAAATATATATTTTAAAAATCATAAACTTCACCCTAAACACTTCAGCATGAATTTCTAAGGATAAGGACTCCAGTATAACTATAAAACTCTTACTATATCTAAGGAAATAATGATTCTGTATTATCTAATATCCATTCTTTATGTAAATTTTTCCAAATGCCCCAACACTATATTTTATACGTTTAATTTTTTCCAAACCAGTTAAGATTTATACACTGCGTGTGGTTATGTCTTTCATTTTATTTAATCTAGAGCAGTACCCTTCTCACTATCTTTTCCCAATGAAGTGACTTTTGAAGAATCCAGATCAATTATCTTAAGAGATACTGTCCCTATTTTCAAAGAGCTTTATATTAATATGAGACAGATATTAAACATGCAATTTCATACTTTAGTTTGTAAATGTGTAGAATTATGTAGATGAGAAAACTGATTACTGCAGAAATTAAGTTAATTATTCAAGATAACACAATGGATAAGTGTCCAAACTGTGTTTTAACTGGGTCTAGTTTTAAAACTCATTCTATTTCAGCTGTTACCAAGATGCTTCTAATTTAAAAATGTTAAAGAAAACTTAGAGCTTGTAAAAGTCTGCTGAGATTTTTATTTTTCACTGATACATATTTCTTTTCTTAATTGCAGACAAATAATGTTCCTAAGCAGTAAAATCTTAAAACATACACACACACACACACACAATATTCTCTTTAGAACTGTCAGGCTCTGGGGTTCTAAATAACCTACAGGTTAATTTGCAGACCACTGTATACTAGTATAGCATCCATCCGCCTGCGGACTAAAGGGTCTCAGGTTTGATTCTGGCCAAAGGGCACATGCCCGGGTTGCAGGCTGAATCCCCCCCCAGTAGGGGGCATGTAGGAGGCAGCCAATCACTGTCTCTCATCATTAATGTTTCTTAGTCTCTCCCTTTTCTCTCTGAAATCAATAAAATATATATGTAAATTTCCAGACCACTGTGACTTAGAGATGTTCTTGTGATATATTCTCTAATGAAGTAGACTTGATTATGAAGTAGACTTCACTGTGTATTTGTTTTAGAATTTCCTTTGGTTCAATTTTCACAGAATTTTATCCATTGTTTTAATTATTTTAAAAATTTGCTTACACATAATCTGTTACCCTGTAAGTAACACAAAAAGATAACGTTGGCAAGTTAAGTTTTCTTTTAGTTAGTAGTCAAACACCTGGAAATCAGGTATGGTAGTGATCCAAGATGAAATTCATATATTTGCAATTCAGTCAGGAATTATTCTAGGCATACAGGTGATTTCTATGGAGTATGGAGTGTAGAATAAATTCCTTAACTCTTTGCAATTCCATATTTAGAGTTTAACTGCAAGATTTAATTAATGTTTGCTCTGGAATTTGGGGCATGATAGTAATGTCATTTGTTGTAACTGCTATAGCCAAGAAGCCAGAAATTTTAAATGCCTGAATATTACAATTGGGGATTTGAAGTTAATCCACTTAAGTTTTCTATACTATCTGCGGGCTATTTAAGCACTACTAACTACAAGTAACATTTTCTTATGTTCAATTTTTGTAGCATTTATTTCATTAGTTCTATATTGTTAAACTTTTGGAGATGAGGGTATTCAAACCACATTGGAAGAGAAGATCATTAATATTTACCAAGCTCTTTGTCCTCAAGTACAAGCACTGTAGTAGACTCTGGTTATCTTTCTTAATTCCCACAATTGTCCTTTAAGGTAGAAACCATTATTAGCTCCATTTTTACACACAGCTATTCGGGAGCAGAACTCAGTTGTGGGAAAGACAGTCTATTGTTTTACCTCTGCTACTACTGCCTGTTCAACTCTGTTGTACAGATTAGGAAACTAAGTTACAAGGAGGCTAAGTACTTTTCTTTCAAAGGACTTCATTGACTACTTGGCCCACCTGTTAATTCGTTGACATTATTTCTCTAGAATAAATGCAAAGAATGTGCTGCCTTTCATGACTCTGCTAAAGGGGCAGCTGTTAAACCAAGACATGTGCCCTTGACCAGAATCAAACCCGGGACCCTTCAGTCTGCAGGCCAACACTATATCCACTGACCCAACCCAGCGAGGGCTGTAGTTTTCTTCTCTGTGTGTGTTAGCCTGGTTTTGGTATCAGGGTTACGTTGGCCTCATAAAATGTGTTAGGAAGTATTGCCTCTTCTTCAATTTTTTGTAAGCGTTTGAGAAGGATAGGTATCAGGTCTTTGAATGTTTGGTAGAATTCACTAGTGAAGTCATCTGATTCTGGACTTTTATTTTTGGGAAGGTATTTGATGGTTATTTCAATTTCCTGATTGGTCTTTATTTTCCAATTCTTCATGATTCAGTCTAGAAAGGTTAAATGTTTCTAGGAACTTACACATTTCTTCCAGGTTACTGAATTTGGTGGCATATAGTCAGTCCTTCATAGTATTCAGTTATGATCCTTTGTATTTCTGTGATGTCTATGTTAACTTCCCCTCTTTCACTTCTAGTTTTGTTTATGAGTCTCTTTTTTTCCCCTTAGTCTAGCCAAGGGGTTGTCAGTTTTATTAATCTTTTCAAGGAACCAGCTCTTTGTTATATTTTTTGTATAGTTTCTTAAGTGGTACTTAGCCTCCTTGTTTCCTTTCTTCTGCTGACTTTGGGCTACTTTTGTTCTTCTATTCCTAGTTCCATAAGATGTAATGTTAGGTTGTTTACTTGAGATTTTTCTTGTTTCTTGATTTAAACTTCCCTTTTATTACTGCATCCCAGAAGCTTTGATAGGTTATATTGTCAGTCTCATTTGTCACTATATATATATTTGATCTCACCTTTTATTTCTTTTTTGACCCAGTTAGTTTTTAGTAGTATGTTGTTTAATCTCCACTTATTTGTGGAGTTTTTTTCTCATTTCAAAGCTTTGTGGTCAAAGAATATGCTTGGTATGATTTCAATCTTAAATTTGTTGAGACTAGTTTTATCACCCAACATATGATCAATCTATCCTTGAGAATGTTCCATGTGCACTGGAGAAGAACGTATAATCTGATATTCTGGGATGAAAGGCACTGTAAATGTCAATTATGTCCAGGTGGTCTACTGTGTCATTTAAGGCCGATATATCGATACACACACACACACACACACACACACACACACACACACACACACACACACTTTTTTTAAATTCTTACCTGAGGATATTTTCCCATCGATTTTTAGAGAGTTGAAGACAGAGGGAAAGACAGAGAAATATCGATGTGAGAGAAACACATCGATTGGGTGCCTCCTGCACGCACTCTGACCAGGGCCTGGGCCAGGGAGGAGCCTGCAACTGAGGCATGTGCCCGTGACTAGAATTGAACCTGGGACCCTTCAGTCAGCAGGCCTACACTCTATCCACTGAGCCAAACCTGCTAGTAGGGCTAGACAACATATTTTAGACAATAGCATATCAACACAGAAAATATCATTTTATGAGCATCTTTGTAGTATTTGACATTTTATCACGTACATTCTAACTTGATCTTTACAACAAACTTACGATAGTGCATTCTTTTCTACACAGATATCTGAAACAAAGGTAGTTCAGCCTTGGTATTCTAAATTTATAGACTACTTCTTCCACTGCATAAATTTGTTCTACTAATAGGAACAGATGCTATTTTAAGTGGTTAAGAACTCAACTTCAGCAGGAGGACACATACTAAAAGCCAGGAAGGCAAACAATGTATTTATCATTTAAAAATTCATCATTGTTATATTTTTGTAAACTGGTTTTGTCTATAGGATGAAAGATATAAGTAGATTCTCAGCATAATAATTATGAATATTGCAATATAATATTATCATTAAAATTATTTATTTTGTAGTTAGAAAGACCAGTTTGAATTCTGGATCTGCCATAGTTAACTATAAAAATGAGGACAGCCACAGGTCTTAAGTGAGATAATGGCATATAATATGTTCTCAATAAATATTAGGTATTTTTAGTAGTATTAACAGATTACATGAATAAATGTTCAAATTTATAAAATGTGACAAGTGGTAAATATAGGTTAATTCATTCTAAAAGTGTTTACTGATCAAATGTTATATGCTAGGTACTCACTTTGCCTTCTGATCATGGTTAGGAATCACAGACCTTGTCCTCCTGGATGCTGAAGGTGCATAATTTGCATCTGATTTATATTAATAATTTATGAATTTAGTAAACAGTGCCTATAATAATATACATGTTTCCAGCCTAGTGGTTTATTTATCTTTCCTCATTTGCCATCACCATACCCAAAAGGCTAAGTTAGTTCATTTTTTAATAGTTGTTTGGTCAATAATTAGCACAACTTATCACTATGCTAGACTCTTCAATCTCAGGAAAACACTAGGTTGTGTGCATTTGTCCCATAATGAATGAGCAACCATTAATTTGAGGGTGGGGAAAAGACTGGAGTTAAAAATAGAAGTATTTTTAAAATTCTACTAATCTATTGATCAGTGACAGACCTTAATGCAGCTCTATATGTGGTTTCCTTTTCTATAACAATTGGAACTATTAATGTTAACTTTTTTTGTGTGTGTGCAGCACTGTCAGAAAGTTTAATGTTTGGAATTATAACTTATTCCACATTGCACAGTTATTGTTTTTTTAGTTTAGATATATTGACCTAAAACAGACATCCAGATATTTCTCCAGCAAAATGGGTTTATTCTGTAAGAACGAAGAGTTACAATTCAGGTCCTGTGGGCTAGTGCACAAGTTCCTAGAAACAAAGGAGAGAAAACTCTTTCACACAGAAGAGGAAGTTGGGAAAACTATTCTAGACGGTTCTTCCTGTTGGGCTCAGTGGTCAGAGAAGATGAGAACCCTCCCTTCTGGCTTATTAACCGCATGTTACATGAGGTTTCTGTTTATTTTTACAGATAGGCTCTCTGCAAGTTACTTAAAGCTTGCTTCTGATCTGTCAGTTTCTTTAGCTGATCCATGTCACATTATAACACAACTTACTTTAAATAATTCCCACATTTTTACCATTTTACACATGGAAATTTTTACTGTTTTATATGTGGAAACTCCTACATGGTAAAGAGTTTCTATTTGTTTGTTGAAAAGGCAGTTTATTTATACAAAGCATTAAATGTTTAGTATCTCCCCCCTTAAGTTTAGAATACTGTGATAATCCTTGAGGATCTGATTTGTTTGACAGATTAGAGGTTAGCTTATTTTTCATTTTCAAATAATCTCTAAGGCACTGGTATCTTCGTTTGCTTAATTTTAAGTTTAGTTACCATGACAAAACTTATTTACTCAACTAATGCCTAGCAGTTCCAAATAGATACTGCTGGCAACTTGAGTAATTTCTGTCTGACCAATAAATATCCCAAATGAAAAATGGTAGTTTTATTTTAAATAGAAAAAATAATAGTTTTGTTAATGTACATTGATCTTTTTTTCTTGGCTAATTAACATCTACTTTAATGCTTTTCTAATTTTTTATAATATCGATACCTATTCTGTTCTAAAATAAAGGCATGTAAGAGACTAATAAATATATCTTCTATTAAGTACTTAAAATTTTACCCATTAAAAGTTGTTTAATTTCACACAAGTGATGAAATATTCTAAAATATACCTGTGCTTCTTTCCTATAGTCTTTTTGTGTGTGTATGAAATGTCTTTTATGCTTTAGAGATGTAGCCATTTGGTAGAATCAGAGTTCTTTGTTTATGGTCCTGAATCTTTACCATATTGGCAATGTACTTGTTCATATATAAAAGGTAATCAGAGAGAGATGTTTATATTTCCTTTGAGACAAGCCTCAAAAGCAAATAGTTCCTTTGTTTTACTATAATGTCTGCCCACAGATAGATTTTTAGTTGAGTAATGTTGGGCACAGAGATAAGAAAGAGGAGGAAAATCACATTATTCTGGTTCTTGTTTTCTTTATCTATAAAATGTGAAAGATTGGAATTATTATCTTCTAAATTCCCTTCAGCTCAAATATAGTCTATTTATAACAGAACTAGAGGCCAGGTGCAAGAAATTCATTCGGGGTAGGGGAGGGGCGTCCCTCAGTCCCGCCTGCACACTCTCCAATCTGCGACCTCTCAAGGGATATCCAACTTCCCGTTTAGGCCTGGTCCCACCGGGTAGTTGGACAGCCCTATCACAATCCAGGACTGCTAGCTCCCAATGGCTCACCTGCCTGCCTGCCTGATTGCCCCTAACCACTTCTGCCTGCCAGCCTGATCACACCCTAACTGCTCCCCTGCTCGCCCGATTGCCCCTAACTGCCTTCCCCTACAGGATTGGTCACCCCTAACTGCCCTCCCCTGCTGGCCTGGTTCCCCCCAATTGCCCTTCCCTGCTGGCCATCTTTTGTCCACATGGGAGCGGCCATCTTGTGTGTTGGAGTGATGGTCAATTTGCATATTACCTCTTTATTAGATAGGATAACATACAAATGGGTTTGAAGACTGATTTTGTTGCAAAGTAGATATAATTGTAAGAGGAAAATTTATTAGAGGCTGTTGTTGAAAGTGACCCAAGCTTGATGTGATAATGTAAAAATATGGTGATGAAAGCTAGAAATGTCTACATCAAATTAGAATATGGGGAAAAGAGAGGAATTTTTTAAATGAGTCATTTATTTATTCAATAGTTAATCTAAATTTCATTATATATTTAAAAATAACCCTGATTTTGCAGGATGAATATGAAGGCTGAGTGTAATAATACTGAGTAAATACCAAGTTTTCATTCTCTTTTGTTGCCAGAATTAAGGGTTTTTAAATTAGGTGTTACTTTGTTTTAGTTGTAATTGAGTCAGCTATTTGAACACACTGAAAGACAGATTAAAGAGGTTACACTCACCATTTGTTCTTTTTCAAATCCATGACCCCTGCCCAACCCCACGTGGCATGGCTCAATGACTGAGCATGGACCTATGAATCAGGAGGTCACGGTTTGATTCTGGGTTGGGGCACATGCCCAGGTTGCGGGTTCAATCCCCTTTGTAGGGGTGTAGGAGGCAGCTGATCTGTGATTCTCATCATTGATGTTTCTATCTCTTTCTCTTCTCCCTTTCTCTCTGAAGTCAGTGAAAATATATATGTTTTTAAAAATCATGACCCCAAACAAACAATATTTAGATATTAACTACAGTGCTTTCCAGCCTCTGTCCTAAGATGTTTGAAGATGGGTAACTTCAGCACTCAGAGTAGCCCTGTGCACATAGCTGGTGTTGATAGCTCTAATAATTAAAGGTAGGGTAGTGGGCAGACTGCTGAGTGGTATCAAAACCTGGAGCTGAGCCCTTCTAGGGAATTTGTAGCTTTTCCCTAGGAGAGTATTCTTAACCCTCTTCAAGTACTTCTCTTGGGGCAGAGATTACAAATTGATGGTGAAATATACTTACAATCTCTGCTCTAGTGAAATACCATTAGCAATTTCCATTGTATTATGTGGGAATACAAAGGTCATGTGGCTTTGGAAACTGATTAGAGACAGAGAGATAACCTAAGCAAAGGGACTTCCAACAGAGAATTTTCATGTGTTTTTAAATTTTTCCTCAATATATGTAGTAACTGTTACACCAGTAAGACAGGCTTTAGTTGCTTATCATTCTTAAGTCTAAACTATAATTTATCTGCCCCTATTAAAAAGGGAAATAAATGAATAAATATATGTTGTATTTGCTTTATTAGGTAGAGGGTAGGCCCCTAGGATCAGTTAGTTCCTTTGTTTTACTTGAATGTCAGTGGATCTTTTAGTTGTGTGAGTCGTATAGAGCTCATTGGTGGAAAAAGCAAGCCAGGCTCCTCTGCTTGAGTCTTAAATGTGTGGGAGGCATGTGGAAACCTGGGCTCCCAGCATCAGTCTACCTGGGTTATTGTATGTATCGATGGGGGTTTCTTGGATTTTGGTCTTAAGACCATCATTTTTAGTTAATCTCAGATCTCCCCAGCAGGACTTTGTCTTGTGATGTTCTGGTTTTCTTTCCAGACCTGGCGTCAGGTTTGTACCACATTCCTGTTAGTGCAGTGAGGAGCCAGTCTTATTTTCTCTTTGGGTTTTGTTTATATGCCGTGCATAGAATTCTAGAATATTTATTAGGATTTTCCTCATGCAATCCTGAATTATTCAAGTGTTTCAGTAAGGCCTTATAAATATTAGCTATTATAAATTTAATTATACTGAAAATTATATTGTAACTTAAGAGGAAAATGTTTTAT
Organism: Corynorhinus townsendii; assembly: GCA_026230045.1. NCBI lineage: Eukaryota > Metazoa > Chordata > Mammalia > Chiroptera > Vespertilionidae > Corynorhinus > Corynorhinus townsendii. The sequence continues at coordinate 33,720,920 of JAPDVU010000008.1, read as the reverse complement.
TTATTTGAGGTAGGAGGAAAATAGAAATTTTATGTTTTAAAGGTTTACAATCCCAATTAAGTTATTTTTGGCACTTTATTGTGAAAATATATGTATCTCTTGGTGAGAATGTACAGTCTATACCCTGGATGGAGATAAAATTTTGCTCATCCATAAGCTAGAAAAAGTAGCTGAGGCCTGGGCCAAGGTATACATCCAGAAAAACATAGGATGTCTAGAAGAGAAGTAGGTAGGTAAATACTTGAAAACATCCCGAGAGAACAAGAGGTTGAGTATTCTGGTAAAATAGAGGCAATTTTATATACTTAAAAAATGGTCCTCTGTGCTTGAATTCCTTGAGCAAACTAATTAGACCATGGTATGTAGAACTGTTTTATAACTTTAAAATTGTTCTGAAAATATTAAGGTTAAAAAAAAAGGTAGGAGTTCTGCTCAATTTCAGAACATAAAATAATAAAAACAATCTCATGGATAAAATTTTAAATGCTTATTAGTTCACAATAGGATATAGAGATTTAAGTAATTGGTAGGTATACAGGTTAAAGCTCTACCCATTCCAAATAATGTATCACTAGTATTTTTTTTTTTGAAAGTATATATTATTTTTTTTTTTTTTACAGAGAGGAAAGGAGAGGGATAGAGAGTTAGAAACATCAATGAGAGAGAAACATCGATCAGCCGCCTACTGCACACCCTCCACTGGGGATGTGCCCACAACCAAGGTACATGCCCTTGACCAGGATCGAACCTGGGACCCTTCAGTCCACAGGCCAAAGCTCTATCCACTGAGCCAAACTGGTTAGGGCTATGACTAGTATTTTTGTATTTCTCTCACTCACCCATTTTTATTTTGTCCCTTTAAATATCTTGCTTCTGGTTTTCAATTCTTGACAGGAAAAAAAAACACCCAAATTTATATGATATTTCAAGTGCTACTTTATAAAATCTGAATTATCAGTACAGCTTTAGAAGGTCACACCTGATATAACATTTATTTTTTAACTTGCTAAGAGAAAGGAAGGGGAAATGCATTTTATTGGACTTGCCTGGCATGTTCAAGGACCAACAAATAAACGAGTGTAGCCAGAGTAGTGTCACCTTAAGAAACAATTACTGATATAGGAGGAATTGGAAGATAAGTAAGCACCACTCTTCTTGATGAATTTCGCTGTAAAAGGGGAGCAGAGAAATGGAACTGGGGCTGGGGAAAAGTATGATCTTGAGAAGATATTTCTGTGAGATTTGGGAAATTGCAGCATGCTTATAATCTAATGCAAATGATTTCAGAAAGAGAGAAAATGATGATGTAGGAGAAAGAATTGCCAGTGAAAAGAAATGTCGTCATGTAGGCAACAAGGGATTAGAACTAGTGCATTTATCCCCATATCCATGGGCATAGATTCCAAGACTCCCAGTGGATGCTGTGGAGAATAATGATCCCTGTATTCTAATAACTGGTTTTTTTTTTTCCTAAGCATACATAGCTGTGATAAAGTTTAATTTATAAAGTAATAACAGAAAAATTACAGCAATCCTAATATATAAAAACCCTGGGTCTGTCACATCCGCAGTGACCGGAGACTCGACCTAACGCCCAGGCTGTCCGAGCAGCAGGTTCTGGTGGGTGGGGACTTGTGGCAGCGGGGACAGGGATGGGGAAGGCAGGGCTGGCACTCACACTCACTCACAACCGCATGCACATGCGCGCGCAGCGCGCGCGCTGCGCGCGCACACACACACACACACACACACACACACACACACACACACACGGTGCCCACCAGCTCACTGCCTTTTCTCCCTTTCTTTCCCTCCCTCCCAGCTTACTCTCGGAGCCTATCTCAGAATGAGGAAACAAAACAAGACTGGGCTTGAAGAGACCTGGATGGAAGAGAGGGTGGGCAGAGGGTGGAGTGGTCCCCACTGTCCCCGCCCCCTCCCAGCTGGGAAAGAGGAAGAGGGACACAGGGAGGAAGGGAAGCCTGGAGGACTGCTGAGAAAAACAAAGAGAGACAGAGTGAGATCAGGCCAGCAGGGGAGGGCAGTTGAGGGCGAGATCGGGCCAGCAGGGGAGGGCAGTTAGGGATGATTAGGCAGGCAGAGGCAGTTGGGGGCAAGGTCAGGCTGGCAGGGGAGAGCAGTTAGGGGCAATCAGGCAGGCAGGCAGAGGCAGTTAGGGGCAATCAGGCAGGAAGGCAGAGAGATTAGGGGTGATCAGGCAGACAGAGGGGTTAGGGGCAATCAGGCAGAGGCAGTTAGGGGTGATCAGGCAGGCAGGCGGGTGAACGGTTAGGAGCCAGCAGTCCCAGATTGCGAGAAGTATGTCCAACTGCCAATTTAAACCCCATCCCTGTGGGATTGGACCTAAACCAGCAGTCAGACATCCCCAAGAACTCCCCAATTGGAGAGGGTGCAGGCTGGGCTGACGGACCCCTGCCCCCATGCATGAATTTCGTGCATTGGGCCACTAGTATATCATAATAAGTCATGTGAATGTGACAGTAAGTAAAACAGATGTTACTTGAACACAAGCACTGCGATACTGGGACAGTTGGTGGGATAGCTGAGATGGCTACTAAATGACAAACCAGGGGATAGTGTATACACTGTGGGTAAGCAAGATAACAGGATGGTTCATGTCCACAGGGGACCTGCATGAGATTTCATCATGTTGTTTAGAATGGTGTGCAATTTAAAACATGAATCCTTTATTTCTGGAATTTTTTTATCTAATACCTTTGGACCATGATCAACTGCAGGTAACTGAAACCATGGATAGCAAAAGCATGGGTAAAAAAAGAGTTTCCTGATCCCCCTCCTCCTCACCCCAACACCTGTTTTTCTGCTTCTCAGTTTTTTTACTTGGAGCCCTTCTTTGACATACAGGGGTCAAGATTACTATTTTTGTAGTTTAGATTATATTAGAAAGTACAGTTTCAGTTTAACTTTGTGGTTATCGAATGGTATTTTTCATTGGGCCTGAATTGGAAGACAAATAGAAAAGCTAGAAATCCTGAAATTCAGTGTTTCATAAGCATAGATTTGTACACAAAGCTCCAATAAAATGTCATCAAGAAATATGAGAACAAAAGATGCTATAACAGTTAATTCACAGCTCTATTATAATAAATATTCTTTTAAGTTTCACAAAAATATAATAGCTCTGTAAGTTTGATTTGAAGACACATATATGTTTTTCTGTTTGGCTGCATAGGGAACAATGAAATAAAACCTCATTGACGTAATTGAGCCTGATAACATCGCCTGGTTGCACTGCTGATGGTTCACTGTGGTATTGGTGGTTTTGTAAAGCATATTGGACTTACAAACATTCAAACAGAAACTTTTATCAGGATTTAACTTTTTAACCACAAAGAAAAGCTGAATTTATATAAAGGCTCAGTCTTGGGTTTACTATATCAAGTCAACTAAAAAAAATTTTAATGATGTATACCTCATGTTACTTAAAGGAAATGCTGTTTTTTTAAATTAGTTTTGAACAGATAACCAGTATGTGAAAGTATATAAAAATTATATTTGAGCTTAGGAGGAAATAAATAATGGAAGTGCCTAAAACCAGCAAGTTAAATGTCTTATAACACAAGCATGTTTTAAGAATGTGACATGATCACTATAACTGTTTTTTACTGTGATTCAAAATTCAGTTGTATTTCAACTATTTTTATATTTAAGTTATTTACAGGTTCTACTTTAGTATTGTGATTGAAGTTTAGATATCTAAAATTTTGCTGACTTTGGAACAATGTATATACTTTCTACTTGGAAGTAAGATTTTAAAAGACCTCTCATACTATTACATAGGGGAAATGAATGCTTCTATCAGTGTTTCTTAAACTGAGCAAATAGGTTGTGAATGGCAGGTTTTTTCTATATCCAGATTCTTTTCTCTATTTCTCTTAATCAAAATCACAATTTATATCACAACAAAAAAATTAAGATACCTAGGAATAAACTTAACTAAGGACGTAAAAGACCTATACGCGGAAAACTATAGGACACTGAAAAAAGAGATAGAGGAAGATTTAAACAGATGGAAGAACATACCATGTTCATGGATTGGTAGAATCAACATCATTAAAATGTCCATACTACCCAAAGCAATCTATAGATTCAATGCACTCCCCATTAAAATTCCAATGGCATATTTCACAGACCTATAACGAACTTTCCAAAAATTCATCTGGAATAAAAAAAAAGACCCCGAATAGATACAGCAATCCCGAGAAAGAAGAACAAAGTAGGTAGGATCTCAATACCAGATATCAAGCTGTATTACAAAGCGACTGTTCTCAGAACTGCCTGGTACTGGCACAAGAACAGACATATAGATCAATGGAATAGAATAGAGAACCCAGAAATCTACCCAAACCACTATGTTCAAATAATATTTGACAAAGGAGGCATGAACATACAATGGAGTCAAAACAGTCTCTTCAATAAATGGTGTTGGGAAAATTGGACAGATACATACAAAAAAATGAAACTAGACCACCAACTTACACCATACACAAAAATAAACTCAAAATGGATAAAGGACTTAAACATAAGATGGGAAACCATAAAAATACTAGAGGAATTCACAGACAGCAAAATCTCAGACATATGCTGAAGCAATTTCTTCACCATATCGCTCCTAGGGCAATGGAAACTAAAGAGAATATAAACAGGTGGGACTACATTAAAATAAAAAGCTTCTGCACAGCAAAATATACCATCAACAAAACAATAAGAAACCCCACTGCATGGGAGAACATATTTGCCAATGGTATCTCTGATAAGGGTTTAATCTCCAACATTTACGGGGAACTCATACAACTTAGCGAAAGGAAGATAAACAATCCAATAAAAATAAATGGGCAATGGACCAGGACATACAGAAGGCCAAGAGACATATGAAAACATGCTCAAAGTCACTAATCATCTAAGAGATGCAAATGAAAATGACAATGAGGTACCATCTCACACTTGTCAGAATGGCTATGAGGGCCCTCAAGTTCTGAATAGATCTGTATTTCTCAGTACCTGATTTCTATACTGATAAAATGGAAGAATTATATGGTGAATGACAGGGCTGATTAAGCTGATAGTCTAGGAATGCTGTTACTAATGGTTGGATTCCTCTCCTACCTGGTTCTTTTAGAAAGTCCTGTTTTAGATAGAAAGACATTTGCTCCTGCGCAAAATCATATTTGGATTGGGGTAGCCGTCTTTGCCTCTGCAGGCCTGCCCTTTGCCCATCCTTCCAGACTTAATTCTTGCAAGATTTCTTTGGAGAACTCAGCCAGATGTTCTTTCTTTGGCCAAAGGCAGCAATGCTGCCTGTAAAACACAAGCTTTTTCCAAAGGCACTTTAATATCAACCTGCCGGGGGCAGAGTTTATGTTGGTCTTTAGTTTAGTCAGTAAGTCCCATCCTAAAAGTGGCACTGGGCATTTCAGCGATACAAGAAGCAATGGTTAAGGTTTGTTTTTCCCGAGTGGCAATCCAATGGCTTCCTTACTGACTGTGATATTCCAGTCACGAGCCTTGTTTCAGAGGAGCGTTTAGTCAACCTAGTATTTAATACAAAATATGTGGCTCCAGTGTCAATTAGAAAGTAAATTAAGCCCAGCCGGTGTGGCTCAGTGGTTGAGTATCAACCTATGAACCTGGAGGTCGCAGTTCAATTTCCCATGCGGGCTTGATCCCCAGTAAGGGGTGAATAGGAGGCAGCTTAAAAATGATTCTCTCTCTTCATTGATGTTTCTATTTCTTTCCCTCTCCCTTCCTCTCTAAAATTAATTTTAAAATATAATTTTTTAAGTCCATTTATTTCTTTCCCCCCTGTTCCATGTGGGTGGTGTTGACCAGAGGCCCCGGTAAGTCACTCAGGGATAACTGGGTTATCTATAATGCTCCTCCTACCTCTTTGTTCTGTTCTCTGTTTAAACTTGGTCCGTTCCTGCCCCAGTGACCCTCTGGCTTGCAGTAAGCACATTGTTTGGGGCCTGCTTTTGGAGCAGGTCCCTTGGTCCCAGCGGCCCTTACCTTGTTTATTGCCTTCTTAGGCCCTCTGGTGGTCAGAGCAGCAGCCAGCAAGTCAGCCTGTTGCTTCACCTCGTTCTTCTCCCCAGATCTGGTCTCTGCTATTGAACTGCTATTGAGCAATCTCCACCAACAGTGACAGAGGCATTCAAAAGGACTCTTTTAACGTTTTGAAGCTTTCTTTGGACATCAGGGGCACTCGGGGCCAAAACAGTCATGTTCACAGCCTTTAAGTTTTCAGGGGCCACTGGGTCTACATCAGTATTTTGGTGACAAGCCTCAAAGATACATTCTAGGAATTTGGCTGGGTCTTTGTCTGAACACTGTTTTGGCTGCTGGACCTGATTAAAACTTATTTGTTTGGGCACTCCTTTCCTTAACCCAACAGAATGCAATTCCTGTCATGTCCAAGCTTGCGCTGATCAGCATCGTTTATATTCCAGTGTGGTCCAGTAGCAGGGACACAGCAGCTGTAGCTTCAGCTCACACAGGGTTTTGGGGTATCTCATTATGCAGGTGACTAGCGCTCCCCCCCTGACTTTTCTAAGATAACCCACTGTTCTTTGGCAGTAAGTAGAGTGTTCAATAGATGTTGAATATCTGCCCAAGTCAGGTTGTAAGTGTCAGCAATGGGGGGGAAAAGAGGCTTTCCATATTTCTAGGATCGTCCCTATAGGCAGGCATATTAACTTCAGCATCAATTCCTCCAGTTGGCACGTGCTTTAATGAGAATTGCCCTGTCTAGAGTGGTCCCCTGACCATTTTGGGTACTCTGCTGGATGTGAGAGGGGAGACCATTGCTCAGCCTGTCAGAGCTCTTTCTCCAGCTGCCTCACTGCCAAAGGGCAGTGGAATGGCCAAGGCTGCTGAAACCTTAAGCTAGAGTAATAATAAGTCACCTTCATTCTCCTGGAATTCTCGTCAGACTTGCCTGTTTTCCCAACCTGGTGTATCATAATTTTACATTTCATTTGAATGGGCCTATTCTGATACAAAAGCATAAACACTTGCACATAGGGGATTTCATCCATTTTTCCTCAATGACTCAAGTTGCAAGATGGTACTGTAGTTCAAAGACCCAGCCTCTGGCCAGTGTTCTCCTGACTCTAGAGCAGACTGTGACCATGTCATATTACAAAGAAGAAGCATTTTCTTCATTAGTTTATAGCCAAACACAGCTCAGTTCTGTAAGATGCATCCCAGGGGGCTGCATTAGGGGACTGAGTTAGATATGCAGCTCCCTTTGATAATACAGAGTATAGAACTTCTTTTCACAGTAACAAACCAAGTTATTTTAAAGAGAAAAATCAACCTCTAACTTTGCACTAGTTTAACTTTTGAAGCTTTAAATCCACTTATTTGATTAGATTTCGTTCAGTCTTACTCAGTTTAACCACACAAAATTTCCTCTCAGGTTTTCACAAGCCTTCTACAACTTTTCTGATCCCTCTTAAGTTTGTCTCTTCTTACTCATTCAGAAGTAATCATCCTTAGTTTAGGACAAATTCCCGCTCATTCCTTCAAAAATGTTATTTCCATCCTTTATGACTTTTAGCATCTAGAATGAATGCTGGTTAAATTACAACCTGAAATAACTTTATCAGAATAACAGTTACAGCCATATAAAATAGGGAATAAATGTAATGAGTACTAGAACACAGCCATTTTTTGGATACTAGTCCATGGATTTTGTAAGTGGTTATAGTACATCTGGATTTCTTTGGGAGATAATAGGTTTCTCTGCACTGACAAGGGATGACTTTTCTTCAAGTGTTGACAAAGAGATGGTGGTAATGACAATTGACAAACTTGAGTGATTAAGGGTGGGTATCCTATATAATAAAAGGATAATATGCTAAGTGTCTGATCAGTCAACCATTTGACCAGTTGCTATGACGTGCACTGACCACCAGGGGGCAGATGCTCTGACTGGTAGGTTAGCTTGCTGCTGGGGTCCGGCTGATTGGGACTGGGTGAGAGGGCTGGGCAGGCCTTGGAGCCCTCCTGCAGTCCCTCCCCAGCCGGCCAGCCTCTGTCGGCCCTGATCAGTACTGGGTGAGATGCCCGATGGGCCCTGATTGCCAGCCAGGGTGAGGGGCCCCATCCATGCACAAATTTGTGCACCGGGCCTCTAGTCCTATCTAATAAAGAGGGAATATGCTAATTGACCATCACTCTGTCACAAAGATGGCTGCACCCACAGCTGAGGCCAAGTTCCCGTAAGAAGCCTTAATGAGCAATCGAGCAATCAGCAGGGACCTGAGGCTACGCCCTCCCCCACCCCTGTGGGGCTTGACAGGGGACCTCAGGCCGTGCCCCCCACCCTGGTGTCAGGCTGGGGGACCTCAGACTGCACCCTGCGCCCCAGTGCCAGTCCAGGGAACCTCAGGTCATGACCCCGCCTGTCGGGGGTTGACACGGAACCTCAATGTGCACTTCCCATGCTAGTGTTGGGCTAGGGGACCTCAGGCTGCTTCCCCCGTCCCAGCACTGGGCCAGGGGACCTGAGGCTGTGCCCCCCTGCCTGGCTGGGCTTAACAGGGGACCTCAGGCTGTGCCCCCCACCCAGTGGGGCTTGATGGGGGACCTTAAGGTACACCCCAGTGCTGGGTCAGGGGAACTCAGGCCACGCTCCCACCCAGCGGGACTTGATGTGGGACCTCAGGCCATGCCCCCCACCCAATGCGGCTTGACAGGGGATCTCAGGCCATGTCCCCCACCTGGCAGGGCTTGATGGAGGACCTCAAGGCATGCCTCCGCCCTGGTCTGGGCTGGGGGACCTCATGCCATGCCCCCCGTCCTGGCGCTGGGCCCGGGGACCTGAAGCTATGCCCCCTGCCCAGCAGAGCTTGACAAGGGTGGGACTGGCCAGGTCTGGATCTAGCCCAATGGGGGGAAGGGAATCTGGGTCTGGGTCTCACGCAATTTTGAGGTGCATGTGGGTGAGTGGGGACTTGACTCTGGGTCCCGTGGTGTGCCCCAGACTCTGACAGGAGGAAGGTTTTCATATACATTTTACTAATTTTCTTTCATCTCTGACACTTCTATTATAGAGAAAGGGCAAATAGCAATATTAAATTATTTCCTCTAATTAATCCCCTTTTAATGTGCATGAATTTCGTGCACCGGGTCACTAGTATTATATAAAACAGAGGTCAGCGAGCTAGAAACTGCTGACAGATCCTTCTTGCAGCCTGTTTTGTATGGCCCTAAAGCTAAGAATGTTTTTTGCATCTTAAGAGGTTGTAAAACAAAAACAAACAAAAGAATATGCCACAGAGATCTTATGTGGCTTGCAAAGCCTTAAATATTTACTGTCTGTCCTTCACAGAGAAGAAGTCTGCCAACTTCCAATAAAATACTGGACTAATGATAGAGTAGATAACACTAAGATCTTTGCAATAAAAGACAGGAAACAACACAAATAGTTCAGTATATGGAAATTTTGTGATTATATCACTCATGAGTTAGGCTTATATTCAAGGCTAAGGTTCAAAACTATATAGAAAATTGCAATTATAATCAATTTCTTCAGCAAAAAGAGACCTATTTATTATAAGTAAACTTAGAAGACATTTAAGATTGATATGTAAGTTATAGCTTGCTAATAAATTAAAGCCAATTTTATCTCCTTGAGAATAGTGACTATTGGATGGGTAAGCAGCCAGAAAGCCTGCTAGAAAAAGAGGGGCAGGAAAAAACTAGTCTGGGATTAAAAAGTTACCATTGTATAAAGAGACAAACAGGAAAACCACTAATTATCTGCATGTCAAAAGAGTTGTGTGTTGCTTTTCGTGCTCCATTCCTTTATATGTAAACTAACCACAAAGATAAGCTTTTTAAACTGCTTTTGACAGAAGTGCCTTATTGGTAAGAAAATAGCACCACCATCATTTGGACTATGATGATTTATATTTTTCCTTGCTCTTTTAGTGACTGGATGTGATTTTTTATGTATATGTTTTCTTTTGGGGCAGTAGATATAGCTTACCGTATTTTTGTGACTATTCTGACTTTCCTTTTGGTTTCTCAATCACAGAGTGCATAATTAATAAAATATTCTGTCTAGAGATAATTTTTATTCTGACCTTCCCAATAGTTCTCTCAAACTTTAAGGTATTTGAAGTATCTGTAATTGAGATGCTCTATTTTGTTTTATATATATTTGCTTGTTTCTGGTTTGTAACTAAGTGAATTTTTTTTTTTCCAGATGATTCTTTGGGATTGGGACTTGAAGCAATGGTATAAACCTCACTATCAGGTAAATATGTAATTATCACTGATATGTGTAATGAAACTTTTGACATTTAAAGTTACAGTCACAAGACTACTATGACATAAGATTTTCCTTACTTAAACTAAAATAGCCAGAACTTTCATTTAGATAGATTACAATGTTTTAATTGTAAGGGAGAAATGAAATGCTAAAAAAACCATGCATATATAGTTACACTTAAATGTTGCTATAATAATCTGGACTCAGGCCGAAACCGGTTTGGCTCAGTGGATAGAGCGTCAGCCTGCGGACTGAAAGATCCCAGGTTCGATTCTGGTCAAGGGCATGTACATGGGTTGCGGGCACATCCCCAGTAGGGGGCATGCAGGAGGCAGCTGATTGATGTTTTTCTCTCTCTCATCAATGTTTCTGACTATCTCTCTCCCCTCCTCTCTGTAAAAAAATCAATAAAATATATTTTAAAAAATTTAAAAAAAAATCCGGACTCAGGATAAACTAATAATTTTATATTAAGGAGGAGATTTTTTTTCTGATTGTGAGCAACTGATCCACACGGGAAAAAAACAGATTAAAGGCCATATATGAGAAAAAGCAAGACAATTGGCAAAATATTTTATCAGGAAAGCAATATCATTTTGCTCTTTGGTAAATTTCCACTAGTACTCATATCAAGAAAGAACACCGGGCCAGCATCCCAGAAGCTTCACTTATGCACCATTCTAGTTTTTACTTATATCCCCAAAGATAATCTCTTTCCTGACTTCAAGCAGTTAGTTTTGCTTACTTGAGAATTATATATATATATATACATATATATATATATATATATATATATATACATATATATATATATATATATATATATGGACTCACTTTATATTAGTATGTACTCTAAATATTTTTGATCGCTTAAGTAACATATGTTTATATCAGAAGAACAGAAAATAGAAGTATAGGAAAAATAGAAAAATCACTCATAAACATCAGGTAACAACTATGTTATGTTAACAATTTTTGTTCTTGTTAATCCTCACCTGAGGATATTTTTTCCATTGTTTCTTAGACTAGAAGGAGAGAGGGAGGAGGAGAGAGAAACTTCGATGTAAGAAAGACTGGCACACAGGCCAACCATGGAGCACTTTTGATGCATATATTTACAAATCTTTTTCCGTTGTATTGAAATGTGTTTGTATAGTCTGTTCTACAAACATTATATTAGGTTTAATATGCTTTATGAAACCTAATCTTTTCCTGTCTTTGAATTTTACATAAATGGAATCAATCACATGTACTGTCTGGTTTGCTTCTTTGAGAACTTTATCTGTAAGATCAATGCATATCATTGCACATAGTACTGTGACCTTACACAATATGATCCCTTTACTTGTTTTTACTTCTCTGACCTCATCTTCCTGCACTTTCTCCTTCGTTTACAGCTCCAGCTACACTGGCCTCCTTGTTTTTGCAAACGAGCTGGGCAGGCTTCTAAGTCTTCACACTTGGTAGTCTCCCTGCCTGGAATGCTCTTTTCCCACACCTCTGTCAGATCTTAACAAATTGCAGCCTTATACTCTTAAAATTTCAGTGCCCTCCATCACTTCCTTTTCCCTCTCCTTGCTTCTTTCTCTTCAACCTGCTCAAAAACCCATGATTCTCCATTGCCCATATTCATTTGCCTGGAAGCCAGTGTCCCAACAAGCCTCTCCAACCTTATTTTCCACTGCTCTCTTTAAAAAAAAAAAAAAAAAAAAAGCCTGTACTTTAATAATTTTGTTTTCTGCACCTTGCTATTTTACCACCTTTTTTAAAACCACTTTAAGACCTATATTTATTCTCCTTCTTGAAAAATGAGCTCCCCAAAATATATTTTAATTTTATTGTAAAACATTATTTCCCCAATCTTTTATAAATAAAATCCTACCAAATGCTACCTCTCCCATAAAGTTTCTGTTAACTCTTCATATTAAAGTTATCTATATTTCCTTTCAACTCTAATACTATTTTATTTGTATCTTTATCTCATCATTTCCCATAACATTAATAAGAGTAGTAATATTTATTGCACTTTTCCTATATGTATTATACCCTGTCTTATGTGCTTTGCATATATCATCAGATTTACTTCTCTCTGCTTCTCTCTGTTAAGTACAACTATAAACTCTGGAAATAATGCATGAAAAAAACTCTGATAAAGAAAAGGAAAGAGTAGGCTGGCCTCATTAAGGACCACAGTAATGGAGAAACAACATAGTGACAGGGTTTCCTACAATCCCCACCCAAAAGCAAAAGGTGACTCAGGCCCTCACTCTCAACTTAGCAATAGAAGGTGTCACAAGGAGGCTCATTTCTTCCCTAAGATTGAATGAGAGTCCTGCAAACAATACCAAGTAAATCTGGTGGCTTTGGCAAGAGGGACTTGATCAGGAATGCCACTGGCAATTAGTGCGAAAATCACAGAGTATACTTTCACAAACTTGTATGTGCAGCCTACTGTACACTAGGCTACATGGTGTATACCATTGTGGTAGATGCAGTCTATCGTTGATCAAAATGTTATGAGGCACAGGACTGTACTCTCACTCTCTACTGGGCATGAGATTTCCTTCCCCAGTGAGAGACATGGGGTGGCCAGGGGCCTGGCATAGGGGATACTGCCACAAGTGCCTAGCCCAGAAAGTGTTCTTTGTCCCTGTGGCCTGGAGTCCTTCTTTCTTCACCTGAAGGTACCAGGTAGCCCAACCTGAGGAAGTTCCCACTCCCCCACAGAGGAGGAACCAGCAGGGACCAGTAGGAACCCTAGTGACACCAGAAAAAAAGAAAAAAAGCAGACTGAAATAACACTGTGAATGCCCTAAAAATTAAATTGACATTAGAGCCTGGCCAGTGTGGCTTAGTGGATTGAGCATTGTCCCCTGCACCAGAAGGTTGATGGTTCGATTCTTGGTCAGGGCACAAGCCCAGATTTCAGGCTTGATTGTGCAGGAGGCAGCTGATCAATGGTTCGCTCTCATCAATGTTTCTCTTTCTTGCCTTTCCTCTCTATCTAAACATCAATACAAACATTAAAAAATAAATTAATTAATTGTCATTAGAACCACAGCCTAAAAAAAGTAGACCAGGATCTTTGTGTGAAATCTAAACAAGTCGACCTCCTAATATAAAAGATTGAAATAGGACCCGGTCTTCTAGCATTATGTGAACCATTATTAGCCAAAATATTGATAAAATAAAACACCTGTCATACCAAAAAACAGAAAAATCACAGTTTGAATGAGAAAAGACTATATTAGTACTTACCAGCAAGATGAACAGATTTAGAATTACCTGACAAGGACATTTAAAGCAGTCATCATCAGAAAATTGCTTCTAACAAACAGTTACAAATTCATTTGAAACAAATAAAATAGAAAAATCTCAACGAAGAAATCAAAGTTATAAAGAAACAAATGGAAATTAAAAACTTGCTGAATGGGCTCAGCCTTAGAGTGGTGATGACTGAGGACAGAATCTGCAAGCTCGAGGATAGAGCAATAGAATTTACCCAATTTAAACTATATAGAGGAAATAGATGGAAATAAAATGAACAGAGCCTTAGGGACCTGAATGACACAACAGAAAATCATCAGTGTTTAGAAAGGAGGGGAGAGAGAGTGAGTTTAAAAGAGTATTTGAAGAAATAATGACTGAAAACTTCCCAGATTTTGCAGAAGACATAATTCTACAAATTCAGGAAGCTTAGCGAATACCAAATGGGATCACTGCAAAAACAAAAAAAAGTCTCCAAGACAAATCATAATTAAACTTTGGAAAACTAAAGGTAAAATATCTTGAAAGCAGCCAGAGAGAAATGCCACATTACCTATAGGAGTACACCAACTCAAATAGCAGATTTCTCATTTGGGTGTAAGGAAAGTAGATGGATGCTATTATGTATAATTTGTGGAAGTATATATAGTATTTTATATAATATAGGCCCGATGCATGAAATTCATGCAAGAGTAGGTCTTCCTGCACCAGCGTCCCTTCGGCCACCAGCAGGCAGCAGGCACCTGGGCTTCCCTCTGGCCACCAGCAGGCACCCACAACCTGGGCTTCCCTTGAAACCCCAGCTTCATCTGGAAGGATGTCTGGTCTAATTAGCAATATTAGGCTTTTATTATTATAGACTAGTGGCCCAGTGCACGAAATTCGTGCACGGGGTGGGGGGGTGTCCTCAGCCTAGCCTGCACCCTTTCCACTTGGGGACCCTTTGGGGGATGTCTGACTGCTGGTTTAGGCCCGAACTAGCAGTCGGACATCCCTCTCGCAATCTGGGACTGCTGATTCCTAACTGCTCACCTGCCTGCCTGCCTGATCACCCCTAACTGCCTCTGCCTGCCTGCCTGATTGCCCCTAACTGCCCTCCCCTGCCGGCCTGATCTCGCCTCCAATGGCTCTGCCCTGCTGGCCTGATCTCACCCCAACTGTCCTCTCTGCCTTGGCCCTCACCAGCATGGCTTTGTGTGGAAGGAAGTTGTACGTCCAGAAGATGGCCGGTCAACCTGGTCTAATTAGCATATTACCCTTTTATTAGTACAGATAGATTATATAGGATAGGATTGCTTAAATGGAGGGGGGAGCCTTTTTCAGCAGGAGATGCTCTTCGCAGACAAAAATACATAATCCTTATATCTGGACTGATAGCCAGCTATATGCACTATATACTGCCAAAACGGTCATTAAAAAATTGAACCACTTTCTTACACCTTACACCAAATAGCTGTTGCCTTTAAAACTCCTCCTCAGCCCCCACCTTAGGTTCTGCCTTCGCAGTTCACCCAGATTATGTTCTGACTGGTCAGTTTCAATGCCAGTCAGCATCAAAAGCTCCATCTCCTAGGCAGCCATTGGCTCCTCGCACTTCACCCAGATTTGGTTCTTATTAGTTGGTTTCTATGCCAGTCAGCATCTCCAGGCCTATCTCTGGGCCTGATCAGAGAGGCGGGGCTGATTAGCAGCCCCTCGGAGGCCTGGAGAGAAAGAGAGGTGTGGCTACTGGAGAAGCCTGGGGTGGGGGGGGGGGAGAAAGGGGGGGGGGCAATGGCTGATCAACAGCTGCCACGGAGGCTGCAGGTTAAACCCTGCATCTCTCTCCCAGGGCCTGATCCGTAGCCCCCTTGGCAGTCAGTGCTTGGTCGCCATGCCCACAACAGAGGCAGTCAGTGCTGGGTTGCCATGGCAACCCAGCACTGACTGCAGGACTGACTTCTGGTCAGTTGAGCCTTCGGTCATTTTGGACGTTACAGACCCTGGATTTTTATATATTAGGATTTGACCAACATGTGAGGGAAGGTTTATAGTAATAATCAAATTTTAACATGTTCATTAACTTTGGCTTATCAATTCAAATTATAACAAGCCATTTGTCAGAAGTACTCTTAATTGACCAGAAATAGCTGGACTGTGCCCCAATAATGGGGAATTTTTAAAATAAAAACTAACATAAAATAATGCTTCACAAGAAAATGATTAAAAAATTCCACATAGAGCAAAGACATTACTTAGCTAATTACTGGTCTCACTTTCATAACATTTTTTTTTCAGTTCTAAAATGTGTTGAGCCCTAGCCAGTTTGGCTCAGTGGATAGAGCGTCAGCCCGTGGACTGAAGGGTCCCGGGTTTGATTCCAGTCAAGGGCACATACTGGCGTTACAGGCTCGGTCCCCAGTAGGGGGCATGCAGGAGGTAGCCAATCAATGATTCTCTTGCATCATTGATGTTTCTAGCTCTATCTCCCTCTCTCTTCCTCTCTGAAATCAATAAAAGTATATTTTTAAAAAATAAAATGTGTTGAGGCCCTGACAGTGTGGCTCACTGGTTGAGTGTCAGCCTCTGAACCAGGAGATCATGGTTCAGTTCTTGCTCAGGGCACATGCTTGGGTTGCAGGCTCAATCCCCAGTAGAGGGCATGCAGAAGGCAGCTGAGTAATGATTCTCTGTCATCATTGATGTTTCTCTCTCTCCCTCTTCTTTCCTCTCTTTAAAATCATTAAAAACATATTTAAAAAATAAATAAAATGTGTTGCGGATAGTTAAACAGTTTCATGGTTAAATCATTAAATACTTTGAATACTTAAGAATTCTAAATACACTCAAATGTAAATTCAAGATACAATAAAACAAACAAAAGTAACATTTAATTCATTGTTCTGATTATTAGTGTACTTGTTTCTGTGGTTTATTTAGTTGAATAAAATTTATAGAGAATTTCAAAAAGTACAAAACATGTATACATTAATGAAATATTTTATTTTTAGAATACATTTTCTACCCATTTTTTAGGACCCAGCCTGATGCTATTTCCAGGAATTTTTTGTTAACCATTTAATTCAAAGTTATCACCATTTACTTTGAACTGTAATACCATTTTTTCTGTACTCTTATCTCATTATTTTCCATAATATTGATAGTAATACTATTATTTGTTACACTTTAAATATATGTACCACACATTGCTTTATGTGCTTTGCATGTATTGATTTAATTTTCACATCAGCCCTTAATAAAGTAGATGCTATTATCCCATTTATAGTGAAAAAACTAAAGTTCAGATGTTAAATGACTTGCTCAAAGTCACACAGTTAGGGTTAAAGTCTAGATTTCAAAGTCATCTTTGCCAACAAAGCTTTGTCTCTGTGCTAGAGTGACAAAGGTAAATGAAAGGAATGCTATATATGTTTAAAAGGAATTTTGACATAAATGAAATCATCAATAAATTAATGCAATCCTCTGATTGTAGATTTTGATGCATTACAAAATTAGTTTTATGCTAGTTCTTGTCAGTAAAGAATACTATTAAATATAGCTAAGCTAATGGAAAATACAGAAAAAATTAAAATTCATATTATCTGCTACATACTTCAACATCAAAAATTTTAAAGTGATAATTATACCATTTGTTACAGCATTTATATCATGTCCAAATTAATGAATATTAATATTTAATAGAATTAAGTTATTTAGATGTTAGATTGACCTTGATTTTAAAATAGAGGAAGTTTATCTTAAATGTTGAATTTTCTGTGTAACAAATATATAATTTTACTTTTCTTTTCTTCTGTAGAATTCTGGAGGTGGAAGTGGAGTTGATCTTTCTGTGCTAAATGAGGCTCGCAATATGGTGTCAGATCTTCTGATTGATCCCACCCTTCCCCCTCAAGTCATTTCTTCCCTACGGAGCATCAGTAGCTTGATGGGTGCTTTCTCGGGTTCCTGTAGGCCAAAGATTAATCCTCTCACACCGTTCCCTGGATTTTATCCTTGCTCAGAAATAGAGGACCCCGCGGAAAGAGGAGACCGAAAACTTCACAAGGTCAGAACACAGTAATCAGCCAGCCCAATTTATCACATTTTCAAATTAAAACTGCTCTTTAAAATCTTACCTAAATTAGAATTTCTTTTTCAGGGATCAGCTTCTTTTCCAGTATATTGAGCTCCTTGTGTCTTTAAAAGTAGTAATAATCTCAAATAATTTGAAACAAGTATTCAATTTTTATTCCAAATAACATTGCTGTAATTAGCAGTTACAACTGCAGCAGTACCAACTATTTATTGCTATTGTTGTTTTAAGTACTAGAGCAAAAAAGCAATCCAGACTTATACAACATACTAGTAGTGTAATCATGTCAGTAATCTATTTTGTTCTTTAGAATCCAGGAATTGTTCTTGTTGAACCAAGAAGAAATGATCATTATAATGTTCATTTTATGCATTATATAGCATTATGTACTTTAAATGGATTTTTACATTTTTTAAAACCCTTCCCTCCCTTATTGACCCACTAGAAATTGCTACAGCCCAATATGCATTGCTTTTTCTATCATTAGAAATGGGATTAATTTAATTTTCTAAAAAGGCATACATTGTGCTTGTCCAGAGTGCTTTTAATTGTTTTATTTGACTATCAGTATCTTTACCAGTTGCTAAAATCATAAAACTAAAAATGGAAACATTTGGGATATTGTTCTCATTTAACGACTTTGTTCTACAGGTAAAGAAACTAACCAAGAGCAGATAAAATTCAAATCAGTTTGTTTTTGTTTATTGGTAATAGTGTATATAGAGTTTAGAAAAGTTAAATATAGTTTTTGGAGAGATTTTGATCATCAGTTAATTTCATTTTGTTCTCAGTATTAGGGTATAGATATGTTGAGAAACTAACCAAGCCTGATTAGGGCAAACATTTGATAATTATTGATCACAGAGCTGGATCATAGGTATTTATGTGATGCTTTTATTTATTTGTTTTTAGAGAGGGAGGGAGAGAGAAATAGTGATGTGAGAGAGATACATTGATTGGTTGCCTCTTGCACCCGCCCCAACTCGGGCTCAAATCTAAAACTAGGTATGTGCCCTGATCTGGAATGGAACCTGCCACCTTCCAGTGCATGGGGCAATGCTCCAACCAATTGAGCCACACCGACCAGGTCTGTGATGCTTTTATTTTTTAAAAGTATGTACAGTATCACCTGCAACAGTCAAAACCCAACTATACCAGTGAAATTAGAGGTTAATCATGGGATAGCAACAAATTCATCAGTAAAAGAGCTAATATATTCTTGAGTTAGTTTTCACTTTATCTGTTGCTCTTCCTTTTTATTTCCCATTGACATTTGATGTTTAGTAATTTTTTAAAAATCTTAATCATAAAATCATAATTGATAGCATTATTGTTACTATGTTTACTGTGTAGAAAAGTGTACTGGTACATTTTAGAAGCATTTAAACAATAATATTGCCTAAATGCCTCATTTCTTGAACATTCTAGTTAATTGGGCTTACTTTGGTTACTGGACTCTATTGGTAAAAATAAGTCAGATAAAAATCTGGCCCTAGCTGGTTTGGCTCAGTGGATAGAGCATCGGCCTGCGGACTGATGGGTCCCAGGTTCGATCCCCAGTGTGGGGTGTGCAGGAGGCAGCTGATCAATGATTGTCTCTCATCATTGATGTTTCTATCTCTCTCTCTCTCCTTTCCTCTCTGAAATCAATTAAAAAAGAAAAAAAAATCAGGATGGAACCCTTATTTTTCGTAGTGTTCTTGAAACTTCTTGTTTGAATTTTATATTTAATTTGTCTCTGTTTTTGGAAAAGAAGAAGCCTAATGTTACTTAAGAAAAGAACTAGTTATGAAAAACTAACTAGTAAGGGAAAGGGAGCTGGAATAGATACTTTAATATAAATGTCTTATATACTGTGTTAAGAAACAAGACAGATTATATCAACCTAAATTTCTAACTAACCACAAACCTTTACTAAATCAACATCCTTGGGAAAACTTTAAGAGATATTTATCTCTCTGAGATGATTTCAGTGTCTGCTGATAGAGGAAATTCTTAAGAAAGAAACTTTTCTGTATATCTCATAAAACACCTATTCACAGTGGTAAAAAATAGAACACTTTCAAAAATTAAGGTAAAACTGTGTTAAGGCTAAAGATGTTCTGGATTTAGTCATTTGTTCAAAAAGCAGCTCAGAATCCTACAGTTTCTCCAGATTAACCTCTATGGACATTAGCCCTATACTGAAAATATGAAAGGTTCAGGACAATCCCTGATCTTAATTTTGTCCTCTGAGGTTTTTTCTTAGGGTAAATCTTCCATATCTACTTCTTAAATTATCAACTGTTTATTTCTCATGATACTAGGAATAAAGTATGCAGAAGAAAAAAATATATAGTTAAATTGTAGGGAGCTCAGATATCATTTTTTAGTACTAGAAGTATAAGTAGAACAATATAGAATGTGGAGTAAAATTGACATACTTTCAGAATAAAATGTTCTGTTTCTCCAGTACATATTAAAAATATACTTTGTATTGATTTTTATGTGACATTTTTAAGACATACACGGATATTATAGGGTGACGGTTTTAACCACTGTTCAATTATCCAACAGGGACTACACAGTAGGAATAGTTTACCAACTCCACAGCTGAGGAGGAGCTCAGGAACTTCAAGTCTGCCCCCTGTTGAACCTCCTTCTTCAAGGTGGGAACGCAATAATGGCAAAAGGCCTCATCAAGAAGTTGGCATTTCAAGGTAAAATCCCCAGAAATCTGAATCTGATACATTCGCTTTGCTTCTGTGAATGAAGTTTGAAATGGTTCTAAAAGCAGAAAGGAACAGTCAATGTACTTATTTAGGGATAGGACAACATACCTAATCTATACATATAAAAGCCTAAGCAACCAGAATGACCAGAACAACCAGAATGACCGGTTGCCATGATGCACACTGATCATCAGAGAGCAGATGCTCAATGCAGGAGCTGCCCCCTGGTGGTCAGTGCACTCCCACAGCCAACCTCTCCTGGCTGGCCAACCTCCCGCAGTTCCTGCCCCTGGCCATCAGGCCCTGATTGGCCTGCCACCTGCCCACTGCAGTGGTGGCGCGGTGGCAAGGGAAGGCGGGGAACCACGGGGATGGGGGGGGACGGGGCGGGGAACCACGTGGTGGCAGGGGGCCAGCGATGGCGATGTCGGCATCCGGTGTCTGTTCCTTCTGCGCCCGGCCTGGCAAGCATCACCTCCTCTCTGGCCCGGCCGAGATCAGCCTAGCCTCGATTAGCCCTGTTCGCCAGCCAGGCCTAGGGACCCAACCTGTGCACGAATTTCATGCACCTGGCCTCTAGAATGACATAATAGTGATTCTTAAAAAGAAGAACCTGTATTATCCCCAAACTTAGGTAAGGTGGGACCTGAAAGGAAGTTAGGATCCATTTAGTACAGGGTGCTGGGAAAGCTTGTAAATTGGTAGAGGTGGCCACTACGGGAGCAGTCACCAGGTCCAATGCATGACACCCAAAGTAGGGCAACAGCTATGACTTGTGAGAGGAGGAGCACATTCTCAGATGTTAAGTGTCCTTGAAAGGCACCAGTAAACTATGAAACAGAAAATACCAGGAGCTGAGATCTGAATGTAAATATATCCATTTACACTGATAACAAAAGATTCAGTGATTTGTCTTAAAAGCCAGGAAAGATAGTGATCTCTTGTGATCAGGAAAGATAAGCTTCTATTTAGTCAGTCACCTGGTCATATTAATAAAATTGGTATCAGTGTAAATTTCCTGTTAAACCACTGTTCTTACTGAGCATGTATCTTCCTTTTAGCTTGAGCTAGGTAGTTACACATTTAAAACACTAGGTGGCAGAATTGGATCATAGCTATTAGTTAAAATTGGTTAGTATTTATATGTGAAATATGACCAAATAATTATAATTTTCCAGATTATTTTGTGATATAATTTGAATCTTCTATAATATATTGAAATAGATGGACTCCTTATTTATTTAAAATATTGTGTGAAATGGTATATAAAACAGGAATGGATTGAGGTATGAATATAGTACAGGAAAATGAGCTTTGGTCCAAAGCTTGCTCAGAGCCTGAACATGATAGTTTCTGTTTGTGGGGTGTTTTTTTTTGTTCTTAATGGAATCAGGATATGGGGAAGTAAATGATGTTATAAACTGAAAATATGAAAAGTATTTCTTAACCATGGGAAACATCATCTTGATAATATTGAATTTAAGAAAGAATGATGAAAATGATTCAGTATTTTTATTTTCATCACACTGATGTAACAGCAATACATTTGCAATTAAAGAATGCTGGATATTAAAATAGAAACACAGTCCAACTGTCTTTAACTCTGAAAAGTGTTCATATAAAGGTATATGTAGGCAGATTTTATATACTTAACTCTCATAAAAGATTTTAGGAATTTGGAGAATAAAGTAATTGGTGGTATTATGGAACATCTACTTTAAAGAGATAAGGTTAGAAGTAATTTTTTTAGTGTGCAGAAGCTGGAGCTTACTTTGAACATAGGATAAGATGGGAAGATATGAAGCATTTACAGCCATTACTACTTTTGAAATTCAAGTTTCTAGATCAGTGCTGTCCAATAGAAATTTTTGTGATGATGGGAATATTTTATATCTCACCAGTATGCTAGTTCCTAGCTATTGATCACTTGAAATGTATCTAGTATGACTGAGCACCTGAATTTATATTTGAATTTAATTAAAATGTAGAGCTAGCCATATGTGACTACCATATAGGCATATAGAGCAGTCTTATTAAACAGAAAAGCTATTTAATCTTTAAAGTATGGTGATATTTTGTTTAGCACAAAAGTAATAGACTTGTGACTCTGGAATCATGAGACATCCATCCCGACTTTAGTAGAATCCTCGAAAGCGGAGATCACATATCCTAGATTTTTGAGTCTTGATTTGAATGCAGACTTGGATTCTGATCATAGCCTCCGTGTGATCTTCAATGATCCTGACTCAGCTTTCAACATTGTTTCATTATTGAACCTCTTATGCCCTGAAAATGTCTGAAACCAAATTTCTCAGCCCCCCAGCTGCTTTTTTGTTCGTCATTCTGGTCTTATTTCCTGGCACAATGCTTCCCTCTAGTGGTTGCTTACAAAATTGACTTACCTAGAAAATGGTGTTACCTTTGCATCCTGTTGTCTTATTCTGCAGGTATCAGTTGTCAACTCTATCTTTTTTCCCCCCTCTATTGCTTATTCTCCTGTATCACCTTACCTACACCATTTCATGCTTTCATTACTACTTACTTGGGCTACTGAATTATCCTCCTAATTGGTCTTCCCATTTCTAATATTGTTAACTACCCAATCCATCTTCTAACCTTCAACCAGAAATCTTCCTTAAACAAAACTTTGATTATAGGTTTTCTAGTCATTAAATTTTTGGACCAGTGCCTGTAGAATTGTACCCAAATTCCTAGCCTGGGATTCAAAACCCTGTTATTCCCTCAGGACAAAGATGACCCCTTCCTTGGAAAAATTAAATGGACTAAAAGAGTAAAAGAGATAAGTAGTCTTGCAATGAATGAGAATAGAAAAATTATTTGGAAAGCTGTCTAGGTAAAAAAAAAAAAAAAAGTAACTTGTGTTAGACTTTCCTTAAAGTTTTCTGATAATTTTAACTCCTTTTGATATTTAAGCTGCATTATAATTTCCAGCCTACCTTATTTGTGTACAGAGTAATATTTAAATTTTCCTTTTCTTCATGCTTTGGTGAAAAAGAAAGTAAAGTATTCTGAACCTTATAACTATGATAAGAGGAATCTTAGGGGAGAAAACCATAAGGAAAAGGAAGCGTTATTCCTCCTTGAATAACCACTTAAGGATTTAGTCATCTCTTAAAGGACTTGAGATTTCACTTAATTAAAAGGGCCACTGCTTGACAACATAAAAATACCTCCAGTGTCATCTTTCTCTATCTGAAACTCAGCCCAGCTTCACTTGTCCTCTTCTGTGTCCCCCTTTACTTGTGCCCTCTACGCTCATTTCTGCACATCTTTAAAAACTGAGCTCATTTACTATGAGGAGCTTCTTCACCAAAACCTCAGCTCTTAGCTTTCTTTAAGTCTGCAGTCAAATCTTCAGGGCCAAATCGTGACCAGTCTAGAACAGGTACCAAAGGCACTGTGAACGTTGCTTTAGCAGCCTCTTTTCACTGCTCCTTCAGCCAGACTGTTTCTCTTAGCCACTTCAGTGTCCCCTTCCTGATGCCAGAGAGGTGCATAGCCACCACCTATAAAGGACAGCTTCTAATAGTTTTAAAATTTCTGCTGCATGCTTACTTTTCTCCTATTGGAGATTAATAGTCCTTTTTCTTTCCAGACTGAACAGTGTGCATGCAAAATTAGGAGAGCATACCTCCAGTCAGTATACACATTCATTCTCTTTTGTATGAAAATTCTACTGCCTGCATCAGTGCAGTCAGTTCAGCTTTCTGAGCAGAGGGTTCCCAGTGGTAACCTCTTTTGGTATTGGAAGTAACCTGTTTCCTTTGTACATCTAACTGCTTCCATCTGCATATAGAGTCCAGTCTGCCTCTTCTAGCGGCTGGTCCTATAAATCATTTCTGCCAGAATAAACTTAAACAATTATTTCAGCACTAGAGGCCTGGTGCACTAAGTTCGTGCACGGAGGTGGGGGTGGATTGTCCCTCAGCCCAGGCTGCACCCTCTCCAATCTGGACTTCTCGAGGGCAGTTGGACATCCCTTTCACAATCCAGGACTGCTCTCTCCCAACCGCTTGCCTGCCTGCCTGATTGCCCCTAACCGCTTCTGCCTGCCAGCCTGATCACCCCAAACCACTCCCCTGCCAGCCTGATCGACGCGTAACTGCTGCCATGTCTGCCCAATTGCCCCCAACTGCCCTCCCCTGCAGGCCATCTTGTGGTGGCCATCTTGTGTCCACATGGGGCGGCCATCTTGTTTTTTGGAGTGACAGTCAATTTGCATATTACCTCTTTAATTAGAGGTCATGCATTAGTGTGGCCAAGTTGGGAGAAAGTAGGCAGGAGTTAACTTACAGTTTTGAGGGACATGTTGGGATGGTTGAGAATAATTGTTTGGTACCTGCCCATTCTTCCAGCAGTGAGTCACAAATTCCTTTTTTTCTCTAGCAGCTCATGTCTTGGTGGGGTACGTAAATGGGGATAGACCCTTCCAAGGAAAACTTTTCCGCTTCCTGTAAAAGCTCCCAGGTGCCTGCCACCGCTCTCAAGCAGGCTGGCCACCCTAAGACAGTGTGATCTAGTTTCTTTGAAAAGTATGCCATGGATTGTGGAATGTCACTAAGCATTTGGGTGAGGACTCCTAGGGCAACGCCCTTCCTTTTATGAACGTATAATTGAAAGGGCTTTAGTAGGTCTGGAAGCCCCAAGGCTGGTGCAGAAACCTGAGTGCACTTCTTTGTCCATTCTAAAGGGCAATCTTCTGGTCTTTTTTGACATTCATACAGTGGTTTAGCATTGAGCCCAAAGTTCAGAATCCAAATGTGGTAGTAGCTCATCATTCCCAGGAATTCTCTTGTTTCCTGTAAGTCTTTTTTTTTTTTTTTTTTAAATCCTTACCTGAGGATATTTTTCCCATTGATTTCTGGTAAGTGTAAGGTAAGGAAGAAGTGGGGGGCAGGGAGAGAGAGAGACACATCAATTGGTTGCCTCTGCATGGACCCAAGACAGGGAATCCCCAACTGAGTTACCTGAAAAATGTGCCCTTGATGGGGAATCGAAACCCTGACCCTTCGGTCCACCAGGCCAACCAATGCTCTAACTACTGACCTAAACCGGTCAGTCATTTTAGTAAGATAATCCCTTTAAGAAGGACTTGAGTTTTTCCAGTTTAACAGATCTGATGTAGAAAATGTAGTTATGTGGACTGGGCCTCTGTCCATACTCCCACTGGAAGTCTTCGCAAAGGGTATTGCTCTGGCCCAGTAGAAACTTGTCCTTCACCAAATTTGGTTCCTTGACATGTTCTAGATGGAGAGACCAGTTCAGGCTCACCTCCTCCTGCAAGGAGGAAGATTCCCCAGGGCTGGAGGGGCCATGGGACCGTGCTTGCAGTAGCCATAACATCCAGATCTTCCTTGTCCTTCCTCCCACTAGAAATGTAGGTAAGGGATATTCAAATACAAAGATTGGCTGTGCACTTACAGGGAGATAAGTTTATTGGGTAATATCACTTGCAAGTTGTCTCTTTTTGTAAAACTGTCAAGAAATTATTATTACTATTGGTTTGGGGGAAAAATATTATAGAAACTAAGGCTAGATGTTACCTCAGAAGTCCTTAATTCTAAACCTCTTAATTTTACAAATGGAGAGACACACAGAGAGATGGAATTATTCTGTGGAAAGAAACATACACTTTAGAATCAAAGAAATTGGAAATTGTAATTTAGCCAAGTGAATTCAGGGACATAGCTTCTTGAAGCCTTAATTTCCTTATCTGTAAAATAGGAGACTAACAGAGATAAAATATGTAAAGTACCTAAAACAATGGATGATATATGATCAGTACTCAAAATGGCACATTATAAGTTCTGTTATTAATAAAAAAGTTTTAATGAATTGGTTGCCAACTGGTTTTATATGCCTTCTTTGTGTGTGTGTGTTTTAATATATTTTATTGATTTTTTTTTACAGAGAGGAATGGAGAGAGAGAGGGATAGAGAGTTAGAAACATCAATGAGAGAGAAACATTGATTCAGCTGCTTCCTACACACTCCCCACTGGGGATGTGCCCGCAACCAAGGTACATGCCCCTGACCAGAATCGAACCTGGGACCCTTCAGTCCGCAGGCCAATGCTCTATCCACTAAGCCAAACCGGCCAGGGCTATATGCCTTCTTTTTGTAATACAGAAATTTTTTTCCTCTCATCAGATACAAAACAAATTAGATTTTTAGAAAAAGGCCCAAGGAGAGCCTTAAAGCAGGATTTGGCAAAAGAAGAGTCCATTCACCCAAAACTGGGGAGCAGAAAAAATATATTCTCTAGAAAAGTGAGAATAGGAACCTAGAGATCATTCATTTATGCCACCATCATCTGTTGAACACCTTTTATCAGGCACTGTGCTATATCCACTGTGAATGTAGAGATGTTTTATAGCCCCTAAAGGAATTCAGAACTTAGTGAAGGCAAAAGAATATGTACACAGTGAAATTACAGTAAACTATGGGTAAATGTTATAACTGAGACATAAATAAAAACCTTTGGTCACAGAAAAATCGATCTTTTTGAGTAATAGGGTGTGGGTGTGGAGAAAAGACGAAGGAATTGGGGAAGAGCTTGAGAACCTAGCCTATACTAAAAAAAATTAAGTGAAAAGTAGAGAATCTAGGTTTGTCCTTGAGCCTCTGGCAAAGTACCCATGTTAGGAGATGGTGAACGAAGCAAACAGATTAGTGAATATCTAAGACAGGAAGGTAACAGTTATGTTGTGCTTGCTAGCCACATGGCACTAGGTCAGAACCTTCAAATATATAATTGTTAACTTCATGTATTTCATTGGTATGATTGCCTGCCTATATTTAATTTCTTCATAAGAGCCCTAAAACCTAAAATAAATATTTCAATTATAAGAAATGACTGACTTACACATTATCTCACTTGTTTGTGGATTATAATGAACAACATAAACTGATGAACAAAAACAGATCCAGAGACTGAGAAGCATTGATCAGATTCTCAAATCTCAGAGGGACGATAGGGGAGGGGAGGGGTAAGGGGGAGAGATCAACCAAAGG
Source organism: Corynorhinus townsendii (assembly GCA_026230045.1). NCBI lineage: Eukaryota > Metazoa > Chordata > Mammalia > Chiroptera > Vespertilionidae > Corynorhinus > Corynorhinus townsendii. The sequence goes on along the minus strand of JAPDVU010000008.1, from coordinate 33,693,515 downwards.
ACTTGTATGCATGCATATAAGCCTAACCAATGGACACGGACACCAGGGGGTGAGGGCATGACGGCGGTTGGAGTTGGGGTAGGGGGAATGGGAGGATAAGAACATATATGTAATACTTTGATCAATAAAAAAAAAAAAAAGAAATGAATGATTTACTTAATGGATAATCAGTATTTGTGGAGAGAAAAGAAAATAGTGAAAAAACAACATTAGCATTTCCTCTAAGTACTTACTAGAAATGCAGACTATCTATCCCTAACCCTGGTTTGCAGAAGCAGAAATCCTAGGGGTGTGAATAGCAATCTGTGCTGGAAGAAGCAATCCAGGTGATACCAATAACCTGCTATATGCTAGGGTTCAACAATGTAACCCATTTTTGTAAATAAAATTATATTGAAACACAGTCATACTTCTTTATTACTGTCTCTGGCTGCTTTTATGCTACAATGGCAAAGTTGAGTAGCTGCAACAGAGACCTTATGGCCTGCAAAGCCACTATTTGCTAATTGAATTGAAGACCATGAATAGAAATGAGGAAATATCCCAGTTTTAAAATGGTTAACCTGTTGTCTTCCTTTTTAGCCAAGGATGCTACCTAAACGGGCCTTTTAGTTCAAACCCACTGGCAATCCCAAAGCAAAGGTCAGCATCTATATCGCTATCTCATCATATAGGTCTAAGAAGAGCTGGTAAGTTCTCTCTTTTTTTTAATTTTATTTAAATGTGGGAGATCTCAAAGTATATGGTAGCGCAAAATTTTTTCATTACACATTAGTGACTAATTTTGAAGACTATTTTATGTGTTGTAAGTTAACATGACTAAGCAATTTGAGTTGGCCATTAGATCACAATTAGCTCACTCATTCAGACACTTAGTATCTCTATACCAGGAACTTTATTAGGCACTAGAGATTCAAGGGGGGGGGGGGGGGTGGGGAGAATAAAACTATTTAATTAACCTGAATTTTTGCAGACCCAGACTCACATATCCAGAACAAGGGAAAATTCCCAGAAAAAGGTATTCAGTAGCCTAAAAATTATGGAGAGAAAGAAAACTCTTAACATGAGAGAGGAAAGAACCCCAACTATATCCCCTGCTAAATTATCCTCTAAAAGTGAAGGTGAAATATACTTTTTGAGTGCTTATATGTATATTTTATGTGTGTGTATACTAATATATATGTGTATATATTTATGAATGCTTATATATAAGTGAAATGAATGACAGCAATGATACAAGAATGGAAGAATTAGCATTATTTTGTTACTTTAACGTAGTGTTATTTGAAACTGGATTCGAGTTAGTTGTAAATGTATATTGCAAACTCTAGGACAACCATAAGAAAGTAGAAAACAGGATCTATTTATAATGAGTTCAGGAGCGTCACTCAATAAATAATCAGAAACAATAAAACAAAACCAGCAATATAACAAAGAATATGAAGAGTCTGATACCAGAATTGTTAAATGTTCAGTTTTCAAAAAAAATTATGAAACATTCAAAGAATCAAGAAATTTTTGCCATATATACAAGTAAAACAGGTAACAAAATATTTCCCTGAGGGGGAAATTGGATTTTGGGCTTAGTAATTACTTTAAATCTGTTATTATACATATGTTCAAAGAACTAAAGGAAATCATATCTAAAGTATTTAAGAAGAGTATGTCAATAATGCCTCACCAAAGAGAACTATCCTATCTAATAAAAGAGTAATATGCAAATTGACCATCACTCCAACATACAAGATGGCTGCCGCATGTGGTCAAAGATGTCCACCACAAGATGGCCAGCAGGGGAGGGCAGTTGGGAGGGACCAGGCCTGCAAGGGAGGGCAGTTGGGGGCAATCAAGCCTGCAGGGGAGGGCAGTTAGGGGTGACCAGGCTGGCAGAAGAGGAAAGTTGGGGGGAACCAGGCCTGCAGGGGAGGGCAGTTAGGGGTAACCAGGCTGGCAGGGGAGCAGTTCGGCATCAATCAGGCTGGCAGGGGAGTGGTTAGGGGGTGATCAGGCTGGCAGGCAGAAGTGGTTAGGGGCAATCAGGAAGGCAGGTAGGTGAGCAGTTGGGAGCCAGCAGTCCTGGATTGTGAGAGGGATGTCCGACTGCCTGTGTTTAGGCCCGATCCTAGTCGGACATCCCTTGAGGGGGTCCCAGATTGGAGAGGGTGCAGGCTGGGCTGAGGGACACCTCCCCATGCACGAATTTCATGCACCAGGCCTCTAGTCTATTATATAAAAAGCCTGTGTTTGTCACACCATCACGTCGTAACAACTGATCAGTAAGAGGCTGTGTGCGCGGGATGGATGGGGACTTGACTCTGGAGGACTTGACCGGAGGCACAGGTGGGTTTCTGGGTCCTGCCTCCTGTGGAAGTGGCGGCCACAGAACTCTTTCTAGGTCTCGCCCCCCGTGGTGGTGGTGGCTGTGGAACTCTTTCTAGGTCTCGCCAAGTCACAGGACTCTGGGTCCTGGGTCTTACGCCATTTCATGCACTGGTCCCCTAGTAAATCTATAATAATAAAGGCATAACGTGCTAATTAGCTGGACATCCTTCCAGGCATCCTTCCGGACGACCTTCTGGACGAAGCTAGGGCTGCGAGGGAAGCCTGGGTCCTGGGTACCAGAGGGAAGTTGGTGCTGGCAGCTGGGGGAAGGAAGGCCTACTCTTGCATGAATTTCGTGCATCAGGCCTCTAGTTATAAAATAATAAAATAATTTTAATAACTATAAAATAATTGCCACTTCTACTTAATATCAGATTGGCGATTCTAACCAGGGCAGTTAAGTAAAAAGGAATTAAAGAAGTGAACCTATATTTGCAGATGACAATCAGCCTATCTAATAATGAGGGAATATGCTAATTGACCACCATGCCCTCACAAAGATGGATGCGCCCACAGTCAATAAGGAGGGAATATGCTAATTGACTGCCACACCCTCAAAGATGGTGGTTCCCACAGCCACAAGATGGTGGCGCCCAGTCCCCTCAACCTCACCAGGGTGGCAGGCATGTGGCATGGCCAACCCCGACCCCAGGCAGGTCCGTCCATTCCACATGCCTGCCTCCGGAGTCCCTCAGTCCCCCAGCCACCCAGGGCTGGCCCAAGGTGCAAGCAAGCCTCGGATGTTGGCTGCCCAGCCGATGCCCGAGGCACAAGCAAGCCTCAGATGTCAGTTACCCAGGGCCACCCAAGGCTCAGGTAACCAGGGCCATCTGAGGCTTGCGCTGCTGGCAGTGGCAGCAGCAGAGGTGTGATGGGGCATTGCCTTCCCCTGATCACTGGGTCGCCTCCCACCCCTGAGGGCTCCTGGACTGTGAGAGGGGGCAGGCCAGGCTGAGGGACCCCCTGCTCCAGTGCATGAATTTTCATGCACCAGGCCTCTAGTATATTTATAAAATCCTAAGAAATTTGTTAACACCTATAACAACCAGTAAACAAGTTCATCACTGTGGCAGGATATCTGTATGTAAAAATCAATTGTATTTCTATTTACTTGCAATAAACAATGCAAAACAGAAATTAAGAAAATAATCCCATAAATAAACCCTTACATGGTCAACCGATTTTCAACAAGGGTGCCAAGAAAAATCAGTGGGGAAGGAATAGAGTTTTTAACAATTGGTGTTGGAACAACTGGATATACACATGCAAAAGAATGAATTTGGAACTCCATATGTCATCATACTTAAAAATTAACTCCAGATACATCCTAGACTCAAATGTAAGAGTTAAACCATAAAATTTGGAGAACACATAGAAACTCTATGTGGCTGTAGGTATTGAGTAAAGTGTTCTTAGATAAGACACCAAAAGCACAGTCCATAAATGGAAAAAATTGATAATTGGAATTCATTAAAATTAAAAACATCTGTACTTCAGCTGACACCTAAAAAAATTAAAAGACAATACACAGGATGGGGGGAAAAATACTTACAAATAATATATTTGACAATTGACTAGTATCCAAAATATAGAAAGATGTTTTACAACTCAATAATGAAAAGACAAAAAATCTCATTTAAAAATGGGCAAAAAATCTGAATAGATGTTTCTCCAAAGAAGATATAAAAATGGCCCATAACCACATGAAAAGGTGTTTAGCATCATTAATTAGGGAAATGCAAATCAAAAGCAAGGAACTATGACTTCACACCCACTATGATGTCTTTAATTATAAAGACAATAACAAGTGTTGATAAAAATGTCCAGAAGTGGAACACTCCTACATTGCTGATGGGAAATAAAATGTGACAGCCTTATATAGCATTGAAAATGAATAAACTGCAGTCACATGTTGCTGCATGGAAATGTATTTTTAAAATGTCAAGTAAGCAAGGCATAGAAGCATTTATATATACTGTCTGATATAATTTACAAAGATAAAAAAAGGGCAGAACTCATCTAAATTGTTAAAAGATACATACGCACGTGGTATAAATATAAAGAAAGGCAAGCAAAACTACTATAGAAGTCAAAATAATGATTTCCTTTAATGAGAGGGAGGGCGGTTTAGGAAGAGTTTCTGATCTAGCCGTGTTTTATGTCTTAGCTTGAATGATAAGCATTCCTGTTGAAAATTTTCTGTGTACACATTATATTTCATAATATATAATGTTTGAAATAAAAATGATGAATCTATATTGTAGGAAATCTTTCTTAAGGGTTGCTAGGTTTTCCTCTACCATTTTTCCCTCTCCTTCTTGAAGCTTTTCTATAGCAAATTTTTAGTCTAAGATTATTTATCCGTTAGTCTTCTCGCCTATTTGTTTGGATTTTTTAACACTTGATGCTATAATTAGAGAAAAGAATGCTGAAAATTTGAGCTTTTTTTATCCAGTTAGTAACTAACCATTATGACTTTGACAAGCAAGGCCCTTTCCCTCTCTAGTCTTTAGTTTCTTCTTCTGAAACAAACTATTTGACCAGAATATTTATAAAATCCCATTCAGCCCTAATATCATATAAAATTTATAGGAGCCTCTCAATAAAATAATCTTATAGAACAGCAGTGACAGCCCTTTTTAGAGTGTTTTCTTACAGTGTTAACTGCTAACTAAATTAAGTTCCTTAAGGAAACTTTTTTTTGGTAGTATTTTTTCTTCACATATAAAATGAAAATGCTACTTAACTTACATTGTTATTGTGAAGATTAAATAAAATTACATTGTATCAGTCAGGGTTTTCTAGAGAAACAGAACTATTTGGATGTTTGTGTGTGTGTGTGAACATACATAACATGTATATGTGCATGTATGCATGTATGTAGACAGGAAGTGGGTGCGTGATGGATTTATTTTAAGGCATTGTTTTTGTGAGATTGTGAGGGCTATAAAGTCTGAAATTTTTAGTAGAGGCTGCCAGCATGGAAATTCTACCAGCGTCCAAAGACAGTCTGATATTAGCCAGTTTGGCTCAGTAGATTGAGCATCAGCCTATGGACCAAAGAGTCCCGGGTTCAATTCAGGTCAAGGCCATGTACCTCGGTTGCAGGCTACTCCAGGGCCTGGGCTCTGGTGGGGGTGTATGCAGGAGGCAACCAATTGATGGGTTTCTCTCTGTCTTTCCTTTTCTCTTCCACTCTCTAAAAATCAATGGAAAAATTATGAAGGATAATCTGCTCTATCCAGACTACTAATTTAAATATTAACCACATCTGAAGAATACCTTCACAGCAACATCTAGACTGCTTTTTGACCAAAACAGCTGGGGACCATAGCTTAGCCAAGTTGGCACATAAAATTAACCATCTCACACAGTTTAAGTGTTTACCTCTATGCCTAAAAATATAGGTCCTTAATAACTGTTATTTGCTTTCTTCTCTGATTCATATTTTACTTGGATCTTTATTTCCAAATAAAATTTTAAGTCCGCCTTCTTTCCAGATATACCCATACTGCCTTAGTTCAAAGCACTCAGCAAATTTCTGAAGCACTGTTTTCCCTTAGTTAGCACATAGCACTTGTTCATACTCTCCACTAAACTCCAGGTTTGTTGAATTACAGAGATGGTACCTTTTGCTGCATTGTGAAACCCGGCACATTTTCCAGCATGTACTAGGCTCTCAAGTATTTGTTGAATAAATAAATAAGCTGGACAAATTTGCATATTTTATGCTGTTGTGTTAACATGTAACTTTTATTATATGCTCAACTTGCTTAATGCTATTAAGAAATTGGATTTTTTTAAATAAAAATGAATTTTATTGTACTGAAAAATATTCAATAAAATTTGGTAAAAATACTCTGCTCACGTAGATAAGCTGGCAGGGACACAAAATGTAAAAGGTAAAGAACTAGGAAAATTTGTGCCACACGATATGTACATGTTAGTTCTACTCTTGGTATTCACCTGTAATAGCTATCCTGCCACAGGGTGTTTATTCCCAGTCACTGGCGACGACCAATATGATGCATAAATTTCTAGAATGTTTTGAAGATAGAGCTCCATCTACAAGTCTATTTTATCATTTAATTGTAAATACGTTGCTTTCTTTAAAGAAGGAAAATACGCTTTATAAGTATACAAACATAAACAATAAACACCATACACAAAAGCATGAGTATTTATCTATCTCTTTCCTCTCTTTTAAATTTCAAAGGTGTTTTACCCAGCCTGAGTCCTGTGAATTCTCCTGGCCATGGACCACCAGTGTCTCCTGGCTCTCTAACTAGTCGATCGCCTATAGAATTTCCTGATACTGCTGATTTTCTTACTAAGCCAAGTGTTATTTTACACAGATCTCTGGGCAATGTACCCACTTCACCAGATTTTAGAAATTCTGATAGCAATGTATGTAACAGGTAAGTTTCCCAAATGTTTATTTGTTTTACAATATAGTTTACTTAAAATGTAACTAATATTCTAGTTCTATATAATAACTAGATGATGAATTAAGACTATATTCTCTTCCTTATTTATATAGTAGAATGTATTCTAAGTAAAACTCATTTCAGTGGTATCATTCATTTTCCAATGAAATGGCCTCCATCGGAAGTGAAATATAGTTTTATTCTGTTCATCATATGAGTAAATGTAAGAGAATTATTTCGTATACACTATTTTAGTGCCTGTTTATAATACCCAGATCATATGGTGTTCATTCTCATTTCTGCTTAGATACTGTTTACTTCAGACATCAATGTTGACTTTCAAAATATGTTACTTTCTTCAGGGTCACACAGATGCCTTCTAGGATAAATCCTTTTAAATTTATAGAGATTGTATTATTAGAGTGTGTTGCATTTGGGACCTTGGTTAAAAATTGAGCAGATTTTTTAATTGTACTTAGATTTTAAAATTTTCTCTCATTTTTATATATACGTGTTTATATATGCATATATATTTATATTTTATTCTATAAGCTGTGGACATCAAATACTGAAATATGTTTCAACATCTGAATCAGAGTCAGGTACAGACTGCTGGAATGGGAAATTAGGTGAGTGTTTAACTTTATGAGCAATTTTTTACATTACTTTTTAGGATGAATAAATGAATGAGTTTAACTTCAGTTTATCCACCTTTAAAATGAACATTATGGTGTGTTTTTTTATCTACTTCAGAGAGGAGTTATTAAGAACAAAGTATAAATAATAGATGGTGGAAGTATTTTGAAGAGTAAAAATGGCTGTACAAATAAATATTACCTTAGATGATGGGTTTGGCTCATAAATAGCGAAATAAAGTATAATAATGTTGAAATTTATACTGCACAATGTAAGGCCAAAAGGTTTGCATAATTTTTTATAGCACAGAAAGGACTTATTTTAAAATTTAATCATATCACTCTGAAATATTTTTTATGCTCAAACAAAAAATATCTATGGTGATAAAATTATAGTAGTTTTATAACATTAAACAATTGATGATCAAGCTTCCAATAATAGATAGTTAACTTGCACCAACATTCCCCCTGAAAGTAGGTAGAAACGCTGTACAAATTATTAACAAAAAAAAAATGTGCTTGAAGCTCCTCAGAAATACCACTAGACCTGGAGGAGGATAGAAGTCCAAAAGAGTGAATCTGGAGTTTGGGGCTACCAAAAGGGTGTTTGCCATAGGGCCAGGGACTGGTAAAATGAGCAATCCGTTGGGTAGCGTCACCCTAGGAATAGAAAAGTACAGAAACAGGTAGATCCTTTCAGGGATTGTAGGCTCCTAGGAATCTCTTTACATAGTTCTTCATTTTAAAGTGTGCAATTCAGTAGTTTTGGCTCTTACATTTTAAAGTGCTGTTAGAAAAATAACAACAAGGACCAATTCTTTAAAAACAACAACAACAAAAAACCTCTTCCAAAAAATCGAAGAGCAAACTTCCCACTCATTCTGTAAGACCGGTAGTACCCTGATACCATAACCACAGGCATCACAAGAAAACTACAGACCAGTATGTTTTATATGTATAGACACAAAAATTCTTAACCTAATACTAGCAAACTGAGTCCAACAATATATAAAACCGTCACATCGTGACGAAGATGCATTTATCTCAGAAATGCAAGGGCAGTTTAATATTTGAAATCAATCAATATAATATGCCACATTAAAGAAATAAAGAGAAAAAAACGTGATAATCTTAATAGATGCATAAAAAGCATGACAAAATCAAACAGCATTATTTCATTATAAAAACACTCAAAATAGTAATAACAGATACTGGTTTTCTCCCACACGTGCCCCAACCGGGGCCGGGGATCAAATCTGCAACCCAGATACCTTGACCAGGAATCAAACCCGAGACTTTTCAGGGCATAGGCCAACACTCTCTAACCATTGGGCAACAACCTGCCAGGGTTCAAAATTATATTTTTAAGAATCATACATATTGTTGCATGTGATTGTAGTTCTTTCTCTTTGCTCTATAATGTTCAGTTGTTTGAGTACACTAGTTTATGTATTCTACTGTTTATGAGTTTTGGAAAAGTTTTTTGTTCAGGATATTACAAATAGAAGAAATAGGAATATTTTTATACATGTGGATGAATACTACTTAACAATGCTGCTTCTCTTTTCCATGAGATTTGAGAAAGGGATATTTTTAATCTAATTGTAGAGAAATAAGTCACACTTACGATACTATGTTTTAATTTTTTTACCTACACATTATATTCTTTTATAACTTGCTGCAATGGCAGATTTTCTTTCCTTTCCTCTTAATTTTCAATTACAGTTTACATTTAATGTATGCTTTGATTTTTAGATGTGCTTTAATCTTATTTTCAGGTCTAAAATTCAAACAATTTCAGATGTTAGAAATAGTTTACATCAAATTTGTAAAAAACGATGTGGGGACTTTTTGTTCTCACTTTTATAAAGAATATCCGCTCATCTCTTTCATCCATGAGTAGCTATGTCAGGTGAAGTGTTTGTATTGCACGGGCACAAGATGAATGGGCCAAATAGTCCAGCAAGATAGGATTAATGGTAATTAATATTTTAATGTCATTCTTTTAGATTTAATACCATAATGGTTCACTTTATCTGAATATTTTTTCAAGTAACTTTTCTTACAAAACTACCCATGTAGGGGAAGTTTTATTTTTACATATGACTTTTTTTGAAAGGTGATGAAGACAACACCAATTTCTCAAAAGAATCACTCAGCCTTACTGAAGCTCAACAAGAAGTGGAAACAGAGAACAGAGACTGCAGAAAATTAATTTTGGAAGGTGATAATCACCTAACAGAAGAGGCACAGAATGAACAGCAACCAAATGTAAAACTTATAATTATGTTAAGGTGAAATATTAGTGCATAGTTTAGTTTTGTTATTTTTGCTCAGAACAATGTTTTTAATATGATACTTTGAAATTTTTTACTGAGAGTCACTCTATCACATTAAAGAAAACCTTGGTTAAAAAAGTAACTACTTCTAAACTCGTTATCTGAGAACAACAAAGTGCATTCATTTTACAATGAACTCATTTTATTTAGTTTTAGAGTAGTTATATAATTTAAAAAATCCACATGGAAAGTAATATATGTTAAGATCTGGGAAATGTGTATAGTCATTAAAAACAATGAAATAGTCTACTTATTTAAAATAACACTTTTTTTTTGTTCTGAAAGTTCATAATTTAAGCTTTTTAGGTAGAAACTCATTCATTTTTCTTGGGAAGTTAATAAATGCCACTATAAGGATATAAGTTTCTATTATTCTTGATACCTCTAAATTCTAAAATGAAAATGGAATTGAGATTTGTATAGTGTTTCAGAAATATTTTTATTTATTTATAAAATTGAAGAGTAAGAAATTTTCTGATATATAGAAGACATATTTATATTTATGTGAAGATAGCATTCTACAAAGCGAGGAAATAGGAAGTACAGATTGTATTTGAGAGAAACGGTTGTAGAAAACAGAACTGACCACTTTTTAATGCTCAATTTTAAGTGTTCACATTTAGATATGGATTTAACAATATTTATAAAAGATATATTGGTTTGGATCTCTCCCCGACCCTGTATGTACAGACTGAACAGGAAGCATCAGTGGACCCGATTTTAATAGAAGATTATGATTCATTAATAGAAAAGATGAACAACTGGAATTTTCAAATTTTTGAACTTGTAGAAAAAATGGGAGAGAATTCAGGAAGAATCCTCAGTCAGGTTTGTTTCAGATCCCCACTACTTTTTTATTATAAATTAATTTATAAATTATAAATAAAAAGCAGAATCTAAAAATGTATAATGTTGGTTTATGCAGAAATTCAACATTTTTATTGAATTACTATTTTCACAAATGAAGTTTCCAATAGAAAATTTGAAAACATATATATATATATATAAGTGAAAAGTATTTGTAATAATGGGATTTAATTTTAACTAAAGTAATAAAGTTTTACTTTATATTGAATCTGGAGGTTGAAAAAGGAAAAAGGTGATTAATGATTAAGTGCTAACCAATGAAACTTATGCTTCGTGTTTTTTTCACCTGCCCTCCTTTATCTTTTACTCAAGACCAAATAGTTCATTTCTAGCTACAACCATGAAAAAATATGTCTCTTTTACTACCCAGACTTGAGCTTGTCCCTGATGGGTTCATACAATAGTATCAGATTAACCTTCTAAAAATATCACCCTCATTAACAACAAAATATCTTATTTATGAAACATAAGAACAGAATAAATTATGTGGACGGTATATAAGTTCATGTCATTGAAGTCTTTAGAGACAAAAACATGACTTCTTGTAACACCTAGGACTAGAATAGAATTCATAATGCCCATCAATAAATTATGAATAATGGGAAAATTTTAAACTAGAACATGACATGGTAATCTTTCTTTGGTTTTCATGGGCTTTCGGGTAATGGCTTCCTTTTTTCATGTTTTCAAAAGATCTCATTGTAGGGGAGTTTTTAAAAAATTGTTAAAGATATGTACATGGTTAATATTCCTAAATGTAAATCACAAAAACAACTACAAATAGAAATTCTGACTTTAAAGTGAACTTTATTTTAATTGATATTTAGGTTATGTATACCTTATTTCAAGACACTGGTTTATTGGAAATATTTAACATTCCCACTCTACAATTCATGAACTATTTTCGTGCATTAGAAAGTGGCTATCGAGACATTCCTTGTAAGTATTAACATGTCTTATTATTTAAGTTCAAATAATAGTGGTTTTTAAACCCTTTATTATTTTTCCCTTCAGATAGTCACTAAACACTTTTAAATTACATGTTTGGGAAAGTTTTAAATAGAAATTTAAAAAGAAAATCTGTATCCTATTATTTAAAGTTAACTAACTACTGTTAACATTTTGATATATATTCTTTAAGATTTTTTTCTTATATGTTTATTTTTTATAGAGTAAATCATAATATCTATACCTATTTATAGTCTGCTTTCACTTACTACATGATGTACATCTTTGTTAATATTTGAGTGCCTAATATGGACATAGGCAATAGGATGGTGAAGACCTGGAGGGATGGGTATGGGCTGAGAGAAGGGGGTGAAAGGGTAGGGAAATGGGAGATATCTGTAATGTCAATAATAAAAAATATGTTTAAAAAAGAAACAAATCTATTACCTATTACTAATTTTTTAAAAAAAAAGAAAAGTTTCTGGATCTCACTTCTCTAAATTTCAGTTTTCAAGTTTGTAAATGGGAATAATAGTACTTACTCCATAGTAGTGAAGATAATCTGTATAAATAAAGCACACATCAGAATTCATGGAACATAGTAAATGGTCAATAACAAGCGATTATGACTAGAGGCCCAGTGCACGAAATTTGTGCACAGGGGGAGAAGGGGTGTCCCTCAGCCCGGCCTGCACCCTCTTTAATCTGGGACACCTTGGGGAATGTCTGACTGCCAGTTTAGACCTGATCACAAAGGGTCTAACATCCCTTTGTGATAACCGCAGTCAGACATCCCTCTCACAATCCGGGATTGCTGGCTCCTAATTGCTCACCTGCATGCCTGCCTGATTGCCCCTAACCCCTCCCCTGCCTGCCTGATTGATGCTTAACTGCTCCCCTGCCACCCTGATTGCCCCAATTGCTCTCCCCTGCCAGCCAGATCGCCCCCAACTGCCCTGCCTTTCCCTGCTGGCCTGATGGCCCCCAGCTCCCCTCCCCTGAAGGCCTGGTTGCCCTAACTGCCCTCCCCTGACAGCCATCTTGTGGTGGCCATCTTGTGATGATATTGCATGAGGGCATGACACCACCTAGACTTTTATGATATAGGATAAGCTCCTAGTGTATTGAATCACTCTCTGAAGCCTTAACCCTTAGTATTGTATCATCTGCCAGTTCTACATAAGTACACATTAAATATTGGTTGAAGTGTTGATTTTTTATTGAATTTCAGCTATGACTATAATCTTTAGACTAACAAAGGTTATCTTATTTAATCTTTCTGGGAAATGTATTATCTGCCGTTCACAGGTGAAGTTAAAAACTCAGAAGGATCTTTCCCAAGATTATAACATTATAAATAGCAAAGCTGGGTTTTACTTGTAGACCTCACACAGTGGTATTTCAGTAAACAAATGTTTTCTTGATCATGTGCTGTGTCAGACACTCTTCTGAATGTGTTCATATACCATTTAACATTTAATCCTTATAGAAGAGCTGAGAAATAAGTATTTATCATTCTTTTTTATGGGTGGATCAAGGAATGTTCAAGTATCCAGAATTTTAACTGTTCTATGCACCCATGTGCAAAAACAGGTCTCCATAATCTAAACACTGTTTACAATTTTTTTTAAAGATACAACCTTAAATATATTTTTCTATGCCTTTAAATTAGCCCTGGTTACCTTTCCTTTTCTATGACCCCTTTATTATGTTTTCATAGTGTGAGTTGAGGCTTTTTAAAATAAAACAAAAATATAATTGTGAGAAATCATTCTAAGCCATATATTTTATATGTGGGGCTAACTAAAAAATATTATACTTTTTAAAATGTCTTATGGTAAATGTAATAGAATAATCATTTTTAAAAATCATTTTGGTGACTTTAGATCACAATCGTATACACGCCACAGATGTCCTACATGCAGTTTGGTATCTGACAACAAGGCCAGTTCCTGGCTTACAGCAAATCCACAGTGATCATGGAACAGGAAACACAACAGGTACTTCCTTCTGCAGATCTTCCTTTTAAGTAATAAAATTAATCAAGCTACCTATTTTCATTACCTTTCAAATTTTTCGTTAAGTAACCTTTGATACAAAGGGACACCACTCATCTTAAGGGCTAAGTTAAGATACAGTACTGCTGGGTCTGCCAAGTCTCTTCTGTGTCCCATCCTGCTGATACACCATTGAGGTAATTTCTATCCTGAATATTATATTACTAGAGGCCCTGTGCACAGATTTGTGCACTGGTGAGGTCCATCGTCCTGGTCTGCAGGGATCAGGCCAAAACCAGCTCTCTGACGTCCCCTGAGGGGTCCCGGATTGCAAGAGGGTACAGGCCAGGCCAAGGGACCCAACCAGTGCACAATTGTGGCCAGGGAGGGACCACAGGAGGGCTCCAGGGCAGGTCTGGCTTGTCTTGCCCAGTTGCAATCGGCCGGACCCCAGCAGCAAGCTAACCTACCAGTCAGAGCATCTTCCCCCTGGTGGTTAGTGCACATCATACCAACTGGTCAAATGACAGTTGGACACTTAGAATATTAGGCTTTTATTATATAGGATGATAATCATTTCTTTGCTTTCTTTTAATTCTTGTTTTTTTGTTTTAGATATATCATGTAAATATAAAATATATAATATTCCCATTATTTGAAAGCCTCATATATGTGTTTAAATGATGAATTACAAAACCTTTCCAAATTTTGCTCCCAAAAAAGTTAGTTCTGTTCCTCATCATAGTATAATTATTGATGCAAGTATAATGAATTATAATATTCATGGTTCTCTTATTCTAGCTCATAAAAGAGTGGATATATGTTTTGGATCTCAAAAAAAAGAATGGAATGCCTGGCCATTGTGACTCATTGGTTGAGTATTGACCCATGAATCAAGAGTTCAGTTCACAGGTTCAATTCCTGGTCAGGGCACATGCTTGGATTTTTATCTCGACACCCAGTAGGAGGCGTACAGGAGGCAACTGATGTTTCTTAGTGATGTTTCTATCTCTCCCTCTCCCTCTCAAATCCATAAAAAAAATTAAGAGTGGAGGAAGAGGGAAGAAATACTTCAATAATATACAGACACATGCACACACAAACATAATTTGCTCAGTAACAAATGTCTGAGAAATATTACCAGACTAATCAGTGTAAATGTGATAGACAGCCATTGCTTTACATTCTTTGGTACTTGAGTCTAAAGTTCTGCCATTATTTGATGGAATTGCCTATGTTTATTTTTGTCTGCCATTTATCTTTTACTCTTTTCTAGTGCTCTTTGTTCCTTCCAGTGGTTCTGTGCTTCCACGAGAGATCACTTTCTTTAGCTTTTGTTTGTAGGTGTATTTATTTTGTCTTAGAAGAATTTGAAGATTCCATCTTCTGACTTCAGTAGTTTCTGTTGACAAATTGGCCTAAAATCTTATTTCTCCTTAAAACTAGTATGTTCCTTTTCACTTTGACTATGATGTACTCAGGTATTTTGCATTCATACTGCTTGGTGTTCAGTGAACTTATTGAATATGTTGGTTAATATTTCTTATTGATATCTATCATGTTCTTTAAAATTCCAGTCTTTGCCTATTGCTCAATTCCAATTTTTAGGGCACTGTTACAGCAGTACTCCATTTCCAGTACCAAATCTATGTTAAGTTTCCCATTCTGCTGTAACAAATTACTGTGGACCTACTGAGTGGCTAAAAACAATACAAAATTTATTATCTTACAGTTCTGGAAGTCAGAAGTCCAAAGTAAGTCCAAATGGGCTAAAATCAAGGTGTCAGCGTTGATTACTTCCTTCTAGAGTCTCTAATGGAGAATTCTTTTCCTTGCCTCCTCCATCTTTTAAGAAGCCACCTGTGTCCCATGGTTCATAGCCCGTTTTTCAAAGACAGCAGCTTAGCATCCTCGAGACCCTCAGACCCTACCGTTTCCTCCTTCCAAGGGATTAGCAAAAAGTGGGCCAGCTACAACCTTGTCTTTCTCTCTAGAGTACACCACCTTGACAGTTAATCTCCTACTGTTAGTCTCTTTCATAATCTGCACAGGTTGAGAATTTTTCAAATTATCAAGTCCTGGTTCTTTTTGGTTAACCAGTTATCTCTTTTCTCTCACATCCTATCTAATAAAAGGGCAATATGCAAATTAACCATCACAAATATGGCGGCAGCCACAAGATGGTGGTGCCCACTCCTCTCAGCCCTGCCAGAGTCCCCCAGTCCCAGTGGGGCAGCCGCTGAGAGTGGGCAGCATGAGCCTGGAGGAATGCTTGTGTCATCGCCACAGTGACGAGGCAAGCATTCCACGCCCAGCCGCGGATGGGCCTCTGGGCCTCAGAGAGCCTCTGGGCAATAGGTGCAGATTGGCTACTGGTGCACGAACTCATGCATAGGGCTACTAGTTTTACTATAAACAGTAAGAAACGAGGCTATATTTTCAACACTTTGCTTGGAAATCTCCTCAGCTAAATATCTAAGTTCATATTTATAAGTTTTGTGTTCTGTATTAACTGCAACACATTATTCGGACGGGCTTTCTGCTGTAATAATATAGCAATAATCTCCTAATTTCCAATGTTCCTCATTTTTTCTGAGTCCTCATGGCGGTGTACCTAACAGCTCTTTTCTACCACTAGCCTGTTCATGGTGATTTAAGTATTTATTCCATGGTCCTCACTTCCTTCAGAGTTTTTACTGGCAGTGTTATAAGTCCTTATACACAGTGTTATGGAATCAAGTATCTGTAGAAGACAAGGCATTGGGAGACCAAGTAGCTGTTGAAATGAAAAAATATGGTGAAGACAAGGACTATGAAGATTAGGGGTGTGTTGCCTTTCTCTGATTGCATTGGAATGATTATGACACCAAAAGCACAAGCAACAAAAACAAAAATCAGATTTCCAGCGTGGTGGTGTGCCGGGACTGGCTCCGAGACGGCTGGGAAGGCCGAACAGGGAAGGTGGTTGGGTTGGAGGGTGCTCCTCCCCTCTCTCTGAGAGAGGTGCCCCCCTCCACAGCAGCGCTCGCCGAATACACGTGTGAGTCTAACACACGAGTCAGGCTCACAGGAAAGCCACAGTGGCGCAATGAAGGTCACTGTCCCCCATCCCCCTGGGGGCAACAGCCAAGGTGGGATCCAGAGTGTGCATGATCAGCCCCTCTTCCCGCCTCGCTGAGGAGGTGGAGCATAAGTGCACGTGTTAGGACCCGAAAGATAGTGAACTGTGCCTGGGCAAGGAGAAGCCAGAGGAGACTATGGTGGACGTCCGTAGCGGTCCTGATGTGCAAATCGGTCGTCCGACCTGGGTATAGGGGCAAAAGACTAATTGAACCATCTAGTAGCTAGTTCCCTCCGAAGTTTCCCTCAGAATAGCTGGTGCTCTCGCAAACCTGACGCATGCAGTTTTATCTGGTAAAGCAAATGATTAGAGGTCTTGGGGCCAAAACGATCTCAACCTATTATCAAACTTTAAATGGGTAAGAAGCCCGGCTCCCTGGTGTGGAACTGGGCATAGAATGCGAGTGCCTAGTGGGCTACTTTTGGTAAGCAGAACTGGCGCTGAGGGATGAATGAAAGGCCTGTTTAAGGCGCCCAATGCCGATGCTCATCCGACTCCAGAAAAGGTGTTGGTTGATACAGACAGCAGGATGGTGGCCATGGAAGTGGGAATGCGCTAAGGAGTGTGTAACAACTCACCTGCTGAATTCCCTAGCCCTGAAAATGGATGGCGCTGGAGCGTCAGGCCCATACCGGCTGTGGCTGGCAGTGGTTCAGAGACAAAGGGGGATGGGAGCCTGGTCGGAGGGGTGTGGGTGTGGGGTTCGTGCCCCCTTACTCCCGGCGCCCACCTACCCGTGCAAGCTATGCAGAGATGAATAGGAGGGCCGCTGCGGTGAGCCTTGAAGCCTGGGGTGCAGCCCAGAGAGAGCCGCCACAGGTGCAGATCTTGGTGGTAGCAGCAAATATTCAAACGAGAACTTAGAAGGTCAAAGTGGAGAAGGGTTCCATGTGAACAGCAGTTGAACATGGGTCAATCAGTCCTGAGAAATGGGCAAGCGCCGTTATGAAGGGACGGGCGATGGCCTCCGTTGCCCTCAGACTATCAAAAGGGAGTTGGGTTCAGACCCCCGAATCCAGAGTGGTAGAGATGGGGCGCCAGGAGGCATCCAGTACGGGAACGCAACCGATCCCAGAGAAGCGGGCAGGAGCCCCAGGGAGAGTTCTCTTTTCTTTGCGAAGGGCAGGCATGGGTTCGCCCGAGAGAGGGGCTGGTGCCTTGGAAAGCGTCCTGGTTCCGGCAGCACCCGGTGAGCTCTCTCTGGCCCTTGAAAATCCAGGGAAGAGGGTGTAAATCTTGAGGGGAGGGGGGTGCCTATATCCGCAGCAGGTCTCCAAGGTGAACAGCCTCTGGCATGTTGGACCAGTGTAGGTAAGGGAAGTCAGCAAACTGGATCTGTCTTTGGGATAAGGGTTGGCTCTAAGGGCTCAGTCAGTTGGTCCGGCTGGGGCACAAAGCGGGGCTGGGCACTGGCTCACCCCCACGGCCCTTACTGTCCACTGCCCGGACCCCATATGCGGCTCCCCCACGTCGCTCTTCCCTCCTTGGTGGGAGGGGGGGGGCGGGGCAGGGGCAAGGCTGTTGGGGGAGAGCCTCCTCAGGGCTCATGGGGGCCAGCTGCCCCAACTCTGGACGCAAGCCGGGCCCTTCCCATGGTGGGTGTCACGGGGTAGCCTGGGGTGGTGTCATGGGTCCCCCTTTCTCCTCCCAGTGCACCGGTCTCCCCTGCCAGGCTAGGGAAATCCGGCTGTTTAATTAAAACAAACCATGGCAAAGGCCCGGGTGTTGACGTGATGTGATTTCTGCCCAGTGCTCTGAATGTCAAGTGAAGAAATTCAGTGAAGGGCGGGTAAATGGCGGGAGTAACTGACTCACTTAAGGTAGCCAAATGCCTTATCGTCTAATTAGTGACGCGCATGAATGGATGAACAAGAGTCCCACTGTCTCTACCTACTATCCAGCGAAACCACAGCCAAGGGAATGGGCTTGGTACAATCAGTGGGGAAAGAAGACCCTGTTGAGCTTGACTCTAGTCTGGCACGGTGAAGAGACATGAGAGGTGTAGAATAAGTGAGGGAGTGGGGTTGGGGGGCCGCTGGTGAAATACCACTACTCTGATCATTTTTTTCACTAGCCTGATGAGGGGGGGCGGGGCACAAGCCCCAAGGGGCTCTTGCTTATGGCGCCAGGCGTCAGGCCTCACCAGCCGGGCTTGACCCACTCCAAGCCCACTCCGGAAACAGTGCCAGGTGGGGAGTTTGACTGGGGCAGTACACCTGTCAAACGGTAAGGCAGGTGTCCTAAGGCGAGCTCAGGGAGGACAGAAACCACCTGTGGAGCAGAAGGGCAAAAGCTCGCTTGATCTTGATTTTCAATATGAATACAGACCATGAAAGCAGGGCCTCACGAACCTTCTGACCTTTTGGGTTTTAAGCAGGTGTCAGAAAAGTTACCACAGGGATAACTGGCTTGTGGCAGCCAAGTGTTCATAGCAACTTCGCTTTTTGATCCTTCGATGTCGGCTCTTCCTATTATTGTGAAGCAGAATTCACCAAGCATTGGATTGTTTACCCAGTAATAGGGAATATGAGCTGGGTTTAGACCGTCATGAGACAGGTTAGTTTTACCTTACTGATGATGTGTTGCCATGGTAATCCTGCTCAGTATGAGAGGAACCGCAGGTTCAGACATCTGGTGTGTGCTTGGCTGAGGAGCCAATGGGGCGAAGCTACCATCTGTCGAATTATGACTGAACGCCTCTAAGTCAGATCGCGCCCAGGCGGATCGATGGAGCCTCGGTTGGCCTCAGATAGCCGTCCCTGCCGGTGGGCAGCGCGCCCCACTTTGCATAGGGACGGGTCCCCTGGGGAGAGCCCTTCGTCCTGGGAAATGGGGTGTGGCAGGAAAGGGGGACACCTCCTCGTCCTTCACGCAATGCACATTCATGGGGAACCTGGTGCTAAACCATTCATAGAGGACCTGCTTCTGGGTCAGGGTTTTGTACATAGCAGAGCAGTTCCCTTGCTGCAGTCTATTGAAAGTCAGCCCTGGACACAAGGGTTTGTCCTGCTCCTCCTGTCCTCTCTCTTTCCCAGGGGGATGGCCACCCTCCCACCGGGGGTTAGGGAAGGAGGGAAGGAGGTGGGGGGGAAACCATGCATGTGGAGCCTCCTCTCCTGACCCCGCCAGGGGCCTTTGGGCCCCAGGCTGGGATGGGGAAGTGGGGGTGGGTGGCAGCGGCCGCAGCCCCTTTTCCAGGGGGGTTGAGGGCCAGCTCCCTCCTCCCCATATTTCTTCGTCCATCTCTGAGGAGCCCTGTCGACCAGCACTCCCAAAAACCTCCGGCTGGGGGGACGGTTGCCTGGTGACTCCATTCGACCAGATAGCCGGGCCAGATTTAGTCTCCGGCGGCAGGTCAGAGTGGTCGGGGGTTGACCAGTTGTCTGTGGAGATGAGATTGGGGATAGGGGACTGGTGATTATGCAGGGCTGAGGCTGAGGAGCGAATGAATGTTGACAGAACACTTTTTAAAAAATCAATTAAGTAGACCTAGGTCAAACTAAAAAACTGTACATCAAAGGAAACAAAAATAAAGACAGCATACAGAATAAGGGAGAGTTTTTTCAAACTACATACTAGATAAGGGGTTAATGTCCAAAAATAAATGAAGAACTCACACAACTCAATAAAACCCAAAAAATCTGATTAAAAAATGGACATTCTTCTGAAGATGACATCTAAATGGCATCAGGTATACAAAACGATACTGAACATCATTAATTATTAGGGAAATACAAATCAAAACTACAATGAGATCCCCTAACACTAGTTAGGATGGCTTGTTATTGTTTTAAGTTCCTGTTTATAAATAGAATCTAATTCATATAAGTAAACATAAGATAATCATATTGCCTATGGGGATTCCCCTCAGCCTCATTGTGAGAAGGTTGTATGTCTAATGCTGCTTTTGCTTGTTCCTCAGAGTCTGATGATAGAATTAACCCTGGGCAGATTGCTTACATTTCTTCGAGGAGCTGCTCAATCCCAGATGAGAGCTATGGCTGCCTGTCTTCAAACATTCCTGCGTTGGAATTGATGGCTTTGTATGTGGCAGCTGCCATGCATGATTACGACCACCCAGGGCGGACAAATGCATTTCTAGTGGCTACAAATGCCCCTCAGGTAGGAAATACTTTTTCAGAAAGTTTAAAGAGTGATTCTGGAATTTTACAATCATTCTGTGTATTCTTTTGTATAACATTCTCCAGTTCAATCATATGGCCATTACCTCGACATGGAATTGGATGTTAACACATGGCATTAACGTGTACTAAAAAATTAGGGGGGAAAATCTTCAATTAGAAAAGAATATGTTTATGAAAGAGTGACTCATTGTTTTATGACATTCTGGAGTTCTTATTTTCAGTATTTTTGCCTTTGATCAAAATGTAAGACTCACTCTTCCTTCTGGCAAGGTCTTTTGTATGGCTAGAAGCTATAATGATGAGCAACTGTTATTTTTGTTGTTGTCTTATTTTTCCTCTAAAATATGCCTTAATACTCAGGCTGTAAATCTCTTGACTCTGAATATATTAATATGTGTAAAAATTCTTCTAGTACCACCTCATTTTTTCATCGAGTACAGCTGAGAAGATGCAACATTACTGTACAGTCAAAATTTGCATAATAGATAGGAATTCCCAACAAATGGATACTCGTTTTAATAGTTTTAAGCATTAGGACTTGGAACCAAGTACTTGATTTTAAGTAGAATTTAGTGTGCATGTTTGTTTGAGCAGCTGATTCCTTTATATTCTTTGTCTAAGTGCGAGCCTTACAGAATGAATTCATCTTTCTCACTTTATCATTCTGTATTTAAACCTCAGTTCTGATTCTTCCATCTTCTGTAGCCATTCTCTGTGTTCCTTTTCTCACTTTTGTTAACGTAAAAAAATCATTGAAACCTGTAAAGAATTTTTTTTTGAGATTATTTGAGCCAAACTGTCAACATATGCTGGGAAGCAGAACCTCAACGAATTGAGATAATGCTCTGGAGAATGGAGGGTTACATTTGTATTTATACATTGTAATCAAAGGAGGGTTGTATGTGGGTTACATGAAATTCATTGGTGATAGATTGAGGAGGTGGGATAAAGCAAAGCTGTGGGGGGAGGGGGGCGGGGAGAACTTCTGGGATCAGATAAAAAGTAAAATGATGGACACATACTTAGGTGGGTGCAGGACATAACTGTCCTGGTGCCCAGCCCATTTGGTTGTACCCCAGGAGCTCCAGAAAAAGGGAAGTTACAAGTTACCCAGACATTTCAAGGGTATGTTGTCATAGATGTAAAAAGACAGATAGGCTCAGTTAAGGTAAAGGTTGACCTTGTCAGTGAAGATACCAGCCTAGGACCTAACTGCCCACCATAACTGCTTTTAGTTAAAGTTTAATTTCAGACCATCGTTTGTGGTTACTTTAGGTCTTGAGTTTGCAAGACTGCCCTGCAGGCCTCCCCTGAGCTTGTCAGGTCAGCATGTGGCCCCTTTCGTCTACACTTTTATCCCTTTCACACAGTCTCACTTTAAAATATAGGGGACAGATTCTTTAGCCACAATAAGAGTAGGATTCAAGTTGGATTCAGAGATGAGTGGGAGGAGAATGTTAAAAGTGATGTGTAATTCATTTTCCCCATTGAGACTTTCATCTGTTAAAAGCTCAAGATTTCCATAGGTAACTAATTAAAAAGTAAATTTCAACCTAGTATTCTCTTTCAAAGAAATTACCCACTAAGGAGCACATGTTTCCTCATTTGCAGTACCATTCTGCAAAAATCAATGCCCATTCTCTCTAGCCTAATACTTCATAATTTTTGCAAATCTTCTGGTGAGTCAAACTTGGGCAGTAGCGGCACAATGGAAAAAGTACTGATCTTGGGATCTGCTGGCCTGTGTTTGATTTCTGGTTACCACTTATTAGTTCTGTGACCTTAGGCAAATCAGCCTTATCTTTCTGACCCTCAAAATATGTACCTGATGTGGTTAAGGGTAAAAGGAGGTAACATATGGAAAGTTTTCTTCCGTTTTATGTATTTCAGAACCTCCTGAACTACATAATCACGTAGAAAGAAATGACTCACTGTTCTTTTCCACGCTCTGCTTTTATTAGCTTTGAGCGTAGGTGAGTCAGACTTGTTTATTACTTTTCCTTCAAGAATATTAAAAATGAATGAATTCTAGAGTTACCTCTCTCACTTGCAGAGAATTATTTTTTTAAAAAAGCTGTTATAATTTATAAAGTTTATACTCAAAACTTGTTCTAGTTCCTAACTTCCCACTGTTAAGAATTGTCAATAGATGAAGCAGTGGGAAGCTCTGGAATGGAAAGGAAGTAGATTAGAGAGTTCAGCAACCGAAAAAAGTACAGCCTTTCACCCTGTCTCCTTGCTTACTTCCAGCTCCCCCTTAGTCTATTCACACACAGCAGCCAAAATGTGACTGTTTACGTTGAGTTACATCGCTTTCTGTTCCAAACCCTTCAATGACATTCACCACATTCCTACTAAGTCACCAGGATAGCGCAGAAGGCCCTACTTGATTTAAACCCCATTCAGTCTGCCTTTTTCGTATTCACTCAGGGCCAGCCTCACTGGCCTCCTTGCTGTTTTCTCCTGTACCTAGGCACCTTCCCCGAGAGCCTGTTCCCATTCTGTCCTCCCTGCCCAGGGTGCTCTTTCCCCACATGTCCACGGAGCTTACTTTGTCATGTCCTTCCATCTAAAATTTCAGAAGCTTCTTCCTGGCACTCATTATGCTCATTCCCTGCTTTATTTTTTTCCATAGCAATGATTGTTTAGATATTCTGCATTCTATTCATTTATGATGTCTTCCCTCAGTAGAATATAAGATTCCATTAGGGCAGGGATTTTTGTCCCTTTTATTCCCTAATACCTAGACCAGTAGTACCTCACATGCAAAAGACATTCAGTAAGTATTTGTTGAATGCTGAAGGACACCTGATTTCTTTACTCTGCAGCACCACTAGCTTGTCTGAAATGTACTCAGTTCTTCCCACAGTAATGAAATTCCTAACACCTGCCTCAGCTAGCGCCTATGAGATAAGGACTCTTTTGTGAAAGCCTGAGGCTCAGTGTGTTTTTTAGGTAAATAAAGTAGGTTCTCTCATCTTGGGAAGCTCAGTGGGTCTAATTAAGCCATAATTAGTAAAAGATATCATTGCTCCAGTGCAGTGGTCGGCAAACTGCCTGTAATTATTGGAATCAAGAGTCTAGGTCAGTGGTCTGCAAACTCATTAGTCAACAGAGAGGCAAACTGCGGCTCGCAAGCTGCAGTTTGCCAATCACTGCTCCAGTGTATTATAAAAAATGATAACCACCATTAAGTATTCCTCTTCATTCTTATGGTAAAGAACGTATGCTGGGAAGACAGGAGGATTATTTTTGAATCTTTTCCATGAAAGAAGGTAAAATATTTAGTAAAATTTAAGCTGGAGGGAATATCTATTAAAATTCTGAGATTTCTTAGATATTTCCAAATGAAAAATTGGCTAAAAGAAGGAGATTAGTGCTTGAGGTATTAATATTTGATGACATTTAGGGTAAAAGGAAATAAAATTTCAAGTTGGGACCTGTAAACCTCATACAGTCAAAATATGGATCAAGATGGTGACTGACTAACCACATGCATTTGTCTCCCCTTCCTCCTGATTAAAATGACAGTAAGGGGTGAAGCTCAAGGTGGGAGGGTGTTATCACCAGTAGATTAAAGAATTTTACTACTATTTTTAGAAAATGAAAAACAGATGGCTAAATATTGAGACATAAAAGTATTTAGAAGGGGCTCCAGACTAAGTGGAACTCTAAAGTCCAGATGCCTTTGTGCCTGCCCACGTGCGCACTCACACACACAGGCTCACTCACACTTAAGTGCACATGCCTGTAGGCAAAGCTGCTGCAGCCCTGCATTTACCTCCAGGCAGAAAAGTCAGCTCTTCGATACTAAAGGAAACTGCCAGGAGAGAAATACTAGTGTGGGTATTAGTATTCCAAAGTAAATCCTTCTCATTCTGGAAGCTGAACAGCTGGCACCCAGTCTGGTAATTCTAGAGCAAAACCTGCTGGGTATCAAGCCCTGAACACATTCACATCCTTCCCAATTAAAGAAGAAACTCGGCAATAAAGCATACATAGTGCAGAAGAAAGTCACCAAGCAATCTAGAATTCATTTTCTTATATCAATAGAAAACCAAGGATTTCCAAACATTAATCGGTAGCTTGGAAAGAAAAGGCTAAAGTGAACAGAATTAACTGAATACAGGATAATCTAGGGAAAAGAAAAGCACTGAATGTTTTTTTTAAAGTTCTCAGAGAATTTGGAAAAGACTGCATCCACAATAAGAAACTATGAAAAAGAAAACAGTGCTCTTAGAAGCTAAAAATACTTCAGAAAAAATTTTTTTTAATCAATATAAGCATTGGAAGTAAAGTCAGACCATCTCTCCTAAAATACAGACTAAAATGATAAAGACATGGAAAGTATACAGAAGGAAAAAAGGCATAGGGGACTAGGTCAAGATCTGACTATTGGAAGTTCCTGAAACAGTTGAGTCTTTGGGTTGAGGTATTCATCAAATGCGAGAAGTTGGGGATGGGGAGAGAAAAATCCCCAAACCTACCCATGTTATGTCATGGTAAAATTTCAGAACAATCGAGACTTTTTATTATTATTTCTGAGTGGATGAAAACAACATGGGAACCAGAGTCAAGACCCCACCCACCCACGTGTGCATCGAAATCATGCGAGACCTAGACCCAGCTGGCCTTCATTGGGCTAGATCCAGACCCAGCCAGCCTCACCCCCTTCAATCCCCGAAGAGTGGGGAGCATGGCCTCAGGTCACCTGGCCTGGCGCCAGGGCAGGGGGCTCGTCCTGTGGTCCCCCATCAAGCCACGCCAGGTGGGGGGCACAGCCATAGGTCCCCTGACCCGGGCAGGGGACATGCCTTGAGGTCCCCATCAAGCCCCACCAGGCCCTGCCCCACACAGCCTCAGATCCCTGCTTATTGCTCATTAAGGCTCGTTACAGGAACTCAGCCTCCACTGTGGGTGCAGCCATCTTATTATGGCATGATGGTCAATTTGCATATTCCCTCTTTATTAGATAGGATGGATTCCAGATGGCACTGGAATAAAGTCTTTAAAATTCCTAAGGAATTCATTTCCTCATGGATTTGGAGGAATATTGGCTGTATACTGTGGGTGAGGCACTATTCTAGGAGTCATTGAACCTTTTTTTTCCTCTTTGGGATTTAGAAGTAGTAATAAGGTTAGCTTTAAATGCCTTTTTTATTGATATAGCTGGAATACAACATTGTATAAATTTAAGGTGTACAATATGTTAATTTGATACATCTATCTATATATATAAAAGGCTGATA
This sequence comes from Corynorhinus townsendii, assembly GCA_026230045.1. Taxonomy (NCBI): domain Eukaryota; kingdom Metazoa; phylum Chordata; class Mammalia; order Chiroptera; family Vespertilionidae; genus Corynorhinus; species Corynorhinus townsendii. The sequence goes on along the minus strand of JAPDVU010000008.1, from coordinate 33,667,405 downwards.
TGCAAAGTGTCCCTCGTGAGTTCAACCGAGAGTTTGATTGCTCGCTATGGCATACACTGACCACATGGGGCAGTGCGGAATGAAGGCAGGCCCCGGCCAGCAGCCAGAAGGCCCTTATCAGCCCTGATTGCCATCCAGGCCTAGGGACCCTACCTGTGCACAAATTTCATGCACCGGGCCTCTAGTATAATATAATCACCACTGTAGCAATAACTAATACCTCTATCATGTCACATAATTTTTTATCTGATGAGAATATTTTAGAACTAGACTTTTAGCAACTTTCAAGTACATAATACAATATTGCTAACTATAATCTAATACTGTGCATTATATCCCCAAATTTATGCATCCTGTAACTGGAAATTTATATCGTTTAACCAGCATCCCCCCAATTTTCTCACATCCTGCCCCTGGTAACCAGTCCTTCTACTTTCTGTTTCTGTGAGTTCAGCTTATTTAGATCCCACATATAAGGGATATCATAAACTATTTTTCTTTCTCTGACTTCTCTCACTTGGCATAATGGTCTCAAGATCCATTCATGTCATTTAATGGCAGGATTTCTTTCTTACAACCAGATAATATTTTATTGTCTAACATATACATACATCTTCTTTATCCCTTTGATAATTGATGAGCCTTTAGATTATTTTCAGCCTTTATATTACAAAGTTTAAATCATATCATTGCTTACATAAAATCAAACATAAAAAATAATCAAAAGCTGTTAAGTATTGATGCTTAAATCTAGACTGTAGCTAATTTTCACAAATAATACATAAAACTAATTAAACTCTTAGAATATGTACTTTAACCTAAAGATTATATTCTATTTTCATCTGGCTTTCTTTCCCATTACACAGGAAGTTCTATGAAAACAGGAATGAGTTTTTAGTTTTATCCCTAGCCTTTAGCACTGGCTGTGTAAGTTCTTTTCATAATTACTATGCTTATTAAAATTGGTTAGCGAGGGGGGGGGCGGGCAAAAAAAGCTTACTCTTTTTATGTTCAAAGCACATAAAATATGCCTATAATAAACAGACAAATACATTACTTCTGTAGTATTAAAATTTCATGGGAATGATTAGGAAAAATTATTTAAGATAAGTCTTGTTAGTGGGGCAATAATGAAAAAATGGTCAGCTTACCAGTATACAAACCTTGATATTAAAATCTGACGAAGATAATACAAAAAAGAAAAATCACAGGGGTCTCACTCAAATACATATGTAAAAACCTTAAATAAAAATTTTATCAAACCCAACCTAGTAATATTTAGAAAGGATAACCATGAACAAGTTGCATTTATCACAGACTGCAAGATAGGTTTAACAAAAAGGAATCAATGAAATTCTCACCTTAACAGATTAAAGTTATAAATTATTTCAACTCAATGACAATAGAAAAAAAACATTTTATAAAACAACATTGATTCATAATAAAAACTCTTAGCAAAGTTGGAATAAAAGAGAAGTTTCTCACTGCAGTGAAGTGTGTCATTAAAAAAAAACAACCTTAAGCAAAGTAGCATATGCTTAGTAGTGAATCTCTGAATACTTTCTCTTTGATATCAGTAATAAGACAAGTATGTCTACAATTCAAGATAATACTACAGATTCTAACCAGTATAATAAGGCAAGAAAAAGAAGTAAAAGAAACAAGGACTGAAAAAAGAAGAAACAAAACATTAATCTCAGATAATGATTGTGCAAGTTGAGAAAATTTTAAATATTCAAATAAATTAGTAAAATGAGAAATTTTAGCAAGATTGCTAGTCGTAAGGTTCAATATGTAAAAATAATTATACTTTTATTATTTATTTGTTTATTTATTAATCCTCACCCAAGGATATTTTTTCCATTGATTTTTAGAGAGTGGAAGGAGGGAGGGATAGTGGCGGGGAGAGAGGCAGAGAGAAACATCAATGTGAAACAGACACATTCATTGGTTGCCTCCTGCAGGAGCACTGAATGCCCTGATTGGGACCAGAGATCAAACTTGCAACTCAGGTTCATGCCCTTGTTGCCCTGACTGATACTCTAACCACTGGGAAACACTGGCCAGGGCAAATATAATTATACTTTTAAATACCAGCTGCTGATAATTAGAAAATTAAATGCTTTTTAAAAAGATAGTCTTTTTATTAATAGCATCCAAAAATATGAAGTATCTAGAAATAAATCTAACAAAAATATGCACGATTTTGTCAGGAAAATATAAAACTTAATTCATATACACTAAAAAATGAATTAGGAGATAGTCCATGGTCACAGATTGCATCAATATTTCAAGATAAATCAATTTAAGAGTAATTGTCTATTTAAAAATTCAGTGCCACCGAAAATCAAAATCCCTGAAGGCAAGGATTCCTTAAACAGGAAAGAAAAACACTAACCATAAAAGAAACTTACTGATGAATTGCACTGCATTAAACTTAAGAACTTCCATAAACACACTATTAAGAATGTTAAAAATGCTAGACACAGAGTGGGGGAAAAAGTATATGCAACACAACCAACAAAAGAATTGAAAACAGAATATACTGAGAATTCCTAAAAATCAGTAAGAAAAAGAAAACTAAATTATAAATTGAACAAAATGGGAAATCCAAACAACCAATAACCATTCTAGCTCCATCAGTAACCAGGGAAATGCTAATTAAAACCAACTCAAGAAACCCAACAATTTAAAAAAACTTTAAAAGTCTAACAATATGAAGTGCTGAAGTGTGGAACAAAGACACTCTCATAGACTATATATGACAATTTGATATTATCTGGTAAAGTTGAAGATCTATAATTCCCTAAATCTACTCCTATGCATATATCCTATACAAATGCATGTGCCAGGATACCTATACAAGATTATTCATAGCAGGATAATATGATAGATTACCCTATATAATAAAAGGCTAATATGCAAATAGACTGAATGGTAGAACAACCAAATAACTGGTTGCTATGACATGCACTGACCACCAGGGGGCACGAGTGGAACATGGTAGGCATGGGCAGCAGGCAGCAGACTGCAGAACATGGTGGGCATCGGCTGTGGTAGGATAGTGGAGCAGGTGAGCAGGCACGCCAGACCAGGCAGGGCGCTGGTCGCTGTCATCGGGGCAAGCCTCTGGTAGTTACTGAAAATTCTTTGCTCCCATGTGCCGTGGTCCCACCCAGCATTCACACCTGCTGCTGGCGCCAGCCCCGGCCCTGAGTCAGCAGGTGTGAATGGCGGCTGCCACCCCGATTGCCCCTCAAAGCTTCTCTACTCCCTCCTGCTCCTGAGGGGTGATAGGGGCCAGCAGCTGCCTCTCTCACTTGCTTCCTCTCTCACTTGCTTCGGCACCAGAGCTGCTGCTCACACCCACTGCCAGCACTGGCCTCACTCGCACCCACTGCCAGTGCCCTGCACCAGTCCCAATCTCTTGGCACCGTCAGTGGGTGCCAGTGGTGGCTGCCAGCCCTGATTACCTCTGAGGACTTCTCCACCTCCCCCTGCTCCTGATGGGTGATTAAAGCAGCAGTGGCCACTCTCACCCACTGACAGCACTGGCCCTGCTCGCACCTGCTAATGCTGGCCCCAATCACTCCATGCCATCAGCGGGTGCGAGCTTGGCTGGTGCTGTCAGCATGTGGGTGCGGCAGCATTGTGAGTGGGGCTGCCAGCAGACGGGACCCAGGGCTGCAGCGGGAGGGGCTGGGAGGGGGCACAGAGGATGGGCCGAGACCTGCCTCTGTGCCCACCACAGCCTTGTGGCCCACAGTTCCTTTCAAAGTGAACAAATTCATGCACTGGGACCCTAGTACATTCATAATAGATATTAATTGAAAATAACCCAAATGAATATATGCAGCATGATGGATAGTAATGTGCCATATAACCACACAAAGGAGACAGCAATGAAAAGGCGTAATGGATGTATGGAATCAAAAGGTACCAACTTCCAGTTGTAAGTCCTAGGGATGTAATGTACAGCATGGCACCTATCCTAATATATATAAAAACCCTGGGTCATAACGACCAGTAACAGCCAAGGCTCAACCAACTGGAAGTCAGTCCTGTAGGCAGCGCTGGATTGCCATGGCAACCCAGCGCTGACTGCTTCCGCTGCAGGTGCGGTGCCCCAGCACTGACTGCTGAGGAGGCTGCTAATCAGGGCCAGAGAGAGGCCTGAAGAGAGAAGCAGGGACTGATTAGTTGCCTCTGTGGCAGCTTTTGATCAGCACTTGCCTCTCTTTTTCTCCCAGTCTGGCCAGCAGTGGCGTCTCCATTTCTCTCTGGGCCTCCACCGGGGCTGATCAGCCCTGCCTTTCTGATCAGGCCTCATTGATAGGCCCAGAGACTCTGACTGGCATAGTAACTGACCAATCAGAACAAAATGTGGGTGCTATGAAGAACCAATGGCTGCCTAGGAGGTGGAGCTTCTGACACTGACTGGCATAGAAACTGACCAATCAGAACCAAATTGGTCAGTAGAGGAGGGCAGTTGGGGGTGAGATCAGGCCAGCAGGGGTGGGCAGTTGGGGGCAACCAAGCCAGCAGGGGAGGGCAGTTAGGGACAATCAGGCAGGCAGGCAGGCACAGGCAGTTAGGGGCAATCAGGCTGCCAGGCAGAGGCAGTTGGGGGCAATCAGGCAGGCAGGCAGGCAGGTGAGCAGTTAGGTGCTAGCGGTCCCAGATTGTGAGAGGGATGTCCCTAGTTGGAGACAGTGCAGGCTAGGCTGAGGGAACCCCCTGCTCCGTGCATGAATTTCGTGTACCGGGCCTCTAGTCTATATATGGAAAACCCTAATATGCAAATAGACTGAATGGCAGAACAACCGGTTGCTATGATGTGCACTGCCCACACCAGGGGGCGTGCGCAGAACCTGGTGGGTGTCGGCCACAGCGGGCTGGTGGAGCAGGTGAGTGGGGGCGCCAGACCAAGGCAGGGTGCCGATCGCTGTAATTGGGGCGAGCCTCTGGTGGTTAATGAAAATTCTTTGCTCCTACGCACCATGGTGCTGCCTAGCACTCGCACCTGCTGCCAATGCAGGTCCCACTCACACACGCTGCTGGCTTCCAGCGCTATCCCTGATCACTCGGCACCATCAGCTGTTGCGAGCAGCAACTGCCAGCCCCAATCGTCCTTGAGGGCTTCTGCACCTCTCCCTGCTCCTGAAGAGCAATTGGGGTGGCAGCCACCACTCACACCCAATCGCTCAACGCCAGCAACAATCACTCCATGCCATCAGCGGGTGTGAGCAGGGCCAGCACCTTCAGCGTGTGGGAGCTGCAGAGGCGGGAGCGGGGATGCAGTGTGAGGGGCCAGGCAGGGGCATAGAGGATGGGCTGAGATCCGCCCTTGTGCCACTGCAGCCTCATGGCCCACAGTTCCTTATCAGGTGCACGAATTCATGCACTGGGTCCCTAGTAGTTAATAATATGATACTGCATATTTGGAAGTTCTAAGAATATTTTAAAAGTTCTCATCACAAGAAAAAAATATATGTATGGTGATGGATGTTTACTAAACTTACTCTGGTGATCATTTCTGAATATATACTAATATTGAATGTTTTACATCTGAAACTAATATAATGATGTATGCCAATTATATCTCAAAATTTTACAAAAAAGTAATTCCCAAAGTTGATTTCTTGTATATAATGTCTAAAAATAGGCATAACTAAACTACTGAATATATTATTTAGGGATGCATATCTTTGTGGGGAGGAAGAAGGTTGTGATAAGAAAGGTGTACAAAGAAAGTTTCCAAGGAGTCAGCAATGTTGTACTTTTGACAGTACCATTGGTTACATGGGCATTTTCTCTACAACTATTTGTTAAACTGTACTATTCAAGTTTTAGCATTTTTTGCTAAATACAAGTAATATTCCACAATAAAACATTTTGTTAAAATCTTTTTAAAAATTACTATGCTTAATGATTTTTAAAATTGCTTAATTTTTAGAGGTGGAAGAGGTGGAGAAAAGTGAATAGTGCCTAAACACTTGAACCAAAGGATATGTGCTCTTACCTGTTTCATACTTCTTATTTGCAGGCACTGTGACAAGTTGGAAGTGTAGGATGTGTCTCTCTCAGACACTGGGCCTGCCTCAGCCTAGACTGTACTCCTGCTCCTTTTCTGTTGCCACCACCCTTGATTCCATGCGAGCTAAAGAAATGTATTCCAAGCCTGTTCTATATCCCTAAGGACTACGCTTTATCTGAGAAGGCTTATTGGATTCATGTGGTAGACCTTAAACACCAACTTTCCATCTCTTGGAAGGCAGCATGGTATTTGCAAAGATGAACTTGGAAAACCAATTCCCTTTCATTGACAAGCTGTGCATGCAGGAAAGGTGTACCTTACCTTACACTTTGGTCCACTCATTTACAAAAGTATCACAACCCTTTACAGAATTAAAATACCAATGGCACAGAGCTGTTACTTTATTTTTCCAATCAGACCCTAACTCTGTTTATTATTAAAAGTTTAATATCTTTAAGATGCCTACCTCATTTTTCTTATTCCTTTTTAGGCAGTTTTATACAACGATAGATCTGTTCTGGAGAATCATCATGCTGCATCAGCTTGGAGCCTGTATCTTTCTAGCCCAGAATACAACTTCCTTCTTAATCTTGATCATGTGGAATTCAAGCGCTTTCGTTTTTTAGTCATTGAAGCAATCCTTGCCACAGACCTTAAGAAGCATTTTGATTTCCTTGCTGAATTCAATGCCAAGGTTTGTTCTGTAATTTATGCCTGGTATCAAAAATGGAAACCATTGTTATCAGTGTTACTAAATAAATGTATCCTATACTAGAGGCCTGATGCACGAAATTCATGTATGGGAAAGGGGTTATTCCTCAGCTCAGCTTGCTCCCTCTTGCAATCTGGGACCACTGGCTCCTAACTGCTTGCTGGCCTGCCTGCCTGATTGCCCCTAACCTCTCTAAATGCCTGCCTAATTGCTCCTAACTGCTCTCCCCTGCCAGCCTGATCCCCCTAAGTGCTCTCCCCTGCCAGTCTGATCGCCTCTAACTGCCTCTGCCTCGGCACCACCACTGTTGCTTTGTCCAGAAGGACGTCAGGAAGGTTGCCCAGAAGATATCCAGTCTAATTTCCTATCTAATAAAGAGGGAATATGCTAATTGACCCTCACACCGTCTCAAAGATGGCGGTGCCCACAGCCAATAAGGAGGTAATATGGTAATTGACTGCCACGCCCTCAAAGATGGCGGTGCCCAGAGCTACAAGATGGTGGCACCCAGTCCCCTCAGCCCACCAGCAGCCCAGGGCCAGCCTGAAGTGCAGGCAAGCCTCAGATGGTGGCTGCTCAGCTGCCCAAGGCCACCTGAGGCTCCGGTAACCAGGGTCAGCCGAGGATTGCACTGCTGGGAGTGGCAGCAGCAGAGGTGTGATGGGGTGTCACCTTCCCCTGACACCAGTTCGCCTCCCACCTCTGAGGGCTCCCAGACTGTGGGGACAGACTGGGCTGAGGGACCCCCCCGCTCCAGTGCATGAATTTTCATGCACTGGGCCTCTAGTAGATAAGAAAAGGGTAATATGCAAGTAGACTGAACGACAGAACAACCAATCAAAGCGTACTATGCTAATGATATGCTAAGGCTGCTCAACCTCTAGCTATGACGTGCACTGACCACCAGGGGACAGTCAACTGGTTGACTAGTCACTGTGACGTGCACTGACCACCAGGGGGCAGATGCTCTGACCCGTAGGTTATCTTGCTGCTGGGGTCTCGCTGATCGGGACATAGCAAGTTGGTCCCTCCCTGGCCTGATCATGCACCAGTAGTGTCCCTCAGCCTGGCGTGCGCCCTCTCGCAATCCAAGACCCCTCGAGGGATGTTGGAGAGCTGGTTTCGACCCGATCGCACAGGACACTCCCCTTGGGAAGGCGCCAGATGCAGGGCTCATGGCTGGTGAGCGCTGCAGTGGCAGTGCCAGCCTCTCCTGATCAGGACTAATTGGGCACAGTGGTGCTGGAATGAGTAGGAGTGGCAGGTAGGAGCTGCAGGCAGCATTGGACTGCAGGTTTTGGCTCGATCCCTGCAAGCCACCCATAGGGATCCCACCCATGCACAAGTTTGTGCACCAGGCCTGTAGTTATTTAATATTAAGTTAGAATTAATACTGTTCACGAAGTCATGATAAATATCTAATGTAAGATACTACATATTCCAGTATTTTAAAACAGTATTTTTATTATTGTAACAGATTCTAAAATACTATTGCTCGCTACATTTCCTCTGTGACACAGACTTGTAACTTTCACACAGTGACAAATCAATTATGTAAAAAGTTTTTAGGGGCAGATTTGAGAAAGTTGTGCACTGTGCTAAGGAAGGCCTTTTATGAAGTTAAAGATGTATTTCAAGGAAGCCCATTATGTCTACTGCACCACACCTATTACACCTTCTTTATATTAGTGCTTGGCTGGTGTGGGAGAGAAGTACTCTCCACTCTTCCACTTGAGAATATGCACTCACTGTGCTAAAGAATAAGGAACGAAAAAAAATGAATAAGGAATGAACAGGTAGGAGTCCCTGTCCTATTGGGATAGTGGTACTCATCAGCGTGTTCTATGCCTCAGACATTTGGGGTGAAAAAGTGTTGAAAACCACTGCTTTTGATTCCTGAAGGAAGTATGCCCCTTCTTTTGCTGGCAGGAATCTATTGTTTTCTTCTCATTTTAAAAAATCTTCACCTAAGGATATGCTTATTGATTTTAAAGAGAGAGAGAGACAGACAGACATCATGGGTGGCCTCCTGTATGCACCCCCCTCCCCACTGACCTGGGATAGAATCCGAAACCCAGGTATGTGCCACGACTGGGGATTGAACCCACAACTTTACAGGGTAAGGGATGATGATCCAACCAACTGTACCACAATGGCCAGGGCTGGAATCTGTTGTTTTGTTTATTTTATGAGTTTCTGACATAAAGGAAGGTGTCCTTTCATGGTAGAGGAACTGGTAACAAAGAAGTACTAGATTTAACCTCCTGGACAAGAATACCCTCTAAGACTCCAGGAGATTTAACAATTTTTTCAGTATCACATAACAGATTAGCACGTCATTCTGGGGTCAGGATTTTAAACCATAGAGCTAAGCTTCTAAGACTTGTGTTCTTTAAACCATATCACATTTGTCTTTCACAGCTAAAGCCAACTTCTCTTTAGATCCTTTAGTATTTTCTTTTTTTGAGGTACAAAGTTACAATTCTACATCATTTATTGATGTTTTGCATATATATACTTATATATTATAGTGCATATTAATAATATTTTATATATATACTAGAGGCCCGAATTTCATGCACAGGGGAGGGTGTGTCCCTTAGCGCAGCCTGAACCCTCTCCAATCTGGGACCCCTTGAAGGTTGTCCGACTGCCCATTTAGGCCCGATCCTGGTGGGATTAGGCCTAAATGGGCAGTCAGATATCCTTTTCACAATCCAGTTCTGCTGGCTCCTAACCGCTCGCCTGTCTGCCTGCCTGCCTGCCTGCCTGCCTGATTGCCCCTAACCGCTTCTGCCTGCCAGCCTGATCACCCCCTAACCACTCCCCTGCCAGCCTGATCGAAGCCTAACTGCTCCCCAGCCAGCCCAATTGCCCCTAACTGCTCTCCCCTACCAGCCTGGGTACCCCTCAACTGCCCTCCCCTGCAGGCCTGGGTACCCCCTAACTGCCCTCCCCTGCAGGCCTGGTCTCCCCCAGCTGTCCTCCTCTGCTAGCCCAGTCTCCCCTAACTGCCCTCCCCTGCTGGCCTGATCGCCCACAACTGCCCTCCCCTGCAGACCATCTTGTGGTGGCCATCTTGTGTCCACATGGGGGCAGCCATCTTGTGTGTTGGAGTGATGGTCAATTTGCATATTACTCTTTCATTAGATAGGAGATATATATACACAAATTATAATCCTCTGTGGTAATCATAAATATGAAAACCCATGGTTATGCTTTTATAGTCTCTGCTTCTATTGAAACAAAATTATAATAACATTTCAAATTCAAGGGAAACTTAATCATAGAAGTCCATATTATGGCACAAATAGATTAAAAGAAGCATTTATTGAAATTCCTCCTGTCATTGGGATAGGAAAATTTTAATGTAATTTGGTAGAAACAACAAAACTCCTGTGCCCTCAGAACCTAAAATAATTCTGTTTTTCCAAAACAGGCCAATGATGTAAATAGTAATGGTATAGAATGGAGTAATGAAAATGACCGCCTCTTAGTATGCCAGGTGTGCATCAAACTGGCAGATATCAATGGCCCAGCAAAGGTTCGGAACCTGCATTTGAAATGGACAGAAGGCATTGTCAATGAATTTTATGAGCAGGTGAGTTGAAACATGAGATTGGTGGGATTTTTAATAGCTGCTATCTGAAGACACTACCTTTTGGGATTTGGAAAGCTACATTCGGTGTTTGAAATCTGAATTGCTTTGACTAAGAATAGTTAGAAATAGTTTCATTTGCTCTGGTCTTAGTATATTCTCTGCTCTTTTTACCTTTGCTGCTGATATTTAAAAAATAAAAAAAGTTTATGGCCTATCTAAAGTGGGTTGATCAGGAAGGTCGCCCAGAAGATATTCAGTCTAATTAGTATTAGACTAATTAGAGTGCAGAGGTAAAGACAGGCTACAATATGATTCCAAGGTCCCTTTCAACCCTGAGAACTGATATAGCCTATGATAATTTATTTCCAAATGAAGTTGTTTTTAATTGATTCAGATTATACTTAGGTTATATTTAAATACTATCAACCATCTTCAACTCTGCTATAAAAAGATTGCCTTTGAAACATCAACTGGGTAAAAGTCCTGGTAGAGGATAAGAAATTAGCTAGAAATGGGGACAAAGTAGATCTTAATGGTTTTCAAGGATCCAAAGATATAAACATGGTCTTTTCTCATGTGTTTTTAAACTCTTGCCTTTAAAACTAATCCTACCACTTTGCAGAATCTTTACCATTTTTTTTGAAGTCCAATTTTGAGGCTCTCTACAATGTAAGAGTATACTGATTTCCCCACAAGCCTAACACTTCATTATCTCCAAACATCAAACATCTTGACTTTGGAATTACATTCCTTGGGAATCCTTATTGACCCTAATAACCAGAAAAAACAAGATATCTATCATGTGAGGCTTCTGTGAAGCTTTCTTACCATGAGTTGCAACTCTAGCAGGAGTGATGAAGTGGATTCTATAAAGCATGCACAGTTACCTGTTGTACCTGTCACACCCAGATTGTATCAAATGACCAATAAATGTGCAGTGTCTTTCAGCCACCTTAGCTAAAGTTCCCAACACAATAATGTGTACTCTGCTGTTCATAAGTTAAAATATTATATACTGTGTAATCATGGAATTAATATTTTACTATTCTGATACACAAACTAAATTATTTGTACTTTTGGGTAATATATGGTAATAAATATTTGCCTAATCTGTAGTAATCAGTTTGCACAGTCCCATATTCATTCTTAAAGGTAACAGAAGCCCGTTTCAAGTTTTAATTTATGTTCACAAAAGAATTTAATACTAAGGAAAATGCCATCTGTACAGAGGTAATTAAAAAGTATTGGTATATGCCAGATTGAGAAAACTCACAAATTTCATTGAAAGAACATTTTAAAAGTTCATTTCAACCCCATTTACAATATAATTATTTTTAAAGTATATAGAATTAATTTTTATTAAACAAACTTAAAGCCATGCCTGAGGTTGAATCCTGGTTCCTTTTCCTTACCAGCAGTGTGACCTTAACCTCTCTGCCTCAGTTTCCCCATTTATAAAACAGGAATGTTGATGGTACCTACCACATAATTTATTTAATCCTCACAACAACCTTAATATTTAAAGTCTTAGAAAAGTTCCTGACAGATAAGTGCTCCATAAATGTTAGCAATTATAATTCCTGATCTTTCACTAAAAATCGCATATTTCAGACAGTATCACTTAATTTTTCTAAGTTTCATTATTCATATGTCAAAGGAGAAAAATGACACCCTACCATAGAATTGTTATGAAGGTTAATGTACTAATCTATTTGAAAGTTCTAGTTAACCCTCATCAAAACTATTACATTTCCTCTCATTCTAGCTATGCTATTAAACATCTTTGAGATATGGAGGCAAATTCTAACCTTACCCATCTTTTTATCATTGTAATTACACTAACTTTATATTCCTATCTCTAAGTGCTATGAACTTAGAAAAGCCAAACTTCTACCAAAAAACACACACACACAAGGATTAAACCTATGAAATTGTAGAATCCTGCGGGCAACCTCAACTGGTTTAAAAACAAACAAACATTGTTTTCTTAGTCATAGAAGATTTACATCACAGGACAGTTCATCATTGCGACAGTTTCATAAGGACATATGACTCATCTTGCCTGCAGCACTTGTGCATTATGGAGAGTATTCATTCCCCACCAGATCAGACACTGGGAACCAAATTGTTCACAGTACCATTTGCAGAATGCTCAGCATTGTGCTGAACACTTAATATATTAGTACTGCTTTTCATCCTCATAGCAACCCTGTAAAATAGATTCTTAAAATTTTACACATGAATTGAACATAGAGCTTGCCCAACACCCTCTAGGTAATAGGTGGCAAAAGCAGGTTTTAAAGCTACGTATGTCTTATCTTACAGTACTGTGCTCTCCAGAACCCTAGAGGGCACAGTGAAGAGGGTATCTCAGGTCAAGCAATTGGGGCTCTGAGCCCAGAATCCTCACCTCAACCACAATAGCTCTACTTCTTTCTGTTTTAGATATTAGGCTTTTTAATTTACATTCATGGGAGGGTTCTGCTATTACAAAAGGGAAGGGGTGTTGAAAAGCATTTGCAAAACTCACTCTGTACGTTTACAGTACTGCTACAACAAGTGTTTCCATTTACAGTCTCCACCTAGGACAAAGAGAATCTGTATTTGACACTAAGGAATTTTGCAGGTTGTTAGTAAATTTGCTAATACTTATTTTTTTTCTTTTTAAATAAATCTTTATTGTTCAGATGATTACAATTGTTCCTCTTTTTTCCTCCCATAGCACCCCTCCATCCGGTTCCCACCCCACCCTCTGCCCTTACCCACCCTCCTGTCCTCATCCATAGGTGTACGATTTTTGTCCAGTCTCTTCCCACACACCCCCCCTTCCCCCTGAGAATTGTCAGTCCACTCCCTTTCTATGCCCCTGATTCTATTATATTCACCAGTTTATTCTGTTCATTAGATTCTTTATTCACTTGATTTTTAAATTCACTTGTCGATAGATATGTATTTGTTGTTCATAATTTTTATCTTTTTCTTTTTCTTCTTCCTCTTCTTAAAGAATACCTTTCAGCTTCTTATCTGTGAAGCTCTTTATCTGACCTTCAATTCTGAATGATAGCTTTGCTGGGTAGAGTAATCTTGGTTGTAGTTTCTTACTATTCATCACTTTGAATACTTCTTACCACTCCTGTCTGGCCTACATAGTTTCTGTTGAGAAGTCAGCTGACAATTGTATGGGTACTCCCTTGTAGGTAACTGTTTTCTCTTGCTGCTTTTAATATTCTTTGTCTTTTGCTCTTGGCATTTTAATTATGATGTGTCTTGGTGTGGTCCTCTTTGGATTCCTTTTCTTTGGTGTTCTCTGCGCTTCCTGAACTTGTAAGTCTATTTCTTTCACCAGGTGGGGGAAGTTTTCAGTCATTATTTCCTCAAATAGGTTTTCAGTATCTTGTTCTCTCTCTTTATCTGGCACCCCCATAATTCGGATGTTGGTACGCTTGAAGTTGTCCCAGAGGCTCCTTACTTTGTATTTTTGGGTTATTTTTTCTTTTTGCTTTTCCGGTTGGGTGTTTTATGCTTCTTCGTATTTCAAATCTTTGACTTGATTCTTGGGATCCTCCAGTCTGCTGTTGGATCTCTGTATACTTTATTTCAGTCAGTGTATGCTTAATTTCTAGTTGGTCCTTTTTCATATCCTCGAGGGTCTAAATTTATCGGCGGTTTCTAGAAGATTCTTGAAAAAACCTTATAACTGTGTTTTGAACTCTATAGCCAGTTGTTTGCTTTCCTCCATTTCTGTCATTTGTGACCTGTTTGTCTCTGCATTTTGGCTGCTTCCCTGTGTTGATAGAGTGGCTTTGTGTGCTAGGTGTCCTATAGGGCCCAGTGGCTCAGCCTCCCCAGTTACCTGAGGGGGGGAGACTTTTAGTGCTCCCCTTTGTGGGCTGTGTGCACAGTCTTGTTGTAGTTAAGCCTTGATTGTTGTTGGTATCACTGGGAGGAATTGACCTCCAGGCCAGTTGGCTGTGAGGATCAGCTGTGTCTACAATGGGAGAACTTCTGTGCTGGAGACATCCTTATGGGGCAAGACTTGCTTCAGTGGGGCTTTGGTGCTCACTGAGTCTACCCCCTGAGTGTGTCCCTTATGGACTGAGTGTTGTAATCTGGATGGTCCCACTCTGACCACTGGGAGATCCAAGAAGGTACAAATTTAGCCTCTGCCTGAGGCCACCCAGCAGGAGCTACAGGGAGATCTGCAGATTCCTCTTGTTTGGGGTTTGGAGGTGCCCAGATGAGGCCCAGCTGTGAAGCAATGCAAGCTGCTGTGGGTCCTTGGGCCTTCTTTTGGTGGCTCTGGGGCTCTCTGACCCAGCTGCAGTTTGTTAGGTAATTTTAGGTTGCAAAGGACCAGGCCATTCATATGCAAAAGCCTCTGCGCATAGCTTGGGTTGGGCGGGATCTCAGGGCAGAGCAAACAGCAGTGGCTTCCTGTCAGCCCTGCCCTGAGAGGCCCCCTGGTCTCAGTGTCCCTTGGTAATCGCTGCAAGCATCTCTGAGAGAGAGCCGCCCTCGAGTTCCACCTGAAGCCAGACAGTCCAGTTTCTCCCCGTATGAGTCTGGGTCCCCAGAGTCTCACCTGGATCTGGAGTTCAGAGCAGTCGGGAGCTAGTGTGACCCTCCCAATTGAAAAAGAAAACAGCATCCTCAGTTGCCAGCCCTTTCCTCACTCACGCCTCTGTACCTCTGCACTTTACTTCCGCACCTCCTCTGAGTCTCAGTGTGCTTTTCTCTTTCCTTCTAGTTGTAGAATTTCCACTCAGCCAGCTTCCTGTGGTTCTGAATGATGTTCCTTTTGTCTTTTAGTTGTAGTTTTGAAGTGGTTGTGCGAGGCAACAATTTCAGGTGTCTACCTATGCCGCCATCTTGGTTTCTCTGCTAATACTTATTTTAAAAAGATGTATTTTTTTCTTGTTAACTGGGTATCAACCATATGAGTTGACTGTTAGAGTGTGAGAAAAAAGTTTTGTTTAAGATTTCTCAAATATTAGAGAAATACTTACAGTTGAAATGATAGAGTAATGATTAGATTCATTGGCACTTTTTGTAAAAACCACTTTTATGTAGACTGATTAAAAAAAAAAACCTCAAGATAATTTAACAGCAAAGCTTAGTAGTTTTTCTCTCAATAGTTAAAAATGTACTCTTCTTTTTTAAATGACCAGGGAGATGAAGAAGCACATCTTGGTTTGCCCATCAGTCCCTTCATGGATCGTTCTTCTCCTCAACTAGCCAAGCTCCAAGAGTCCTTCATCACCCACATTGTGGGTCCCCTGTGTAACTCCTACGATGCTGCTGGTTTGCTCCCGGGCCAGTGGATAGAAGCAGAAGAGGATGATGATACTGAAAGTTGTTCTGATGAGGATGGTGAAGAATTAGATACAGATGATGAAGAAATAGAAGACAATCTAAATCTTAGTAAGAACATAGGGATACTATTTACTCAATGTTCTTAACTGAAATATCCATTTAATTTGGATTTGGATCTTTGTTTTAAAGATTCAGTAGTCTTATCCTGAATAACTATGATGTAAGTGTTCAGGTTGTGAGTTCCTACTGTGGGCTGGGTACCCATTGCTAATGCTGTCACATGACAAGCACTCTTAGCTAAACTGGCATCTCTTGAAATTTTGTCCTCTAGCCAGTGCTCCTCAGCAGGCTGTACCTGTGCATGCATGATAGGACTGTCACCATACCTGGAGAGATGGGAGGAGGTGGGTGGGTCCTACTGGCTAGTCCTTTACCGCATCCCACCCTTCCTGGCCTGTTATTCTGCCCTTCATATAGACTTTAGAAATGGATCAAAACAGTTGGGAAAACTGCCCTGGCCGGTTTGGCTCAGTGGATAGAGCATCAGCCTCCAGACTGAAGGGTCCCAGATTCGATTCTGGTCAAGGGCACATGCCTGAAAGGGGGTTTGCAGGGGGTAGCCGATCAATGATTCTCTCTCATCATGGACATTTCTCTCTTTCTCCCTTCCTCTATGAAATCAATATATACATACATATATATGTATATACGTGTGTGTGTGTATATACATATATATGTGTGTGTGTGTGTGTGTGTGTGTGTGTGTGTGTGTATATATATATATATATATGTATGTATTTTTTAAAGCAGTTGGCCCTCTCCCTTCCTCTCTGAAATCAATAAAAATATTTTTTTTTAAAAAGCAGTTGGGAAAACTGACTTAACAGGAGAACCAAACTTTATGGCATTACAGATCTTAATTATAAAAGTGTAGGGATCTACACTTTTTTATATAAAGCAAAGAGTATAGATAGAAAATGAAAAAGAAACATGTTATCTTTGTATCTGTAATGAAGTCAGTTATTTGCTCTTTAAAGTAGAATTTAAGTATCTAATTACTTTGTTTTCCAAGCATGCTGTATACAGAACAGATAACTACAAAGAACCCCATCCACCATCACCCGAAAGTTGTCTTAGTATTAGCATAGTGAAGAGTAATCTTATACCATTACCATCTGAGTATCATCTTGGGAAGTTGGCTGGCTTCTGAAAGTCTATACTCACCCCAATTTTGTTAATCCTCACCTTAGGATCTGTTTTCATTGATTTTTAGAGAAAGGAAAGGAGAGAGAGGGAGATAAGGAGGAACACTGATTGGTTGCCTCCTGTACACTTCCCTACTGGGGATCAAACCCACAACCTAAGTATGTGTCCCCTGACCAGGAATCGAACTTGCAACCTTTTTTAGGGAGGTGCACAGGACAAATGTCAACCAACTGAGCCAAATGGCCAGGGCTACTCACCAAAATTTTGATGTGTTTAATACATTAAAAAATCCTAAAAAGGTTGGTTTTATCATTTGATATTTCAGTGCCATCTTCCCCCTACACACACACACACTTCCATAATCTCATTTTCTGCTTTATTTTTAAAAGTATTTATTGTTACATTTTTAAAATTGATTTTTAGAGAGAGAGGAAGGGGGAGGGAGGTAGAGAGATAGAAACATCGATGGGACAGAAGACACAGATTGGCCAATGGGAGAGAAGACACAGATTGGCAGCTTCCTGCATGCCCCCTACTGGGGATCAAGCCACAACCTGGGCATGTGCCCTGACTGGGAATCAAACCAGTGACCTCTTGGTTCAATTTTATTGTTTACTAGTGACCCGGTGCATGAAATTCGTGCACATTAAAAGGGGATTAATTAGAGGAAATAATTTAATATTGCTATTTGCCCTTTCTCTATAATAGAAGTGTAAGAGATGAAAGAAAATTAGTAAAATGTATATGAAAACCTTCCTCCTGTCAGAGTCTGGGGCTCACCACAGGACCCAGAGTCAAGTCCCCGCCCACCCACATGTGCCTGAAAATCGCATGAGACCCAGACCTGGCCAGCCCCCACCCCCATTGGGCTAGATCCAGACCTGGCCAGTCCCATCCTTGTCAAGCCCCACCAGGCAGGGGATGTAGCCTCAGGTCCCCTGGCCTGGTGCCAGGACAGGGGGCGTGCCTTGAGGTCCCCTGTGAAGGCCAGGTGGGGGACCTCAAGGTGTGCTTCCTGTCCTGGTGCTGGGGCGTGGGGTGCATCCTGAGGTCCCCTGGCCTGGTGCCGGGGTGGGGGGTGCGGCCTGAAGTCCTCTGTCAAGCCCCACCTGGTGGGGGGCATGGCCTGAGGTCCCTGGGCTGGTGCTGGGGCAGGGGCTGCAGCCTGAGGTCCCCTAGCCCAGCACCAGGACAGGAAGCACACCTTGAGGTCCCCTGTCAAGCCCTGCCGGGCGGGGGGCATAGCCTTAGGTTCCATGGCCTGGTGCCAGGGTGGGGTGTGTGGCCTGAGGTCCCCTGTCAAGCCCTACGGGGGCGGGGGAGGGGGTAGACTCAGGTCCCTGCTGATTGCTCATTAAGGCTCCTTATGGGAACTTGGCTTCAGCTGTGGGTGCATCCATCTTTGTGATGCAGTGATGGTCAGTTAGCATATTTCCTCTTTATTAGATAGGATTACTATAACGCCAGTGTTTAGATAGCACCTGGAATATGATAGGTACTTAGGTATTTGTTGAAAGAATGGCTGAATTATATTGCTGAGACTAGAATATCTATAATTTCACAGAACCACAGAGAAGAAAAGGCAGACGGCGAATATTTTGTCAGCTAATGCATCACCTCACTGAAAACCACAAGATATGGAAGGAGATGATAGAGGAAGAAGAGAAATGTAAAGCTGATGGGAATAAACTGCAGGTGGAGAATTCTTCCTTACCTCAAGCAGATGAGATTCAGGTGATCGAAGAAGCAGATGAAGAGGGAGAGGCAGTTTGAGTGAAACAAAGACATAATGAAGAAACCCGAGGGCTGTGCCTGAGGGTTGGAAATCAATGCCTCGTGCTCACTGTGCTGACTTTGAACTGACCATTCCCAGTGGACAGGCCGTCTTACTGTGAGGGGATCCCTGCGGTGCTTGCGGTTTCCCACTCTTACGCACTTTCACCACAAACTAGGACGCTATTCCTAGAGCTTGGCTTCACCTGACTCATGTCACAAGCCCTTACTTAATGCCTCACTGGTCTAGGAATACTTTGTCACAATACTGCTTCTGTGGGTCGAAAGCACTAACTTTTCATGAGGGAGATCTAGAACTAAAAGTTCAAGTAACTTTTACTGCAGTTTCCAAAGTGGCCAGAACTTCTTGCTTTCGTGAAAGCCGGATTCATATTGTATTTCCAAATGTGTCCTTTATGTATTTGAATGTTTTTTTGGGGGGAAGTCTGTGCCTATTTAAAAAGGAGTCCAGTGTCTCCTTTCCAAGGGATCTGTACAGTGCCATACACTGTTGAGTGCTATTTATATACCCAGCTAGACTTACCCACGAAGGACTGAGGGACCTTTGTTATATTTAACAAAATCCACACGCATCAATTTCTGATGCTTTTTACTGTTGTGTATTATTTACTGTGTGTGTTTTATTTCTGTTCTTAGTATTCAGATTTGGCGTGGAAATCAGAAGTCTGAATTCTAGCCTTTTTGACTTTAAATTCCATGGTCAAATTTTAAAGCTGTTTAGGTTTAACAATGATGGGATATTATTCTTTAGTCAAAACTGTTCTCATTTTACTCTTGCTCAGGATTAGAATTTTTAACATTCAATTAATATAATCCCAACACATATTTTCAAAAGAAAAAAACTTTTCCCTAGTATTGATATTAACCTATTATGAAAGGGAGCATTATTTTCTCTTTTCTTAGAAAAATGAGACTAATTAGAACCATGGAAAAGATGTGTCTTTTGCCTTAATGTAAAAAAATCAAATGAGACTATCCTGTCAAATATAAAGAACAAAAGAAATAGTGTGAGCTCTGGAAGACACATACATTGCATAAGTAATTGGAATATGTACTTATTTTTATATCTTAGGTGCCACGTGTTTAGTTACTGTAAAACTAATGTTCATCTTTCTATTAATTTCCGTTTGCCTCGAGATTACACGAGAGAAATGACTTATGACTACTCAAAACTTCTAGAGCCCAATGCAAGTTGAATTTCTGAGATATGAAGTAAATGCTGGGAATACTTACGTGATTTTTATATAACAAATCTAAATATTTTAGTAAATCATTTCATGCAAAAGCACACTGCACATTATTAAGATAACTGCAAAGAAAATGGAACATATTTACAATATTTATAAGCTTGTTAGTTTCTGTTAGGGTCCAGACCTGTACCCTAGCTGTGAAAGTTTTGAAGATATAAAGAGCAGAATAACATGGTAGACTAATATTTATTATTCATGGAGACCATATTTTGGATCGGTTCAGCTTTTGTAGGCATTAAAATCATTAATTTTCCAAGGTAATTCCTTTTAAAAAATGATGTCAGCAGGCAATTTCTTGCCTATCTAGAATAGAATTGTTGGCTTACCTGAAAGATACCAATTTAAAATATATGGAACTGTTGGATATTTTGCTCCTGTAGAGTATCATAATTTTTAATGAATCACTAAGCTTTATTTATTAGACATGGTGAGTGCTCAGTGTCTTCTGCCACTTTTGCTACCATCGCCACATCATCTATAAACTGGTCCCACGTACCTGAGTAATAAAATTTTAACTAATTTATTGAGTTTGCACTTGTAATATATATATCTTGTGCTTCTCTTTCTCCAGAGTGCATTTTGCATCTGCATATCCCTGCTATTGCAAAGTACATATATTTGTGTAAATTCACATGTAGCATGTATGCATAATGAGACAATCAAATTTCCTTACTTTCTATTTTATTAAAATTTTGTATTGGGTTTAGTGTATATTTGTGTTTTCTTAAAAGAAGCATCTTTTTCTATTAAAATACTATGAATTTGATATTGTTTTAACTGCTTGTAGAAATAATCTTGCAGTACTATACTATATGGGCTTACTAACAGATTTGTTTTCTTCATAAAAAAAAAAAAAAAGCCTACCTTTTTATTTCATGATTTCTTGCTAGTCTCACTTATTTTGCTGGTGCTATTTGCTTTTTCTACTGATTTTTACAAGAATCCTGGAAATTCTGGCTATTGCGGAAGTAGTCAGAAATTTCCTCTCTCTAGATTGCATCATCTCATGGAAGCAAACTTTACAGAAGAGATGAATGTCTTTATTACAGCTACCAGGCTAATGTGAGCAGATAGAGGATGTATGGGGATGGCATGTGGAAAACAATGAACAGTTTCCCAGAGGCAAGTGGCTTTTATGCTGAGAACTGAAGAGTTATGAGTTAGCGTGGAGCTGATAGCTGTGGCGAGAGAACAACAGCATGTGTAGAGGCCAGAAGAGAGAGCATCTCCACATTGGAGGAGCCAAAAGAGGTTTACTTAGCGTGGCCGGAACATAGAATGCAAGAGAGGGAGTAGTAGAGAGAGGGTGGTGAATAAAGGGCCTTATAAGCATGGCATGTCATTAACCTAAGCAAAATGGGAAACAATTGAGTTTTAACTGGGAAGAGTCACATATTGGCTTCACATTTAATGAGGCTTACTCAACATACTATGTTGAATGGAAGAGTAAGATTAGACATGGGGAGATCTCTGATCTAGACTCAGACTATAGGATTACAGGGAAGTGTTAATGTTGCTGGTTTGTTAACCACATGTGGAATAGCAAGGTTCTAAAACAAATACTTCGGGAAGAAGAAAAATGACCCCAGATGATGAGATGCATGATGGAAAAGTAAAAGCAAAGAATAAACAACTTGTTTAGGTAAAGCTATAAACATTTATATGAACTAAAAATACTTTGTGGGACTTAGAGGGGGAAAAAAAACGATCAAAAAGTAAAGTTGCTTAAGGGTCTTATATAGTTTAGGAAACATATTAAGATATTAATTGTTATGTATGTACTAGTGACTGGTACACGGATTCATGCACATTGAAAGGAAATTAGAATAAATATTTTAATATCGCTATTTGCCCTTTCTCATGTATATGAAAATAATATATAAATTGATTTATAAATGATAACATGATAAAAACAAAGACATGATATAAAAAGAACAAAAATATATATCTCTCATTGATGTTTCTATTCCTCTCCCTTCTCTGTAATCAAATCAATAAAATATATAAAAAGATAAAAACATGACATAAAAAATATAAAAACTTTGATATAAACAATGACTGATAAATTGATTAAACTTAATCTAACACTGAGGCCAGTGTCAGATGGAGACAAATCAGTTCTTGGAATCAGAACCACCTCTCCTCTGCAGATCCTATTAATACTTCAGCTTTGATTATATTGGGTCGCAATCTTTTGATAATATAGTACCATTACCCCATTTACTATTAAGATTTCTCAATAGCATGATGATTGCACCTACTTTCAATTCTAATTTATGACACGGCATTCCTGAAGGAGTAATACTTTTAAGAAATTCGATGGGAAAGTTTTCCTTTTCGGTATCACCCATTGAATCTAGTATTATTGATTACACTGCAGTCTCTGAGTCTTAATTCAGTATCCGTTCCCCAGCCTTTTTCACCATGTGGGAAGAGAATAGGATATGTCATTGCATCTAATGTAGGAAACAGGATACTGATTTGTTTCATTTTAGTGGCATTCAGATTATTGGGACCTGGTTTACAACCAGCAAGTCCCTTTCAAAAGAAGGTCCTCCATCTTTGTTTCTGAATATGACAGCAACTTCAGTTACACGGGGGTAATTATATCTACCTGGATCACTATCATGATCATATTTAATCACCATTGTTATTTCTGTGTGCTGCTACTTTCAGCTTCAGAATGCCAAAACAACCAAACTCACGAACAATGACAGATCGAAACACATGCATGCGATTGGCACCAGCAAGGGCTTTATGTATATGCATTGTGCATGTGCAAGTCAACTTAACCTTTTCTAGTTATAGAACAAACTTGCTTAATTAGACCTGCTTTCTGTTGCAGCTAAACTTTTTCCAGCCAGTGAAGCACCCCAACTTCTCTTTCAACTAATTGTCAGCAACACAGCAGTAAATATCAAGATGAAGCACATTATTGTAGATCAGGCAGGGAGAACAAAGGGTGAAATATTTAACTGTAGCAGTGTTTGACTATACTCTGCACAATGAGAAAACCGGAAGTCATTTTCAAGGTCCACCATTTCTTCTTTTCAGTCGGGTCAAGTTTCTAAGCTTTCTAAATCTCTGTTTTCCGGTTAATGAAAAGAAAATAGGATGCCACCAAGCCTATCTACTCCAGGACTTCTGTGAGGATCAAATGAGATGAGGCACAGAAAATGCTTCAATGCTCACAGATGTTTGGTTACAGTGTAAAGTGTTTTCACCTGAGACTAGGGAGAGGAAGCCAGGTGTTGCTACTTGCCATCAATATGGGGATGGTCAGACACTTAGCATATTAGCCTTTTATATAGATAGATGCTAAAGTTTGGAGAGGAGCTACTAAAATTATAATCAAGTATATAACTTCTAAAGTATATACCAGTAAGGGGATAACAACGAACTACTCAATAAAAATGCAATAATAGAGAGAGAGAGAGAGAGAAAAGAGAGACAAATAGAGGCGGGGGGAAAAAAGTAAAAACAAATTTTAAAATATTGACACCCACAAGAAATGTTAAGACTTGCCAGTTCAAAAATAATGACTATCAGCCGGGCTGGCATGACTCAGTGGTTGAGTATCGGCCTATGAAAGCAGGTCACCTCATGGCTTGATTCCTAGTCAGGGCACATGCTCAGGTTGGGGGCTCAATCCCGGGAGCACGCAACGGGCAGATGCCTGAGAGCCAGGACACGCTGGCTGGGCGGAGGGATGTCTGGGGCCAGAGCCCCCTCCCCCGGCAGCGCGGCCATCACGCTGGCTGGCCGAAACCATCGGTGCGCCCTTCTGAACGGGGAGCGCCGAAGGACGGCCCCTCGCCCCACCCGCAAGGAGGCAGCAAGGGTGGGCAGCGACAGACACGAACTGGGCTGCGGCGGGCCCAGGAGGCGACACACAACTGCGGGCAGAAGAAACAAAAGACCTACCGGAGCCGATTCTCTTATCGGGACACATGGGGTCTCACCGCCAGCGGCCCTCCAGCCCAGGGAGGGTCCGCGGAACCCGGGAAACAACGTCACCACCATGTGAGGCCCACCCCGCCACCACGGGCCGAGAGGACCTAGTCCCCTTTGTTCTCCCGGTGCTCGTGCCCACGAGCCCCGCCCGCGCCCCACTGTCCCTGGGGACACCACCCCCAGAGGTGGGGGGCTGAGGAGCAACACCCCCAGACTGGTTCTCGGTGCGACCCGCGGTAGAAGGCCGCTTCTCCGTGCGACCAGCGCAGTCGCCTGACACCATCGGGCCCACGAAGGCTCGAGAGTGCCCAGGGACATGGGGGCCCGGGGAAGGTCCACCGGGGCAGGGTCAGCACAGGGCCATCTGAGCGCTCGCAATAGTGGCCGTGAGGAGGGAGCAACGGGAGAGAAAACAGTGTGGGCGGAGGAAGACAAGAAGGCAGGAGGTCACGGTCAGCCAGCGGCAGGCATCGCAGACTCGGTCCCATCACGATGGCTCACAGCCAGGCCCCCCTCACGCGCGGGGTATGGGTGTGCCTCTCCTGTCCGGCCGGAATCCCCGGGATTCCCCGGGGCTCCTCCATCACCGCCATAGCGGCACCCCAGGAACAGGAAACCACGCCATCAGCTCGGCCTCGGGAAAGAGCTCTCTAGGCGCACCACCGAGGGCCAAGATGAAAACAGCGCCCGCACGCCCAAGGAGAGGCATGCATGAGACGCCGCGTGGAGGGCCGCTCACGAGACACGGCCGGGAGGCGAGCCGAGAGTCCGCTGCATCAGAAGACCATGGGCGTGAGACCGAGGTCGGGCTGGGTTCCGCACCCCTTCCCAACGGATCAGCGCCATGGGACGGGGAGGAGCGGAGAGGGGCCCAAGGGCAGAACGAGAAGCATGGTCCCCTTCGCCAGGAATGTCCGTCCCTCGTCTGGCGCGGCTTAGGCCCGGCCGGGAGAGCGTGACGTCACATCGGTCAGCAGTGGTGGGAACCACAACCAGCGGCCGGCCAAGAAGAGAAACAAGGCGAGGCGAGGCCAACATGGGCCTGCACTTCAGCCTCACCAGAGAAACCCCTCCTCTCAGGCAGAGAAGCACGGTTCACCGGCCCAAGACGCACAACAGCCGGTGCGCCAGGCCCAAGGTGGGACTGGAGGTCAGGCTTCGGGTCGCGGCCGAAAAGCCCCCGGGACCTCCGTCGTCCAATCACCCGAGGACATCATGTCCACACTTACCTTGTGCTCAAAAAAGCCAGTTCCAGACAAAACACCGACGGTTCCCAGTGACGGGGCGTCTGCCTACAGATTACACCGGCCTCCTAGGAGCTGGTCACGGCCACTGGAGACCCTACAGGACTCCATCACCACCAAAAAAAAGGGGGGGGTGGGGGGCGAGGAGGGCACGAGGAAGGGACTGGGCTATCTGGTCGACCCCTAAAGCCTGTTAAGAGCGTGCCTCACACCAAGATCGGGGAGCCCACCCTGCGCCCCAGGGCGTCTGCGCCCCACCCTAAGCCCTCACCTGCGCCTGCGGGCCCCGTGTCCCAGGAGGACGCTGTGCTCCCCGCCACACCTGTACTCCCGAGGAGCCAATGTTCCCCGCCATCCCTGTGCTGGCGGCCGCCCCATGTTTCTGCACCCCCTCCGCACAGCCCCTTCCAAGTCTTCCCAGCAGCAGATCCCAGCGCCTCTAGCAGGGTCCCGGCTGCACCTGCTCCAGCTTCAGCCCCTACGCCTTCATTTTCTCTCCCAACCCTGTTGTGACCCCTGGATTCACAGAGCTGCTCTCACCCCAAGGCCCCTTGGAGGGGTCCTTTTCCTCCCGAGAGCGACGTGGACCTCTACAAGTTACTGGATCTATAAGGGATTCTGTCCCCACCAAGTCCCACAGATGCGGTGGGACCAGAGGGGACCAGGGTGTGCGTCCATGCAGGTGCGAGAAGCGCTGCTCAGTGGATCTTTGCCGTCAGTTGATCTCCTGCAGCGTCAGCACACCTCCAAGTGACCCATGACCCGGCAGCAGGCCAGTTCTCTGTGCGACACGCATCTCACGCTGCTCCGTGGGGTCCTGGCTGCCCTCATTAGGGCGCATGTGACCTCGCTGCGAGTTCTCAGGGCTGTGAGCGGAATAGCTGCTTGCGGTGCAGATTGCATGGGAGAGCTGCTGCTCGCGAACTTTCCAAAGGACCCAGCCCAGCTCCTCCTGGCGGCGTGCTCTGGGACCTGTAGGACTGGGAGATCTTTTCGTGTTTGTACATCTGCTGGCTCGTGGCTTCGTTGTGCTTTTCCTATTCCATTCCCTGGCCACGGAGAATGTGCCCCCTTCTCGCGGCATAATTGCGTACTAGAAGACTCAACTCATGACGTGTCTATATTTTTACTCGTTTTTCTTAATGCATTTGAGTTTATTTCTTGTCAATGAACGTGTTACAAACCTTTGTCCCGTTTATATATTATCTAAGTAAAATTTCTTGATTTTAATGTAGTCTATTTCAGTATTACTCATTACCTATTGTTATGTCTTCGTCATTTTCATCAGTGGCAAACTGATGCTGCAAAATAATAAATGTATTGAGAGAGAGGGGGAGAGAGAGAGACAGAGAGAGAGAGAGAGAGAGAGAGAGAGAGAGAGAGAGAGAGAGAGAGAGAGAGAGAGAGAATATGCCTCGGACAGGCGTCAGCAAGAGGAGCGGCCCGAGTCCGGTGTCCGGGACACGCTCAGGCTCGTGCCCGCCCATGTCGCCGGGTAGACGCCTCCGGATCGGGGTTTAGAGAAATTCCGTGAAGGCGACTCTACCAGACCTCAACACGCCCCGAGGGGAAATAAATAAAAGCAGAGAAGGGGGAGGGGGTGGCGGGGACATTAAGGCCCGAAGTCCCAGCCGTGCGCAGGGCAGCCAATAGGCGAGACTCCGGCTACACCCACGGCGGTAACCCTTTCGGCTGGTCCACCCCCTCCTGGCCACAGCCACTCCCTCAGTGGTCCTGCGGGTCCAGTCTCCGGAGAACGGGCAACGAACTTCCAAGCCGGCGCCGGCACGGGCAGCACGATCCTAACAGCGCCGCCAACCTCTTGGAAGTCAGCCATGGGCATCGCGGCCGCTTCCCCTCCCTGGCCGCTCAGCAAGGAAGGAACAAAAAAAAAAAGCAGCGCGAATATCATGGGCCTGATTCGGATAAACTACCAGAAGGGTGTCCCATCGCCCGCCCGGAAGGCCTATTGCGTGTCTCCGCCCCTCCTCCCTGCCCCCCCCCCCCCCCCCCCCCGGCTGTCCGAGGTCTCCCGTCTCCTGCCGTTCGTTCCCCGGTGCCCGCTCTCTCACCTCGAGCGCTCCGGGTCTGAGCCGCAGCCCGCAGGCGCAGGGCCGGCACAGCTCGGTGAGGCTAGGCCTCCGGGCCTGGCTTGGCCCGAGGCGGGTGCGGGAGGTTGCCCCGCGGTCCAGTGATCCTCGTTTTCATCCACTTCGGGCAACTTTCCTCCAAGACCACCCTCCTTGTATCCATGCGCCGTTGGGGGTTCACCCGCGTTTTGCGTACACGCCCCCTCCATCCTGTCACCGCAGACACCCTGTACCCTAAGGAACGGTCTTTGCCGAGCGGGCATTACCCCTTGGGATTGGCCGTCGCCCTCGTGAAGCAAGGATCCCATGGGTCGGGCCGTCCCTGTGCTGGCGGCCCCCTGGTAGGGAGACCCCACGAGTGTTCCCAGGAGGAATCATCTTGAGTCTGGGTTTTACCTTTTTCCTTCTTGTCCGAGAATCCCTGCTTCGCGGTGGCCGCTTTCTCTCCGCGCATCGCTGCTCCCTACCCCGACCGCCAGACAACCGCGCTAAGCCCCGCCCGGCCGGACGCACCGCGCCGTGCCTCACCATGGCGAGGCGTGTGCCCTCACTCTCGGAAGGGGACAGGGTGGGGGCGCCAGGCTTTGATGACTAGATAGATAAGAGGGAGGGTTCGGACACCGCCCAGTGGCCACGACCCATTCACAGGTCGGTCCCTTTCTATTGTAGTCCTCTGCCTACCATGGTGACCACGGGTGACGAAGAATCAGGGTTTGATTTTGGAGGAGCCTGAGACACGCCTACAACGCAAATTACCCACGATCAACCCGGGGAGGTAATGACGAAAACTTGCAAAACCCTGTAATTGGAACAAGTCCGCTTTAAATCCTTTAAGGATATATTCTATGGCTAGAGGTGAAATTCTCAGACCTGCGCAAGAAGGACCAGAGTGAAAGCATTTATCAAGAATGTTCTCATTAATCAAGTATTAAAGTCGGAGGTTCCAAGATAATCGGATACCGTCATAGTTCAGACCATAAAGGATGCCCACTGGCTTAATGTCATGACCCCACAGGCCAGCAACTGGGAACCAAAATCTGAACCTCATTGGTAATGGGGATTAGGGATTGCAACTATTCCCCACAAAGGAGAATTCCCAGTAAGTCTGGGACATAAAAAACAAACAAAAAAAAACAACAACACACAACTAAAACACTTGAAAACAATATGCTTAATAGATTTAAGAAATTGCTTCTAAATAATACCAGGTCAAAAAAAGTCATAATAGGAATTTAAACGTAAGTAGAAATAAATTATAATGAAAACATCTGTACTATCTTCCAAAATATATGAGATGCAGTGAAAATGGCATTAAATGTTTATATTAGAAAAAAGGCTAACAAATTAATGAACACAGTGTGCAATTTAAGTTAGAAAAATAATGTAGATACACCATGAAGGAGAAAATCTTATATCAAGAGATGCAGAAAAAGCATTTGACAAAATTAATATATATTTAAGATTAAAATTCACAACAAAATGGGTATATAGGGAACATACCTCAAGATAAAAAAAAGGCCATATGACAAGCCGACAGCTAACATTGTATTCAACAGTGAAAAATTGATGCTTTCTCTGTAAAATTAGGAATAAGACACAAGTGCCCACTCTCACCACTTACATTCAACATAGTATGAGCAATCCTAGAGAGCAACTAGACAAGAAATAAAAGGCAACCAAAATCGTAAAGGAAGTAAAAGTCTCACTATTGTAGATGACATATTATATATTAGAAAACCCAAAAGACTCCACCAAAAACAAAAGCAAAATTAATTGAATTCAGTGAAGTTGATGGCTATAAAATCAGTATACACAAATCTGTTATGTTTCTTCACACTAATAATAAACCAGCAGAAAGACAAATTGAAAAAAAAAATCCCATAAAATACCTAGAAGTAAATTTAACCGAGGAAATAAAAGACCTGTAAGCTGTAATAAGACATTGATAAAAATTGAAAACACAAAGTAACAATATCCCATGATCATGGATTGAATAATCAATACTGTTAAAAAGCCTGTATTACCCAAAGCAATTTACAGATTCAATGCAATGCTTTTCAAAATTCCACTGGCATTTTTCACAAAAATAGAACAATCCTAAATTCTTTATGGAACCATGTAAGACCCTCAAATAGCCAAAACAATCTTGAGAATGAAGAACAAAGCTAGAGGCATCATGCTTCCTGATTTCTACCTACATTACACAGCTACAGTAATCCAAATGGTATGGTATTAGCATAAAACCAGAGAAAAAGATCAATGGAACAGAATAGAAAGTCCAAAAATAAACCCATGCATATATGGTTAATTAATTTATGACAAAGGAACCAAGAAAACAATGGGAGAAAGACAGTTTTTTTAAATAAATGGTACTGTAAAAAATGGACAGCCACCTGAAAAAGAACTAAACTAGACCACTACCTTAAACCATACACAAAATTAACTCAAAATGAATTAAAGACTTGAACGTAAGACCTGAAACCATAAAACTAGAAGGAAAAGGCGGCAAGCTCCTTGACATTGATTTCGGCAATGATATTTTGGATTTGACATCAAAAGCAAAGGCAACAACGTCAAAACTAAACAAGTGGAATCACATCAAACTAAAAAGCTTTTGCATAGCAAAAATAACCATCAACAAAATGGAAAAACAACCTGTCAAATAGGAGAAAATACAGGGTGTCCCAAAAAAATGTATATACACTTTAACAGTTAGTAGCTCAATTAATGTTTCTTTTCACATTTAACTCATTGGCATTATTATAATTATTCAAAATGTGTATACATTTTTGGGACACCCTATATTTGTAAGTCATCTGTTAGGTGTTAATACCCAAAATATATAAAGAACTCATACAACTCAATAACAAAACAAAAAAATAAATAAAAATCCATTTTAAAAATATACTGAGAATCTGAAGACATTTTTTCCCGAAGAAGACACACAGCTGGCCTACAGCTACACTAAATGAATGGTGCTCAACATCACTAATCAGGGAAAGGCAAAGCAAAACCACAGTGAGATATCACCTCTTACCTGGTAGAATGGCTATTATCAAGGACACAAAAAATAATACTTTTTAACAAGAAAGAAGAGAAAAAGGAACTCTTGCACACTTGCTGGGAATGTACATTGGTGCAGCCACTATGGAAAATAGTACAATGTTTACTCAAATAATAACAGAACTCACGCTATACAACAATTACACAGGACGACGCCCAAGCAACGGAGCCACACCTGCCAAGGCTGAGGAAATCTTTTAAAGACAATATTCAGTTACTTTCTTCAGGAAGATGTGTTAAGTGGGGATTTGGTTATTAAAGCGTTGTCTTTATCTATATTCCTTTAAGGGCTGTTTCAATATTACCAGCTGGAATGAAGACAGAATATCCAGAGATATGAAAAAAATCCACCATTAAGAAAACGAAATTCAAGAGTAAATATGATTCCTTGTATTTAAGTTCAAACAACTGCTTTCAGTTATGCATAAATGGGGAAGGACTGGTTTAATAAGGCCTCTAATGATAAAAGCCCCGAGAGCTATTGTCAATTACCCATAAGCATGTTTCTCTTGTTTTAAAAACTGCAAAGGGTATGTATCTTCAATTGCATTTCTCAAAATATGCTGTCTATAAACACCCCGTTTTGTAATAGCCAGATCATATGTTCTACAGTGAACCTTGGTAAATGATAGAGGTCCACAGAAGTGATCAGAACCATGGTATATAAAAACCGAGGGTATTTAACCTGTGGAAGTAAAAATTCACAGGGAACCCAAGTAAGAGTTTTTTCTAAATGTTTAAAATGGGGCCACATATTTAAATTCCCATGAGACCAGATAAATTAATGATGTGGACTTGGCATAATGCATATGTGCATATCATATGCCACAACTCAGCTCCAATTGTTTGCCATTCAAAATGCCAGCCCAGCATCCACAGAACTTCACATTTTTAAAAGATTATACGATTTCTAAAAGAAATCTCCATTTTAAAATGTTAACTTAAGTTTTAGTTTTAAAATTAAATCTAAGGGTTCTAGAACCAATTCCAATGTGGGGGTGTAGTTCCCCCACACCAGGGACACGCAATTCTCCGACACCAGCTAGGTGTCCTAACTTTCAACCCAATTCTGACACTATTTACCACAGATAGCAAATTCCACAGTGTAGATGCTCAGTCCTTCCAAGACTGCTCTGTGATTCAGATGCCAATCACGACTCACCGCTACAGACTGGAGGTTCTCATGACTCCCTTCTTAAACTTCAGGTGCCAGTTGCAAGTTCTGGTTATTACCTGTACTTCTGAGCGACTAACTATAAACCAGAGATTTCCACAACCCCTTTCTAGGGTTCGAGTAATTTGCTAGCGTGGCTCAGGAAACCAGTTCACTCACTAGGTCACCAGTTTATTACGGAGGATATCGAAGGATACGAACCAACTGGAGGATGAAGACACAGGCAATGTCCTGAACAGAAGAACGTCTATCCTCTGGGAGTTTAGGGATGGGTTCCGTACAAACCCCCTCCTTTTTGGGTTTTTATGGTCGCTTCATTACACAGGCCTCTCTGATGAACTCATTGGCTATTGGTGATTGGTTCAAACTCCAGCCAATTTTCCCTCCCCGGAAAACAGGGGGTGGGACTGAAAGTTCCAACCCTCTATTCTGGATTGGTTCCCCTGACAACCCTATCTTCAGATGCTTTCCCAAAATCATCGTATTAACATAAACCCAGCTGTGACAGAAAGGGCTTGATTTGAATAACAAGACACCCATTTCACCTTTATGGCTCTGAAGTAGTTTTTTAGGAATTGAGATCAAAAGACCAAATATTATAACAAAAAATGCTCCCATTGCTCTTATCATTCAGGAAATTAGGTATTGAGTCAGGAACTGTGGATGAAGACCAAACATACAAAAAATATATTTGGGGTTATCTGAATGACCAAATATATATTTGTTATAAATCACAATATGGCAAACCTTTTCTTAATCATCACTACATACAATATTTGAAAAATAGTTATTGTTCTTCATTGAGTACAGTGGCTCATCTGCTTTATGAGATCATTTATAAGTAGAATATTTTTACCTTAAAAAATGAGTACAGACAGCCCTAGCCGGTTGATCAGTGGTTAGTGTGTTGGCCCTTCGATTGAAAGGTCTCAGGTTTGATTCCCGGTCAAGGGCACGTACATCAGTTGCAGGCTTGATCCCAGGTCTGGTCGGGGTGTGTGTGAGAAGCAACCAATCCATGTGTCTCTCTCGCATAGATGTTTCTCCCCCTCCCTCCCACTCTCTAAAAATCAACGGAAAAAATATCCTCGGGTGAGGATTAACAACAACAAAAAAATGAGTAAAATTTTTAATGTCTTTGTGAAATATACATTATGAATATGAAACCAAAAAAAGGTAGGTAAGTAGGGGCGGGACCACGGGAAAGGAAAGTAAAACCCAAAAACCCAACGAGGTGGAGTTACTGAGACACCCCAACTAGGTGGGGAAGGAAGGATGCACGGGAGAAGAATGAACTTTAAAATGTATGGATACTGCTTAGACTGGCAGCTTGCAGATAACCACTCAGGAACTAACAAGCATATACATAAAAAAATGCGCAACTGGCTTCCTCTCTCCCCTCCCCAATCACAGAGCACAATGGATACCTAGAATTCCTGTTGTGAGGGAGCACATCCCGAGCCCACATGGCTTATGGCCTTGTGCGACTCTACACAAGGACTATTGGACTTTAATTAGGTTGGATGCCCTCAATGAATTTTGCTCCCGCTAACTGTTTTTGTCTGCGACTTCATTCTTCTGTTTCGGCGAGACAACGAACGTGGACTCAGATATCCACATTTTGGTTTCATATACACAAAAATATACACAGCAAAATAAAATATTATAAAGTAAATACCATTATACAGCAAACAGGACTTTCTCCCAGAAGTCCTCACACCCCTCTTCCCAACCCCTCCTTCCTCCCTGCTTGAAACAACCACTCACCCGATTTCTATTTGTCTGAAATGTCTCACGGCCTGAAATGAAGATTTTATACATCAAGCATTTTCTTTCAGCTTTTAAAGAGAGATCATGGTGTCTTCTGGCTTGCCATTGTCTGTCTCTATTGTGAAGTTAGTCTTGTTGCTTTGGAGTGATTTTCTTCCTATTTACCCCGTATGGCATTCATTGGGCTTCTTGAAACTCTGGCCTGGTGTCTTTCATTAGTTTTGGAAAATTTTTATATTAGATTTTCAAATATTACTCTGTCCAATTCTTTCTCTTCTCCTGCTCTGGGTTTCAAGTACACAAGTTAGATATTAACATTATATCCCCTCTTATGCTGCTTATTTTTTATTTTTGTATTTTCCATCCTTTTACCTCTGTATTTAATTCTAGGCAATTTCTTCACATTTCAGCTGTGTCCTGTCTGCTATAAAAGTCCTTAAATTTATTAGTCAGTTTTAGAATTTACACTTGATTTTCTTTTATGGTTTTTAATTTTTTTATGAATTTCTCAATCTTAAACATGTTAGGTTTCCTAGAAGCAGAGCCTGGGCTTGGAATTCTTGTGAAACTGCTATTGTTAGGGGCAGAAATGGAATATTGGGGGCCAGCTACAATTATAAGAAATATGAAACAGAATCTTCTCCAGCTCTTGCATGACTCGGGGGAAAAGAAATATTAATCATGCTCTGTTAACTGTGATGGTTCTGTTCTCATTAGAGAGAGCACATTCTAACCTGGCTGAGAGTTGTTATGTCCTGGGACACAACCTCGAGGCTGAAGCAATCTAGTGCCAGGGGCACCCACTCTTTATAACCCCCAATCCCCATTGCCTGTAATCTGGTCCTGGAGTGCCCAGAGGCACCTGCTCTGTGCAACCCCCGTCTTCCCCCAAGCCTGCATGACTTATAACCTGTAATATTATACCATGCCTACTTTCCCATTCCTGTAATTTCTACTTTCCAACGTAATCTTTGTCCTTCTACCGAATATAAGCATCTGGCTTATGGAGAGATTTTTATGGATCTATCAAAAACTGTGCTCTCCTATACTGCCAGCATTATTGGAATAAACGCTCATATATGATTCAACCCTGTCTCTGCTTAATTGGCTCAAGTGGTGACAGGCAGGCAGGACCACTTGGTTGTCCGGTTACCCTATTATTGAAGAAAGCTCTTAGATGAAATTCTTACGGGCAGGAGGGAGAAATAGAATAGTGGAGACCCGCTATAGCTGTTAAGAAATATTAATCAATCATACTCTGTTAACCGTGATGGTTCAGCTCTGATTAAAGAAAGCGTATTTTAACCTGGATGGGAGTTGTACACCCCCAGGGATCTGGGAGTCAAGTTTGAATGTGGTCCGTTCCTATCCCAGAACAGCCTATTATCATGGAAGGATTAACAATCTAGTTGCAGAAAGGAAACAATGGGATGTGCCTGCCCTTTGCAAACCCTTAGCCCACATTGCCTGTAATCTGTATTATATCCATTTTCATTCCTTTTGCCTTATTCCTTTTGTATATTCATTTTTGTTCCCTTTGCCTACTTCCCCATGTAATTTTGGTCCTTCTACCCCATATAAGCAGCTGGCTTATGGTGGGGGAGAGAGATTTTCATGGATGACCTGCTACTCTCCCATGCTGCCGGCATTATTGGAATAAACGCTCCTGTATGATTCAACCTCATCTCTGCTTAATTGGCTCAATTAGTGACAGGCACCACAGACACACTGATTGTCTGGTTTCACATTTTGTAAGAGAAGGATGGGGTATGGGGAGAAGCTCAAGATGTTTATGTGGCTGAAGTTCTTACCCTGGTCCCATAGGATGAAGCTCTGGAGCACACAATTGTCCTCCTTCAGGCAAGGGTTGTGGGTGTGACTTAAATACTCCTGGATTAGTCAGTTACTGCCTTCCAGGGAGGAGGGGAGTGGGGGAGCTCATGCCTATCTCCTAGGGATTCCAGGAGAGATGACCCCATCAACTGAGAACAGTTCTCCTGGCAATGATAGGAGCAGTTAATACTTGGGGATGGGGATGGGGTTGGGGTGGAGCTGGAATGAGTAAATCCACCTAGTAAACAGAATCATGGTAGAGCACTACCAGTATATGAAGCATGTTCATGGTAAAGTGTGCAGCTGATTATATCTGGATCTGCTGAAGGTCTTTTTCTGTTGTTTATTATTTCTTTTGATTTCAATCAATAACTTGTCTCCTTGTATGCTAGTTATTATTGAGTGACAACATTGTATATAAAAAAATTCAAGATATATTTGAGGCCTCGGATTTTCATTTTTCTTCAGAGAGGATCTGATTGCCTCTGGCAAGCTCCTGGGAATCTTGAATCACCTTAATCCAGCCAGGGACTGAGGTGATTCAGAGCTTAGCTTCAATGCCACTGAAGCCCATTTTTTCCACTCTTACTCTGAAGTGTACCTTTTTTTTTAACTTTTTTTTTTTATAGATATATAAATTTCAGAGAAGAAGGGAGAGGGAAGAGAGATAGAAATATCAATGATGAGAGAGAACCACTGATTGGCTGCCTCCTGCAAGCCCCCTACTGGGGATTGAGCCCACAACCAGGGCATGTGCCCTTGACCAGAATCGAACCCAGGACCTTTAGGTCCACAGGCCAACACTCTATCCACTGAGCAAAACCAGCTAGGGCTGAAATATAGTTTAGAGTCCCTTGGTAGTCTTATTCTCCTAGCTCTGTGAATCTATCAAAAACTGTGCTTTACTCTGTCCGCCTCTCAGTTGTTTCTTTCAGATTTGGTTCACAATTCTGGAAGAAAAGTGTGGCATTCCACCTTCCCTCCTTCATTTAGATCCTGGCCCTGTAATTCTTCATTACCTGGTGTTATGAGCTTAGCGACCCCCTCCGCCCCCCTTCATATATTGAAGTCCTAACCCTTAGTATCTCAGAATGTGGCTTGCCTTGGAAGACAGGTACTTTAAAAAGTTAATTAAGTTAAAATAAGTCCATTGTGAGGGTTCTAATCAAATCTGACTGGTGTCTTTATAAGAGGTAATTTGGTATGCATGCTATTTTCTTGCATCTCTGTGCATAAATGAGATTGACATATATTTTCCTTTCTGTATATAGATAATGCATTTGGCATTGAAATTATACTAGCATTAAAAATCAGTTGGGCAGATGTCATTTCCTATTCTCTAAAAATGTATAGAATTGTCATTAAAACTAGAATGTTCTTTGTTGACATTGTCTTAAAGTATGAATTAAATTTATTTGTTATATGACTATATAGATTTTTTTATTACTGCAGGTGTCAGTTTTGGAAAATTGGAGAATCTTAAGATAGTATTTTATACAAGCTGCACATTAAAATCATTTGGGACCTTTAAATGATTTCAATTTAATCTTGGTATTAATTAGTAAAAAAAATTATTTTAATTTTTAAGAATATATCTTTAAATTGTTGTGGCTTTAATTTTATTTATTATGTATTATATATTTAATGCATGTTTTATTATATATAAATGAATATAATTACTGGTATATAATCAAAATTTTAATTAATGGAAGTCAAACATACTAAGATGTCACTTCTACTCTTTTCTCAGTCTCTTAGAAATCACCATTTTCATTAGGTTCACATTAATCTAGCCAGTGCTTTTTATTCAAATACAAGTGCATAATGCATGTTTATACACACATACATTCTTATTCCCCATGTCATACAAAAAGGGAACATATTTTAACAAAAGTCACTGTCTGTGCATTTACTCTAAGGTTGCAACTATTCATGGGCCAAGTTATGAGAGCATGAACCCTTAATGTACAACTTTAGAAGAATTGAGATTTTAAAACAGAACCTATAACTGGAATATACATACCTGTTTGATCAGGACAGTCACAGTTTACACTTGTGTTCCTGGTATAATTATCAATGGGAAGTCCCTCATATAACAATAATCGTGGAAATGCTTAAAGACCTCTAAAAGTCAAAAGAATTCAATCTTTAAGCCCTGTGACTGATTTTGGAAAAAAGTGGTATTATGTAAATTGTCTGTGCCTACCAAGAATTAATTGCTACATTTTGTTTATATTTCATATACATTATTGTAAGAATTGCTGCTTTAGGGATGGATACTCAATATGAAGACATAGCAGGGAGCAAGGTTTGAGAACACTGGAAGGTTCTACATTAAATACAAAGATATTTCTTCTATCATCTGCCACCATGTCTAAAATAAAATATCTCTGTAGTCCAAACTCATGTGAGTTCTAATTTCTCCTTTAGTTCTCTATTAAACTGGACTAGCACCGCACAAACTGCTAATGACATACCTGACCAGAAGGGAGATAACATTGGCATTTGGAAGTAAAGCCCCCAGGACAGGAGCAAGATGGAAGGAGGGGTTCCTGGTGCTCAACAAGAGGCTGAAAAGGCAGGCTCTGCTTAACGCGACCATGGAAAATCTTAGTATCTTAAGCAACACCTGGCATTTGCACCTTTGTTTTCCTTAAGAGATAATTCTATCTTAGAAGTCATAAAAGCTTGAAAAAAATCAAATCTGTGTGGCCTGGCCAGTGTGGCTCAGTGGGTGAGCACTGACCTATGAACCAGGGGGTCACAATTCGATTCCCTGTCAGGGCCCATGCCCAAGATGAGGGCATCCATTGATGATTCGCTCTCATCATTGATGTTTCTCTCTCACGCGCTCCTCTCTCTCTCCCTCTCCCCTCCTCTCTGAAATCAATAAAAACATTTTTGTTAAAAAGAATCTCATAGTCTGCATTTAAAAAAATAAAATGAAATAAACACACATCTGTGTTAACTTTCTGATGCTGTGGCTTTTGGCCAAACACACACACTGATTAAACTAGGTTCAGGGGTGAGGTGAACATAAATGGCCTCAATCCACACGGCATCATGCCCTTTCAGCGTCTTTCCACACAGATGAGGTAGGGCTGGGGCTGCAAGGTCATGCCTAACCTGGGCTTCAGATCTGGAACCAGTTCATGGGGAAAATGCAAGTGAAACCGCTGAAGCAATGCTGTAAAAAACAGGAACATTTCCATCCGAGCCAGCTGTTCTCCAAGACAATGTCTTCTTCCTAAACAGAAAAAAACAGGCATTGTCATCTTTTTAAAATCCACAATATTTACCGAAATATATGTCCAATACATTACAAAATAGATGTCTAAATTCTGGAAATCTGGAATTTAAAAAAAGTTCTAAAAGGTTATTCTTATTAAAGAATTTCCTTAAATTTCAAAGAATAGAAGTTGGATTTTCATCTCCCAGAACCCATTTCTTTACCTTCCTAGACTTTGTAAACTTATTAGTCTCTCCCCCACTTCCCTTGCACGTTGCAACAGAGCCTGAGGTATGCTGTGAAAGATCTAATTTGAAGTGTGACATTTTGTTCTATAGATTCAAGAGAAGGTCATTTCATTTCAGATGACTCAGTGTGTACCCTTCCCCAATTAAAGGAAGAGTTTCCAGTCCATCTCCCAAGGGTCTTGTGATCTGTGCACTTTTTCACTGCAGAAGCAGTATTTTTAGAAAAGAGATATAATAAACTAGGAGCCAAGAGAGCTCGATTCTTGTTTCACTTCAAATTATGAGTCATTCCCCTCCCTGGATCTGTTCCTCAAGCTACTTTTTACTGACCTTCTAGCTCTTGGAGTTTTGATTACAAGCCAAAAATCCACAGACAAAAATGTTTCAGAAGTCAGAGCTCTCATCAGTTTCTCTCTAGATACTCAATTAACGCTTGTTTATTTTTGAGTAGATATGGGTGTTAATGACCTCTAATTAAACTATTCTCTCCTGTAAGAATCAATGCTATGTTTTCAGAGTTGAAATACATAATTCTGCAACAGAGAACTTCAGATTAAATGTTACACTAACGCAATAGCCGGTGTTCTCAGTGGTTAGAACGTCAACCCTCACACTGAAGGGTCATGGGTTCGAAATTTGCGTGTATCTGGATTGGAGGTTCCTTTACTGCCCTAGTCAGGGTGTGTGTGGAAGGCAAACAACTGATGTGTTTTTCC
Source organism: Corynorhinus townsendii (assembly GCA_026230045.1). NCBI lineage: Eukaryota > Metazoa > Chordata > Mammalia > Chiroptera > Vespertilionidae > Corynorhinus > Corynorhinus townsendii. Next base: position 33,628,171 of record JAPDVU010000008.1, on the reverse strand, counting down.
TCACAGCGGTATCAATGTCTCTCTCTCTCCCCCTCCCTCCCTTCCACTCTCTAAAAAATCAATGGGGAAAAATATATCCTCGGGTGAGAACTAACAACAACAGCAAAAATGTTACTCAATGAACCACCATTATACTTTGTCCTGAAGTTATGCTGCTGTGAAAGTTCACTTACCTAGGGAAAATGGAACCAAAGCTTCCTTCTTGGAAAAATATCCACTGCTGTCCAGAAATCGCTCCGGATAGAATATTTCTGGGTCTTTCCAGTACTTTTCATCAAAGTGTACAGAATAAAGATTTGTGATTACTGTTGTGCCCTTAGGAATAGAATAACCTCGTACAACTGCATCTTCAGAGGTTGCATGGAAAATCCCTAATGGCACTATATTACAGAATCGTAAAACTTCATGCAAAACTGCCTCAGTATAAGGCATTTTGCATTTGTTGTCCCAAGAAGGCTTCCCATTGGGTCCCATAATTAAATCAATCTCTTTCTGTACTTGTCCTGTTAGAGAAGAAAGTGTTCGAGTTATTATGCAATCCTGAAAAAGTGTATCTAAAGTAATTTCCCTTTGTGGTAAACAAGGGATAACCTGTAGTAATAAGTAGGGCATGGGTCCACCCAGATGCAGATTTTTCATGATCTGGGAGTTTACTTAAATATATACCATATATCTTCTACTACCAGTAATCAATGCTCTGGGAAACTTTGTTGAGAATAACACAGTAAGAGTAATGAAAATCAAACAAACCTAGAATTGGAATAACATCTCACTCTCAGCAAGAAAAATAGTAAAGCATAGAACTTGAATCAAAACAACCAGGGTTCAGGTCCCAGTTCTGCCACTTCCAGTGAATGAGCCTGAGCACGTCAGTTACTCAGCCTCCCTCATTTATAAAATAGGCATAATATAACCTGTCTCTACGGTGTTTACATGAATTGAGATAATAGATTTGAATACTTGCCTGGCTGGTGTGACTCAGGGGTTGACCGTGGACCTATAAACCAGGTTGTGTGCAGTTCGATTCCCAGTCAGGGCACATGCCCGGGTTGTGGGTTTGATCCCAAGTGGGAGTCATGCAGGAGGCAGTGGATTAATGATTCTCTCTCATCATTGATGTTTCTATCTCTCTTCCTCTCCCTTTCTCTCTGAGGTCAATAAAAATCTAATTTTTAAAAAAGGAAATTTTTATAAGTATTAAATATTTTTCGTCTTCGTCAACACTGCAGGAGTTCCAAAATAAACTGCTTTGGACATGGCCAAAGACTCTAAAACATGTGTGAGCCCTAAATGTAAGTTCAGACCTTGAGATTGAGAGAGTCCTTACCTTGAATGTTAGGATAAAGTGCCATGAAAAGAATTGCCCATCGTAGCACATTGGTTGTAGTTTCAGTTCCAGCAATGATGAGTTCACCCACAGAGAAAATTAGGTTTTCTTTGGAGAAAGTAGATGATGGGTCATTTTTACCCTGATCCATCTCATCTAAATAAGCGTCAACAAAATGCTGAGGTAACTGAGGCTTTCTGTTGAGAGAAGCTTTTTTGATAAGCCTGGAGAGAAAATCATAGACCACAGCAGCATTTCTGAACAGCTGTTGATGTTTTCCAAAAGGTAAGAGGCCAATCCATGGGAAGGCATTATACAGGAAGACTGAGGCACTGGCAGCTAGCTCCACATTCTCACTAAATAGCTCAATCATGTGCTGGAAATCAGTGTCTTCGTAAGTGAATCGTTCTCCAAAAATGATCAGATTGGTTATATTTGAAACAGCATTTGTTATTAACTGTTTGAAGTCAAAAGGTCTGCCTTTGTATGTTTCAACAGCATCAATGAAAAATTTGGTTTCTTCTAAAATTTTAGATTCAAAAGACTTTTGGCCATATCCAAAATAGCGAAAGCTGTTTACAGCTAACCTTCTGTGATCAATCCATCCTCGGCCATATTTGGAATTGAGTAAACCTGAAAAAAAAAAAAAAGGTAAAAAAATGTTACAATTTCTACAATCCCTGTCCCTAACTGCTAAAAAGGCTATGGAGAAAAGAAAAAAAAAGAAAGAAAAAAGATGGTTAGTTATTCCTCTCCAAATAATCTTTCTATAAAACTAAAATTAGACCCAGTGGATAAGAGCTGTTTCCTGCTACTCATTAGCCACAGAATATCAATATAATAAGAGGTTAAATGCAAATTGACCCTCACGCCCTCACAAGATGGCCGCCCCCACGTTGTCACAAGATGGCTGGCAGGGGAGGGCAGTTGTGGGGAACCAGGCCTGCAGGGGAGGGCAGTTGGGGGCAACCAGCCTGCAGGGGAGCAGTTAGGCATCAATCAGGCCAGCAGGGGAACAGCTGGGGGTGATCAGGCTGGCAGGCAGAGTGGTTAGGGTTAACGTGTACTTAACATTTCATTCATAATTTGTATATAGGTATACCTATGATAAAAAATGTCATGTTCTCTTGTCTACATGAGGTACCTATGTAATCTACATTCCATTAACTTTTGTGCAACAATTTTTAATTTGGAGCTTATGAAAAAGTTAGTCATCCATAATGGGGTCTTTAGTGCTGTGCAGTGATCTTATATTTCTGCATTTCATTTTCTTTCCATACTCCCAGATGACTATTCATTCAACAAATACTCATTCAACATGTATTCATGAAGCGCGTGCTAAGCTCCAGGCAGTGTTCTAAATGTCACAGATATATCAGTGAACAAAAAAGGCAACAGATCCCTACTCTCACAGATCTTACATACTCGTGAGGATAGGCAAATGAACACATAAAGTATACAGCAAGGAAGCAGGTAGTGTGGCCAGGGAAAGCCTCACGGAGAAGGTGACACAAGTAAAGACATGGAGATGACACGGTAAGTCAAGCAGATATCTGGAGAGAGATCACTACTGGCAGAGGGGACAGCTGATCGAATGGAAGGCACTGGGATGAGAGTAAACCGTGGGTAAAGGCATACATGTTCAAGAAGGCACAGAGGAGCCTTGTTATAACTCTGCACTGGCAACTTGTATGCTTGGGCAATGTGTTCCCCAACAGGGGGCTAATGGTGGCTCTGACAGATTTCAGACACAGAGCAGGGAAGGAGAGGGGAAGAGTGAGAGGAGGGGGGGAGGGGGGAGAGAGAGAGAGTGAGAGTGAGAGAGAGAGAGGATGAATGAGAATGAGAAATATTGATTTGTTGTTCCATTTGTTTATGCATTCATTAGTTGCTTCTTGTATGTGCCCTTACCAGGGATTGAATTTTCGCTTATCAGGACAATGTTCTCTAACCAACTGAGCTACCTGCCTAATTTATTATTTAGACAATTATTCTAAATTTGTTTTATTTATATTATTTGTTTTATTTATATTATTGCTTTAAGTATCATTATACTCTGGCCTAAGAATTTGGCCTTTAAAAAACTAGTGCTTTCTTTGCATTAGTTGATTTGCCTTGTGATATAATATGTGGTTAATTTTTCTTTTTAATCAGTGTCTTTTTAATCTATCTAAGCAAGTTATTCTAAAGTTTACTTTAAAATTAAATGTGAAGCTCTCATTAAATTGGAGAATTCTAGACACCATTACTGTTAAAACTCTTACACTATTACTAGAGGCCCAGTGCACAAAATTCGTGCATGGGTAGGGTCCATAAGGCCTGGCCCGCAATCAGAGCTAATCAGGGCCTTCTGGCTGCTGGCCAGGGCCTTCCTTCCCCCAGCTGGTTGCTGGGTGGGGCCTTCTTTCATTCCATGTCACCCCCTGGTGGTCAGCGCACATCATAGCAAGTGGTTGAACTCCCGGTGGGTTGAATTCTCGAGGGAACGATTTGCATATTAGCCTTTTATTATATAGGATGTATCAAAACCATTGCATCTGACTTCAGCATTCTATTTTAGACTTTCTGTTGCTGCTTTCTTCTCAACAGGTCTGTTAGCATTTAGGCCTTTTCCCTTGTTAAATACGGACTCTTTCAACACTGATAACACTAAACCATATAAAATCCTAGTCCTTTACACAAATACCACAATTCTTTTTTTATATAGCATACTGATTAGTAGCTAAGAAAGGCTGCTTCAGGTTCTATAATCTTATAAGCAAAATGATAGTAAAAATGTCACCATGTACCCAAGACTGGCTTCAAAAGGCACCAGTGTGCATGCACGTATGTGTATTCCTAATTTGTTTCACAAAATTTGCATAGATTAAGTGCTAATTCTTTAAAACATTATGTATAATATTTACTAAAACTGGATTACAACAGTAGAATTAGTATGTACCAGTCTAAAATACAGGGGTAGGCAAAAGTAGGTTTAGAGTTGTTCCTATGGAAAATAACACAATAATAAATAATCATAAGAGGATCAACTGTGGTTCACATATTCACAAATGTAAACCAAGTTCTGCCCACCCCTGTATGATTGAAATGGAGCCTGAAAGTCCTAAATACTTGGTCTGTAAGCCTAAATTGATTAATTAATACCTCCTATTAATCAGTACAATAGAATGCAAACTCTACATGATAAATTTACATAAAATAATAAATATGATTTGCAATAGTTTAGTAAATCACTAAAGTAAAAATAAACATACCTCCCATTTTTGTCATCTTCATGAATAAAGGAAGGCATGGTCTATCTGCAAAAATTTCGCTTTGATGAACAAGGCATTCCTTCACTACATCATAGCCATTTAGAACCACAGTGGATATACCTCCAAGATCTAAACTGAAGATCTTTGAGGAAGAAAAAAAAACAATTAAATGGAAAAATGTATGGAGAAAGATAACTATGGAAATTAACAGTACTAAGCAGCTCTCCCAGATTTGTCATTTCCCTGAAAATATAGGCACTTATTTCCTACTCAACTGATAATGTGTAGAGTGCCTTCTCTCTACAAGGCATATCGAACACTATGATTTCATTATGTATTCGATGCCTGAAGACATAATCTTTCAAATGTTTTAATGAAAAGAGTACCAGACTCAGAAGGCCTGGATTCTAGCTTAAGCTTTGCCATTAAAAAAATATAAAACCCTGTGCAGAACCCTTAACCTTCTGGGGCGTCAGGGGTGCCATTGAAACTATGGTACTTGAGTCAGATGCTCTTTTAAGATTCATTCCAACTCAAAACATTCAATGATATCTAGGAATTTCCTTTTACTTCCAAGATTTATGGAGAAGCATCACCATCTACATATCATTTATTACTCCAGATTTAGGAAAAGGGACTGTCAAAGGCATAAGAGACAACTTTGAAGTATAAAATTTAAATGAGTAAATCTGAAGATCTGATTGGCTTTTTGGATGATTCAAGATTGGACAGTATTCCATCTAATAAGGAGAAAGGTGCTCCAAAGAGCTGTAGAAAAGGAAAAAATTTAAAGGCAGAAAGGAAGTGTGAAAAGGAAATTAGCAAGGAATGCACTGTTTCAGGCAAGGTCACTCTCCTAAGGGGAACAATGATGTCTGTCCAGCACATTCCCTGACTAGTGCTGACCAGGTAATTTCAGGTTGACTTGTCAGAGGTTACATTCCTGGGGAGGTTGAAACTGCAGTTAACTTAAGTCCTGGTTTGCTGACATGGGGTTTAGCACAAGTGACTCCATGCTGTCTCCTTTCACAGCATTCACCACACAGGCACAGGTGACCATCCCTCAGCTAAGGGGAAGGCAAGACAGAATATCCATACTACGCCTTGCTGGAGCTTCTCTTCTGCTTCACCTCAGGTTCACTTACAATGTCACACCTCTTATACCCAGGCCCATAAGGGACTAGTCCAATGAGAGAACAGTGCTACCTAATCAGTGGGATGCAAACATCCTCCAGGAGTTGGCTGAGAGCTTTTTACCGTCAAAATATTGAGTCAAACAGGCAGAGCTGAGTTAGCCATGGTTCACACTACTTTGGAAAAACAAACAAACAAAAAGACCAAGAGTCTTGGCAGAGAATAGAAATTCAGCAGACATAGTTACAGCAGCAATACTGATGGAAACCTCCCAACAGTAACAGAATCAACCAGCTGAACAATGGAGTCTTTGGCTCAAGAATAGGCCCAGCTGAGCAGTGGAGTTTTGGGCACAAGAATTAACCAGATGAGCAATGGAGTCTTTGGCACAAGAATAGGCCCTGCCAGCTGAGCAGTAGGTACGACTGGAACCTGGGGAAGGAGCATGGGCTGCCTGCCACAAGCAGTGGTATTAGTCAAAAGTGGCAGTGTAAGGGTTTCAGCTGAGCAAAGGTGGGACTTCTCCAGTTCCCGAAGCAGTAATGAAAAGGAAGGACCTACCCAGAAGGGTAATTTTCGCAGATACAAAGGAGAAACTCCTCTTTCTGTGTCTCTTCTACTCTCTATACTCTACTACACTTCTGACTGCATATAAGGATGAAACTTCAGCTCCTGGGTGCTGCCACCATCACCCCAATGTCCCGTTGGCTTGGTGCTGTGCAGCCCTTCCCTTTGGATATCCCATCCCCCATCCTTAAATAAATTCAATTTTTCTTTATCCAACGTCTGAGATGGCTATTTAACCTGCCTGTGTGCACCACCATGCTAACCTACCATGTTCACCTTTCAATTACTATATAAATAAATTAATAAGTTGTCAATTCTGCTTGCCTTAAAGTAATTCTTTTATTGTCCCACGTGTATTACCTGAACATAATCTGTAAAAACCACTTGTTTACCACTTTACTGGCTAGGGAATCCTTTTCGAAATTGAAATAAGATTAAAGTAACGGCAGAAACTTATATATTAAGAGTGAATCTCCAAGGAACTGGCAATTCTTGATGTAGTACATTTCTATTTAAGATTGCCTTTAAAATAAATGTATAAAACCTGAGGACTGGTTGTTTTCCTTTCAAAAGTCATAAAGGAGAACTGAACTCACAGATTTCATAAAAGTAGGCGCCACTTGAAGTGACTGTCAGTTCTCATAAGCAATTTCCAAGTCCTTTTTTTTCTGCTAGCACACATCTCCAAATTATAAAGATAGTTCAAAGAAGATTCCATTTACAAATAAGCCCTATAAACAACTTGCTACAATCTCCCAGAAGTATAGGAGATAAAGGTCTCCTTTCACTTCCAAAAATTTTTTGTATAGTATATTATAACTGTATAGTGTATTAACAACTTACACTAACTTTGAGACATTGTCAGAACTGGGAAACACCTCTAAGATAATGGGAGATCTCTAGGGGTATTTCACCACTAAGATAAAGACCAAGTGCTGCTGTAGTTAAAAGGTAATGTTAGGTAGCATTCAAGTCCAAGGGAGAGTCAGGCAAACAGTGTCTACTCTTCAATGCACACATCTTTTCATTTTTGTTCCTTTCTCTTTTTCCTCTATTTCTCTTGCCTATTAAACGAGCTTGATTTTACCACCTCCAGTAAAAAGCCCTCTTTGTAAAGAACCACAGCTGTACCAGCAATAAAACCATTTACTTGTGCCAAATTCTTAAATCCATTGAACCAAATCTACCCACCCCAAGGTAAGTTTTCCGGCATGTTTCTAATTTAATTTGTAATTTATTATGAGGCTAGGATGACTCCCTTCCAGAAAAGAATGTTCAGTGTAAATATAGCATTCCTTTCAGTTCAAATCTTTATATATAAGAAACATATTCCTATTCTGAAAGACACCATTTCAAAAAATTGGTTTTAAAATACATTTGAGTCCTGGCTGGTGTGGCTTGGTTGGGAGTCATCCTGTGCACCAAAAGGTTGTGGGTTCAATTCCTGGACAGGATCCCCATGAGGCAGCCAACGGATGTTTTGCTCTCAGATCGATGTTTCTCTTTCTCTCCCTCTCCCTTCCTCTCTCTCTAGAAAACCAATTTTTAAATCTTTAAAAAAAATGAAATAAAATGTGTTTGAATTCGTAGGCCTAATACATTGTTCTGCAATTAATAACCAAGAACATTTGAGTAGCACTTAACTGCTCTCAGTTATTATTCTCATTATACACATGAGGAAAAATTAAGATTCAAAGAAGGTAAAATTTTATCTGGTTTCCTACTCTCATATCTAATGATTTCTCTAGAATATTATGATGTTCTGTACCAACACAGCAGAGATCAAATGTATTAATGGAAATACACTCAATTCCTGGAGAACTCGAGGGTATAAAATAAAATCTAAGAATTGTGTGTGTGCTTTCCTCAGGCCAGCTTCCTTTTAGCGATGTAAACCATTAGTGAGCTTCAGAAACCTCGAATAATTCTTGTAAAACCTGGTTCAAATAAGGATTGAAGCCTCAACCTGAAACAGTTGCCAAACAGCCCTGCTTACTGTTCCCTCAAAGCCCTCGCCACAGCTGGTGGTCGACAATTAGACTGATTTTTCCCCCTCTTATTACTGAAACTCCCTGAAGTGTGCCTCCCTCTCCTCTTCACCCCTAGCACCTGGCAACAGTCTGGTTTGTTGTTGCCCATAAATGAATGGACTCAAAACAAAACAGGTGAGCTGGGTCAGTGCCAGTGCTCTGAAACGTCTGCCTCCTTCCGAGGTCAGGTGGGGACACTTCCAAACACAGGCTTGTGTCCTGGCCCTTTCCCCTGAAGGTGAGCAGCGGGGTGGCTGTCTGCAAGTCACTGGGCATTTCTGGGAGCAGTTTCCTCCTCTGTAAAAGGGAGGCACAGAGGGCTCCCCGCTGGGCCCTTGTGAGTTGAAAGGAGTCCATAGTGGAAGGAGGCCCACAGCAGGTGCAGTCTCGGGGTTTGTTGGGAGGATGCTCCTGGCCTGTCAGCCTGACAATGACCACTCCGCGCTGTAGAGCTCCGCACGGATTTTTAGTCATTCACTCATTCACAATCATTTACCAGAGCCCACCTCTTCGCTGTGGCCTTCCCGAGTACTTGCTAATCCTCACAGCAAACGCCTAAACAGCCTTCCTTAAATGCAAACATCCAAGAATCTATTACCTACTAACTCGGTCCCAGAATTCACACGCCTACTCTCCCAAGAAGCGTGGGCTGGAACCTGGAACCGAACTCATTCTTAGGAGGATGGAGCCTGTAGGCCCACTGCGCAGGCGCAGGAGCCCAACCTGGTGGCTAAGGGGACCCCAAGAGCCCGCGGGGCGTGGGACGGGTCTGGGTCAGGCCTAGGAGGAGCGCCTCAGGTGGGGGCGCGGCATCGAGGACTTTCCCGACCCAGGAAGTAGGTTTCCCACAAAGCCGGAAATACACGGACAGGGGTCCAGGACAAGAGCGGCCGTCAGCCCACCCGGGAGGAAGGCATTTCTAACACCCCGACGGGCTGTACCTCGCCGTACACCTGGCTCTGCTTCCTCATGTAGACATGGGGGAGCTCGGCGGAGGCTGCCAGCGAGTAGATGTTGCCGATAAAGGGCAGCCCCGTCGGACCCGGGGGGAAGCCCGCGGGCCGCCTCTGCTTCAGCAGCTGGCGGACCCCCAGGGCGATGAGCAGCAGGAAGAGCGCGAAGCCCAGCGCCCCCGCGCACGCCTCGGCTCCGCGGGGCTCCCACATGGCCAGGATGTGGGGCCTGCGAACTCCCGCCCTGGGGTGGGCTCGCCCCTGCTGCGCCGCACCCCATTGGCCCGACACTCTGAGGTCCCGCCCCGGGTTCAGGGCCAATGGCTGGCTGAGTGTAGGCCCTGGGCCCTGGGCCCTGGGTCAGTTACCTCTGTACTCCCAGGCTCAGAGCTGGCTGCGGGGAGGTGGATGCGCCCTTTTGGCCCTGGGCGGACAACTTTAGGCGGGGCACGGAGCCTGGAGGCCTTTTCAGGGGGCTGACATCTCCCTCACTGGGCTAGGCACCTTGCGGCCAGCCCAGAGTGTCTTTTTAGGAACCTGGTCTGCGCATTTCAAACTAGGAAAACTGGAGAGCTTATCAACACTGACTCGGACAATCTTCAAAATCTCAATTAGAGAATTGCTCTGTCAATATAAAAAATAATCTTACTACTCATCTGTTCTTTCCTCATGTTTCGAGACATTTCTGTGTGTGATCCCTTGAAAACTGTGATCACGCAATATTTAGGTAATCTGAGTTAATTACATCTTTTCTCCCTTTCTGGTCTTCCGAGACTGGTTACTCCTTGCCATGAAACCTAACATGTTCACAGGTCCCAGGTTATTAGGACATGGGCATATGTGGGGTGAAGGGGGACATTATTCTCCCTACTACGGGAGGGAAACCTGAGGAAAATCTTCCAAAGAGTGAATACCAAGAGCAATGTCTCCCACATATAAACAAGCCCTTTCCTCTGAGAGTGTGTCCAGACTCTCACTTGTCAACGTGAGAAATGCCCAAATCTGTAAGAATTTATGAGTTTATTTGAGCCAAACCAATGACAATTGCTGGGTAGCACAATCACAACACATTGAGAAAATGCTCCAGAGAAAGGCAGTTCTGCACCTTATTTTATTCATTAAAATCAAAGGAGAGGACGTAAAGGAGTTACATGAAATCCACTGGTAGTAGATTAGGTTGGCTGGAGAAAGCAAAGGGGGAAATCTCTGAGAATGGATAAACAGTAAAATGGATAGACACTCCTTTTACATTGGTGGATATAGGATAGTTAACAATTTTTACAGCACATTGAGATGGTAATTGAGGAACAGGATAACAATGAGGGGTTTTGTGGTCTCTGCTCTGGTGGGAAATTGTGCTCTGAAAGGTCTGGAAAAAGGGGATCACTCTGATATTCCAAAGGCATGTTATAGATGCAAAAAGATAATAGACAGGCTCAGTTAAGGAAAAGCTTGATCTTTATTTTTATTTATCTTTTGGTTAATCCTCACCCATTGATCTTTTAAGAGAGAGTGGAAGAGAGAGGGAAGGACAGAGAGAAACATCGATGTGAGAGAAACACACCAACTGGTTGCCTCCTCCATGTGCCCTGACCAGGGCCCAGGCCAGGGAGAAGCCTGCAACCAAGTTACGTGCCCTTGACCGGAATCAAACCCAAACCCTTAGGTCCACAGGCCAAAGCTCTATCCACTGAACCACACCGGCTAGGGCAGAGCTTGACTTTGTCAAGAAAGATACTGGCCTAGGACGTGATTACCTGCCATGACTTGCTTTTAGTTACGAAGTTTTTATTTCAGACTGTCCTACGTAGCTGGTCTCTGAGATCGTGTGACTCGCCATGCAGGCCTTCCCTGAGCTTGTCAGGTTCAGTATGTGGCCCCCACTTTTTTTGTCCATATACTTTGTGTATCTCTGATGCAAATACACTGGTAATGAGGACAACCATTTAGTTAACCTTAGTATTCTCACTGTCTAAAGTCTGGTTCTTGCTCTCTGGCATATGGACATCCCCAAAGTCTGAAGGTGAGTTTCACAGGATCCCCAGTACAGGATATGAACCCTTTGAAACAGGGTATGTTTCACAGGATTTTTAGCCATGAAATATCTGCCTATTGCTTACTACAAATGCCTGGTATTTTATCTTTAGAGATAACTTAAATTTCTTATTAATCAAGAATCTTCTAGTGAAATGGATAAATTGTAAGAGATTATTGCTAAACCTAGTCCTCAGTGACATAACAAAGGCCAGTGGAGATGACCAAGGATGGATATTGGGACTTCGGGTGTGGCACAATGCCACTGAGGCACCAGGAACAGAGCAATGGTACCCATGGGAAGCCCGAGGTCAGCCCTTCCTACCTTCCCCAATGTCATCAGTCTGGCCACACTGTTACGCAGTATTGGTATTCTGTTCAAGAATGGCCCCCTTGCATCATTTATATTAAAAAAAAAAAAAAGAATTCCCTTTCAAAAATATCCTGCCATTCATTTAAATTAAGGAGCATTCCTTCTTTGGCATCCCCCCTGGCTATATACTAGCTGAGTAGAGCCTGAATCCTGACAGCTGCCTAATTGCATTAATGGGAGTCCTGCTCCCCTCCCCTACCGCCCCTCTGGGAATGATGGAGTCAGGTCCTCAGAAATCACTAAAAGTTTCTCAGAACATGGCTCCTTCCCTGTCATCATTTATTATGGTCTCTCAGTGCTCAGCAAAGAGAAATAGCTTACTGCATTTACTCCTAGTGTGATAGCAAACGATAATGTCTGTCAATGGAGTTTATCACGATAGGGATGTTTGGTGGAACAGGAAGTGAAGGATCTCACTGTTTCTTGGCAGGAACCGTCTTCAATATGCAGGATGGAATGGGTGCCTGGAGAAATGTGTAAACCCTATACATGCCTCTCACATTTCTGCGTGCAGATAGTAATGATTTCAACAGAGGCCAGCGCTGCTGGGCAGGATTAAAAGCTTCCTTTTTGGCCTTGGGGAACTATCCTTCCAGGGTTCATTCTGAGGGCCAGGGTCAAGTGAGTGTGTCTCCAGGGCTCCCTGCCAGTTCATAGATGGCTTTGAACTGAAACCCTGGCCTGAGCCCTGGGAGCTGGCCAGACAGTCCTTCCCCAGGGCAGTGATGCAATCAGCACAAATGTGCCTCCTTCTCACATTCCATTATGGGCACTCACAGTTGTGTTTCACTGGAATGAAGAGGAAGTGAGAGCCAGAGGAAGTGCCCAGTCAAGCCATTTTGGAGCCTGGGGCAACAGAAAAAAAAAAAAAAAAAGCAACAATACTGGTCTTGGCTTATCAAAAATTCGATATCTTGTTCATGATGGATTTTTGCATTAATTTTATATTAAAGTGTTACATTAGAGTATTATCTTCATTACTGAGCTTTTTGGTGCCCCATTAAATTTTACTCCTGAGGTGAATGCCTCACCTACCTCACCTTAGTCCCATCCCTGGAAGGCAGGGCACCGAAACGATGATTTGGATGACAGTGGTTTGTAGGAAGTAGACTGCACACTTTGACTTCCCCGACTCTCTTAAGAGCCAGGCACTGAGGTAGGGCTATATCATATATAGCTCATTTTGTTCCACAACTTTGAAAATACTTTCTTTCCTTCGGGAGAGACATTTGTAGGTATCTGGTAGCACAGAGTATTTATTTCTCTGGGGTTTTGAAGACCAGCATTTTGAGTGTGAGGTAGGAAGTGCATAATTTTCTAGGCCTGCAGGACATGGAGGGCCAGTAAGACTTCCTATTTTCTGCCTATCCCCAAATTATCCCACTCCAGACCTACTCCAGCCTCCTTCACTGGGCAGCCTTATGCAAATGCTCTGGACCATAATGGCCTCCACACTTGAGTTGCTCTAGCCCTTAGGCTCCTTATCACTCAGATCAGCTTTTTCCTTTCAGTACCTCCTGTTTTTCATTAATGATTTTATAAGAATGACTGGATTTCTGGAGGGTAGGATCCCTGTCTTACTCTTCTCCTGAATTCTAATACCCTAATTCATTGTTAGTCACACCACAGTCCCTTACTCCATGCTGGATGATTGGCAGGATGTACCTGGGAATTCTCCCTACAGGGCCCTCAGGGGAGAGTATTTTGTGCCAATTTGCAGGCTCCTGCAGAAGATGTGTTTTGCCTCTAGGTTTATTCATCAGGCAATCACACTGGAAAGCATTTGTCTATAACAAGGCATTGTGCCATCTGCAGAAAATGTATACTGAGAGAAGCATGAGCCCAGACACAAATACGAGTCTGTTTCAAACAAGCAGGAATGAGCCCTATTACTACCTGGTGAAGGGCATAGTGCTCCTTTCTGCTTTTCCTGTCTCTTCTGAGAATCACTCACTCTTCCATATCAGGTGGGATGTGAAGGAATTTTCCTGATTATGCCTCACACTTCAATGACATATCCTTGTACCTCTTGGCTACAATTCTGGAAGGCATAGAGTGAACTGGTATTACAGAAAATTAATGTAGGGTTAACATGGCACGAAGTTTATAGTAATTTTCGAGGATTTTAGAATTGAAAGGAACATTAGGGAGCATTCAGTCCAAATCAAGCTCCACTTTACAAATGTGGAAGCTGAGGACCTGAGTGGACAAATGACACTCAAGGTCACACACTGAGTTAGTGGCAGGAACAAGAACACAATGTGCCCATTGCTGGGCCTTTGTTCCTTCCGCTTCCTCAGGCTGCCTCAGCTGAGTGGGTTAAACCCAAGATTTGATAATATGAGGCACTCCAATGCAAAGTCAGTTCACAGATGTTTGAGTTCCAATTTGAGTAAAATGGATTGATTTGTTTAAGCAGATTTATCAACACGGAATAAATTGAGTTGAGAAATTTTCTGCTAGTGTGTAGTGTTTGTCTCTCTTAGATGTAGGAAAATGTAGTACTCACTCTGAAATCAGTGAGTAAATACGCAATCTTCTGCCACAAAATAGGAAGTTTCTCACACATTGGTGTCTTTGGGAAACTTATGTACTGTCATGGTATCTTTTATTATAATCAGTATGGTCCTGAAAGACCTGACTTTTGAGCACAACCATTGTCTCAGAGAACCAGGTATCTTAGCAAATATGGCAGAAAATAGAGAAGTCTGTTAACTAAGTATTTTAGTAAAAAGCCTATGGTAGAATTGCATAAATGTTGATTTTCAGATTTAGACATATTCGGAATATTATTACTGAATTTAAGCTTAACAGTTCGTAGAACGTAAGTATCTTATTTTTGGTATCAAGGTTTAGTTTAAGGACATCATATTTATATGTTGATATCTATATAAAACACAATTTTACAATTAGTCAAATTTTGTATAGTTTTATAGTCAAACTTTCAAAATGTCCTTACATTTTTTTGGGCTAAAGCTATATAAATAGTGTTGTAATAAACATCTTTCTTCACTCAGATTTTTCTGTTTGAGGTCATTTCCTTGGTGTATATTTCCAAATGTAGAATTGATAAATTTATTAGTGAGGTTTTTGCAGAGAAACAAACCAATAGGATATAGCTATAGATGAGATAGATAGATAGAGATAGAGATATAATACATAAGAGCAGTTTATTATAGCAGTTGACTCATGTGATTATGGAGGCTCATGATCCACCAAGTGGAGAACTAAGTAAGCTGGTGATGTAATGTAGTGTGAATCTGAAGTCCTGAAAAACAGGAGAGTTGTAAATATGAGTCCAAAGGCCCAAGAACTAGGAGGGCAGGAGAAGATGGTGCAGCGACAGCAATTGGAGTCACTACTGATTAAGCTTAGCATAATCCACTATCATCCTCCAAGGTCCATCTGTCTTCACAGTCCATGTAGGACAGTTGAATAGGGAATGTGTGGGAATCATCCTGCATCATTCAAGTCCTTGATGGTGGCATGAATCTCTGTAATCCCTCCAAGGATACATTATTGCTTTTTGTTTATTTTTGTCTTTCAATATTGCTTTTAAAAATATATTTTTGTAGATTTCAGAGAGGAAGGGAGAGGGAGAGCTAGAAACATCAATGATGAGAGAGACTCATTGATGGGCTACCTCCTCACACTGGGGATCAAGTCCACAACTCGGGCATGTGACCCGACTGGGAATCTAACTGTGACCTCCTGGTTCATAGGTCAACGCTCAACCACTGAGCCACGCCGGCTGGGCCAGTACTGCTTTTGGTTCACTATTTTTTTATTTTTTTTTTTTAGGTTGAGGCAATTCTAATAGCTTTCACTTGGCCTTTCCCACCATAACAGCCCTTGCCCAAAGTTTAGGAAACCAATGTGGGGATTTTGCTAAGTGTGTCTGTTCCAATTATAAATATTAGAAATGGGAAAATAACCATTAGAACCACTGTGAGATGGACCTGAGCTAAAACCCCACAGATCACCTGACCTTCAGGATCCCATACTCTGAGTGGAGGGACACAGTGATGTTTCAGGTCCCCTGGAATTAGTGTCACTTCAGTGGTTCCTGAAAGATATTATTTACTTCTTTGCAATGTACAGTTATCCTGGTAAAAGGCTGGAGGAAGATTAACAGTATATACATTTTAGGTAGTGCACCAGGACCCTTCCTTAAGAGGACCTCTTCTTCATTCAAAGAACTCTGAGTCTCTAAACTGGCTCAATTCTGAGAATTGATTAAGGGCCCGTAACTCTGTTTTTATGACTCAGGTTAGATTTTTGTTCACTTAACCTAGAACTTTTCTGCTTGTACAGATTAAGTAAGAATTTAGTAGGCTTGCTATTGATTTCACTTCTAGGAACCCCTTGATTAACTAGGCAATACGAGAGGTCTGTGTGAGTCAGACTGTTCTGATTGCTGCTTTGACACTGCCGTCCATTATAATAGTCATGTCCACCTTGCTCTTGGCAGTAAGTACCATCACTGGCCCCCTACCATCCTGGGACCCAATTACTCCCATTGCATTTAGATTTTCCAATGGAGTGGCTCAGTTCCTTCCCATCGTAAGGTCTGGCCTACAGAAAGGAGCAGGCACGGAGCTTTTCGGGAATGCTAGGGCTCCCCTCACAAATTTCTCTCGGTATTGGTATGGCATCTGGACTTCCCCAATGTAAGTGAGTGAGTCTTAAATGACAAAGGCACTCTAATATTCCAATCTCCTTAAGCCTCAGAATCCCTTCCTCAATGTTAAACCAAGGAAGCTTGCTCATGGTGCGCCATCTGTCGGTCCATGTTTCAGACAATAAACAAACTATTAGAGTCCTTTCTAACAATCTACACTGCAACATTAAATGCCGACTCTCTCCTTATTGAGCCTATATCAATAAATTTGGCCTGGTCCAACCTTATTCCTTCTTTCCACCATTATTCCACACCGTTAGTATCCATTCCCAGGCACATTCCTCAGATTTCTGCTTATGCAAATTAAAAAACTCAAGTAGTTCTTTTGGAGTGTAGCACACTTTAAATATATTTTATTGATATTTTACAGAGAGGAAGAGAGAGGGACACAGAGAGAAACATCAATGGGAGAGAAATATTGATCAGCCGCCTCCAGCATACCTCCCACTGGGGATGTGCCCACAACCAAGATACATGCCCTTGACCAGAATCGAACCTGGGACCTTTCAGTCCATATGCCAACGCTCTATCACTGAGCCAAACAAGTTAGGGCATGGGTCACACTTTATAGCTCATCTTTAGGGACCTGCTGAGACTTGAGTCTAGTTATATGTCTAAAAACAAAGAGGTGGGAGAATGAGCATTTGTCTTGCATGGCAACTGCCTCAGGGGAGAGCATTATGGTTTCTTCTCCCTATGTAACTCTTCATCTGGTTGTTCATCTTTCATCACATTCTTTAATAAACTGGTAAATGTGTTTCCCTAAGTTCTTTGAGCTAGTCTAGCCAACTAATTAAAACTGAGGAGAGGGTTGTGGGGAAATGATATGTAGCCAAGTCAGACTGGGGACCCCTCTACCTGTGACTGGTGTCTGAAGTTGGGTAGGAGAGGCTTGAAGGACTGAGCCCTTAACCTGTGGAATCTGACACTGTCTCCAGGTAAAGAGCATCAGAATTGAGTTAAATCGTAGAACACCCAGTCCATGTCACAGAGAATTGTTTGGCTGAGGAAGCCCCACATATCTGGTGTCAGAAGTGTTGTGGTGTGGTAGTAGTGTAAGAGTAAAGGAGACATGCAGGAAAAGAACTGGATTTTTTTTTCCTAGCACACTGCCAGATCTCTAAGCAGAGCTTCCATCTGGGTATCTTGCTACCTGGATTAGTTGTTCCTTAAGGACAATGTCATAGTTTTCTCTGATAAAAACCTAATCTACAGCCATTTTATTTCCTTTCTACTTCCTTTTTCAATGGCCCTTTGATAGAAAGCTTTTGGCTCTCTCTTTCCAAAACCATAATTCTGTACAGTTTGGAACACTCCACTTAATTAGAGATCTTTAAATTCTGCCAAAATAGAGGAAGGACCATACTTAAAAAAATATTGTCTGGCTCACACATGGATTGATCCAAAAACAGTATTTTAACCTAAGCTCTGAAATACAAATTTATAGTAACTATTATCCAAGGGGAAATTAAAACTTTGAAAAACTGCACTTTGGCTACTTGATATATTTATTACTCAATTTCAGAACTTCATAATAAGCTCATACCTATGAATCTAGTGATTGCTTAGAATTTACACATGAGTTTAAAATCAAAGTTAAACCACTTATTTTGTCTCTGTAAAGTTGTTTGTGTGTGTGTTCCTGTGGCAGTTGTATTAGATATCCAAAGAGGAAGAACATTGTTTAAAAAAATATAATCAATCCTCTCAGATTATTTTAGAATATATTATAAAATAGAAGGTCTACTTTAGAACTAACTTTTGAGAAATGGCCATCACTGCCAAGTAAAAGTTATGACAATAGTCAAATATCAAAGGTATGATAGTTATGGAGGTAATACCTTTATTATTAAAACAAACTTTTAAAAGTATATGAAAATGTTTGAAATGATAAGAAATTGTTTAACAAAACACATGAGTAAATCTATAACTCATTAAAGAGTAATTACAGCTGTTAAACAAAGGAAATGAAAATCCATAGCCTTATTCATTATGATAAATGCAAAATAAAACATCTGTAAAATTCAAAGCCGCTTTACTCAGAAAAGACAAAAACCAGACATAGCCCATCAAGAGGAGAATCAATAAAATACCTGTGGAACATGGAATACAGCTCAGCAGTAAAAAGGGAGAAGAAAACGCGAATCTCAGGAACATTATGCTCTGTGAAATAATCCCGATGCCAAGAGTACATGCTGTATGATTCCATTGACAGGATGTTCTGGAACTGGAGCAAGTAAACCATTATTTAAAACACTGGGAGGCCCTTGCTGGTTTGGCTCAGTGGATAGAGTGTCGGCCTGGAGACTTGGAGGGTCCCAGATTCGATTCCTGTCAAAGGTACACGCCCCGGTTGCAGGCTCAATCCCCAGTGGGGGGCGTGCAGGAGGCAGCCGATCATCATTAATGTTCCTATCTCTCTCCCTTCCTTCTGAAATCAATAAAAATGTATTTTAAAAAAATTTTAAATAACACACTGGGAGAAGGGCAGGGTTTAATGAAAAGAGGCATGAAGCAGCTTTTTGGCATAATGGTAATGTCCTGTGTTTTTTCTTTTCTCTTTTCTTTTCTTTTCTTTTCTTTTCTTTTCTTTTCTTTTCTTTTCTTTTCTTTTCCTTTTCTTTTCTTTTCTTTTCTTTTCTTCTTTTCTCTTTTCTTTTCTTTTCTTTTCTTTCTCTTCTCTTCTCTTTTCTTTTCTTCTTTTCTTTTCTGTTGAGGAACTAATTTATTTCATGCTGAGATCCTCATGGGTGACAGGTTCACACTGGGTACAGATGACTGAGTGGCGGACAGCATGCAGCAGTAACAAGTGTGTCTGCAGAGGAAATGGTCCAGTCTGGAGACCCTAAAAAAGTCGGCAGGTGGCCTTGCTGAAGCCTGGGGCATGGTGCTGGCTGGGGTACGGCCCTCGGTCCCACACGGAGGACTGTCCACTGTGGGAGCTGCAGAAGCCAGTGATGCAGGCAGAGCCTGGAGAATCACAGGCGCTGGTGCAGTCACAGGGACAGGTAGGTCAGGGTGAAGTGGTGCTCCGAAGGCTGACAGGAAGCCTGGTAAATATGGGCTGTGTGCCGAGTGTAAAACAGGCTCCTCCCCACCATGGTAATTTTCCAGTTCACAAACTCCCTTGGTAGTTGAAGACCACTTTTCCATGTTCACCTGTATTTTGGTCAAACCATCTAAGGTGGCCTGCAGCTCCTTGCGAGTTCTTAGTGTATTCTGGAAGCCTTCGCTTTGCATTTTCATTGCAAGCCAGGCTGCCGCTCTCTATCATGATTTTCCAGTTGGCAATATTATTTGCAGTAGCAAAGCCTGCATCACTGAGGGTTTTCCATTTCAGCATTAAATTATACCAACTGACTGCATTGTCCTTAATTTTTCTCTCTCTGACAGATAAGACAGGTTTCCTGGGCATTGCACTTCCAAGACTCTTTGCTTCCATGTAATTCGCTGATATCCCAGGGGAGAGTGTCCTGTATCTTGATAGAGGTTTGTGTCTCATACGTGTATGTTTGCCAGAACTCATCAAATGGCACACTGAAGATTTATGCATTCACTATATTTAAATTTTACCTAAAACACACCAGTCGATGCCCTGGGTGTTGTAGCTCAGTGGTTAGTGTCCACTCTTGCACGGATGGGTCACATTCTCAGTGAGGGGCATGTATCTGGGTTGCAAGTTTGCTCCCTGTCCCTGTTCAGGGAGCATGTGGGAGACAACCAGTCGGATGTATCTCGCTCACATCAATGTTTTCCCCTCCCTCCCTCCCTCCCCTCCACTGTCTCTGAAAAGCAATGGAAAAAATTTCCTCAGATGAGGATTAACAACCACCACCCCCCGCCATCAGTCAACATATATTGAACTCTAATAATATGCTAAATGATGTGCTAATGATACTAAAATGCTGAGAAAGTATACAGTTTAATACTTTGAAATATAATAAAAATAATATGTATTGGTGGATAGATATTTAAATGTGTGTCAAAGCAAATACAGCAAAATATTCCTTCTAAACTCAAACTATGGATATATGGGCAGACATTAAACAATTTCAACATTTCTGTATCTTTTAATTTTTTCTTAGTACACTTTTAACTAAAAAACTCTAAAATACTATTTTACCTATTAAATGAGCAAAAAGATTAAGTAAATATTGAAGTATTTTTTAAAGTATGAGCAAAAGTTTAGAAAATAATGCACAATAATGGCTATGATCCTATAAAACTGTTAGTCTGTCTGTGGGTGTGTAATTGATATAATTTTTTTGGAAGGCAACCTGGCAATTTGAATCAAAAGCCATAACCTTGCCCTACCTCACCTAATAATCCTACATTTTTATTACCTGTGCCTTTGATGTCATATCTAAGAAATAATTGCCAAATCCATTGTTATGAAGATTTTGTCCTACGTTTTCTTCTATGAGCTATGTTGTTTTAGGTCTTATATTTAGTTCTTTCATTCATTTTTAATTAATTTTTATGAATGGTGTAAAATATGGTTTCAATATTATTTTTCTGCAAGTGGTTATCCAGTTTTTCCAACATCATTTATTGAAGAGACCCTATTAGATGTTAATAGCTCCCTTATCAAATATTAGTTGAGCACATATGCGGGGGTATAGTTCTGAGCTCTGTATTGTGAGACTGTTGGATAAAATGTTCTATAGATGTTTGTTAGGTCCATTTGGTCTAATGTTTGGTTCAAGTCCATCATTTCCTTGTTGATTTTCTGTCTGGATGATATATTCATTATTGAAGGTGGGTTATTGAAGTCCCCTATTATTACTGTATTAGTGGCCTGGTGCATGAAATTTGTGCACGGGGGGGGGGGGGGTGGGGAGTGGGGAGGAGTTGTCCCTCAGCCCGGCCTGCACCCTCTCCAATCTCGGACCCCTTGGGGGATGTCCAACTGCCGGTTTAGGGATCTCACAGGGATCGGGCCTAAACCAGCAGTTGGACATAACCTTTCGTAATCCAGGACCACTGGCTCCTAACCACTCACCTGCCTGCCTACCTGATCACCCCTAACCACTCTGCCTGCTGGCCTGCTTGCCCCCAACTGCCCTCCCCTGCTGGCCTGATCACCTCTAACTGCCTCTGCCTCAGCCCTGCCACCATGTCTTTGTCCGGAAGGTCTCCCGGCCTAATTAGCATATTACCCTTTTATTAGTATAGATTATTGTATTACTAGAGGCCCAGTGCATGAAATTCATGCACAGGTAGGGTTCCTTGGCTGGCCTGGTGCCTGCGGGCTGGGGGAAGCTCCTGCATTGAGCATCTGCCCCCGGGTGGTCAGTGCATGACATAGTGACCAGTCCTTCTGCCAGTAGTTCTGCCATTCAGTCGATTTGCATATTAGGCTTTTATTATATAGGATTGCCTATTTCTCCTTTCTTATCTATTAGTATTTGTTTAACACATTAAGCACCCAGTCAGTTAATGGTGACTGACACTATACTTTCCATCCAGAAGACAAAACAGGCTGGGTGCTTAACATGTTAATATATTTGGTGCTCTAATGTTGAATGCTTATCTCTTTACAATTATTGTATCTTATTGATTTCTTGATGAATTGACCCTTTTATCATTATATAATGATCTTCTTGTTGCTTCTTACTATTTTTGGCTTAAAGTGTATTTTATATGATATATAAGTACAGCTAACTCGATTTTCTTTTGGTTTCCACTTGCATGAAGTATCTATTTCCATCCATTTGGTTTGATTCTACATATCCTTCAGGCTCAAGTGAGCCTCTTATAGGTAACATATAGCTGGGTCCTGTCCTTTTAAACTATTCAGCAATTCTGTGCCTTTTGATTGATGAATTAAATTCATTTACCTTTATAGCAATTTTGCTTTCTGGTTCTTTTGTATTTCCATTGGTACCTTTCCTCTCTGTTTCTGCTTACCTTTGTAAATTGGATATTTTCTTTGTTGGTATACTCTGTTCCACACGCTCTCGCACCCTCCCCCTTTCCTCTGCTCTAGGTTTTTGCTTTATAGTTTCCATAGGGCTTATACATCTTATCAATAAAACTATCCATTTTAGGCTGATAGCAACTCAACTTTGGTCACCTATAATAGCTCCAGCCTTTTATTCCTCCCTTTTAAATTGTTGATATAATTCCCTGCCCGGTGTGGCCCAGCTGGTTGGGCATTGTCCCTATACCGACTCTTTCTAATGTCCCATCATTCATTCATTCAACATTTTTTGAGAAGAGAGGAAGAAAAAGCATTCCAGCCCTGGCTGGTGTGGCTTAGTCT
Organism: Corynorhinus townsendii; assembly: GCA_026230045.1. Lineage (NCBI taxonomy): Eukaryota > Metazoa > Chordata > Mammalia > Chiroptera > Vespertilionidae > Corynorhinus > Corynorhinus townsendii. Next base: position 33,605,553 of record JAPDVU010000008.1, on the reverse strand, counting down.
TCCCATGCACGAACAAGATTGTGGGTTTGATTCCTGGTCAGGACACATGCCTGAGTTTGGGGCTTGATCTCTAGTAGGGGCTATGCAGGAGGCAGTTTCTCTCTTATATTGAGGTGTCTCTCTCTCTCTCTCCCCCTCCCTCCCTCTCTCTCTCTTCCTCTCCCTCTAAACTCAATAGTAATAATAATTTTTAAAAACCGATAAATAAAGAAAAAACATTCTAGATGGAGAGAAGGCCTACAGGAAGTTTGGGTATGAAAGGGTGTGTGCTCCAGTAAGTGAAGGAAACGTATTATGCCCAGAGAGAAGAGAAGAAGAGAAAGAGTGGCAAGAAATAAGGATGGAATCAGGGAATGCACCAGATCCAATAAATTCTAAGGTCAGATGAGGGTTTTGGACATTATTCCAAGGACAATGGAAAGCCATGGATAGTTGTTAAGCCAATGAGTGACCAGACTGGGTCACCTGGGTGCAGTGGGAAGGATGGTTAGAAAGGAGTAGGCCTTAACCTCTGTAAGGCTTAGTTTCCTTCATGCCTCACAGTATTAGGGTAAAGATTAAACAAGGAAATAAATCCAAATTCCCTGGAAGGATGTTTGGCACCTGACAATCAGGAAATTTTGGTGCCTTGTTCTCCAACAATTTTTTTTCGTTTAATCCCATTTTTCTCTTTATTTTCTTGACCATATTTTGAGTAAAACATTACCTTTCTAACTTTTTTGCTGCAATTAAAACAGATTACTGTGCTAGACACAGTAAACAAATACAAATAAGACCTGGTCCTTTCTTAAAACATATTTACAATAAACCATAACATGATCTAATATGAGCTACTACACTAATGACAAGAGCCAAAGCTCTCAGAGAGCAAGAACAGCATCCTTTGTCTCTCTGTCCTTAATTGGGCAAAACATACAGCACGAACTTCTTGGAAAATGATGCATGCTCTGGGAGCTCAGGGGATTGAGTAGGAGGCGTGGATGTACCGAGAGTTCAATCTCAGGCTTTCATACAGACTCAGAGATGACTGTGGCTTTTCCACCCTGTATATTTTGTTGGTATTATTTGGGATCTGTCAGTGCGCTTTCTGATTCATCTTCTATGAGTCATTCTCAGAGTCAATGCTAATCACATTTTCAAATAAAAAGTTTCTACCATAAAGCACACACTACAATAACACGAAAACTTCCCTACCAAGATTTTCCTTTACATATCAAAGTTTAGCACAGCTGGCATGGCTCAGTGGTTGAGCCATTGACCTATGAACCAGGAGGTCACGGTTTGATTCCCAGTCAGGGCACATGCCCTGGTTGCGAGCTCGATCCCCAGTGTGGAGTGTGCAGGAGGCAGCCAATAAATGATTCTCCCTCATCACTGATGTTTCTTTCCCTCTCTCCCTCTCCCTTCCTCTCTGAAATCAATAAAAATGTATTTTAAAAAATAAATATCAAAGTTTATTGCCACTGAACCACACCACTAGTGATTTGCTAAACTTTCCTTTTTAGTACAGAAATGACTACCTTGTAGAGCTTCATTTCAATGTTTGCTACAATTCTGAAAACTAGATAAATATCCCAGTGAGTTACTAAAAAGCTGATTTCTCCAAGGAGTGAACTTTTATTATTTGGCATTTGTCTGAACTTTCCAAAAGCATCTAGAAGTCTTATAGCCCTTTCTTTCTCCAATCCTATAGTGTACTAATGAGGGTTTCCCACAGCAGTATTAAAGATTTTTATATTGGGCCTCTTCTATTCTTCAGTCTCAGTAGAAAATTCATTGTCAGTAGTTTTTGAGCATATAGTATATTCTGGGCACTAGCAATACAAGGGTAAACAAGACAGACACCATTCCTGTTTTGTTGTTGTTGTTAATCCTCACCAGAGGATATTTTTTCCATTGATTTTTCAGAGAGAGTGGAAGGGAGGGGGAGAGGTATATATAGAGAAAAATTGATGTAAAAACACACATTGATTGGTTGCCTCCGCACGCACCCTAACCAGGGCCCGGGTTGAAGCCTGCAACTGAGGCACGTGCCCTTGACCGGAATTGAACCTGTGACCCTTCAGTCCATGGACTGATGCTCTAACCACTTAGCAAACCGGCTAGGGCCACCATTCCTGTTTTAATGATGCTTAGCCTGATGTCAAAGAAAAGAGGTATTTATATAAACTGGTATAGTGATTATATATTAGCCAGTGTTCCACAAGAGAAATAGAACTAGTAGGATATATACATATCTAGAATATATTTAGAATATACATATAGGGTATCCCCCCAAAATGTATACATAGTTTGAATAATTATATATTCCAGTGGGATAAAGCTGCAAAGAAAGAAATATCAATTGAGCTCTCAGCTGTTAAAGTGTTTACACATTTTTGGGGATACTCTGTACATATATAAATATGTACATTTATACATTTATACATATTTCTGTATAAATATGTGTGTATATATGTATATAACATATATATTTACAGAGAGAGGGAGATTTGCAAGGGATGGGCTCACACAATTGTGGGGGTTAGCTAGTCAAGTGCAAAATTCCTAGGGCAGGCAGTCAAGAAAGGAAGGCTGGAAACTCTCAAGCAGGAGGTGATATTTCAGTTCATAAGGGAAATTTCTTATTTTCAGGGAAACTTTCATTTTGCTCTTAAGACCTTTAAACTACTTGGAACAGGCCTATCTTGATTATGGAGGCTAAGTCAAGTGATTTAGGGTTTGAGTGACAACTCAGTGAGTAGCCTAGCCACGGTGACATACAACTGACCATCACGGCAATGTTTAGAAAATGCTATGGTAGAGAAAGAATATAATGCCAACAACAGACATAGCAGGGGCATCTAGCTCAGTGTTTTCCTGAAAGAGGTGACAAATAAGGTAAGACCCGAGAGATGAGTAGAAATTAGATAAACAGGTATGTGGAGAATATTCTGGGATGTGGGAAGTTTATGCAAAGCCAGAGAGACCAGAGAGAGCCCTGGAAATGCAATTTTCTCTTAATCAGGGTTGTTGTTGTTTTTTGGGGGGCTCTCTTTAGAGGTGATGATTGTTTAACAGGTGTCAAGATTTTCTTTATATTTTGGTCATTATAACTTAGCTTATTGTAATGTCCTTAGTGCTGAGTTAGATGCAACTCTTATTTTCATGTTTTAATTAGCATTTCACTTTTTTCATATTTTTGACATTCAGGTTTCCTCCTTCATAGATTGCCTGTTTGTAAATTATTCTATTGAACAGCTTTCTTTTCCTTATTGATTATATGTGATGTGTATATTACTAGAAATCCTCTGACCTAATATGCATTGCAGACATATTGTCCAGAGAAGACCAGTCCAAATTGGGAGCTGGGAGTAACTTTGTAAATAGAGAGTGCAGGGGGCGAAGGTGGGGGGAGGGGCAGTGGTCTCAATTCTGGGCTCCAGTTTTGCTGCTAGGACAAAGCCCCCATATGGAGCAAGAACAACAGGAACAAAGGAAAGAAATGGGGAAAGGAGAGCACACATCACAAAGCACAGAATTTTCTAACAATTCAAATAAGTGAAGTAGAGGGAGCTTTGAAGCTAGGAAAGCTACGTTGGCTGTCTTTTTTTTCTTCTTCCTAATATAGGCACACTCATTTTGCTGAAATATAACTACTGGGAAAGAAGAGTAGTAAAATTATTTCAGAAAAATTAGGAGCAGAATATCATTCTTTTAAGCAATGAAAACAAGCTAGAAAGACATGCCTAGGAACAAGCTCAAAGAAATTAAGAAAACCATAAAAGTTATAAAAGAACAACTTAAATAAGAATAAAAATAATTCAGAAATAATGTTATTGGAAAAAAGAAAACAAGGAGACTTGAAAATGTAGCTTACAAAGTATTAGAAATAAAAGAAACAATATTTTAGAAATGGAAACTAAATAAAAGTGATATATTAGTTAATAAATACTATGAGTCATGTATAAAGAGAAACAGGAAATAGAAGAGAATTTCAAAATTAAAATAAAAACCACTTAAGAGAAAGTGATATAGAACACTAGCAAAGTGTGTGTGTGTGTGTGTGTGTGTGTGAGAATCCCTGAAGAAGACCAAAGCAACAGAACAAATACTAAAGAATGACCACTGAAGAAAACCATTCTGAAATAAAGTACAATTTGAAATCATATATAAAGAATATACTGTGTACCTTGGAAAATCAGTCCAGAATTACACCAAGGCGCATATATATATATATATATATATATATATGTGTATATATATATATATAGAGAGAGAGAGAGAGGTAATATGCAAATTAGCCTGGATGCCTTAATGAGCCACAGCTGGACCATTAGCATATTAGCTTCTATGCATGCTATGGGGTGTTACTCCGGAGACAGGGTGGAAGTAGGGAGGCACCAGGAGAAGGCTTGACTAGCCTGAGGCAACTTGAGGGTGGGAGGCACCACAGGAGAAGGCAGAAGGGAGAAGGTGAAAAGGCTGGCAACTCAGAAGAAGGCAGAAGGTGAAAAGGCTGGTGCCATGCATGAGCAGGCAAAAGGGAAAAGGTGAAAAGGCCGGCACCGCGGGAGAAGGGAGACGGTGAAATGGCTGGCACTGTGTATGAGCAGGAAGCAGGGAGAAGGTGAGAAGGCGGCACCTAGGAGAAGGCAAAAGAAAGAAGGTGAGAAGGCCAGCACCGCGGGAGAAGGCAGAAAGGAAAAGGTGAGAAGGCCAGCGCTGTGCATGAGAAGACAGAAGGAGAAGGCAGAAGGGAGAAGGCAGAAGGGAGAAGGTGGCAGTTAGGCAGGGTGATCAGGCCAGGATGGGAGAGCAGATAGGCTAGTTAGGGCAATCAGGCCAGGAGAGGAGAGCAGATAGGCTAGTTAGGGGGATCAGGCCAAGAGGGGAGAGCAGTTAGGGCCATCAGGCCAGCAGGGGAGCAGTTAGGGGCATTAGGCAGGTAGGCGAGCAGTTAGGAGCCAGTGGTTCTGGATTATGAGAGGGATCCTGGATTGGAGAGGGTACAGGCCAGGCTGAGGGACTACACCTCCAGCCCCCCATGCACAAATTTTGTGCACTGGGCCTCTAGTATTCTAATTTAAAAATTAGAATATAAAGGAAAAATTTAAAAATGGATATTCAGTTTCAAAAAATTTTAAGTCTCTTTCAGCTAGAAGTTTTAAGATATTATATGATTCAGGACTCACTGTAAGGGGGTAATATCAGGTAATAGTGGCTCATGGCTCCTGCCAGTTTTTGGGCAGCTGCAGCCCTGGCCTGAGCCCTGAGTGCTCACCCACAGCACTCTCCCATTGCAGAAGAATGCAACCAGCACAAAGCTATCCCCTTTGCATATTTCACTTTGTACATTCATGAGAATGAGGGCCTGAGATAGGTAGGGCAAGCTTATTTATAATCTTAATGATAAAGTTATACAAGAGAATATACTGCATTTCTGGGCAGTAAGAAATGGGAGATTAAAGGAGGGCTTTGCCTTTTGTAGGATAATCATCTATAATAATAAAAGCATAATATGCTAATTAGACTGAACATCGTTTCGGACAACCTTCCGGATGAAGCCAAGGCTGCGAGGGAAGACCAGGTCCCAGATGCCGGAGGGAAGCCTGTGCCAGCAGCCAGGGCAAGGAAGGCCTACTCTTGCATGAATTTCGTGCATCGTGCCTCTAGTTCAGTGGTTCTCAACCTTCCTAATGCCGTGACCCTTTAATACAGTTCCTCATGTTGTGGTGACCCCCAACCATAAAATTATTTTCGTTGCTACTTCATAACTGTAATTTTGCTACTGTTATGAATCGTAATGTAAATATCTGTGTTTTCTGATGGTCTTAGGCTCTACAGCAGCGGTTCTCAACCTGTGGTTTGTGACCCACAGGTTGAGAACCACTAGCAGGGTCGCTTAAGACCATCGGAAAACACAGATATTTACATTACGATTCATAACAGTAGCAAAAAATAATTTTATGGCTGGGGGTCACCACAACATGAGGAACTGTATTAAAGGGTTGTGGCATTAGGAAGGTTGAGAACCACTACTCTAGTTAATTATAAGGCACCAGTAAGTAAACGCTAAAATTGGTAGAGATCATTTATGTGTTAAGATCTAAAGAACCCTCCCAACATTAAGAGAAAGAAGAGTTTTTCTAGTAATGGATGAAGTTCCACTATTAGACATTCATTCCTTTGGTTTAAGTCTTATCCTTAGCACACTGGAAATATTTAATACCCTTGACCATTATGATGGAAATGGTATCAGCATACTCAGGATTCTTTCCACCCTCCTAGTTAGCTGGAAAACTAAAGCATAAATATTCCCACACTTCCTTAAAGTTATTGAATGGGGCAAATTTTGTCCATTTATATAACTTTTGAGAGAACTGGAAGACAGAGTGAGACAGTTCTATCTTTACACTCTTCTGTTTTCTGCCGGTGAGCACAGTCAAGAAAGCCAGGGATTCTACAGCAGCACCCCAGGGCCCAGAATCATGTGGGTGTTGAATGGTAGTTGTGGCAGCTCCAGGGGCAGATCACAGCCTCCATGGGATTTTCTTGATACCTACACTTCAAATGTGTGGACACCCTTAGCCTCCAACTTTATGACTATGGTAAACATAGCCTCTTCCAGAACTACAAATATTGTTTTTCAATATGTAAGTCCTTGTATAAAATTCCATTGTGCTTAAAATACCCAGAGTAGCTTCTGTTTCTAAAAGTGAATGAGGACTGTCATAGATGTGATTAAGTGTGCCAAGTGGGGAGAAGGAATGAAGCAATGTGAAGGAATAAATTGTCACATGAGTGCATGGGATCTAAAACATGGGAAGAAAACAAAGCTCACAAGAAAACCAGTCTTCTTTCATAGTTGATTGAAAGATGGCTTCTTGAAAATTGTTTCTTCCAGAGAACTAACCATTAAATCAGGCTTGCCTTCTCAACAAAAATAAAATAAAATAATGAAATAATCATCATCATGCCTCCCAACTAACCTCCAAGTAAATCTCATTGCCATCATACAATGTCCTCATTTGTTCTTTGTTGTTCTATATTCATCTCCTTCCTTTCTCTCCCCATGTTTTTAAAATATATTTTTATTGATTTTAGAGAGGAAGGAAGAGGGAGTGAGAGATAGACATCAATGATGAGAGAGAATCATTGATTGGCTGCCTCCTGCATGTGCTCTACAGGGGATCAAGCCCACAACCTCAGCATGTTTTCTGACCCAGAATTGAACCATGACCTCCTGGTTCATTGGTCGATGCTCAACCACTGAGCCACACCATCTAGGCCCCATGATTTTTTATTTTAAAATATTTTATAAAGGGGGGGGGGACATCGATTTGTTGTTCTACCTATTTATGCATTCATTGAGTGCTTCTTGTATGTGCCCTGCCTGGAGATTGAACCACAACCTTAGTGTATTGGGATGATGCTGTAACCAACTGAGCTACCTGGCCAGGGCTATTGCTCCCCATTTCAATAATACCAAAGTATGAGATTGGACTGGGCCTCAAGGTATTTTAGTTAAATGTTACTATTTTCTAGACATATAATGAGGCCAAATTAGAATAACTTTCCTAATATGATCTATCCATGATCTAATGACTACATATGATCTAAATTTACCCCATACCTAATAGGACTGTAGTGAAGAAAAATCAGTGGAAGAGGGCTAAACTCAGCATTTAATGCTCAGCATACATGACAGAGTTGGAATAAACTTTCTCAACAACCTCCTTTATCCTGCCTTATCACCTGCAGGCCCTGATCTCTGTCTTCTTACAGAGAGAGCAGAAGGACTTATAGTAGTATTTTGGCAGTGAAAACTCCTGAACTTCTGAGGCCAAAAGAACAAATCATCCCAGGTTGGCCACAGGGCAAAGCAGGAAAAGGAGAAACCAACTATATTCTAGCCTGTGGTTTCTGCTTAAGCCTTGGGCTCCTTGTGATATTTAACTCTTCACATTCTCATTTTTTAAAACATATTTTTATTGATTTCAGAGAGGAAGGGAAAGGGAGAGAGAGATAGAAACATCAAGGATTACCTAAATTAGGTAACAGACAGATGGCCAACAGACATATGTAAAAATGCTCAAAGTCACTGATCATCAGAGAGATGCAAATTAAAATGACAATGTGGTATCACCTCACATCTGTCAGAATGGCTACCATCAATAAATCAACAAATGACAAGTGCTGATGAGGATATGGGGAAAAGGAAACCCTAGTACACTGCTAGTGGGAATGCAGACTGGTGCAACCATTACGGGAAGCAATATGGAGTTTCCTCAAAAAATTAAATATGGAACTGCCATTTGACCCAGTGATCCCACTTCTAGGAATATATCCTAAGAAGTGCAAAACACCAATCAGAAAGAATGTATGCACCCCTATGTCATAGCAGCACAATTTACAATAGCTAAGATCTGGAAACAACCCAAGTGGCCATCAGTAGATGAGTGGATAAAAAAGCTGTGGTACATTTATACCCTGGAATACTATGCAGCAGTAAAAAAGAAGAATCTCTTACCCTTTGGGACAGCATGGAGGGACCTAGACAGTATCACACTAAGTGAAATAAGCCAGTTAGAGAAAGGCAAGTATCACATGATCACACTCATATGTGGAATCTAAGAAACAAAATAAACTGACAAACAGAGTGGATGCAGAAACATGGAAGCATGGAAGAGAATGCGGAATCTCAGAGGGAAGGCGAGGGGTGGGGGGTAGGTAACTAACCAAAGACCTTGTATGCATATATGCATAACCCATAGACACAGACAATAGGGTACTGAAGGCCTGGGGTGGGGGATGGGGGAAGGCTTGAGGGGTCAATGGGGGAAAATGGGAGACATCTGTAATACTTTCAACAATAAAGAATTATTTTTTAAAAAATTCCCACAAACCTCAAACACACACACACACACAAAAACGAAACATCAATGATAAGAGAGAATCATTGATCATCTGCTTCCTGCACACTCCCTACTGGGGACTGAGCCCACAATCTGAGCATGTGCCCTTGACCAGAATCGAACTTGGGACTCTTTAGTACACAGGCTGACGCTCTATCCACTGAGTCAAACCAGCTAGGGGCCGTGGTCAGCAAACTGCGGCTCGCAAGCCACATGTGGCTCTTTGGCCCCTTAAGTGTGGCTCTTTCATAAAATACCATGGCCTGGGTGAGTCTATTTTGAAGAAGTGGCGTTAGAAGAAGTTTAAGTTTAAAAAATTTGGCTCTCAAAAGAAATTTTAATTGTTGTACTGTTGATATTTGGCTCTGTTGACTAATGAGTTTGCCAACCACTGATTAGGGCCCATGTTCTCATTTTAACTGAAGGTTTTCTGTGGCTTGCCTTTATTGGTGCTGAAGATAGTTTAGGAGTTCGCTGCTTAAGTGTATTTGACAACTGCTTAAAGGTGTGCTGAGGACAAGTGGCCTAGGCTGGTTGATTGCTTGTGCATAAGCTTCAAGGAAATTTGCCGGGAAAAAGGAACATGATTTCTACTCATCTCCTCAAAGCCCTATTATTCAGTGACACACTCCTCAGAAGACTGCAGTCTGGATCACTGGACACATCCCTCATCATAGACTTTGTCTGCACCATGACTGTGCCTCCTGAGAGGAATGATAAAATCACTCACTCACCAGGTGTCCTTGCATGCATACCTCCTTTAAAGCAGACAAAGCTGAGAAGAAACGACCAAGAAAATAGCCTTTGGATACTGAAATAGGGGTCACAGCAATTCATTACAGCCATGGTGATCATTACTAAGTTCTCACTGAATGCCTACAAACTTCTTTCTATTTGTTTTCCAAGCTATTGTTATAAAAGATCATGAAAGAGGATTCTGGGAGAATGGTGGGATAAAAAGTACCAGGTACCTGTCTCCTCACTTAGCCAACAACTGCACTCGTAAACCTGTCAAATGCAATCTTTTTGAACTCTGGAGAGTATTGGAGGCTAGGAACTTCCAAGAGAAGACTTGGACTAAAAATTGCAGCTAATTTTGGCCAAATCCAACTCTTAGGACTATAAGAGTTAGAACCCATATAACTATCGGTTCTCCACTCCAGCCATGTAGCAGTTAGCTGTGCATGTGTTCCTGGAGCAGTTTGCAAACACTGTGTGGAAGCCAGGGTGAATCAAAGGGACCTTGTCCTTCAAATATCTAGGATCTGTGCCCTTGACCAGAATCTAAGGCACATGTCAATGCTCTGACTGCTGATTGCTGTTTTAATCACAGAGGTTCAGCCAGGGAGAGGGTCTGATGGTTATTGTTGTTGCACCTCCCCATTGTTGCAAGCCCCTCCCCTCTGCTAGGAGTGATGGCCAGCATATTTACAGGGCCAGTGCTCCTTTTGTCCCCCTTTCATTTTTCTCTTTTTCCCAGGGGAAAAAGACATTGAAAAACAACTGCATATACAGGGTTAATTAAAAATAACCACGTATGAACAGGGAAAGCCTCAGAAAAGACCTGAGAAAAACTTGAGTTTATACCTCAGATTTACTCTCAGCACAGAGAAAATCCTGAGGGGCAGGGTTCAGGTTTGGCATACATCTAGGGACCTATCCGCTTTTGGTGAACATGAACCAGTGGATGCTATCTTTGTGTTTCCCTTTTCCTTTGATCACACGTATCTCACAGAAAGGAGCTTATACACTCACCTGTAGCCCCAGCTCTCCTGGTCTGGTAAGCCAGTAGGGCTTATGCTTGTGGTCCCACAGGACTGTATATGTTTGCCTATTTTAAAAGCCACTGCCTAAGTGTCTGGTTTCCAATTAGCCTGAATCTAGATGCTGACTGAAAACTTATTTGAAGACTTAATGACTGAAGACTTCCCTAACTTGGAGAAAAAAGCAGATATGCTGATTCAGAAAGTCTGGAGATTTCCAAATATGATGAACCCAAAGAGACCCACAGCAAGACACATTATAATTAAAATGTCAAAAGTTAAAGACAAGGAGAGAATCTTAAAAGCAGCACAAATGAAACTGGACCGCTATTTTACACCATACACAAAAAATTAACTCAAAATGGATTAAAGACTTGACTGTGAGACCTGAAACCATAAAACTTCCAGAAAAACATAGGTAGTAGGTTCTTGACATGAGATGTGGCAATAATCAATAAGTTTTTGGATCTGACACCAAAGCATAGGCAAGCAGAGCAAAATTCAACAAGTGGAGAATACATCAAACTGAAAAGATTATGCACAGCAAAAGAAACCATCACGAAAATGTAAGGCAACCTACTAATGGGAGAAAATATCTGCATATTATACATCTTATAAGGGGGTTAATATCCAAAATATAGAAAACTCATACAACTCAATAACAACAACAGAAAGAACAATTCAATTCAAAATGGTCAGAGACATTTTTCTTAAAAAATATATACAGATAGCCAACAGGTACATGAAAAAATGCTCAATATCACTAATCATCAGGGCAATACAAATTGAAACCACAATGACATCATTTCATACCCATTAGATAAGATATAACAAGTGTTGGTGAGGATGTGGAGAGAAGGAAATCTTTGTACACTGTTAGTGGGAATGGAGCCACTATGGAAAACAGTATGGAATTTTCTCAAAATATTTAAAACAGAACTTCTATATAATTTATCAATTCCACTTCTGGATATTTATCCAAAGAAAACAAAAGCACTGTCTCAAAAGATATCTGTACCCCTATGTTCACTATACCATTATTTACAGTAACCAAGACAAGGAAACAACCTGTGTCCATTGATATATGAATGGATAAAGAAGTGTCATATATATAATAAAATATTACTCAGCCATAAAAATAAATGAAATCTTTCCATTTGTGACAATATGGATGATCCTTATTACATATACATAGTGAGGGCACTATGCTAAATGGAATAAGTTAGGCAGTTGTAAATACAGGGAACATATTGTGATTGCCAGAGGTCTGGGGAGTGGAGGTGAGCAAAATGGGTAAAGGGGGTCAAAAGGTAAAACTTCCAGTTATGAAATAACTAAATCATGGGATGTAATGTACAGCATGGTGACTATATTTAATAATACTGTATTACATGTTGGGAAGTTGCTGAGATCTAAAAATTCTCATCACAAAACTTACTACAAAGCTATAGTAATCAAAACTGGTACTGACATATGGATAGACTTATAGACAACTGGTTTAGATAAAAGAGCCCAGAAATATATTTTTGTATTTGTATCATCAAATGACTTTTGACAAGGGTATGAGGACCATTCAATGGGGGAAAGGACCGTTTTTAACAAATGGTGCTGAGAAAATGATGTTCACATGCAAAAAAGATAAAGTTGTACCTTTAACTAACACTATAGAAAAATTTAACTCAAGCCCAGCCAGTAAGGCTTGGTGGTTGAGCATCAACCTATGAACCAGGAGGTCAAGGTTCGATTCCAAGTCAGGATACATGCCTAGTTTATGGGTTCGATCTCCAGTGTGGGGAGTGCAAGAGGCAGCCAATCAACGATTCTCTTTCATCATTGATGCTTCTATCTCTCTCTCCCTCTCCCTTCCTCTTGGAAATCAATAAAAATACATTTTTTTTAAAAAAGGACGGAAATTTTAACCTATGTTCCAGCATGGATGAATCTTGAGGGCATTATGCTAATTGAAAGAAGACAGTAAAAAACAAAAGAAAGACAAATACTGTATGATTCCATTTCTATGAGGTACTTTAAAGTACTCAAAATCACAGAGACAGAAAGGAGTGTGGTGGCTGCTGGGACTGGGAGCAAGAAGAATGGTGACTTATTGTTTAATGTGTAAGCGTTTCCATTACACAAGACAAAAAGAGGCCTGGAGATAGATGGTGGTGATGGTTGCACAATATTAGAAATGTATTTCATTTCACTGATCTGAACACTTAAAAATGATCAATAAAAACAATGATCAAGGTGGTAAATTTTATATTATATGTATTTTACACAAAATAATTGTAGGAAAAAACCCTTGCTAAACTTAAAAGAATCATGAATTATCAGGTGATCACTTCATAAGATATATAAATGTGTAATCACTATATTGTACACCTGAAACTAAATACACTATTGTATGCCAACTATAATTGAAAAGTAAATTTTAAAAAATCACAAAGATAAATAAGATCATGATGTTCCTGACCATTTCTCTTAAGTGCTTACTCAGGATCCATTTTCTCTGTGTTTACACATAATTCTGACAGGCTTTGTTTCTGTTCTCTTAAGAACAGGTGAATTGAGCAGGTGACCACAAAGACCCTGTTTCTGATTAGTATTTATAGGTTCTTATTTACATATAGGTTCTTTATTTCCATACCATTATTCTTTTTTTAAAAAAAAAAAAAAATATATATATATATATATATATTATTGATTTTTTACAGAGAGGAAGGAAGAGGGATAGAGAGCTAGAAACATCGATGAGAGAGAAACGATCAGCTGCCTCCTGCACACCTCCTACTGGGGATGTGCCTGCAACCAAGGTACATGCCCTTGACCGGAATCGAACCTGGGACCTTTCAGTCCACAGGCTGACGCTCTATTCACTGAGCCAAACCAGTTAGGGCCATACCATTATTCTTTGTTTCTTGTTGTTTTTGCTTTGTTGCTTGTTTCACTGTATACCAAATGAAAATGCAAGTGGGTGGATTGTTGCTAAATACAATTTAAAATGACACCAGTGAAATAAATCAGAGAAAGACAAATATCACATGATATCACTTATATGTGGAATCTAATGAACATAATAAACTGACGAACAAAATAGGTCCAGAGGCATGGATGCATGGAACAGACTATTGTATCTTAGAGGTAGGGGTTGGGGGGAGTGGAAGATGGGAAGAGATTAACCACAGAACTTATATACATATATCCATACCCAATGGACAGACAATAGTGTGGTAAAGGCCTGGGGTGAGGCAGGGGCTTGGAATGGGGCAAAGGGAGTGGGGGAGAATTGTGGGATGTCTGTAACACTGTCAATAACAACAACAACAACAAAACTAGTGTTTGAAAAATTAAAAAGCAATAAAATTAAAAGAAATTAGAAAAAAATGACATCAGTAAGAAGTGATAGTTGACAACCTGATGGGGAGAAATGGAATTGATTAAGCATAAAATTATATATATCTATTAGATATCAAAAAGAACAGACAGGGTGATATCATTGACTTTGGAGCTATTGGGCCTAGATGTCTTACACCCCTAAAGCAGCACTGCATTCATGCCAACACATTAAGTGATATCTTTATGATAGTGTCAATGAATCTGTAACTAAACCCAAGTTCATATGCCTGACTCGCTGTGAAACCAATCACTAAAGCATTGAGTAGAGGCAGCCAAACCAGAAGACAGAAAAAACCATAAAGATTACCTACAGTTAATAACTAAGTTTCTACATTTCTATTGTTAACCTTATTTTTAACCCTTTAGATAAGCTATAGCTTCAATCCCCACTGTCTTTTGTTCATTTCCATTCTTGAGGGATATGGGATAGCGACTGGTCTAGTTACTTCCTGCTGGAACAGGGCAAAGTTCCAGATTAGAAGAATGGAAATGTTTGGCTACTCATTTGAAAATATTCCTAAGTTTCAGGCTGAAACCCATTATTTTGCATTACTAAAACTTTAATTCCTTGGTCAACATTCTTAGGCACATTGGCAAGGTCCCAAAGGAGGACATAATTTTTATCCTGGGGGACCAGTGTTTCCTACCTGGAAATAGTCTTTTCTTAAATCTCCACAGGTTAAAATGGCCACCAGTAGGGTAGCCTGCTGCTTCATTTTTCATTGTTTATTTTTCTCTTGAATTTTTGATACCTGGTATTGAAGACTCTAAAAGCAATCTCAATTAACTGTGACATAGGCATCCTACAACATCTGTAATTTCTTTAGCATGTCAGGGGTGCTTAGTCCAGTGAATGTCATATTAACCATTTAAAAAAATTCTGCTGCTTCTGGATCAGCATCAGTACATCTAGTGTATACCTCAGAGATTCTTTCAAGGAATTCTGAGGGGTCCTCATAAGATTTTTATTTTACCTCTTGAACTTTATCAAGAATTTTCTTGCCCTAGCTGGTTTGACTTGGTGGATAGAGCCTTAGCCTGCTGACTGAAGGATCCTGGGTTCCATTCAGGTCAAGGGCACATGCCTGAGTTGCAGGCTCAATCCCCAGTAGGAGGCATGCAGGAGGATCAATGATTCTCTGTTATCATTGGTGTGTCCATCTCCCTCTCCCTTCCTCTCTGAAATCAATAAAAATGTATTTTTAAAAATTTCTTGGTACTCCTCTTTTCAGTCCTGCCAAAATGATATTGGTAATGTTCCAGCTT
This sequence comes from Corynorhinus townsendii, assembly GCA_026230045.1. Taxonomy (NCBI): domain Eukaryota; kingdom Metazoa; phylum Chordata; class Mammalia; order Chiroptera; family Vespertilionidae; genus Corynorhinus; species Corynorhinus townsendii. The sequence continues at coordinate 33,590,231 of JAPDVU010000008.1, read as the reverse complement.
ACCTCTGACTCCATCACTGACATTCCAATTAGGATACACTGTGGGCACTGCCTGGACAGTGTCTACTCTTCCCTGAATATTAGATGTCTCTGCACACAGTTGGTCATCTTCTTCATTAGCTTTTTCCAACACCATCTGACACTCTTCAGAGGACAAAGAGTATTTAGAAAAGTTTGCACGTTAGCCCAAGTGGAGTCATGAACAGCAAATGTGGAAGGAAACAAGTTTTCCATTTTCTTTGGATCATCCTGATAGGTAGGCATGTTATTTTCCCAATTAAACAATTCTGATATTAAAACCCCCAAATGCCTGCTGTTTTCCTGCCTGCCTTCATTGGTATGTGCATTAATGAAGATTGTCCTGCTGGGATTTAGGTGGCTCTCTACCCTGAGTACTCTGCCAGGCATTTGGGGACCTTTGGGAGCTGGTGGTTTCAGCACGATCACAGGCTTCTAACGTGGGGGCTGCTGTGGTGGAATAATTGCGACAGGTTCTCCACCATAAGGTAGGTAGTAGAGGTGCTGTTGGAAAATTTAATTCAGTAATTAACAAATTATCCTTTTCCCTTTGGCCTAAATCAGGCAATACAGGTCTCTGAGAGTTCCCTGTCTGTTGAAATAAAATTTTACATCTTTTCTAAGTTGGCTCATTTTGGTATAACAAAATACAAGGTTGTATATCACAAAAGTATTTCATCACATTTACTTTCCCTTTTACAAAGCAAATACAATTGCAAATGGTGTCATAATTTATGTATTAGTTGTTTTTCTTTTAATCCTCACCCAAGGATGTTTTTTCTACTGCTTTTTATTTATTTTAATTAACCAATTAATTAATTAATTATACCCTGGCCAGGAATCAAGCTGATGATCTCTTGGCTCCTGGGTTGATGCTCAACAACTGAGTCACACCAGCCAGGTTCCATTGCTTTTTAGAGAGAGTGAAAGGGAGGAAGGAAGAGAGAGAGAAACATCAATGTGAGAGAGACACATCTATTGGTTGCCTCCCAACAGGGCTGGGGATCGAATATGCAACCCAAGTATGGGACCTTGCCCAGGAATAGGATCCAACACCTTTCTGTCGGTGCAAAGGCCGACACTCTAACCACTTAGACACAACAGCCAGGATTACATACTTGTTCTTGAGCCATTGTTCTCAAGAGCCCAAAAATTACTGTGGCTATTTAGTATTACAGTAGAAAATAATTTTCTTTTGAGATTAAAAGTGGCAGCAGAGTAAGTGGATGCTGCTCAGACACACTCCCAGGTCCAAACTGGAATTACAACTAAAATACAGAAAAACTTACTAATCAACAGAAGACTTGCTGGAGAGAACCCTGATAACAGAAGACCAAAAGTGGAGACCGCATAGAGACTAGTAGGAGAGGCAGAGGTGCAAAAGGGCTGGCTGAAACCCCACAGACAGCAACTGAAGTTCCAGAGAGATATCTCAGCTGTGGGAAGTTGCCACTGAGAACTCTGGGGTCTAATTCCCAAGTTGGGCCCCCCAGCAGAGAGCACCAGAACTAAGAAGGGTGCCCACATAACATCTGGCTGTGAAAAGCAGTGTGGTTGCTGTCTGCCAGGAAGAGATGGCTGGAAATTTAGTCACCCTCTTAAAGGCCAAAGCATAAAATTCCCTGTGGAGCCACCCACACTGTGCTCTGGCAGAGGGATTACAGAGCGGACTGGAGCTGGGTGAGCAGAAGCCAGGATTGAGGGCTCTGGGATTAGAGTTCAGAAGGCAGACACCCTGATCTCCTGTGCTGAGTCATTCCTTCATGTGGCAGAGGTCATCTTTTTCACACAGATAATTGCTATACAGGTGGCATTACTTGGGGGGAAGACAGTTGACCCACCCTAATGAAAAATACCTTGCCCCTTATGAGACTGAGAATAACAATTTGCCTCCAGGCAGAAACAATTACCCTACCCTGTTAAAAAAATGAAACTCTTGCCACACCTGTGTACGATTACCTGAAAGCAGTTCAAGAGGAATCCTATCAGTCTGTAGGCAGAGGTGGTCTCTGGAGTCTTTGATCTTTGCCAGATCTAATTAGTCAGAAACAGTGTTTGACACTGTCCTGCACTAGAGATTAATAGCAGATCTACCTAACACATAGTCACAAACCCAAAAAGGCAGCCAAAACGAAGAGACAAAGAAACAATCCACAAATAAAGGAAAAAGAAAATTCTCCAGACGAAGAGATAAATGAAACAGAGATAAAAAAATTTTTATCTGAAACAGAGTTCAGAATAATGATGGTAAAGATGCTCAACAGCATGAGAAAAGATATAGTAACTACGAAAAAAGAACAGTCAGAAATAAAGAATGACATAGCACAAATAAAGAACACATTGAAAGGAATACACAGCAGATTAGGGGAAGCTGAGGACCGAATCAGTGAATTAGAAGACAGGGTTGAAAAAATACTCTATCAGAGAACCAAAAGATAAAAAAACAATTAAAAAACAGGAGAACAGCTTAAGGGAGCTGTGGGACAACATGAAGCATAACAATATTTGAATAGCAGATGTGTCAGAAGAGGCAGAAAGGGAGAAAGGCATAGAGAAGGTGTTTGAAGAAATAATGGCAGAAACTTCCCTAACCTAGTAAAAGAAAAAGTCACACAAGTTCAGGAGGCACAGAGAACCCCAAGCAAGAAGAACCCAAATAGGTCCACATCCAGACACATCATAATTAAAATGCCAAAAATTAGGGAACTCATACAACTTAACAAAAGGAAGATAAACAATCCAATCAAAAAATGGGCAAAGGACCTAAATAGACACTTTTCGAAAGAGAACATTCAGAAAGCCAAGAGACATATAAAAACATGCTCAAAGTCACTAATCATCTGAGCGATGCAAACCAAAAGGACAACGAGGTAACATCTCACACCTGTCAGAATGGCTATCATCAACAAATTAACAAACGACAAGTGTTGGCAAGGATGTGGAGAAAAAGGAACCCTCGCGCACTTCTGGTGGGAATACAGACTGGTACAGCCACTGTGGAGAACAGTATGGAGTTTCCTCAAAAAACTAAAAATGGATCTCCTATTTGACCCAGTGATTCCACTTCTAGGAATATATCCCAAGAAACTAGAAATAACAATCAGAAAGGATATATGCACCCCTATGTTCATAGCACAATTTATAATAGCTAAGATTTGGAAACAGCCTAAGTGCCCATCAGCAGATGAGTGGATTAAAAACTGTGGTACATCTACACAATGGAATACTACGCTGCTATAAAAAAGAAGGAATTCTTACCATTTGCAACAGCATGGATTGAACTGGACAGCATTATGCTAAGCGAAATAAGCCAATCAGAGAAAGATAAATATCGCATGATCTCACTCATTTGTGGAATATAATGAACAACATAAACTGATGAACAAAAACTGATCCAAAGACAGAGAAGCACTGATCAGACCATGAAACCTCAGAGGGAAGGTAGGGGAGGGTGGGGGTAAAGGGGAGAAATCAACCAAAGGACTTGTATGCATGCATATAAGCCTAATCAATGGACACAGACACCAGGAGGGTGAGGGCATGAGTGTGTGTGTGTTGGGGGGGGGGGGGAGACAATGGGGGGAGAAGGACACATATGTAATACCTTAATCAAGAAAGAAAAAAAAAGTGAAAATAACTCAACCACTGAGCAACACTTGCCAGGTGAGAACTGATATTTCTTGATCAGGTTTTAGGGAAAATGAACATGAATAGAGAATTGAGAGAAAAATTTTCACAAATCAATAAATGTGACACATCACATAAACAAACTGAAAGACAAAAATAACATGATCATATCAATAGACACAGAAAAAGCATTCGACAACATCATCCAACATCTATTTTTTGATAAAAACTCTCATCAAAGTAGCAATAGAGGGAGCATATCTCAACATGATAAAGGCCATATATGACAAACTCAATGATCAAAAACTAAAACCATTTCCCCTAAGAACAGGAACAAGACAGGGATGCTCACTCTCACCACTCTTATTCAACATAATACTGGAAGTCCTAGCCACAGCGATCAGACAAGAAGAAGAAATAAAAGACATCCAAATTGGAAAGAAGGAAGTAAAACTCTCATTATTCCCAGATGACATGACATTGTACATAGAAAACCCTAAACCTAAAGACTCCACCAATTAGAGAAATACAATGAGATACCAGCTCACACCTGTCAGAGTGGCCATTATCAACAAGACAAGCAATAACAAGTGTTGGAGAGGTTGTGGAAAAAAGGGAAGCCTCATTCATTACTGGTGGGAATGTAGACTGGTACAACCACTATGGAAAGAATCTGGCAATTTCTCAAAAAATTAATAGAGCTACCATACAACCCAGCAATCCCTCGCCTGCGTATATACATGAAAAACTTAAAATCATGTGTTCACATATATGCACCCCTATGTTCATTGCAGCATTATTCACAGTAGCCAAGATATGGAAACAACCAAAGTGTCCTGTGATAGAGGACTGAATAAAGAAGATGTGGTACATATACACAATGGAATACAACTCAGCCATAAAAAAGGACAAAATAGTGCCCTTTGCAACAACATGGATGGACCTTGAGAACATTATGCTAAGAAATAAGTCAGAAAAAGCTAAGAACTATATTCTATATAATAAAAGCCTAAGCAACCCTTAAGTGGAATGACCAGAACGACCAGTCGCTATGATGTGCACTGACCACCAGGGGGCAGACGCTCAATGCAGGAGCTGCCCCCTAGTGGTCAGTGTGCTCCCAGAGGGGGAGTGCCGCTCAGCCAGAAATCGGGCTCACGGCTGGCCAGTGCAGTGGTGGTGGCAGGAGCCTCTTCCACCTCTGCGGCAGCTCTAAGGAGCAGAGAGCCAAGCAGTAAGAAGCAGCGAGTAGGAGGGAGTTAAGGAGCGACGAGTCCTGGACTGCGAGAGGGTGCAAGACGGGCTGAGGGACACCCCTCCACCCCCACAAGTGCATGAATTTTGTGCACCAGGCCTCTAGTGTGGTATATAAACTGCAACTCATGAACACAAACAGCAGTGTGGTGATTGCCAGAAAGAAGGGGTTGGGGAGAAGGGGGTCATAATATAAGATGACAGGAAAAGATTTGACTTTGGGTGGTGGGTACATGGTGCAATATACAGATTTAGTAATATAGAAACCCACACCTGAAACTTATATGTTAATGTTGAACAATGTCACCCCAAACAATTTAATAAATATATTTTTTTAAAGTGACCTGTTCCTCTTTGGAATAGCACACTTAGGACCATGTTAGTACCAGGATTTCTACTCAGTAAATCCTGATGGTGACTTTGTATAAAAGATCTTTAAGAGAGATTGAGGCCTGTGTAGGTAATAAAACATTACCAAAGTCTACAAAATAATTTAATTTTACATGTTCTCTTGCATGACAGAGAGCAGCACTGGTTCTGTTACTTTTAAAAAATGAATGATTTTTAAATAATTTTTATTGTTGAGAGTACTATATATGTCCCCCTCTTTTCCTCCACTGACCCCTTCTAGTCCCCCGCCACATACCTCCCTCCCCCTGCACCAGGCCTTCACCACACTATTGTCTGTGTCCATGGGTTATGCTTATATGCATACAAGTTCTTTGGTTGATCTCTATCCCACCCCGACACCTCAACCCCTGCCTTCCATCTGAGATTTGACAGTGTTCCATGCTTCTGTGTCTCTGGATCTATTTTGTTCATCAGATTCCACATATGAGTGTGATCATTGTGATACTTTCTCTGACTGGCTTATTTCACTTAGCATAATACTCTCCTGGTACCTCCATGCTGTCTCAAAAGGTAAGAGATCCTTCTTTCTTACTGCTGCACAGTAGTCCATGGCATAAATATACCACAGCTTTTTAAAATATATATATATTATTGGTTTTTTTACAGAAGGGAGAGGGACAGAGTTAGAAATATCGAAGAGAGAGGGAAACATAGATCAGCTGCCTCCTGCACACCTTGTACTGGGGATGTGCCTGCAACCAAGATACATGCCCTTGACTGGGATCGAACCTGGGACCCTTCAGACCGCAGGCCAACGCTCTAGCCACTGAGCCAAACCAATTAGAGCTACCACAGCTTTTCTATCCACTCATCTACTGATGGGCATGTGGCTGTTTCCAGATCTCAGCTATTGTAAATAGCACTGCTATGAACATAGGGATGCATGTATTCTTTCTGATTGGTGTTTCAGGCTTCTTAGTATATATTCCTAGAAGTGGGATCACTGGGTCAAATGGCAGTTCCATATTTAATATTTTGAGGAAGCCCCACACTGATTTCGATAGTGGCTATACCAGTCAGCATTCGCACCAGCAGTGTACTAGGGTTCCTTTTTCTACATCCTGGCCAACACTTGTAGTTTGTTGATTTATTGATGGCAGCCATTCTGACAAGTATGGGGTGGTATCTCATTGTCTTTTTAATCTGCATCTCTCTGATGATCAGTGACATTAAGTATTTTTCCATTATGTCTTTTGGCCATTTGTATGTCCTCTCTTTGAAGTGTCTATTTAGGTCTTCTATCCATTTTTTTGATTGTTTGCCTTTTGTTGATTTGTATGAGTACTTTATGTATTTTGGATATTAACCCCTCCTCAGATGTATCATTGGCAAATATGCTCTCCCATATAGTGAGTTCCCTTTTCATTTTGATGCTGATTTCTTTTGCTGTGCAGAAGCTTTTTATTTTGATGTACTCCCATTTATTTTCCCCTTGTTTCTCTCTTTAAAAGAAAACAACACATTAGCAACAGGCATGATTTATTGAATAGTATCTGAGCATTCTCCTTACATTCAATCAAAGGTCATATCATTAAAGGACTTCCTTCCCTTTTTTTTTTCTTTTCATTTCTCAATTTTCTCTGCCTGTGTCTCCTTAAGTCTCTGCAATTAAATCTACTGATGAGTTACTTTTGCAGGCTTAGGCTCATTCGAATCTTTTTTTAAAATATTTATGTTTTATTGATTAAGTTATTACATATTTATTCATATCCTCCCATTGTCCCCCCTGCCCCACTCCCCTACACGCCCTCACCCCACTGTTCTGTGTCCATTGGTTATGCATATATGCATGCATACAAGTCTTTTGGTTGATCTCTCCTCCTTACCCCCTACTTTCCCTCTGAGGTGTGAGCATCTGATCGATGCTTCTCTGTCTCTGGATCTGTTTTTGTTCATCAGTTTATGTTGTTCATTATAATCTGCAAGTGGGTGAGATCATGTGATATTTATCTTTCTCTGACTTATTTCACGTAGCATAATGCTCTCCAGCTCCATACATGATGTTGCAAATGGTAGGGAGTTCCTTCCTTTTTACAACAGCATAGTGCTGGGGTTCTTGTCCCAGCTTAGGAAGGGTGCTGCAATCTGGAGAAAGGAGCTAATGTGTAAATGATTAAAGAGTCCCGAGACAAAAGATATTTTTGAAAGGCATTGGGGGTCAGAGGATCTTCAGCTAAAGGAGCTAAAAGACTACCCCTTGACTCAGGACCCTGCTTTTATTAACACAATTTGTCCTAAGGCAAGGTGGAGACATACACTTCAAAGGGTAAGGTTTACAGAAGCATTGTCAGGTTGGGGAATAGCCTACAGCTGTTCAGGTGTTTGGCCAACAGGAGGCAATAACATGCAAATTGAGATGCTCTGAGCTGTCTAGCAGCAGACAATAATATATACAAATCTTTAGGTTTGTGGAAATGTCCTGAAACCATTTTCCAACAACATTTATGGCTCAGCCATTGTTGAGCCCCCCAAACCTCACCAATCTTTTGATGAAACTCTTGTATTTATTACATGCTGGAATTGGTTCCCCCCAGCATAGTGTTCCATTGTGTAGATGTACCACAGTTTTCTAATCCACTCATCTGCTGATGGGCACTTAGGCTGTTACCAAATCTTAGCTATTGTAAATTGTGCTGCTATAAACAAAGGAGTGCATATATCCTTTCTGATTGGTGTTTCTAGTTTCTTAGGATATATTCCTAGAAGTGGGATTACTGGGTCAAATGGGAGTTCCATTTTTAGTTTTTTGAGGAAACTCCATACTGTTCTCCACAGTGGCTGCACCAGTCTGCATTCCCACCAGCAGTGCACGAGGGTTCCTTTTTCTCCACATCCTCACCAGCACTTGTCGGTTGATTTGTTGATGAGCCATTCTGACAGGTGTGAGATGGTACCGCTGATTTGCATCTCTCAGATAATTAGTGACTTTGAGCATGTTTTCATAGGTCCCTTGGCCTTCCTTATGTCTTCTTTCGGAAAGCATCTATTTAGGTCCGTGGCCCATTTTTTGATTGGGTTATCTTCCTTTTTGTTAAGTTGTATGAGTTCCCTATAAATGTTGCAGGTTAAACCCTTATCGGAGATAACATTGGCAAATATGTTCTCCCATGCAGTGGGCTTTCTTGTTGTTTTGTTAGTCGTTTCTTTTGCTGTGCAGAAGCTTTTTATTTTGATGTAGTCCCATCTCAGTTGTGGTAGCCTGTAAATCCCCCCTTGTTTCTCTTGTGCTAGGTGTATCAGTGAAAATTTTGCTACGTGAGATGTCTGATATTTTGTTGCCTATGTTTTCTTCAATGATTTCTATGGTGTCATGACTTACATTTAAGTCTTTTATTCATTTTGAGTTAAATGATTTTTTAATTAAAAAAAAGAAACCCACATCTAAAAGATTTTCCCACACTAGGTTGTTTCCAACTAATCTTGATTCCGAGGTTTAAAACTTATGAAATAAGACTGTTAAATCAAGGACCAAATAGTCAGTTGACAAATACAGTCGGTCCTCGAGTTACGTCTGAGATCCGTTCCTATGGCACGATGTAACATGATTTTCGTCGTAAGTCGAAACCCACCTACATACTCACATGGAGCACATACACAGCAGTAATGAAGTGAAACAGTAAAAAAAATTTAAAGGAAAGATAACAATTCCTGACCTTTCCTGGTGGTAAATAAATAATAAAAAACATAAAGCATATATGTACATATTTTGAAATGACAGAACTTTTTTTTTAATAAATAAATGGCAGATGGCCACGTAACCACGAAATGACATACATCGAGCCTGACGTAACCCGAGGACTGTCTGTAGTCAAGTGTATCAATATTTTCATTGGTGTTGTTTGCTGGGTCATGCTCTGTTTAGGGCTGAAGATTGGACAAGTTTCAGAGATAGCTGAACTCACTCTAAAGAATCGATACATGCCAAGGTCTAAACTTCCCTGAGTTCATTCAGTAAATCAGACATGGGCTCAGAAAGAAATGTTTTTGTATTTCACGCTAGGACACCCTAGTCTTTAGAAAAAACAAAAACATCTTATTTCCCTTTTTCATCCCTGAAAACTTTTATCAGGAAACCTACTCTGCTGTGCCAAATAAATGTGAGGAGTCTCATTGCAATAAATGCTTGCCCTTGCAATTTCCCAATCCAAGCAGAATGCTGCTCTACTAAGTAGGTCCAGACTTCCAGCATGCTGGGATTAGAGCCATTTAATAGCAGAGATTGGATGGTGAATTTGCCACCATGAATTAATTTCCATTCATTTAACAGTGGTTAGTGCCTACTTGTTTGAGAGATGTGACCCTAAGTGCCAAATAAAAGGACTCTTAAAAAGAAAACAAAAACAAACCTTGGCCCCCTGCTAGCAGGAAGTAAAGCTTGCTTGCGGAGCTAGTTAATGTGAGCCCTTCCCTATTAGGAGAGGATCATTTAAGTAAAGCTTGAACTAGGACCTTCATTCAGCCTTAGCTGGTTTGACCCAGCTGTTTCCAAGGTTCCCCATTGGCTGTTTCCAAGGTGCCCCATTGGCGTGCAATTCCGGACCTGCCTCCGCATAAGGGACCTGCGCACACATACTGCAACTGTACACACATCCATGACGGGCACATACATATGAACGTGCGCGCGCATTCCGGACTTGAACGCGCATGCCAAACGTACACGCTCATGCCAAACGTACACGCGCATTCCCTGCACTTCAGTTCTAGAGAATCTGCCTGTGGACTAAAGGGTCCCCAGTTTGATTCCATTCAAGAGCATATGCCCTGGTTGCAGGCTCCATCCTCAGTAGGGTGTGCAGGAAGCAGTTTATCAATGATACTCTCTCATCATTGATGATTCTATCTCTCCCTTCCTCTTTCAAATTAATAAAATTCAAACAAAAATAGCCTTAGCCTGTTTTGCTCAGTGGATAGAGTAGCGCCCTGTGGACTGAAGGGTCCGGGGTTCAATTCCAGTCAAGGGCACCTACGTGGGTTGCAGGCTCCTCCCTGGTCCCTGGCCCTGGTTCAGGCACGTGCAGGAAGTAACAAATTGGCTTGTTTTTCTCACGGCAATGTTTTTCTCTCTTTCCCTCTCTCTTCTACTCTTTCTAAACATCAATGGAAAAATATCCTCGGGTGAGGATTAAAAAATAATAACAACACCTTCTGATTGCAGACCTTGATTCATATGGTCCACACCCCCCGTCATGGTTTGTAACCACCGAAGATTTCAGAGTGTGGGAGGACTGTTGGCTTTGACCACGGAAGGCACACCTGGCCGCCAGGGCTGGGAGTTCTGAGGAAGTGGCGCGGCCATGAAATCGGCTTGCAGAGAAGTCAGTGTTGGTGTTCACCATTTTGCACTCCCCATCGCGCAGGTGGAAAGCTCGTCAGGAAATTGCAACCCGGAGACACACTCACAAATGATTTCAGAAGGTTCATATGTTAGAATGTCAGGTCTTGGAATGGAGGAAATTTCCCCAAATACTGGGCACCTGAGAGCAAACACTCACCTACAACTGTGGCAGAGCTCAGTTTCTAGCAAAATGGTGTCCCCTGTGCCGCCTTTGCCAATCTGTCCCTGCAACTCTGCACCGAAAGCCGCACCAGGGCTTGGGACTCGAACTGCTGAGCCCCAATGCCCCGGCTGGGTCTCAGCACAGACTGACTGTGTCTAAGCTCCAGGAGGGACTGAGTCCAGGATCGCACATACTGATCCCTGACTCTCCTTTGCGCACTCTTTCCCCGTGGCCTGGACCCAAGGGCGCACCTGGGTTCTGGGGAACAGTTCTCCTGTATCTGGCTCCCTGCAGCCCGGCCAGTGCAGCACTCCCATCTCCCGTTTATTCCCTGTGGCAGTGGCGCCCCATCAGTAAGAAGGAGGAAAGTTTAAAAAGGGCATCTTGGAAGTTGGGTGTCACCGAGCAAGGAGGCCACCGACCTGGAAGGCGAGAGATGTGGAGCGAGGCAGGTGTGTCACAGTAATTGCTGAGGATTCTGCACAGTGCGGACTAGGGTGAGGACCTGTGGCTTTGGTCACTCACAGCACACGTAGGGCTAATTTCTCTCTGCCTGGAAACCACCTAGATGGGGATCCTTGCCTGTCCTCCAACAGCCCTGGCACTTTTGCCGCGTTTGCCGCATTGGGAAACTCCATCTAGCGCATCGCGTGCCGCGCGCTCAGACCTGGGGATCCGGGAGACAGGGAGAAGTTCCTGGGAATCTTGGGGACAATGAGAAGTTTCTCTCTCTGCTTTTTACCCGCTGAGAGCAGCAACTCAGGAGCGAGCGGGGACCTTCCAGGCGGGCTTGCAGCAAATAAAGCTCAGGGGAAGGGGTGCTGAAACCAGCTGTAAACAGTGTGAGCGGGTCTAGGTGTTTTGGAGCACGCTTATTCTTGCGAGTGCAGGTAGTAATGGTGTGCACAGGCTGCCGGCAAGCTGGTATGTAGATGTGACCACAGGAGGCACTGGGAGGCAGGTTTGGGGCAGGATTCATATGGCCCCGTGTGCTGTCCCAGTGTCCTTTTTGCCAGTGCCATTGTTTGGGGGAGTGGGCTTATGGTTGAAGAGAGTAATGGGTTTGTGGGTGGGGAAGAGTGTGACTGGAAGTGACAGTGAGCAATTGTCTGCAGGATTCCCATCAAGCCTGCCTTGCTCTCTATTGGAGAACTGAAGTGCAGGGAATGCGCGTGTACGTTTGGCATGCGCGTGCAAGTCCGGAATGCGCGCGCACGTTCATATGTATGTGCCCGTCATGGATGTGTGTACAGTTGCAGTATGTGTGCGCAGGTCCCTTATGCGGAGGCAGGTCCGGAATTGCACGCCAGTGGGGCACCTTGGAAACAGCTGCCGGAAACAGGGGCAGCTGGGCAAATGGTTCTAATAGGCAGATGAGCAAAGGTGATGGATGGCGGGGTAGAAGAGGAGATTGCTGGGGCTGCTTGGAAGCTGGGGAAACATAGGTGCCTTGCACCTCCCTGCTGTGGCTGAGCGGGACATTGGTTGCCTTCTATCCACTTGAAGAACCACCCAGGGCAAATAAGTACTTCTGGTCAGTAAGTGGGTAATCAACATGCTAAGGAATCCCAGATGTGAGCCACAACACCCTTCCAGATCCCTACCTAGCTGGAGCGGGGTGAGGCAAATTACTAATAACCACATTCTTTTAGGACATTGGGTCCCCATTTTAAAGATGCTTGCATTGAGGCACTGAGAAGTCACTTGTCCTACGGCCAGGAATTTGCTTAGTCGGAATTGAATTCAGTCTGACAAAGTTCTTGCTCCCACAAGCTGCCCTCCTTGCAAGTGATTCCAGCTGCTGGATTAAGCACCTTGCTAGGACCCAGAACCAACCCTGTAACGCATTAACCCTATCCCCCTCACTTGGATGAGGATTGGGGGAGGCAGGAGTCCCTATGATCCTGGACCCTGCCCTACAAGATTGCTCCGCGGGGGATGGAGTGGGATGCACATTCAAAACCGGATGAAACTGAACAGGTGAAATTTACAATGACGTCAAACTGTCCCCCAGTTCGTGGGTGTTTTCTGGTGCCCATCACTCCCCCTTCTCCTTTCCATCAATGACCTCAATGCAAATACAAGTGGGATGATCCTGTTGGATGCTACAGGTTCTGGACGCAAGTGGGTGACACATCCATCTGAGGCACCGGATCCTTCTCCTCATTGGTTGCCCGGTGCTCCTGGATTCCCCCTCCCCAGACCCAGAGTGGGAATAAGAGGAGCCGCTGGTGCTGGGAGAAATCGGAGCGACTTCCCAGTTGGAGTGCCACTGCCACTTCCACAGGAACACCTCCACTGCCGCTACCGCCGCCTGCCACCGCCACCACCTGCTGACAGGTGAGTCCCCTGTATGATTCTATCTCTTCCTCTCTCCCCCTCCGTCTCTCTCCAGTACTGTACCTCTTGATTGATCCCCTGCCAGTCTCAAGTCTCTCTCCACTTCTGTCCGGGTCTTTTTATCAAACAATTTCTGCTAGTCTTTGATTCATCCAAGACTCATGTCCCAGGTAATGTTGAATCCAGGGACTCTGTGCTCCACTCTTCCCGTGCAGATCCGGCTCTGGTCTAGCTGTGTTGCTGCAGTTGGAGCGTGCTTAGTCTCATCTCTGACGCTGGAGTTGTACTCATGAAGAGCAGGATGCAGGAATAACTTTCTGTTCATGCCTAGTGGTCCCAGGGAAATTGGTTCGGAACCTGGGTCAGCGTGAGTGGGTGGAAAATAGGCTAAAGGACAGTTTGAGTCCTGCGGCGTCACAATTTAACTCTGTGTTAAGCTTGGGGACTCTGCTGAAGTGTAGATTGGCTGAGCAGTAAAAGAGTGATCTTGTTTCTCAGAGATTTCAATTGCAGATATTTCCTCTCTACTTACACTCTCCCTCATCCCCTTACAGCCCTAAGTGTGAGCTCAGATCTGTGGGTTCATAAAACTTCAAACTGGTGTAGATGCTGACATGATCGTTCCTTTGCAGAGAGACATCATGGGCTTTGGGAAGTTCTTACCCTTCCTGGCTCTTGGCATCTTGGTCCTGTACCAGGTGGGCATGCTCGAGGCAGCACCATTCAGGTAAGACAGCCCTGAAAGTAGTATATTCTCCTTCCGGTCCCCCTGGGATCAAACAATTCTGTGATCTGAATTGTGGTGTGCGGAAAGGGGGGTCAGGGCTGGGTGGGGGGTGGGGGGGTAGGGGGGGGCCACACACCAAGAGTGTATATTTTTTTCTGATATAAAGAATATCTGATATTCTTCATTGTAATGATACCTGATGTTCTTTATTATAAATTTCATATAATTCATTCAGTCTCATAGAATGATTTTGTTGGTTTTTACCAAAATTTTCATTTTTCTAATTCAACCATGATCTCAGAAATGAATTGTATTCTAATCTACTTTTTTTGGCCAATAAATTCATAGTTATTAAATCAATGTGAGTGTTAATCTTTATGACTCTTATACAAATTATATTTAATAAACTGGAACCATTTTTAGCTTTAGCACTACCAGTAAGTTTTTATCATTTAATTTTTAATATTGGCTATATGCAAAACTATGGTCACAAAAATTTCTAAAAAGTTCATCTTTCACAAAGCCTACATGATCTGGATTCAGCACAACACTGCTTGGAGGTCATACCAGTGCCTGGCTCCTGATGAATCATACCCAGTCCACTGGGAGTTGAGGTGGCCACTTCCTTAGGGGAAACCCAAGAACCGGGAAGCCTAGATGCTTATCCTAGGGAGCAGGCAGGAAAGGACTCAGCTTGTACTGGGCTGCTATTTCCCCTCAGGTCTGCCTTGGAGGACAGCTCACTCAGTGAGGAGGAAGAGGAACTCCTTCTGGCTATCCTGGTGAAGGAGTTTATGAAGAAGATGGCCAGTGAGAAGGAGCAGGCAGCACTGGATACCAGGTAAGGCTCCACACCTGCCCAGTAAGAACAGCTGTGCTAAGGAGAAGAAAAACACCTCCAGAAATCAGTGCTAAAAACTCTCTATGGGAAGTTATCATGGAATTTCCCCAAATGGCCAATGATTATCTGCTATGATAATTGTGTTCAGTAAAAGCAACACTTAAGGTTCATTGGTACCTTTCAGAACAGTAATGACTGTCCCATGGGAAGGCTTTGCCCCCACCAGCCTCTTACTGACAGGTCTTCTGTTTTTCTCCATCATGTAAATCAGTGCTGCTACCCAGAAGAGATCCTGCAACACAGGCACCTGCTTGACCAATAAGCTTGCTGTGCTCTTGAGCAAGTCTGGAAGTGCTGCCCACGCCAAGGTGCTGCCTGCTACCATGTTCTCCCAGGGCTAAGGCCCTAACGGAAGGGATCCCAGAAAGAAGGTGACTATTCTTGTACTGTTAGATGGGAGGGTAGATGACTGGATATTGCCGGGGTGCAGTCCACACTCTAACCCTCCTTGGGCCCATGTGAGTAAAAAATCAACAAGGGAAAGTATCTGAAGGACAGAGAGTCCCCACAGATAAACCCCTTAGATTTGGGGTTTATTTCTGTGTTTTGTGTGTGTGTGTTTTTGTCCAGTGTTTCCCTATGACACTTAGATCATCTGCCAGGAAATATAGATGTTAATAACCTCACAATTAATAAGTAACTAAATTCTAACTTTTGTGTGTTTTTTTTCTCCTAGATGATGGAAGCTGAAACCTACCCACTTCTTTAAATTTATCATAAAAACAATTGGAGAAATACTAAACACACATATGCATGCTACTTAACATTGAAAAGACTCTGTCTTATTCAAAATAAATTAAATTTAACTGCATAATAAAGCTATTAAAAATTACCTGGTGTCTTTTATATTTTATTCTATATTCGGTAAATATGACAGCATATTATCATTGGCTTATCTGGTAACAAATCTGGGCACAGTCAGCCAACATGTTGATGTTGGCAATTCTGCCAAAACTCAGGGGGACATGAAATCACCGCACCCTGGGTGTCTGGGACACACAGTAATGCTGAGCCTCAATGAAACTTTTTCTTTAAAGAAATCTTGTCATTTGTGAAACTTCATTAAAAAAATACTTAAAAGGCATCCCTCCTGCTATTTATGCTGCCCACCCCCACAGGGACTGTGAACAATTTGTTGACAAGGCTGACTCAAAGGAGGCAAAGGCAACATGCTTGGGATGGGTCCTCAGCATCCTGTACCCTCAGGTTTTAGTAAAATAACCCTTGCTGGAATTAGAACCCCGTGCATCTCAAAGAGACAATTCACACTGATTTTCAGAGTGCCCTGGTCCCCAGCTCCAAAGGACATATCTCTTCACTTCTCCTTAAATCAGGTTTGCCCTTACCCATTCCTGCCTACGCCCCCCCTCCCCCCGCCATTAGAACCCCCCTTCCCAAATGTCCCATAGCCTGCAAACCCTTTTAGAAACAATGTCTTGGAGTTAGAAAATGGTAACATAGCCTGGCAGACCTAGAAAGTCATTAGAGGCCATCAATGCGGAGAAGAAAAGTACATTGCTTAAGGTCCTGCAGTAAGTTTAACTCATACATTTAACAAATATTAATTGAGTATCTGCTATATTCTTGACACTATTCAAAGCACCAGGAATAGAGCAATTAACAGAACAGACAAAGCCCTTACATTTACGGAACTATATTCTAACCTGGGGAGACTGAGGTGACACATCCTATGAAATCAGACACTCCTCATTGGAAGTAATCTGGGATGTCATAGGGTATACACTGGTGGGCAGATTATTATGATCTCTGGACACAATAATCTGGCCACTCAATGTGTGTGTGTGTGTGTGTGTGTGTGTGTGTGTGTGTGTGTGTATGCCTGGTGCATGAATTCGTGCATGGGTGGGGTCTGGCCAGCCTGGCCAAGGGGAGGGGACATGGGCGGTTGGTCAGCCTGCCTGCTGGTCAAACTCCTGGTCGAGAGGACAATTTGCATATTAGCCTTTTATTATATAGTATATACACTGAGTGGCCAGATTATTATGCGTTCAGAGATCATCATAATCTGGCCACTCAGTGTAATGCCTTACTTAAATAGAAACTTCCCAGTGTCAACATCCCTGGCATCTGCTGAGACTGCTAGTGACACACTGCTGAGTATAACTCTAAGCCAGTATCACTGATGGGTAGTCAATTAATTGGGGTCATTGATGTAGAGAAATCAGCCCCTTCCATCCATTGACTTTAGTTACTGTAACCCAACTTTTGCCTAAATGGTATATCTGACCACGTCTCCCTTATCACAAAGTACTGCATCTCACAGAGTAAATACCTACAGCACTGCAATGGCTCACAGGTCCCAGGTGATCTGCCCTTCCTCTCCTCTCACCACTTTCCCCATTACCTGCCTGGCCTCATCTCCTACTTCTCCCACACACTGGCCTGTTTACCATTTCTCATCCCTCATCCCCCAGCAACAACCCCCTCAAGTGTTTGCACTTGCTGGTTCTGTACCTCTGCAGAATGCTCCTACCCTTGGCCTCACCTCCTCCAGATCTTTATTCAAATATCAAACACCCTGGCCCTCCTTTCTGATACTGTACCCTACCCTGCCAACACACCCCAATCCTCTTCTTCTTGCTTTATTTCTCTTTACCACTTATTACCTTTTATCATCTACATATATAAAACCCTAACATGCAAATAGACCGAAAGGCAGAACATCCAAACAACCGCTCACTATGATGTTGCACTGACCACCAGGGGGTGCGCGCAAAACATGGCAGGCATTGGCCACAGTGGGATAGTGGAGCAGGTGAGCAGGGGCACCAGACCAAGGCGGGGCACTGGTCGCTATCATCGGGGCAAGCCTCTGGTGGTTACTGAAAATTCTTAGCTCCCACATGCTGTGGTCCTGCCTGATGCTCACACCTGCTGTCAGAGCCAGCCCTGTTCACACCCGCTGCCGGCACTGGAGCCACTGCTTACACCTGCTGCCAGCACCCCGCACCAGCCCCATTCACACGGTGCCATCAGCAGGTGTGCTCAGTGGCTGCTGGCCCTGATCACACCTCAGGGCTTCTCCACCTCCTCCTGCTCCTGAGGCATGATCAGGGCCAGCAGCCACTACTCGCATCCGCAGCTGGCACCAGATCCACCACTTATACCTGGTGCCAGTACTGTCCCTGCTTGCACTTGCTGTTGGCGCCGGCCCCAATCGCTCAGCAGGTGCAAGCAGGGCCAGCGGCAGCAGCAGCCGGAGCAGGGATGCTGGCAGACAGGGAAGTGGGGAAGTTGCGGTAGGAGGGGCCGGGTGGGGGCGTGGAGGATGGATCGAGACCTGCCCCTATGCCCACCACAGCCTCATGTCCCACAGTTCCTTTCAAGGTGCATGAATTCATGCACTGGGCTTCTAGTAGTACTAGTATATAATTTTAATTATTTAGCTTGTTTCTACCCCACCCTATAAACAATGTAAGTTCCACATGGTACTGGGAGATGGCTATTTTGTTAATTGCTGGACCCCCTAAATACAGAGCAGTATGCTTGGCATGAGGTAGCACTCAATAAATATTTATTGAATGGAGTTCAGTCCTTTTCTCTTTTATGTATATGGTCAACTCTCAGTTTCCCTCTTGATCTGATTTTCTTCAGGCTAACCTGCTGGCTTTCATCTTCAGCAATGACTTCACTGGATAGTGACTCCCTCAAATGCCTGAAGACTTCTGTGGTGGCTGCTAGTTACTAGTGACTTTACTTCCTGCCTCAAGGCCTCCACAAGTACTATTTCCTCACTTTGATCACTCTTCTCACCCTCCACTTCTTCTCCCCTGAATTAATATGACTAGCTTTTCTTCTTCCCTTGCAGTAAATGCAGCAGACTGGCAGGTACTCTATAGTTGTGGTATTTATGACTAGGAAGGTAAGTTCAAATCAGGAGGGGAGAAAGACCACTTTAATCTTGGGTCAAAGGCATCTTCTCCAATAATAGAGCTTCAATGTATTGAAGTCTCACCAGGACTAGTTCTTGATTCAAAGACTAAGAGAAGTGTGATTAATTTGAACCTTCAAAACCAAAGTAAGGTTCTAAGAAGAGATGAAGGAATACATAAGGCATTCAAAGAACAACATGGAGAGACAAAACTCTTGGTGATTCTGCCCTGAAAAGAACATGCCTTAAATATCTGTTGTTATATTAGCCTTGGGTCTAAAATGAGACCTGTGGAACTAAACCTGATCTGCAACTTGAATGCATATGCAACCAACACCATCTGAGATCATTCTCATCTGTACCACATATCCATGACCAAGACAAATAAATATTTGTGTTTGAGATTTGAGGTTGTTTTTATGTAACATTGTGGCAATAGCTAAGTGGACTGTGATAGGAATTGCATTGAAACAGTAGATTGCTTTGGGTAGTATGTCATTTTAACAATATAAATCCTTCTAATCCATGAGCTCAGTATATTACTTGATTTATTTGTGTCCTCTTTAACTTATTTCTTCAACATCTAATAGTTTTCAGAATACTGGTCTTTCATCTCTGCAGTTAAATTTATTCCTAGGTATTATACTCTTTTTGATGTAATTGTAAATGGGACTGTATTCTTAATTTGTCTTTCTGATTGTTATTATTAGTATATAGAAATGTGACAGAGCCCTAGCTGGTTTAGCTCAGTGGATAAAGCATTGGCCTGTGGATTGAAGGGTCCCAGGTTCGATTCCAGTTGAGGACACATGTCCTGCTGTGGGCTTGATCCCCAGTAGGCAGCTGATCAATGATTCTCTCTCATCATTGATGTTTCTATCTCTTTCTCCCTTTCCTCTCCTCTCTGAAATCATTAAAAATATATTTTAAAAAAAGAAATGTGACAGATATCTGTATATTAATTTTGTATTCTGCAATTTTACTGAATTCATTTATTAAATCTAATAGTTTTAAATTACTGAATACATTATTCTTTATTGATGTAATTTATTGATTCTAATATCTATTTTTGACTCACATGCATTTTTGGGATACTTGCTAACTTTATTATTATTTTTTCTTTTTTCTTCTTTTTTTTTAAATAAATCTTTATTCAGATTATTACAATTGTTTCTCCTTTCCCCCCCATAGCTCCCCTCCACCCAGTTCCCACCCCACCTCTGCCCTTACCTTCCCCCCACTGTCCTCATCCACAGGTGTACGATTTTTGTCCAGTCTCTTCCTGCACGCCCCCCATACCCCTTTCCCCCTGAGAATTATCAGTCCACTCCCTTTCTATGCCCCTGATTCTATTATTCTGTTCCTCAGGTTTTTAATTCACTTCATTTTTAGGTTCACTTGTTGACAGATATGTATTTGTTGTTCATAATTTTTATCTTTACTTTTTTCTTCTTCCTCTTCTTAAAGAATACCTTTCAGCATTTCATATAATACTGGTTTGGTGGTGATGAACTCCTTTAGCTTTTTCTTATCTGTGAAGCTTTTTATCTGCCCTTCAATTCTGAATGATAGCTTTGCTGGGTAGAGTAATCTCTTGGTTGTAGTTTCTTGCTATTCATCACTTTGAATATTTTACCACTCCTGTCTGGCCTGCATAGTTTCTGTTGAGAAATCAGCTGACAGTCATATGGGTGCTCCCTTGTAGGTAATTAACTGTTTTTCTCTTGCTGCTTTTAATATTCTCTCTTTGTCTTTATTTATTTATTTATTTATTTATTTATTTATTTATTTATTTTATTGTTTGAAGTATTACAAATAGTAGTACATATGTCTCCTTTTTTTCCCCATTGACCTCCCCCCAGCTTCCCCTACCCCCCAGTACATGCCTTCACCTGCCTGCCCTCTCCCCCACCCCCAGTGTCTTGTATCCATTGGTTATGCTTATATGCATGCATACAAGTCCTTTGGTTGATCTCTTACAGCCCCCCTCACCCAACCTTTTGCTCTTGGCATTTTAATTATGATGTGTCTTGGTGTGGTCCTCTTTGGATTCCTTTTGTTTGGGGTTCTGTGCGCTTCGTGGACTTGTAAGTCTATTTCTTTCACCAGGTGGGGGAAGTTTTCAGTCATTATTTCTTCAAATAGGTTTTCAGTATCTTGCTCTCTCTCTTCTTCTGGCACCCCCATAATTCTGATATTGGTACGCTTGAAGTTGTCCCAGAGGCTTCTTACACTATCTTCATATTTTTGGATTCTTTTTGCTTTTTGCTTTTCTGGCTGAGTGTTTTTTGCTTCTTTGTATTTCAAATCTTTGACTTGATTCTTGCAGTCCTCTAGTCTGTTGTTGGGTCTCTGTATAATATTTTTTATTTCAGTCAGTGTATGTTTAATTTCTAGTTGGTCTTTTTCATATCTTCGAGTGTCTCGTTATATTTATCGGCCTTTTCTAGGATATTCTTGGAAAGCCTTATAACCGTGGTTTTGAATTCTATATCCAGTCATTTGTTTTCCTCCATTTCTTTCATTTGTGACCCGTTTCTTTGTGGCCGCATTTTCAGTGCTTCCCTGAGTTGGTAGGGTAGCTTTGTGTGCTAGGTTTCCTGTATGGCCCAGTGGGTCAACCTCCCAGTTACCTGAGGTGGACACTCTTGGTGCACCCCTTTGTGGACTGTGTGTACAGCCTTGTTGTAGTTAAGTCTTGATTGTTGTTGGTATCACTGGGAGGAAATGACCTCCAGGCCAGTTGGCTGTGAGGATCAGCTGTGTCTATGCTGGGAGAAGTTGGGAGCTGGAGACAGCTTTATAGGATTAGACTTACAAAACTGCAAAAGCCTCTGTGTTCAGCTTGGATGGGGTGAAGTCTCAAGGCGGAGCACAGTCTTGGCTTTCCGTCAGCCCTGCCCTTGCGCTTGCTCGCCTCCAGACCTCTGTCTTTCCCGCCTCTCGAGCCTCCACCCAAGAGTCCAGATTCCCCCTGCAAGAGCGTGGGTCCCCAAGGGCTCACCTGGAACTGGGGTTCAGTGCAGTCAGAAGCTTCTGATTCCCTTCTGCTAGGGAAAGCCTGTGGCAACCTCTGCAGTCTTTGTGCACAGTTGCGCGCGCGCGCCTCCGGACCCCTGCCTGCTGGGGCTCCCCTGGCTCTCCCCCAGGTCTCTGAGTCTCTGAGTGATACTTGTTAACTTTAATTTTTAATAGCAAATTAAACTTTTCATTATAATTTACAATATTCATATTTGAGGTTATATTTTTTTCATTCTGGATATGATGTATTACTTTTCCTTTTCCTTTTCATTATCCATTTTACTAGAATTTTTTATTTTATTGGACTTTTCAAAGAACAAACTTTAATATTTATTTTTTAATTGCATTATCTTTCTAGTTTGTAATGCAGTAATTTTTTTTCTGCCCATTTAATTCCTTTCACTCATATGATTTTTGAAAAGTTTGTTCAGCTGGACTCTTTTGAGATTTCTGAGTGGGTAAGCACTGACCCATGAACCAGGATGTCAGGGTTATGTTCCTGGTCAAGACATATTTTCAGGTTGCAGGCCTGATCCCCAGTAGGGGGCGTGCAGGAGGCAACTGATCAGTGATACTCATCATGTTTCTATTCCTCTCCTTCTCCCCTCCTCTCTCTCTAAAAATCAATAAAAATATGCTTTTATATTGAGAGAAACATCAATCAGCTGGAAATCAAACTGGATGAGCCTCACCAACTAAGCCACATTAGCCAGGGCCTCTTTGACATGTTCTAGTTGATCACTCTGTTTCTATCCTTTTTGCTATATAGACAATTCTGGAGCCATCCTTTTGAAACATAAGTCACATTGTGTTATCCCTTGCTTAAAACCTTCCACAGGCTCTCTATTGACTCAAAATAAAAGTTAAAGTCCTTATGATGGCCTAAGAGGTACTACCTGATCTGACCCAATACCATTCCTCTGGTCTACCTTCCTGCCAATTACCCCATTGCTTGCTCTACTCCTGGCTTCCTCAGGGTCTTTAAACCTATGTGTGTGTGCGCACACGCCTAGAATGCTATTCCCTCAAAGTCTGTATGATTGCCTTCAAACTTTCCTTCAGAACTCTGCTGAAATATCGCCTTCTCAGAAGACTCTCCTGGCCACTATATACAAAATGATTCTTTCTCTTATCACTCTCTATCCATGCTACTCAGCTTTATTTTTATTCACAGAATTTACCACTATCTAAAATATATATTTATGATTTTATCTCTGAGTTAATCTTTAACCATATAACATGTCATGAGATGTAAAGATCTTATATTAAAAACTGTCAATAATGTTTGTTTTGATTTCCACTTTGACTCAAAAGTTATATAGAATAGTATTTTTAAATTTAAAATAGCTTTTAAATTTATATTTCAGTTACTCAATTCCAGTTTTTTGTATTGAGGTTTGACAAAGTTATCTGCATAATTTTTAACTTGGGAAATTTGTTGAGAATTTCTATTAGGTTTATTATATGATCCTTTCCCAACAATGATTACAAGATAGCAGAAAAAAGCAATTTCCCTGAGGCATAAAATTATATGTCTGTATCTACCTACCTAAATATCTATATATCTATCTATCTTATATAATAAAAATAATTATGTGATTTATTTATTTATTGTTAATCCTCACCCGAGGTTATTTTTTCTATTGATTTTTAGAAAGACTGGAAGGGAAGGAGAGGAAGGGAGAAAGAAAGAGAAAGAGAGAGAGAGAGAGATTAATTGGTTGTCTCCCTCACAAGCTTCAACCAGGGCTAGGGATTGACCCTGCAATCCAAGTATGTGCCTTGACCAGGACTCGAAGCCGAACCCTTTGGTGTATGGGCCGATGTTCTAACTACTAGCAATGCTAGCTAGGACCATTATGTTATTTATATATAGTATTTTTGCCTACATAGAGGGCAATAAGGTTCCAAGTATTATTTTCTTTCTATAAATTATCCCTCACATTTCTAAAAATTTTTAGTTTACATATTTTGAACTCTTCCTCTTTTAAATCAACTTTCATAAGGTATATATTATTAATAGAAAATGTATTTTTAATTACATTTCCTTGAGTTTTACCAAATGTATGTTATATAATCTATGTAACCATCACCACACACACACACACACAAAACACTGTATGGAATATTTCCTTCATTCCAGGATGTCCTTTTTATTGACTTATCACCCAAACTCCTACTCCACACAACCATTTGACCTGATTTCTATTACGTGGATTCATTTTACTGAAGATAGATGGTATGCACTACCCTGTTTCACTTGACATAGTGACTGTGAGATTTACTTATATTGCTACATGTATCAGTATATAATTATTTTGGGAGAGGGAGGGTTAAATAGTATTCCATTTTATGCACAATTTGTTGGATGGACATATGCACACTGACTATTTCCAGAGCCAACTACTATGAATGATACTCTTATGAACATTCATGTATAAATCTTTCTGTGAAAAGCTGAAGACATTATTCCTAAACAGAAGAAATGGTATGGTAAATGTATATATTACTAGACTAATTTTTAAAATAGCTTTGCTATTTTACACTACGGCAGAAGTGTATTTATCATTCAACTTGTTTCATGTATCCTTGCCAATGTTTGGTATTTTCAGTCTTTTAAATTTTAGCCATTCTTGTGATTCTGTAACAGTATTTTATGTGGGTGTTTTTGTTTTTTTTTAAGGTATGTTTTTATTGATTTTAGAGCGAGAGGAAGGGAGAGGGATAGATAAAAACATGGATGAGAAACATCGATTGCTGCCTCCTGCACGCCCCCTACTGGTGATTGAGCCTGCCACCCCGGGCATGTGCCCTGATGGGGAATCCATCCAGTAACCTCTTGGTTCATGAGTCAACGCTCATCCACTGAGCCACCCAGCTGGGCTCATGTGGATTTTAATTTATTTAAAAATATATTTTATTGATTTTTTACAGAGAGGAAGAAAGAGGGAGAGGAATAGAAAGTTAGAAACATCCATCAGCTGCCTCCTGCGCACTCCCCACTGGGGATGTGCCCGTAAATCAAGGTATATGCCCTTGACCAGAATCGAACCTGGGACCCTTTAGTCCACAGGCCAATGCTCTATCCACTGAGCCAAACCAGTTAGGGCTAGATTTTAATTTTTATTTCCCTAATGATTCATGATAATGATAACTGAGCATTTTCTCCTGTTTATTGGTCATTGATTTTTCTTTTGTGCAATTTCTGCTCAAATACTTTACCCATTTATTATTGGGCAACTTGTCTTATTCAGTTGTAAATATTTTATATTCTAGAAATAGTCCTGCTTCCTTTTGGAGCACTATTTCATTCACTCATTCACTTTTCTCTCCCTCTTGCATCACTTCCTCTGTGGGAAGCCAGATGCCATGTCGTTAAGCACCTCAAACAGACTATGGAGGGGTCCATGTGTCAAGGAACAGAAGTCTCTGTCCAAGAGCCAGTGAAGAATGGAGGCCTGGCAACAACAAAACGTGTGAGTTTAAAACTGAATTTTCCAGCATCAGTTGAGCCTGGATATGACTATGTACCTAGCTGAGACCTGGCCTGCAATCTTAAGAGAGAACCTGAGCCGAAGCACTCAGTGGAGCCTCTCCCAGAGAGCATTCCCTCAGAATCTGTGTAAGATATTAAAAATTTGTTCTTCTGAGCTTCTAAATTTTGAGATAATTTGCTGCACAGTAATAGATAACTAGTATCTGTCCAAACTGTGATTACTCTTCCTCAACCCCCAAATCTGGAATGCACATTCAGTGTAGTTGGCTAAATGTGCACCCTGAGTTCAAGTTGGAAGTCACAGTTCCCAGGAAGGATACATTCTTATCTCTTTGCCCTGGTTCCCAAGCCCAGATCAGATCAGGTGCAATGGTATAAGCTATCTCCTGCTTCACTTTGTTCTCAATATTTTAATTATTTGGAAGCCTCTTCCAGGGAGAATTGACTGTGACTAAGACACACCTCTAAATCAAGGACTGAGCATTAATTGTTGGTGTTTTAAAGCAAATTATATTTTCTTTACTATGAAGTCCCTAGTTGGATTTGGTTTTCTATGAGCCATCTCCTTAGCTGGCTCCATCCTAGACAATTATCCATTCATTCTCAATAATGTATTGGGGATAGGGAAGAAGACTCTTCAATTATGAATCCTCAGATATTTTTGCACTTGTTGAAACTTTTCTGGCTATTCAGCTGCTTAATATAACTGATTGGTAGAGCTAACAAATGTCTTGCCTTGTCACTGTTAGGGCACTGAGCCAAGCACTATAAATCTGGGCATCATCTTTCCTACTCAGGCTTGCCAGGACAATGATTAAGTTAATTGTTTCTATAAAGTGGGGTACTCTAGAGACTTCCTGGAGAGCCTGGCTCATCTATAGATCTAGGAAGATTTTATGAGTGGTTTCCCGTGTACTTAAAGGTAACCAACAATGGCCAAGTCCTGTACAAAATCCTTAGTAGAGTCAACAAAGCATGATGTGGCATCTGACTATTGTTCTAGTCTTATTTCTCACCATGCGCTCCTTCCCAAGCTGAACTCCAGACACATTGGCATTCTTTTAGTCTATCAGAGTCCAGCCACAATGCCTATCCATTGGTCTGGTCTTCCCTATTCTCTATTTCCAATGAACTCTTACTCATCTTTAGATTTTCCCAGATAGCAGACCTCTGGAGTTTATATTTGTTTTTATTTGACTTCAAAGAGTGGCTGTACCTTTATTTTAGATCCTCATTTCAGTTTTAGTTTATATATTGATTAGTGTGATTAGTTGATTAATGTCTACTCTCCTTAGATTGAAAGTGCCATTCACACAGGGACTGCATCCATTTTGCCCTCTATTTTGACACTTAACATGGTGTCAAGTGTAGTAGGTGCTCAATAGGTATTTGAGGCAGCCCGACAGTGTGTTTAGTGGTTAGAGCATTGGCCTGAACACCAAAGGGTCGAGGGTTTGAATCTCAGCTTTCCTACTTACTGTGTAACCAAGTTTGTAGCTTAACCTCTCTATAGGTCTCTGACCCCCACATGTAACCTGGGGGCAATAATGCCTACCTCCGTGTGTTGTGAGAGAATTAAAAAACATAAAGCTTTTAAATTATCTAGCACAGTGTAATTAATGTCCTTTATTTGTGTCTTAATTACTTGTTTAGAGAACAGAATCGGAACAAAGAAGCTATAATAGCCAGTAATTGATCTTTACCAAAGAGAAGGTC
Organism: Corynorhinus townsendii; assembly: GCA_026230045.1. NCBI lineage: Eukaryota > Metazoa > Chordata > Mammalia > Chiroptera > Vespertilionidae > Corynorhinus > Corynorhinus townsendii. Next base: position 33,563,331 of record JAPDVU010000008.1, on the reverse strand, counting down.
CAACTGACCAAGTTTATGAGGCCCAGCTTGGGCCTACATCCCTGTTGGAAACATGCTAATTCATAGTGTTCGGCTATCCATCTTCTGGACTTGGTTGCCACCTCTGTCAGATTCTTTCTTTAGTGCATTAATGATGAACGAGTCTTTTTTCAGATCACTTTCTTTTAGACTCCACAGCTTGGTTTCTACAGATACCTAATCCCAAACAATAAATGTGAGATTACTCATTCTATCCTAAGGTCTTGGGAAAACTCACTTTTACCCACTATTAATATAAGCACCTTTCTAGCCTACTCTTCCTCGTAATGAAGAAGGTCATATAACGGTGTGCAGTTTTCCTATAAAACTGAAAACACTATGCAGATAAGGATAGCAGTATATACACTGCTAGAGGGCCAAGATTTCATGAACCCCAAGTCCGTTATGCTTCCCTGTCCCCCACTACTGTACCCTGAAAGACATTGCATCCAGGCCTTGTTCAGAATCTTTTAAAAAAAATCTTTTTATTTTGAAATAAATTTAAATGTATAGAAAAGTTACAAAGATGTACAAACAGTTCCCATATACCCTATTCCAGTTTTTCCCAGTGTTAACATCTGTTATAACCATGGTCCATTTATCAAAATTAAGAAATTAACATTGGTATAGTAAAATCAACTAAACAATAGAATTTGCTCATATTTTACCAGGTTTTTCTGCTTCATAATACCACTTTGCATTTAGTAACTGGCATGTCTCCTTAACATTCTATAACAGTGTCTCTCAGTCATTTTTTGTTTTTCATGATCTTGACACTTGTTAATACATTGGTCAGGTATTTTTTGCATTGCTCCCAGTTTAGGTTGTCAGATGTTTTCTCATGATTAGATAGTGGTTATAGATCTTGGGGGAAGAATATTTCAGAAGGGGTGCTTCTCTTGTTGATTGTATCAGGGAGTCCAATGTGTCAATAGGTTTTACTGATGTTGTATTAACCTTGATCACTTGGTTAAGGTATTAGCTGTGTGGTTTTTCCTGTTACTAAAAGACTTCCCTCCCCTCCCCTCCCCTCCCCTCCCCTTCCCTCCCCTCCCCTTCCCTCCTCCCTTTCCCTCCTTTTCCCTTCCCTTTTCTTTTCTTTTCTTTTTTTGAAAGTGAGAGTAAGTTTATTAAAGTTTGGGACAGTGAGGCACAGGAAGGACCCCTGAAGATGAGATTAGTGGGTAAGCTCAGGACTAGCTGCCACTGTCCATTGCTCCCCTGGGTGCAAGTCTTGCTGGGACCCTTAGAGCTTAGGACAGAAGAAGCAAAGTACATGCCTGAGGAAAGGGAGGGTAAGGGTGATGTGCTCAAAGAAGAGCACAGCCTCCCTTTTCACATTCTGTCTGTCAGACAAGAGTCACTAACTAGTTCAGCCCATACTTGAGTATTTCCTTACTTTCTGGTACTATGTGATGCTCTAGACTTGTCTTATATTCTCCCTGTCCCAGACCTAGAATTGGCCATTTCTCTAAGGGTTCCTGCTTCATTTTATTGAAGAATGGTATTTAATGAAACCAATATCTTTAAGGTAAGTGAGCTGCATCTATTGATCAGCTCAAACACCAAATAACACAACTATTGATCAGTTCAAACATCAAAGAACACAACTGTAATAAATTGTGATTTATTCCCTCTTTACTCCTGATCACTCCCTTGAACAAGATCCTGCCTTAAATAAATCTCTTCAACATACCTTCATTCATTCACTTACTCACTCACATATTCAACAACATTTAGTGAGCTCCTACCAAGTATAGGTATTGTTGTTCTACTTTTCACTGGGAATGAAATTGTCTTTTAAATAGCCTAGGTCAGTGGTTGGCAAACCGCAGCTCGCGAGCCACACGAGACGTGGTTTGCCGCTCTGTTGACTAATGAGTTTGCCGACCACTGGCCTAGGTCAAATTGTCTGAAGTTATAGCCCTGCTCAGGGGTAAAAGATAAATAGGAATTAGTCAGGCAAAGGGGAAAGAGTGGAGAGTGTGGTAAAACAATGGTTAATAAACACATGTCCTCTCCAGAGCATGTTCCCATAGGGGCACTTAGATAATCAAGGTAGTTGTTGTTTTTTAATTCTATTAATTAATTAGATAATATAATTTAATATTTAAAAGCAGCCCCATTCTCCCACCACTTGTACTCAATCTGAAAAGGTAGGTAGGGAATTTATAAACTCCAACTACACCAATAATGCTATATGAAAAAAACTAATGGCAAAAAATAAAACATCAAAACCAATGAGAAACATTAACCAACTCTATGTCCTCCTAGAACAATTAAGTGTAATTCAAATAAACAAATATAGAGAGTAACCAGCATTATGTTGTTTACAATGCTGTGTGCTGGGACTGAGAAATCAAGAAATGCCTGGCCTCGCTAGTAAGCACCTTCAGTCTGATGTGATGAGCATTACAGAAGAGAGCTGCATAGAGGTATAGGGCATATAGTGAGGGGACTTAACACACTGGGAGTTGAAAAGCTTTTTAGAGAAAGTGACACTACCACACATGTAACCTATATGTTCATGTTGACTAAAGTCACCCCAATACAATTTAAAATAATTTTAAAAAAAAGAAAAGAAAAGAAAGTGGCACTAATGCTGAAGCCTGAAGGAAGAGCAGGAACTAGTTGAGAGAAGAAACCAAGATCTGGGTGCTAGACCTGCTACATCTTGTGATTAGTTTAAATCTCAAAGAATTCATCTATTATCATAGTTTTGTGATTAAATCTCTAATCTCCATTTTAAAACTTTCCCTGAATACGATTCTACCCTGATTCCTTTCAATATCCCTTCATTCATTCTTCTAGTCATTCAAGATTTAATGAAAAGAGAGGAAGGAAAAGCATTCCAAGTGGAGAGAACGGCCCATGGAGGCCAGGTTATGAAAAGGGATGGTCTGTGCTGAAGTAATGGAAGGAAATGCATTATGCCTAGAGAGAAGAGAACAAGAGAAAGAGTGGCAAGAAACAAGGCTGGAGACATGGGAATGCACCAGGTCCCATAGCTCCTTAACATTAGTTGAGGGTTTTGGACATTATCTTGAGGGCAGTAGAGAGCCAGGGAAGACTGGTAAGCCAATGAGTGACCAGACTGAGTCACTAGGTCACAATGGGGAAAATGGGTGAGAAGAGAGTAAGCAGTAACTTCTATATGGCTTAGCAAGATTTAGTTTGCTGCCACACAGGAATAGGGTGAGGATTAAACATTCAAATTCCCTGGAATAATGTTTGACATGTGATGAGCAATCAGGGAATGTTAGCGCCTTCCTCAAGTCCAACAATTTTAATTCTTTTTCATCTAATCTCATCTTTCTCTTTATTCCCCTGATGTTATTTTGGAGAGAAAATTACCATTTAAAGTTTTTGCTGAAATTAAATGGATTACTGTGCTAGACACAGTAATCAAATATGAATAAGACCTGGGCTCTTCCTTAAAAGATATTTGCAACGAGCCATAGCATGGTGTAATATGAAATACACTAATGATAAGAACCAAAGCTCTCAGAGGGCAAGAACTGCATCCTTCACCTTAATGACCTTGATGTCTGCCATAGATAGTATGTGGCACGGTGGACTTCAGCAGACTTCTTGACCAAATAATGCATGCACTGGGAGTTCAGAGGACTGATCAGGAAGACTGGATGCACTAAATGTTTAATCGCTTAGGATTTCACACAGGCTTGTTTAGGACTGTCACTTTCTGTATATTTTTATTGTGATTGTTTGGGATAATTGTTAATATGCTTTGTTTGATTTTTCATGAATGTTTCTTTTGAATGGTCAGCCACATTTTCAAATTAAAATTTTTCTATCATGAAACACTATATAATAACATGGAAACATCACATCTATGCTGAGATGTTTGGTTTAATAATATTAAATTCCTAATTATTTATGGTATTTCTGAATCACAGATAATATGGGGTTAATTTCATTCTCTATTGTTGCCTAATCCTTCCACCTACTCACACCTTGACTACCTACCTAACTTCTAGCTGACATGTATTCAGAAAATCAGAGTAATTTTACCCTTAGCCTGAGCAATATACCAGTGCAGATGTATGAGAATCCTGTAATTTCAGGTAAAGTAATTGACAATTGTCATAACCAATACTAATCCCTCTATTAACATGTGGTTTTCTACACTATACATGTATATCTACATACAGTTCCTATGCTCATGTATGTTATTTCTGAGGCAAGTTGAAAATAAGGTAAGTAACCATGTTGGCTGTGTGAACGCTTAATGTTATAATGGGAAAGTTAAAGGCAAAAGTTGTATTATGCCTGAGTTTATGGTTCTTTAGATTCAATGATGGAATCAAACTTGGTCACATTGGTTACTCTTTTATTTTTATTTATTGTTTGGGGGGAGGAAGACATTGCTTTGTTGTTCCACTTATTTATGCATTCATTAGTCAATTCTTCTATGTGCCCTGACTGGCATCAAATACACAACCTTGGTGTATAGGGACGATGCTCTAACCAACTGAGTGACCCAGACAGGGTCGATTACTCTTTTTTTTTTTTTAAAGAAAAGCAGACTGCCATATGCAGTGCCTCATTTGGATGTGTCTAGTGTCTTGGAAATTTGACTACCCTATGTTTTCCTTCAAATGGACCTTGAGAGCTTGTTTGGAGGTTCTAGCAGGGGAGCGCAGCTACTCGGATACCCTTGACCAAAGTCTGTCCTCTCCTCTGGGGGGAAGGTTGTCCTCTTCAACCAAATGTGCAGCTTCAGAAGGTAGCACATGGACTGGTAAGGGAGGAAGCAGACGCCTGCCTAGCCAGACAGATCAGCCAAATCAACTCTAGCAATCAATGGGGTAATAGATGCTGCAGCCAGATTGCCCTCACATCCAGGTTACTCTTTCTTAAAGAGTTTACTCTGCCAGCCCTGTTGGTTGGGCATCATCCCATGCCCAACTGAAAGGTTGTTGATTCAATTCCCTGTCAGGGCATATGCCTGGATTGTGGGCTCAATCCCTAGTAGAGAGTTTGTGGGAGGCAGCCAATCAATGTTCCACTCTCATATCATGTATTCTCTCTCTCCCTCTCCCTTCCTCACTCTCTAAAAATCAATAAAAAATCTTTACAAAAATAAAAATAAATTTTAAAATATTTAAAATAGTTTTACTCTTCCAGATGAAAAAGCCATAGCTGCCTATCCTTAAATGCACTGGCTTGGTGACTCCACCTCTGACAGCTGCCATGCAATGATAGGATCACTCAGGAAACACCTACAAATGTTCCTCAGGTAAGAACTATTTTTCAATGAAAACTCTAAAAGTAATTCTTATACTTTATTCCAAAATCGTACTATTTTTATGCATTTGAATGTTTTTTTGTTATCAAATTCAAAGTAAGAAATTTAAAAATACAGAGACTATGGAAAAGGAAATATAAGTTATTTCCCAATTCAATTCTAGTCTCATACCAAAGAGGTGTGTCAATGTTAAATTTCTTGAATCTCTTTCTAGAAATGTTTCTCTTTGTACAACTGTAAATAAGTGAAGTATCTGTTATATATTTTAACCCAAATAGGATCATCTATATACAGTTTCACACATTTTTTCATTAAATTAGGTCTTACAAGGATGGGCCTAGGGCCCAGCCCGTGTAGCTCACTGGTTGATTATCAACCGATGAACCAAGGGGTCACCAGTTAGATTCCCAATCAGGGCACATACCCAGTTTGCAAGCTCAATCCCCAGAAGGGGACATGCAGGAAGCAGCTGATCAATGTTTCTCTCATTGATGTTTCTCTCTCTGTCTCTCCTTCTCCCTTTCTTTCTCTCTACAATAAATAAGAACATTTTTTTTTTAAATAAAAGGAAGGGCTTAGGATAATAGAAGAGGAACTAGGTGGGGAAATGAACCTTGGCTGGGCTGCTTTGGCTCACTAAGAAGTCAGAGAAAAGGGGGCCTTGGGGACAGGGGCAAGCCTAGGAAGAGCTGCCGCTGCCTATAGCTCCCTGGATGCAAGCCTCATGGGGTTCCTCAGAGACTAGGAATTGCCTGTGGTTGAAGAGGAGGGAGAAGGAAAAGGTGCAGGCAGGCGTGCTCCTGTAAGAGAGAGTGAACCTTAATTTTCTTTATAGTGCCTCTCTAGCATTCCACATAATGTATCATAATTTATTTTACTTATTAATAATCACCTTTTTTCTGATTTCAATGAAATATAACACTGCCATGAATATCCTTTTATATATATTTCCCCCTCAATTTTAAGCAAATATACAGATTGTATAATTGAGCAGGAATTCTAGCACTGCTTTGAATAACATTTTTTAAAATATATTTTTATTGATTTCAGAGAGGAAGGGAGAGGGAGAGATAGATAGAAACATCAATGATGAGAGAGAATCATGGATTGTCTGCCTCCTGCATGCCCAGAACCCGGGTATGTGCCCTTGACCGGAATCAAACCCGGGTCCCTTCAGTCCACAGGCCAACACTCTATACACTGAGCCAAGCTGGTTAGTACTGAATAACATTCTTCAATTGAATTGCATGCCCAATTATTCCATCCTAACAACCCATGGGTAATTAAAAAATTTATGTTGATAAGTAGTGTTGATGTAAGAGTTTTAGAGAATTAAGCAGTATATTCTTTTGTTAATTTTTTTGTTTTGTTTTGTTAATCCTCACCCAAGGATATTTTTTGCATTGATTTTTAAAGAGTGGAAGGTAGGGAAGTTTGGGGAAGGAAGGAGGGAGGGAGGGAGGGAGGGAGAGGGAGGGAGGGAGGGAGAGATGGGGAGAGATGTGAGAGAGTCACATCAATTGGATGCCTCTCGAATACACCCTGACCAGGGTGGAGATGAAACCTGCAACCCAGGTACATGCCCTTGACCACTGGGAATCGAACCTTCGGTGCATTGGCTGATGTGCTAACCATTGAACAACACCAGCCAGGGCCCTTTTTGGTAATCTCTGATTCATCACAAACTACTCTAAAACTTAGTAGATTAAAATAAAAACAAGCATTTTTTTTTTTTTAAGCTCAGAAATCTGCAATTTGGGCAGTGCTTGTCAAGGAAAGCTGTGTCTGCTCTATGCACTATCAGCTGAGGTGTCTTGACTGAGGGCCAAAGGACCCGTTTCCAAGATGATGCAATCAACTGGTTGGTGTTGGCTGTTGGTTGAGAGCTCAGATGGAGTTGAAGGCTAGGAACCCTGGATTTCTCTCTGCATGGGTCTTTCCATGTAGCCTGGGATTCCCTGTGGCATGATATTTGGACTCCAGAGGCAAGAAGAATCATAGCTAGGCATAAGCTATACTGCCTTTTATGACCTAGCCTCAAAAGGCTCATAGTTGAGGTGGAGACACACACACACACACACACACGGGCTAGGGATCTAGCCTACAACTGATCTTTCTACAGTGACAGCAGAAAGGATTTTTAGAAGTATTTAGGCCATTGAAAATTCTTTTTTTTTTCTAAAGATGAGAAACATTTTAATAAGCCTCAGAATAAGAATCTTGATACTACTTTGCATTCGTGATGACAGAAAAAAGAATGGAGAAAATAAATTTCTTACAGATTTTTAAAATAAGAATAGTTTTAAGAACAAATTCCTTTGGACTCTACAGCCTTCTTTTTTATTCTGTACCGTTCCATGCTTCAACATGATGCCAAAAATGAATTTACTGAATAAAAGTAGCCAGGAAGGAAATCAAACATTTATGAGATATATTTATTATTTTTCTGACCAAAGCTCAGTGATTTTTAAATTTTCTTAAAAAAATAATTATGAAAAAAATATTCAAGAAAATAAAATCAAAATGGGAAATTTAACCATTAGATTTATACTATTTTATACTAACCTTATATTTAGTCAAAAACAACCCCCCCAAAAAAACCACACACACACAAACAAACCACCAAACTATTTTACCATAAATCTAGTAAATGCATTTCAAGATTCCACTACTAGAATTTTGTTGAGATCAATTTAATCATTTATAACACTATGTAATAGAGCATAAGGAACACATGTCATTAGATGTGACTCTTGCTCCTTATCCTCAGATTTATATCAAAACTAGAGGCCTGGTGCACAAAATTCATGCACGGGGTGGGGGTGGGGGGTTGTCCCTCAGCCCAGCCTGCACCCTCTCCAATCTGGGACCCCTCGAGGGATGTCCGACTGCCCGTTTAGGCCCGATCCCACTGGGCAGTCAGACATCCCTCTCACAATCCAGGACTGCTGGCTCCCAACTGCTCTCCTGCCTGCCTTCCTGATTGCCCCTAACCGCTTCTGCCTACCAGCCTGATCACCACCTAATCACTCCCCTGCCAGCCTGATTGATGTCTAACTGCTCCCCTGCCAGCCTGTTTGCCCCCAACTTCCCTCCTCTGCTGGCCTGGTCACCCCAAACTGCCCTCCCTTGCAGGCCTGGTCCCTCCCAACTGCCCTCCCCTGCTGGCCATCTTGTGGTGGCCATCTTGTGTCCACATGGGGGCAGGATCTTTGAGCACATGGGGGCAGCCATCTTGTGTGTTGAAGTGATGGTCAATCTGCATATTACTCTTTTATTAGATAGGATAGAGGCCTGGTGCACAGGTGGAGGCCAGATGGTTTGCCCTGAAGGGTGTCCTGGATCAGGGTGGGGGTTCCCTTGGGGCGTGGGGCGACCTGGGCGAGGGGCCTGTGGTTGTCTGTAGTCTGGCCACGCCCCCCGGCGACCCAAGCAGAGGCCCTGGTATCTGGGATTTATTTATCTTCTACAATTGAAACTTTGTAGCCTGGAGAGGAGCCAAGCCTTCTGCTCCCTCCATGTGGGCAGCCATTTCTGTTGGGATTTATGTATCTTCTATAATTGAAACTTTGTAGCCTTAAGCAGAGGCTAAAGCAGGCCAGGGTGTGCGGAAAGCTTGGCTTCCTCCATCACTGGGGAAACCCAAGCCTCTTTCCTGCTCTCTCTGTGGCTGCAGCCATCTTGGTTGGGGTTAATTTGCATACTCACTCCTGATTGGCTAGTGGGTGTGGTTTGTGGGTGTAACAGAGTGATGGTTAATTTGCACATTACTCTTTTATTAGATAGGATAAAGCTGACAATTCTGCCAGATTCTGAACCCCCAGTACCCCCATTCCAATCCTTGAAAGCAGACTATGCCCTGTAATGCAACTTTACATAAGCTGGAGTCAAACAAAAACGTAGCCTATGTTTCCTTACCTTTCTATAGGATACAGTCAGTTATTGGATAAATACTGAAACATTTCTAGTGATTCCTCTTAAGAGTTTGTTTACCAAACATAACGTGCAAGAACTAACTAGACAAAAAGTTCCTTTGGAATTTGGTCCACAAATTCACTTAACAGGTTAGAAATTTAAAACCTGCAAGTAAAAGAGGAAGTGAGGAATCCCTAATCCTGACACGTTGTAATCTCTAAAGGGCTCTACATATACTAAAAAGTTTTACTCACATAAATCACAAACTATAAAAGGGATATCCTTATTGAATAAAAACAAGGGACTAGCTAATGCCCTTTATTTTGTAAGCACCATAGTTAAGACAAAGTTAGACCCAAATTCATTGTCTACTCCTGTGACTCCCCCCCACCCTGCCAAAAAAAAAAATTGAAGATAAAAAAATTTAATTTGTCTTACTATATACTTTCTGGCCACTAATTGTGATGTAGTTATGAAAGATTAAACTGAGGCCTCTGAAAATTCTTGAACTCCTGAGACAAAGATAAAAGGAACAAGTTATCCCTGCTTTGCCAAAAGCAAAATAGAAAAAGGAGAAAGTAACAGTTCTCTAACTCAGGGTCCCAGCCCTTGGACTCTTCGGGCAGCCTATTCTTAATTTCAGGGACCTGAGAAGATTTCTGGTGACCTATGTATGTTAGCTAGGCTGGCCAGAGAGAGAGTGCACCTCAGGCTGCATAGTGCGGCAACTCGCAGCAAGACAGAGAGGGAGGGAAGGAGGGAGGGAGGGAGGGGAGAAAGAGAGAAGGGGGGGGAAGAGGGGGAAAGAGAGAGAGAACCCCATGGGTGGAGGAAGGAAAGAGAAAAGTTAGTCATGTCCTTCAAGCCCAGAAGGCGAGGACAACCAGCTTACCAGTGACGAAACAATTCAAATCACGGTAAGAACAATCCAAGTTGTGGCACCATCATGTTGTAAGCAGCAGGTTCGGCACTGGTGGAGTCAGACCAAACTGGTTCAGCAACTTCGGTACTTGGTTCTGGTGAGGAAAGAATTCAGAGCCAAGACCCAAACTGTAAGTAAGAGAACATTTATTTGGTAAATCACAGAGGTAGAAAAAGTAGTTCCTAGAAGAAATGGGCTATCCACTATGCCTGTAGCTTTTGCCAATCTGGCCCTGCAACTCTGCACTGAAAGCTTCACCAGGGCTTGGGACTCAAACTGCTGAACCCTAAAGCCCAGGATTGGGTCTCAGCACCGGCTATCTGCTTCTAGGATACAGGAGGGACCGAGTCCAGGATCAACACTCTGATCCCTGCCTGTCCTTGGCTAAACTTGCCTTTCCCACCTCTGTACCTGATGGCATGCCCTGTGTTCTACTCAACAGTTCTTCCATTCCCTGGTTTCCCTGCCACCCTGCTAGTGTGGCACTCCAATCTCCCAGCCTTTGTTCCCTTGTGGCAGTGGCACCCCATCAGTTAAGAAGGAGGAAAGTTTAATAAGGGCATCTTGAAAATTGGGTGTCCTGGAAAAAGGCCAACAACCTGGGAGAAGAGATGTGGAGCGACGCAGGTGTGTCCCAGGAATTGCTGAGAATTCTGGAGAGTACAGACTAGGGTGAGGACCTATGGCTGAGGTCATTCACAGCACACACTGGGCTAGTTTCTCTCTGCCTGGAAACCACCTGGTTGGGGGTCCTTGTCTGTCCCCCAACAGCCCCAGGCACTTTTTCCATTTGCTGCACTGGGCGACTCTATATTGGCTGCTGTGAAGTACATGCAGTGCGCTCAGACCTGGAGATCCTGGGGACAGTGAGAAGTTTCTCTCTCCGCACTCTACAGGCTGAGTGCAGGAAGTCAGGATCCAGGACTTTCTAAGCGGGCTTGGGACAGAAAGTTCAGGGGGAGGGGCCTGAAACCAGCTGTGCAGGGTGCGAGAGGGTCAAAGTACTACACAGTTCAGTGTTATGGAGTATGCTTATTCTTCAGAGTGAGGCGAACGGGTCACCAACATGCAGGTGTGTAAATATGACCCTACAGGACACTCCAAGGCAGGCTTCGGGCATGATTCTGCGTGAACCCGGGTGGATATCCTTATGGCACAACTGTCATTTCTTGTGAGTGCCAAGGCTTTGGGGAATGGGCATGTGTTTGGAGATAGGAATGAGTTTGTATGTGTGGAGCGGTATGACTGGAAGCGACTGCGAGTGTCAGTATGGGCTTTTCAGTTCTGTCAAGCCTGTCCTGCTCTCTAGTGGAGAACTGCGGGGCTAGAGATGCAGGTGTAGTCCAGAATCCCGCCGCCACTGGGACACCTTGGCAAACAGCAGCTGGAAACAAGGACAGCAGCTGGTAACAAGGACAGCGGGGCATTATGGCTCCTGCAGGCAGATGAGCAGATAGGAGATGGCTAGTGGCATAGAAAGGGAGAGGACTAGAACTACTTGAAGGGTGGGGACACTTCTACGCTCACCCCTTCCTGCTGTCACCTGATGGCAGATAACTGGCTCTTTCTGCCCATGTGATGGACCATCCCCTGAGGTCAGGGCACACGTTGGGTAATCCTTTAGTATGGATCACGATCTTAAGGTATCCCCCATGTGGACCACAGCCAGATGCTTTTCTAAGTCCCAAGCTAGCTAAAGGGAAGGCACATAGCTACTAAAGACATCATTCCTTCAAAACTGGATTATGATTCCTATTTCAAAGATTAATGCCATTGACCATTGAACAATATGGTGGTTAGTGGCGGTGACCTCTTGTGCAGTCAAATATCCACATATAACTACAGTCAGTCTAAGCATACTCAGATTCCCAACTTGGGAGCTGTCGCTTGATAACGTGGCTGTTTGTTAATCCTCACTGGAGGATATTTTTCCATTGATTTTTAGGGAGAGTGGAAGAGAGAGCGAAAGATGAGAAAAACATTGATCTGAAGGAAACACATGGATTGGTTGCCTACTGCATGAGCCCTGAGCAGGGCCCAGGCCAGGGAGGAACCTGCAACCAAAGTACATGCCCTTGACCGGAATCGAACCCAGGATCCTTTGGTCTGCAGGCTGATACTCTATCCACTGAGTCAACCAGCCAAGAAGACAATGAGGCTTTCCATTGTGCAGGTCCATAAGCTGTGTAAGGGCCAACTGAACTTTGAGGGGTCAATTAAAAAAATGTAAGTATAATTAGACCCACGCAAACCCGTGTTAAGGGTCAATTTTACACTGAGGTCCTGAGGAATTAGTTGCCCATAATCCTACTGCCTGAAATATGATCAGCCTGAACTGAATTGCCTGACAAAATTCTTGCTCCCACCTCCATCTCATTTTCATAAGCCCCAGTCCTCTGTGGTGATTTCACCTACCTGAATTAAACAACCTGCCCAGACCCAGGACCAATCTTGTTATTCATTAACCCTCTCACCCTCACTTGGATGGGGGTCAAAGGTCAGACTGGAGGTGAGGGGGGGGCATCCAGGAGTCCTTTATATCCTAGACTCTGCCCTCCAGACCCCACAGTTAGGGATGGACTGGGATGTATGTTTAAACTGGTAGAACTGAACAGGTGAAATTTACCTTGACAGCAAATTTTCCTCAAAATCTAACTTACTTTAAAGGTGTTTCTCATTGGTCCTTTCCATTCCTCCCCCCAATTCCATCAATGGCCTCAATGCAAATACAAGTGAGGTGGTCTGGCAGGATATTGCAGTCCAGCAAGTGGCTGACACAGACCAACTTAGGCATGGGATACTTCCCCTGATCGGTCCCCTGGAGCTCCTGCACCACCCCAGACCAGAGCAGCCTCTGGAGGCATCAGAGTCATTGCCCATCTGAGTGTCTTTGCTGCTTCAACAGTCCAATCATCTGACCACAAACCTATAAACTCCACAGCAAGTGCCATCATCACAGCCTCCACTCGAAGCCACCACTGCCAGGTGAGACCTGAGATTCCTGTGAGGTGTATCAATCTATCTATCTCTTCCTCTCCCCCTTCTCTCTCCATTATGCTATCTCTTGGTTGATGTCCCTGCCAACCTCAGAGTCTCTATCTACGTCTGTCTGGGTCTCTTCATCTCAACACTGGACAGTCTCAGTTTGGAGACTTCCTGCTCCACTCTTCCCATACAGAGCCCAACTCCAGTCTTGCTATCTCTTACTGCACATGTGCTTAAACCCATCTCTCAGCAAAACACAGGAGTAATTTTCTGTAGACTGTGCATCCACAGATTTGGTCTGGTGCCTAGTGATCCCTAGGAAATCAGTTCAGAACCAAGTGAGAGGCACATAAGTGCAATAGCCTAGGATAGACGGTCCTAAATTGCAAGTCCTCTCTCCCCCCGCCCCCAGTCCTGAGATCTGGGAGCCTTCTTTCCAGTTTAAGTCCTGGGTCCTAATTTAAAACTCTACTAAACTTGGTTATTATGGGGATCTCTTTGCCAGAAGGCAGAGTAGCTGAGCAGGATTTAGTCTTTAGTTTCTCAGAGATTCCAACTGCAGAAATATCCTCTCTACCTACATTCCTCCACATACCCAGCCAGTGTGACCAACAACCCCACACAGGGATACAGCTCTGGTTGCATTCTGGAAAAAGCTGTTGTGACAGAGCGTTCAGAGATTGTATTCAAGAGACCTGGTCAGCACATGTGTGTGCTGGGTTATGGGGAAACGAGCTTACTCTCCCCACCCAGATTTGAGGTGGCATCACTAGTCCAGCTTTGCATGTTACATGCTCACCAGACTCTTTAGCAGTCTATTTGCTGATGAGGAAACCATGTTGAAGAGAAATTAAGTGCTCAGGCTGGAGCCATGATGCCAGGGAGTTACATGGATGACCAGAGACCAGGTCTGTAGGCTCAGAAAACTTTGAACTGCTGCAAGTAGTGATATGATAGTTCCCTTGCAGAGAAGCATCATGGGCTTCTGGAAATTCTCCCCCTTCCTGACTCTGAGCATCTTGGTCCTGTACAAAGTGGGTATTGTCCAGGCAGCACCATTCAGTAAGGTAGCTCTGCCAGGAGCACACTGCCCTCCCAATGTCCCTGGGATCTAATAATTCTGTGGTCTGAACCACAAGACCAAATGGTCAGAATAGTTTTGTTTCTGAATCTGCTTGTCATTGGAGAATAAAGTTCTATTTCTAAAAAGCATTGAGCTGTGGTGGTTATTGGTCTGGCCCATGTCTCAGGCTTCCTGTATTTGGGGACCTGTGCTTAACCCCAGGATAGCTGGACACAGGTTATGGTGGTTGGTACCTTTGACCAAACTCAAGTCATTAGAACAGTTGTGCTAAGGAGCAGGTAAGTACCTCGGGACCTGATGCTGTAAATTCTCTCTCTTCTTGGTAAGATAGGAATTTTTCCTGCCTATGAACAAAATGTGGCTTCTAGGTAGTCCTTGAGAATGGATTGGGCATGGTACCATAATTATCTCTAGTCTCATAAACTTAGGTTGATTTTTAGTTTATTTAAACTAGAAAGACTGGTTGTTATAGCTCTGTGTTCCAAGTGTCACTTTTGGTTTTTGGACACTTCTGAGAATGTCAATGATGAGTGATTGTGGCATTTTCCCTAAAGGCCCTGTAATTTTGTGCTGTGATAATTGTGTTTAGACAAAGACTTATTTAATTGGTGCAACTCAGAGAAGTAATTTTGCCATGATGGTCCCATGGAGCAGGCTCTCCTGCCCCATCCCCTCAACCTCTCACTGACAGGTACTCTTTATCTTCATCCTATAAATCAGTGTCGCTACCCAAAAGAGGGCCTGCAAAATGCTTACCTTCTTGGGCAGTCTATCTGAGCAAAGCTGCACAGAAAAATAAATCCGAGGCTAAAGATGTTCTTCCGTGTAAAAACATGGGCCATTGCTGCACGGACCTTCAGTCCTGGGCAGTGAAAAGACTCCAGGAAGAGGGTGACTGCTTTCGTACTGTTGGGTGAGGATGAGGACTAGGTATTGTGGGGGTGCAATCCGTGCTCTAACCCTCCCTGGGCCCAGATAGTTAGAAAAGTCCTCAGGGGAAGGTGCTCACTCCAGTTTCTGAGAGTCCCAATAGCTGAAAACCCTAGATTTGGGGTTCATTTCTCTGTTTTCCAGTGTCTCCCTGCCACACTGAGATTTTTCTGCTAGGAAACTTATATCCTGTTTATTTACAACACCATTCCCTGCAGTTATGATTGTGATTACTCTAATATTTGAGTTTGATAAATAAAAACTATGCTTTTGAATATACCAGTACACTGTAATGTTGTGTTCATCTGAATTCAAAGCATACATCTCGGGTCAAAAACTGGTTTTTCATGTACTACCTATATGATCTTGGGGCATATATTTTCACTGAGCCTAAGTTTCCCCATTTGTAAATTGCAGATATTGATAGTACCTGCTGCTACCATTAATATAAAGACAAAACGAGGGCTGGCCACTGTGGCTCAGTTGGTTGGAGCATTGTCCTGTGCACAGGAAGGTCACGGGTTCCATTCCCGGTCAGGGTACATACCTAGGTTGTGGGTTCAATCCCCATTTAGGGTGTGCAGGGGAGACAATCAATCCATGCCTCTCTCTCCCTCTCTCTCTAAAAATCAATAAAAACGTATCGTCAGGTAAAGATAAAAAAAAAAAAGACTAAATTAGATAAAATGTCAAGAGCCTCATAATTAGTAAGTAACTAAATTTTAGTCACTATTTTTAAAAAATATATTTTTATCTATTTCAGAGAGGAAGGGAGAGGGAGAGAGATAGAAACATCACTGAGGAGAGAAAATCAATGATTGGATGCCTCCTGCACACCTCCCACTGGGGATTGAATCTGCAACCCAGCATGTGCCCTAACGGAATGGAACCGTGACCTCCTGTCCTGGTTCATAGGTCCCTGCTCAACTCTACTTTTTAAAATTTGTAATGAAAGTAACTTGTAGGAAGAGTGTGGAAGACACACTTATTTGCATCCTTCTTGACACTGAAAGCTATCTTCTTTGTTTGAAAAGAAATGCAAGCTAAATGCAAAATAAAACTATTTAAGTTACCTAGTGTGCATTTAAAAAAATATTTGATACTGTACTCAGTAAACATGACAGCATGTTCTCATTGGTTCATATGGTATCAAGTCTGGACTTTGTCAGTCCATCATCCAACGATTGATGTTAGTGATTCTGCTAAAACTCAGTATGACATAAAATGATACTGAGTATCTGATACTGAGTATCTGGGGACACAAGATAACACTGTGCATCCAGAGAATTCTTTATTTAAAAAAATGTTAATGTTGTCATTTGTGAACCTTATCAACACTACAAATGTATTCTACATGCATGTCAATGGAGTCCTTGCTATTTATACTGCTCCCCCAAGAAGTGACTAATTTTGTTCAATTTATTATGAACACATGTGCACCCAAAAATATGGCCTCAGAACTGGCTGTTCTGGCTCAGTGGATAGAGCATTGACTGGCAGACTGAAGGGTCCTGGGTTCAATTCCCAGTCAAGGGCAATGTACCTCAGTTGCAGGCTTGATCCCTCACATTGATGTTTCTCTCGGTATCTCCCACTCCACTCTCTCTAAAAATCAATGGAAAGACATCCTTGGATGAGGATTCACAACAACAAAAATGGCTTCAGAGCATGTAAGATTACTACAGGGAGAAATACATATAACAAGAATTGTTTTTGGAGAATGAATGCACCCTTCTCAATAAGCCATCGACTTCTGGTATCGCCTCCCCAATGTGTGCTTTCAAGTTGGCTCTGTAAATACCCCTGGCGATATGATAAATTTCAGAACGCATACCATGGTTCCACCCACAAAAGGGTGATAGATTTTATTACTGCCCAGATTTTGTTTACTTGTTCCAATACCACTTATTAAATAAACTAAAATGTTCCACATTAATTAAACACCTTATCATATGCTTATCACCTTCTGGCCTTTCTTTCCTCTTCTATTGATATGTTTATGCACCAATAACACAATTTAATAACTATTAGGGCAAAGCTGCACTCATATTTCTCTTTTTTCAAAATATTCTAAACAATTTTCACACATTTATTCTTCCAGAAGTAAGTTAGGATAATTGCAATTTTTTAAAAATCCTGTTGGATTTTTATTTGCATTGGGCTTTCCAGGTAGACAACTGCATTATCTATAAATAACAGTAAATATTAATTCATATTTCTGTTCTTATTGTATCAAGTAGAACCTCATATATATATGTATACATATATATACATGGAAGAATCTTTCTTCTTATTGTGTACTAATATTTTTAAAGTCATAAATGGATATTAAGTTTATCAAAATATATTTTATCTAATGAGATTACCTTAGGGTCTTTCTCTTTTAACTTATTCATATGAGTAATATATTTAAAAGTAAACACTAATATTAACAGATAATATTATTTAGTGCTTATTATGTGCTAGGCACTTAAGTGAATTACAGATAATAATCCCTTTAACCTTTACAACTAAATAAGATAGATACTATCAAAAGCCCTATTTTATGGATGAGGAAACTACGATACAGAGAGATTAAATAGGTTAAAAAAGCCTATTAGATCCATTTCAAGATGTAAACCTGATCCTTGGCTACCTGACTCTCTTAAATCACCACATAGCTTCTTCTTTTTCTTTTTTTTTTAATCCTCACCTGAGGATATTCTTTCCATTAAGTTATTATTATTATTAGAGAGTGGAAGGGAGGGGGAGAGACAGAGAAAGAAATATCAATATGAGATAGACACATCATTTGGTTGCCTCCTGTATTCTCCCTTACCAGGGTTGGGGATGATCCTGCAACCAAGGTATATGCCTTTGACCGGAATGGAACCCGGGACCCTTCAGTCCCACGGGGGGATGCTCTAGCCACTGAGCCAAACCCGATAGGGCAGTCCATTTTTACCTTGGGTACATTATCTTATTATTAATGAGTTGTAAGAGACCTTAAGTTGTTAGGCCGAATCAAATAATTGAATCAACACCCCCTCCCCTGGACCGCTTCCAAGGGTCTCTTTCGCTTAGATCATATTCCACTTGCTAAGACCATTATCTTTCCCCTCAGGACTGGCTCCCGGAATTCTCCACCCAGACAAAGCCCGCCTAGAATCCTTTGAAATCTCTGACTCCCTATCCCTGGGTACTGGCGCCTTTTTGGGGCTCAGCCCAACTGGTTTTCCAGATGACCTAATAAATTCATAATCCTTTACCACTTTTAGGGGACCCTAACATATGTACTATTCTAGATACAAGTCTTTCTTCCTTTGGGGTACTATTCCACTCACCTGCTCACATTTTGTTCCCTCTTAAATCACTTCTGTGAGTGAATGAATACATGTTCTTCTAGAGCCGAGACCTTCCGCCCGCCCGAGTGCCCGCATCTTGTGCCCTCCGTGTTTGCCCCCGTGGGCCTTTCTCATTGTGTCCCTCGCATCCTTGGCTTCACCCCCTCAACCCTGCCGCCCCGGTGCGGTGGGCTCTCAGCTGCTGCCCATGCGTTCCTACCTGCAATGGATGGTCGTCCAGAACTGCTTCAGCTTCCTGATAACGAGGGACAAGCGGACTTAGAGCACCGATCCCAATAATCTTTCGCTACAACTGGCTGGTTCACCGGAAGTGGGAGTGGAAAGAAGGTGTGATCATCATGAAGCGGATATCCGGCCAGCAGACCACCATTAACATGAAGGCGGGGTGGGGGGGGGGGTGGGGGGCGTGTTAACGGAGCCGCAAAGCCATTTCCCTGGAGAATCAGGTGTCTGAACAAATAGGGCCAAGAAAAAAAAAAAGAGAGAAGTCTGTCGACAAATAATATACTTTAGTAAGAAGCGGTCACAAATGTCCGAACCTATAGAGAATTTTTATGAGTTTATTTGAGCCAAACTGAGGACATATATTGGGAAGCAGAATTAGATTAGAATCAGAGAAGGTTTAAAGAGGGTTACATGAAAAAAAATAAAATAAAATAAAGAGGGTTACATAAAACCCAATGGTGGTAGATTCAGGAGGCAGGAGAACGCAAAGGGGGGAAATCTCTAGGACTGGATAAAAAGCAAAATGGAGAAACAGATACTTCTTTTACTTTGGTGGACATTTTCAGCATATAGAGTTGATATTCTGGAACAAGATAACAATGAGGGGTGCTCTGGTGTCTGTTCTTGTGCCTTTGAGGGGTAGGAAAGGACATTTCAAAGTTAGTTAACTTAGGTGCATAAGATCAATGGACATGAAAAGGAAAATGGGGAGGGGGGCCCTTGCAACCTAGTTCAGTATCTGGTTAAAACTGGAGTCTTACTTCCCCACTCTGACTGACTTGGGCAGAGCTGGGCCTAACCCCAGGGCCGCACCACAGCTGACTTGAGCAGAGCTGTGGGGACCCTCAGGGGGGCCGCCACAGGAGGAGATACATAGGTCCCAGCCTCCCTCTGAGAGCAGTTCAGGCTTTGGATCAGGAATTCCCCTGGTCTACAGATCTTCGAAGCAGAGGTTAAACTTTCCTCCCTCAGAGTGCTGGCTTGTCGTTCTCCCTTGCATTCATTCTGCCACAATAGACAGGGTTCACTTACAAGTAAAGCTCTGTGCCCTCCCCTGATGGCCTGGTCACCCCTAACTGCCCTCCCCTGCAGGCATAGTCACCCCTACCTGCCCTCCCCTGCAGGCCTGGTCCCCCCCAACTGCTCTCCCCTGCAGGCCTGGGTACCCCCCCAACTACCCTTCCCTGCAGGCCCGGTCGCCCCAAACTTCCCTCCTCTGCTGGCCTGGTTCCCCCCAACTGCTCTCCCATCCTGGCCTGATCGCCCCCAACTGCCCTCCCTTGCAGGCCTGTCCCTCCCAATGCCCTCCCCTGCTGGCCATCTTGTGGTGGCCATCTTGTGTCCACATAGGGGCAGCCATCTTTGACCACATGGGGGGGGCAGCCATCTTGTGTGTTGGAATGATGGTCAATTTGCATATTACTCTTTTATTAGATAGGATTCACCTTTAACAATTCATAAAACCCAAGTATCTCATTTTTTTTTAAAGAAATATTTTTATTGATTTCAGAGAGGAAGGGAGAGGGAGAGAGAAACACCAATGATGAGAGAGAATCATTTATTGGCTGCCTCCTGCACCCTCTCCCCCACTCCCATCCCCTTACTGGGGATCGAGCCCACAACCCGGGCATGTGCCCTTGATCAGAATTAAACCTGGGATCCTTCAGTCCACAGGCTGACTCTCTATCCACTGAGCCATACCAGCCAGGGTGTACCTCACTTTTTGTATTAAGTTTGTTTGGGGGCTTCTCATCATATCTATGTGTTGATATCTTTAGAACAACCTTACAATTAGGTTTACAGTCAAACTTTAAAAACTACCCCTTGTTTGCTTTGGTAAAACTATAAATACTGTAGTGTTATAATGAATATCTTCATATAGGATTCTGTGTTTGAAGTAATTTCCAAATGCAGAATGTTACCTATGTTGGAAATTTTTCCAGAAAAACAGAACCAATAAGATCTATAGAGAGAGTGATAAATAAATGTAAGAGGAGATTATAGGAATTGGCTCACACCATTATGGAGGTGATCTGTTTACTGGTTTAAGTCTGAGTGCAAAGGCTAGAGTATTAGGAGTGCCAATGTCTGAGGGCAAGAGAAAATGGATGCCTCAGCTCAAGCAAGAGTGCAAATTCACCTCTCCTCTGCCTTTTGTTCTATTCAGACCCCCAGAGGGTTGGATGATGCTCACCTTCTTGGTGAAGGTGATATTCTTTACTTAGTCTATGGATTTCAAATGCTCATCTCTTCCAAAGACAACCTGCAATGACACACTCAGAAATAATGTTTTTTGCCCTAACCGGTTTGGCTCAGTGGATAGAACATCGGCCTGTGGACTCAAGGGTCCCAGGTTCGATTCTGGTCAAGGGCATGTACCTTGGTTGTGGGCACATCCCCAGTAGGGAGTGTGCAGGAGGCAGCTGATCAATGTTTCTAGCTCTCTATCCCTCTCCCTTCCTCCCTGTAAAAAATCAATAAAACATACTTAAAAAGAAAGAAAGAAAGAAAGAATGTTTTACCAGCTATCTGGGCATTTGTTGGCCCAGTTAAATTGAGACATAAAATTAACCATTGCATTATATTACTACCAATTTACTACGCAAAATTCCAATTTGGGGACCCTGCCACCTAAATGTATCTGCTTCCCAAGAACAAGTGGCAAAGTTCTCTTTGATAATATTCAAATATAGAGCAGGCTAGCAATCATTTCATTTTCCTTCTACTTTTGTTAGGGGCAGAAATAGAGTACTGGGAACTAGCTATAATTATAAAAAATATTGACTTAGCCAGTTTGGCTCAGTGGATAGAGCATCAGCCTGCGGACTGAATGGGTCCTGGGTTCGATTCCGGTCCAGAGCATATTCCCTGGTTGAGGGTTTGATCCCCAGTGTGGGTCTTGCAGGAGGCAGCCAATCAATGATTCTCTCTCATCGTTGATGTTTCTCTCTCTCCCCTCTTCCTTCCCCTGTGAAATCAACAAAAAATATTAAATAAGTAAATAAATAAGAAAGAAATATTAATCATTCTCTGCTAGCCATGATTGGGTTGTTCTGATTAAAGAAAACACATTCTAACCTGGCTGAGAGTTGGATGTGAGGACATGGGAGCTCACCTGGAAATGCAGCTTGGGGACTGGGAGTGTCCCAGAACTGCCTATTATCATGGGGAGATGAACAACCTTGTTTCTGAAAGGAAACAATGGAGTCCTGGACACAAGCCTCCAGCCCCCATTGCCTGTAATCTGTAACCATTATACCCATTATTATTCCTTCTGCCTACTTCCCCTTGCCTGTAATGCCCATTTCTATTTTACATGCTGATTCTTATTCCTTTTGCCCACTTCCCATGGAATCTTTGTCCTCGTACCCCTAATTAGCAGCTGGGGGAGAGCAGATATTTGTGGATGACCTGCTGCTCTTCCATACTGCTGGCATTACTGGAATAAATGCTCATATATGAATCAACCCTCTCTGCCTAATTGGCTCAGGTTGTGACAGGCAGCCCGGACCCATTGGTTATCCAGTTTCACTTTTTCTCACAATAGGGCCTTTGATAGAAGGCTTTTGCTCTCCATTGAAAACCATAATCTTTGTACAGTTTAGAACACTCCAGTTTAGAACAATCCTTAAATCCTGCTAAAATAGAGGAAAGACCAGGATTTAAAAAATATTGTCTTGCTCACACAGGGGTTGACCCAAAAGCAGTATTATAACCTGTGGACAAAAGGGGTCCACATGCTAACCTGACCAACTCAGGGAAGGCCTGTGTGGTGGTCTTGCAAACTCAGAGATCTACAGTAACCACATGGATGGTCTGAAATTAAAACCTTTTAATTAAAAAGCAGTTTATAGTCATGTCCTAGGCCAGTATCTTCCCAAAGATCAACTTCGATCTTTACTGAGCCTATTGTCTTTTTGCATCTAAGATAACATACCTGTGGAATGTCAGAGTAACGTGTAACTTCTCTTTTTTTCTGGACCCCTCAGGACACAACCAATGTGCCAGGGCACCAGGACTGAACCACAGATTCCCTCATTGTTCTTGTTATCTTTTTAATTATTGACTGTTAAGTATCCTGTACCTACCTATGTAAAAAAAACAACAAAAACAAACCAACAAAAAACACACGTGTATAATTTTATTTTTTATCCAATTCTAGAGGTTTCCCTGCTTTGCTCTCTCCCACCTCCCTAATATATATCACCAATGGATTTCATGTAACCCACTTAGGTCTCCTCCTCTGATTGTAATGCAAAAACAAGGTGAAAAAAGGGCCATTCTTCCAAGCATTTTCTCAATGCAGTGAGCTTTTGCTCTCCCACAACTGTGGATACTTTGGTTTAAATAATCTCACACAAATTCTTTACAGGTTTGAATGTTTCTTACGTTAACAAATCTAAGCTCTGAAATACAATTTTTCAGTAACTATTTCCCCAGGTGTTGACCTAAGAAACCTACAAACCTGTAAGAATTGTTATGAGTTTATTTGAGCCAAACAGACAATCGCCAGTAAGCAAAATCTCAATGGATTTGAGAAAATGTTCTGGAAAACAGGCAGGTTTACCACTTATTTTATACATCAGAATCAAAGGGGAATGTAAGGAGTTAACATGAAATTCATTGGTGATAGATTAGGAAGGTGGGGAAAAGCAAAGTGGGGAAATCGCTGAAATTGGATAAAACGTAAAGCAAATAGACATACTTCTTTTACATAGGTAAGAATAGGACAGTTATTGTTAACACAATAACAATAATAATGAGGGTCTCTGTAGTCTCCTACCCTCATGGGAGATTGTGCCCTAAGGGGTCTGGAAAAAGGGAAATTATCCTGACATTTCAAAAGGTATGTTATTGTAGATGCAAAAAGACAATAGACAGGCTTAGTTAAGGTAAAGATTGACCTTTGTCAAGAAAGTTACTAGCCTAGCACATTACTATCCACCATGACTTGCTTTTAACTAGAAAATTTTCATTTCAGACCATCCTATGTGGTTTCTTTAGGTCTCTGTTTGTGGGGCCCACCATGCAGGCCTCTCCTGAGCTTGTCAGGTTTAGTATGTGGCCCATTTACATCCACACAGCGGAAATGAAAACTTAGAAAAATGCATTTGGGCTGTATAATATTGGGATCCTACTGAGAAATTTATTTTTGGTCTTTGTCCCCTTTCTGCAAGAGCAACTACAATCCTTGGACTATTCTAAGTATTGAGAGCAATAAAAGTGTCTCTTGTTAGGTTAATGAGATGACTTTTGAAAGCACCTGGGTGATGGGGGCTGGTTGCCAGTGGAGACACCCAGTGATTAGAGGATTGAAACTTTCAGCCCCACTCACCCTACTCTTGGGAGAGGGGAGGGGCTGGAGGTTGAGTTCAATGGCCAGTAATTTAATAATGACTATGTGAGAAAGCCTTCATAAAACTTGAGAGGAGTAAAATCAAACAAAAAGAAAATGGGAAAGAAAACGTGAGAGGACTACACTCAGAGTCTTCCAAGTTGGTGATGTGGACAAAAAGGGGCCACATGCTAACCTGACAAGCTTAGGGAGGGCGGCATGGTGGCCTTCCAAATTCAGAGACCTCAAGTAACTACAAAGGATGGTCTGAAATGAAAACAACTTTAATTTTTTTAATGATTTTAATTAAAAGCAATTTAAGGCAAGTAGTAGTCATGAATCCTCCCTGATACAAGTCAATCTTTAGTTTAACTGTCTTTTGCATCTAAAATAATAAACCTTTGGAAGGTCAGGGTAACTTCCCTTTTTCCAGACCCCTCGGGGCACAAACAATTCACCAGAGCAGACTCTACAAATTCTCTCACTGGTATTTTTATCTCTGTTAATTGTTGACGATTAACTGTCCTGTACCCATCTAAGTGTAAGATACATCATTTTACTTTTTATCTAATCCCAGAAGTTCCCACCCCCCACTCCCCACCCCCGTCTTTGTTTTCTCCCACTTCCCTAACCTATCACCAATGAATTTCAGGTAACCCACTTATGTCTTCTCTTTTGATTGTAATGTATAAAATAAGGTGCAAAACTGCCATTCTCTGAAACATTATCTCAATACCTTGAGATTTTATTCCCCGGCAGTTGTCGACAGTTAGATTCAAAAAATCTCAGGAGAATTCTTTACAGGTTTGAATATTTCTTACGTTGACATTGACCACGGGGATATGTGGGAGACTGGTGCACCTGGAGAGGGCATGGCAGGGAAGCTCTGCACCTTTCCCCCATACCTTGCCCTATGTATCTGTGTTTGGGAAGAAAAAAAAAAAAAGAGGGTTCTATGGAAAGTAACTCAGGATGATTTGAGCACAAATTTCTAATCGGGCAGGTCATAGTTATGCCCCAGGCATATAACTTTTTAGGTTTAACTTCGCCTTAAGCAAGCTCTGTCCATTGATTCTGTACATCTAGGTTAACACACCTTCTAAATAACCTCCCTCAAGAGAGCACATAATTTTGGTAACTTCTGTAATTCAATCCCTACCTTGCTTTCTCCTCCAGGTAATCTTCCGTAAGTTCCCTTATTTTCAAATCCATACAAGAACCTGCAGAACTGTTAACTCCCCAGAGCACTGGAGAGCTTGCTCCCCACATGTGTTGTCAATTTAGCTCAAATAAACTTAAAATTCTCTACAGCTTTGGATGATTTTTACATCGACACTTCTCTTCCACATGGCTGTTTCTGAGTCATATCCTTTTCGATAAACCAATGATCTAGAAAGTAAGATGTTTCTCTGGGTTCTGTGAGTGGCTCTAGCAAATTGAACTCCAGGAGGTTGTGGTGTGGTAGGCAGTTAGATAAGAGCAGAGCTGAGGACGATGGGCTAAGTACAGAAGTTCATCAGGGTGGAAAGCCCCAGGTGCCCAGCAAAGGACAAATGGAAGATGGGACCTTGCCCCCAGGTGGTCTTTCCTCCCCTAGCATATCACTGGTCATGGGACCTTGCCAAGGCCCGCCACCTTTCCTCCTCAGATATAACATCTAGACCTCCATTGTATTTCAGCTCCAAGCCCAGAAGAGCATAATGTCCCCCTGCCGTGGCCCTGACCAATCAATGAGTGGAGACCTAGACCCTGAAAGGACATACCTGGGAAGCTGCTGAATATTCTTTTGAGATCTTCCCCTGGGACCTCCCCTAAAATCTCCACCCTTAAGACCCTCAGGACAGAGGACTCAGCATGCTCTATCTCCCAGGAGCACACCCCCACACATACATACCAGGTATGTTACCATCACTGCCAAGCTCCAAGGGCCCTTCCTTTGCCCCTATAACTTGTTTGCTAAGTCCATTTCTTCTAGGAATTACTCTGTGATTTACCAACTAAATGTTCTCTTATAGTTTGGGTCCTGGCTTGAATTCTTTCCTAGTCAGAACTCAAAGTACTGAGGTGCTGATCCCATGTGGAGTCTGACCCCACAGGTCTAACACGCATTGCCATTCCCATCATCTACAACAGTGGAAACCTCCGACCTCTAACCTGGGCTTGCTATTGGCATTTGAAGGGTAGGGGGGCTAGTGTTGTGTGATATCTAATGCTACCTCCAGGTAGATAGAGTCAGAATTGAGTTGAATTGTAAGACACTCAGTGTTATCAAACTCTGGTTCATGTGCCAGACACTTCACAAAAGGCAAAATCTGAGTGTAAGAGTTTGGAGCAAAGAAACTTACTGATTGAGATGGCACCAACTGAGATGATGGGAAACTTAGAAATGCCTCAAAACCATCATGCTCATTGGACTGAGTTAGCGATTTTTAACTTGGAAAGGAGAATGGGAGGAAGAGTTAGGGTAAATTTCTATGGTTTCTAGTTTCTTGATAAGATATCAATGTGCAGACTTGGAAATACTACTGAATGATCACATACATCTGGGATTGGTCTTGGTTCCTTTAGGCAAAGCAAATCTGTAAATCATTGCCTCATGATTGTTTTCCCTTCACTTTTTTCTATGAGGAAGAACAGAGACATTATGGTAAGACAGTTTCCCTAAGATTGCTCAGTGGCAGGTCACAGGTTACTGCTTTGAGAACATGTTGCAAACTTATTGAGTCTTATGGTTAGGATATTGAGCCTGCTGGTGTGACTTAGTGGTTGAGCACCAACTTATAAACCAGGAGCATCAACCTATGAACCATTTGATTCCTGGTCTGGGCACATGCCTAGGTTTTGGGCTAGATCCCCAGTAGGGTCATGCAGGAGGCAGCCAATCAATGATTCTCTCTGGTCATTGATGTTCCTATATCTCTGTCCCTCTCCCTTCCTCTCTCTGAAATCAATAAAAATATAATATAACCTATCTAGTAATATGCAAATTGACCATCACTCCAACATACAAGATGGCTGCCCCCAAGTGGTCAAAGATGGCCGCTCCCATGTGGACACAGATGGCCGCCACAAGATAGCTGGCAGGGGAAGGCAGTTGTGGGTGATTAGGCCAGCAGGGGAAGGCAGTTAGGGGGGACCCAGCCCTGCAGGGGAGGACAGTTGGGGGGAACTAGGCCAGCAGAGGAGGGCAGTTGGGGACAATCAGGCCAACAGGGGAGAGCAGTTAAGGACAGCCAGGCCTGCAGGGGAGGGCAGTTAGGGGCGACCAGGCTGGCAAGGGAGGGCAGTTGGGGTGACGGGGCCAGCAGGGAAGGGCAGTTAGGGGCAACCAGGTCTGCAGGGGAAGATAGTTAGGGGCAACCAGGCCTGCAGGGAGGGCAGTTAGGGGCAATCAGGCTGGCAGGGGAGCAGTTAGGCGTTGATCAGGCTAGCAGGGGAGTGGTTAGGGGGTGATCAGTCTGGCAGGCAGAAGCTGTTAGGGGCAGGCAGGCAGGCAGGCAGGCAGGCAAGCGGTTGGGAGCCAGCAGTCCTGGATTGTGATAGGAATGTCCGACTGCCCATTTAGGCAGTCGGACATCCCTCGAGGGGTCCCAGATTAGAGAGGGTGCCAGCTGGGCTTAGGGACACCTCTCCACCTCCCCCTGCACAAATTTCATGCACTGGGCCTCTAGTATATATATATATATATATATATATATATATATATATATATATATATATCTGAAATTCATAGCAGCTTTATTCAAAAAGTATATACACATCTGAAATTCATAGCAGCTTTCTTCAAAAAGTATATACACATCTGAAATTCATAGCAGCTTTCTTCAAAAAAGACAAAAACCAGACACAGCTCAGGGATCCATCAACAGGAAAATCAATAAATACCTGTGGCACCTTATAGCAGTGGACTATAGCTCAGCAATAAAAAAGAAGAAAACCTACTGTTACATAAAACAAGAGGCATGAATCTCAAAAGCTCCGTGAAAGAATCCTGATCCCAAAGAGTACATACTATATGATTCCATTGGCATGAAGTTCTGGAATAGGCTCAAGTAAACTATGATTTAAAACAATGAAAACAGTGGTTACATCTGGGAGAAGGGCAGGTTTGGGGGCAGGGTTTAATGAAAAGATGCTTGATGCAGCCTTTTGGCATAATGGTAATGTCCTGTATCTTTTGTTTGTTTTTTGTTAATCCTCACTGAAGGCTATTTTTCCATTGATATTTTAGAGAGTGTGGAAGAGAGAAGGAAAGGCAGAGAGAAACACTACAATTGGTTGCCTCCTGCACGTGCACTGACCAGGGCCCCAATCGGGGAGGAGCCTACAACTGAGGTACTTGACTTGACTGGCGTTGAACCCAGGACCTTTTGGTTTGCAGGCCCATGCTCTATCCACTGAGCCAAACCAGCTAGGGCAATGTTCTGTATCTTGAGAGAGGGCTATGTCTCATGGCTGTATCTGTTTGCCAAAACTCATCAAATGGTACATTTAAGATTTACATATTTCACTGTATTTAAATTTTACCTATCCCTAGCCAGTGGTTAAAGCATCGGCCTGAGGACCAAAGAGGGTAGGGGGAGGTAGAAGAAGGTAAAGTGATAAATGGTGATAGGAGACTTGACTTGGGGTGGTAAACACACAATACAACATTCAGATGATGTATTATAGAATTGTATACTTAAACCTATATAATTTTATTAACCAATGTCACCCCAATAAATTCCATAAATAAATTTTTAAAATTTTAAAAATAATAAAAGAAAATAAAAAATAAATATTGAACTTTGATAGGGCTACTAAAGTGTTTGGGGTGAAATGTACTGTTGAATACAGTGTACTTTGAGATACACTAAAAATAATATGTATTGATGATTAGATAGAAATGGATAGATATCTACATATATGTTAAAGCAAACAGTGAAATGTTAATGATAAAGTCTAGGTATTGGGTACAAGTGTATTAGTTATACACTTCTTTCAGCTTTCCTGTATGTTTTTATTTTTCTTAGCAAATCGTTGACTAAAAAACTCTGAAGTACTATTTTGACTATTAAATGAGCAAAAAACATAATAAAACATAAAAATAGTGAGCCATAAAAAAATTTAAAAATACTACAAAATAATGACCATGATGATTTGAAATTGGTAGTCTATTGTTTATGGGTGTGTAATCTATGATATGATAGGTACAATTGAGACAACAAATGTGTACACATTCACCATACTTTACAGCTATTTAAAATTGTTATATGTCCGAAGCTGATTGTAGTGGATATTGTCATGTACCATCCAAATCTCGCCATCAGTACTGAGGCTTGCTCTATTCTAACTTCCTGCAGTGTGGGTGGGTGTCTCCCAGATGAGTCACTTTCTGAGAATGCCTCTCAGCCACATTGAGTTGTCTTGGTCAAGGTTTGGTTTTCACTCTGGGAATAACTAACATCAGAATATGTGGTTGAGGATAGGACTGGCTACGTAATTTGTATGGCCCAGTGAAAAATGAAAATGCAGAAATTTTTGTTAAAAAATCAACAAAGGGACAGGTGACAAGTGACAGTGATAGCATATATTTAAACCATGACACGGGGTTGTTCTAAGTATGAGGGCCATGTGCAATTGCACAGGTTGTATGCCATCAAAGCCTCACTATTTCAGGAAGTATAGAGGCTCAGGCACCTTGACTGAAGGAGGTACACGTCTGAAGTCCTGCCCAAGCTAAGAATGTTTGGGGGATGAACTTTTCTGCAGTTCAACTTTTCTCTCTGCCCACCTCTTTTCCTACACACCCAGACAGGTATTGATCTAGAAGCACTTCCCAATCCACTTCCTACACACAAATCTCCAGCCAGAGTCAGCTTCCTAGAAAACCTGGCATAATACACTATTGTTAAAAAAGAAAGAAAGAAATTGAAATAAAAATCCACAAAGAAAATACAGTAATTGTATGAGAACAGGAGAGGATAAACAAAATGTGGCATGTACACACAGTGGAATATGACTCAGCTTTAAAAAGAAATGAAATCTATTCACAAGCTACAACATTGATAAATCTTGAGGGTTTCATGCTAAGTGAAATAAGCCAAACACAAGAGAACAAATATTGTGTGATGCTACTTTCATGAGGTATGTAGCTAGAATAGGCAAACTCATAGAGAGAGAAAGTATAATAGAATTACCAGAGGCTGTAGGGAGGAGGGAATGGGGAGTTATTTTTTAATGGGTACAGAGTTTCTATTTGGGATGATGAACAAGTTCTGGAAATGAATAGTGGTGATGGTTAACATTGTGAGTAAACTTAATGACACTGAATTATACAATTAAAAATGGCTAAAATGGTAATAAAACAGTTCTATGCATACTTAGGATTTAGAAAGCAACAACAAAAAAAAGGGTCACTCCAATTCCAACAAGAAGAAAAAGCTGGAAAATCTACAAAATCAAGTTTTTGAGCCTACTGGAGAGCTCAAGTCTCAAGGAAAATCAGGTTTACTAAATCAAAAGGGTGACAAGCCCCTCCAAAAAACAATCACATAAATTATTTTAGCTTTTTCATTTATTTTTAATTATTTTAACTTTGGAAGAAGAGGTGGCATTTATAAAAGCTGGTAAACAGGCACTAAATTAGGGTGAGTATGCTACAATTCTGATTACAATTCCCTTGTGTATGAGGCATGTGCCTGACCAGGAACAGCACCAAGCAATCCTCCAATACCAGCTGGGCACCCTACACTTCAACTCAGTTCTGACACTATCTACTTGGAGATAGCAACAGATCCCTCAGATTAAGAGCTCCATCCTACAAGAATGCTCTATCCCCCTCACCTCTGCATTTCAGGTGCCAATCGCAAGTCCAGGTTGTTCCTCATGTTGGCATGCCCCAGGATGCCTACTAGTCTTCTCCCTCTCCTTTCTAATTTTCTTCCTTGCTTCCTTCTTGTAATTTGACGCATGTGGTTTTTCTTTCCTTGTTATTTAGCCCCTCCAGTCAGTAAACAGAAATCTCAGTGGGTTTGGGGTATTCTGTGACATTATACTTACTCTACTTACTCTGCTGAAGAGGGTCAAAAAAGCCTTGCACTGTGGTGGCCGGGGCTCCGGCCTACATCCCAGGCCTTGAGAGAATTCTTAGTAGTGTTAGCCCAGGATGACTTGACCCAGGACGTAGCAGAGGGTTCCTGTTCAAGCAGTAAGAACAGGTGTACTGAGGAGCAGGTTAGCACTTCAGAAAGAGGTTGCCTCAAACTCTTTTCTGGGCCTCTTCAAGGTAAAACTTTGGCCCTAACTGGTTTGGCTCAGTGGGTCCCGAGTTCGATTCCAGTCAAGGGCATGTACTGCGGTTGCAAGCTCCTCCTAAGTGATGTGTTTCTCTCACATGGATGTTTCTGTCTTTCCCTCTCTCTTTTGCTCTCTCTAAAAATCAATGGAAAAATGTCCTCAGGTGAGGTTTTAAGAAATAATAAAAATAAATTAAAAAAAAATTAAGACTTTGGGGATTTAAAATTTTCCTGTAGAGGTGTGTCGATGCGCATCCTCTGGGTGTGGCTTCTAGAGACTTCCTGAGTACCTCAGAGTGGAACTGGAAGTAATCCCCATATTCACTGCAGTTCTTCTGGCCTTTTCCAGTTGCCCCTGATTGGCACCAAAAGGATCAACCATAAGAGGTTGAAAAAGCTGGGTTGGAAGCTCATGTATATTTTGAGCTTATGGTTCATATATATTTTGAACCATAAGAGGTTAGAAGAGCACGTGGCCCACAGTCAGGAAACAGAAATCGCAGTGGGTTCTAGATGTTCTGTGGCATTCTATGGGAAGGGCTCCTAGCAAAGATTGGCATGATGATTTCCTTGAATGACCCTTGTGACTTTCTGCTTTGATAATTTTTAGAGGAAACACTCAATTGGTTAGTGATGCAACCCAGAGCATTAGTTCTTTTTGTGTGTATTTGGGACCAGGCTGGCTCCTCTCCGCCAGACTCTTCCAACCTTAGAGATTTACAGTCCTTCCTTTTCTTCATTCTGCAAATCAGTGTCCCTGTCCAGAAGGGAGCCAGTAACACTGCCACCTGTGTGACTTGTTGGCTGGCAGATTATTAAGCAAATTGGGAGGTACTCTAAAACACAACTTCATGCCCACCAGCCTGGGATCCGCGGTCTTCTGCTGGAGCTGCAGGGAACTTCAGACATGAGCAGCTGACAACTATGGAGAAAAGAGTTCATTTTTTTTCAAGCATCTTGAGATGGAAGCTGAGGAAATATTCCCAATCTTTTATTTTTTTTTAAATATGTGTATCTGAAGCTATAGATTTTTCTATAATCATTTTTAGCATTAGCCCACAAATTTTGCTATGCCATATTTTCATTTTCAGTTGAAAATACTTTCAACTTCTATTATTTCCCCCACCCCCACCCCAATCGTCCCTGGTTGGCACCAAAGGGATCTAAATAACATGGATTATTGAGAAGTGCATTTCTGCCCTGGCCAGTGTGGCTCAGTGATGAGAGTGTTGGCACACGCACAGAAGTGTCTTGGGTTCAATTCCCCATAAGGAGCACATGTGTGGGTTGCAGGTTTGATTCCCCAGCCCTTGTTGGGGCCATGTGGGAGGTAACCAATTGATGTGTCTCTCTCACATCAATGTTTCCCTCTCTCTTCTCCTACCTCTCTCCTTTCTACTCTCTCTCTAAAAATACAATGGAAAAAAATATCCTTGAGTGAGGATAAACTAAAAAATTAAAAAAGTTTTAAAACATAGAAATGCATAACACACACACACACACACACACACACACACACACACACACACACACACTAGAGGCCTGGTGCACAAGTTCGTGCACAGGTGAGGTACCTCAGCCTGGCCAGCAATCAGGGCTGATCAGGGCCATCTCACCCAGTCCCGATTGGGGCCAGCCAGCTGGTGGGAGGGACGGAGGGAGGTTGGTGGACATGGGAGGTTGTCTGTGGGAGCGCACTGACCAGCAGGGGGCAGCTCCTGTGTTGAACGTCTTCCCCCTGGTGGGCAGTGCGTGTCATAGTGACCAGTCAACCAGTTGTTTGGTCACTTAGGCTTTTATATATATAGATTTTATTTCAGAGAGAGGAAGGGAGAGGAAGAGAGAGATAGAAACATCAATGATGAGAGAGACTCATTGATTGGCTGCCTCCTGCATACCACCTACTAGGGATCAAGCCCACAACCTGGGCATGTGACCTTCTGGTTCATAGGTCAATGCTCAACAACTGAGCTAAGCCAGCTGGGCAGAAGTGCACTTCTTAATTTCCAAACATTTGGGTAGTTTTGAATTATTTTTCTTTTATGATTTCGAATTCATTTTCACAATGGTCAGAGAAACACTATAATTCCAATTCTTTGAATTTTTTTTGAGAATTGCTTTATGTTTAACATATGGTCTATTTGGTACTTTAACATATGGTCTCTTATGTTTAACATATGGTCTTTCCATACTTGAAAAGATTGTATTTTGCAGTTGTTGAATATAGCATTATATATAAGTCATTTAGGTCAAATTGCTTAATTATGTTGGTCACTTCTCACATACACTATATACTAGTAGTAGTATACGTTTTACTGTATTTTCTGTCAGCTACTGAGATAAAAATTTGTGAATTTGTCTATTTCTCTTTTTAGTTTAATTAAAATTTTACTGTATATATATTTTGAAGCTATGCTACTAAGAGAATTTAAAATTTAGAATTGTTTTTTTTCTTACTGTTGAATTGACCTATTTTAAGGTCTTAAAATGCTCTTCTTTATCACTAGTAATACTTCTTTTTTTAAAATAAATCTTTATTGTTCAGATTATTATAATTGTTTCTCTTTTTTCCCCCATAGCTCCCCTCCACCCGGTTCCCACCCCACCCTCTGCTCTTACCCACCCACCCCCACTGTCCTCATCCATAGATGTACGATTTTTGTCCAGTCTCTTCCTGCACCCCCCACACTCTTTCCCCCCGAGAATTGTCAGTCCACTCCCTTTCTATGCCCCTGATTCTATTATATTCACCAGTTTATTCTGTTCATCAGATTTTTTATTCACTTGATTTTTAGATTCACTTGTTGATAGATATGTATTTGTTGTTCATAATTTTTATCTTTAACTTTTTCTTCTTTTTTCCTCTTCTTAAAGAATACCTTTCAGCATTTCATATAATACTGGTTTGGCGGTGATGAACTCCTTTATCTTTTTCTTATCTGTGAAGCTCTTTATCTGACCTTCAATTCTGAATGATAGCTTTGCTGGGTACAGTAATCTTGGTTGTAGGTTGTTGCTATTCATCACTTTGATTTGTATTTCTTGCCACTCCCGTCTGGCCTGCATAGTTTCTGTTGAGAAATCAGCTGACAATCGTATGGGTACTCCCTTGTAGGTAACTAACTGCTTTTCTCTTGCTGCTTTTAATATTCTCTCTTTGTCTTTTGCTCTTGGCATTTTAATTATGATGTGTCTTGGTGTGGTCCTCTTTAGATTCCTTTTGCTTGGGGTTCTGTGCACTTCCTGGACTTGTAAGTCTATTTCTTTCACCAGGTGGGGGAAGTTTTCAGTCATTATTTCTTCAAATAGGTTTTCAGTATCTTGCTCTCTCTCTTCATCTGGCACCCTCTATAATTTGGATGTTGGTACTCTTGAAGTTGTCCCAGAGGCTTCTTATACTATCTTCATATTTTTGGATTCTTTTTGCTTTTCTGGCTGAGTGTTTTTTGCTTCTTTGTATTTCAAATCTTTGACTTGATTCTTGCGATCCTCTAGTCTGCTGTTGGATCTCTGTATATTATTTATTTCAGTCAGTGTATGCTTAATTTCTAGTTGGTCCTTTTTCATATCTTCGAGGGTCTCGCTAAATTTATCAGCCTTTTCTAAAAAATTCTTGAAAAACCTTATAACCGTGGTTTTGAACTCTATATCCAGTCATTTGCTTTTCTCCATTTCTTTCATTTGTGACCTGTTTCTTTGTCTCTGCATTTTGGCTGCTTCCCTGAGTTGATAGAGTGGCTTTGTGTGCTAGGTGTCCTATGGGGCTCAGTGGGTCGGCCTCCCAGTTACCTGAGGTGGACACTCTTGGTGCACCCCTTTGTGGGCTGTGTGCACAGTCTTGTAGTTAAGCCTTGATCGTTGTTGGTATCACTGGGAGGAATTGGCCTCCAGGCCAATTGGCTGTGAGGATCAGCTATGTCTACACTGGGAGAACTTCTGTGCTGGAGATACCCTTATGAGACAAGACTTACAAAATCCTCTGTGCTCAGCTTGGATGGGGCAGAGTCTCAGGGCTGAGCAGAGAGCAATGGCTTCCCATTAGCCTTGCCCTACAAGGCCCCCCAGGTCTCAGTGTCCCACGGTAATCGCTGCAAGCACCTCTGAGAGAAAGCCGCCCTCTAGTTTCGCCCGCTGCCAGACAGTCCAGTTTCTCCCTGAATGAGTCTGGTTCCCCAGAGTCTTGCCTGGAACTGGAGTTCAGAGCAGTAGGAAGCTCTTGTCTCCCTCCCGGTTGAGAAAGCCAGCCACGTACTCAGTTGCCAGCCCTCTTTGCGCATGCTTCTCTGTACCTCTGCCTTCTGCAGCTTCTCTGAGTCTCAGTGTGCTTTTCTCTTTCTTTCTAGTTGTAGAATTTCCACTCAGCCAGCCATCCTGTGGTTCTGGATGATGTCGTTCTGTCTTTTAGTTGTAGTTTTGAAATTGTTGTGCGAGGCAGCAGTTTAGGTGTTTACCTATGCCACCATCTTGGTTTCTCTACTAGTAATACTTCTTTATCTTAAAGTCTGCTTGTCTGATCTTAACATAGTCACATTAGATGAATTGTGGCCAGTGTTTTTATGGCATATCTTTTTTCATTCTTTTATTTTTACATATATAAACAATATATAGTTCGGTCTTTTTTTAAAGACAATTTGACAGTCTTTATCTTTAATAGGAGCTTTTAGTCCATTAAAATGTAATATAATTTCTGATATAGTTGAGTTCATTTTCTGTATTCTCTTTATTTTGTCTTTGCCCCCACCCTGGGGATTGAGTCTTGGTTTCTTTACTCTCTTCTTGTTTTGGTTTGTAGAAATCACGTTTCTTACTTACTTTATTTTTTAAAAACAATTTATCTTTATTGTTGAAAGTATTACAGATGTACCCTTTCTCCCCCCACCCCCCATTGACCCCTTCTAGCCCATCCCCATGTCCCACCTCAGGCAAAATATTCTGTATCTTGATTGAGGTGGTGGTGGTGGTTACATTTGTCAAAACTTGCTGAACTATAAGAAAAAGGAGGACATATGTAATACTTTCAACAATAAAGATTTAATTTTTTAAAAAGATACAGAATATTTCTATAGCTCTCAGTATACTTTCTTGCAGTCAATCCCCTCTTCCCTGGTCTGGTCTCTGTCAGCCATTAAGTTACTTTCTCTCACTATAGATTAGTTTTGTCAGTTCTAGTTTTTTGTATAAACAGAATCATTTGAGATGTACTCCTTAATGTCTGGCATTATATCTCAGCATAATATTTTTTCAGATTCATCAATGTTGTTGTGTATATTAGTAGTTCATTCTTTGAAGTCTAAGAACCCTTCCTAGCAATATGTGACAGTGTCTATTTCTATTCAGCCTAAACAACAGCAGACTGTTAAACTTTGAACCTTTACTCATCTTGTTAGGGGCAAAAATAGAGTGTTGGGGACTAGCTATACTTATGGGGAATATTAATCATGCTCTGTTAACCATGACTGCCTTGTTCTGGTTAAAGAAAGGACATTCTAACCTGCTTGGAAGTTGTATGCCCCTTGGAGGTGGGAGTCAACCTTGGACCTAGGATTCAATCTTGGAATGAGGTTCATTCTCATTCAAGAATGGCCTATTATCATGGAAAGATTAACAACCTAGTTGCCCAAACAATGGAGTCCCATCCCAGCCTGCATAGTCTACTTTCCCATGCAATCTTTGTCCTACTCAATGTAAGCAGCTGGTTTATGGGGGATGGCAGAGCAGATTTTTGTGGATGACCTGCTGCTCTCCCATACTGCTAGCAGTATTGAAATAAACACTCATATACTAGTATAATTCAACCCTGTCTCTGCTGAATTGGCTCAAGTAGTGACAGGCAGCCCAGATCCATATCTTGTCCAGTTTCAATCTGAGTAAATTATCTCAATTAATTTTAATTTGTTCTTTTTATTGTTATTGTTATGAGTCAGATTAAGAATCTTCCATATGTTAACTTCCATTTTTCTCTGGGAGTTGTTTATTCTAGTCCATTCTTCTCTAACATTGTTGGTTTTCTTCTCTATTTTTAAAAAATATTTTTATTGATTTCAGAGAGGAAGGGAGAGGGAGAGATAGAAATATTAACGATGAGAAAGAATAACTGATTGGTTACCTCCAGCATGCCCCCACCCTGGGGATTGAGCCTACAACCCAGGCATGTGCCTTGGAATTGAACCATGACTTCCTGGTTCATAGTTTGATGCTCAACACTGAGCCACACCATCCCGGCAGAGTAATCATTCTTTTTTTGATAAGTCACTGGAGTGTCCATCCAGTTTTCAAAATTGTATCAAACAATGACAGAAAGCTAATCTATGAAGCAGTAATTTCTGTACTAAAAAGGAATGCTCAACCAAATATTTTGATATTAAGAAACTAGAGGCCTGATGCATGAAATTCATGCAAGGGGCTCAGCCCTCACAGCCATGGCAGCTTACCTGGTCCCTCAGAGCCCCAGCTTCATCTGGAAGGTCATTCGGCTGTCAGGTCTAATTAGCATATTATGCTTTTATTATTATAGATTATTATAGACTAGAGGCCCAGTGCATGAAAATTCATGCACTGGAGCAGGGGGTCCCTCAGCCTGGCCTGCCCCTTCTCACAGTCTGGGAGCCCTCAGGGGTGGGAGGCTATCCAGCGATTAGGGGAAGGCGATGCCCCCATCACACCTCTGCTATTGCCACTGCTGGCAGCGTAAGCCTTGGCTGGCTCTGGTTACCTGAGCCTCAGGCAGCCCTGGGTGGCTGGGCAGCTGCCATCCAAGGCTTGCCTGTGCCTCAGGCTGGCCCTTGGCGGCTGGGGGGCTGAGGGCAGGTCTGGCCACACTGTGCGTCTGCCACCCCCCCAACCCCCAGTGGGGCTGAAAGGACTGGGGGACTCCCACAGGGCTGAGGGGACTGGGCGCTGCCATCTTGTGGCTATGGGTGCCACCATCTTTGTGACGGTGTGACAGTCCATTTCCATATCCCCTCTTTATTAGATAGATATATAAATGTTAAGTGTATTAAGTAACCCATAATTACATAGTCTAGGAGTCTCATTGGAATGAAAATGGAGTTTCATCTGATTCAACAGTATCTTAATATGACATTAACAGAAGAATGAATTAGAACCTTGGCTTCTATTAAAGATCAGAGATTATCTTGTATTCCAAGATAATAAAATGGCAAGAAAGTCATCAAAACTTAAAAAAAAAGCAAAATATAAAATGTTTTCTAACAAAAAACATCTCTGAACTGTGCCTTAAATCTGTTTTTTCAAAAGAGGCCTGAAGGCTTATTACATCTGCATCTTCTGGGTATTAATAATGACTCCACCATATACCAACTGAATGTAAGTCTCCAGGGCTCAAGTTTGAGCATTGAATAGTTACTAAACTCCCCAATGATTCTGAGGCACAGCTAATTTGGGAAAACTAACTCTAAACTGTCGGTATTCACAACATAGCTTTCTTTTCCCTAATGTCACTGGATAGGATCTGCTTCTTTCAGGAAGCTTTCTGTGATTTCTTTTATCTACTAGCAAAATTTACTTTTTAAAAAAAATTCAAGAACTTCTTGTCTTAATATGACTTGGATCAGACTGTGCTATCTTATAGAACCTTGAAAATGACTTGTGAGAAGTATGGCGAGGAAGCAACACAATATTTTAGTTCTCTCTACATTGGATCTTTAGATCCTTTGATATATTAATTCAAGTATTCTCTCACATAGAGCAACAG
This sequence comes from Corynorhinus townsendii, assembly GCA_026230045.1. Classification (NCBI taxonomy): domain Eukaryota; kingdom Metazoa; phylum Chordata; class Mammalia; order Chiroptera; family Vespertilionidae; genus Corynorhinus; species Corynorhinus townsendii. The sequence continues at coordinate 33,524,313 of JAPDVU010000008.1, read as the reverse complement.
ATATAGTAATATTCAAATGCAAACCCACATCCTTGTCAAGAAAGATCCTAAGATATTTTAGGGACAGTTTCACAGTTTCTGAGAGGTTTTCATAGTTCACTTGAACTGGGCCATGACTAAAGATTTTCTTACTGATAAGCTTTATGTAACAAAGCTCTTGACCCAAAGCTTTAGAAAGTTTAATTAAAACCAAGGACATAGGCTTAGAACAGAGTCCTAGGATCAAATCCCAACTGCCACACTGAATTTTTTAAAAAGTTGCTCTTTGGCCCTAGCCAGTTTGGCCCAGTGGATAGAGTGTTGGCCTATGGACCAAAGGGTCCTGGGTTTGATTCTGATCAAGGGCACAGACCTCTTGTGCAGGGGGAAACCAATTGATGTGTCTCTCACATAACAATTATATTTTATAATATATTTATATTCCTCTCTGTCCTCCCCTCTCTCTAAAAAAAAAAAAAAAAAAAAAAAAAAAAAAAACCAATGGGAAAATATCCTCAGGTGAGGATTAAAAAATAAGAAAGTTGCTTTACCTTTTCCACATCTAGATTTTGTCATCGGTAAATGAAAATACAATATTTCATGTGGAATAATAACAACAATATCATTATTATCATTGGGAGCTATGCTAGGGGAATGGAAAAACAAAATAAACTGTTTCTCATCAATTAAAGAAAAGTGTGTGATCATGCAACTACCGCAGGTTTTGGTCATAATGGGAACTAGCATGGGTATTGTAACTCATTATATAGTAGAAAGAAAACAAACTGATAGGTGTAGTAAGGTATTTTTTTTTCAGAATCAGATTTAAAAAACCCAATAAACTTGGATGCACTGTTTAAAAAATCAGCCTATAGTATTTTGAACTACTTAGGTAGAGTCAAAGGAGGTATATTTTGACTGTGGCAGATTGTCTTTTCCAGTAGTGACTGCAATATTTTCCACCTCATCTGCTTTTTTTTGTACCTTGCCACATTTCTATCAAGAGATGAGTTCATGTCCTTCCTCTTACACTGGATGGGCCTTTGTGACTACTATATAATTAATATAGAGTAGCAGATGGGACACTAGGAGACCACTGGGTCATAATAAGCAGTACAGCTTCTGCCTAGTTCTGTCTCTCAGAATTCTTGCCCTGGTATCCAAGTATCATGTCACAAGGATGTCTAGGTCATATGAAATGATTCATGCAGAGAGAAATGGAGGGTTCCCAGCCATCAGGCCCACCTGAACTCTCAACTGAAAGCCAGCTCTAACAACTTGAGTGATCCATCTTGGAAATGGGTCCTCTAGCCCCCAGTCAAGCTACTCCTTCTGATGCTGTGTAGAATAGACACAGCCTTCCCTGCCCAGTCCTGAGCTAGTTGCAGTTTTCTGAGCTAAATAAATGAGTGTTTTTGTACTAAACCACTAAGTTTTGGAGTAGTTTTTGTAACAATAAATGACTAGAACAATGTCTTATCTCAATAGAATATGCTATTTCATTACCACATGTCACCATTTCTTTAATTACCCTGAGGGGAGTTAAGATGGAGTATTTGAGTATCCAATTAAACTGAAAAATCTTATTTTTAGAAGTGTTAAGATTTATGCTTGGAATATTTATTGATTTCAGAGAGAGGAAGGGAAAAAGGGAGAGACAGAAACATCAATGATGAGAAAGGATCATTGATCAGCTGCCTCCTGCACACCCAATACTGAGTATTAAGCCTGCAACTTGGGCATGTGTCTGACTGGAAATCGAACCGTGACCTCATGGTTCATAGGTCAACACTCAAGCACTGAGCCACATTGGCTGGGCAATGCCTGGAATTTACATGATGGATATATTTGTTTAAGTTTGAAAAAAAAAAGTATGTTGAAAAGATGTTTACCACCATGCTATTTCTAATAGCAAGAAAAAAAGAGGAAATAATGTAAATAATTATTAATAGCTAAAATAAATGATGGTACATCTATATATGCAATTCTATACAGGCACTAAAAAGAAAATTAAGATCTATATGTACCAACATAATTATAGATTTTAAAAAAAACTGTAGAGGATGATCCTATTTGTGTCAAAATATGGAAAAGATACTTCATTTATCTAGTATAAGGAAAAATATTCTGAAAGGAGGTCCAAGTCACCTTTGGGATATGTGACTGTGGAAATGAATTAGAAAATAGGAACTTCTATTCTTTTTTATTATTATTACACTCTTTGTACTTTAACATTTTTTACTTTGAGTTTGGGTTTTATAGTAAAAATACTTGTAATTGCACAAAAATAGTATAGTTTTGCTATACTGTATCAGAACTATTTTTTGAGTTTTCTTTATAAAATATTTCTTAACCTGAGGAACATCTATAGGTATTAAAAATGCATTTGTGTTCCCTGAATGATCATATCAGTGCTTGACAGCTGTCAGGCATGGGGTCACCAACTCCCGTGCATTTAAGGATAGGCAGTTATGCCTTTCATCTAGAAGAGTAAAACTTTAAGCAAGAGAAACCAAATTGAGCCAAGTTCAATTCCACCAGACGAATCTGAAGAACCTTAAGCATCAGAATAAAACAGCTTTGCCTTCGCCTTTTTCACAATAATGCTGTGTTCCTCTAGGCCAGTGGTCGGCAAACCGCGGCTCGCAAGCCACATGAGGCTCTTTGGCCCCTTGAGCGTGGCTCTTCCACAAAATACCACGGCCTGGGAGAGTCTATTTTGAAGAAGTGGCGCTAGAAGAAGTTTAAGTTTAGAAAATTTGGCTCTGTTAGAAAATTTGGCTAGAAGAAGTTTAAATTTAGAAAATCTGGCTTAATATGTTGATATTTGGCTCTGTTGACTAATGGGTTTGCCGACCACTGCTCTAGGCAATATGATTACTTACCTGATTTTTCAACTTGCCACAGAGATAAAATACATGAGCATAGAAAGTGGGAAAGCGACACATATTAATAGAGGGAACAATGTTTGTTTTGACCCCATTGTCATTTACTTTACCTGAAATTATAGGATTCTCATACCAGTTCACTGACGTATTGCTCAGGCTAAGGGTAAAATTACTCTGATTTTCTATATACATGTCAACTAGAAGTTAATTAGGTGGCCAGGGGTGCAGGTAAGTGGTGGGAAAAGGCAGCAATAAAGAATGAAATTTACCCTGTATTATCTGTGACTCAGATGGAAATACCATAGATAATTAGGAATTTAATATCATCAAAACTAACATCTCAGTCTAGATTTGATGTTTTCAAGTTATTATACAGTATTTTGTGTTAGAAAAGTTTCAAATTGAAAATTACTCAGAATAAAGTTTCATGAAAAAACAAACAAAAAAGCCCCATAAAACAAAACCACTATTAGAAAGCATACTGAAAATAATCCCAAACATATATCAGTAAAACATACAGAAAGAAAGCCACAGTCCTCATTGAGCCTGTATTAAATCCTGAGATAGTGCATCTAAGCCTCCTGCTCTCTCTGAACTCCTAGAGCATGCCTCACTTGGCAAGAAGTCTGTGCTGATATTCCACTGTGCCACATAGTGTGACCAACATTAAGGGCAGTGAGGTGAGGGATGCGGTTCTTGCCCTTTGAGAGTTTGGGCCTTTGCCATTAGCATGGTTCAGATCACATTATGTTATGGCTTATTGTAAATATTAGAGGCCCAATGCACTAAGATTCGTGAAAGAACAGGCCTTCCTTCCCCTGGCTGCCGGCACCACCTTTGCTTCGTCAGGAGCCGCCTTCAGCCTCTTGCCTTGTCATGTCAATTTGCATATTCCCTCCTTATTGGCTGTGGGCGCCACCATCTTTGTCGCAGAGTTATAGTCAATTTGCATATTCTGTCTTTATTAGATAGGATGTCTTAAGGAAGGGCCCATATTTGTTTACTGTGCCTAGCAGCAAAATGTTTAAATAGTATTTTCTTTCTAAAACATCTTTAGGAGATTAAAGAGAAAAATGAGATTAGATGAAAAAGAATTAAAATTGTTGGTGATGAACAATTTTGGAAGGTGCTAAAATTTCCTGATTGTATGTACTGTGACAAACATCATTCCAGGGGATTTGTATGTAATTCTGTGTTTAATTCTCACCCCCAATCCTGTGAGGCAGGAAGCCTATTCCTTTCTAACCCATTCTTCCCACTGCAGCCAGTTGACACAGTCTGGTCATGCATAAGCTTACTTGTCTTCTCCGGCTCTCTAATTACCCTTGGTATACTGTCCAAACCTGACTTTGGGAAGCTATGAGACCTAGTGCATCCCATGACTCCAGCCTCCTTTCTTGCGATTCTTTCTCCTATCCTCTTCTCTCTAGGTATAATGAATTTCATGTCCAATAGAACGGGCATTAGAAAGAAAAATGTCTAGAGGTCAGAGAGGAGACGAAAAGGTGGACTCAAATTAGGTTGTGATTATCTATGTATGCCTTGTCAGGTGGACTTGATTTTTTAGACTTGTGGTTCTCATCCTGTTTTTGGTGACAACATAATGATTCTGATGCATTAGTAAACGTGATTTAAAAGTGAGTCACCATGGTTGTTTGTCTTAACCTAAAGGTTGGGCATGAGTAATATCTTCTAGGGCTGTATGCTCTTTCCTATTGGGGAGTTCCTTAGCAGTAACTCAGAGTTTTGGGCAATGGGGAGTCACTGATGTCTTGTTCCTAAGTACAAGGGAGATTTTCTGCTCTGAGATTTAGTTTGAAGGTGCTCCTGTGACAGCTGAGCTATACTTACAGCCCTCCTCTCCTCCTTCATTTCCCCCAGCGTGTACATAATGCTGCCAGGATATCCCCGTTTCCAGCAGTACACTATTCCCAGAAGCAGCATTTCCTCCTGCTGGCCAAGTCCTTGGGTCCAGGCCGCTCCTGGGTGCTCACCCACCATTCTCATTGTCATGGTTTTTTCTTCCTTTCTAACTTTGACAAGAATAGTCCCAATCCATCAAATGTGTTTGGACCAAGGTCCAAATTTTCTTTCCTCCTGGCATACTGCCACTGATATGGTCTTCAATGACCAAAGGAACCTAAAGTTGAGCATATTGTCAAGGAGAGGGCACTATTTCTGTGGCATCGGAACTGCAGCTACATCGAATGTCCGTCCTGTCACATGCACATATTTATCTCTGCTGCTGGGCTATAGACAGGTTGTAGAAGAAACATAACTCGCCTTGCTTACAGTGAAATAAATATCTATTAAATTAGTGAATTAATAATGGATAAATAAGCAAGATAACCCTGTACAGCATCCCTCTGGATAAAATAGTATAGGGACATGGAAAATGTTCCCTGGTGGATGACTCCTTTTCTCAGAGTCCTAGGTCGCAGGAAGGCACTGGTGCCAGTTGATATCAGGCATCTTAATCTCAGATCCTCCCATATACTGATGGATGAGACCTGAGACCTGAGCAAGAGTTTGGAACAGTGAGAACTTCTCTCTTAAACTGAGTAGGAATAAGGCTCCTTTGGGAGACCAGGGGAGAACAGGGGTCGGAGTTGGAGGAGAGGAGGAGGGAAAAGGGAGGAGGAAAAAGGATGTAGGAAGTTAGAGAGAATGCTTCCATCACCTTCACTGGAGTCCTTCCTAATTGGAAATCCCAACCTGAACTCTGTAGTCATGTTTCTGCGGGCCTCTTGGCTGCACACACCCCCTCCTCCGCCCCTCAGGAGTGGTTAGTTTATAAGCAAGACATGAAGCGTTAAGCATTTCTGTCTTAATTCAGCTGCTGCTGTGACAACCGCTCATTTGGACAGCTTGTTTCTCTCCTGTATCTCATTAGAGACAGCCCCTGCTCAGGTCCATTTGGGTAAGGGGCCTGGGATCTGGAGGAAAGGGAGGCTATTTATAGTAAATTATTCAACTAGAACCAGAAGCAAGGGTGGCTTCTGCCCTTCTGTGGCTGGCCAATCCCAGGGCAGCTGGGTGATCCTGAGATGGCCAGGATTGTTTAATCTAAGGCAGTGGTCGGCAAACTCATTAGTCAACAGAGCCAAATATCAACAGTACAACGATTGAAATTTCTTTTGAGAGCCAAATTTTTTAAACTTAAACTTCTTCTAACACCACTTCTTCAAAATAGACTCTCCTAGGCCATGGTATTTTGTGGAAGAGCCACACTCAAGGGGCCAAAGAGCCGCATGTGGCTTGCGAGCCGCGGTTTGCTGACCACTGATCTAAAGGATACAGACTGACTGCAGCTTCAGCAGTAGCCCTAGTACAGAGTTGAGGTACCTGGGGGCATGTGATGGAGAATAAGGAGGGAGCAGCAGGGCAAGGGATATGTGGGTGGCCCTCATGACAACCCTTCAGAAACTTCTAATCCATTGGTTCTCAACCTTGTGTGCTCATTGGAATCTCCTGGGACCTTTACACAATGCTGATACCTGGGTTTCATCACCTCCTCCAGATTCCAATTAAATTGGTCTGGTTTGTAGTCTGGGCATCAGAGTTATAGCTTTGACAATTAATGACATCTTCTCTTTTCTGCATTCCATCCTCTCCAGCAATTGCTGCATCCCTTTTTATGGGGCAGGTATTAGAACAGAAATCCTTGTAATTTCAGACAGAACAGTGATAGCAAGCCAGCATCCTCAGGACAGAGGAGTCTAGCTGAAATTCAGCTAAGACAAACCTTGGTCTCAGAAAAATGTGCTTCTGTGGCTTGTCTTTGCCACTAACAGTCTAAGTCAGTGGTTGGCAAACTCATTAGTCAACAGAGCCAAATATCAACAGTACGATTGAAATTTCTTTTGAGAGCCAAATTTTTTAAACTTAAACTTCTTCTAACACCACTTCTTCAAAATAGACTCGCCCAGGCCATGGTATTTTGTGGAAGAGGCACACTCAAGGGGCCAAAGAGCCACATGTGGCTCGTGAGCCGCGGTTTGCCAACCACTGGTCTAAGTGACCAGGTGCGTGTCACTCTTGCTCTCTAGACCTCTGACCTGTCTTCTCATCTGTTCCTGTGACACTAATATTCTGAGAGCACCTCTCTGCTTCCGGCCCAGTCTGTGCTTTGCTTCTGGTTCCCCTGAGTCCCCAGACATTACTTTTTTTTGGCACTTACTGCTCTTTGAGAGAGGCATTGTTCCCTTTCTTTTTCACTGCTCCATCTTACCCATTTATTGAGGGGGATTCATGCTACTCCAGGACCCCCATGTCACTTAGAAAAAAAGTCAAAAGATAAAGGTATTCATTACTTGTGGAGCCTTTGTTTTATATTCAGCATTGAGAACCAAGCATGATTAGGACCTCTCCTCTTGGCTCATTGAGCTCACAGTTTACACACAGGTGGAGAGGAGATATTTGCCATCTAGTATAGAAGTTCACAGTGATAGAAAAGAAGGAAGCTAAGTGGGAACCAGAATCCTTAGGAGTTACATATTTTATCTCTTTAAATGGAATTTGCATTTAATAAATGGAATTTGCATTTAAAAGGTGCTTAAGCCCTACCAGTGTGGCTCAGGAGGTCACTGTCCCATTCCTGGTCAGGGTATATACACCTGTTGCGGGCTCGATCCCCAGTGTGGGATGTGCAGGAGGCAGCTAATCAATGATTCTCTGATCAATAATTCTCCCTCATCATTGATGTTTCCATCCTATCTCTCTCTCCCTCTCCCCTCCTCTCTGAAATCAATAATAAATAAATAAATAAATAAATAAATAAATAAATAAAAGGTGATCAAGGAATTTGCTTTAGTTAATTCACAGTCCTCCATATCTAAGCTTTCCCTCTTTCTGGCTCCTTCCCCAGAGACATAAAAATGCTCAAGTTTCTACACAATCAAGTTTTCATTCAGCACTCCCCTCTCATCATCTTTTCTATAATTTTTCTTCCTTTTCAGTCAGGATTTCTTATGTGTTGTTTCCAATCCCAAATTGACCAGTCACTCCTTATCACACTGCTATCCATGTTAATTGTGATAATTAAAACCACAAGAAAAGATGAGGTTACACAGAAAGACATAGGACTCATGCAATCCACATGGAAGAGACAGAAATTGCAAAGGGCAGGATGTACTTAGTATCCAGAGCAGAGAGCAAGCTGGTGTGTTTAGAACATGGTGAATTCAGTGGGGAATGGCAGGAGTTAAAACCTGGAAATGTAGGCAGGAGCCTCACCACATGGGGTCTGTTTTGAAGGGATCGAGGAGAAAACAATCTTTTTTTTTTCCCCCTCCCTGTGGTTCGCATCTACATACTGGCATATTTTACATAGGTATAATCAAAGCATCTATATAATTGGACATTTTGTTTTACTAAATTGTGTTTTGATCAACTCTTTACACTGTCTCACATTCTTTATAATTATTATTGTGAGAACTACAGAATATTCCATCCAGTTAAAATACTGCAATTTACTGCACTGTTTTCACTGTCCCTATTGGACATCTAGGTTGTTTTCAACTTTTGCTATTTTAGAGAATGCAACAATAAAGATCCTCATACATAGGGATCTGCCCTTCTTTTGAATTGTCTCCTCAGGCTAAATGAAATTTACTAGGTCAAAGGGTCTGAACATTTTTATAGTTCTCAATATATACGGGAATGTTCCTATTTGTTTGTTTGTTTATTTATTGTTTGGCATGTTCTTGTGTCATATATGCTATCAGAAGGGTATTCATCAATTTCACTGTAAACAATGGAGCTGATATTATTACTACATCTTCCTTGCCAAGTTAGTAGATATAAAAACATGCCTCACTAGTTTAATTTGAATTTTGTTTAAGCCTGGGACATTCCTCCCAGTTTGTTTACTATCTACATTTTGTTCTATTTATGTCTTGTCAATGTAAGAATGTCCAAACCTGTAGAGAATTTTTATGAGTTTATTTGAGCCAAGCTGATGACAACTGCCAGGAAGCAAGGTCTCAAATGCTCCTGAGAATGACAGTTTTGCAATTTCTTTTATGCATTTGAAATCAAGGAGGAAATGTAAGAAAGATTATAAGAAGATGACAGAAAACAAAGCGGGGATTGGATTATAGGATAGTTAACAAGATTGTGTTCTCTTGAGGGTTTATTTTAAAGGTGTATTAATTTAAATGCACAACAATGTACAGGGCTTGCTTAAGGCAAAAATAAACCTTTTATTAGAAATGTTATATGCCTGGGGCATGACTACCCACTATGACCTACCTAGTTAAGAATTTATAATCAGCCCTAGCTGGTTTGGCTCAGTGGATAGAGCATTGGCCTGCAGACTGAAGGGTCCCAGGCTTGATTTCGGTTAAGGGCACATGCCTCAGTTGCAGATTTGATACCCAGTAGGGTGCGTGCAAGAGACAGCCAATCAATGATTCTCTCATCATTGATGTTTCTCTCTCCCTCTCCCTTCCTCTCTGAAATCAATAAAAATAATATTTTAAAAAAATTATAAACAGATCATCCTGTGAGGTTACTTCCATAGAATCCTCTTTTCCATACCCACAGTCATTTGCCATTAAGGGGGCACTTATAGTTTGGCTGGTGTGGCCCATTGGTTGAGTGTCCACCTGTGAACCAGGAGGTCATGGTTCGATTCCTGGTCAGGGCACATATCTAAGCTGTGGGCTCAATTCCCAGTAGGGGGCAGCGTTCAGAAGGCAGCCCAACAGTGATTCTCTCTCATCTTGATGTTTCTAACTCTCTATCTCTCCTTTCCTCTCTGAAATCAATGAAAATATATTTAATAAAGTCAAATGAGGACCCAATGTGCTAAAGGAATGTGGTCTTTAACAATTTGCATCACCCCACCCCCAGCTAGGTAAGGATCTGGAGGACCTTCATGTCTCACATCTGGTATTCTTTAAAATATATTTCAGAAGTACTTACCTGCCCTGGGTGGTCCTTCAAGTGGATAGAAGGCGACCAACGTCCCGCTCAGCCACAGCAGGGAGGTGCAAGGCACCCATTCTCCCCCGGCTTCCAAGCAGCCCCAGCAATCTCCTCTTCTATCCCGCCATCCATCATCTTTGCTCATCTGCCTGTTAGAACCATTTTCCCAGCTGCCCCTGTTTCCGGCAGCTGTTTGCCAAGGTGCCCTATTGGCGTGCAATTCCAGACCTGCCTCCGCATAAGGGACCTGCGCACACATACTGCAACTGTACACACATCCATGACGGGCACATACATATGAACGTGCGCGCGCATTCCGGACTTGCACGCGCATGCCAAACGTACATGCGCATTCCCTGCACTTCAGTTCTCCAATAGAGAGCAAGGCAGGCTTGACGGGAATCCTGCAGAGACAATTGCTCACTGTCACTTCCAGTCACACTCTTCCCCACCCACAAACCCATTACTCTCTTCAACTATAAGCCCACTCCCCCAAACAATGGCACTGGCAAAAAGGACACTGGGACAGCACACGGGGCCATATGAATCCTGCCCCAAACCTGCCTCCCAGTGCCTCCTGTGGTCACATCTACATACCAGCTTGCCGGCAGCCTGTGCACACCATTACTTCCTGCATTCGCAAGAATAAGCGTGCTCCAAAACACCTAGACCCGCTCACACTGTTTACAGCTGGTTTCAGCACCCCTTCCCCTGAGCTTTATTTGCTGCAAGCCCGCCTGGAAGGTCCCCGCTCGCTCCTGAGTTGCTGCTCTCAGCGGGTAAAAAGCAGAGAGAGAAACTTCTCACTGTCTCCAATATTCCCAAGAACTCCCTTTCTCCTGGATCCCCAGATCTGAGCGCGCGGCACGCGATGCGCTAGATGGAGTTTCCCAATGCCGCAAATGCGGCAAACGCGGCAAAGGCGAAACGCGGCAAACACAGCAAAAGTGCCAGGGCTGTTGGGAGACAGGCAAGGATCCCCATCTAGGTGGTTTCCAGGCAGAGAGAAATTAGCCCTACGTGTGCTGTGTGCTGTGAATGACCAAAGCCGCAGGTCCTCACCCTAGTCCGCACTGTGCAGAATCCTCAGCAATTCCTGTGACACACCTGCCTCGCTCCACATCTCTCGCCTTCCAGGTCGGTGGCCTCCTTGCTCGGTGACACCCAACTTCCAAGATGCCCTTTTTAAACTTTCCTCCTTCTTACTGATGGGGCGCCACTGCCACAGGGAATAAACGGGAGATGGGAGTGCTGCACTGGCCGGGCTGCAGGGAGCCAGATACAGGAGAACTGTTCCCCAGAACCCAGGTGCGCCCTTGGGTCCAGGGCACGGGGAAAGAGTGCGCAAAGGAGAGTCAGGGATCAGTATGTGCGATCCTGGACTCAGTCCCTCCTGGAGCTTAGACGCAGTCAGTTTGTGCTGAGACCCAGCCACAGTTGTAGGTGAGTGTTTGCTCTCAGGTGCCCAGTATTTGGGGAAATTTCCTCCATTCCAAGACCTGACATTCTAACATATGAACCTTCTGAAATCATTTGTGAGTGTGTCTCCGGGTTGCAATTTCCTGACGAGCTTTCCACCTGCGCGATGGGGAGTGCAAAATGGTGAACACCAACACTGACTTCTCTGCAAGCCGATTTCATGGCCGCGCCACTTCCTCAGAACTCCCAGCCCTGGCGGCCAGGTGTGCCTTCCGTGGTCAAAGCCAACAGTCCTCCCACACTCTGAAGTCTTCGGTGGTTACAAACCATGACGGGGTGTGTGTGTGTGTGTGTGTGTGTGTGTGTGTGTGTGTGTGTGTGTGTGGACCATATGAATCAGGGTCTGCAATCAGAAGGTGTTGTTATTATTTTTTAATCCTCACCCGAGGATATTTTTCCATTGATGTTTAGAAAGAGTAGAAGAGAGAGGGAAAGAGAGAAAAACATTGCTGTGAGAAAAACAAGCCAATTTGTTACTTCCTGCACGTGCCTGAACCAGGGCCAGGGACCAGGGAGGAGCCTGCAACCCACGTAGGTGCCCTTGACTGGAATTGAACCCCGGACCCTTCAGTCCACAGGGCGCTGCTCTATCCACTGAGCCAAACTGGCTAGGGCTATTTTTTTAAAAATATTTTATTAATTTGAGAGAGGAAGGGAGAGATAGAAACATCAATGATGAGAGTGTATCATTGATAAACTGCTTCCTGCACACCCTACTGAGGATGGAGCCTGCAACCAGGGCATGTGCTCTTAACAGGAATCAAACTGGGGACCCTTTAGTTCACAGGCAGATGCTCTATATCCACTGGGTCAAACCAGCCAAGGCTGAAGGTGCTAGTTCAAGCTTTACTTAAATGTTCCTCTCCAAATAGGGAAGGGCTCACATTAACCAGCTCCCCAAGGAAGCTTTACTTCCTGCTAGCAGGGGGCCAAGGTTTGGTTTCGTTTTCTTTTTAAGAGTCCTTTTATTTGGCACTTAGGACCACATCTCTCAAACAAGTAGGCACTAACCACTGTTAAATGAATGGAAATTAATTCATGGTGGCAAAGTCACTATCCAGTTTCTGCTATTAAAAGGCTCTAATCCCAGCATGCTGAAAATCTGGACCTACTTAGTAGAGCAGCATTCTGCTTGGATTGGGAAATTGCAAGAGCATGTATTTATTGCAATGAGACTCCTCCCATTTATTTTGGCACAGCAGAGTAGGTTTCCTTATAAAAGTTTTCAGGGATGAAACAGGGAAATAAGATGTTTTTGTTTTTTCTAAAGACTAGGGTGTCCTAGCGTGAAATATGAAACCATTTCTCTCTGAGCCCATGTCTGATTTACTGAATGAAGTCAGGGAAGTTTAGACCTTAGCATGTATGGATTCTTTAGAGTGAGTCCAGCTATCTCTGAAACTTCTTTAAACAGAGAAGCCCTAAACAGAGCATGACCCAGCAAACAACACTAATGAAAATACTGATACATTTGACTATAGACAGTCCTCGGGTTACATCAGACTCGATATACGTCATTGTGTGTTTACATGGCCATCTCCCATCTACACTAATAAAAGAGAGACATGCAAATTAACCATCACTCTGCTATGCCCACAAGCCACGCCCACCAGCCAATTAGGAGTGAGTATGCAAATTAACCCAATCAAGATGGTGGCGGGCCATGGAGCTGGAGCAAGCAGGAGGCTTGGGTTGCCCTGGCAATGGAGGAAGCCAAGCTTCCTGCACGCCCTGGCCAGTCCTGGCCTCCACTCAAGGCTACAAAGTTTCAATTATAGAAGATAAATAAATCCTATATACTTGCTTCCAGCTGGCCCTGTCCTCCGCTCAAGGAGACTCTGGAAAAAAAAAAAAAGAAAAAGAAAAAAAGGAGGGGCTGGGACCTTGGGTTGCCGTGGGGTGATCAGGCCAGGATGGGACAGTAGTGCTGTTGGGGGTAAGCAGACTAGCAGGGGGGCCAGTTGGGGGTGAGCAGGCCGTCAGTGGGGGTCATTTGGAGGTGATCCAGGACAGCAGGGTGGGTGGCAGTTTGGAGTGAGCAGGCCAGCAGAGGGGCAGTTGGGGGTGAGCAGGCCAGTGGGGAGAAATGGTGGGGTCGAGCAGGCCAGCAGGGGGGGCAGTTGGGGGTGATCAGCCTGGCAGGGGGGGCATTTGGGGGCAATCAGGCAGGCAGGCAGGCAGGTGAGTAGCTGGAGCCAGCAGTCCCGGATTGTGAGGGGGATGTCTGACTGCTGGTTTAGTCCCAATCCCTGTAAACTGGCAGTAGGACATCCTTCGAGGGGTCCCAGATTGAAGAGGGTACAGGCTGGCCTGAGGAACAACCACCCCACCCCTGTGCATGAATTTCGTGCACCGGGCCACTAGTTTATTTATAAAAAAATAAGTTCTGTCATTTCGACGTATGTACATATGTGCTTTATGTTTTTTATTATTTATTTACCACCAGTAAAAGTCAGGAATTGTTACCTTTCCTTTAAATTTTTTTTACTGTTTCACTTCATTACTGCTGTGTATGTGCTCCAGGTGGGTGATGTAGGTGCTTATGTAGGTGGGTTCTGACTTCCTGGGAAAATCGCGTTACATCCAGGGGTCCTCAAACTTTTTAAACAGGGGGCCAGTTCACTGTTCCTCAGACCATTGGAGGGCCGGACTATAGTTTAAAAAACTATGAACAAATTCCTATGTGCACTGCGGGCCTGGGAAGAGTCGGCTGCTAAGCAGGACAGGCAGCGGCACCCATTGGGCCAGATAAATGTCCTCGGCGGGCCGCATGTGGCCCGCGGGCTTTAGTTTGAGGACCCCTCCATCACACCATAGGAACGGATCTCCTATGTAACTCGAGGACCTACTGTATTTGTCAACTGACTATATGGTCCTTGATTTAACAATCTTATTTCATAAGTTTTAAACCTCGGAATCAAGTTTAGTTGGAAACAACCTAGTGTGGGAAAATCTTTTTAGGTGTGGGTTTCTTTTTTTTTTTTTAATTAAAAAAATCATTTAACTCAAAATGGATAAAAGACTTAAATGTAAGTCATGGCACCATAAAAATCATTGAAGAAAACATAGGCAACAAAATATTAGACATCTCACGCAGCAAAATTTTCACTGATACAACTCCTAGCCCAAGAGAAACTCATTGATTGATTGCCTCCTGCTGGTGCCCAGAACAGGGCTAGGATGGAACTTGCAACCCATGATGGGGAATGAAACCCCAGACCCTTCAGTCTATGGGTCAATGCTCTGTCCACTGAGCCAAACTGGCTAGGCTAAATCTTTTTGTTCTTGATGGGATAAATCAGACAAATGTTTTCTAAGAATAATACTCTTCAATTTTACTCTATATTCAAGACAGAAATATATACTGCCTCCCCTGCATATTTTGAATCATCTTGTAAGGCTGAGGAATCTTTTTCCAACATCTCCAAGAATGTAATTCTTTGAGGAATCTTTTTGGCTGGAATCTGGACAATGTAAACAAAACGGGGGTGGGGGGGGGTGGGGGGGGGTGGGGGAAGCAATCTTTCTTGGAAATGTAAATATTTTTGCAAGCTTATTTCCTTCTTAATTCCTGCATTGTTTCAAAGGATCTTACCAAAAAAAAAAAGTGTTTGCTGAATTAAAAGTCCACATTTTCTCATATTAGACTCATTCACGCTCCTCTGAGGTTACATACTGTTGGAAGCTGCCCATTGCCTTCACTGCCAGAGCCTCAAGGTTGACCAGTCTTCCTTGAGGCTCTGACAAGGGTCAGAGCCATACACCCACTGTCTAACTGAGACAAAGGTAGCTGAAGCAACTTCCACCTTTTAGTCTTATGTAAATCTTTACTGATAAGATAGTTTGCCTGTTACTGGAAATTGCCTGCCTAAGGGCTATAGGTGGATCCCAAACCTGAATAAAAGGGATTGCAAGGCCAGAGCAAAGCAGAGTCCTCTCTTGGGCTTCCACCTGGCCCCCAATTCCCAAATAATTATTTTCTTGTCTAGTCTCTTTCATTTGTGTGCAGCCTTCTCCAGAACCTGAACCCTGAACCTGAACCCTGAACCACGCAGGATATGGGGGGAACACTCACAACATACCTACACCCAACCATTCCAACAGCGCCCACATTAGCTCCTCATCAGGAAAATTAACATTGGTCCTGCCTCTCCACTTCATAGTCTCAGGGTTGTCCTCACACAAGAAGTGTGATGGCACTGGATTTAACCACAGCGGGTGAAAACAGCATAAAAATAAGCTCATTACAGCAAAACCCCCTAAGGATCCTCAAACAGAGAGGGAGAAACCTTTTTTTATTGATTTTTAAAGAGAGAGGAAGGGAGAAGGAGAGAGAGAAAGAGAGAGAGGTGGATGTGAAAGCGAAACATCAATTGGCTGTCTTCTGCATATCCCTGCCAGGGACTGAGCCTGCAACCCCAGCATGTTCCCTGGATGGGAATTAAACTTGCAACCTTTTGGTACATAGAACGATGCCCTACCCACTGAGCAATACCAGCCAGGGCTGGCAGAGTAAAACTCTTTAAGAAAGAATAATCTGCCCTGCTGGTGTGGCTCAATGGTTGAGTGTCAACCTATGAACCAGGAGGTCAGAGTTCGATTCCTGGTCAGGGCATATGCCCGAGTTATGAGCTCGGTCTATGGTGGGGGGCATGATTCTCTCTCATCATTGATGTTTCTTTCCCTTTCCCTTCCTCTCTGAAATCAATGAAAATATATTAAGAAAGAATAACCGGCCCTAGCTGGGTTGCTCAGTTGGTTAAAGCATTGTCCCTATGTGCCAAGGTTCAGTGTTTGATCTGGATCACATTCAAGAATCAACCAACTTTGGGGGACATTTCTTCCATTCCAAGACCTGAGGTTTCTGATTGTGTTTTCCTGAGGAAAGAACCCCAGCTTTCACTAGTGCAATAATGACAGCAAGTGGTTAAAAAATGAGTATCCTAGAAGCCAATTTCATGACCATGTCTCCGCAGGCTCAGAACTGTACACCTGACAGCCTTCAGCTTTGAAAGCCAACATTTATTCCCCGCTCTGAAAACTTTGGTGGTCACAAACCACAGGCTGGCTGTGTGCGGTAGGATCCCAGGGTTTGCACCCAGAAGGTGTTAGGATAGCCTCCTGGAATTTCGAATTTTACTTTAAGGAGGAGCTCCCCACATAGGGAGGAGCTGACATAAACTCATTCCTCTGGCACTATTTTAATTTGTAAGAAGTGTCTCATGTTGGGGGTGGGCCTGGGTTAAAAAAAAAAGTCCTTGTCTTGGGTACTTAGCACCATATTGTGGCTAACTAGTAGGCACTCAGGCAATGTTTGCTGAATGAATGAAAATCGATTCATTCTGGCACATTCACCATCCAGTCTCACTGCTATTACTAGGGCCTAATCCCAGCATGAAGAAAATCCAGACCTAGTTTTAAGTAGAGCACATTCTGCTTGGGTTGTGAACACAAACATTACAAACCAGATTCCTTTTATTTTCTTTAGTATATCTGAGTTGATTTCCTGATAGAAGTTTCCAGGAATGAGAAAGGGAAATAGGATTACCTTGAGGCTTTTTCCTACAGACTAGAGTGTCCTAGTGTGAAATACAAAACCATTCTTCTCCAAGCCCATCCCTGATTTACTGAGCAATCTCAAGGAGGTTCAGACCTTTGTGTGTGCTGATTACGTACATTGGTTTCAGCTATTCCTGAAACTTCTCTGAACTTCAGCACTAACAGAGCATGATCTAATGTAAGTCTCCAAAGAAAATACTAATTTAAAATACTGTAGTCACTTGAGCCCTACCCATTTTGGTTCAGCACATAGAGCGTTGGCTCAAGGACTGAGGGTCCCGGGTTTAATTCTTGGCAAGGGCATGTACCTTGGTTGCAGGCTCGATACCTGGCCCTGGTTGGGGTGTGCAGAAGGCAACCAATCGATGTCTCTCTCTCACACACATTAATCTTTCCCTCTCTGTCTCTCCCCTTCCCTTCCACTCTTTCTAAAAATCAATGGAAAAATATCCTTGGATGAGGCTTAACAATAAAATAGTTACTTGACTATTTGGCCTTTAATATTATGTTCTGATTTCATAACTTATAAACCTGGAAATCATGGTCAGCTGTAAACAATCCCCTTTGAAAAGAAAAATTTACAACACTGGTAAAATCTGTAATATATCTTTTTTAATTTAAGAATGTATTTTTACTGATTTCTGAGAAGAAGTAAGTCAGTCAGAGAAAGACAAGTATCACATCTTTTTTAGTAAGGGGGGAGAGAGAGAGAGAGAGATCAATGATAAGAGAGAATCATTAATTGGCTACCTCCTTCATGCCCCCTACTTGGGATAGAGCCCTCAACCCAAGCATATGCCCTGACCAGGAATTGAACCATGACTTACTGGTTCACAAGTTGATGCTCAACCAGTGAGCCATGCTGGCTGGACATGTAATATTTTTTTTCAATTTTGAAAGTTAGATACCTGTATTTTTTTATTTAAAAAAAAACTGATTTATCTGAGTGTGCCAGAATCCCATATCTGGTTGAAAATTCTTGTGTGAGTTTCCATGCAATTAAAAGTGTTACACCTAAGGGTTACTCCTTTAATTCTGTACAATTTGTTTGTGACATAGATTCAAGAGCAACAAAACGACAACATTAACAACTGCAGCACCAGTAGCCACAACAACAACATAAATTCATTCTCTTCAGCCTGGGGAAAATGTTGAGTTGTCAAATTAACTGGAGAATTTCAGCACAAAATTGCTTGTGCTGTGTTTCACATGTAAGGCGTTTAGAAATCATAATAACAAAAAGTAAATGGACTAAAAAAACCCCACAACTCTTCTAGGATTCCCAATATTGGAAAGATAGGTGGATACAGAAAGTAATGGTTTACTGAAGCAGATACTCACAAGGGCAAACCTTACCTGGAGCCAGTGTCAGTGTAGGGAAACCTAAAGTCTATCTGAAAAATTACGGAGGCTCGGTGTGGACAAGTCAGGGTTAAAAACTCTGGAGGAAGTCCCTGGTGCTTCCAGCAGAGTGAGGAGAAAAGGAACCATTTTGAAATACACCAGAGCATTCTGTTTTTCTTAATAGGGCCATCCCTCAGGAGAAACTAGTTAAGTAGAGCCCAACTTGCTAGGGTATTATCAGAACCTAACAGACTAGGTGAGGTGCGGGGGAGGGGGATTCCCAAGTTCCTTCCAAGTAGGAGAAAAGAAATTTCTATCATGCCAAATTTCTATCACCTTTTCTACCTAAGGTGGGGGAAAAAATAACACAAAACTAACTGCAAAATACTTGTGAAGTTTACAGTCTAGAGCAAGCATGTCAAACTCAAAGGCTAACACGGGCCAAATAAACAAGGTTTAAGTTTATGTGGGCCGCAAAAAACCAAAAGCTCAATTTTCATAGAAATATAGATTTATTTCAGACATGCTGAATACAAAGGGTTGAAATAAATGAGTAATCATTAACATAAAATAATAGAACATCTTAATTAAAATTAATATTTTTTCCTTGAACATTAACTTACCAGACACTGAATAACTGCACAAATTAATAAGCATAATGCAAATAAACCTATTTTTCTTATTCTCCGAAAGTGAAATATTTCCTATTGCACACACCAAACAAGTCAGTACACCACTAATGATGTGGCAATTGGCTGCTAAAATATTTGCTGCTAGTATTAGTGGAGAGAAATGAAATGAATGCAACACAATTATAGTAATCAGTCATTAACGAATGTTGTAGTTCATTATTAATAATTACGTATAACAGAATATTGTAAAAATTAAGTTATGAAATTTTTATTAAAACAATTCATGCACTGAGGGGGGTCTCTCAGAGCCTGGCCTGTCCCCTCTCACAGTCCGGGAGCCCTCAGGGGTGGGAGGAGATCAGGGGAAGGCGACGCCCTATTACACCTCTGCTGCTGCCACTGCTGGCAGTGCAAACCTCGGCTGGCCCTGGTTACCTGAGCCTCGTGCGGCCCTGGGTGGCTGGGCAGCCACCATCTGAGGCTTGCCTGTGCCTTGGGCTGGCTCTGGGTGGCTGGGGGGCTGAGGGGACTGGGGGACTCCGGAGGCATGTGTGTGGAGTGGCCAGGCGCGCCTAGGGGCGGGCCCAGCCTTGCTGTGTGTCTGCTGCCTCAGCAGGGCTGAGGGGACTGGGCACTGCCATCTTGTGGATGTGGGTGCCGCCATATTTGAGGGAGTGGCAGTCAATTAGCATATTCCCACCTTATTGGCTGTGGGCGCCACCATCTTTTGCGATGGTATGAGGGTCAATTAGCATATTCCCTCTTTATTAGATAGGATTTCTTACATACTATTATATTGGCTAGGCTGCAAAAATATTTGTCGTGGGCCATGAGTTTGATATGCTTGTTCTAGAGGCATAGATTCACTGGAAGATGGAGACCTAATTATTATAGGACTATTGAATGCTGTTTCTTCCCTCAAACCTCACCACCATAATACTAAAGGCTTATTTACAGAAGTTCTTTTTACCCAATACATCATCTCCAGCTCTCAAGAAAAAATTACAGCCCTGGCCAGTTTGGTTCAGTGGATAGAGCACAGGCCTGCAGACTGAAGGGTCCCAGGTTTGATTCCAGCCAAGGGCACATGCCCAGATTGCTGACTCAATCCCCAGTAGGGGGTGTGAAGTAGGCAGCCAATCAATGATTCTCATCATTGATGTTTCTATCTCTCTCTCCCTCTCCCTTCCTCTCTGAAGTCAATAAAAAAGTATTACAAAAAAAAAGTTACAAGGAATACTAAAAGGCAAAAAAACACAATCTGACTAGATAAAGCAAGCATCAGAACTAGACATGCAGGGGTGTTTGAATGGTCAGACTAGGAATTTAAAACAACCATTACCTATATACCATGAGCTCTAATGAATAAAGTAGACAGCATGCAAAAACAGATGGACAATGTAAGAAAAGAGATGGAAATCCTAAAAAATAACCAAAAAGGAAAAGTTATAGATCAAAATCACTGTAACTGAGGACTTTTTCCTTCTAAAACTGAAAAGCAAAGAGAACAAAGACTGGAAAACAAAAACAGAACAGAATATCCAAAGACTCTGGGACAACTACAAAATGTGTACCATGTGCATAATGGGAAAACCAGAAGGAGAAGAGAGGAAGAAACAGAGGAAAATTTAACACAATATACACTGAAAATTTCACCAAATGTTGTCAAACCATGGATCCAGGAATCTCGGAGAACACCAATCAGGATTAATGCAAAAAAAAAAAAAAAAAAAAAGAAAGAAAGAAAGAAAAAAAAAGAAACCTATGCATATTATTTTTAAAAAGATGGAAAATCAAAGATAAAGAGATATTCTGAAAAAATAAAATAAAACCACCTATACAGAAACAAAGATAAGAATTACAGCCAATTTCTCCTAAAAAAATGGTGCAAACAAAAAAAGAGTGGGATGAAATATTTAAAGTGTTGAGAGAAAAAAATCCACTAATCTAGAATTATGTAAACTGTGAAATTACTCCTCAAACATGAAGGAAAAATAAAGACTCTTGTAGACTAACAAATATTGAGGGAATTTGTTGCCAGTAGACTTGCTTTGCCAGAAATGTTTTTAAAAACGTTTTTTAGAGAGATAAAAAAAATAATGTCAGCAAGTTAGATCTACATGAAGCAAAGAAAGGCATAACAGAAGGATTAAATGAAGATAAAATAAAAACTTATTTTTTATTCTTAATTGATCTAATGGGTAATAATTTGTTCCAAATAATAGTAGTGATATATCCCATAATGTATACTTATGTATATATCTATATAATAATGCTTAAATATGTATATCTAAATAAAATTAATGACAGCAATGATATATGAGATTGGAGGGAGGTATTGAGGTTATTTTGTTATTATAAAGCACTCCTATTACCCATGAAGTGGTATAGTGTTATTTGAAACTGGACTTGTTTTAGTTGTACATATATTCTGCAATCTCTATGGCAACCACTAAAAAAAGATTTAAAAAGGAGTATAACCAATATGCTAAGAAAGGAGAGAAAATGCATTCATAAAATGCTCAGTTAAAACTACGTAAGGCAGAAAAGGGCTCCTGGATAAAAATAGGAACCAAGAAAAAGTGCAACAAATAGAAACAGTAATGAATATAGTAAATATTAATCCAACTATTTCAGTAATCATTTTGAATATCAATGGTCTAAATGCATCAATTAGAAGACAGAAATTATTAAAGTGGACCAAAAGTCAAGATCAAACTATATAATATTTGCAAGAAATGCCCTTTAAATATAAAATCACATTTAAAACATGGTTGTTTTAAATTCCTAGTCTGACCATTCAAAAAAGTATATGGATGGAGCCTGGCCTGTGTGGCTAAGAACCTTTTTGGTTCTTTTTAAGGATTTCCATCTCATTTCTTCCATTGTCCATCTGTTTTTGCATGCTGTCTACTTTATTCATTAGCGCTCATAGTATATTAGAAATGGTTGTTTTAAATTCCTAGTCTGACCATTCAAAAAAGTATATGGCTGGAGCCTGGCCTGTGTGGCTAAGTGGTTGAGCATCAACCCATAAACCAAGAGGTCACTATTGGAGTCCTGGTCAGGGCACATGCCTGCATTGCAGGCTTGATTCCTAGCAGGAGGCATGCAGGAGGCAGCCAATCAATGTATTCTCATTGATATTTCTACCTCTCTATACTGTGTCTTGAAAAATCAATTAAAAAACATATATTAAAAGTAATTGGATAGAAAACTACATCATGCTAACACTAATTTTAAAAAGCAGGAATAGCTATATTAATTTCAGACAGAGCAAACTTCAAAGCAAGGAAAGTTATCAGGGATAAAGAAGGGCATTACATAATGATAAAGGTATCATTTGTAAAGATTACATGATATTTTTTAAAGTACCTACCAAAAGAGTGTCAAATACATGAGGCAAAAACTGATAGAAGTGCAAATGAAATAGATAAACCCACTATCATGATTGGAGACTTCAACACCCCTCTATAAGAAATGGACAGATGCAGCAGCCAGAAAGAACAAGTTGAACTCAATGAATCAACTGAATATAATTGACATCTATAAATTACTTCATCCAACAACAACAGAATACACATTCTTCTCCAGTTCACGTAGAACATTCACTAAGGTAGACTACATTCTAGGCCATAAAACACACCTTTACAAATTTAAAAGAAGAGGAACTATGTAATGTCTGCTCACAAATCACAATGGAATGAAACTATAAGTCAGTAACAAAAATACTGGAAAACTTCAAAATATGTGGAGATTAAACAACACATTTTAAAAAATATATTTTTATTGATTTCAGAGAGGAAGGGAGAAGGAGAGATAGAAAGATCAATGATGAAAGAGAATCATCAATTGCCTGCCTCCGGCATGCCCCACACTGGGGATCAAGCCTGCAACTCGGGCATGTGTCCTGTCAGGAATGGGACCCTGATCTCCTGGTTCATAGGTTGATGCTCAACCACTGAGCCATGCCAGCCAGGCAACAACACACTTTTATATAATACATCACAAGAGAAATTTTAAACTATATGAAACACAAACTTACAAAAACACAACTATGTGACATTCTGGAAAAGACAAAACTATGGAGAAAATAAAATCAAGAGTGATTTTCAGGTGTTGGGGTGAGAGGAGGGATGAGTTGGTGGGAAAAAAAGAGGATTTTTAAGGCAGTAAAAATACTCTGTATATGATACCGGGGTGATGGGTACATGTCATACATTTTAGCTAAACCCCTGGCATATACAACAGCAAGAGTGAACCCTAAGGTAAACGATGGTCTTTGGGTGATTATGATATCAATGTTGGTTCATAGACTGTAGCAAATGTACCACTCTGGTGGGTGATATGAGGAGGGAAGCTATGCCTGAGTGAGTGCAGGGGAAATATGGCAAAGCTCTGTACCTTTCTCTGTAGCTGCTATAGCCTTAAACTTTTTCTTAAAGAAAAAAATCTTTAAAAAATTGATTGAAGTGCAGAAACCAAAAATTTTCATCAGTGATTTTACTCATGAACGTGGGAAGAGATGCAAAGCTTCTGAATCATTTCTCTAAAGCATGTTTGGAGTTTAATAAAAGCCCTTACGGGGGAGGGAGGAGAGAATTGGCTGCCAAAGAGAGGCAGGACATGAACCTTGCTGGGGATTTTGATGAGACCTTTAAACAGGTGGTTGGATCTCGGTAAACATTGGGGAAAGTGATGTCAGTGGTTTATTAATAATCCAGATATAAAATTATCTGAAAGATGTTGCGTGTGCAGTTAGTATGAAAAGTTACGTATAAAATAAAGTAACACTATATACATATCACAACTACCATCAACTGAGTTCCAGCTCTGATCCAGGCACTCTGTATGCAATATGTCTCATTGTTTCAAGTTTAATAAAATGGGCATTATCTTTGTTTTATAGACAAGGAAACACTAAAAGAATTCTGCGTGACTTCATTAGATTTTCCAGGTGCCACGGAGGCTCTGAGATACCTGAATATGATTTCTCTCTCTGGCCACATCTGGTAAGAGGTCTGGTCCCTGGGCACTGACTCAGGAGGACATGGGCACGTCTGCCTGCTTCAGGGCTAATGTGATTTGTAGTGAGAGACTTAGTGACCATTTACACATTCCTGGCCCAGCACGTGGAAGATTGCCAATTTCACAGTGAGAAAATAACTGTTGGTGCCACCAGTTAAGATAGGTAAATTGCGAACAAAACCAAAATCTATTCCTAACCACATTCATAAAACAAAAATTTAAAATACGTCAGCGTTCAAATGAACACAAAGCCAAACGACTAAACTACTTGTATTTCACATTATTCGTTGTTTCACCTTGTCTGAAAAGGTGGTTCATTTTGTAGAGTGTTCCACTTTGTCAGTGAATGCAGTGTGTGTGTGTGTGTGTGTGTGTTGGGGTGGGGAGGGAGGGGAGAGTGGAAAGAGTGCCAGGAAGTGAAGACATGGGGTTCTAATTGCTACCCCTAACACAGAGTGTGACTTTGAGAAAGTCCTATGGACTCTGTTTCCACATTGTCAGACTGATGTGTTGAATTGAGAGGTTCAGAAATTCCTTCCTAATTCTGCTATTCTGCAAATGTGCCTTAAATCTCTCTACCTCCAGGGCCTCCATCTAATCACACCTTTCAAAGTCCCTTTTGCTATGTCAAGTAACGTATTCACAGTTCCTGCGGATTGAGGTGAGGACATCTGTGGGGGGCCAGGGGTGGCAGTAATTATTCTGCCTACCATAATAAGTAAATGCTGGGCTTGGATAGTGCTCCAGCTGCTGCCTGGAGCACTGAGGAAACCTCCTGGAGAAGGTACATCAGAGCCAGAAAGTGGCTAAATAGGGGTGGGGGTGGGGGGAAGGGAGGGGTTACAGAGTCCCTAATAAGGGAGTGCATCTACTGGGGTGTGGGGCAGGGGTGAAGAGGCGCGAAAACGCCTCTGTATCATCCTCAGGCAGGTTGTGTCTAGAAATCATGAAAACTCAAGTATAACATGTTCCTCTCTTACCTTGAGCCAATTTGGTGTCCCATTTGGTAAAACTCCAGTGGAGACTTGCCATCACATAACTCCAAGCCTTGAGAGGTTATGATGATGCTATTAAACCCTAATGTTGATGTGTGGTCTGTGAGCCCCAGGCCTCAATGCCCCTGCTAGACTCTTTGGACAATATGCAAACAGCAAGGTTTTTGATTAGGTGAGCACTGGAATAAAACCCATCTGGAAAAAGCCACTTTGTTTTTTTAACCTCTATCCAGTGTTTAGAGGCTGCACCGAGGTTGTGCAGGCACTGGGGGATTGTTAAAGCATGTGTGAGTGCACCTGAGCTCCGGAACTTGCCACCACCTGAACTTGGGGAAACTTTCTAATGTGTTCCTTCTCCCAAGAGAAAGTGCTGATTATTCACACTCAGGCTTCAGGGCTCCTGGAGCTTTGATGTTTTGGTTCCCTCAATGGGACCAAACAAATGCTATGAGAGCCTAGAATCAAGGCCACCACTTCAGTGGATTTTAGTTTAGACAAGGAATGAGAAAGGCATTTATTTATGGCAGGAGGAAGGAATGGGATTTCATGTCAGTGGGTTTTCCTGGTCTCTCATTCTTAGAAAAATGAGAAGACATAAGCTGACTTTCCTGCAGAATGGAGGTGACTTGCCCTGAGGCCTGCTCTTTTTTTTTTTTTAAAATAGATTTTTATTGATTTTTTTACAGAGAGGAAGGGAGAGGGATAGAGAGAAACATTGATGAGAGAGAAACATCGATCAGCTGCCTCCTGCACACCCTCTCCTGGGGATGTACCTGCAACCAAGGTACATGCCCTTGACCAGAATCGAACCTGGGACCCTTCAGTCCGCAGGCCAATGCTCTATCCACTGAGCCAAACTGGTTAGGGCCTAAGGCCTGCTCTTCCCACCCCACAGGCACCTTCTTTGCTGTATGCACCAGGAGGCATTCCTTCCAAAGTCTAGAGGCTATTTCCAGGGTGCTTCCAGCTACCAGGGAAAGAACTGAGTGCAGTGGAGAAGGGCCAGGGTGGTCACTCAGAGGTGAATGGACTCAGCTGGTGACATCAAGGAATTACTCTGGATGGGTTCCTCTTAGATGATTGCAATTCTCCATTGGCTCAGACCCACAGGATCCAGACAGAATGCCTCTTCTCTCCTGAGAATAGTGCTCCATAGAGAAGAGTAATAGAAACAGGAACCTTCCCCAATTACCAGAGACAACTCCCTTAGGGCACTGCCCAGGAATCATTAGGTCCATTTAAGGGGAGTTTCTCTATAAGTGGAGTCTGCCTGGCATTGGGAAGAGTATGGGTTTGCGGTTTTAGGAACTGGATTTGAGTCTTCTCTCACTCATCTATTGTCCTTGAGCAGGTGATAACCTCCCTGAGCTAGAGTTTCTCAACATGTAAAATGGGGGTAATAATAGCTACCTAGAAGGAGTAAAGATATTTTATGTTAAAGACCAGGCACATTGCTTGGCACAGAACAGATAAATAAGACTAATGGCTGTTATTGTTATTATCATAAGAAAAGTTTATCCCTTCAAGATGCACATTACATCAGCTTAGTACAGTAGATTAAACAGAATCATTACACATTCCTCTGTTTTCTTAGAAGCAGGCAATTTATGTCTTTCTAAAATAAAATCAGTCGTCAAGGCCACGACAGAATGAGTCTGCCTCCTCCAAACCTCTCAGATACACGCCTGGCTGCGTTTGCAGCGTCATTGCCCAGCGGGATTAATGACAATTTATATTAAACACCTACACATTTCCTGGCATGGAACAGGCAGTCAAGAGTGGTTGCTATTATTACCAATGTAACAAATGCTTACTTAGCCTTCAAGTGCGTAATTGTATCAGCTTGTAAGAAACCAGGTAAAATGCATTGACAACTCCTGTACCTTCTTAAAAACAATAAACTGAATATGTCTTAAATCTTTTCTTGAGGATTTATTGACACTATCATAAAAATATCACTTAATGTGTAGGCATGACTATAGTGCTACTCTCGGGGGCTACAAGATAGGTAGGGCCAATGACCCCAAACTAGATAATATCACACTTCCTTTTTTGAGGTACAATTTAAAATAATTTTTCGGTTGTTCTGTTTCATTTCTTCACATTAAGTTGTCAGCGTTTATGTCTTGCTGGTGTCTTTGTAACTGTCTTTTGCAATCTACCCACTCCCGTGCAGAGTAGTATGGGAACAACAAGCCTGTGTATAGACATTAGTGCAAACCTGTACAAACTGGTCAAGCACTATAAAAAGGATCTTTTTGGGTGCTCTCTCCCTCTGGAAGCACACCCGCACCTTCCCTTTCCCCTTCTTCTTCCCCCACAGGCATGCATCTCCTAAACTCGAAGGGACCCCAGGAGATTTGCAACCAGAGGAGCAATGGGTGGCAGCAGCTCCTCCTGGACTAATCCCCTGAACTGTCCCCAAGGCCCCTGACGCGGCTCACTTCTTTCCCATAGTTTCTAGAGAGCCAAAGCAGCCCTGCCTAAGCTCTCTCCTGTTGCTTCTTCTGTCCTTGGCCCTTTCTTTATTCACTGTCCCCAGCTCAATAAACGTACTCTAAAATATAAAAAAAGCAAAAAGGGTCTTTTTGGATATCTATGGAACTATTCTGTACTTAAGAACAGAAACAGAGCTTGTCAGAAATATGTGAAAACACAGTAAGTAGATAAGACTGAGCATTTATGAGTCATAGTCAGGAACTTCTCAGTCTTTTGTAACAGTCTTTTCAACTAACTTGTGCTCAGGGAAACACAAGTCAAAGCTCAGTGTGAATGAAGAGCCACAGACATTGAGAAACTTAGTAATGGTCATGATGGCTGTAATGAATTGTTGTGACACCTATTTCAGTGATCCAAAGGTTGTTTTCTTGGTTGCTTCTTCTCAGGCTTGTCTGGCTTAAGGGAGGTCTGTAGGTAAGAGACAATAGATGAGTGGGTGTTTTTTGTTTGTTTGTTTTAAAAATACATTTCTATTGATTTAAGCGAGGCAGGAAGAGGGAGAGACAGAAACATCAACGATGAGGGAGAATCATTGATTGGCTGCCTCTTGCCTGTGCCCTGACCAGGAATCGAACCGTGACCTCCTGGTTCATAGGTCGAAGCTCAACCACTGAGCCACACCAGCTGGGATGAGTGAGTGTTTTGTCCCTTCTTTCAGGAGACACAGTCATAGTGAAGATAAAGTACATGAAGTGAGAAGGGCCTGGTGATTCAGGCTGTAATCTTCTGAGGATTGTGTCCCTGATAATAGGGCTCTGAGTATATTTCCAGACAAATACATGGTGGTTGGAGCTTTCCTTTTTTTCCCCCCAGATATATTTTTATTGATGTCAGAGAGGAAGGGAAAGGGAGAGAGAGAAAAAAACATCAATGATGAGAGAGAATCATTGACTGGCTGCCTCCTGAATGTCCCCAACTGGGGATCAAGCCCACAACTCAGGCATGTGCCCTTGACTGGAATCAAATCCAGGACCCTTCAGCCTGCAGACCGACACTCAATACACTGAGCCAAACCAGCTAGGGCTGTCCTTGGAGCTTTCAAATATTCATATTAACAAATGGGAAGGGAGTTTGTGAGGCACTTGAACCTGATGCTGCCCCTCCATCTGAGTCTTGGGGGGACAGTTCCCAGCCGGCAAGAAATAGGCCCTCACTTGAGCACTGCAGCACTGTTCTATTGCAATTGTTACCGTTCTGCACATAGACTTGTCAGAGCCCTGAGCAGGGTATTCACATTTCTCCAGGCACCCATTTCAATCTGCATAACGAAGATGGGATTCCTACCATGAAACAGCAAAATCCCTCATTTCCTGTTCCACCAAGCATCCCTGTTTTGATAAAATCCATAGGCAAACATCATTGATTGTTTTCTGTCACTCTAAGAGCAAATGCAGCGAGCTATTTCACTTTGCTGATTGCTGAGAGACTGTGATAAGTGGTTACAGGGAACACTCTAAGTTCTGAGAAACTTTTAGTGATTGCTGAAGACCTTTACTTATTATCCCCCAAGAGGTTGTGGAAGTGCGGAGGAAGCATCTCATCAGCGCTCTTAGTCACACTGGCTGAGTCATGGATCCAGCTCTCCTTTGCCAATGTAACCACGCAAAGACTGCCAAAGTTTGAAATAATGCTCTTCAATTTAAATAAGCTGGAGATTATTTACAGAATGGAAACACAACTTTTTAAAAAAACAATCTGACCAAAGATCCTCTCCTGATCAATGACTGTGCCTAGACTAGAGTCTACTGACATGGATTTCAGGCAAGGATGACCTCCTGACTAATCCTTTCTGGATCATCTCTTCCTGTTATCTCCTTCTTCACTGAAGGTCCAATTTGAACTATGTTTTCAAGAAGACTTTCTAATGACCTTAACCTAGGCTGTTATTTGCCATTTAACAAAGTACTGAAATAGGCCTTATCTTAGAATATCAGGCCTTATCTTAGAATATCTCGACAGAAGTGGAGAAATCCTCCTGTGGCATTATTGTATAGCCATCTATTATATAGCCCTCTCTGTAATTAATTTTCATTAAAAACAATTGTAAAACATTGACTATGTTAGTCCATGAACATAAATGATATGAATTCAATGAGCATGATGAATGTTTACAAATCTAGCTTTAGTCATAAGAATGGGTTGCTGAGGATGTCTGAATCTCATTCAAACCATAGTCTAAAAACTGAGGAAAAGTGACATCTCCTAGTAAACAAAAGATTACAGACAAAGGTAGGCATATGCCTTAATCTGTTCAGGCTGCTATAATAATACCATAGACAGAGTGGTTTATAAACAACAGAAATTTATTTTCTCACCACTCTGGAGAATGGGAAATCCAATATTAAGGCATTGGCCAATTTGGTATCTGGTGAAAGTCCACTCGCTAGTTTATAGATATTAGTAGTTGTCTTCTCACATGGCAGAGGGAATGAAAGAGCTCTTTGGGATCTCTTTTATATGGCATTAATCCCATTCATGACTTAATCACTTCTCAAAAACTCTACCTCTAAATACTAACACATTGGGGATTAGGTTTAAACATATGGATTTGGCAGGGGGGCACAAATATTCAATTTACAGCAGCATAGACCTATTAGAAGATAAGAACAAAACCAGTTGGATGATCTTGGGTTATGCCTAATGTCCCAGTGGAACTATTAATACCACTCCTTTCACGCCCAGAAGAATAATAGCATGGACAATGTCTTAGTCTGTTTGGGTTGCTATAACAAAATACTACAGACTGGGTAGCTTATAATCAAGAGAAATTTATTTCTCACATTTCTGGAGTCTGGAAGTTCAAGATCAAGGGGACAGCATGCTTGAGTTGGAACTCATTCCCTGATTGATATATGGCTTTTTTCTCTCTGTGTCTTCTCATGGAGGAAGGGGTTAAGCTTCTCTTTGGAGCTTCTTTTATAAGGCAATAATCCCATTCATGAGGGCTTCACCCTCATGATTTCAGTATATTCCAAAAGATATCATTACATTGGACATTAGGATTTCAACATATGAATTGGGGAGGGGCATTTTAGACCACAGCTGACAATAAATTCTATTGTTGCCTAAAACATACATCATCAGTCTAGGGCACATGGTCAGTTAGCATAAACTCTGTGAAGGTACCATCATTATATGAGACCTAGTACTGCAGAAGACAGGAAAGACAGACTGCACTGGAAATAGAATGGGGAAGGAAGGCAGACCCATAAGAAGATAAAGCTGTTGATAGACAAGCCCTTTCTTTAACCCCTATTACACCTCTGGCATCTGAAATAAATGTGTCATATATGAGAGGTATGTGAAATGTTTGAATGAGAGTGTGTAATTTGTTAACATTATTCAGACTGTATTAAGTGCAATTTTTTAGCTGTAGGAAATAGAGAAATGAACAAGAAAAGGATTTTGCCTCAGGATAATAGATCTACTTCAGTATGCATTGACAGGCCCTCTTCAATTGCGGAATATTTTTCAGAAGCACAAGTGACAGGAAAACCTGACTACCAAAATCATTTC
Source organism: Corynorhinus townsendii (assembly GCA_026230045.1). Classification (NCBI taxonomy): domain Eukaryota; kingdom Metazoa; phylum Chordata; class Mammalia; order Chiroptera; family Vespertilionidae; genus Corynorhinus; species Corynorhinus townsendii. The sequence continues at coordinate 33,493,464 of JAPDVU010000008.1, read as the reverse complement.
CCTTAAGGGATTTATTTATTTATTTACTTATTTATTTATGTATGTTAATCCTCACTTGAGGATATTTTTCCATTGATTTTTTATGGTGAGTGTAAGAGAAAGGGAAAGACAGAGAGAAACATCAGTGTGAAAGAAACACATTGATTGGTTGCCTCCTGCATGAGCCCCAACCAGGCCCGGGCTGGGGAGGATCCTGCAATCAAGGTATGTGCCCTTGACTGGAATCGAACGCTGGACCCTTTTGTCCACAGGCTGATGCTCTATCCATTGAACCAAACTGGCTAGGGCTGAGCAAATGATTTTTAAGTGTTATCCTATATAATAAAAGGCTAATATGCAAATCAACCAAACAGCAGAATGACCAGTCGCTATGACACACACTGATCACCAGGGGGAAGATGCTCAATGCAGGAGCTGCCTCCTGGTGGTCAGTGTGCTCCCACAGAGGGAGCGCTGCTCAGCCAGAAGCCCTGAGCCGGGCTTATAGCTGGCTAGTGCAGAGGTGGTGGCAATAGCCTCCCCTGCCTCTGTGGCAGCATGAAGGATGTCTGACTAAGCCGGCAGTCGGACATCCCCCAAGGGCTCCTGAACTGTGAGAGGGCACAGGCTGGGCTGAGGGACCCCACTGAGTGCACAAATTTCATGCACCAGGCCTCTCACTAAATATAAATTGCCACATGACTAAGGGGAATTGTTTTGGACAGTACAAATTGTAGACCTTTATTGCTGCTTGACTAAAATAGTCAAGGATTTCAGTTGATTTTTTGTTCTTTTCACTTGGATATTTTGGCACTGTGGGGATAAACCATATGTTCTTAATAAAAGTGAGCAAATCACAAGAAATGAAAATTCACCAGACTCCATATTCAATGGAAGAAATGAATTTATTCACTTAATCAAAAGAGATTTGTTGAGCATGGCCACGTGCTGGGCACAGTAATGAGGTGTGATGTATATGGATTTGCCTCCAAGGGATCAGAATGCTTTAGAATAAATCATCAGTGCTGGTAATGGCATCATTTAGTGTCTGTGTTGGTATATCTTTTCCTATTCTCTTTCCCTGTCTCAGACACCAAATCTTCTGTCTGCTTAAGACTTCAAGTAAACAGAGTTCAGGTGACATCTCTGTATTGTTATAAGAGGGCTTCCATGTCCTGAAGTGGTTGAGAGAACAGAGTATTTAATTTTCTGCCAGTAATGAAAATATTGGGAAGCCTACATTGGACAGATTAAGAGGCATTACTTATGCTCTAGTTGATTTTGCTCAGTGGTGAGACCCTCGGCCTGTGGACCAAAGAGTCTCGGGTTCAATTCCTGGTCAAGGAAACGTACCTGGGTTGCAGGTTCCCCAGCCCAGGTGTGCAGGAGGCAACCAATTGATGAGTTACTTTCATGTTGATGTTTCTTTCTCTCTCTCCTCCCTTCTACTTTATCTACAAATCAATTAAAAAAAATATCCTCGGAAGAAGAAGAAAAAGGTAAAGATAAAAATTATGAACAACAAAATGACATCAAATACATACCTACCAACAAGTGAATCTAAAAATCAAGTGAATAAAAAATCTGAAGAACAGAATGGACTGGTGAATATAATAGAATCAGGGACATAGAAAGGGAGTGAACTGACGATTCTCAGGGGAAGCAGGTGTGAGGGGTGCGGGAAGAGCTTGGACAAAAATCTTACTCCTATGGATGAAGACAGTGGCGGGGGTAAGGGCATGGGGTGGGGTGGGGAATCAGGTGGAGGGGAGCTATGGGGGAAAAAATAGAGGAACACCTGTAATAATCTGAACAATAAAGACTTATTAAAAAAAAAATATCCTCGGGTGAGGATTAAAAAAAAAAATAGAGACATTACTTGTGAAGATTAAATTCACTGGTGAGGTATTACTTACAGAAATAAGGAAAAAAATTAAGAACATGACAGGGATTTTATCTATTTTCTTTTCTAATATCTGTACTTTGGAATAAGATGTAATGATATTCTTGGCACAGAGATTTGCCCTCTGAAGCCATCAAACATTGTAGATGTGGTTACGTAGGATTATTTAAATATAGACATGTATCTATACCTTTCTGGTCAATCACAATTTCTGATTATTCTTTTTAAAAGTTTTTTTTTTTTTTTTTTTTTTTGCCTGGCCAGCACAGCTCAGTGGTTGAGCGTCAACCAATGAACCTGGAGGTCATGGTTCAATTCTGGTCAGGGCACTTGATCCCCAGTGTAGGGTCTGCAGGAGGCAGCCAATCGATGATTCTCTCTCATCATTGATGTTTCTATCTCTCTCTCCCTCTCCCTTCCTCTCTGAAATCAATAAAAATATATTTAAAAATAAATTAAATGTATTTTTTGTTGTTGTTGTTATCCTATATAATAAAACCCTAATATGCAAATTGACCAAACAACAGGTCGCTATGATGTGCACTGACCACCAGGTAGCAGATGCTCAACGCAGGAGCTGCCCCCCTGATGGTCAGTGCGCTCCCATAGGGGGAACTCCACTTAGCCAGAAGTTTGGCTCAAGGCTGGTGAGCACAGCGGTGGTGACAGAAGCCTCTCCTGCCTCTGAGCAGCACTAAGGAGCAGCGAGCAGGCAGGTGGTAAGGAGCGAGTGGTTCTGGACTGCAAGAGGGCACAGGTCGGCTGAGGGACCCTCTGTCCTTCCCCAGTACGAATGTTGTGCATTGGGCCTCTGGTATATATATAACCCACGTGTCTCAAAGTTCTCCAGCCCCTTAGGGGTCATTCTTTTATTTAATATTAAAATAAAACTTAAGCTTCTTCTCTAGAGTAGCAGCAAGAGTAGTTTTAACAGACATTTTCTTTTTTAGTTTAACTTTAGTTATTTCAGTTTTTGTGTGGTCCATGTTCATGTTCCTGAAAAGGATTAGAAAAGAGGGAAGAGGCAATCTCTTCATATACAAGTCCATCCAAATGGGAGGATTAAAAAAAATTTTTTTTTAAATGGGCTCATTTTATATGTAATGAATGAATCTTGCTTTTCTGACTTAACAGTACTTAATAGAAATTCTTCCAAGTCATCTGGAAAACCAGTTAATTCATTAGTTTTAGTGTCTGGATAATATTCCATGGCAGAGGTTCTCAAAGTTTCTCCATTGATGATACCCTTCCTGGCTTAGTAATCCCCCCTACCTCCCTACCTCATATTATCCTTAGGCCAAAAGAAATGCTTAACACTTCTATTTATTAAAAAGTTAGGTTTACATGACTTAAAGTATTTAAGTCCTAAAACTTACTATTTAAAATAACAATACATGTAAATTGGAAGAAAATATAACATTTAAATTTAATTCTAAAACAATTAAAATTACTTACTGATAGTATGTGTATGCCTATTGGGTATTGTGCAACTTTCAAATCTTGGAATTAGATCAGACTCCAACATCTTCACTGCCTGTGCCACATTGATGTTTTTTAATCCTCACTCGAGGATATTTTTCCCATTGATTTTCAGACAGAGTGGAAGGAAAGGAGGAGGGGGAGAGAGAGAACATCAACATGAGAGAGACACATCGATTAGTTGCCTCCTGCAAGCACCCTGACTGAGGGGCTGGGGATCGAACCTGCAACCAAGGAATGTACCCTTGACCAGGAATTGAACCTGTGGGCCAATGCTCTAACCACTGAGCATAATCTGCTAGGGCCACATAGATTTTTTTAAATTTAATAAATCTTTATAGTTCAGATTATTACAATTGTTTCTCCTCCCCCCCGCCCCCATAGCTCCCCTCCACCCGGTTCCTACCCCACCCTCTGCCCCTACCTCCCCCCCACTGTCCTCATCCATAGGTGTATGATTTTTGTCCAGTCACTTCTTGCACCCCCCATACCCCTTTCCCCCTGAGAATTGTCTGTCAGTCCACTCCCTTTCTATGTCCCTCATTCTATTATATTCACCAGTTTATTCTGTTCCTCAGATTTTTAATTCACTTGATTTTTAGGTTCACTTGTTGATAGATATGTATTTGTTGTTCATAATTTTTATTTTTACTTTTTTCTTCTTCCTCTTCTTAAAGAATACCTTTCAGCATTTCATATAATACTGGTTTGGTGGTGATGAACTCCTTTAGCTTTTTCTTCTCTGTGAAGCTCTTTATCTGCCCTTCCATTCTGAATGATAACTTTGCTGGGTAGAGTAATCTTGGTTGTAGGTTGTTGCTATTCATCACTTTGAATATTTCTTGCCACTCCCATCTGGCCTGCATAGTTTCTGTTGAGAAATCAGCTGACAATCATATGGGTTGCTCCCTTGTAGGTAATTAACTGTTTTTCTCTTGCTGCTTTTAATATTCTCTCTTTGTCTTTTGCTCTTGGCATTTTAATTATGATGTGGTCTTCTTTGGATTCCTTTTGTTTGGTGTTCTCTGTGCTTCCTGGACTTGTAAGTCTATTTCTTTCACCAGGTGGGGGAAGTTTTCAGTCATTATTTCTTCAAATAGGTTTTCAGTATCTTGTTCTCTCTCTTCTTCTGGCACCCGCATACTTCTAATGTCGGTAAGCTTGAAGTTGTCCCAGAGGCTTCTTACACTATCTTCAAATTTTTGGATTCTTTTTTCTTTTTGCTTTTCCAGCTGAGTGTTTTTTGCTTCTTTGTATTGCTAATCTTTGACTTGATTCTTGCGGTCCTCTAGTCTGCTGTTGGGTCTCTGTATAATATTTTTTATTTCAGTCAGTGTATGTTTAATTTCTAGTTGGTCCTTTTTCATATCTTTGAGGGTCTTGCTAAATTTATCCACCTTTTCTAGGATATTCTTGAAAAACCTTATAACTGTGGTTTTGAATTCTATATCCAGTTGTTTGTTTTCCTCCATTTCTTTCGTTTGTGATCTGTTTCTTTGTCTCTGCATTTTTGCTGCTTCCCTGAGTTGGTAGGGTAGCTTTGTGTGCTAGGTTTCCTATATGGCCCAGTGGGTCGGCCTCCCCAGTTAACCTGAGGTGGACACTCTTGGTGCACCCCTTTGTGGACTGTGTGTACAGCCTTGTTGTAGTTAAGTCTTGATTGTTGTTGGTATCACTGGGAGGAATTGACCTCCAGGCCAGTTGGCTGTGAGGATCAACTGTGTCTATGCTGGGAGAAGTTCAGTGCTGGAGACAGCCTTATAGGACCAGACTTGCAAAATTGCAAAAGCCTCTGTTCTCAGCTTGGATGGGGCAGTCTCAGGGCGGAGCAGACAGTCTTGGCTTCCCGTCAGCCCTGCCTCCAGACCTCTGCCTTCTGTGGCTCCCCTGAATTTCTGCCTGACAATCCAGATCCCCCCCCCCCACCCCATAAGAGCATGGGTCCCCAGGGGCTAGCCCAGAACTGGGGTTCAGTGCAGTTGAAACTGGGGTTCAGTGCAGTCAGGAGCTTTGGACTCCCTTCCGCTAAGGAAAGCCTGCAACAACCTCCACTTTTCAGCACCTCCAGACCCCTTCCCACCACGGCTCCCCCGAGTCTCCGTGTGCCTTTCTCTCTACCTGACAGTGCAGACTCCACTTGTATGAGCCTGGGTCCATGGGGTTTCGCCCAGAACTGGGGTTCAATGCAGTCAGAACTGGGGTTCAGTGCAGTCGGGGGCTTCCTTCCCTCTCCCGCCAGAGAAAGTCAACCAGGCACTCAGCTGCCCTTCCTCTCTGTGCGCGTGTCTCCGTACCTCAGCCCTTTGCCACTCTTCTGATTCTCCGTGAGCTTTTCTCTTTCCTTCTAGTTGTAGAAATTCCACTCAGCCAGCCTTCCTGTGGTTCTGGATGAAGTCCGTTCTGTCTTTTAGTTGTAGTTTTGAAATTGTTGTGCGAGGCAGCAGTTAGGTGCTTAAGTATGCCGCCATCTGGTTTCTCTGGGCCACATAGATTTTTGTGTGTGATATTTTATATCACAGGAACTTATAGATTCTTAAGAAATAACATCAGCAAAAGGAAAAGAATGTGATCTAATTATCAAAACTATCAACTACCTTAAGCTAGTAGTTCACGCAGTATACAGTACAGATGTCAAGTATGCTTCCCTAGAAAATTTTAAATATCTCATGGTGCCCCTGTGAGTTTGGTGCAGTGTCCCAGGGCCCCTCAGAAGACTATTAGAAAAACATGGATTTGTGGTATAGTTGTTTAAAAATTTTTAACTTTTAAAAAGAGAATTGGATGTTTAAAGCAAAAATAATATGGGATATTTGAGTTTTAGCTGTATCTGTCCCGTTCATGCTATTTCTAATTTATAAATAACTAGAGGCTTGGTGCATGAAATTTGTGCATGGGAGGGGGGGGGGGGTCCCTCAGCCTGGCCTGTACCCTCTCCAATCCAGAACCCCTTGGGGGATGTCTGACTGCCTCTTGCAATCTGGGACCACTGGCTCCTAACCGCTCGCCTGCCTGCCTGCCTTAACACCCCTAACCCCTCTGCCTGATCACCCCTAACCACCTCTGCCTGCTGGCCTGATTGCCCCTAACCGCTTCTGCCTCGCCCCACACCCAGGACCCAGATTTCCCTCCCTCTGGCCGGCCACAGCCGCAGGTGACCATGTGCGGGTGGCTTTGCCTGGGCTGCAGTCGCAGCCGGAAGCACCTGGGACCATGGGGCAGGCGGCTTGTCCCTCTCCTGGGCTGCAGCCTGGGTGGTCTCCATTCCTCTCTCCCCGGTGTTGAGTGTCTGAGCTATTAAGGTGTGACAAAATGAGGGTGTGACGACCATTTGCATATTAGCTCTTTATTAAAAAGGATGTTGTTTGGGTATCCTTAGACTTAAATTTTTTATTTTTATTTCTTTAAAAAATATATTTTTATTGACTTCAGAGAGGAAGGGAGAAGTAGAGAGAGACATAAACAGCAATGATGAGAGATATTTATCAATTGGCTGCCTCTTGCACACCCCACAACCCAGGCATGTGCCCTGCCTGGGAATCTAACCATGACCTCCTGGTTCATTGGTCGATGCTCAATCACTGTGCAATGCTGGCTGCACTTTCTTTCCATTCTGATACTTAATTTTCCATTTAGTCTTTAAGCTTTTGTTTTATTGAATTTATGTTTACCAAGTAGTTCTATAAAATTCAGCACTTTCATGTAATTGGGTTCCATATCTCACACTAATTTTCAGACTGGGTTATTTGACAGTTCTTATTTTCTTTCTCGATTGTTTGTTTTCTTTGAGTGAATTCTCCTTGTACTCTATCCCTTTATCTGAGAACTGTTTTGCTTTTTCTTCCCTCCTAACTGAGGTTTAAGTATTTCCTTCCATCACTTTTCTGAATGCTATTTATCCCTTGGGTCTTGACGTAGATGTTTGTTACTTAGCGAGGCCTTCTCTTATTTTAGGACTCCATTATATTTGTTCTCCCAGAACTCTGGTCTTTTCCCTTTGGGCATTTATTAGAATGTGTGATTTTGATCGTAATGTGAAAAAAAAAAAGCTCTTTAGAATTTTGAAAGGTCTATTAGCGCCACCAAAGTTTTTTGTTTGTTTATTTTTAAAGCATTAGGAGTTTCAACCTTGCAACTGCTTGTTACCTGGTAAATTAAAAATAATTACCATGAAACTTTCAAATAAACTACACAGGGGCATGATCCAATGTCTGAAGGTTGTTGGAAGTGTATTGATTTTCATGGCTACTTTGTTTGATCCATTTTATTAAAGCTCTTACCTAGTGCTAAACAATCACCTCAATACCACTTAAATAAAGAGTGTTCTCAGAGCATCACAAAAAAGATGATCAAAAGGACAAAAGATTGATGGATAAAACAAACATCTCTATGTAGCTATTTAGCTACTTTTAATTTTGTGCTCACTGTCATTAGCACAACTTAAGAGCTGCAACCAGATAAAGCATGAGGAAAATTTACATGCTTAAGGAAAAGACATTACAATATCTTTAAAGATATTTCTAGAGCCAACAGGAAAGAATTTGAAAAAGGAAATCAAGAATCAGGCAGAAAATGATTAGTTTACTCCAACCTGGATAAAGTGTTTCAAAATACCACCTACACCAAATGACTCACCGTGAACGGGCCAGCATATTCAAAGGAAAGTAAAATTATTTTGGAAGCAAAGAATATCTTTTATTTATTATGGTTTATTCCTCTTAGAGTGTAAAAAACTTTCCATTCCAGGTCAGGGCACATGCCTGGGTTGCAGGCTTGATCCCCAGTAGGGGGCATGCAGGAGGCAGCCAATTGATGATTCTCTTTCACCATTGATGCTTCTACTTTTTTTCTCCTCTCCCTTCCTCTCTGAAATCAATAAAAACATATTTAAAAATATTTGGCAAGTCAAAGGGTTTCCATTATTTGTTTTCAACAAAATTGAAAAAGGATCTAATCAAGCTGCTACTTACAGATCATTAAAAATTATTTTTGAAGCTAGATCATGAGGTACTTTCTGGCACTTACCTCAGAAGTAGTTCAAAGAATTGTGCAATTGCTATGACAAAATTTCCATTCACATTCTCATTTATTTTATGTGAATGAGATGTCTTAGCTTTTACATCTTTTAAAACAATTACAAAATTAGAAATAGAATCACCATTGAGCATTTTTTTTCATTTTAGTAATAAGAATTGTTCATAGATACTGGAACTGATTAAAAAATATCCTATCCATCTTGCTAAGAGATTCATTTCCAGTAAAAATTTACTTTCTATATTTAATAATTATTTTAAAATGTAACAAATTTATAATGTTTAATGAATTCTATTATTAAGAATACTTATAATGGTAATTCATTTCAGAAGAAGATTTTATACTTAGAGTATTTATAAATATAGAAAATAAAATATATTTGATCTCTTTTTTCAAAGAAGAATATGATGGAACAAGTAAAAGGCACTGAGGGATAAAATGTAATACATTATGATAAAATTCAAGGGAAGAAGACAATGTAAAATTTCTGACAGTTAAAGAAGAGCCTGTTCTTTTATTTTTTAAATGGATGATGTCATTATACATTGCTATGGTATTTAGATTCCAATGACTATATTTGAAAGAGCAATGTAATAGCTTAAAATGTCAATATTTACAATATACTGGAAATTATATATTTCACAACTATTTAAATGTATGAGAAACATTTTAGATATCACCTAAAAGAGGGTAGTGAGCAAAAGTGTTTGAAAATCACTATATTAAGCTATGTGGACTTGTAACACTTACTTTAAATTTTCTAATTTGAAAAAGAAGACATCATTATACCCAGTTTATAGGATATTCTTACTTAATGATATAATAAATGCAAAGGTCCTAGCATGGAATAGCTTTCAATGAATGTTAGTGTTGATCCTTCTCAAGTGAAGAAACCAAGATGAATTAACCAGCTTAGGAAAGATAGTGGCCAACTCCAGCTCCAATGAGAGGGTCTGTGGAGGCAAAGCATGTACCAGCGGCCCTGGGGAGGGTGGTAGGTTACAGGCAAAGAATCTCAGAAACAAAAGGACTTATTTGGGTTTCAGTGTATGGTGGGACCTAACTGGAAACCAAGCAATTCTCCTCTCCTTCATATACTTTCTATGTGTCTGAGACATTTTCTATGTGTTTGGTGCTGTGTATTAAACCCATTTCAGTCATTATGTCATTTAATCTTATGAGGAAATCTTGGTGGGTTTTATTTCTAAATAATATTTGTCTCCATATTGCAGATGAGAAAGCAGAGCCTATGGGACATTAAGTAATTTGCTTGAAATGAGGCAACTAGTAAGACATGTAAATCAGATTTGGATATATTTGTCTCCAAACCCAGTCCTGTCTGTATTCATATCTGTGTTATTAGTTTCTATTCTATATGCTCCTTCCTGAGAAGGCTACATAAGGAGGGACCATGAGATTAGTCCCCATGATTCCTAGCCTCGGGTTCTGATTCCAGGAAATCTGTCTTTAGACTGAAGAGGTAAAGGAGACAGAAATATACATTTCAACAATAAAGAATTAAAAAAAAAATAAAACACACACACACCAAAAAGATGGAGCATAGGTGAAAAGATAATCAATAAATTCTGTTTTATTTTTCACCCTGTTAGAAAAATATGTCCATAACTTCTGAAATAGAAAGAAAACTAGACCAGGGCAGAAAAGATAGTATATGCAATTGACCGGCAGTTCTGTGCAGCTCTAAATTCCAAAATAAACCCAGGCTCACTTCTTTTCACCTCCTCTGTTAACTCCTTGGCCTGAGCCACCTCAGTCTCACCCTGGATAATGACAATAGCTTCCTCACTGGGTTTCCTGCTCCCACTCATAACCCCCAACCCAACCCATATGGTCTATGCAACAGAGAGTGATCCTATAAAAACATAAATCAGATCATGTTGTTCTATTTAAAATCTTTGAGTGACTTTCCATATCCCTCAGAATGAAAGTTAATGTCCCTAAAAGAGCTTGAAGGCCCTCCTGACTTGACCTCTGCTATCTAACTTCTTGTCTCAGGCCCCCACTCACTTGTTCACTCTGCTCAGTCACCTTGAAGTTTCTCAAGCATGGAAGGCATATTCCCACTTCAGGGCCTTTTTTCTACCCCGGAAGCTCTTCTTCCAAAATCTCTCCTTCCCTCTCCCTCAGGCTTTGCTGAAATGAAACCTTTCTGGTGAGACCTTCCCTGATCCACTATGTTTAAATTGCAAGTGCATTACTCTTCCCTCCTTTATTTTTCCATCATACTCATCAATATCTGACATCCCATATGTTTTACATTTTTATTTATCTGCCTCCACTAGAATGGAAGATGGCAGAAATCATTGTGTGCTTTGTTTACTGTCATATACCCAGCACCTAAGATAGGGTCTGGTATGTACAAGGTGTTCAATAAATGGGTTAATTGAAATGAATATATCAACAAATATAATAACTCAAGGGAAAAGTAAGTTGGTTTTATGAACCAACCAGGAATTTATGGGATGGATACACAACAAAAATGTGGATAAAGAATAGTCTTTAATGAGCATGATTGAAGGGTAATAAATAATAAATCAATTTAATCTTAGAAAAATTATTTTAATGCTTTTTAAACTACTTTGTGGAAAACTCTGGCTCAGGTGGGTGTTAATTTGCATTCCATGAATAAAGATTCTGTAATCATTAAGCTTGAAAAAATTCTAAATATTAAACCTATTCTTGGAAATTTATAATAACAGTACATTAAAGATGCTGAAAATCTAATTGAAAATGTAATCTTAAGTGCTGCTTAAGGGGAGGCGAACTTACTTGCACAGGGTACTTTTTTTCTTCATCTTTAAACATTTTCCACATAATATTAGCTTGCGAATTTCTATCCTTCAGGCACACATCATTTCTATGTCCTCAGTGACATCTGGCTAAAAGCATTGCGCATTAGCAGAGTGACATCAATAAGATGTTGAAATAGGAGACTCCTGACTTTCTTTCCTCCTACGGATGCACCAAATATACAGCTACACATAGATAAATTTCCTCTGAGGGAAACTCAGAAACCAGTTGACTGACTCCTACACAACATGTGACAGAACACACCCACATCTAAATGGGTAGGAAAAGCTGTGACACACTAATGCCATAAATCCCACTCCTGGCACAGCACCTTACCATTGGGAGGGAACCCCCAAATCTGTTTTTGCCTGAGAGCGAAGGATTTAGACCACACATCTACTGCCCCAACTTTTAGCTCTGAAAAACAATGTGGCTCCAGCAGTCATGAGTCCCCCAGGACCACATTTGGCAAAGAGGTGGTTTTTAAATGTGTGTGGACAGTTGATGGGAGCATTCATCTATAAAGAGGCTAAAATATCATCGATAATTGGAAATATGGTGCTTGTTTATTCTGTTTTCTACCACCAAGTGGAAAATGGTGAAATGTAACCCTACCTACTGGATATTACAACAAAAATACCTTTTTTTTTTTTTTTGCTGGTGTCAACCTACTGTAACTGCATTCTCCATTAGCCACTTGTAGCTTCTTAATTTTAATTCCATATAAATTAAGTAAAATGTAAAATTCTATTTCTATGACAATAGCTTCCTAACTGGAAAGCTAAGTAACAAAATAAATTGATGAACGGAGTGGATCCAGAGACATGGAAGCATGGAACAGAGTGCAGAATCTCAGAGGGACGGTGGGAGAGGATGGTGGATGGGAGGTAATCAACTAAAGAACTTGTATGCATATATGCATAACCCATGGACACAGACAGTGTCCCTTGAGTTATTATATTTGTTGATACATTCAATTCAATTAACCCATTTATTGAGGGTGGTGAAGGCCTGGGGTGGGGGGTGAGGATGGGCTGGAGGGGGCCAATGAGGGGAAAAAGAGGACATACTTTCAACAATAAATAATTATTTAAAAAAAAATCTATTTCTCAGTTTTAACAGCCATGTTTGAGGTACTCGATAGCCTCATACAGCAAATGGCTACTGTACTGGGTAGCATAGATATGGAACATTTCCATCACTGGACATAATGTATTATAGGCTGTGCCACTAACCATGGGCCAACCAAGTGACATGCCTTAAGTCTATTGTCACAGTCAACTGAAATTTCCAAAATACTAAAATACATGGCATTGTGCTTTTTATCAGGAATAAGTGTTTTACTTTATGGTCTAACTCTTTGTCTCTTTAAAATACCTCCAAGAAGTAGTCAGTTTCAACTTCAAACATTTTAACTTAAATAAGCAAAATATTGCCAAGTATAGTTTTTAGCATAGACATGCTGGTTGTTTGTTTTTTATTTTATTTATTGGAATACAAATTCTATTCTCACTAAATGATACCCAACAATTTTAAAGAGAATTTTGGCTTGAGGTAGTATTATATTTTTAGCTTCTGTGTTTTCTCCATCCTACCCTCTCTGTTTGGGTTCTATCTTCCTCAATGACAGAAAGGAGTAGGAAGCTTTACTGAGGTTTCTGGCTTTTATTATTTCTAGGAATTCAATTTATTCACTAAAACTATTTAGAAAGCATGTTTTGTCATATACAATTCATGGCATTTCTCCTACACAAAAGCTGAGTAGTAGCACTAGAAAACTAATGAAGATTCACAAATATTTGTCTTATTCATGCTGGTTATGACCATACGAATAGAAAAAAAAAAAAAAAGAGGCACCATGCCCCGGAAATTCTCATCAATTAAAATCCTCTTTTATCTACTATTGTAACCATTTAAAAAAAAATTCCAGTCATCATCATTTGCATATACTGCTTCTCAAAACTGCATGGTACTGGCACAAAAACAGTCATATAGGTCAATGGAATAGAACAGAGAACCCAGAAATTGACCCAAACCACTATGCTCAATTAATATTTGACAAAGGAAGCAAGAACATACAATGAAGTTAAAACAGTCTCTTCAATAAATGGTGTTGGGAAAATTGGACAGATACATGCAAAAAAATGAAACTAGACCACCAACTTACACCATACACAAAAATAAACTCAAAATTGGTATAGGACTTAAACATAAGATGGGAAACCATACAAATATTAGAGGAATCTACAGAAAGCAAAATCTCAGACATATGCCAAAGCAATTTCTTCACCGATACAGCTCCTAGGGCAATGGAAACTAGAGAGAAAATAAACAAATGGGACTACATCAAAATAAAAAACTTTTGTACAGCAAAAGAAACCATCAACAAAACAACAAGAAAGCCAATTTCATGGGAGAACATATTTGCCAATGTTATCTCTAAAAAGGGTTTAATCTCCAACATTTACAGGGAACTCATACAATGTAACAAAAGGAAGATAAACAGTCCAATCAAAGAATGGGCAATGGACCTAAATAGATACTTTTTGAAAGAAGACAGAAGGAAGGCCAAGAGACATGAAAACATGCTCTAAGTCATTAATCACCTGAGAAATGCAAATCAAAATGACAATGAGGTACCATCTCACACCTGTCAGAGTGGCTATCTTCAACAAATCAACAAACTGCAAGTGCTTGCGTGGATGCAGAGAAAAAGGAACCCTCTTGCACTGCTGGTGGGAATGCAGACTGATGCAGCCACTGTGCAGAGCAGTATGAAGTTTCCTCAAAAAAAGTAAAAATAGAACTCCCATTTGACCCAGTGATCCCACTTTTAGGAATATATCCCAAGAAACTAGAAACACCAATAAAAAAGGATATATGCACCCCCATGTTCATAGCAGTACAATTTGGCATAGCTAATATTTGGAAACAGACTAAGTGCCCATTAGCAGATGAGTAGATTAAAAAACTGTGGTACATCTACACAATGGAATACTACGCAGCGGTAAACAAGGAGTTCTTACTATTTGCAACAGCATGAATGGAACTAGAGAACATTATCCTAAGTGAAATAAGCTAGTCAGAGAAAGATAAATATTACATGATCTCACTCATTTGTGGAATATAATGAACAACATAAACTGATGAACAAAAATAGATCCAAAGATAGAAAAGCATCAATCAGACCATCAAACCTCAGAGGGAAGGTAGGGGAGGGTGGGGGTAAGGGGGAGAGATCAACCAAAGTACTTGTATGCATATAAGCCTAACCAATGGACACAGACACCAGGGGGGTATGGAGGGGGGCAATGGGGGGGGGTGGGGATAAGGACACATATGTAATACCTTAATCAAGAAAGAAAAAAAAAGTGAAGAAAAAAAAACACACACAAAAACTCAACCACTGGGCACACGGGCCAGGTGAGAACTGATATTTCTTGATCAGGCTTTAGGATAAATGAACATGAATAGAGAATTGCGAGAAAATTTTTCTCTTAATATATCAAATATAAGACAAATAAATGTAATACTTTTCAATTTGGTCTGCAAAAGCTAACTGCACATAAGTATAGAAAGGTTCAGAGTGACATAGCTCTATAGATGCATTTGTAAAAAATTTTTAGTAGTTTTAATTACTTTTTTTATTTTTTATATACGTATATTATTGATTTCAGAGAGGAAGGGAGAGGGAGAGATAGAAACATCAATGATGAGAGAGAATCATCAACTGGCTGCCTCTTGCATGCCCCCTACTGGGAATTGATCCTGCAACCTGGGCATGTGCCCCTGACTGGAATCGAACCTGGGTCCCCTCAGTTCACAGGCCGATGCTCTATTCACTCAGCCAAACTAGCCAGGGCTTAATTACTCTTGATTTTAAGATATTTTGGTAATGTGACAGAGCAGTAGATTTCAGTTAGGGTGACTGACTATCCTCTCTTCTTTCTGAGAAAAACAATGATACATAGGGTTAGACCTATGTTGGTCATGTCAGAAATAAACCACCTGTAGCTCTCTGGCCCTGGTGGCACCTGATAAAGACTGGTCAGCTAGCCTGTTTCCAGGATTTGTCACCCAGAACTCTAGGAAGAGACTTAGTAGTTTCTGTTATTAAGATGTGAGATGTGGCACCTGTCAGTCCCTGGTTCTAGAGTTCTGAAAAGATTCAGCACCAGATCGTGGAAGGAAATAGCCTTTGTTCAAGCAGTCAGTCCCTCAGGACGTTTTGCCCTTTCTGTGTGATTAAATAAGGTTTTTAAAATCCAAGTTATTGTCCTCTACACAAACTTCTTTTGAAGTCCTTTTCTTTACTCTTTATCCATAAAAATCCATTGTCTTTTCAACAATTTCTTTAGCTTAAGTTCATTTCAGCTGGCCTTCTATCAGTTGCAACCAGAGTTAAGACCAAATGTTGTTGTTAAAGGAACTAATGCAATCTTAGTCTACAATATTATTGTAATTATTTAGGACAAGATAAATGACACTCAAATATAATTCTAAACTGTCACATTATATTGATTCTGATGGTGAAGGGATTAGGAAACTTCACGGGTACAATGATAGTCTGATATATGGCTATTAGATTTATTTTATACCATTTCAATGGACCTTAAAATTATTGAAAGTTTAACATGATTTCCATGCCTAAATCTCCTCTTTGGAATACCTGATATAGTTTTGACACATCCAGGAATTTATCAATTGTTCAACAAATAGTCACTGTGTGCCCACTATGTGTTAACCACGATACTAGAAACTTGAGTTTTAGGAATGAGGAGAGATTTATCTTTGCTCTCATGACAACTAGGGTTTGATTGAGAATTTAAGTACTCCTTGAAACATTCCATGTTCATACAATTCAAATAATTCTATCTGGGACCTATGTAAAGGAATTGTGGGAATATGTGGTTTATTTGAATTTGAAAATGGCCATATATGAATGTAAGTAGTTACTGAGATACATTTAGATACTTTTTCAGTTCTGAGATTATATGGGAATATACTTTCATATAACAAAACCACTGGATATCAGTTGTTTTCAATCTTTGGGATGCAGAGCACAAGGGACTACTAGGAATTATTTCAGAGAGTTTAGGAATTCCTATGTGCTTCAATAACTGATTTAAAACTGAATAAGTATTATTGTCACCACTATCATGTAAATAGTCTTTGAAAACTTCACTCATGGCTGGCTGGAGTGGCTCAGTGGTTGGGCATTGACCTATGAACCAGGAGTTCATAGCTCTGTTCCAGGTCAGGGCACATACCTGGGTTGTGGGCTTGATCCCTAGTAGGGGGTGTGCAGGAGGCAGCCAAGCAATGATTTTGTCTCATAATTGATGTTTCTCTCTCTCTCTCCCTTTTCCTTTCTCGCTGAAAAAATAAAATAAAATAAAAAAAGAAATTTTCACTCATTTAAGCATTCATCAATTCAATATATATAGATGACCTACCCAGCATTCTCAGGGACTGTTCTAAAAACTGGGGGTGGGAGGTGGGATGGAACAGAACAAAAAAAATATTTGTTAAGAACAGAAATCATTGCTTTACGCTACTTGCAATACTCAGCTTTAATCACTGTACTTTCATCAGAACAGATGGCAAATCCATGATTTTGTTGGCTTTTTTTTTTTTTTTTTGTGAAGGGGCAGTCCAGGCTTTCACATGCAAATTTAATATACAACTTATTAGGAAATTAATGATACTCTATAAGCTATTTGGTCCAGGACAATTTTAAAAATGTAAGGATTTTATTCTGATCTGTGGTTGTGAATAAAGTTTAAATTGACCAAAGTCACATTATTTTGCTGTGTTCACACAAAAATAATTTTTTATGGCAGTTAATTTAAAATAAAACAGACCTGTTCAAAAATAATGATATGTCTGTTCCATGACAGCAGTATAAGAACAAACCATAAAGAGGGAGGCTTTAAAAGTTTCAGTAACCTGTCCTTGGAATTTGTGGTTGCTAATAACCTCAGAAGACTCCAGAATCCTAGGACATACAGTATCACCACGAGAAAAAGAAAGATTGGGCTCCATTCTACGCCCCTTCCTTTACAGAGTGCTAATATGCGAGGACAAGACTAGAGACTGCATTAACCAAGTTGTATATATTTTTTACATGTTTGCTTTTCATTTTTAAAAATATATTTTTTTATTAATTGCAGAGAGGAGGGAGAGGGAGAGAGAGATAGAAGCATTGATGAAGAGAGAGAATCATTGATTGGCCTTCTCCTGCTCACTCCCTACTGGGGATCAAGCCTGCAGCCCAGGCATGTGCTCTTGATCAGAATTGAACCTGGGACCTTTCAGTTCTCAGGCAGATGCTCTATCCCTGAGCCAAACCAGCTAGGGCAACCAACTTGTATTTTTAAAATGAGATAGTTAAATCTCATGAATAGTGCTATCTTAGTGCTATAGAGTGGACATAATAGCAGTGCCTTCTCCAAGCGTTCTCAGTCATATTGATAAAATTAATATCTACTAGATAATAGCTATGTAGGTCACATTAAAAGACAGAATGTCTTCTAGGCTATAAACACATAAAGAAGGACTTGATAGTATTAATATACTTAAAGGAAGGTGCATCAAAAGAATGAAATATGGTAAACATGGAGTCAAAGAGGAAGATTTTGGCGCCATTTATCCAGAGTTATGTAAGGAATG
Source organism: Corynorhinus townsendii (assembly GCA_026230045.1). Taxonomy (NCBI): domain Eukaryota; kingdom Metazoa; phylum Chordata; class Mammalia; order Chiroptera; family Vespertilionidae; genus Corynorhinus; species Corynorhinus townsendii. The sequence continues at coordinate 33,475,589 of JAPDVU010000008.1, read as the reverse complement.
GAGAGAGACTGAATCTGAGGAAGAAGCACTGAAACTGGAGAAACACCAAAATGGTCATAACTTATATTTCCATTGTGGGATAGTGATTTTTTTTATTAGTGTTTTTATCATGACTTGAATGAAATCTCTCTCTGGTTCATACAGTTTCTGTGCTTGCCAAGTAATTTTAATTTCTAAATTTGCCTCTTGATTAACCAGCTGCCAAGAAGTAGACACAAGTATACTATCAGTGGTGGAGATATACTCTCCCATTGCAAATTAATATATTTTCATGCAATTAGGACATTTGACCTTCTGGTTTATATACCACTTATTGAGAATTTGAGGTCCACCAGCTTGAATTGATCAAAGGAAACCACAATCTTGGACAATGATACTCTCCCATGAGACTGTCTAGAGAAAATACTTCTTAACTCAAGTAAGTTCTTTCTGCCCACTTTCAAAGTTGTCCTCTAACCTAAACTTAAGTCACATCATTGGAAAAGTGGAAAAATAGTTTCTCTTGTTGGTTGCTTGCCAAAAACTAAACTAAACTAAAATAAATTCCTCTGTCCAAATATATGGTTTTATCTCCAGTCCAACTATGAAAATCCAGTTCCCAGATTGTTACCCATCTGTGCATATTTGATTCAATATAATAGGCGTTTCATCAAGGAGAAATGAATTTCTGTCTTATAGATACCAATTGAAAACTCCCAGATTTCAAACATCTATCTTTAATGAACTTTAGGAAGTTTGTTAATACTCTAGTGGTTTGAACTAGGGCAGTGGTTGGCAAACTCATTAGTCAACAGAGTCAAATATCAACAGTACAATGATTGAAATTTCTTTTGAGAGCCAAATTTTTTAAACTTAAACTATATAGGTAGGTACATTGTTATTAACTTAATTAGGTTACTCCTAAGCTGGCCTTTGCTAAAAACTCAAGGGGCCAAAGAGCCACATGTGGCTCGTGAGCCTCAGTTTGCCGACCACTGAACTAGGGGAATTAGAAGCAATTAGGAACAATGAGTCAACATATTTTAAAGCTCTTTCTCAGGCTTGACTCATTTGGAAATCCGGCTTCAGTTGTATAATTATAACTGATTATCTATAAGCTAAACTCTAGCTATGACACAATATGTTGATCTAATGATACATCTGAAAATAACTTTTAATTTTAAACTGTTAATTCACAGGACAAAGAGTTCAGTGCAGAGTGGGTGGTATAGATTAGAAGGTTAGGAGTGTTCTTTTTATTGAATGCTAGGTATATGACGTAACAAAAAGTTAAAGGCAGAAAAAATTACATAAAAATTTTTATAAGAAGCTTAAGATAGAAAAGTAACAAGCTTTAGGTCCTTACTATATATATGGGAAAAAACCCACAATAACCCACTGATTACGCAGTCAGAAGAAAACCATATTGTTCAACAGAAAAACTCATTTCCTGGAATTAGAATTTTCAAATATCTTTTCTTTAATGGATTTCATTTTTAAAAATGTAAAAGGCTTTTTGTTTGTTTCTGATTATAAAAGTAATGGAGTTGATGGGAAAGATAGTGGTATAAGTACACATTTATCTGTGCCTAACATTTACTGAAAGGAAGCAACAGAACCAACAAACAAACAAACAAAAAACTTCATTAATGCTGAACCTAGAGCAGGCCTCATCTTCACAATACAATGTCTGGATACAGGATGTGGAGAGCACGCACATGATTGCCCTGCTCGTGAGCACAGTGGGCTGGGCTGTGAAATGTGGGCAGAGATGGTGCAGAAGAACCCCAAATGGCACTTCTCAGCTAGAGGAGCAGATACTGGTGCTATAAGTGTGCTGCAGGAAGGATGGCACACATCTTTTTTTTTTTTTTTTTGAGTGGAGGGGATGCTGAAAGAGAAGCTATATGGCTAAATAATAACATTCTGGCCCTAGCCAGTTTGGCTCAGTGGATAGAGTTTTGGCCTGGGGACCAAAGAGTTCCGAGTTTGATTCTGGTTAAGGGCACATGCCTGGGTTGCGGGCTCAATCCCCTTAGGGGGTGTGCAGTAGGTAGCTGATCAATGATTCTCTCTCGTTATTGGTATTTCTCTCTCCCTCTCCCTTCCTCTCTGAAATAAATAACAATATTAAAAATAAATAAATTAATAAATAGTACCATTCTGTTTCTCTGACTTAACTTCCTAAGCAAGTAGAGCTCTATAGATGAACTTAACTGGATCTGTGGGCCAGAAATAATAATACCCTCTCACAAAATTAACCCTGTAAAGAGAAGTCTCAATATTGAAATAGTTTCTACATCAGAAGAAGTAAAGTAAGTGCAAATTTAAGGGGTGCCCTGCCCCCCTCCATGGAATGGGGAATAGCACAAAATGAATGATATGAAAGATTTTTATTTATTTTTTTAATTGAATAATTTTTTATTGTTCAGATTATTACAATTGTTTCTCCTTTTCCCCCCCATAGCTCCCCTCCACCCAGTTCCCACCCCACCCTCTGCCTTACCACCCCCCCACTGTCCTCATCCATAGGTGTATGATTTTTGTCCAGTCTCTTCCTGCAGCCCCCATACCCCTTTCCCCCTGAGAATTATCAGTCCACTCCCTTTCTATGCCCCTGATTCTATTATATTCACCAGTTTATTCTGTTCATCAAGTTTTTAATTCACTTGATTTTAAGGTTCACTTGTTGATAGATATGTATTTCTTGTTCAAAATTTTTATCTTTACTTTTTTCTTCTTCTTCCTCTTCTTAAAGAATACCTTTCAGCATTTCATATAATACTGGTTTGGTGGTGATGAACTCCTTTAGCTTTTTCTTATCTGTGAAGCTCTTTATCTGACCTTCAATTTTGAATGATAACTTTGCTGGGTAGAGTAATCTTGGTTGTAGGTTGTTGCTATTCATCACTTTGAATATTTCTTGCCACTCCCATCTGGCCTGCATAGTTTCTGTTGAGAAATCAGCTGACAATCATATGGGTGCGCCCTTGTAGGTAACTAACTGCTTTTCTCTTGCTGCTTTTAATATTCTCTCTTTGTCTTTTGCTCTTGGCATTTTAATTATGATGTGTCTTGGTGTGGTCCTCTTTAGATTCCTTTTGTTTGGTGTTCTCTGCGCTTCCTGGACTTGTAAGTCTATTTCTTTCACCAGGTGAGGGAAGTTTTCAGTCATTATTTCTTCAAGAAGGTTTTCAGTATCTTGTTCTCTCTCTTCATCTGGCACCCCCTTAATTCGGATGTTGGTACACTTGAGGTTGTCCCAGAGGCTTCTTACACTATCTTCAAATTTTTGGATTCTTTTTTCTTTTTGCTTTTCTGGCTGAGTGTTTTTTACTTCTTTGTATTTCAAATCTTTGACTTGATTCTTGCGATCCTCTAGTCTGCTGTTGGATCTCTGTATAATATTTTTTATTTCAGTCAGTGTATGTTTAATTTTTAGTTGGTCCTTTTTCATATCTTTGAGGGTCTCGCTAAATTTATCCACCTTTTCTAGGACATTCTTGAAAAACCTTATAACCGTGGTTTTGAACTCTATATCCAGTTGTTTGTTTTCCTCCATTTCTTTCATCTGTGATCTGTTTTTTTGTCTCCGCATTTTTGCTGCTTCCCTGAGTTGGTAGGGTAGCTTTATGTGCTATTTGTCCTATATAGCCCAGTGGGTCGGCCTCCCCAGTTACCTGAGGTGGACACTCTTGGTGCACCCCTTTGTGGACTGTGTGTACAGCCTTGTTGAGGTTAAGTCTTGATTGTTGTTGGTATCACTGGGAGGAATTGACCTCCAGACCAGTTGGCTGTGAGGATCAGCTGTGTCTATGCCAGGAGAAGTTCAGTGCTGGAGACAGCCTTATGAGATAAGACTTACAAAATTGCAAAAGCCTCTGTGCTCAGCTTGGATGGAGTGGAGTCTCAGGGCTGAGCAGACAGTCTTGGCTTCCCATCAGCCCTGCCCTATGAGGCCCCTGGGTCTCAGTGTCCCTCGGTAATCGCTGCAAGCACCTCTGAGAGAAAGCTGCCCTCAAGTTTCGCCCACTGCCAGACAGTCCAGTTTCTCCCCCAATGAATCTGGATTTCCAGATTCTCACCAGCAACTGGAGTTCAGTGTAGGCACACTTAGCAGTCAGTCCTCTCTGCGCGCACTTGTGCGCGTGCCTCCAGACCTCTGCCTTTCGTGGCTCCCCTGAGTGTCCACCTGACAGTCCAGATTCCCCCCATAAGAGCCTGGGTCCCCAGGGGTTCGCCTGGAACTGGGGTTCAGTGCAGTCGGGAGCTTCCGACTCCCTCCTGCTAGGGAGAGCCAGCGGCAAACTCAGCAGTCAGTCCTCTCTGCACACACTCGTGCACGCGCATGCCTCCAGACCCCTCCCCTCTGCGGCTCCTCCAAATCTCCGTGTGCCTTTCTCTCTACCTGATAGTCCAGACTCCCCCCGATATGAGCCTGGGTCCACAGGGTTTCGCCTGGAACTGGGTTTCAGTGCAGTCGGGGCTTCCTTCTCTCTCCCTCCAGAGAAAGCCAGACAGGCACTCAGCCACCCTTCCTCTCTGCACACATGTCTCCGTACCTCAGCCCTTTGCAGCTCCTCTGATTCTCCGTGAGCTTTTCTCTTTCCTTCTAGTTGTAGAATTTCCACTCAGCCAGGTTTAATGAAAGATTTTTAATAAATTCAGATATAAACTTGAGAGTCAACTCTTCCAGATGATAGTTGTACATAGACACAGCTCTCTACCCATACACTCACCTCTACCACAGGCAGCTAAGCAGTGGATGAAAGAATATTAACTCTAATACCCACCCCTTAAGCTTTAGTGCATATGGAAAGATAAAAATTATGCTTGAGTAAATATGCTCAAGGAGGCTATCCATCCTAATCTAGGACAGATATTAGACTTACATTTATGAGACAAGTATGCAGGGAAACTACAGCATGCAAATAAACATTTTATAGCAAAAAGGAGTAAAGGGACATTTTATTCAACAGATGAATGAAAATAACATTTTGGAACATTTACTCTAGGAAACAAAAATGTTAACTGTAGCCATTTTGTGCTTTCAAGAAAATTAAAATGGATCCAAGCAGGAGATTCTACAATAAAGTGAAATAAAAAATTGGGTGGAGGTGTGAGAGGGTATAAGGGAGATAAATGGTGATGAAAAAAACAAACAAAACCCACGCAAACACTAAAGTAAGCCCTGCCTGGGTGGCTCAGTCGGTTGGAGCACTGTCCTGTGCACCAGAAGGGTGCAGGTTCGATTCTTGTCAGGGCACATACCTAGATTGCAGGCTTGATCCCCCGTTGGGGCTTGTCCAGGAGGCAACCATGAGGCGACCGATAACTTTGCTGGGTAGAGTAATCTTTGTTGTAGGTTCTTGCAAAGTTATCATTCTCTCTCTCTCTTTCTCTCTCTCCCTCCCTTCCTCCCTCTCTCTAAAATCAATAATCATATTTTCTGGTGGGGATTAATAAAAAATAATTTTAAAAAACCCTAAAGTAAGAAAAAAGGAAGAGAAAGATAATCTTCTAGATATAAATAATATTATACAAATGTTAATTTCCTGTTTCCTGTGTGGCATAGTGGTAAAGAGTTATCCTTAGAACTACAGAAGGAGCTATTTAAAAATATAAAAACATAGACTTCCCTCATATCTTTAATTAAAAGCTCTGAGAAAATGATAGATGTTGGTAACATAATAGTAGTGAGAGACTTCAACATATCTTAGTCCTTGACAGATTACAAAAATAAGAAAAGTCCACAGAAGATCTTAAGCATATACTTAACAAGGTTAATCTAATATAGCGATTTTAAAACATCTTTAAAGCTATGTGTTTTTTTCTTCAAAATACATTTTATATAGATTCTCAAAGATTAAGAGAAGCAGTTCTGATACTTGTAATATGGCTATTGATTTGGCAAATGCATTCTTTTCAATACCCATAAGTAAGGTGCATCAGAAGCAGTTTTCCTTCATTTGGGATTAGCAATAGTTCACATTATGAAGTTGTGCTGTGATCTGTGCCTGCCTTTGTCACAATCTAGTAGTCTGAAGAGACTTTGATCACCTGAACATTCTTCAGGACATCATATTGGTTTGTTATCTTGATGACGCATGTTATTTGGTTCTGATGAGCAAGAAAGAGTAAATGCTCCAGATGCCCATGTAAGACATATGCACTCCAGAGGTGGAGGAGAAAACTAGAAATACCCAGGGGCTTGCCCCATTGGTGAAAGTTTTAAAGTCGAATGATCTGATACAAACTTTGGCATCAGACAGAATTGGCTTGAGTTCATGCTCCATTATTTGTTAGCTTTGAATAAGTTCCTAATCTTCTAAGTCGAAGTAAGGTTTAAATGATTCAATTTATGAAGATCTTCGAATGCTGCCTGGCATATGTTTAATTAATGTACATGACATTCTTCTTCTTCTTACTCATATTAGGAACCAGAATCTTGACTGCAACTGTTATTTGGGTCCAGCCAGTCCAGAAATCTATTTATAATGATGTGTGGTAGCATTTGTTAACTCAGAGTTATAGAATAATACAAAAGGCCAAACTGAGAAGATCGAGGCCACATTATGGAAATCAAAACTGAAGTGAGTTAGTTATATGGATGACTTCAGTATAAACTATTTTTATGATTCATTATTATTTTAAATTAAATGTATTATTACCCATGCATCGTCTCAGAAACGATGCAGTCTTGACCTCTCTCTTTTCTATCTTTTTACTTATTTCTTATAACAGGAGAAGTAAATGATCTGATAGACATAACCTAGGAGAATTATTAACAGCAGACAGACTTTAATAGGGCAGGATCATTGCAATACAAAGTAGATTTGTCTTTCTTCCTCTCTTGGGCTCCATGCTGATAAGGAGTCGGCTTGAGGAAAGGATGCTGATTCCTACCTAAGGAAGGCAGATCAGGTTTCTGCTCTCCGGGTTTTGGCTTCTTCATTATACCTGAAGAGTTGAGTCAGATTAATCCTTCATCTACAACTCAGGAGACAGGTTCATTTGGCCTCTGGTCTAAACCATTTTCTCCCATCTTTTTAAAAAGCTGATTGATATTTTGACTTAACTCTATTGTTAAGTCAATACCATGATTATTAAAAAATGAGATTCTGATATTCATTTTCTTTTCTTTAGCCATTGATTGATCATTGATTAATTTATTAACCATGCATTCATTGTGGATATTTATTACTCAATATAAATTGAGTTCCTATTAAGTGCCAGGGATTCTAGTAGGCATTATAGCTACAAAGTGCACAGAACAGATTAAAACCACTGACTCCATGAGACTTATATTTTATTAGGGAAGTCAGACCCTAAATAACATCAATAAATAAAACATAGAAGTGTATAAAATATAGGTAGTGATAAATGGTGCTAAGAAAAAATAAAGCAGGAGAAAAAGGTTAGGGAGAGCTATGAGTAGGATGGAGTAGGATGGATTGGGTGGCCAAAGAAGATGTCAGTGAAATGATAAAGGACTGGAAAAAAAAAAAAGAAAGAGCAAGGGCTGAGGCTGTCTGGGGGAAGGATCCTGGTGGGATGACACGATGCACATGGGCCAGAGGTGGGAGTGTGAGGAGATGGTCTGTGTGTTGGTAAGGGCTTTGACTCTGTGAGCACAAGGGGAGATTTTGGAGGGTTTTGAGTGATGCTATGCTCTACATGCTAAGAGTGCACAGAACAGACAAAATTCCTGCCCTCATGAAACATATTCTAGCAGGGGAGGCAGACAATATCATAATAAATAAAATCTATAGGATAAAAGGTGGTAAGTGATGTGAAGAAAGAATAAGGTAGGGAAACAGGACTTTCTGGCTACAGTGTTGAGAACAGACTACTGGGGGGCCCTGGAGAGGATGTGAGAGTAGGAACAGAAAGACGTCAGAGGTTGTTGCAGTCATCAAGGCAGGAGGTGGGGAGAAGGGGTGCAGGGAATAGGTTGGTAGCGATGGAGGTTGTGGCATGCAGGTGGCATGGGAGGTTAAGATACACAGTTGATAAGTGGCAGAGTTAGTGTTTAATTCCAGGCAATCTGGCTCCAGAGTGCATTCTGGATTCTCAGAACTTCTAGAACATGTTAGCTATGGGTATGATTTCCCTGGGTTTTTCTTCCTTTATATTAGGGCATCCATTCCTCTTTTTAAAAATTTATCTTTATTATTGGAAGTATTACAGATGTCCTCCCTTTCCCCTCCATTGACTCTCTCCACCTCACACCTGCCCCCCTCCCTAGGCCTTCATTGCACTATTGTCTGTGTCCATGGTTTATGCATATATGCATATAAGTTCTTTGGTTAATCCCTTCCCCCATCGCCATTCCTTCCCTCTGAGATTTGTCAGTCTGTTGCTTGCTTCCATGTCTCTGGGTCTATTGTCAGTTTATTTTGTTCATTAGATTCCACATATACATGAGATCATATGATACTTGTGTTTTTCTGATTGGCTTATTTCATTTAGCATAATAGGCATCCATTCTTAATTTGCTTATGAGCCTGTTCAAAGTTCAGTTTAGAGTCTGCTATTTATCAATTTTACTTCTAAGAAGTATTGTTACCACCAATATACTTTGCAAAGTATAATTTCTAATTGCCCTCGAAATGACCTATCTCTATTTGCCAAGTCCTGTTGCTTCCTGTCCGCTAATTTGAGCACTCTGTCTTCTGTATCTGGCTGATCAGCATTCTGTCTTTGCAGCAGCAATGCAGGAATTCAGTTCTGCCTGCTTCAGTGGGAAGAGCCAATTCCTAGTTGAGATTCCATCTCCCCTGGCTGCTGCCACTTGGGGGCATTCTTGTTTTGCCATTTCATGTCCATTCTTATGTGGACAATAGTTGCATAGCTAAATGGCAAATCAAACCCTTAAGTTTACTTTGGTCACATCACAAACATGATATATAGCATATATTATATGTATTTTAAAAATAATTAAATGATTATTTCTTTTTTAAAATATATATTATATAATATTGATTTTAGAGAGAGGAAGGAAGAGGGATAGATAGAAACATTAATGATGAAAGAGAATCATGGATTGGCTGCCTCTTGCACACCACCTGGTGGGGATAGAGCCATAACCCAGGCATGTACTCTGCCCAGGAACCGAACCATGACCTCCTGGTTCATGAGTCGATGCTCAACCACTGAGTTACACTGTCTGGACTCTAATAATTTATAAGATCCTTATCCAGGATCTTATTAGATAAAAGATGATATTTTAAAAATTTAGAAAATGTTTTGGTAATTGGTAATGTATATTTTATCTTCATTTTTCCTTTTTTGATACTCTTTTTTTCCTTTATGTAGAGCTGAGTTGCTGACCTTTATTATTTTTCTTCTCTTTAGAAATCTTTTAACATTTCTTACAAGGTACGTGCACTGGCAACAAATTCTCAAACTTTTTGTTTGAGAAAGTACTCCTTCATTTTTGGAGGATAATTTTGCAGGTTGCAAAATTCTAGGTGGCTGAGATTTTTCCCCCCCCTCTCAACACTTTAAATATTTAATTCCACTCTCTTCTTGCTTGCATGTTATGAGGAGAAGTAAGGTGCCATTCTTATCTTTGTTCATGTATAGATAAGGTGTTTTTTTTTTACCTCTGGCTTCTTTCAGAATTTTTTCTTTATTTTGATTTCTTGTAGTTTGAAAAGGATATGTTTAGGTGTCGATTTTATTTGTTTGTTTTGTTTCTGCATTTATTCTGTTTAATGTTCTCTGAGATTTCTGAATCTGTGGTTTGGTGTCTGACATTCATGTGGAAAAATTCTCAGCTATTATTGTTTCAAATATGTATTCTTTTCCTTTTTCTCTTATTCTTTTGGTATTCTCAGGATGCATCTCTTTATTTTATTTAATTTTATTTATTTTTTTATTGATTTCAGAGAGGAAAGGGGAGAGAGAGAGAGAGAGAGAGATAGGAACATCAATTATGAGAGAGAATCATTGATCAACTGCCTCCTGCACACCCCTGATTGGGGATTGAGCCCACAAGCCAGGCATGTCCCCTGTCCAGGAATGAACTGAATCGTGACCTCCTGGTTCATAGGTCAATGAGCTATGCCGAACAGGCAGGATGCATCTCTTATACATTTTGTAGCTATCCCACAGTCCTTGAATATCCTCTTTTGTTTTTTCCAGTCTTTGCTCTGTTCTCTTTGCTTTGTAGTTTTGGAAGTTTCTGTTGACATATCCTCAAGCTTTGAGATTCTTTTCTCAGCCATGTCCAGTCTAGTAACAAGTTCTTTAAAGGCACTCTTCATTTTGTTAACAATTTTGATCTCTAACGTTTCTTTTGGTTCTTTCTTAGGATTTCAATCTCTCTGCTTACATTGCCAATCTGTTCTTACGTGCTGTCTACTTTATCCATTAGAGTCCTTAGCATATTAATCATGATTATTTTAAATTTTCAATCTGGTAATTCCAAGAGCCCTCCATGTCTGCTCCTGATGCTTCCTGTGTCTATTCAAATTGTGTTTTTTTGCACTTTAGTATGCCTTACGATTTTTTCCTGATAGCGGAACATGATGTGCTGGGTAAGAAGAACTGTTGTAAATAGGCCTTTAGTAATGTGGTGGTGAATGTGGAGGAAGTAAAGTGTTTTATAGTCCTAATGAGGTCTCAGTCTTTTAATGAGCCTGTGGCTTTGGACTGTGAACTTCACAAGTGTTTCTCTGTGTTTTTTATTTGTTTGTTTGCTTTCTCTGCTTGGGTAGAAGGGGATGGCCAGAGTGAAAAGGCTACAGCTGATTAGTTGGGAGGTTCCTTTCTTCTAGGTCTGTTGGGTTCTGATAATACCCCAGCAGATTAGGCTCTGGTTAACTAGTTTCTCCTGAGGGCAGTCTTTGTTAAGAAAAACAGAACAATCTAGTTTTTAACTCTCAGAGGTCAATTACAGCTCAGGTTTTCTCTCCCTGGCACTGATTCCCAAAGTTTCCCCTTCGGAGTCTCTTCAGGGAGCTGTGACTTCCCGTATTCACCTGTCTCTTCAAATTTGGAAGCAGCAGTTTTTCCTGCATTCTCACTTGTATATGGATCCTAGGAACCAGTCTGTTCAGATTTTTACTTGTTAGGATGGAGTGGCAAATTCCAAGCTCTGTATATGCCATGCCAGACCACCAGAAGTAGCAATCGATAACTTTTAACCAGGTAAGGATTCTAAATATTTAGGTCTAATCATAGTTTACGTACCATAACAACTTAAAGCACTAGCTTTACTTTATATTTCTAAAAACAATTGAGCTGTATTTTTATAAGGGAACATTCATATTACATAGTTAATTGAGAGTAACAATCTATACTTTTGAACTCTTTGTAAAAAAATATTAAGTATGGTTTATGGACTAAATCCACCTGCCTGTTTCTCTATGGCCCATGAGCTAAGAATTCCTTTTCATTTTTAAATTGTTAAAAAAATCAAGAGATAAATGCTATTTTCGTGACACATGAAAATTATGTGTCATACAACCTGCAGTATCTATAAATAAAGTTTTATGGGAATACTGTTTACATATTGTAGATGGCTGCTTTCACACTGCAATGATGGAGTTGACAGAGATTGTATAGCCTGCAAAGCATAAATATTCACTATCTTCCCTTTGCAGGAAATGTCTGCCAACTCCTGAAATAACTAGCAAATAATGCTAAGGTATCCTTGGTGCATCATCTTGTCAGGATCTGTTTGTTGCTCTACTTCCAACATGTAGTTCTGTCATTTGATGGTGGTGCTGACTGCAATCAGAGAAGATAGAGAAAAAAATCAGCCTAATTCCATACAACTTTTTATCTTAATAGAAGGGCCCTTTGAAAACAAGATGGTTCTTATAAATTGTTGCCTTGTGTTCCGGAAATAAAACTGTCATTGAATGTGGAGTTGGATTTTTGTATCCTATATAATAAAAGCGTAGTATGCAAATTGTCCCCTCGACTCTAAGTTCAACTGGGAGTTTGACCAGGGGGCGGGTCTGGCCCGGGAAAGGGAGGGAGTATGCAGCTGGCAGCCGGTAGCCGGCAGCTGGTAGCAGGCAGCCACTAGGGACTGCCTCTAGTATATATATATATATTGATTTCAGAGACGAAGGGAGAAAGAGAGAGATAGAAACATCAATGATGAGAAAATCATTGATCGGCTGCCTCCTGCATGCCTCTTACTAGGGATCAAGCCTGAAACCCGGGCATATGCCCTGACTAGGAATTGAACTGTGACATCCCAGTTCTTAAGTCGACACTCAACCCCCTGAGCCACACCAGTCAGACTAGAATTACATTTTGAAAGCCTCAGTAACAGGATATTTTTTTTCCTGGAATGAAAATTATTTTATTATTTATTTTTCTCATAAAAATATGCAGTTAGTGTAAAAAGTTATAAAAACACAGAGAAACATTATATAAAAGTAACAAGTGTCTAAATCCCACCTCTCAGAGATAACCACAATTTGACCTCTATGTACCCTGTAGTTCAAGAGAAAGAGCTCATATTGATTTTTTAGCCTGCCACTTTCCTACTCCAAAGGGTAGCCCACTGGCTCTTTGCAGGTGGTGAAGGGTTAGCTGAACTCAGTGAGACTCCAGCTGCTGAGACTCAGGTGGGAAGCCAGTAGGTCTGGCTGCTATCTACACCTCGGTAGCTCAGTTTATACCCAGCGTAAAAGCAGGAAAATACTCAACAGAAAGCATTGCATGTGCATTCATTCAACCATTCAATTAACCAGTCAGTGACTAGTAGCATATTAGTTTCCCAGTTGCAACAAATGGCCACAAACTAATGGTTTAAAATAATACACATTTTCTCTTTTACAATTTTGGTGGTCAGAAGTCTAAAGCCAAGGTGTTGGAAGGGCTGCATTTCTGCTGGAAAGCTTCAGGGAAGAAGCCCTTTCCTCGCCCTTTTTTCTTTCCAGAGGTCAATTGCATTCCTTGGCTTAGGGCCTTTTTCTATCTTCAAAGCACTTCGCCCCAACAGCTGGTTTTGTGGTCACATTTCCTTTTTTCTCACTTTCCCTCAACATCTTGCCTCCCTTTTATAAGGACCATTGTGATTATATTGGGGCCCCATGCAGGTAACCCGGGATAATCTCCCCACCTCAATATCCTTAATTTAATCACACCCGCAAAGTCCCTGTTGCCAAGCAAGAAACATTTTCACAGAGTTCTGGGGTTTATAATATGGACACCTTTGGGAGGACATTTTTCTGTCTACCACAGTATGTGAGCCCCTGCTTGGTTTCTGACACTGAACTGATCTCTAGGAAATTAGGGAGCAATGAGCATGGCTCCTCCCCCTTGAATAGCTGAATTCCAGCCCAGAGGAGGGAGCCTGGGCAAGGAAAAGGCACAGAATCATGAAGTGGATGGTATTTGAGAAATGGTGATCAATTCAGCACTGGAAAATTCCGTATATTAGTCGGTGCTTTTGGCTGAAGCATTAGATACCAACTTGATCAAACATGAAAATATTTTTTCTTAAAAAGATGTAGGGTGACAAATGAAACTCAAGGTTAAGAGTGCAGCTGGGCCTTAAGGAAGACCTGGGCCAGAAGCTGGGAAGTGAACAGAAATGCAGGCAGCTTCTCTCTATGTGCCTGTTCCTGGTGCCCAGTCCTTAGGGCTAAAATGACCACGCTATAGATCCCGAGCTTTGTTCTCTTAAAAAAAAAATTACAGTCACCTCTTTGTATGACTTCAGATTCTTAGGAAAGAGTCCAGTTTACTGTTGACTTTTAGTCCAGTTCACTCTGCCCTTGGTGATATTAGATAGTGATGTCAAAGGGAAACTCTTGAGAATGTCTTCACCTTGGAGGTTTGACTATCATATTACTTTGCCATGAAATGACTTTTTCCTTCTCAAGGGGAGGCAGGTCCTTGATTTACTATCTTGGTTCTTAGATTATGGAGGGCCTAAAGGCACAGGACAAATGTCACTGCACACAATGTAAAATATCTGTCTGATTTTTCTGAGAGAAAATAAATAACGTATCCTAATTCCATTCCTTTGGTTGGGAATTTTGCTAGCTCACATGATTGTACATATGTGTCTCTCTCTAACCCAGTGGTCCCCAACCCTGGCTGCAAAGTCACGTGGGGAAATTTTTGTAAAATAATCATGCTCAGGCTCCTCCCCAGACCAACTGCATCAGAATCTGAGGTGGGAGCAGATCTATGTTTTTAAAAAAAATGCTTTGGGTGAAATGAGTACATGTACCAACTGGTAAAGTTGAGTAAGGTCTATAGTTTAGTTAATAGTATTGTACTGATGTCAACTTCCTGGTTTGGTCATTCAGGGAAGATGGTGAAGGTATAGGGGACCTCTTTGTACTGTTTTTTGCAACTTCTTATAAGTTTAAAACTATTTAAAAATAGAAACAATCCACAAACAAACAAACAAAAGAATCGTCTCCCTTCTCAAATAAAGAGGTATCAATTTGACAAATGAATCTTTGACAGTGTACAACAATGTGCCCCAGGTGATTCTGAGGAGGATTCAGAATGACTGCCTTCATTTATTTAGGGAAAGCGAGTCCCTTTGTGTGAGATCAAATTGGATTCCCCTAACGAGGACCTCAACCAAACAAGGTTTTGATGGAATTAAATTCAGGAGAGTTTATGGGTGGAATTCATCTTCTCTCAATTTCAGGGAATGTAATTAAAGGTCAGGGCACCTCTTACCTGGCTGTAGAAATGACTCAGAAATTTTCTGTAGGGGTTCAGCTGTAAGCTTCAGACACGCCACCTATGTTATTTGTCCACAACATGAATGCTCAATCCAGTTTGCGGTTCAGGCTGCCTGAATAATTGACATTCCGCCTCCAGGCAGTGTGCTGAAGGCTAAAGGTGATATAAAAGGATTAATATGAAATAAAAGGGCACGTAAAACCCTCTGTCCTGTTTGGAGGTTTTTCTTAGTGTCTGAGATTTCTGTCTTAAAACAATTTAACAAATAAAAGTGTAGTTAGGCCTGGAAAGGAGGGATCATTCTTCCTCTGCAGCAGATTCTCAAGTACAGGATAACTATTTGGGTGAAAGATACTTAAGGAAGTTATTTTGAACTTAACAAATAATAAATTTCATTTCTAAAAGAGCGGTAGGTATTAGAAAGGGTTATATTCTGTATTAGATTTCAGGCTTTGTTATAAGCAAAATGTAGGTATGACTATTGCACTAGTCAGGAGTCCTTTTGATATAACTGACAGAGTAATATGAAGGGGAAGAAAAGGAGTATTGATGACTGGGAAGTTGAAAGCATGCTTGCCTTCATGAATGGCTGGATCCAAATTTGAAGCAATGGCATTGGATTCACTCTATTTCTCTATTTGACTCTGCTCTCCTCTATGTTAGCTCAGTTCTCGGCAATTTTTTTTCCAGTGTGGTGTCAAGAATGTATGTCAGTAGTCCCAGGCATGCATTTGATCCCCAAAGAAAAAGAACAGCATGTTCCCAGTGTCTCCAGGCAAACTCCCAGGTATGGCTTTCATTGTCCTGGCTTAAGTCACATGCCCATCTCTGAAGCAATCACTTTAAAAAATATTTTTATTGATTTCAGAGAGTAAGGGTGAGGGAGAGATAGCTAGAAACATCAGTGATGACAGAGAATCATTGATCAGCTACCTCCTGCATGCCCCACACTGGGGATCAAGCCCACAACCCAGACATATGTCCCAACCTGGAATTGAACCATGACCTCCTGATTCATAGGTTATCGCTCAACCCAGGAGCCACGCCAGCCAGGCAGTGTTTTTTTTGATTGTAGAGAGAGGAAGGGAGTAGGAGAAAGAGATAGAAACATCAGTGATGAGAGAAACTCATCGATTGGCTTCCTCCTGCACTTCCCCTACTGTGGATCAAGCCTGCAACCAGGGTACATGGCCTGACTAGGAATCAACCCATAACCTATCTTGTGTAGTTTGTTTTATATTCTGTACACTGCTGTTTGGGAAAATGCAAGTAGATTTCTCATGGTGGAGAGGGGAAAGTTAGTGGGGAAAGAGAACAAGGCAGTGTGAAGGGGAGCTGGAGAGAAAAAGAGCAGAAAAATGGTGTGTATTTAGAATTTAAATGTCAGATTCATGAATTTTTATGAATGAATGTTATACAGCCATAAAAAGTTTTAAAGTGTTAGTTTGGTTTATTGGCTCATCCTTAATAGATTCCCCAAGAAACGTCCACAGGCCAAAATGTTTCCACACATTTGAAAAAGTGCCCCCAAACAAGTATCATGTGCTACTACTTTTGAGATAAAGATGGGATAGAAGGCTTCTCAGAGAGCTGAAACATTGGGGGGCATGCAGAAAGCTAGCAACCACAATTTAATCTCTAAAAAGGATGTCAACAGCATGTGCTATACCATATGCTTACCACGCTGAAAGGCTTGAAGTAACTTAAGAAAACTTCAATCAGAATGTCAAACCCCAGGGAAGGTAGGGGACAGTGGGGGTAAGGGGAGGAGATCAACCAAAAGACTTATATGCATGCATATAAGCCTAATCAATGGACACAGACAACAGGTGGATGGGGGCATGAATGGGAGGTGGGGGGTAATGGGGGAATAAGGACACATATGTAATACCTTAATCAATAAAGAAATTTAAAAAAAAAGAAAGAAAACTTCAAGACTTTAAAAAATGTAAAGAGTGTTCTTTTGATATAGATGTAGAGATCTATTGCTAGCTATCTTTTTCTGAGATCAATTACAGATTCAAGCAACTCTTTCTAGTACTATTTGCTGGGTTTTCTTGGGTACTAAAATAGACCCACTTCCCCACCAAAATGTCCTCCACTCTTTTTATGGGGGTCTTTTCAAGCAGTTCCAGGTCAGTAGGTAGAGGAAAGAAGCTTATTTCCTGAAAAGATTTTCTTGTTAATTAGGAGTACCAAGGTAACTCTTGGAATGAATTCATCCTTTTAAAATACAAATTCAGTTAGCTACTTTTATAGTGTTTTAAATCTTTGGTTGATTTAAGAAGCTTCTGGGTTTGGTGAGAACAGAATAGAAATAGAATGGGAAGATTAGGGTTCCTATCTTGGCTTTACCATACACTGGATGCATATCTTTGGAAAGTTAGGATATTCCAAGCTGTAAAGTAGTATAATACTACCTACTGCAGAGGCTTGCTTTGAACATTAAGTAGGTAAAGAAACCTGCAGAATGCACAGTTTGGGAAACAAATATGGACAAAAGCTAATCAGGAGATTATAGAAATAATAATCTTAGTTCCAGCTGTAGCACAGGGTCCCACAGATGTATCTGTGGGCTGTTCTTGTTGGTGAATTTCCATAGAGCCAGCAGTTTACTACATGAAGCCCCTGAGAGTGGTGAGCTCAAAAGAGGCTTTCAGAAACTATATCCACCACAGGAATTTTAGTTGCCTGTACTTTGTTCCAAACTATTTAGTCAGGGTTAAAGATGCAGGACCATCAATCTGAATATAAATACATATTTCTTTTTAAAAACCCTGGAGTCAAATTACAAATTATGACCTATAAATGAACCCAGGGCATTTATGCTTCTTCTTGGAAGATTTCCAAGATGCCATTAAAGAGACTTACAGTTACTTATTGGTGAATTTAAACATTACCCTCCCCCAACACACCATGCCAAGGTATAGTGGTTAAG
The DNA here is from genome assembly GCA_026230045.1 of Corynorhinus townsendii. Lineage (NCBI taxonomy): Eukaryota > Metazoa > Chordata > Mammalia > Chiroptera > Vespertilionidae > Corynorhinus > Corynorhinus townsendii. The sequence goes on along the minus strand of JAPDVU010000008.1, from coordinate 33,457,993 downwards.
AATTGATCTTCTTGTTCCAGATAGGCAAACAAACAAAACAAAAAAATGTTGCAAAAACTACATGGGGAAGGTGGATGGAACAATGTGTGCGATCTTAATGCAGATGGCATTTGTCTGACTCTGTTCAGGCTGCCATAACAAAATATCATAGACTGGGTGGCTTGAACAATAAAAGTTTATTGCCCATAGTGCTGAGGCTGGGAGTTTAAGATTTCATTCTGAAGCCTCTTCTCTTGTTATGTAGGCAGCCACCATCTTGCTGTGTGCTCGCAAGACCTCTTCCTAGTGTGCATATAGCAAAAGCATTAGTCTCTCTTCTAATAGGGACATGAATCCCATCATGGGGCCCCACCCTCACAACCTCATCTCAATCTAATTGCCCCCAACTCCAAATACTATCACATTTGGGGTTAAGGCTTCAACATGGGACACAAGCATTCAGTCTTAATAGCATTTATGAGGGTCAAAAGATGTGAGAAAAATATGGCCACGAATCCAAAAGGCACATAACCTCTTGAATCTGACTGTTCATCCCTCCACTGTAAAATGAATTATCTCCTTAAGTCATCTTGCTCTTCTCCCCACCTACCTAAGCAACTTTAAAACCTGTTCGACCTTGTACCCAGAGAATTATTTTAGAATTTATCAGTTACTCAACTATGACTTATTCATCACCAAGTACTGTAATTTTGACTGAAAATATTACCTTGTTTTTGGAGGGGAAGGAAACCATAATTTTACAAGAAATAAGTATTTGTATAAATAGTAGTAAACATAAATGTTGCAATCTGTTTGAAGTTATGTTTTGTAGGATTATTCCCACATGAAGTCTATAAAAAGTAAAACTAGAAGATAATAATTTGTCAGTATTGGTTCAGCATTACCTGAAGGGCACAAAGACTGTATCTTAAAGATAATTCTAATAAATGAAGAAGTAACCTTTCTTTGTAGAGCAGGATCCTATAAGTCATTGCCAGTGGTCAGAGAAAATATCCCTGTGGGCTGTCAGATTTCTTGCCCCTCAATTTTTTCTGCTCACTAAGAAAGATCCTGGTAAGTAATTTAGTTCCTCAGGTATCTTTTTAATATATTTTTATTGATTTAAGAGAGGAAGGGGGAGGGAGAGATAGAAACATCAATGATGACAGAGAATCATTGATTGACTGCCTCCTGCATGCTCCCCACTGGGGACTGAGCCCACAACCCTGGCACGTGCCCTGACTGGGAATCGAACAGTGACCTCCTGGATCATAGGTCGATGCTCAACCACTGATTCACACTGGCCAGGCATTCCTCAGGTGTCTTAATGAGGAAAAGTGAGCTACAGAAAGTGGCAATTATACTTAAATAAATAAAAATAAATAAAATTTTAAAAATTCTGGTTCTTAGAAAGAGGAAGGCATGTCTTTCATTGTAAATTACATACATCAGACTTTGGTGAGTTCTGTTCATGGGGGAAGAGATGGGGTGGTCAGTTCCCCAAACCTGGTCAACTCTGGGTGATCTGAAAAAAATTTTTGAGTTTTTATACTTTAAATCTTAGAATTAGAGCCTAGATATAAAGACTACACCAGCTTGGCTGGTGTGGCCCAGTGGTTAAGCATTGACCTATGAATCAGGAGGTCATGGTACATGCCCAGGTTGTGAGCTTGGTCCCCAGTGGGGGGCGTTTAGGAGGCAGCTCATCATGTTTCTCTCACATCATAGATGTTTCTTTCTCTCCTCCTCTCCCTTCTTTTCTGAAATCAATAAAAATATATTTTAAAAAAGACTGCACCAAGATACTGACCACAGTAAGATCTTGGTAGAATTGTCAGTATATCCATGTCTCTTAGACCTGCTCCCTTGATTAGTCTGAATGGGCAATGCCAATTGCCACCTGCCAGCTATTGCGTTATCTTCATATACCCAGGGAATTATCTCCCCTTTCCGAACTCACAGAACAGCTCTGCTCCATGAATAGAACACTTGGCAGCACACACAGTAACTGTGCCAGAATGCCATAGGATGTCAAATAGAATTACATTCAAGATCTCTGACAATTTCTTCATACACAACATCCTGCCTCCTCAAAGAGTACGCAAAACAACCTAGTTTTAAGGGGACACATTTTACACTAAGAATCAGTGTGAGTTTTTGGAAGCTGCAAAAACATTTAAAGGCAGTTGTGCTTTCCTCCTTTAAGTAGAAGGTTATACACAATACAGTTTCAACACTGAGTCCAGCAGGGCCTGTCTCACACTGGAAGTTAGAAACTGTGTTCTGGGAGAAGACTGGCTACAAACTTAGAGGCAAGTTTAGTAGAAGGCATTTTCACTCATTCATATTGCAGATTAAACATCCTGGTAGTTTTCTGGCCACTAAGCCATTTAATACTGATATTCTTGATTCACTCTTTTATACTATTTTTTTTTTTAAATTCTGTTAACAGAATCTTGCTGTAGGTATAATTTCTGTAATTCTTCAGGGTACAAGTTTTATTGAGCTGCATGCATTGGTATAATCCTTTAACTTTAAACAGACCTTTGTCCTTAGAACAGCTGTCTCTATGAATATTTTATTAGTGAATGTTTACTAGTAACACTTTTCCAATTCTCCTTTTATTTGAAACAACTTCATTGGTTCTCCTTTGTTACTGGATTTGTGTATTTAAAAAAAAACCCACCAAAAATTACTTTCAGAGACCATCTTTCAGATATGCTAGGAATTTATAAGTGTAACATCCATAAGTTTTCTCTCAGTACAGATGTCAGTGACATCCTGTGTATATATTATTGACATAAAATAACTCTACAAAACCAATAATCCCTCAAATAGTGAAATAGTGAAGCATTTAAAGTACAAAAAGACAAAATTCAAGAATTTTCCTTCCAAATATCTGTTGCTCTCAGATAGTGAACAATCCAACACCAAGTCGCATTGTGAGGTCTGCCCTCCCAGGGCCATCGCTGAGAGTGTCTTAGCATGTGTTTCCTAGGAAACAGAATCTGAGGCAAAACCTTACATCTGAACATATTAGAGGAGAGTTTAATCCCAGGAAAGTAGAAGTGAGGGAAAATGAGAAGTGAGGCCCGGGAAGGAGGGAGGGCAAATGCAGGGGGATGTGTTACTGAGCTGACACAACCTCGTGGATAACAAGCTCAGCCATTTGCTTGGCCTCATAGATGTCTTCAGAGAGGTCAAGTACTCTTACTGCACCTTTGAAACAATTCATGGTGTGGGGACTGGTGGGAGGTGAGGGAGGAAGAGAGAAAGGAAGGTAAATTTAGTTGCCTCCACCATCTTCTCCCATTGGTCTGGGTTGTATTTGCCTCATCTCTCTCCAGGCAGCTCTTGGGGAAGCAGAGCTTCTGCTGGTCCCTGCTTCTCAGTCAGCTCTATGTCTGGGTCCATGTGATCTGTGTGTGGGGTGGGAGAGAGGGGCAGCTTCAGGGACCTGCTCCGTGACCATGGGGACTGTGTGAAGATTGCTTGGTTGGGGATGGAGGTGGGCATAAACAATTAAAAGTATGAGGTCAGGAGAATCTGGGATAATGCATAAACTGAGCCTGGTATAGGTGTGTTCAGAAAATAAGTGATCTGCCCCAGATTTATACCCCACTAGATTCTTCTGGAAAATTCCACAGGAGTAATCAATAATACATTTCTAGCACGAATTCTCATAAAACATTTATACTTCTTGCTTTCCCTAAGGCACCCAGCAAAGTGCCTGCCACATAAAAGGCTCTGGACAATTTGGTTTTAGAAGCCTTGTAGTTCTTGCAAAGCCATCTCCAGTGTCCGATGGGCCCAGCAGACAAATTACCACACTAGTCTATGGAATCAGCTGCTCACAAAGCATACCTACTGGCAAGAAAGTGAAAACAAAACAAAACCCTGTTTCTGATATTTCACTTACTTACCTGGTTCAGTTCTATAGCTTAAATCTCAACCTACAGGAAATGATTTTTGTCCTTTTTGAAAAATTTGCTATTCTTTTTCTTTAAGCACACAGCAGGCATCTAAACCATTGTTTCCTAATTAGGATAGCACACTTGGATTCTTATGCCTTTAAAAAAATAATTCAAACTGTTTAATCTGAACTTAAAACAAGCAAGAATGCCCATTAGCTCAGGTTATATGTGTAGTAGGTACATTTTATGTTTAGTTTTTTGGGAAGAATGGGGATTGGGGTTGATAGTGGAAGGTAAGAAGGAATTCAAAGAGGACTAGAGATATTTTGATTCTTATTTGGAAATGAAAGAAGGTGGATTGTTGTTTGTTCTTTCTTTTTGAAAACCAGAGAATTCTTTACTACAATTCATTAAGATTTTAAGATTATTTACCAGCATTAATAAATTAGTTTTCTCAATCAATATTTCAGGTGCTTGAATTATCAGTTTGTGAAATTCACCCCACACCAGCTGTTATATTCTTCAAGAATTCACATATCAAACACAATCAATCATTGTGATGGTTTAGTTAAAAGTGTCAATCATCTGCAATAATTCCTATTAAATAAAGGTCTTCACTAATTTTTCTGAGGTGAAGATACATGGTTGTGTAAGGGGATGCCTGCCTATTCTATGCAATTAGTACACTAGCGCAGGAACTAAGATCTCAGTCTGTTCTACTGCACTCAGGTATTGCTTCTTAACAACCACTTGTAAGATTTTTAAAAACTACTTATTAACAAGAAAAACAAAATTTTATTGAACAAGGTTGAACTATATGAAAATGGGAGCTATTTAGAAAATGCTTGCATGTTTGTTATATATGCATGCTTTATAACATATATTATGTAATTTATATTGTAAATAACATATTATGTATATTTTCAATATTGTCTTATGTGACAAATACTATTTAGGCATTCCTGCAGTGTGTATTGGGGCTAACTATCAATACTTTCTCACAAGGGCATTGGTGAAATCCTTAATCAGAATTGTAAAAGTTAATAGGTCCATTCTGATCCTTGTCTGGACCTTTTGTATCAATCTTTCAGGTTAAGAGTCTCCATCCCATGTTCTATGACTTAGACTGATCTCCCTCAACTGCCGACTTCTTGATACCTTTACTAATCTGCTTTTTTACTGAGGATTCTTAGCCTGTTTGTCTGCATTTGCCCAAATTTCCATCCCTGATGCAGAGTTTATTAACAACAAATTTATGCAGCTCAAGAGATGGGACTTGGGATATACTTCCCTTGAAATGTCTGACATATATCCTTCGCTATGTGCCACCACTGTGGGGTTGTTTCCACAATTCATCTATTTAACATGTATTTATCAAGTACCCACTTTATGCCAGGGGTTGCGATAGGTGCTGAGAATACAGAGGGGAGTGAGATATGCCGGGCCCCTGCCCTTCCAGAACTTATACTTTAATGGATGTTATGGACAATAACATAAGCAGTTATAGTAGTGAATGTGGGATAGGGGAACCATAGGATGCCTTGGGGTTAAATAGAAAAAGAGGTCAATCAGAGTGGGTTTCCTTGCAAAAGGATGTGGTATATGAAGGAAGAATGTGTAGGGATTAGCTAGATGTGGAGCATTTTATAGTTCTCAGAGACTTAAGTGATTAAACCAAGTTAGGTTAAGTGTCACCTTTATTTAAGACTAGAGGCCCCGTGCATGAAAATTCATGCACTGGAGCGAGGGAGTCTCCTCAGCCCCACCTGCACCCTCTCACAGTCTGGAAGTCATCAGGGATGTCCTACTGATGGCTTAGGCTCGCTCCCTGCAGTCTGGCCTCCCTCTGAGGGAGGCTACCTGGTGGGCTGATCAGGATCAGGGATGGCACCACCCCCAGCCCCCATCACCCCATTGTGGTTGAACTGGTGGCCTCCCTCTGCAGGAGGTGACCAGGTAGGCCTCCCAATCACCCCTCCGCCACGGCTGGTCACCACCGGCCCCCTCCCCATTGCTGTTCCCTCCCTCTGCCTGCTGGCAAGCACCTTGGCTGGCCTGGTGCAGCCTGTTCACTGGCCCCACCCTCCACCGACTGGTCGTTCTGCTGTTTGGTCAACTTGAATATTACACTTTTATTTTATAGAATTGTCCTTGTCTCTCAATAAAACGCAGGTTAAGGACTGGCCTCCAAGTCATATAACCTGGTTTGTCTGTAGTTTGTTTGCTTTTGTCTTTGTTTTTAAGTCATTCAAATAAAAACCTATCAGTACATCCAAAATCAGCAAATATTTATTAGGTGCTTTCTATATGCCAGACACTGTTGAGTAACTTGGTTTACATAGGAAAAACAGTCAAAGATCCTTGCTTAGAGATCTTACATTCTAACTGGGTAGAAGGGGAACAGACAATAAATAATAAGCACTATAAATAAGTAAATTATATGGCATGTTAGAAGGTGGTGTTATGCAAAAAGAAAAAGCATAGAACAGTCTAAGGAAAATAGCATGAGGTTAGAACAAAATTTTTCTTATTTTTAATGTATTTTTTAGATGAGCTTGGGTGTGAAATCTAGATCTCACAGTGATTAGTCAGGGTGCTTAGTAGTAGATAAAATTCACAAACTCATTTAAACAGAGAAGTGTTTGTTTACAAGAGATTAGAGAGTTATAGAAACTTTGCAGAGGCCAAGGATTCAAGCTTGACTACTACACAGCTAAGAACACAACAGCTTGGAAACAATCAAGCACACCAGGACTATTGTAGGGGATTTCTACTGCCTCTACTGCTTCTGTGCCTGTGACATTGGGGACCAAGAACTGAACCTCCACAAAGCTGCTCCAGAAGGGACACGTGCCTCAACCAGGAACAGTCTCCGTGCAGAGAGGCTCCACCCAAGTTTTGTTTGTGAAAACCTCGGCTGCACATAGAACCCAGTTTCAAGGGGGTCTGTGTAATGTTGTTTCTAATTTTCCAGTCTTTATGATATTGGATGCTATTTTAGAAAGGAGTTGGAGTGAGTGTTGAATGAACCAGTTTTCTTTATATGTCATATTCAGTTGCTAGTTATGTGACCGTGAGAAAATTGCTTAATCTTTCTTAGCCTCACTTTTCTCATCTGTAAAATGGGCATATCTCATCAGGTTCTTGTGAAGGTTAATAAAATCCTATCTAATAAAGAGGGAATATGCTAATTGACCATCACTCTATCACAAAAATGGCTGCACCCACAGCTGAGGCCAAGTTCCCATAAGGAGCTTTAATGAGCAATCAACAGGGACCTGAAGCTATGTCCTCCCCCTCTGCCATGGGGCTTGACAGGGGACCTCAGGCCATGTCCCCCACCTGGTATGGCTGACAGGGGATTTCAAGCTGCACCCCCTACCTGGCAGGGCTTGACAAGGGACCTCAGGCTGTACCCCCCACCTGGCAGGGTTTGACAGGGGACCTCAAGATGCGCTTCCCATCCTGGTGCTGGGCTAGGGGACCTCAGGCTGCTCCCCCCGTCCCAGCGCCAGGCCAGGGGACTTCAGGCCATGTCCCCCACCAGGTGGGGCTTGATGGGGGACCTCAGGCTGCTCCCCTCTGCCCCAGTGCCAGGCCAGGGGACCTCAGTTTGCGCCTCCACCAGGTGGGATTTGACAGGGGACCTCAGGCTGTGCCTCCCTGCCTGGCTGGGCTTGACGCGGGACCTCAAGGTGCAGCCCCAGTGCTGGGTCAGGGGAACTAAGGCCGCGCCCCCGCCCAGGGGGCTTGATGGGGACCTGAGGCTGCGCCCCCCTCCCGGTGCTGGGCCAGGGGACCTGAGGCTGCGCCTCCCGCCTGGGGGGCTTGACGGGGGACCTCAGGCCGTGTCCCTCACCTGGCGGGGCTTGATGGAGGACCTCAAGGCATGCCTGTCCCCCTCCCTGCCCTGGTCTGGGTCAGGGGACCTGAGGCTATGCCCCCTGCCCGGCAGGGCTTGACAAGGGTGGGACTGGCCGGGTCTGGATCTAGCCCATTGGGGGAATGGGGGAAGCCAGCTGGGTCTGGGTCTTACTCGATTTTGAGGTACATGTGGGTGGGTGGGAACTTGAGTCTGGGTCCCATGGTGAGCCCCAGACTCTGACAGGAGGAAGGTTTTCATATACATTTTACTAATTTTCTTTCATCTCTGACACTTCTATTATAGAGAAAGGGCAAATAGCAAAATTAAATTATTTCCTCTAATTAATCCCCTTTTAATGTGCACGAATTTTGTGCACTGGGTCACTAGTAGATAATAACCCAGTTGGTTGGGCATTGTTCCATATGCCGAAAGGTAGGGGGTTCGATTCCCGGTCAGGGCACATGCAGGGAGCAGCCAATCAATGTTTTGCTCTCATGTCGATGTTTCTCTCCCTTTCCCTTCCAAATAAGTCCTTCTACCTCTCTCTCTAAAAAAAAAAAAAATCAATAAAAAAGTAAGATAGATAACAAATGCTGAGAAGATGAACACAATAGAGAACAAATGCTAGCACTTAATTTATTACAGGAAATTGTTAAATAAATGTCTTCTATTGCGGCTATTATAATGATGATGATGTGGCCCTACCTCAAAGGAACTACCTGGCCTTGGAAATAACCAAGTCAGCTTGTCTTTGGATTTTGCTGTTGAGCTGTTTTGTACTGAGCGCACACATGGTACTTTGCTAAGTCTAAGGGGCATTATTGGTAGACAGAATAACTGAGGTTGGGGGTGGAACAAGGAGGGGTTGGCAAGACTTACAAAGCTTATAAAAATTTCTGACAGCCTGCTTAGCCATCTAAAACTCCAGCTTGAGCTCTTTAGTTTTTTGGGTCTCTTGGATTCTGTTCTTTGATTTCTTAAGAATTGCAACAAAAACCATTGTCAGCCTGTCTTGTATTTCTTGCCTACCTATTTTAATTATGAGTCCTCCATGGGAGAATAGTCTCACTGTGGCAGAATTTATCTTCATAGTGTCTGTCCTCTCACCTTAGGGGCCCAGAATTGTCATGCTCCTCAGACCATGTGCCGGCGGTTCAGCTCCCAGTGGTGTCCGTTTAGATTTTCTCTCTGCAGACTACCAAGTGTTTTGCTAATAGTTACAACTACTAGTAGGAACCAGTGTTTCAGGATCCTCATCTCATTCTGAACAAACACTCTCCTTACCTCTCTTATGCCTCAACACTTAGCACTGAACTCCTGTGTTGGTCCCCATAAATTAGCTGCCTAGTTCTTGACTCCATTTCAACACCTTCACAGTGGGAGGGAGGATTTTGGCTTACAGTTCCCCCAGTTTGAGTGTTGGGGTGAAGTCCATACTCTATGACTTAAAATATTTTAGACTCTTGATTGGCCCCTTCCCTTGTGGATTCTTGATCACTGGGTTTCTGACACTCAGTATTGATTGCTCCTGGGGTAGTGTCCTCTTGGAGACTGCTAGATTAAACAACTGAGCTCTCTTCTGCCAGTGGTTGCATTTAGGTTGTAGTCCCTCAACCTCTATATAGAAGTCCTCTATCAGAAGGTCCCATTCCAGATCCACCAGGCTTATGATCAAGTGAAATCTTTATGAGCACCCTGTGGCACGTCTTCTAGATAGATAGATGGGATAGATACCTTTGGGGGAAAGGGCCAGCTAGCATGTCTGAGAAGATTTTTGCGTCATTGGTCTCCAGGGCCAGCCTTGGCGACATCATTGTTCAGAATTTGATGTACAGAGCAATTTGTATATACAGCATCCCTCCATCTTTCATTTTCAAAAAGGGTTTATTTTTATCCCCCAAATATCCTTCAATTCATTTATCCTAAGGAGCCCTGCTTCTTTGGCAGTTTTCCTCTAGCTGCATTAGTTAGAAATCTCTCTGAGCACCTCCCCTTGGCTGCTGATGCCTGTCTGACTGACAGCACTTAAGAGATGACCTCTCTCCGGGAATAAGCAGAGGGATTTCTCAGGAATAACTAAAAGTCTTTTAGAAAACAAAGCCATTTTCCAACCATTTACAATTTCCCTTTGAGTGCTCAGTAAAGAGAAATAGCTCATTGGAAATGTCCCTCCTTGCATTTGCCCTTTGTGGGCCAGCCAGCCACTTTCTCTGCCCATTATATAAGGCTCTTTGGTCAGAACAGTAACTTAGAGATGTCACCCTTTCATGGAAGGGTTCTGTCTTTAATATGCAGAGTAGATGGAAGCACGTAGAAATGTGAGTGCAGTGTAAAAAGATTTTTCATTGCAGTGTGAATGATGACAATGTTTTTAATTGAGAAGAGCATTGCTGTGCATGAGCCAAGAATCTCTTTCTCCGGCTGTTGGGAACTATTTCCTCCAAGACTCATCCCACTAGCTCTTCATCAGGTGAGAGTGTTTCTTGGGCTACATGCCAGTTCTTGGACGGCTGAAATACTTGCCTGGACTCTGGCTGCTCGCCCCACAGTGCTCTCTGAAACAGAGTTGCCCAGAGTGACTCACATAGAAAGCTGTTACCTCATTTTGTTGACTTCCATTGTATAGGCTCAAGGTTGAGTTTAGCTGGAAGAGTGGAAAACGAGGGCCAGAGATGAGGCAACTAATTGCCAGTCTCAATTATCAAAAGACACATGAGAACATTGAAGCTCTTAATAAGGAAGGTAAGGTGACAGCTTTGCCCCCTACAGGATTTCTTTTGCTAAAGGTGCTTGTGAGTCATAGTTGAGCTGGGGGTAGGCATGATGAGTCCAAGGGGGTTGATGCAATAACATGAAGAATTTTCAATGAACAACTCCCAGTGGGACCTAACGGAGGAGTAGAGTAGGGGATGACTACCACTAGGACCTCATAGAGGAGTAGGATAGGGGATGACTCCCATTTCTACTGAATGAAAGGCAATAACATTGAGAAATCACTTCATTGAATGGCTATCTTGATGCTGATAAAGTCCAGATATGAGTTGATCTCTATAAACCTCTTACAACCCTTTATAAGTCAGAGGAAGCTCAAATACTTATTTCATGTCTTTTAGTCTCTAGGTGTGTGCTGTCTTTGATTTTGCCTCTTGTGTTCTCTGAGATCAAAGTCAACACCTTCATTGGTTTCCTCAAGCATATTCAGTGTAACAAAACAGAAAAAAATATAGTCAATTTTAATAAAGATATGGAGGTAAAGGGAGAAGTCATATCATAAGTTGCTAGGTAAATAAGCTAAATTTTCACATCACCATTTCTGTTCTCCCCCTCACCTCCTCCTTTAACTACCAAAAAGAGTTTCTCACATTCTCTTCATCCCTCTGAGTTCTGGGGCTTCAGTTGTCTCTTTTTCCTTTTTTTTTTTTTAAATATAAGAGAATATTTATTTATAAAATCACAAGGGTAGAAGAGGCAATTCATAGAAGAAATGAAATGAGGAAACTAGTCATAGAGGCAACGGAAGGGCCCTTGGAGCTTGGGAGTGAGGAAGCTAATGGTAATGAGCCTGGGGGTAGGAGGGGTAAGGGAAAGGCACTGCCATACTCCTTGGAGGGAGAGCACACTGGGTCCTTGGTCCTAAGGATTTTAAGCATGGAGATTTAGGGGAGATTCCAGGGGGAACATCTTAATAGAATATTCAGGATTGTGGTCTCCACTGATTGATTGATTGGTGCCAGGGCAGGGGGTCATTATTTAATGTACCTAGTCCTGAGGCCAGTCTTGATGTCACTTGTCTGATTTGGCTGCTTTTCTGGGCCTGGAGCTGAAATACAACTGAGATCTAAATGTTATCTCTAGGGAGGAAAGGTCAGGGGTTCAAACCAATAGGGGAGGAAAAAATCACCCTGGGGGCAAGTTCCCACCCTGCAATTGTCCTTTGCTAGGCACCCAGGGGAGCTTTGCAGCCTGGTGACCTTCTGTACCTGATCCACTGTCCTTGCTCTGCCCTTGTCTGTCTAACTGCCTGCCACAGTATAACATTTACTTATAGTTTGAGGGCACCCCATATACCTCTTCAGTTTTCATAATGTGACCATGAAATGGGTTACCATTTACTGCTATTATTATTATTATCATCACCATTATTTTAATACTAGAGGCCGGTGTATGGTTTTGTGCACCAGTGGGGTCCCTCAGCCTGGCCTGCACCCTCTTGCAATCTGGGACCCCTCGGGGGATATTGGACTGCTGATTTCAGTCCAATCCCTGCAGACCAGGCTGAGGGACCCCACTGGTGCATGAATCTGTGCACCAGGCCTCTAGTATGCATATAGGATCTTTGGTTAATCTCTCCCCACCCTCCCCTTTGCCCCCTTCCCTCTGAGATTTATCAGTCTGCTCCATGTTTCCATGCCTGTGCATTGAGCGTCTTCCTGCTGGTGGTCATTGTGTATCATAGCTATGGTCAAATGGTTGGACAGTTGCTTAGGCTTTTATATATATAGATGACCCATGTACTTCCCATTGGAAGCACTCAACTGCCATTCATCAACTGATTCCTGCTAGGTGAGCAATTGGAAACTGTAACTTTAATGTTTAATTGGGCCAAGGCTATAAGAATACAATGGCATAAATTAAAATTACCATAAAAAAATGTTTAGAAGTCAGGAGGACAGTAAGGGTTTCATAAGCAAATGTCCTGTGCCTCAGCAGCAGTTATAGAGGGCCGTTTTTGTAAATAGCCACTTCAGCTTCCATCTGAATGAACGTAGTTAGTAGTCCTTATTGGATTAGGGGTAAGCTTGTTCCCATAATTGGGTTTTAGTATCCCATATAATAAAAGCCTAATATGCTAAGTGTCCGGTCATCCAGTCATCTGTACAACTATTCAAAGCATAATATGCTAATGATATGCTAAGGCCACTCAACCGCTAACTCTGATGTGCACTGACCACCAGGGGGCAGACCGATAGGTTAGCTTGCTATTGGGGTCCCGCCAATTGGGACTGAGCGAGACAGGCTGGACACGCCCTGGAGCCCTCCCATGGTTCCTCCCTGGCTGACCAACCTCCTACATCCCTCCCTGGCCCCGATTGTGTATTGGTGGGGTCCCTCGGCCTGGCCCCTGCCCTCTCACAATCTGAGACCCCTTGGGGGATATCAGAGAGCTGGTTTCGGCCTGATCCCACTCAATGCAGGAGCTGCCCCTGGTGGTCAGTGCCCACAGGGGGAGCACCGCTTAGCCAGAAGCCAGGTTCACAGCTGGCGAGCACAGCAGTGGTGGCAGGAGCCTCTTCCACCTCTGCAGCAGTGCTAAGGATGTTGGACATCCCCCGAGGGCTCCCAGACTGCAAGAGGGCGTAGGCCTGGCTGAGGGACCACTCCCCCCCCCACTCCGAGCTCACAAATTTCATGCTCCGGGCCTCTAGTTTATACATAAAATTCCTTTCTCAAGATTCCTTTTCCACTAACCTTCTGCAATGTCTCTTGTCCTTCTCAGTTTGTCTCTTTTTATTCATTCAGAAGTAACTAACTTACTAGGATAAACTACTTCCTTATAACTTCTCTCAAAAACACATTCATCCCTTTTCTTTCTTCTGTAATAATATTCTTTCTAAATTTCAAAAGAGAAACCATAAAGGGTATTATTATTAATAATACAAAAATTATCATATACACATTTAGCAATTATTATTAGTTGGGCTGTATAAGAACAAAGTTTGGGAAAAGTCCAAAGAACAAGTATAACTATTATAATACTATTAACTAATATTATTAGCAGATAGGTAAAGAGGATCAAACAAAGTTCAACATCAATTTGTGGGTATACAGGGCCTTCTTGAGGTCTTGGAATCAGCTGCCTACCTCTGATGTCAGTGGCTTCTCATCCTCCAGATGTCTTTGGTGTCTGCTGTAGGCAGAGGTGAGTGTCAGAGACAGGGGCAGATGTCAGTTTGCAGTGAGGCACCTTAAACAGTTGATGAGAAATGTAAATCCTTGAATTAACACCTTTACGATAAGATTAGCTGCACATAGATTAGTTAGTAATACCTGATAAGATCCCTTCCAACAAGATTGGAGAGAGTCTTATTTATTTTTTTTATTTTTTATTGATTTTAGAGAGAGAGGTAGAGAGAGGGAGAGAAACACTGATGTGAAAGACATTGATCAGTTGTCTCCCATAAGTACCCCAAATCGGTGATCGAACCTGCAATCTGGGTATGTTCCCTGACTGGGAATCAAACCAGAGACCTTTTGGTTCATGGGACAATGCTCAACCAACTGAGCCACACTGGCCAGGGGTAGAGAGAGTTATTACTTGATGTTTTTTCCAATGGACAATATTTCCTGGTTGTAGGTCATGATTTTTGAAGTCTTTATCTTCCAGGGCACACTGTGAACTGAATCAGTTACTTGTTTATCATTTCCTTTAAGCTGGTTAATAAGTCCTTTATAATAATGCAGAATACCTCCTTTTAGTAAGGTTGATTCATATGCCCCTTTATCCAGATGCATAATGTGACTATTTAATGAGGAGAAAGACTGTGTTACAAAAAGGAGTAAATATCAGGTTGACAATCACTATAGGCTAAGGGAGATTAAAAGTTTTAAAATTTTTACCTAGTTGAGTTTTAATTGTACCAGTTGTACATTCCATTAATCCAGAGGACTGGGGTAATGAGCCCAGTGAAAATGCCATAGCTTAGGTCAAATGTTACAGATGGATTGCATTATTTACCCAGTGAAATGAATTCCTTGGTCACTATGTAACTCAGAGGGTATTCCGCAATTGGGAATTTTTTCCCAATAATAATTTACCTACCATTCAGGCTGTTGCTCTTCTGCAAGGTATGTCTTAACCCAGTGAGAAAACATACAGATCATAACTAACACATATTTGTATGCTTGAGATGGTAGCATTTGGATGAAATCCAATTACCATACTTCAGATTAACCTAAAGGAAGTTGGAAATGTACTTGGGACCCATGGAGTCATTTTCTAGGGTTATATTTTGGGCACAGAACATCTGCTATACCCTTTATGAGCTACAATAGGAAAAGGTTTCCAGTAATACAGGGATGGGCAAAAGTAGGCTTTCAGTTGTGAGTATGATAAACACAGTTTATTCTTATATTATTACTAGAGGCCCAGTGCACGATTGAAATCGTGTGAGGAGGTGCTCTGCCTCTCGCTGTGCTAGGAGGCACCCCATAGGGGGCCGGGACCCATGCCTGACTCGCAGTGACCCCTGGCCCCCCTGCCTGTGTCTGCTCCGGGGCCACCTGAGGCACCACCCAGGCTTGGGCAGCCCCCCTGCCTCTGTCTCCATCTCTGCTCCAGGCCTCACCTGCGCACACAACCTCCTCCTGTCTGGTTGTGACCTGTTATGGAGTCCTGGCCTAATTTGCACATTACCTCTTTATATATATAAATTTATTAATTATTGTATTATTTTCCACACAAACAGCTGTAAACCTACTTTTTCCCCACTCTGTATTGTTACTTCATGAAATCATCTTCTAAGGACCTCAATGTGTTAGCTCATGTACATGTTGAAGTATAGGTGATTGAACCCCTCTAGGTAAGATTGGTTTTTGATTAGGTCCAAACCATATCTACTTGTCTGGGTCAAAGTTTCCCCTTTTTGTTGCCATATCTCTTTACTTCTTCTGTAGCTATATGTTGGAATTACAAGAGACAGTCTTTTATTAATTTAATAGGAAGCAAGGATAATTCTCAGGCTAGATAATTTGGCTGTCTAATGCTGCCTGTCTAGCTGTAGCATCAGTTAAATTATTCTCTTTTGCTTCCATGATTGCAGTGCTGAATGTCCTGGAATTTTGATAATTGACAATTGTCTCAGTTGCTGTATAGCATCTAACAATTACACAACCTGTTTTTTTCTTCTTTATGGGCTGTTCTGAGGATGTTAAGAAGCCTCACTGCTTCTATAACATTCCAAAGTTGTGAGCTACCCAAAGGCATAGGAGTGTCATGTAAATACTGGATTTTGATCTTGGTTGGATTGACAAGTTCGAGTTACAAGTAGAGCAATTAATTCAGCCTGTTGAGCAGATCTTATTCAGGTAAATAAGAACCTTCAATTATATCCATCATGGAAGTTTTTGCATATCCAGCTGGGTAATGTTCCTGTTCATCTTTCAGATACGATCCATTTGTAAACCAAATTAAGTCAGTGTTATCAGTAAGAGTTTCCTATAAACCATTCCTAGGAACAAGAAGGTGCTCAGTAAGCAAAACACACTTGTTGGATGTCTTCATCCTGCGAAGAAGGTAGCAAAGTTGCTGGGTTAAGATTGTTTCATCCTTTTTCTTTAAGAAAACACCAAATGATGGATAACTTTGGTGCTGCAGGTCCAGGCCTTAGGACCCTGGAATGAGAGCCTACAGCATCTCCCTTGGAGGATTTGGCAACAGCATCCAGGAGAAGGTCATGGCTAGGTCAAGGCAGGGCCAAGCATGTGAAATCCACAGAGGTGAGGCCAAGGACAAGGAGTGGATTTCCATCACCAAGCTGGGCCATCTTAATATAGGGAGGTCCAGAATTCCAAGAAAAATTCACCCAAGTTCACCTGATATAAAGTGGGGAGCTGGACACAAAGGGCCCCTGCTGGTATCTAACACAGGGTCCAGGTCTGCAGGCTGGTCCTCGGTGTGCTTCTTTGGAATCCTACCCACTATGCCAAGTAAATGTCTATGAAAGAAGGTCCAGCCTCAAGTTCCCCAAGGCTGAGGCCTCAGCTTTCCTTCCTCATGGTTTCGTTACAGAGTCTCTGGGTGATATTGCCAGGCCTGTCTTCTCATTTTCAGTGGCTTTTTCTGATCCTTCCTGGCATCGCCTCCTTCTTTCTGCCTTCCTTCACCCACCTGTTGAGGCCAATCCAAAAGAACTAGAGATAAATGTGACAGTGACTATTCTGTGGAAAAGCCTCAAGTTAACATGCGGGTGGGGACCTTGTTGGAGAACTATGGGCAACTCTTCCTCCTCCCTTTCCAAGACTTGGGCTTCTCTGAATTCTGAGTGTGTAAAGAGACTTGGAGCAAACTTCCAAGCCTCTGTGGGTTCAGACTCCTATCCATAGCCTCCTAGGAGTCTTCCCCACCAAGGTTCCCTTCACTGGGTACCGGAAGGCAGCTCCCAGGCAGGAATTGAAGGGGGTGGGGGAAGGGACAGTTAGCTTGTTTTTCCCCTCTTTCTCCTTTCATCTATCCCTTCCACACTGCCCTAAGGGAACTTCAGTTTCTTATCCCTCTATTATGCAGAACAATACAATTTTTCTAACTTCAGATCACAAACTTGGATATTCAAACCCATCAAAGACCCTACATGGCAGCAGTGATGTTAAATAACCAAAACAGTCCCATCCAGTGTGGCATCAACCTATAAACCAGGCGGTTGCAGTTCGATTCCTGGTCAGGGCACATGCCAGGGTTGCAGGCTTGGTCCCTGGTGTGGGGTGTGTGGGAGGCGGCCAATCAATGATTCTCTCTCATCTTTAATGTTTCTATCTCTCCCTTCCTCTCTGAAATCAATAAAAATATTTTTTAAAAAGCAAGGATAACAGTATCACTACATAGGATTGTTGTAAGGTGTGATGGTTAATTTCATGTGTTAACTTGACTAGGCCACAGGGTATCTACATATTTGTAACACCTTATTTCTGGGTGTGTCTGTGAGGGTGTTTCTGGATAAGATTAACATTTAAATTGGTAGACTGAGTAAAGCAGATTATCTTCCTCTAGGTGAGTCTCATCTAATCCATTGAAGCCTGAATAGAATAAAAGACTGAGAAAAAGAATTCTTTTATTCTTCTGCCTGACTGTCTTTGTGCTCAAGTATCAGTCTTCTGCCTTCTGACTTGGACTCAGACTGGAATTATGTTTTCTGCTCTCCTGAGTCTCCAGCCTACTGACTACAGATCTTGGACGTCTTGACTCTATAATTATGTGAGCCAAATATATTTAGATCTATGTATGTATATAAAATTATCCACTTATATATGTACATATAAATATTTATATATATTTATATACATATATTTACATCTACAGAGATATTTATATACATACTAGAGGCCCAGTGCGTGATTAAATCATGCGTGTGTGTAGGGTCCCCTAGGCCTAGCCTGCCATAAGGGCCATGTCCGCCATCCTGTGATGCCTCGCACACTCCACGGATGCTGCTGGTGCCCTGTGATGCTCTGCTGATGCTACCGGTGTCCCAAGGGGCGGGGGTAAGGGCAGGCCCAAGAGGTGCTCCATGCACCTCCTGGTGACTAGTAGTTTTGTCGTTACAGCGTTACAGTGTTACGACCACTGGCCTTTTATAATATAGATTTTATATATATATATGGGCAAAAGTTGGTCTACAGTGGTGAGTACCCAAAACACCGACTTTATTCTTGTATTACTATCTATGAATTATTGTATTATTTATTTGTATTATGACTGAAAGCCTACTTTTGCCCACCCCTGTATAATATATATTATGTATATTTTTTCTTCCATTGGTTCTGTTTCTCTGGGGAACCCAGATTAATAGATTTAATTATGTAAAATGATCTCAGTAGAACCCTTTGCATACTGCTAAGTGTTGCAGAGTAAGCATTCATATACTTCTACGACTCTTCAGATGTTTATTAAGCTCAACCTTTGCGCTGAACACTGTGCCAGGTACTGGAGATATAGTGGTGAACAAGATATTCAAAGAGACTGCTCTCAAGGAGCTTGCATTTTAGTGAAAGAAGACAAAAAATGTGCAATAAATATATTTTGGAGATAATTTCAGAGAGTGGTAAGTTCTGTAAAGGAAGTTAATGTCATAAAAAGATTGAATGAACTTTTTTAGCTACGGTGGTCAGGGAATGTTTTTTAAAAGTAGGTGACATTTTATTTTGAAGTTTAAAACTAAAGAGTTCTAAGGAGCCAGACATCAAAAGAGTGATAGAGTATGTGAGTGTTGGGTGGGACAGTATCATACAAGGGCAGGATTGGCAGGTAAGAAAGACGTTTCTAGGCAGAAGAACCAGCTAGTGCAAAGGCTCTGGGGTGAAAAAGGTGTGTTAGTTCTTGGACTTTTCAAAAGGCCAGTCTGGGTATGTCGATGAGGGGAGACTGGTGTTGATAACGGAATGATGAGTCGAGGGTTTTTCCCCCAGGGTCCTGTCTCGTGACGCCAAAAAATGAGGTCCACAGACCAGAAGATTTAAGCAAAAGTGTGGAAAATTTATTACAAGCAGATTCACTTTCCCTTCTTGGGCTGCCCATTAAAGCCTTGTAGTCCAGGGGTATATATTTGCTACAAGCCTGCTTCTATATCTATCCGTGTTGTCACTTGATTGATTCCCTCAGTTGTTCTTGCCCAGAAATGTATCTGACCTTTTCCTGTTTCTATGTGTTCTATCTCTGTTCCTGTGCTGAACTTTCTCTGTTTCCGTGTGCCAGTACACCTTACTGCTGCAGGCCTTCCTTTTGTTTCCCAGGCCTCCCGCTTTGAGTCCAGAAACATTTTATTGTTCCTTTGATTAGGCTGGCTCCAACTGCCATGTCTGCCTCTGCCTGGGTCCCACCTGCCTTTGTTTTCCCAATGGACTCCTGCCCTGCCTGCGTTTAAAGCTAATTTCTCTCAGTATTAGAGGGCACTGGAGAGATACATAGGAGCTAGACCAGGTCTGCCTTAAAATCTATGGAAGAGTCTTAGCTGGTTTGGCTCAGTGGATAGAGCGTTGGCCTGCAGAACCGTTGAAGGGTCTCAGGTTCAATTCCGGTCCTGGGCACATGCCTGGGTTGTGGGCTCCGTCCCCAGTAGGGGGCAAGCAGGAGGCAGCTGATCAATGATTCTCTCTCATCATTGATGTTTCTCTCTCTCTTTCCCTCTCCCATCCTCTCTGAAATCAATAAAAATATACTTTAAAAAATCTATGGAAGAGTATTTACATATTTGTCAACTATTTTGAAGAGTTGTAAGAAGAATAGTGACTAATACAAGCTATGCCTTTATACAAGGCTGCTCTGAGAGTTGTGTGGATTAGAGATTACAGAGGCATCCTTCAAGTCCAGGAGAGTAGTTAGGAGACTATTGGAATTGTATGGGCAAGAGATGATGGAGACTTGAACCAGGGTCGCTCGTTGCTGTGATCTTATGATCTGAATATCTGTGTCCCCGCGGCTCCCCCCCCCCCCCCCAAATGTATATGTTGAAATTCCAATACCCAGTGTGATAGCATTAGAAGATGGGGCCTTTGGGAGGTGGTCAGGTCATGAGGGTGAGCCTTCATGCATGAAACTGATGCCTGTGTAAAAGAAACCTCAAAGAGCTTCCTTGCCGCTTTCTGCTATGTGAGGATACAAGGAGAAGTCTGCAATCCTGAAGAGGTCTCTCCTCCAACCATATTGGCACCTTGATCTTGAGCCTCCAGCCTCCAGAACTATGAGAAATAATTTCTATTGTTTATAGGCTACTTAGTCTGTGCTGTTTTGTTATAGCAGCTCAAATAGAGTACACTAGTGGAGATGGAAATGGATGTATTTGGGATGTATTTGGGTGTGTGTGTGTGGGGGGAATAGAGTTAATAGGATTTACTGATGGATTAGATACAGATGAAGGAAAGGGAGGAATTAAGGATGATATCTAAATTTTGAGGTATTGAGTTACACAGAGTTATTGGTACTGCTATTTACTATTATGAGTAAAAGTGGGGAAGGAAGATATAGGAATTGAATAAAAAAATAAACACCTCCAAAATTCCTTTTTGGACATGGAGTTAGAAAGGATTATTAGACATCTAAGTAAAGTTCAATGTGACTTACTCAATACCCATCCAAACCCCTTCCTGCAAGCCTTCCTCTAGAGGTTAGAAAATTAAAAACATGTCTCCTCAGGTCCTCTTGCTGGAGTTGCACACAGAA
Source organism: Corynorhinus townsendii (assembly GCA_026230045.1). Taxonomy (NCBI): domain Eukaryota; kingdom Metazoa; phylum Chordata; class Mammalia; order Chiroptera; family Vespertilionidae; genus Corynorhinus; species Corynorhinus townsendii. The sequence continues at coordinate 33,437,307 of JAPDVU010000008.1, read as the reverse complement.
TCACGGTTCTGACAATCAGAGGCATTCATGAACACTCAGCAGGCAAAAGCGAGCATTTTAAGATGTTGGCTGTATGCAAGGAGCCTGGATGTTCTGGGGCATCCATGGAGTAGTCACCTGGAGTCAAAACTGCTATAGGGGAGCAGCAGTGGCCTTCTGCCCGAGCTGACCAGCAGCCCCTGAACGATGGATGAACAGATTACTTTAACACAGTTTCACTGTGGGGGAAAGGGCTAAGGTGCTTACCTGGCTCAAGGGTCCAAGCAGCCTCGATTGCCTGCCCCGTTAGTCTTTTATTGGAATTTTTATCTTTAGATTCAATCAATAGGGGGAGTCATCTTGGGAGGACACATGTGTGTACATTGTCCTCTAGGCAAGGGCATCCAGAGATTAAGCATAAGGATTCCAGTAAGCACCTGGGGGTCTACATATGCACAGACTTGTTTGGAAAGGTCAAGGAGTAATTAGGGGGTGCCTCTTTCGACACTCCCTTAAGTCTCCCCTATGTCAGAATTCTGATAAACAGGGCAGGCACACACTTCCCGTTTATGGGAATATCCTCCTTACAACCTTTCCAACCAAGTCTCCTGTGCTCGCCAACAGACTTCCTGTTAGATCATTTCCATGGTTTAGTTGGTTTCTCCTGACTTCGTTATTCCTGGCTGTGTGGCATCCAAACCCGATTCCCTGTTATTTTAAAGAAATTCTGTTAGTTATTCAATAGCCTATAACAAATACTGCTCTGTTTAATTTAGCTTAGAGGGTTCTGTTATATGCAACTAAACACCCTGATGAATATACTGTCAAATGTTAACAATTAGCTTTATTGCTAAGAGTCATACTGCCATTGCCTATACCCTCTATCCTTTCAGGAATATGAAATTTAATTTTAACCTATCAAGGTAGAGAGCTGAAAACATCCATACTAAACATCAATGCATCAATAAATCAATAAATCTGATATAATTATCTTCAACAACAAACAGAAAAAATTCTCCAGTAATTTCCTTGCCAAGAAAATGTCAAAGATGCCAGGTTTGAGAAAACAGGGTCTGCTCAACAAGAAATAACAAATCGATTTATGAAAACTAGTAAATCAGGCTTGGGAATCCCTCCCCCACACACAGATCTGTAGCCAGCATTCATGAGTCGTTGGCAGCTTGTCCTTTATATTTGCCTTTGAATGGAGGGCTTCTGTGTGGGTTTGATTTATTGCTGCAAGAGAATAGAGGGCACTGATTTTTCTGAATTTGCCTACTGATGAAAGGGGCACTTAAGATAACTGGCTCTAGGATTCAGGGGCCACTCAAGGGCTTTCTAGAAAAGACCTCAAGAATTAGATGGATGAGGGAAGCCAATGAGGTGACATCAGCATATTGCAGCCTCTTTGCTAATCTTTTACAACATATTGCAGGTGGGAAACTTATTTCTTCCTAAGTTTCCCACCTGCAATATGACCTTCTAGGGATGGTCATTAAGCAGTGCAGACTCTTTCTCATAATAATATGGGCTCTACCAGACTCTCTTAGTGCCACACTAGGTTTACCATTCCCAGCTGCACCTAGAGCTTCCTGTTGCAAGCACCTATGACTCTCTGCCTGGGAATTTTCTCTGGTCACAGAAGCTTGGCCATGCAGGACTGGCTAGACTTGCTGAGGAGTTAGCTCTCCTGGGAGCACCCCTTCAACTGGTGATGGTGAATAAATAACGTAGTCATTGGATAAAACAATTCTGAGGCTTTCTTTCTTCAGTGTCCCAGTTGCCTGCAGCGGTATCCTTCTTATTATCATACTATATAATGGTTACCTTCCCTTCCCTGTCTCACTTCCCTGTTCTCTTACTGCCAAATAAATGGTTTGTATCCAAATTCTTGTCTTAACTAATGTAAGACAATGGTTAACATTTATGTACCACTTACTAGTTGCCATACACTGTTCTAAGCACTTCATATTTAATCGTTATAGCAGCCCTATGAAATAAGTGATATAATTGTCTCTCTTTTACAAAGGAGGATACCACACCTCAGGAAGTTCAAGCGGTTTGTCTGTGGTCACACACTAATAAATGTGAGAGCCAGAATTTGAACAACAGGCAGTCTGGCTCCAGCATCTCTATGCATTTAACTATTTGTATTATACACAGATTGTGATGTCTAATGCAATAGGCACTAGCTAAATGTGGCTACGTACATTTACATTAATTAAAACGAAATTAAATTAAAAATTCAGCTCTTCGGTTGCACTAATTATGTTTGACTTACTCTAGAGGCACATGTTAGTTAGTGGCTATTATATTGGATAGCAAAGATCTGGAACATTTCCATTATTGTAAAAAGTTCTATTGAACAGTTATACAAGACCCTCTTTTAGACCTATGATCTATCTCAAATTTCCTTAACCCCATAGAAGCACTCACCTACCCAGAAGCGCCCTCTGTATAAGACACCATTGAGGGCAGAAAAAATAGGAAAATGTATTAGGGCTCTTTAGGATTTCTCATGAGAGATACTCAGATCTTCCCATAACCCTCCTTACTTCTGATTTTCTTCAGCCAGTTCTATTGATCACACTTCTACTGTTTTCCTGAAGACACTGAATTAGCAGGTGAAAATTCAGGTACACTGGGCCTCAGGCTAGAAGCAGATATATTAACAGTGATCAGAGGAAACCATCAAAAACCAAAATAGTGCAGCCAGTGTGTCTCAGTGGTTGAGCATCAACCTATAAATCAAGAGGTCGCGTTCGATTCCTGGTCAGGGCACATGTCCGAGTTGAGGACTTGATCCCTAGTAGGGGGTGTCCAAGAGGCAGCTGATCAATGATTCTCTCTCACCATTGATGTTTCTCTCTCTCTCCTTCCTCTCTGAAATGAAACAAAATAAACAAGCAATCCAAATCATGACCCTGAGATCCTGACTATGAGAATCTTATAGCCAACTGGATATAATTAACTAATATTCTGATTTTAATATAGAATAACTAAAAATGATGGACCAAGAACTCAAAGCACAGTAGTTATGGGTCAGCAGATGTGGAGGTAAATGGCCCCACTATCTCGGGTCCTTACTCAGGGCGCAGCAGTGTGACTGATGTTCTTTAGATGATGGCTGTGAGTCATCCAGAAAAGGTTAAGAGGAGAAGGTCATGCATTTAAAAAGGGTTTCCATCCAAAATGGCTTTAAAAAAGGTGGGTTTTCCACATAAAGTGGGTTTCAGTTACCTGAAAATTTACCTTAGCAAAACTTATTTTTTTGGGAGTGTTGAGTGCAGGAGATTTTACTCTAATTAGCTTTACAAGAAAGTTTACTTCCCTTGCAGTGTGGAACAATGCTCTCAGACAGGGAGGAGAGTCAATTTGGGACTTAGGAGTCTGAGCCAAAAGAGAATTTTAATCATTTCAGAGGAACCCAACCTGAGTAATTCCTTGACGTCATTCACTAAGTCTGTCCATCTCTCAGAGTGACCAGCTTGGGTCTGGGCCACCATGCTTTGCTCATTCTCTGGCAGGCACAGACAACTCTAAAAATATTCTCTAGAAGGGACTTCTGAGGGTTAGGAGTTGGCATCTCTACCTCTCTGGGGTTTGGAGAAAGAAGCCTTCAGAAAGGTGGCCTGTGAAGGGGAGTGGGACTTAGAATTAGCTGAGGTCAAATGCCCAATAGAGTGAGTCTAATTTGAGGGCTCTGCAAAGAGGGTCTGTATCTCCTACCTTTCGCCTGCCTTCTTAACTGGTTTAGCAGAAGAGAAAGCAGTGCAAAAACATACATTTCTAGTACTAACTCTAGTAGGGCAGGGAAAGCCATCAAGAAGCAAGGCCTCTAGTCAAGCTCAGGGCTCTGAGCAATTGGTTGCCTCTGTTGGTGAAGTTATAGAACAGCCTGAGAACTGGAGTGATTGCAAGTCTTTAAAAGGAGTAGTCAAACCCAAGATTTCCTTCTAAGCCATATATAGTTATGTGACTGTCCCTCCTGGCTCCCAGAAAAGACTAGAGGATTACCAGAATGAATAGTAAAATTGTCAGCCTCATTTCTCTCTCACTGGCTTATACTCCACCCCACCCCCACCCTACTGACCCACATTGGGCAAATGAGAAGCCCATAGAAAAGGCTTGTAGTTACTCATAATTTGGGGTCCCCTTAAGAAAACGGTGAGGTTGTTTCTCATGCAATCATTCTATATGCAGGCTCATTGAGGACAACTCTGCCATCCCCATTTTCCAATTAGCATTTTATTACCATCCTCTTAAACATAAACCTGGAGCCAAGGAGAACTAGAAATGTGAGGATAGCCTCTAATATGAGAACAAAACAAAGAACCTATGTTTAACAGCTCCAAAGAGCTAGGAAATGGTGTACCCATTAAATAAAAACAGGATTCCATAAAAAGTAACGCAGAATTGGAAAAAAAAAAGCCTCTTAGAAATTAAAAATATGATGAAAAAAATAAAAAACAGTGTTAAATTGAAAAAACCCACCACCTCCCAGAAAGTTAAATCAGAGAGAGAGAAGAAATTACCAAAGAAATAAAGCAAGAAATTTCCTGAAAGTGAAGGACATGAAGGAGATTGCAAATGTTCTGTCAGTGTTCAGAACAATAAATAAAAAATAGTCCACACCAAGGCACCTCGTCATGGTATTTTAGAACACCAGTGAGAAGATTCTGAGAGAGAAGGAGAGGGAGAGAAATAGAAAGACAAACAGAGATCCTATGCCAGATAAAGAACAAAGGGAAATGGATTTCTTACAGTCACACTTGATATAGAATTCTTTTAAAATTCGGAGTGAAAATGATGTTCAATCGTGAATTTAATTTCCAGAAATCTGTCATGTAATGGTGAATGTACTCCACTGAAGTGAGAGAGTAAAGCAAGAATGAGGAACAAATAAGATCTAGGAAAAGGAATAAGTCAGTGATAGGCAGAAAGAAAATGAAGAAAATGAAAAGAGAAGGAATTACTAACATAAGGTAAAACAAATGTACAAGAAAATGTAATCAAAGTATACTTTGTGGCTCAACTGGTGATACTATTTATATGATCTTAATAATGTAAACCCTGAACAAATGAAACTACATCAGACTAAAAGGGTTTTGCACAGCAAAGGAAATCATCAACAAACGAAGAGACTATCTAGTGAATGGGAGAACATTGGCCGATACATCTCATAAAGGGTTAATATCCAAAATTTATAAAGGGTTAATATCCAAAATTTATTGTTTAAAAAACAATACCCTAAAAGCCCTGAATTTAATAATGGGCAAAGGACCTTAACAGGCATGTAAAAAGAGGCTCAATGTCACTAATCATCAGAGAAATGCAAATTAAAACCACAATGAGATATCGCCTGACACCTGTCAGAATGGTTATCATCAATAAATCAACAAACAACAGTGCTGGTGAGGATGTGGAGAAAGGGGAACCCTCCTGCACTGTTGGTGGGAATGCAGACTGCTGTAGTCACTGTGGAAAGCAGAATGGAGATATCTCAAAAAACTAAAAAGGAAGCTGCCTTATGATCCAGTGATTCTACTTCTGGGAATTTATCTGAAGAAATCCGAAACACTAATTTGAAAGAATATATTCATCCCTATGTTCATTGCAGCATTATTTACAATAGCCCAGATTTGGAAGCAGCCCAAGTATCCATCAGTAGATGAGTGGATAAAATAGCTATGGTACATTTTACACAATGGAATACGACTCAGCTGTAATAAAGAAGAAAATTTTACCCTTTTTCCCCTCCTTAAACAAAAACATATTTTTTGCTGTATTTTATTTACCATATAAATTATATTTAAAAATATGCTAAGTGAAATAAGCTAAGTCAGAGAAAGACAAATACCATATGATTTCACTCATACGTGGAATCTAATGAACAAACTGAACAAGCAAAATAGAGACAATCTCATAGGAGCAGACTGACAACTCTGAGGGGTGGAGGGATTGATCAAAAAAGAAATAAAAGAGAGAAAGAACTCAAAGACACTCATAAAATTGTAAAGTTTGAGGGTGGGTTGGAGGAGGTGGAGGTGGAGAAGGATATGGGGGGGGGTAAAGGTGGTGGCAAATAATAATATAAACTCTGAATATCTATTTGACAAACAAATAGATGATATGACTATATTGAGAGGATGAATAGGATAGGGATGTGTTTTATTTGGGTATAGGGTGATATAAAAGGACTCCTGTTAAAGACAACATGGTAATCTAAGCAGTAAGGCTGCAGGAGGGTTTTGTTTCATTTACTGTGAACTGCTAGTGCCTAGAACAATGATGCTTGGTACATAGTAGGTCTTCCATAAATATTTGTTTGAATGAATGAAAATTTCTCCTAAGCAATATGTCTCCTAGGAAATTTGTAAAGAAAACACAGTAAGTTAAAGTAAAATATAAACTTTAAAAGCTGTAGTACCTGGAATCTGTTTTTCTCTAAAAATTTAAGATTACAATTTTCAAAATTTAAAAGTAATTACATTAAATAGTTAAATCCACCATCAAAATATTTGAGGTTATTCAAAAGAGAAAGATATTCCTGGGAAACGATTCTCTGTAAATTCTTATGCTATTTTGATTGGGAATGCCTTGAAGCTCTGAACAGTTCCAGGGAAATCAAAATGTAATTTTCTCAGGTTAGAAAGTAAATTATTTTATTGACTTTTTCTTCCACCACTCATTAATATTATACAAAGATGGGTTGAGGAAAACTGCCCCTTGTTTTGCTTTTCAAGTTGCTAGAAAAGAGAAAAGAATCTCCTGGTACTTCCTCTCATATTAAATTCCAGAAAGTTTTCACCAGGATATAAATTCCTTTTATTAAATAGATAAAAAAAATCTTTGGATCAGTTATTTGCTCTTCCATCTAATGAATCTAAATTGAGTCTGCAGCCCAAATCAACTTGGCTGCAAATTTACTGCTGACTCTTACTGTAATGAACCCATGGAACTGTTCATTCATTCATCCCCTCTTTCTGCACATTTGCAGTGCACCTACTATGTGCATTAGTGGAAGAAGATTAAGTCAAATAATTCTGGGTGCATCTGCACCCAAGAAGATATTCAAAGCCTAGAACCAGATATATTTGTGTTCAGCTGGGTCTCTGGGTTGGTGCACTCTTACTTGTCAGAGGGCAGAGTTCCTAGTCTCTGTGGCCTTTATAGAAATTTCAGCCTACTTTTCCCCAAACAGGATTTCTTCTGGGGTTGTGGGCCACCCAGCACGCCTCTTTCCAGAGCAAGGCACAACCAGGGATTGAGCCCCCAGGGCTGTCTGTCCAAACATGTCAAAAAGGTCCTAGTGACATAGAGTCTCTGGAAAGGCTGCCAGCTTTCCAGCGCTCAGCCCCAAGGGTTCAGAGTTCCTCCCAAATTCACATTTTTGGGCCTCTGGGGAGGCCAAACCCCAACCCTAGTCTTCCTGCACTCCCCGCCAGCTTCTCCTGAACTCAGCGCCCCTGATAACTTCGTGGAGGTGAGGAAGCTTGGGGCCCTAGGGTCTGGGGCCTTCCGGACCTTTTTTCCTACCTGCCCTTTCCCCGACACTCCAGGCAGCCCAGCTATTTCTCAGCGCCCCCAGAGCTCTGTGGAACGGGGTGCATGCTCTGCCAGACCCAGAGCCGGGGGGCAGAGGTCCTGGAAGAGGCAGTGTAGAGGGCAGAGGCTTTAGACAGATAGTGCCACCCAGCTGCGCCTGGTCCTTCAGCAGCCCCCTTCCCGGGTCGGAAATGGGGAAAGAGGCACAGAAGTCTCCCCTCGTATTCTTAGGGCTTTGGGAGGAAGGGCCTCCTAGTAAAGGCCGCTTTGGGGTCCCTGATTACATCCAAAAGCGGGTTCAGTACTTTGGGCACAGAGAGAAATCCCCACTGTGCAAAAGGAAGCCCTTGGGGAGCGGCGCTTTCTGGTGCGGTTACCGAGGTCCCGGGAGTGCCCCTGCCCGGCGCCGCGTCAGCTACAGCCCCCAGGCACGTTCTAGGTGTCCGCGAGCGTTCCTGGGGGCCGGGGCGACTCTGGCCGGTGCAGCCTCCGAGCACTCTGCCTGACACAGAAATCGAGGCGTGGAGGGCCCAGACTGACATCTCCTGAACTCTCTTCCGACCCGCACAAACCATAAGGTCCCACGAGCCTCTGGCTACTCCCTCCCTGCCCCGCGCCTTCGGCCAAGGCTTCCCGAGCTCAGGAGGGATCGGCGGGCGCATTCGGGGGCGCAGCTACTACGCCAGGGCAGCCTGAGGCCCCCATGGTGGGTGGCGCTCCCTCACCTACTCCGCCTGGCTTCTACCTCCAGCCCAATCTATGGCCAGAGCTGGAGTCTTCGCCCCGGGCCCCGGAGAACCAGGCTTTCCTTAAGAAAAAGGGGGAGGCCGAGTCCATGCGCGTGGATGGGCGTGTGTCTGTGTGAGTGCTTGGGGGACACTGTGCACCGCTGTGCATATGAAAGAGCCCGTTTCCCCAAGCAGAGACTCGAGGGGGTGCTTTCGGGTTCCGGTGAAATTGGTCTGGGTGGGCGCGAGTGCTCATTTGCAAACAGCTGATGAGGGCGCAAAGGTTTCAGCGAGTGCTGGCTTATCTGGGAGGCGCTGTGTGTGTGTGTGTGTGTGTGTGTGTGTGTGTGTCCGTGTGTGAATGCGACTGCGACAGGCAGAGCGTTTGGCTGGGGTCCAGGGACGTGAGTGCGGGATGTGAGCCCGGCGGGGAGCGCGAATGCGCGCACCCGCCCGCCTGTAGCTGAGTGGAGTGCGTGAGAACGTCCGTCCGAAGGGCACCTTTGGGCTTACACTCTCCTTGGGGCCCCCTTAGCAACCCAGCGCTTCAGGAAAAGTGTGTGTGGGGTGAGACAGTTACAGACGGGGCGCAGGTGGTCCCAGCAGTTTGGCAAACAAGCCAGACAGAGGTGCAGGGCAGTTGTGTAAACCAACAGCTGCGCTGCAGTGGAGGGTCCTGGGTTGGGGGATGCTAAACTCCCCCCTGAGGATTAGGGGGCTAGAAACTGTAAAGGCGGCGCCAGTTTAGCCCCTTCCCCAGTCCTCTCCTCTTCTCCACTTCTACCCGTCCCAGAGGAGTGAGGTGAAGGAGGCTTGGCTGACAGACTGGAAATAAACTTCTTTGCGGGGCCCAGGGCGCGCGGGGTTGGAGTGGGGTACCCTAGTGTGTGGGGGGAGGGAAGGAAGGAAACTGGATGTCATAGGAGCGCTCCAGGTGGTCCAAAGAGTTCACTTTCAAGGCCCCTCTCCCTCAGGATCCCCTCCCTCCTTCGCATAGGGCTGTTTCAGCGGAGCACCATTTAGAACCCAGGACTACTCTTCCACCCCCCCCGCGACCCCCCCGTGGGTTCAGGTGGCGGGCTGGGAGCCGTACTGGAGCGGCAGGAGGCAGGTGCAAGGCTAGAGTACAGGCATCGAGAGAGTGACAAAAGCTCTGGCTTCTTACTTTTGGTGACTCCAAACTCCCCGATTTGTCCCCACTTTCTGGACGTCGAAGGCTCTCCAACCTCTCCCAGCCCTCAAGCTCTCCAAGCAATGACCTCATTGCAAAAGACAGTATGAGCGGGTGGCTCCCCTCCCTAGTGGACCGGTGCGGGGAGCGGGAGCAATGACGCAATCGGAGCTGGGTCGGTCCTGGCCACTTTGGATTGGCCACGCAGGCTCGTGGGGAACCCCTCCCACTATCACTGGAATAAGAGCCAAGAGCTCCGCTGGGAAGACACCCACAGCAGGCGTTGTGTCCATCCAGGGGGACCGGCTGCTTGCACTCTCCTGCAACTCGATTCGCCAGGTGAGGAACTTCCCACTCCACCCTAATACCCTGCTTCTGGATTAGTTCATCCAGTTTGCTGGGACTGCCTGCCTGCCTTTCCTTTGCCTCTCAGGACCATCTCGTCCCATCTATAGCCAGGTGCTCCTAGCTCTCTGTCCCCCTCGGGAGAGGGCGGGTGGTTGGGACGGGCAGTGCATTCTACTCTAATAACCACCACTGGAATCCCCAGCATCCTCAGTGCTGGAAGCTCCACAAGCCCAGATGGGTGGGTCTGCCGGCCCTGCAAGGGTGCCCGTTGTGCATGCAGGATCCTGCAGGACTTGGGTCTGGGAGTGCCCTTCAGGGTCTGTGTCCTCAGGGACCACATTTGGTTCCCAGGACGGGGAACCCTGAGCCTTCCTCTGAGGCACCTCCAGCCCGCCAGTGTTCCTGGGGCATTGGCAGGGACCTGAGGCAGTGCAATTGGTGAACCAGAACAGTGGGCTCAACTTGGGGTGCTGGCACCCAGGATCTGCTGCCAAACTGCTCTTCAGCGCAGCCCTGAGACACCAGTAACTGGCACATTAAAAATTTGCCCCCAAACCCCCAGCACTCTCTTCCAGTTGACCCTTCCCATTTTCCTCTCCCCGAGTTAGCGGTAAATTCAGCGTAGGGGAAGGGGCTCCTAGATTTCTCAGCCCTGAGAAGACAGGAGATGCAGTCTATAGCAGGGTGGGTCCACACCTGGTTTCTGCCTAGGGCAGAAGGCGTGGGTTTGTGTGCATGGCTACCTTTGTGACTTCTCTCTGGCTTCCCACAGAACAGAGCCAGAATCTTCCCAGTCCTCACCCAGGACACTTGTTTCTGCTCTACCAAGCACATTCATAGGAGTCCATCTAACAAATGAACAGAACCAAGCAGATTCACAGCAGCCTATCTGGCAAACGAACAGAACCAAGGCATGAGGTCACAAGGCAGTTGTGGCAGAGGCAGGACTGGAACCTAGGTCTGCAGGCTCTAGGCCAGGCTTGGTCTTGGTGCAGCTGTAATGTTCTTCTCCTTTTACAGAGAGGCATCATGGGCTTCGGGAAGTCCTCCCCCTTCTTGGCTCTCAGCATCTTGGTCCTGTGCCAGGCAGGCGGCCTCCAGGCAACACCGCTCAGGTGAGAGGGCCTGAAGCTACCAGCCTCTGCCCTTGGATCAGGCAATTCTGTGCCTCTGAAGTCACAACAGTGAGGCTCCCAGGGAATCAACACCCTTAGGTGGACACTGGCCTCAAGCCCTGTGGGCTAGGAGTGGGGAGAGAAGGTCACGTTTTCAGGACATGCCCCAGTGAGCAGGAACCCTGGCTGCTTATCCTGGAGAGAGGCCAGACAGGGACTCAGAGCCTGTATTGGGTTTGCTTCCCCTCCCCAGGTGGGCCTTGGAGAACCTCCCAGGCTCCAAACTTACTGCACTCAGTGAGAAGGATGGGCACCTCCTACTGGCTTCACTGAAGGCCTATGCACAGAGGAAGACCAATGAGCTGGACCAGCCTGAGGAGCAGGAGCTGGAGGCAGAGGACTCCAGGTAAGGCTCCCTGCTCACCTTGGCATATCCCAGAGGAAAAACATCTGGCCAGAAGTTCAGCAGGCTGTCCTTGTTCACCAGGCTCTGGAGCCCGGTCATTCTAATGCTCCACGGAAGACAAAGGTTCAGGGCAGCTGGAGCGATTGTGGTAGACACATTGAAAAGATCCATTCCTGAAAGCTGTTAGGAAAGGATATGAGGTGGTGTGGAATCACTTTCTCTGGGAATTGGTCTTGCTCTACTGAGGAGACTTCCCAGCATTGGATGAATTAAGACTGGTCAGTTTGAAGCCAGCAGATCTCAGGATGTTTTAGAAATGTAACCAGTGTGTTGTTATCTCACACCTGCAAAGAGCCTTCATTGCACATTTGCAAGGTGAAGCCAAAAGCCTTGCAGAGGGTGGGGTCACATAGAGCAGTGTCTGAATTAGGTCTGGGACCTTTACATGTATAGGATCTGTGAAGATGTATATGTTTGTCATGAGGCTGGGGAGAACACCCTTCTCCAGCCCCACCTCCCTGTTGCACTCTGAGCTTGGAGCACTGCCTAGGCAGAGGCATGGATTGCACTTGCACTTGCTCTGAGAACCTCTCTGCAGAGCTTGAAGGCCTGAGCAGGAAAGATGACCCCTTCCCCACTGCAGCCCTTCCCCACACTGCGCTGACTCAGCGAATGTTTGAGTTCTCTTAATGGAAGATGTGTGGGCTGTCCTCCTGCCTGCCCCTCCTGCTCCTGCTCAAAGTACCCCCTCCCTGCATGACTGCCCCTCACTGGAGGCCAACCTGGTGCATGGTATTGTCTGGCTTGTCTTCCTTGCAGCCTGGACAGCTCCATCACTAAGCCGTGCAGTAATCTGAGTATTTGTATGCTGGGCGCATACTTGAAGTGTCTGAACAACTTTCATATGTTCTCTGGCATTGGCTTTGGGGCTGAAACACTTGGCAAGAAAAGGGATATAGCCAGTGGTTTGGAGAAGGACCGCTACTCCAGTTTTGGGGTGCCCAAGGATTCCAAGTGAAATCCCTTCTGATTTTCTTTCTTACTCTCATTGATGAACTTAGTGCATGCAGATTTCACTCTGATTGCTTCTCAAGCTGGTATTGGTAGCTTTGCTCATGACAGAAAATGTTGGGGACCTCAGGATGGAATAAAAGAGAGCGGGACTCATAGACCAGGTGGGAGATAAGAGAGAGTGAGGGAAGCTTCTTGAGATCCTAGAGGATATCACGGCAGAGTCCTCTGCTTTCTGCTTTATCCCTCAGCATCAATTTTGATGAATAAACCCATTTTCTGAAAGGATGTACACTGTGGTGGTCATTACTCTAGTCCATGTTCAAGACTTGAAGGTGCCCAGGGCCTATGGTTAAAAGTAACTTTAGTCTGAGGATAGCTGGATGCAGGGCTTGGTGAGTGGTCCCTGGGAACCAGCTCCAGCATCAAGAAGAGGTGTGCTGCCCTAGCTGATTTTGCTCAGTGGTTAGAATGTCTACCTGCAGACTAAAGGGTCCTGGGTTCAATTCCAGTCAAGGGCACGTACCTTGGTTGCAGGCTGGATCCTAGACCTCGGTTGGGCCTCGTGTTGGAGGCAACCAATTGATGTGTCTCTCTCACATCAATGTTTCTCTCTTTCACTCCCCCTCCCTTCCACTCTCTCTAAAAAAAAAAAAAAATCAATGGAAAAATATCATTGGGTGAGGATTAACAAAACAAGAACAACAAAAATATTAGTTGCAATGTGGAATCAAAAAAAAAAAAAGAACAGGTGTGCTGAAGAGCAGGTAAGCACTTCTTGTAAGCCCAGTTCTCTGAGCCTCTTCCAGGTAAAACTTCAGGGAATTTTTATTTTCCCATGGAAAGTGGTTTCATTGGTGCTCATGGCTGAGGTATGCTTCCTGTATGCTTCTTGTATGTCCTGAGGTGGGCTAGGTCTTTGCCAAAAACTTCTTCCCGGTCCCAAAGAGATTATATGTAAGGGACAATAAATGCAGGGCTTCAGCGTGTGTCCCATGGTTAGGAACTGGGTTTTATCATGAAGGGCTCCTAGCAAAGGCTGCCAGGTCATTTCCTCTAACAACTTTAGTAATTGCATATAGAAGAAACACTTATTCTCCACTCTCCCCCCTCCCCTCCGGCCCACACACTTTTTTGTTTTATTTTTGTAAGATATACATAAAAAATTTGCCATTTTAGTTTTTGTTGTTGTTATTATCTTTTAAAAAAATCTTTATTACTGAGAGTATTACAGATGCCCTCCTCCATGAGGTTCCTGTCCTGTCCCAAGCCTTCACCACCCTAGTGTCTGAGTCCATAGTTAATGCATATCTTTGGTTAATCTCTTCGGCCTCTCTCCCCCTTTCCTCTGATATTTGTCATGTTTCTGTGCTTCTGGTTCTATTTTATTTATCAGTGTATTTTGTTCATTAGATTTCTTGTTCATTTACTTTGATTTTTAGATTCAATTGTTGATAGATATGTACTTATTGACATTTTATTGTTCATATTTTTATTTCTCCTCCTCCTCTTCCTTCCCCTCCTCCTTCTCCTCCTCCTCCTCCTCCTCCTCCTCCTCCTCCTTCTTTTCATTTTCATTCTCATTCTTATTCTTATTTCTCTTCTTAAAGAATACCCTTCAACATTTTATGTACTATTGGTTTGGTATGCTCCTTTAGCTTTTTCTTGTCTGTGAAACTCTTTATCTGCCCTTCAATTCTAAATGATAGCTTTGCTGGGTAGAGTAATCTTGTTTATAGGTTCTTGCTATTCATCACTTTAAATATTTCTTGCCACTCCCTTCTGGCTTACAAAGTTTCTGTTGAGAAATCAGCTGACAGTTATATGGGTTTTCCTTGTAGGTAATTAACTGCTTTTCTCTTGCTGATTTTAAGATTCTTTCTTTGTCTTTAATCTTTGGCATTTTAATTATGGTGTATCTTGGTGTGGGCCTTTTTTGGGTTCCTCTTGTTTGGGGCTCTCTGTGCTTCCTGGTTAAAGGGGAAGTTTTCTGTCATATTTCTTCAAATATGTTTTCAATATCTTGCTCTCTCCCTTCTCCTTCTGGCACTGCCATAATGCAAATGTTAGTACGCTTGAAGTTGTCCTAGAGGCTCCTTACACTATCTTCATATTTTTGGATTTTTTTTTTCTTTTCTCGTTGGTTGTTTTTTGCTTCCTTATATCCCAAATCATTGATTTGATTTTTGGGATCCTCTACTCTACTGTTGAATCCCTATATATTATTCTTTATTTCAGTCAGTGTATACTTAATTTCTGACTGATCCTTTTTCCTGTCTTTGAAATTATTACTAAGATCGTTGAAAGTCTCATTAAGTCCCTTGAAGAAGATCTTTGAGTAACCTTATAATTATTGTTTTGAACTCTGTATCCAGTAGTTCGCTTGCTTCCATTTCTTTCATATGTGACATGTTTCTTTGTCTCCAAAATTTGGCTGCTTCCCTGTGTTTGCTTCTATGTGTAAGGTAGAGCTACTTTGTCTCCTGGAATTGGTAGAGTTGCCTTGTGTAGTAGGTGTCCTGTAGGGCCCAGAGGCTCAGCTTCCCCAGACACCTGAGCTGGACCTTCTAGATACACCTCTGTGTGGGCTGTGTGCACAGTCTTGTTGAGTTGAGCCTTGATTGCTGTTGGTATTACTGGGAGGAGTTGACCTCCAGGCCAATTGACTGTGAGGACCAGCTGTGTCTACAATGGAAGAGCTGCTATGCAGGAGACACCCTTATGGAGCAGGACTTGCTTCAGTGGGGCTTTGGTGCTCACTGAGTCTGCCCCTTGAGTGTGTCCCTTATGGATATGTAGAGTTATAATCTAGTATGGTCTGAAGTTGTCCACTGGATGCACTGGCTGTGGGGTCTCCAGGGAGGTGCAAAGTCAGCCACTGCCTGGGGCCACCTGGCAGGAACTACAGAGAAACTTACAGGTGGCTGCTATTTGTATTGGGCTTGGAAATGCCTAGGCAAGGCCCAGCTGTGAAGCAAGGCAGGCTGATGCTAGTGCTGGAGGCAGGCTGATGCTAGGCCTTTTATTGATAGGTCTGGGGCATGCTGATGCCAGCTGCTGCTAGTTTGAGAGATTTTAGGAAAGTCTGAAGCCTGAGCCAGAACAGGCCATTCATATGGAAAAATAGGTGCAAAAGCTTGGGTGGGGCTGCAAATTGGATGGGGCAGAGTCTCAGGGAATCACCAGGACAGAGTGAACAGTGTGAGCTATAGTCATAGAAATTAAGTTATGGATGTCAGTCAGCCCTGCAACATGGGAGGTCTCAGCATAGGAACAATGATCCCTGCAAGCACCCCTTCTGGGAAAAAACCATCCCTGAGTTCTTGTTCCAATGCCAGAGAATCAAGTTCCTTCCTGTATGTTCCTGGATCCCTCAAAGCTGCTACCCAGTACTGGAGCCCAGAGGGAGTGTGGGCAAGTAATGTGCCAGACCTTTAAGAGGAACTGTCTGGGTCTCTAGCAGCCTCCATGTCACTAGCTACAATCCCCGCTTGTTTTTATAGCCCCAAATTATGGGGACTTCTCTTCCTTGCTCTGGAAACCTTGACTGGGGTTCTGGAGTGGGGTTCTTGCTTTTTATGGGAGGCCTCCACAGTGGAGATATCCCTCCTGATTAAAAAAACACTCACCACATGTGGGTGTTGGGCCAATTCATTCCACACTTCCACCCCTCCTATCAGTCTCGATGCACTTTATTCTTTACTTCTCTTGTTGTAGGACTTCCATTCAGCCAGATTTCAGGCGGTTCTGAATGATGATTGTTTTTTATTTTAGTTGTAATTTTGATGTGGTTACGGGAGGTGGCAAGTACCAGAGTTTACCTATGCTGCCATCTTGGTTCTTCCAGAAACATTTATTCTTTTTTTTAAACATATATTTTATTGATTGCAGAGAGGAAGGGAGAGATAGAGAGAGATAGAAACATCAATGATGAGAGAGCTGACTCTTGCACGTCCCCTACTGGGGATCAAGCTGCAACCTGGGCATGTGCCCTTGACCGGAATCAAACCTGGGACCCTTCAGTATGTAAGCCGATGCTTTATCCACTTGCCAAACCAGCCAGGGCCAGAAACACTTATTCTTAAGTGGTATGTTGAAGAGCTACAATTCTCTTTGAAAAGGTCCCATGGGGTAGGCTCCAGACTCCAGACCCTCACTAGCAGGCTGTCTCTTCTTTCTCCATCTTGCAAATCAGTGTCACTCCCCAGAAGAGATCCTGCCAAACTTCCACCTGTGTGATCCATCGGTTGGAAGACATTCTGAGCAAACATGGGGGGATACTTAAGGAAGACTTTGTGCCCACTGATGTGGGCCCCAATTCCTATGGCCGTCGCCGTAGGGAACTTCAGGCCTGAGCTGCTAAAGGACTCCAGGAAGAAGGTGATTGCTTTTGTTCTGTTGGATGGGAGGGGAAGGTACTTGGAGTTTTTAACATCCACATTTTGAAACCCACTGGACCTGGTAGGTTCTTCAGATCCTTCTCTCCTGAGGTAGTGGGTTCCTTTTACAACTCAGCTTGAAGTCAGAGCACTAGGGCAGGCTGCAGAGATGCAATTTTGTTTTTCTGAGAAGAGAAATTAATTAAAAAATGCTTGCTGAATTCAGAAAGGGAGAGTGCTGCAAACCTTAGCCAGGCCACTCCTCATTAATGAACCTAGGTTCAGAAAGCCTTCAACCCTTCAGTGTTCACAGGTCTAGTCCAGAGGGTTATCATCTTAACATTACTGCTATTGTTCATAGTGATGGTTGAATTGTTGTTGTTTTGTTTTTACTATCATTTGCTTTAAAAGCCTGCTTATATCTCATATCCATAATTTATAAATGCTGTTTAGTTAAAAAAGCACTTCTATAAATTAATGTTCTTTTCAGTAATAATTGTGTTTATTCCCTTCTTGTTCTAGTTCTCATTCTTCTCTTTCTTCTCCTTCTTCCTCTTCTTTTAACTTTAAAAAAAAAAATCTCAGGTTACAATGGAGCTGAACTCACCACTTCTATTAATTTCTGTTGACAACAACTTGGTGAGAAGACCCCAGGGAAGATATACATGTTTGCATCCAAATAGATTTAAAAAAAAAAAAAGCATCTTTTCACTCAAAAGAAATGAAATTAAATGCAAAATAAAGAAGTTCCATATTTGTTGTGCATCCTTTTTATATTTGATTCTACGTGCAATAAACGTGATGACATCTCTCATCAGCTTACCTGGTAGCAAACTGGTTCTTTGAGAGCTATCCTGTTGTTCATGGCAGCTTTGCCAAACCATAGGGGGACATGAAATCACTGCCTCTTGTGGTTTCTGGGGTGATGCTATGCTTTGTTTTAATGGTGATGCTATGCCTTGTTGTCTAAGAGCCTGATTGTATAATTTATTTAAGGAAATGTCAATATTGTGCCATTTGTGAACTTCATCAAGATTAAAAACATATTTTGGATACATGTGTTTCACACCCTGGTGGTTTATTTCAACTTGTTTTTCAATGTAATAATAATGATAGTTGACATTTTTTGAGTGCTTACTCCAGACCATACAATGTTCTGAGATAGTGCATTATACCTATGAATTCCTTTAATCTTCATGACAACTTTATGGGGTAGATACCATTTTTATTTCCACTTCTCATCTGAGGAAACAGGCACTGAGAAGTGAAGTCCAAGGTCACACAGACTCAGGTGTTGTTTTCCAGAGCTTGCCATAGAAACCACTGTGTTGTCTGCTTCCTAACAATGGCTCCTGATGTTTTCCAGACCTGTGAGCCATTCTTTGACCTAGCCACCTCACCTGAGAGACCATCAGATTTCGAAGACAAATGGGAAAATTCACACACATAAACAACCTAATCTTACACACACAAATAACCTAAACAAACTTATCTAATTAAATGGACCCCTTCTACCCATTACTTTGTACTACAGGGTGAATGTTTGTATACTTACCCTCAAACCCTCACCAAAATGTGTATTTTGAAACCTAACACCAAAATGATGTTATTAGGAGGTGGGGCCTTTGGGAGGCGAGTAGGTCATAAGGGCAGTACCCTCACCAATGCATTAATGCCCTTAAAATAGAAGCCAGAGAGAATTGCTCCTTCCACTGCAGTATGAGATTACAGTGAGAAGACTGCTGTGAATGAGGAACTGGGCCCCCCACCAGACACTGAACCTGCTAGTGCCTTGATATTGGACTTCCCAGCCTCCAGAACTGTGAGAAATATATATGGTTGTCTATAAGCTATCCAGTCTGTGGTATTTTGTTATAGCGGCCCAAATAGGCTAAGACACTTACTTGCCTTTGATGATCCATTTATGGTCAATGTTATCACATATACACACCATCTATCCCCCTCGCCCATGTATTATTACATCAATATACCCATAACTATTTCCCCATATATCTCTAAATGGGAAGTACTCTTTAAACACAACCACAATCCCATTTAACAAAATAAATTAACAGTAATTTCTTTGTTGTTTAATATCTCACATCTAGTTATGGCTCACATTCTTCCATTATCACATATATGTATATGAATTACATATTATTATAGAGAATATGTTTATATGTACATATATATATAAAACCTAAGCTCAAGGTCTTCACATTGCTGCTGGTTGGTTGATATGCTTTAAGGTTCTTCTAATTTAGCTCCCTCTCCACAACCCCCCCAACTGCTATTTATTTGTTGGAGAAACTAAGTTATTTGTTCAATAGAGTTTCTCATGTTCTGAGTTTTGATGATTACATCCCTATGGTGAGGTTTATAACATATTCCTTTATCTTCCATTTTCTGTGAGTCAGATCTCTAGTGAGTGAGAGGAGAGAGAAGTGGGAGATGAACTCAGAGAAGTAATGGAGGACTGTGAGGGGCATAGGAAAGAGTGGCTTTCTGTCTTGTTGATATTCTATATTTGGTGAGACAGCATTTTCATACTTTATTTTGTTAGATATTAATTCCCTTAGTTATTTGAATATATATAACATAGCTGATTTAGAACTTTTTGTCTACAAAGTTCAATGTCTGTGCTTCCTAAGGAACAGTTTTTATTAACTGCTTTTCTTGTGCATATAGGCTTTTTCCTGCATGTCTCATAATATATATTTTTTGAAAACTGGACATTTAACATAATCTAATGTGGCAAATTTGGAAATCATATTTCCTCCCTACCACCAACCCTAGAATTTATAATTGTTTTTAAAAAAAATATATTTTATTGATTTTTTACAGAGAGGAAGGGAGAGGGATAGTCAGAAACATCAATGAGAGAGAAACATAGATCAGCTGCCTCCTGCACACCTCCTACTGGGGATATGCCCATAGCCAAGGTACATGCCCTTGACCGGAATTGAACCTGGGACCTTTCAGTCTGCAGGACAACACTCTATCCACTGAGCCAAACTGGTTAGCTATAATTGTTGTTTTTTTGTTGTAGTTGTTGCTTGTTTGCTTAGTGACTTCTCTGAAGTAAATTTCTTAAAGTCTTTATTCTTTGTTATGCGGCCACTGTTTGGTTAGTTTAATGGTTATTGTCTAGAATCAATAAGTCTTTTAATCTTTACCAAAGGGCTCCGTGTGCATGTTGGGACATACCTTCAACACTCAGACAAGTAGTTGACAACTTTGCCATAGTTTTGACTTCCTGCTTGCAGACAGCCTCAAGGTCAGTGAGAGGTGAGAGCTCTGGGCTTTCTCAGGTTCTTCCGGAGCATGCACGCAGCTTCATGATTCCCAGATTCCCAGAAATATGTTAGAGCTTTTCAAAGTTCTTATAGATATCACATTCCCCATATTTCCTTTTAAATGTTTTTGGTTAGTCTATTATTTACTCCAAGTATTATCTTCTAGTTCAGGCACTTGTGAATTTAAGTAAGTGCTTGTTTTCAACAAATGCTCCTGAAGAAAAGGCTTTATGCACTGGGCAAGCTCCATGTCAGATCAAAGAAAGACAACATTGCAGATGAGGTCTTCCAAGGAATGACCAGAGATATCAAATAATGATAATACTCTTGGAATGAGGCTTTGAAAGTAGTCCACCCTCATTTGCTAGATTGATGGTTTTTACCATGAAGCTGGGCTATTAGTATTCAAAGCTACCACAGAATTGGAGAGCAGGACATGAGACTAAAGCAAATTAAAATACGACAGGCCCTGGTTAGAATTGGTTAACTAGCTCAGTTGGTTAGAGTTGCAAGTTTGAACCTAGGGCAGGGCACATATAAGAATCAATCAATGAATAGATAAATAAGTAGAACAAGTTGATGTTTCTTTTCTTCTTTCTCTAAAATCTAATAAAAGAGAAACATGCAAATTGACTATCCCTCTGCTATGCCCACCATCCAATCAGGAGTGAGTATGCAAATTAACCCAACAAAGATGGTGGCGGCCATGGTGCTGGAGCAAGCAGGAGGCTTGGGTTGCCCCTGGTGATGGAGGAAGCCAAGTTTCCCACCTGCCCTGGCCTCTGCTCAAGGAGGGACTGGGAGTCTGAGTAACTGGGAGGCGTGGCCAGCCTGAAAACGGCCCTCAGTCCCTCACCCAGGCTGGCCAGGCACCCCAGCAGGAACCCCCATCCTGAAGGGGGTGTGACCAGCTTGAAAACAATCCTCAGCCCCTCACCCAGGCTGGCCACGCCCCCCCCCAGCAGGGACCCTCACCCCATGGGGGCATTGCCGGCCTGCAAACCACCACAGGCCCCTCACCCAGGCTGCCTGACACCCCAAGGGAACCCCCACCCTGATCTGGGACACCCTTCAGGGCAAACCAGTCGGCCCCCACCCATGCACCAGGCCTCTATCTATACTAATAAAAGGGTAATATGCTAATTAGACTGGGAGACCGTCCAGGAGACCTTCCGGACGTTCTTCTGGACAAAGCCATGGTGGTAGGGCTGAAGTAGAGGGGGTTAGAGGCCAAGAGGGGAGGGCAGTTGTGGGTGATCAGGCCAGGATGGGACAGCAGTTGTGGGTGATCAGGCTGGTGGGGGGGTGCTTTGGGGGTGATCAGGCCAGCAAAGGGGGGGCAGTTGGGGGTGAGCAGACCAACAGGGGGGCCAGTTGGGTGCAAGCAGACCATCAGTGGGGGTCAGTTGGGGGTGATCAGGACAGTGGGGGGGCAGTTTGGGGTGAGCAGGCCAGCAGGGGGGCAATTGGGGGTGAGCAGGCCAGCAGGGGGGCATTTGGGGGCAAGCAGGCCAGTGGCGGGGGGCAGTTGGGGTGAGCAGGCCAGCAGGCAGAGTGGTTAGGGGCAATCAGGCAGGCAGGCAGGTGAGCGGTTAGGAGCCAGCAGTCCCAGATTGTGAGAGTGATGTCTGACTGCCAGTTTAGGCCTGATCCCTATAAACTGGCAGTAGGACATCCTTCAAGGAGTCCCAGATTGGAGAGGGTACAGGCCGGGCTGAGGGTCACCCTCCTCTCCCCCCATGCACAAATTTTGTGCACCAGGCCACTAGTATATATATATAAGAGTAATATGCACATCGATGGAATGGCAGAACAACCAGAACAACCGCTCGACCAGTTGTTATGAGGTGCACTGACCACCTCTTGGTCCTTCTCCCTGGCCAGTAGGCTTCGATCCCTTGATGGTGAATGGGGAACCAGGGGTGGGTGGCAGTGGCTGCCGGCAGCCGGGGAAGATAGCCCTGATCACAGGCCTAGGGACCGTACCTGTGCACAAATTTGTGCACCGGGCCTCTAGTTAATAAATAAAAGGCCACAAAGCTCACCGTTATTTCTAGAATTCAGCTGTTTCTGTTAAATAATTGCTTCTTGAATTGCTGCAGACCTTTGACTAGTTGCTAGAGTTTTGAAAAAGTAAATTTGACAATTTTTGTTACTCCTTTCATTGCTTTAATGGAGGAAGAAATTTTTGGAGACTCTTACTTCACTATTTTCACAGACAAAACTATTTTGCCTTCATTTATGAAGGATATTTTCACTGGATATCAGATTATAGATTGGCAGTTTTTTCCTTTAGCATTTTAAAGATGTTGTTTTATTCTCTTCTAGTCTCTTTGGTTTCTTAATAGAAATTTGCATTCATTTGAACCTTTGTTCCTCTATATGTAATGCATTGTTTTTTTCTAGCTGCTTTCAAATTTGTTTTCTTTAAGTTTTATTTTATACTGTTTGATTAACATGTGTCTAGGTATAATTTTCTTTTTTTCTGGTCCAGATTCTCTGAGATTGAATCTGTAAATCTATGTTTTCCATGAACTTTGAGAAGTATTCAGCCATTAATTTTTATGTGCCAATATTTTCCTTTCTTTCTGGGGCTCCAGGGACAAATGTTAGGCCTTTTAATATTGTCCCACAATTTTATTCTGTTCAATTTTAAAGTTTTGTTTCTCTGCGTTTTTCAGATTATATAATTTTTATTGACTTATCTTTAAGTTTAATGATTCTTTTTTGTTATCAACATTCTTTTATTGATCTCACTCAATGAAATTTTTTGTTATGGATATTATATTTAAAAACTTCTGTTTTGTCCTTTTTTTCTAGTTTTTATTTCTTTGTTAACAGATGCTATCTCTCCATTGATTTACAGACTATTCAATATTACCTTATTGAATATGCTGTTCATGGTTTTGGGTTGGTGGAATTTAAGTTACCCTTGGACAAAGCATTAAAAGACAAGAGAATGAGAAAAAAAATTCCTCTAAAACTTTGGCACCCAAAGAGTTCCCTTTGCAGTACCTTTTGTCAGAAACACAGGTTTTAGTTGCCCACACTACTGCTATCACTGCGATAGTGCAGCACTGACCCTTTCCTGGCATTGGAACAGAGCCAGGAGGAAAGAAAGAATAAACAATGGCGACTCTGGATTTGAAGGGGTTCCTCTGGCCAGAAAGAGGGGGATTCTCAGGGTTTTTGTTGTCTGTGCCCACTGCACAATTCCATGACTGAGACCACCCTTAGGTTAAATTTAGAAGGTAAAAAGGGGAAAAGAATACCTCAGGAAACTTACTGGCATTTTTTCCATTTCTTCCCCCTCCCTGGTGCAACTGCTATTGCTTACTTTAAAAAAAAATAAGTTTTTATTTATTTCAGAGAAAGGAAGGGAGAGGGAGAGATAGACATATCAACGATTGAATCATTGATTGGCTGCCTCCACACACCCCCTACCGGGGATTGCACCCACAACCCAGGCATGTGCCCTGACTGGGAATTGAACCATGACTTCCTGGTTCATGGGTCAATGCTCAACCACTGAGCAACACTGGTGGGGCACTTTTGCTTACTTTAAAAAGTCCTCAAGCAGATTCTTTTTGTGTTTTGTCTGGAGGTTTTAGTTGAAATAAATATATTATAGTTATAAAATTATGACAGACAGGTTGTAATAATGGTCTTTCTTCATCTTGGTTAGCACATTTATTGACCAAAATACAGTCAATATAGAAGGTACTTTTAATACTTGAAATTGTATAAGATTTTAAATAAGTCAGGATTCAAAGAGAAATCATAATGGAAATTTAAAAATATTTACAATGAGAATACCTCACATCAGAACTTGGAGGTGTGGAAAAGTGGTAAATTTAGAAAATTATACAGCCTTATGTAATGTTAAAGAAGGAAAATGGATAAAATGTAATGAGCTAAGTTTGAAATGGAATACTTAAATTGAGGTGTTTAATTTGAGAAATTAGAAAAAAAATGGAGAAAACCCAAAGAACGTGAAAAGGAGATAACAGAGATTAAAATTAGAAATTAACTATAAGATGAAGATATAACAAGGTGGATCAATGAAGCCAAAAGTTTGTTATTTGAAAAAGCTAACAAAATTGCACACCTCTAGTGAGGCTGAGCAGAAATAAATAAAGAGCAGACACAAATAATAAGAATAAAAAAATAACATATCTGTATGTACAGCAGAGACGAAATGATAATAAAAAACACTACAGCTATCTTTATACCAATAATTTTTATAATGTAGATTAAATGGAAAAATTCCTAGCAAATATAAAACTTATTAGAACTCACTTGAGTAGAAATGGGAATCCTGGATAATTTTATAACTATAATATATTGAATCAGTTTTGTAAAATCTTATCACAATAACAACATAGACCTGTTGGATTTACAGATGAATTCTCATTCTTATCTCTTATCTCCCAGAACAGTGAGCTAAGGGTCTAAAAACTTTTCAAGGGCCCATGAAGTAGTTGAGTTTCCAAATTATGTTATTGACTTCAAAATACAAAAATGGTAAAACAGATACAAAATATCTGCATGTCCATTGATCTACTCCAATTCAACTCTTATTTAGTTGTATATACATTATGTTTAACGTGAAATACGGGCGCATTTTACTACGATGTGAAATGAAGAAGTCAAAAATAAAAGTAGGGGCTAGGTAGTATTTTAAAATACCCTCTCACCCCGTCCCTCCCGTTGGGTGCGATGGAAACCCTTATCCACTAGAGGGCGCACTAAGCAGACACTTAAGCTTGTTTTGCCAGGATCCTCTCCTCCCAGTTGGTCCCAGATTCACTTCTCACTCTTCCCTCTCTCTGAGCCTTGGTTGCTGGCTTGTAAATTTGGGATAATGACGCTTCCTTCATAGAAGTGAACCGATGTCCCACCAAAGGCACTTAGGATTCTTGGGGTAGATGGTAGTCCTTAGTGTGGAGGTAGGTTGGAAAGTTCCACTTGTCCAAGGGGCCTTGGCTGAGACACGTGGGGACTAAAAAAAGGGCAGCCTTTTCTTGATTTTCCTCAAAAGGACAAAGGCTGGGGCAGAGATGGAGAAATGGTGGGAGTGGGGATGCTCTAAGGGCATGAACTGGGGTCTCACATTTAGACACAGAACTGCTCTTCTTCCTGAGCCTGTCTTTCCTCCCTAAGATTTATTACTTCAAAATGCTGTCTGAGCTCAGAGGAGGCTTAGAAATCTCCCAGTTGGAGTTGGGGGGTGGGTGAAGACAAATTAGGGAGTTTTATGGAGGAGTTAGTCTAGAATTCAGTGTTAAAGAGCTGGTAGCTTTTTTTAATTTAAAAGATTAAATAACCTTTTAATTATAAAAATACTCGATATAAAAAATACAGGACAGCACCCCCAGCAAGGGGAGCAGTGTGTTTTTTAGTTATTTTATCACCCAGAGAAATCCACCAATAAAATATATTTTTTGAATATTAAGGTTTAATTTATTAGTATTATTTTTAAATCCTCACCTAAAGACATGCTTAGAGAGAGGAAGGGAGAGAGAGAGAGAGAGAAAGAGAAAGAGAGAGAGAGAGAGAGAGAGAGAGAGAGAGAGAGAGAGAGAGAGGGAGAGAGAAGTTGTCTTTTGTAAGTCTCCTGACGCGGATCGAACAGGCAACCTTTTGGTGCACAGGACAGGAGTCAGGCTGGCTGTATTTTGGTGTATGATCTTCCCTTTATATGTTATGCACATATTTATAAACACATAAAACTATTTTGGAGCTGCCTTTTCTCAGTATACATTTTTCTATGTCATTCCATGTTCTTCTATTGCATAATTTATGCCCATTTCACATTCCATTGAATAAATGTGTCAGTTTATTTAATCAATTCCTTATATATATGCAAATTATTTCTAGGTACACAGCTGGCATCTGATCCCAGGTATACTTGCTTCTTCCACTAGTAGCAGTAGATGGGCCTTCCAGGGTCCTAGCTAGCTAAAGCCATTTCTTCCATTTGTGCCCAGAATCCCATCCCTTTTCCAGTGCTCATGGGCTAGTCTCTGTCTATTTCTTCCCTCATCTCCTCCTCCACCTCTCTAAGCTCCTTGCTCCTGCTTAAAGACACCAGGCACACTCCTGCCTTAGAGCCTTGACTTTGTTTTCTTTCCTTGGAAATCTCTTCTCACAGATAACCATTTGCAGAGCACATAAAGCCTTTATTTCCATTTACATTGACTGGATTAAAAAAATCCCCACACACCAGCCTAATTATAGGCTCCTTACAAGAGGCATCTGAAACATAAGGCTATACAAAGGGAAAAGTAAACGAATGAACAATTTACCATAAAAACGGTAACCAAAATGATGGTAGTGCTAAATTAATTTTGAATAAAATTGATGTTAAGGCAAAGAGGACCAGAGAGATATTGAAGCCTATCTTATAACAATAAAAATTTGCTGGCAGAATGTAAGAATTCTAAATATATATGCACCTGATAATATAGCCTCAAAATATATAAAGTATAAATCCACCATTATAGTGAGACATTTTAACACCTCTTTGATTATCTCCTACCATGGTAATGGTCTAATAAAACTTTCTCTGCTATGAGACTGTGAGTATCCCAAGGTCAGAGACTACCTTGATCATGGCTGTATCCCAAGTAACGTGCACGGTGCCAGGCACGGGCTGGTCTTCATTCATTATTTTCTTCCAGCAACAGGGAAGTCACTGTGCTCTGAAGAAGCACCTTCTTTATTTGGGAATGCTCTGACTCCTTGCAGGGTCTTAGTTGTCTGGATTGAAATCCATTCTACCCCCAGTTTTCTTAATGTGTCTTGGGCATGGATGGGTTCTGGACAATTTCCCTTCCTGAAGAGTAAGTGTATCTGAGGCCAGACTTTTAAAACCACAGGTGGGTATTAATTGCAGAGAATTTAAAGTAGATCAATTTTTGTTTCTTTCCTACAAGGTCCAAGGCTGGGCATGGTTTGTATTAGAAGAATCCTTTCTGGGTAATTATCCATACATCCTCAATAATGTATCTGGGCATTAGCATTAAGGCTTTTCAATTATTGAAATTGTCAGAGTTTTCATCTCCTGGTGAAACTTTTCTGGAAGCTCCTGTGGCAGCTCTTGTGTGTGCTTGATAGCGTAGCTAAAGCTCTTGTCTTTGTCTTTGGCAGGCCCTTAGCCAAAGGTTGTAAATCTGGGAAATGATCATGGCAATTCAGTGGCTTTCTGGAGGGTTCAGTGCTTCTCTAGAGAGTTTTAGATGAGAGGGAGGCTGTGAGGATTTAGAGTTTGCAGTCTCGGCTTTTTTCCGGGTTTTCATTTGTACTGGCCACCCTCTCCATAGCTTTTCCATACTTCTCTGCTTTGCTCGGTGCCCTCAGGAGCTGGGCTTCTGATCACATCCCCTGGGCTCTCTGGTCGGGTTCTGCCGATGGAGGCCTGGGCTGGAGATCAGAGGGAGGAGCAGAGAATTTCTTCTGGGCTCTGATGCTATGGTTTGGGGATTAGCCCTTCGATGGGTCCATCGGAACACCAGCAAGCCATTTCCCCCATGCCCCTCTAGACTTAGAGGTGGTAACAGCTTTCCAAGTTGTCTGTTGTTGGGTAGCTCCAACCAGTTTTTATTCTCTTCACACTGCCCATCAATAGCTCTTCATTAAATTGTCTTCCAAATCCTACCTGATTTTCATGCTGGGACCTGCCAGGGGGACGAAATGGTGCAGAATACGCATTGAGTCTGAAGAGCAGCCCTGTTCTCACTTTACAGGCTTAGAGACTCTGTCGGATACATCCGAGAGGACTCTTGGACTCGATCTCAGGTGCTATAGATCCTGCGACCCAGAGAAGGAAAGACACTTAGGGTCACAGATGTAAGAGAGAAGCCTCAGTTTCTTAGCCCCTCTGCTGTGCTAGTCCCACGACCTGCTGGGCCTTCTCTGGTGCTGAGCTATTGGGAGGAGGTACTCCCATTCTTTACCTCATTTATGTCTCGCCACAATGTAATCATGTAGTTATCACTACCCCTGCTGTAGGGGTCAGGAAATGGGGGCTGAGAGAGGATAAGTAGCTCGCCAACATCACACAGCCAATGAGTGGAAGATCAGAGTCTGAGTGTAGCCCCAGAAGTTTCTCAGGTGCACAAGAATACAGATGCAGAGGTTCTCCTGGGATGGAAGGAAGTGCACCTGCTGCTGAGAGGAGGCCAGGCACTGGCTTAGATAGGATGGGGGAGGGGGGCGGAGGTAGAGCTGGAGGCCAAGTGAATACAGGGACAGGAGTGGGGGTAGGGCCGTGAGGAGTCAAGGAAGGGACAGAACATGCTTAGTATGACAGAGCTGGTATACAGGAAAAAGGCAATACTTGTTAGTGTAGCTAAGTTATTTTTATTATTATTTTGTGGAGAGGCCAAAGTGGTTTCTAGAGCCAGGCCCTTGACAGGCTTCCTCCCAGGACACCTAAAGCCATCTCCAGGCCAGCAGAGCAAGCCCCCCAGAACCCAAGTGGCCAGGGAATGTCCACTGAGTCACCCCCTCAATTAGACACCAGGACAGTGACAGAAGTAGCATTTCCCTGGCAGGTGTCTGCTGCAGTTGTCCGGGTGTGTTTGGAAAGGTGTTGCCCCTCAGACTTTGGATAGAGGGCTCTGTCTTATCTCAGGGTGCATGGCCACTGCTCAGACTCCCCAGTTTCCTCAGGTGTGTGGGGCTAAGCTGGCCAGGAAGGAGTGTGACTGGCCACACAGCCAGTGCTGGCCTGGCACCTGGATGGACTTTGATTAGTTGTTAGGGAGGCAGAAGCTCTGGCTCCTCCCACCAGAGCGGTGGTCCTCAAAGTTCAGCAGGTGGCCAAATCACCCTGAAGGCTCATTAAAACACAGCTCACTGGCCCTAGCCAGTTTGGCTCAGTGGATAGAGCGTCAGCTTGCGTACTGAAGAGTCCTGAGCATGTACATCGGTTGCAGGCTCAATTCCCTGCCCTGGTAGGGGCACTACGGGAGGCAACCAATCAATTTGTCTCTCTCTCTGTCTCTCCCCGTGCCTTCCACTCTCTCTAGAAATCAATGGAAAAATGTCCTCCCATGAGGATTGAAACAAAAACGAAAACAAAACAAAACACAGCTTGCTGGATCCTAGCCGGAGAGTTTTTGGTTCAGTAGTTCTGGGGGAGGCCTGAGAATTTGCATTTCCTAAACAATCCCAGAGGTTGCTGGTGCTGCTGGACCAAGGTCATTCTTGGAAAACCACTGCCCTGGGAAACTGGGTATTTGCACACACTCCTTTTCATCCTGTCTGAGGGCTGGATGTAGGGGCAAGACAACAGGGAAGGAATCTTGAGTTCTTATTTCTTCTAACTTGCTCCGTGACTGCATTTCTGAAGGGGGTCTTGGTTGTAACGGGAAGTAGCTTGTTACTTTAAGTAAGACAGGGAATTTGTTGGGGTTTGGGAATCTCTCTGAATTCAATGAAGAGTTGAACAGTTAGGGCGTAGTTAGGGCAGGGCAGGCCTGGAGCCCTCAGTATCTGGAATTCACATGCTGGCTGTCCAGGGCACCACAGTCAGGTGATCTGGCTGCTACTAACCTCCGATGCAGCTTATTCCAATTCCAAATGCGGATGAGAGGTGATCTGATTGGCCCACAATGGGCAGGACCTTCCAGCCCTTCTCTTACTTAGCCAATAAGCCACAGCCAGTGAGTGGTGGAGAGGATGCAGCTTTGTGGTGGAGAGGACTCCAGAGAGGGTCCGGAAAACAGGCAGGGCTGCCCCAGTCCCTACTGCCTTGAACAGAGCAGCCGTGATCCCACAAGGAGCTTATTAGGATGACAGTGACTAAGATTCTTCCCCTCAGTGGGCCTCCGTTTCTCTACCTGTACTTGAGGGTTTGGGGTTAGAGCCTCATCACTGGATCATTGTTCCTTTCTCAAAACGGGTCTGCATCTTAACAGCTTGGGATGCTTGAAAATAGAGGCCCATGTGCTCCACGCTGTGCTGCTAAATGGTCCATGACCGGTATTTCAAAACAAAGTAAAACAAAACAAAATGCCCTGCTTTGTAGTGTTTGCCCAATCTCCAGGGTGTAAATAAATACTCTCACTATGGCCAACTTCACTAGTCAAGTGGAGCCACTGAATAAGGAGCTGGGAAGAGAGCTGCACCAGGCCCCAGCTCACCACCTGCCTGCGGACTCAACCTTGGAGGGGGCCTGGGACCCTGCATTTCACCCCAGGTGATCCTAGTGGAAAATAAAATTTTCGAACCCTGTACCCAGAGATCTCTGAGGGCTTTTCTATCCTTACATTGCCTCATTCTAAATATATTGTAAGTTCTCACATTGGCTCTGGGGGTTGGGGAAAATTTTCTCTTTTGTGAGCAATGCATGGGAAGGCCTGGAGAGATTGATGGGCCCAAGTGAGTCAATGGTGCATCTGCTCCAGCCTGTCTGGTACCCTGGGGCCAGATCCACCTCTGCTGGTCCCACGTGAGTACCCGGTCCCACCACTGCTCCTGGAGGCAGGGCAGCAGCATCTCAATATGCAGGTCTCAGCGATGCAGGAGGGGACTGCGGACATGGGGTTGCAGCTGTGGGCACTGGGATCCTGGTCCATCTCTCATCTCCTTGGGTGGGCTGGCCTTTCAGCTGCCGTCATCATGAACTTCTGATCTGATATCTCCATCCCCAGGTCAGAGAACTTGCCCAGTCATCAGGTATTTTTTGTGCAGTTTCCTCATCTTGATGACCTTTTCTGAGCCAGTAGGGACAGAGTGGACACTATCTCTTAAAAAAAAAAAAAAAATATATATATATATATATATATACACACACACACACACACACACACACACACACACACACACACATATTTACAGCAAGGAAGGGAGAGGGATAGAGAGTTAGAAACATCAATGAGAAAGAAATATCTATCAGCTGCCTCCTGCACACCCCCTACTGGGTATGTGCCCACGACCAAGGTACATGCCCTTGACCAGAATCGATCCTGGGACCTTTGAGTCCGCAGGCTGACACTCTATCCACTGAGCCAAACCGGTTAGGGCATGGACACCATCTCTTCCTTGACTTGAGATGTGCTGAATCAGAGAGAGCCGTCACAGAGCCCACGGGAGACCCACCAACACACAGCAGGGCTGAGGCAGAAGCTGGGAAGCTGGCCGTCGGGGAGGGGGAAGTACAAACTACTGGCAGGAGTGTAAAGTCTTTCTTTAGGGACCTTTCAGAAGAAACCATTTCGTTTTGGGCTGGAATAATGTCTGACTTCCTCTTGTGCTCTAAAGTAGTGGTTCTCAAAGTGTGAACCTCAAACCAGTAGCATCTGCATCACCTGGGAACTTTTTAGTAATGCAAATTCTCAGACTCAGAATGTCCCCTCTCTTAAAGCCATTGCCAACAGGATCTGACAACATTTGTGGGGGTCAAGAAGTTCTCGCTCAAGAAACCCTTTCTCACTCCAAATGCCCTACAGGACTGCCGTGCTGAGCTATCCTTAGGCCACAGAGTGGATGGGCTGTGACAGTAGAAGTGTTGGGGGGGGTTCTTGGATGGGGATGGGGGTGGGAAACTACAAGAGACAAAAGTGATTGTTCTGAATAGGACAGGTCTTTCCAGGTGCTCTCTAGTGGGGATGCTTGTGAGGAGGCCCAGGGCCATCACATCCTCTGCTTGGAGATGTCCTTATTAGCGTGGAAACTTCAAGCAGTGGACAAGTTTCTGGACTGCTAACTCTTCTCCTCTCTTTTTCTGCAGTTCTCTTAGCGTTCCTGGCTCTAGATTTTGCTGCTTGTCCTCCATCATGGCTCTGCCCCATCTTCCCAGCCACTCTGCCTCCCATCAGAGTCTTGCCATCTCTGCATTATGGTTCTGGCTCCCTTGAGCAGCACATGCTCTGTACTACCAGAAGTTTGGGCTTTCATGCTGTGCTTTATTCTACAGCCCTCTCCAGCCTCATCTGGTCCTGGAGGCCAGAACCCTCCTTGGCCAGCTCCTAAACAGTACCCAGAGTCTCTGAGGAGCCCCCTACATCAAGCATGTCAAACTCAAAGGCTAACATGGGCCAAATAAACAAGTTTTAGGTTTATGCGGGCCTCAAAAAAAACAAAAGCTTCAATTTTCATAGAAACATAGGTTTATTTTGATAGAGACATGCTGAATAAAAGGGCTGAAATAAATAATTGTTAACATAAAATAATAGAACATTTTAATAAAAATTAATATTTTTTATTGAACATTAACTTACCAGACACTGAATAATTGCACAAATTAATAAGCGTAATGCAAATAAACCTATTTTTCTTGTTCTCCAAAAGTGAAATATTTTCTGTTGCGCACACCAAACAAGTCAGTCCAAGACTAATGATGTGGCAATCGGTTGCTAAATATCTGCTGCTAGTATTAGTGGAGAGAAATGGTGTGTCTGGGCGTAAGGCATGTAAGGGAAATGAATGCAACACGATTATAGTAATCAGTCATTAGTGAGTGTTGTAGTTCATTATTAATAACTAGGGGCCCAGTGCACAAAATTTGTGCACAGGAGGGGGTGGGTCCCTCAGCCCGACCTGCGCCCTCTCTCAATCTGGGACCCCTCGGGGGATGTCTGACTGCTGGTTAAGGACCAAAACTGGCAGTCAGACATCCCTCTCGCAATCCAGGACCACTGGCTCCTAACCGCTCGCCCCTAACCACTCACCTGCCTGCCTGATCGCCCCTAACTGCTCGCTTGCCTGCCTTATTGCCGCTAACCATTCTGCCTGCCTGCCTGATTGCTCTTAACCACTGGCCTGCCTGCCTGATCGCTCTAACCACTCTGCCTGCCTGATCACCCCTAACTGCCTCTGCCTCGGCTCCTGCCATCATGGCTTTGTCTGGAAGGATGTCTGGAATTATGTCTGAAAGGTCATTTGGCTGTCCAGTCTAATTAGCATATTACGCTTTTATTATTATAGATTCCTCATGCAAGTTAACTTAGTCTCTTCATGCATCAGTTTCCTGATGTGTAAATTGAAGTTAATACCAGAACCTAGTGTTGTAAGGATTAGGGAAGTTGCTATTTGTACTTACTACCTTGCAATAACTATTCGTGGTCATAGTGCTTATTATCTTTCTTTGTATGGATGTGTCTGGGCAAGAATCTCTGAGTTTGTAAATGTCTTGTGTGTGTATGTACGTATGTGTATATGTGTGTATCTGTGTTTATATGACCAGGCAGGCCTCCTGTCTCTGGGTGGAGTTTGTTGTTGGCTGAAGCCTGGATTCCGTGAGCCAGCCAGGGCTGGCGCCGGGGATGGAATTTCCATTAAGAATTAAGCAGGACAGCACTATGAAGCCAGGCAGGCCGAGGGGAGGGGATGGAGGGGGATGATGCTCCAATTCTGAGCTTCCTCCAGCAGCCTCAGTTTTGGACTATCTCAGAGAAGGCCTCTGCTACCTTTGTTTTGAGTTTCAGGCCTTGCTGGGGCCATGGCCCAGAAGGATGGGCAGGGAGAGAGGAGTTGCCCTCATGGGCCTTGGTAGGGAAACTTGGAGTTGCTGCGACCAAGACTGGAGCCATGAGGCGGCCTCCCGAGAATGGAGAGGCGGCCAGCGAGGAGGGTATAGGCGGCTGGGGCCTATGGGGCCAACAGGAGACAAGGAGGCTGGGCTGTGCAGTACGTATCTGGGAAAGTGAATGTGTGTGTGTCTGTGTGCACGCGCATGTTGTGGGATGCAGGTGGGGAACATTCATATCAAAGGTCCTAAGGAAACATCTAGCAAACCAAGTCTGTTTCTTTCTTGCCCTGAAACCCAGGCACAGAATTTGGTCCTGGAAATAAAAGATCTCTTAGGCTTTTTTTTTTTGGCTAATATTTATCCTGTTTATGATCTAAACCTTGTTCCATTTCTAGCACACTAAAAATATCTTAGCTTTCTAGGCAATTTTACATTCCTGATCTCATCTCATACTTTCAGCAGTCTATGAGCTATTATGATCACCAATGTAGCTATGGGAAAACTGAGCTTCAGAGAGGTTAAGTGACTTGTCCAAGGATACACAGCTAGAAAGTAATAGAGGCAGGATGCAAAGTCAGGTCTCTTTGAGGACAAAGCCCAAACTACTTTTATTACACTACCTGACCTACCAGAAACGGATTCAGAGAAAAGATTTTGCAAACTCCAGTGTTTATGCCCAGCCATGCGGGTGGCTGGGGCCCAAACTCTGTCCTAGGCTCTGAGACAGCCTTTGTTGAGATAAGAGCCGAAGCTACTCTCAGGGAACTTGGGTGAGGTAGTGTTGATTCAGGCTGTCCACAAATGAATGGAGGCCAGGGTCGAAGCTAGTTTGTCCCTGGGGAAAATGACTTGGGCACCCTCAGAGCTTGGGGTTCCCAGAGCTGAGGCTGTTGAATTAATATCAGGAGCTGTATTGTGTCCAGGGCAGGAATCAATGGTCATTGTTAGCCAGGGCCTGAAGAGAACAGAAGACTGAGATGGGACCTTGGAGTGTCATTGTGTTATGGAGATGGAGCCAGACTCCCTTTCCCTGGACACATAGTGGGGACACATAGTTTGCTTCCGAGGGATTTAGGTTAGCTGCCAAGTTAACTTCCTGCCAATGAGAGGGTTCAAATTTGGGAAGAAGGCCCAAGGGGAGGCTAAGGGCTGCCTCTCCTGGGTTGTGTCTAAAGGTGGGTAGAGACCCCCAGCGTCCTCCTCCCCCCATTCTTGGCAGGGTGGAGGGAGCTGGATGGAGTGACCTTGAAGCTTCCTTCCAGTGCAAGAAAGCAACATTCCTGAGCTTTTGGGTAGGAATCAGCCCTTTCTCTACACTTAGCCATCTGACACAAGAAATCCGGAGGAGAAGTTTGATGAGTCCCGAGTTAGAAGGAGTCTCTGTCATTTTTGGCAGGTCTGTGATCTGGAGGCTGGTGATCTTATGTGGGACTCAGGCTCCAAAGGGAAGCACCTGTGGTGAATAAACCAAGTCGCATTCCAGGCATTGGGGACTGCTCAAAGTTTGGCGGCTCCTCTGTGGAGCCTGTGAACCGCACCCACACCCCTCCTTATTTTGTTTCGATCCAAGGGAAACAATCACGGTGCATTCCCTTCCTTCTCCAGATGTTGGCATGAGGGGCGCATGTGGGCACCCCCGCCTGGCCGGCTCTGAGGCTCCGGGGCGCTTACCCGCGGTGACTCCCGCCCAGCCCGGGGTGAGCCAGGTCTCTAATTAGACGTGACCGCGTCCCCATTCCAATGCTCCCCACCGAGGGCCCAGAGCGACGTTTCCACTGCCGGGGGCACCAAAATAACCTCGCAGCGGCGGGGCTGGGACTCCAGGCAGCCGAGTCTGCCGCGGGACGGAGGCTTGGCAGGGAGCGCGCTGTTGTTGAAGGTCCTGCAGCGGTCCGGGGAGGCGTGGGGCGGGCGGGGGCGCGGGGCAGCGGGCGGCCCCGGGGCTGGGCCGGCCCAGCGCAGCCACTTGCGCGCGGCC
Organism: Corynorhinus townsendii; assembly: GCA_026230045.1. NCBI lineage: Eukaryota > Metazoa > Chordata > Mammalia > Chiroptera > Vespertilionidae > Corynorhinus > Corynorhinus townsendii. Next base: position 33,401,868 of record JAPDVU010000008.1, on the reverse strand, counting down.
TCTGGAGCCCCAGCTGCGCGCCGCCACCGCTGGCCGCTGTGCGCACCCCTCTAGCCCGCCAAGTTCCTCAGAGTAAGTAGATGCACTGCTGGCTGGATTCAGGGGCCGGCGCTGGACCCGCCAGCAGAGTCGGGGACAGAGCATGTTTGCGACTATTTGGACAGTAGGTCTAAGTGTGTCAGTGTGAATGCCAGGGGGCGGGAGTGTGTGTGGGCCGCTGTGGTAGCATGTGGAACTTTCTCGTCTTGTCCCATAGTGTGAGTGTGGGTGGCAGAGTTGTCAGTGTGTGTGTGGGGACTGGCATGTAAGGGACTGGAGTGTGCCCACAGGTGGCACGTGTCTGTGGCCGGCAGCCCTCTGTGGACCATGTCCCCTGCCCTGGAAGTGCACTCAGGGGTGTGGGAGGAAGCTCCCTGTGGGCTGAGCGAGTGCAGTGTAGATGGAGAGGTGTGTGTGTGAGTGAGCCGGGGCTGGCAGGAGCGCGGGGTAAGGAGTGTTATCTGAACTCAGACTTTCTAGGATGACCTGGGGTGTCTTTTCTGTGGGTCATCTGGCTTTGGTTTCTCAGGACTAAGCAAGGCAAGAGCTCAGAGTCTTCACCCAACACTACAGCTGGCTGGCCGGGGTGGGGGAGACAGCTTGGGGGGACCCCACTGTCACACCAGAAGAGACAGGAGGAAACGGAGGGGGGATGAGCAGACACAGTCATGCCCACCCGCACACACTCACAAGGCACCCACACGCACACGCACACGCACACGCACAGCTGCTCATGTGTACAGACATTCCTGCCCACACATTGCAGTCTTGCAGTTCCTCTCAGGACATCCATGCAAACATTCACGTACTTCCAATGTGTACACCTACAGGCAAGGACATATATGCAACAGACATCTACATGTGTAAAACATGCATATACGCAAACACGAACCCCTGGTTAGACCCACTCTCAGCCTGCAGCCCCCCTTTTAGGCCCCCATTAGCCTATATAAGGCACTTTGGGCAATGAGTTCAAGAAACTGGCCTTGGTAGGGAATATCTTAAGTCAGGGGCTTTGGCTGGGAGTCAGGGCAGATAGTGACATAGTGCCTTTGGGGTGCCCCATTTGATGGAACAGGCTGCCGTGGAGCCTGGGGCCTTAGGGTTAGGGCTTTAGAAGTAGCTTTTGCTGCCTTACAAGTGAAAAGGCCAGTCTGGTGGGGCTGAGGTGGAGCGCACACCTGTAATTTGCTCCAGGCTCTAGTTTATATTCTGGGTCTCCCTGCAGCAGATAAGCAGTGTGGTCCTTCTGTGTGTGGCTGGGGTCTAGCAGCCTGGTGCCAGGGAGGAGTAGTGAGTTGAGCTGGGCTGATTTGGTTTTAATCAACACTATCTTGAGTCTCCCATCTGCAGGTGAGGATGGAAGAGCTGGCCTTTGCTTTGCTCCTTTCTCCTCTCTCTCCCGTTCTGTTACAGAATTTGTTCTCCTTGACCTCCTTTCCCTGGGGGTTCCTGGGGACACACTAAACAGTGCTCAGAAGAGTAGGTGCCCTCAGATATCAGCTGGTTGTTGTTGTTGTTATTATTATTATTGCTTCTAGACCTGTCCCATCCTGGCCACTCTCCTATGGACAGCCTTCAGTGAGGCGGTCAGACTAACTGTGCTCCTTCAGTTGGGAAGTTAGAAGGTGACATTGGCTTTCTCTTCCTTAGTGTTATGGTTTGGTTGGAGGAGTGCCTAAGCTCTCACTCCATCAAATTCCCTAATGCAGGGGAACAGATGGGCATCAGCCATTTCCTGAGGGGTTGCTGGGATCTACCTGCACCTGGCCTGGTCCCTGCCTGACCTTGGGGATGGTTACATAGACAGGCTGTGCTTTGCCTGGTAGCCTTCTTGCAGAGTAAAGTTGGGGGTAAGGGGTGGGAGGAGGAATTCCCTAGATCTCTCCTTAGTGAGGGTCCCCAACAACTTTATGACTCCAGAAAAGCTCCTGAAAACTGGAGGAGTCATGGTGACTCAGTCTCAGGCTGTTTCCCCATTCTTTATTTCAGAGAAACAATAAGGAATCAGAGAGCATCAAGGACAACCCCACTAAGTTATCATAGTTCCAGTTTAAAGAAGAGAAATCAGACAACAGAGTAACAGTAATAACAACCACCATTTGTTGAACCTTTAATATGTGCTTTATTTCATTTACTTTTCATAACAACTTCGTTAGGTCAGTAGTCCTCTACCCCCTTTTTTCCCTGACAAGGAAATTAAGGCTTAGAAAGCGCAAGGGATTTCTACAGGTTTGTGTGACTCCTAGGCTGTTGATATAATCTGAGTATTTCCCTTTTTACTCTGGCTGCTATGAAACTCTTAGTCTATCATATTGCTCCATTCTAGCAACTGTTTATTTCAAATCTTGGCTTTGACTTTTAATTTCTGCTTAAACAACTTTATAGTATTCACATTTTTAACTATAAACTCCCACATCTTTTGTAGAGAGAGATTAGAATAAGTGAATGAACAACCAGAAATTGAGCATTCTCTTGGTCTCTGAGGATGGGAACCATATTGCATGGATTTTTTTTTTCTTTTGGAACATCCCCAATTTCAAATATTTTATCTGGTTTTCAAACCATATGTCTCAGTTTTGGCTTCGGTATCTTGGGACTCCGCTTTGTGACCATGTCTTAGAGCTTTTCTTTCTAGCGGCTCTGAGAGAGAATGCCCATCTCTGTGCTGGCCCAGACAATGGGGATTGTTGGGAATGAATTGAGCCATTGATAAATGCCCCATGCTCTGAGTGCTTTAGCTGCCAACTCTTCCCTGACTCAAAAGCGTGAGTGTGTGGGTTCCTGAAGGAGTTTGACCCCTGCCCCAAGCCTGGCCCTGGCCCCATCACCACCCCTTCCTCGTGTGACCTCGCCTAGGCCTATGGCTCTGCTGGGAGGTTTGTGTCTCTTGGACCTCAGCTCTGCCTCCCCTTGGGCCACGCAGTGTCTGATCAGGGATGGCTCTTCTGGAACCAAAGCTGCTTAGGACAAGGAATGTGGGCTTTTCTGCCCCCTTCCCTGGATCTGTGAGGCCATTGACTCATGCTCACTTCTTTCTCCTTCCTCAGGAGGTGTCTCAAGTCTCCCAAGCAGTTCTAACCACATTGCAAATTGGGGCAAACTTTTAACTAATTCACTCCAAGACTGATTCTCTTACCCTACCCAAGGCGAGTAATGTTTGGAAAGGGGAGCAGTGGGGGCTATATATAGCACTCAAGAGTGCTTAGAAGGACCCTGATGGTGGGTTTTTAGGTATCCTGTTGAGATTCTGCTTCTCAGTAAGCAATAGGTCACTCCATACTGGTGGCTGTTGCCCACATTCAAGACTAATCCTTCCAAAAGCATTTGGCAGCAAAGTGGGATGGAGGACTCTTTGGCCTGAGGCTCTGGGAATGCCTGGCACTGTGTGATGTGCTGGTGGGTTCGTGTGGGCAAGTTGTTGGTTCCTTGTCAGGCAAATGTCATCTCAGAAAGGTAAGACTAAGACTTAATTGCATCTCTGCTGAAGATTCTGGTTGTTCCCTGGACTTTAATCTTAGTCAAGTAAAAACAGGCTTAAAATCCAGTAAGATCATATTGGGTGGGGCAGTCAGGAACTTTTGTGGGGAAGTCTCACCCATGGTTACTCACACTTATTTAGTATCGATTAAGGCCAACCTTTCTGTTAGGTCAGTGGTCGGCAAACTGTGGCTCGAGAGCCACATGTGGCTCTTTGGCCCCTTGAGTGTGGCTCTTCCACAAAATACCACAGCCTGGGCAATTCTATTTTGAGAAGTGGCGTTAGAAGAAGTTTAAGTTTAAAAAAATTTGGCTCTCAAAAGCAATTTCAATCATTGTTCTGTTGATATTTGGCTCTGTTGACTAATGAACTTGCCGACCACTATGTCAGGTTATTTGCACCTTTCACTTTATGAAACCTCTGGATGAGCCCTGTGAGACAGGTGCTGCTTGTAAAGACAGGGAAACTGAAGCACATGGGGTTAAATGATTTGCTTAGGGTCAGAGCCAGGTCTGAATGTCTGCTGATTATTCCCCCAGTACAAAGGCCGGCCTTAAAAGCAGGGGAATCTGCCCCCTTGGGCCACCTGGAGAAGTTCTAAGGGCCTGGCTTCTCTGACCCAGGACCTGAAAGTCATCAGCATCATTGGCCTTTCCAGCCTGTGCCAGAGACTGCTGGTCTGTGGGAAGCAGGGATAGAGTGGGGAAGGCCTTCTGGAGTGGCAGGGATTCCCCCCTCTCCCACCCCTCCCTTGCCTAGAGGTGGGCAACATCAGGCTTCTGGGGCTTCACTTCTCCCCTCCCCAACCCACCTCGGGGCAATATCTGTCCTGGGAATAGAGCCTTCGCCCAGGCTCTGTGATGCAGCCAGGCAGGCCTCCCCTCCCCCAGCGCCAGGGTCCCCCTCAGTGCCAAGCCCTGGGGGAGTCCTAGATCCTCTGAAGAACGTCTCTAGGCAGACCAGACTCTGTTTGGCGTGATGCAGTGTCTGTAAGCGTCAGCAGTTTGGCTGGATAATTGTGTATAGTGTTCACTTTCTGCTGGAGAAGTGGAGGTTTTGTCTTACAACCCAAATATCCTGGGTTTGGAAACCATGCGAAATGAAGCCTGTGGTCTGGGGGTGTGGGCTGTCTTGTGGGTCTCTGTGTGGTGCTGGTTTAAAGGGTACTGTTGAGGATGATTGATTCAGGACTCTCATGTCCTCTGATGGAGGGTCAGAGGTGGGCCTCCATATGGCAGTGTGCAGAGAAAGGGCATGGGCTTTGCAGTCAGATGGATTGGACTTGGAGCCTCAGTTTCCTTGTCTTTAAGTGGGGTTCCTTACAATGCAATGGTGATGCTAGAAACAGCAAGTTTATTTGAAGCCTAGAGTCTGACATAGACTAGGCAAACCACAAATGGCATCTCCTTCACTATTTTCTCACCCACCTACCTTCTGGGAAAGAACTGATAGACAAAAGATCTGGATGTCAGCCATAGCTCAGCTCTGGGGACACTATTACCGTATCCTCTCTGAACCTCACTTTCCTTGTGTGTAAAGTAAGGGGAAAACTAATTTCCCTCACTCATCTGTATTTTTTGAAGATAATGAAAGAAACTGAAGTCTGGGCTTCCTCCCTTGGAGGATGCAGAAAGTTCAGACACTGATATTCATACTGCAAATATTAATTGAGCCTCTGTGATGTGCCAGGACCTGTGCAAAGCACTGGTGAGTGGATAATCCCTGTCCTTAAGTAGCAATCAGACCATGTGACAAGACAGGCTTGTAAACAAAGAGTGGCAGGTCCGGGAGGTGTTGGCGTATCAGCATAGGTGGTGTCATCTCCAACTGGGGTAATCAGAGAGGCCTTCCTAGAGGTGAAAATTCTTGGTCTGGATCTTGAAACATAAGAAGAAGTTGCCAGGAAGATAAGAGAAGGTCATTCTAGGCTCTGAGGCCAGCACATACTAAGGCACAGAAGTGCTGCCTAGTGTGCTAAGCTGGGGGATTGTAAACAGTATGAATGGAGCTTGTAGTGTGTGTGGTCAGTAGTGACGAGAAATGAGATAAAAGATGCTACAAAGGGCTTTCAGTGGATGTCAGGCCTTGAAGGCTGTGCTGAGGTGTTTGGACTTTTCTCATGATTGTTATGAGCAGCCACTAAGGTATTTTAAGTAGGTTGTGGTTGGATATGGGCTCAATCAGTCATTCAGCAAACATAAAAACAATATTCTCAACAATAAAGATTTAAAAAAACCTGAAAAAAAAGAAGAATCCCCTTTTAAAAAAACCCTAAAAAGCATAAAAACAAACCATTTATGTTTCTTTTAATTTTGATATCAGACCAAATTGATGAAAATTTACAAGACTGGTAAGAGAAATCCCTCTTTATCCATACCCCTTAGTCACTTATAGAATGCTCCATTTACTTTATTATTTTCATTGCCTTTCTCTCCAATGACTTAAAAATATATTAACTTTATTTTTTATATAATTTATATTTGTTGTTCATGCATTATTGTATTTACTGTTTTTAGATGTACATATAACTATATATAAAATATTCATATTTCTGATTAATTGAAGAGTAAATTGGAGATGTGGTGCCTCTTTACCCCTGAATACTCAGTGTGCATTTCCTTAAAAGCATATATTCTTACCACAGCACAGTTCTGTCCCAACAATGTCTTTATAGCTCTCCCATCTCCCTCACCCCTATTCAGGATCCAATCCAAAGATTGCATTTAATCGTCATGTCTCTTCAGTTTTCTTTAATCCAGAGCAAATCTTCTGCTTTAGCTTTCATGACCTTTATGTTTTTGAATCATACAGGCCAGTTATTATGTTGAGTGTCCCTCAATTTGGGTTTATCTGATGGTTCTGCATGATTAGATTCAAGCTATGCTTTTTGGGCAGGAATACCACTGAAGTGAGGTTACCATATCAGCAAGCACAGAATGTGGGCATCATCCCAATGCTGGTAACAGAAGCCTTCATCACTTGTTTAAGGTGATGCTCACCAGTTTCTCCACTGTGGAATTACTATTTTTCCCTTTGTATTTAACACATAATTTGTGGAAAGACACTTTGAGATTATGGAAATATCCTGTTCCTCATCAAAACTTTACTCACTAATTTTACCATCATTGATACTTTTGGGTCCATAATTATTTTTGTATTGATTAGTTGGAATTCTACTGTAAGAAAGAACTTCCTTCCTTCCTTCCTTCCTTCCTTCCTTCCTTCCTTCCTTCCTTCCTTCCTTCCTTCCTTCCTTCCTTATTTTCTTTCTTTCTCTTTCTCTCCTTCCTTTCTTCCTATAGACTCATGTATTCTTTTTTTTAAAATAAATCTTTATTGTTCAGATTATTACAGGTGTTCCTCTTTTATTTTTCCCCATAGCTCCCCTCCACCTGATTCCCCACCCCACCCCATGCCCTTCCCCCCTGCCACTGTCTTCATCCATAGGAGTAAGATTTTTGTCCAATCTCTTCCCGCACCCCTCACACCTGCTTCCCCTGAGAATCGTCAGTCCACTCCCTTTCTATGTCCCTGATTCTATTATATTCACCAGTCCATTCTGTTCTTCAGATTTTTATTCACTTGATTTTTAGATTCATTTGTTGGTAGGTATGTATTTGATGTCATTTTGTTGTTCATAATTTTTATCTTTACCTTTTTCTTCTTCTTCCTCTTTTTAAAGGATACCCTTCAGCATTTCGTGTAATCCTGGTTTGGTGGTGATGAACTCCTTTAGCTTTTTCTTGTCTGTGAAGCTCTTTATCTGACCTTCAACTCTGAATGATAGCTTTGCTGGGTAGAGTAATCTTGGTTGTAGGTTCTTGCTGTTCATCACTTTGAATATTTCTTGCCACTCCCTTCTGGCCTGCATAGTTTCTGTTGAGAAATCAGCTGACAGTCGTATGGGTACTCCCTTGTAGGTAATTAACTGTTTTTCTCTTGCTGCTTTTAATATTTTCTCTTTGTCTTTTGCCCTTGGCATTTTAATTATGATGTGTCTTGGTGTGGTCCTCTTTGGATTCCTCTTGTATGGGGTTCTGTGCGCTTCCTGAACTTGTAAGTCTATTTCTTTCACCAGGTAGGGAAAGTTTTCTGTCATTATTTCTTCTAATAGGTTTTCAATATTTTGCTCTCTCCCTTCTTCTGGCACCCCAAAAATTCAGATGTTGGTTCGCTTAAAGTTGTCCCAGAGGCTCCTTACACTATCTTCATATTTTTGGATTCTTTTTTCTTTTTGTTTTTCTGGTTGGATGTTTTTTGTTTCCACATATTTCAGATCTTTGGTTTGATTCTTGGGGTACATTGATCTACATTTGAGTTTCTGTATATTCTTTATTTTGAATATGTATATTCTTCATATACATATTCTAAAGGACCAGTCAGAAATGAAGCATATGTGTATGCTTCATTTCTGACTGGTCCTTTTCCATTTTTTTGGCATTCTCATTAAGGTCCTTGAAGGTCTCACTAAGCTCCTCAGAAGTGTCATCAAGTTTCTCAGCGGTTTTTAGAAGATTCTTGAGTAACCTTATACATGTGGTTCTGAACTCTATGTCATCCAGTAGTTTGCTTTCCTCCGTTTCTTTCATTCGTGACATGTTTCTTTGTTTCTGCATTTTGGCTGCTTCCCTGTGTTGATGGAGTGGCTTTGTGTGGTAGGTGACCTATAGGGGACAGTAGCTCAGCTTCCCCAATCACCTGATGTGGACGCTCTTGGTACACCCCTTTGTGGGCTGAGTGCAAAGTCTTGGTGTAGTTAAGCCTTAATTGCTGTTGGTACACTGGGAGGAATTGACCTCCAGGCCAATTAGCTGTGAGCACTCCCTGTGTCTATAATGGAAGAACTGCTGCGCTGAAGACACGTTTATGGGGCAGGACTTGTTTCAGTGGGGCTTTGGTGCTCACTGAGTCTGCCTCTTGAATGTGTCACTTATGGATGTGAGGAGTTGAAATCTGGTGTCTCACACTGACCACTAGGTACACTGGCTTCTGGATCTCCAGTGGGGTGCAGGTCAGCTACTGTCTGAGGCCACTCAGCAGGAGCTACAGTGAGAGCTGCAGTTTTCTCCTCTTTGCTTGGGGATTGGAGGTTTTGGAGCTGTCTGACCCAGGCTGCAAGTTTGCTAGGTTAAGCTGCGATAGGGCAGGGCTTTCTTCTGCTAACGCTGCTGCTTGGAGCTTGGGTGGGTTTGTAGGTTGTGCAGGGCGGGGCCTCAGGGTGTCACTAGGTTAGGGCGTGGCAAACAGCAATGGCTGCTAGTTAGCCGGCTCTGTGTCCCCAACGGCATCCGCGAGTCCCGTGCTCCAGTGCAGTAAACAATTATTCCTGCGCGCAGCTCTGCAAGCAAGCCACCCTCACTGGCAGACAGTCCAGCTTCTCCCTGTAGGAGTTTGGGTCCCCCGCGTCTCCTCAGAGACTGGATTTCAGAGTAATCGGGGGCTTGTCTCCATTCGGGTTGAAAAAAGTAACGCACCCAGTTGCCCGCAGCCAGCCCGGATCATACGCCTCCGTACCTCAGCTTTTCAGCGCTTGTGCACATCTCAATGCTCTTTTCTCTTTCCTTCTATTTGTAGAACTTCCACTCAGCCAGCTGTCCCGTGGTTCTGGGTGATAGACGTTTTGTCTTTTAGTTTTATTTTTGAAATTGTTGTGGGAGGCAGCAGTTCAGGTGTTTACCTACACTGCCATCTTGGATTCTCCTAGACTCATGTATTCTTAATTTATTTATTCAGAGTATTATAATCAATTAATATATTTTATTTTGATGTTCAAATTGTCCCAGATTTGATAGTGGGAGGCTCTATCAACTGGCCTCATTTTCTTTAAAAAATATTTTTATTGACTTCAGAGAGGAAGGGAGAAGGAGAGAGAGATAGAAACATCAATGATGAGAATCATCGATTGGCTGCCTTGTGCATACCCCCTAATGGGGCTTGAGCTTGTAACCTGGACATGTGCCCTAACAGGGAATTGAACAGTGACCTCCTGGTTCATAGGTCAATACTCAACCATTGAGCCACACTGGGGGAGTCCTAGATCCTCTGAAGATGGAGGCTTGGCCTGTTTCTCTTGACTTGTTCCCATTATTTTCTAAGCACTTGCTTACTATCTGCTATAGCAGGATGTCTCAGGCTCATTTTATTCTTTCCTTGCTCCAGCCCTGGAATTAGCCATATCTCCAAGGAGCCTTGGGTCCTTTTTGTGGTGAATGGTATTTAGAAACCAAGCTCTGGGGCTACATCTGTTCCTTGTTTTGGGTGTACCATTGCTTCTATGCCCTCTTAGTAAATGGAGCTGGACATATGTGTATATGTCCATATTTATTTCTATAATAAAAACACAACACATTATTATATATTTTCAGAAAGTAAAAGCTCCAAGTGACTGATATAGAGAGTAATAGGGTAAAGGTACTTTAGATTGGGTAGTCAGGAAGGGCTTCTTGGAGAAGGCGACATTTAGAAAGACCTACAGTGTGGAATGGATGGATTGGAAGGAGAAAGAGCCTGGAGATTATTGTAATTATCCAGGAGATAATTATAAGGGCCTGAATTAAGACAGAATGGAGAGGAAGTAGAATCAGGTGTCTGATTGGATACAGAAAGTCAGGGAGACAATGGATTCAAGGAGACTTCCAGATCAACGTTTCAAAGGCCTCTCAAACTCAGCATGTCCAAACAGAATTTCTGCATTGTCCCTCAGCACTATCCTATTCATATGTGCTCCTCCTCAGGTATTTCATTTCTCACTGAATGGCTTTTTCATTTAAGCAGCTTCAAAAGTCAGAGAGAGATGGTGATCATCCTCAACACCTCTATCCCTCAAAAGCCCATATTCAATCCATCACCAAGTCTGATCAATGTTCTTTCTTTTAAATTTTTCGATTACAGTTGACATTTAATATTATCTTATATTAGTTTCAGGTGTACACAGTGGTTAGACATTTATATAATTTACCAAGTGGTTTCCCCCATAAGTCTAGTACTGGTTGATATTCTCTTGTAAATCTTCTCAAATCCATCACTTCTCCTTCTTCATCAGCATCACTCTAGTTCAAGGCACCATTTTCATCTTTCTGGGTACTGCAGGAGCCTCCTAACTGGCCCCCACTATGTCCACGCTGCTTCCTTCCAGTTTGTTCTGCACTCTGTGTATTTTAAAACACAACTTGATTATGTCATTTTCTTCCTTAAAAATGCTTCAAGTGCTTCATATTGATCTTAACTTGTTAGTAAGTTCTGCAAGTGTATCAGACCTGTGCTGTCATCACGTATATTACCCTGCCCAGCTCTCCCCTGGCTCTCTCTTCATTCACACTGGCCTTGTCTCAGTCCCTTGGGCTTGTAATGTTCCCTCCTGCCATAGGCTTTTGCATTTGTGGTTTCTCTGCCTAAAACACTCCTTTTTTATGTTTTTGCCTATGGAATTCCTCCTTATCTCTCAGATCACAGCTGAATTGTCACTTCTTGACCTCAATAATTAGGTCAAATCCTATTTTATAAAGCTTTTAAAACACCACATGCCTCCTTCAAAGCTTTATTATAATTACAAGTTTACATTTATTTGCAATTACCCTATATAATAAAGAGGTAATATGCAAATTGACCATCACTCCAACACACAACATGGCCTCCCCCATGAGGTCAAAGATGGCTGCCACAAGATGGCCAGCAGGGAAGGGCAGTTGGGAGGGACCAGGCCTGTGGGGGAGGGCAGTTGAGGGGCACCGGGCCTGCAGGGGAGGGCAGTTGGGGGGGGGGACCAGGCTGGCAAGGGAGGGCAGTTAGGGACAATCAGGCCAGCAGGGGAGGGCAGTTGGGAGGGACCAGGTCAGCAGAGGAGGGCAGTTAGGGGTTACCAGGCCTGCAGGGGAGCACAGTTGTGGGGGGACCAGGCCTGCAGGGGAGGGCAGTTAGGTGCGACCAGGCTGGCAGGGGAGGGCAGGTAGGGGCAATTGGACTGGCAGGGGAGCAGTTAGGCGTCAATCAGGCAGGCAATTGAACTCCATGAGGCCTGGGACCATATCTGGTTTTGCTTATTACTTTGTCCTAGCAAGGTAGCATGTTATTGATACATGCCACAGATATTTGTTGGATAAATGAATGAATGAACTTTTATCAGCTGAGCAACCAGATAGATGGCGGTACCATTCAGTAGAATAAAAATTCTAAGGGAGTAATAGGAAGATAATTCATTTTAGAACATGTTACTTTTGAGATGCTTCTTAGACACATGTTTGACCCCCAAAGTGCTTGCCATCTTCTGGGCAAACAAATTAGAATGTCATTCAGGAGCTTTAGGGGGACTGGTGATAAGTGACATCTAATTTCTGGATGATTCTAAGGAGCTCCCTTGAAGGAGATAGCTAAGTCACAGGGCACCCCTGAGCAATGGCTTCTTCACCATCCCCTCTGATATGTAGAGGTTATAGGAGATCTGAGGGGCCTTCAGTGGTTTTGAATTGGCTCCTTGGCTGCTTGTATGAAGGATCTTTACAAACTCTTATGAAGGCTCTTTGGACCTCAAGAGTTACGTGCATTGCATAATTCCTATCAGTCAGGAGTTGTCCACCTCCTCCCCACCCCTACCCACCCCACCCAATCTTCGTTTTTAGACATAGGCCTAAAAAGGAATTCAGAGAGAGGGTCTTAGTAAGCTTAGTGAGCCATTCTTGCAAAAATGCCATTATCAGTAAGACAGAAATCCTATTCATTCACTCTGGCTCACTCACTCTTGCATTCCTCATTCACTCATTCAATTACCTATTTTGCGTCAGTCTCTTACCCATTTACCCACCTAGTACCCACCTTTTCATCCACAAACAGGAATTTATGTTGGATTTATAGCGGGACGCAAGGCTGAGTCTCCCTCACACCCCTCTACCTTATCCCTCTTTCATAAGGTCCTCCTAGCCCAGAGCCCAGGTGAGGAGACTGTTGAGGTGGGGAGATGTCACTGTGCTGATTGAGTGCTGGGTCATGAGTGATTGCAGGGTGTTAACAGGAAGAGAGGGAGACTAGAAGCCGCCACACTGATTGCTCCTCTTATCTTGCCTTTTGCTTTCCTAGCTTCCTGTTCCCTCTTTTAGTGGTGATGAGAGCTGAGGAATTAGGCTTCTTGATCAGATAGGCACAAGGTGGTAGCTGCAGAGGGGCTTGGGGTGCAGGCCCAAAGAGCAAAGAGAAAACAGCTCCCTCTGAGCCCTATCATGGATGCGTTTGTTTTCTTCATTTTCTACTAGGATTGCACTTTGAACCCTGTGGAATTTGCAGGGAGGCTGGGTGAAGGGTGGGAGAATGGGATTTAAAAATGTGGCATTTAGAAACCAGTCAGTAGACTAATGCTGGCCCCGACCCTCCAAAAGGGTTGTCATTTACAAAGAGCCCTACACCCCCCAAGAATGTGTGCTGTCCATCTGTCATGACATCAGACAGGCTGGAATGGAGCAGACATAGGACAATGGCATCCACATCAGATAAGAGCATCTTGGAAAATTGCCCAAAGGTGCTAAAGATCTAAGTTACAGACTCATTCCCTCCCTCCCTCATTCATTCAACAGCTATCTATGTAGCACCTACTCTGTGCCATGCATTGTTCTAGGCACTGGAGATACAGCAGTGAGCAAAACTTGTGCCCCTGTAGAATTTGCTTTCTGGTGGGGGGAAGACAGACAGCAAACAAGCTGATATACAGTGGTGCTGAGTGCTATAGAGAAATATAAAGAATGGTAAGGGGGTTTCAAGGGTGGGAGGGGGTTTGCACATTTATCCTGGGTCATGAGGGTCTCTCTGATTTGCAGATATTTAAACAGAGACCAGGAGTAAGTGAAAGAGACATCTATGTCGATATTTTGGGGGTAGGGGGAGGAGAGCAATAAAATAGAAGAAAAAAGGCAAAAGTCCTGAGGAAGGTTTGAGGAAGAGCATGAAGGCCAGTCAATATATCTGACGAGTGAAATGAGAGTCAAATGAGTTGAGGTCAATGCAAAAATGGGGCCCAGATCATGAAGACTCTTGCAAGTTATTTGGAGAATTTAGGCTTTTAATTTGAATAATATGGGTGGACATTGGAGGTTTTGCTTAATGTAGCTTCCTTTTTTGCTTGACTAGTAGTGCTTTGAAGTTAATTAAAAGAAAACACGCAAGTTACAAAAACAGAAGAGCAACTTATCAAAGCTGACCTAACAAGCCCCCTGAAATTTCCATAAGACCAGGTAGATTTCCTGTAAGTTGACCCAACTATCTGCAGGAAAACGACTGAAACTGTCTGCATTTATTACCTGATGTAATAAAGCTTATTTTCATAAAAAATGCTCTGGCTGCTATGAAGATAATGGATTGTTGAGGGAAGGGGAGAAGATAAGTTAGGAGCCTATTATAGTAATGTAGCTGAGAGATATTCACAGATGGAATCAAATTTCACTTATTTATTCATTTACCATCACTTTTTGTTCTACCTATTTCTATGAAACATTGCCTATGTATGACACCCTGCCTGGGGCACTATTCACCCATTCCCTCTGTCCTTCAGTGATCTGTCCAACTATCTTTACTGCCTTTGAACAAATCTTTCCCTGCTACATGTAGAGCATTGTGCCAGATGCTGGTGGATTTGGGCATATTTTCTGGGACTTTGGCCCTAGCAGGGGAGACAGGATGCACCCATAGGAGATCACCAGTCAGTTACAAAACCTAGTAGTCCCTTGAAGGCACAAGATGAATGGTGTCAGCCCTTCAGTATTCTAGGTGCCCCGTGGTCTGGGGGTCGGAATAAGCTTCCAGGAAGAGGGTGAGTGGGGACAGCAAGCCAGTCTTGAAGAACGGCAGGGAACTTGCCTTGAAGCTTGAACATAAAGGGACATTTTGGGACTACAGGATGGTAATGCCAGAAGAGGTGGGGTGAGCTGGAAGCAGGTTCTTAACAACAGGCTAAGGAGTTCAGACCTGAGTGGAGAGACACTGGGGAAACATAATAGCTATTCAAAATGTTACAATGAGAGGTGTGTTTTAAAAGGCTGAAACTGACATTTCTTTCTATAACTGACATTAGCATGGAGAGGGATAAGCTTGGAGCCAGGAGGCCAACAAGAAGACAATTGCTCATGTAAGCCTTCTTGGTCTTATTGCCAACAGGGGTCCTGAGTTGGTGGGACTGTTGGGGTGGCCCCCAGTTGCACACTGGGCCAGGATGCAATGACGTGGGAGTTTAATGGCTAGCACATGCAGCAAGTTATTTGATTGGCTGTCATCAGGACAAGCCACACACGTCTCCTGTAAAACTTGAAGCCGTCTTTGAGCAAAGAACACACAGCAGCCTGGGTTCTGGGCAGACAGAAAGGAGTTGGAGCTGGCCTCTGGTCATGAATGACTCTGCTAGGACCTTCTGGGGAAGGGGGTGGGCCATTGAATCATAGGAATATTAGAGTCAGATTAGGAGCTCATCTAATCCAGGCTTCTCCTCTTACAGAGGGGAAATTGGAATCCCAGCAAAAGGGCATAAATTGTCCAAAGCCCTATAGAGCACTTGTGGCAGAGAAAGGTTAAGCATCTTATTTGTGCTCATGTTGGAGGAATTACTGTTTTATTTAATTATGTATTTACATATCGCTTTCAATGGAAGAGGAAATTCTAAGGAGAAAATTGTTTTAGTTGTCTACTTCTCTGTCATCTAGTGGGGCCTGATGCAGAACAGATGCCCTGTTGACCCAGACCAAGGCTGATGTTAGACTGGTCTCTGAGAGGGCCAGAGGTGGGATCCGAAAGACTGCCTGTGGATGGGGCTAGAGCCCCGCCTCCGATCCCTCATACAAATAATTTGTTTATACATTTCAGAATATTCATGGCCTCAGCTATGACCGTTTCTACCTCAATTATACTCAGAGCCCTCGGCAAAGGCTCACTAGGAGACATGAAAACAAATGAGTAAAGGGGGCTGTAGCCACAAAGGTGCCTGCTGAGAGGGAGAAGACACAGGGGTGGGTGAGGACTGGCATGTCCTGTACCTGAAGCCACAGCAGGAGATAAAGTCCCTGCCCGGTTTGAGAGAGAAGAGCAGCTCACAGAGGGTTTTACAGCCTCCAGATGAGCACCTGGGATGCATAATTTGAGCTTAAGTCTTTTGCTTGGTCTGGCCTGAGGCTGGGTCCTCAGGGACTTCATTGGACCCACTTATTTGCTCCCCTGTTGTCCTGATGAGCTGAAGGCTGCTTGTTTAAGAACAGGTCCTATTCTCTTCACATTATCATGCAGTGCTCCATGACTTAACAGCAGGATTTCACATGGAATTGTCCTTTGTTGTGTCTCTATCCTTGCATTCAGGATCCTAGTGGGGAGGGCTGAGATGGAGATATTTTCCTGATAAGTCAGAAGGATTTGGGCTGTAGCTCCTGCCCAGCCCAGGCCCCTGGGTCTGTGTCAATACTGGATAGGTAATTGCTTCTTAAGCTCTTTGTCAACAAGTTCTGTTTGTCTTGTGCTTTGGAGTTGGCAGAGGGATTTGTAGCATTATGGACTAGGCCAGGTTGTAGACAGAACCTGAGAGAGAGAGAGAGAGAGAGAGAGAGAGAGAGAGAGAGAGAGAGAGAGAGAGAAGGAGGACTTGGATTCCAGTCTGGGTTCAGCCACAAATTTGCTCTGTGACTTGAGCCATAATTTCCTTTGTCATAAACCACAGGATTGGAAAAGACATTCCTGAGGATTTGTCCTCTGTCTTTCTATAATGTTCTAGGTTCCTTGCTTACATATGCTAATGGAATTTTGGTTAGGACTTTAACTTCCAGATTTCTGTTTTGGCTAAGGGCTCATTTTTCACTTTGCCTAAAATTCCACCTTGATAGATTAATTTCTTTGGGTCTTTACAGAGACTATTATTTCCATAGACCATGTTCCCTAACAAAATTCCTCTTATTTTTTTTAAATACATTTTATTGATTTTTACAGAGAGGAAGGGAGAAGGATAGAGAGTTAGAAACATCATTGAGAGAGAATCATTGATTGGATGCCTCCTGCACAGCCCCTAGTGGGGATGTGCCCACAACCAAGGTACATGCCCTTGACCGGAATTGAACCTGGGACCTGTCAGTCTGCAGGCCGATGCTCTATCCACTGAGCCAAACTGGTTAGGGCTCCCTCTTATTTTTATGAACTTACACTAGTGGCCCGGTGCACGAAATTCATGCACGGGGGGGGGGGGGGGTTGTCCCTCAGCCCGGCCTGCACCCTCTCTAATCTGGGACCCCTCTAAGGATGTCCTACTGCCGGTTTACAGGGAACAGGCCTAAACTGGCAGTTGGACATTCCTCTCACAATCTGGGACTGCTGGCTCCTAACTGCTCACCTGCATGCCTGCCTGATTGCCTCTAACCACTCTGCCTGCTGGCCTGCTCGCCCCCAAATGCCCCCCACCCCGCCAGCCTGATCACCCCCAACTGCCCCCCGTGCCAGTGTGCTTGCCCCCAACTGCCCCCTGCCGGCCTGCTCACCCCCAACTGCCCCCCCCCCCCCCCCCCCCGCTGACCTGCTCACTTCAAACTGCCCCCCTGCTGGCCTGATCACCTCCAATTGACCCCCACTGACAGCCTGCTCTGCCCCAACTGGCCCCCCTGCTGATCTGCTCACCCCCAACTGCCCCCCCCCCCCACCTGCCTGATTATCCCCAATGGCTCCCCCTCCCCTACCGGCCTGATCATCCACAACTGCTGTTCCATCCTGGCCTGATCACCACAACTGCCCTCCCCTCTTGGCCTCTAACCACCTCTGCCTCAGCCCCACCATCATGGCTTTGTCCAGAAGAACATCTGGAAGGTCTCCTGGAAGGTCTCCCAGTCTAATTAGCATATAACCCTTTTATTAGTATAGACAGAGGCCTGGTGCATGGGTGGGGGCCAACTGGTTTGCCCTGAAGAGTGTCCTGGATTAGGGTGGGGGTTCCCTTGGGGTGTGGGGTGGCCTGGGTGAGGGGCCTATGGTGGTTTGTAGGCCAGCCATGCCCCCATGGGGTGAGGGTCCCCACTGGGGGGGCATGGCCAGCCTGGGTGAGGGGCTGATGGCTGTTTGCAGGCTGGCCAGGCCCCCAAGTGGGGACTCTTACTCCATAGGGGCATGGCCAGCCTGGGTGAGGGGCTGAGGGCTGTTTTCAGGCTGGCTCACCCCATTCAGGGTGGGGGTCCCTGCTGGGGTGCCTGGCTAGCCTAGGTAAGGACTGAGGGCCGTTTTCAGGCTGGCCACCCCCCCTGGTGACCCAGGTTCCCAGCCCCTCCTTTTTTTTCCCTCCAGCCCCTCCTTGAGCGGTGGCCAGAGTGGGCAGGAAGCTTGGCTTCCTCCTCTGTTGCCGAGGGCAACCCAAGCCTCCTGCTCACTCCAGCTCCGTGGTCACCTCCATCTTTGTTGGGTTAATTTGCATACTTGATCCTGATTGTCTGGTGGGCATAGTGGAGGGATGGTCAATTTGCATGTTTTTCTTTTATTAGTGTACCTAGGAATACAAAGCAGTGTCATCTCCATTAGTATATTTCAGTCTTTTAAAAAATATATATATATTTAATTGATTTCAGAGAGGAAGGGAGAGGGAGAGATAGAAACATCAATTATGAGAAAGAATCATTGATGGCTGCCTCCTGCACGCCCCCTACTGGTGATTGAGCCCACAACCTGGGCATGTGCCTTAACCAAAAAATCACAAACAGTGACCTCCTGGTTCATAGATCGATGCTCAACCACTGAGCAACACTGGCCGGGCTATATTTTAGTCTTTATAACAACTGTGCTAGGTAATCAAAGATATATCTAGTCTGCATATGAATCACCCTTACATCCCAGGGACAAGTCCTGCTTGATCATTCAAACCAAATTCAAAACAGCACATTGAAAGGATTATATGCCAAGTCTTCTTAATTAAACTTCCATTTCTCATTTTCAGAAGCTTTTCCATTTGCTTGTCCTGGAGATGGGCTGGACTTTTCTCTCTGCAAAAGGGGGCTCTTAGAGCAAACCTGTTAGCAGTTTTTCTCTAGCTCAGACCAGTTAGATCTTTGCTCTGGGGCAAGAGGGAGCCTCAGGGGCAGGAGTCTGTGGCAAGATGGAGCTCTCCCTTCATACGCCAGACAGGAGCAAACGTGGGCATCTCCTGCCCCTCACCCAATTCACCTTCTGCTTCTGGTTTGGATGTGCACGTGCACTCTGACTCTGTCTCCCTCTCACTGCCTCTCCTCTGTCATTAAGCAAGTGTCCTCGTTTTCTGTATATTTTGGGGTTCACTATTGAATTCTCTATGTTTATTCCAGGATCAATATCACATTGTATTTACTATTTGAAAATAAGTCATGTTCTAGCAGGAAAGTCCCCTTAATTTCTTTTCCTTTTTGAGGAATAATCTGTTTATACATTTCAGAATCAACTCATCAGGTTGCAGGAAAAAATCCTGTGGGGATTTGCCTGGGATTATATTGCATCTGCAGATGACTTCATTGTGGAATTAACATTTTCCTGTCAAAATACATGCAATACTTTTTCATTTAGTAATATTTTGTAATTTTCTCAATGAGGGACTTGCACATGTTAAGATTCATTTTTATATACCTTACCTATATGTTTTGCTCTTGTTACATCATCCCCTAAATTTCACTTTATGTTTGTGCTGGTGACTTGACTTTTGTATATTCATTTCTAGTCAACTTTCTAAGGCCTTTTATAAATTAAAATAATTTATCTGTAGATACTTATGGGTTTTCTACATTGACAATGAGTGTGACTTGTTAGGTCATGCTACATTTTTTAAGAATTAAGGGAAGAAACCGTGTCTGGGAAGACATAGCCCCATGGAGACTTGGCTTGCCCAGTGGACTGCAGGTTTGTGCTGGTGGACTCAGGCCTGGGCAGGCTGTATGGCTTGGTGACCACAGCTCCACTCACTTGCTTGGTTGTGAGCAATTGTGCACAGGCAGATGTGGTAGCCCTGTGGAAAATCATATCACCTGCAAATAATGACAATTTTGTTTCTTTTCATTCTTATACATTTAATTTCTTTCTACACTGGCTAAGATCTGCAATACAATAATGAATAGACGTTGGGAGCTGAGCATTTTAATTTTATTTCTGATCTCACAGGAAATGCTTTCAACATGTCATCATTATGTGTCGTTCTTGTTTCTCTCTCTCTCTCTCTCTCTCTTTCTATAAATGCCCTTTAGTCAGTTAGGAAGGTCTCTTGTATTCCTAGTTTGCTAAAAGGCTTTGTTATAAATGGCTGTTGAATTTCATAAAATTATTTTTCTTCATCTATAGAAATGATCAAGTGCTTTGTTCCTTAGTCTACTAATGTAGTAAGTTTCATTCATCCATTTTCTAATGTTAAAACAGCTTTGTATTTTTAGGCTAAACCCAGCTTGGCCATGCGGTGTTATCCCTTTCATGTGTAGCTGAATTTTGTTTACTAATATTTTAATATATTTTCATCTATGCTCATACGTGAGATTGGCTTATAAATTTCCTTCTTTGTGTTCTTGCTTAGTTTCAGTGTCAAAATTATGTCAGTCTCATAACATGAATTAAAGTGTTTTTTCTTTTTTTGTGTTCTCTGGAAGAGTTTGGGTAAGTTTATTTTTCCTTTGAAAGACAGTAACATACACTTTGTGCCTGGTGTTTTTCTTCTGGGAAGATGTTAAACTAGTGCTTAATTTATTCATTGGTTCTAGGTCTATTTCTTCATAAGTCAACTTTGGCAAATTGTCTTTTCCCAGGACTTATCTAGTTTATTTATGACTTCAATGATATTGCATAATATTACTTTATCTCTGCTGTATTTATAGGAACAGACTCCCTTTCACTGTTAAAAATTATTTGTGTTTCCTTTCCTTTTTTCTGATCTTAGAAGAAATTTATTTGTATTTTCAAAATCTAAGTTTAATTCTATTGATCATTTCATTTGTGTTTACATTTGTTTTGTTTTTTGTTGTGTTTTGCTTAATGTTTGCTCCTATCTTATTGTCTTATGCTATTTTCTTTGGAATTATTTTCTTCTTCTTTATAAAATTTCTTATGTTGTTAGAAGTTAGACATTCTTCTAATTTTCACATTTTCTAATTTATGGCTATAATTTTTGCTATCAATTCTACTCATCTGTATACGATATGATTTTTATGTATATTTTCATAATTATTCAGGTTTATTTTATAATTTTGGTTATAATATCTTCTTTGACCAATTATTTTTATGTTTAAGATATTCAAATGTATGGGGGTATTTATATTCGGGTAGAGATTGCAATCTGTAGGGAACCAATCATTTGAAATTTGTTGAAGCTGCTTTAAGATGTAGGTACTAGTCATTAAAAAAAATTCATTAATCCTTGAAAAGAATGTGTAGTTTCAATAAGTTGAATGCAGTGTTCTACTCACAGGCATTAAATCTAACTTAACTGTGCCACTTAAATCTCCTATATTCTTACCAATAATTTTCCTGCTTAACCTATTAATTAATGACAAAATGTGTTGAAATATCCATCTGTAATTCTAGATTTATTCATTTCTTGAAATTTTATCAGTTTTTGCTTTGTACAGATTAAGACTGTATTATTGTTATTAGGTACATCCTCATTATTATGTCTTCTTAATGAGATGAACTTTTTATTTTTATGTAGTGAATCTCTTTATCTTTATAATACTTACTATCTTAAAGTTTATCTTACATTTTTTGAATACATTAGCACCAGAATTCTTTAGCTTTAACTTTAAGCTATTTTGCTTTGTATCTTTCATTTTACAGAGATTGCTTATAGCCAGCACATAGCACACTTTTTCTCTTCTCTAATGCATGCTTTGTAATCCTTGCTTACAATTGGCTAGGTTAGTTCATCTCCCCTTACTGTGATTACTATTATATATTGAATCTCCCGCCACCACACTTGTTTCTTTCCTCTTTTGTTTTTTTTTTTTTCTTTATTACTTATTTCCCCTACACTCCTACATACTTGAAGGTTAATGTCTATTTCTGTCTTTATGTGTATTCTTTTCGTTGGTTTCCCTAGATATTATAACCTTAAAAATGACCTAAGGTCCTGACCAGTGTGGCTCAGTTGGTTGAGCATCGGTCCCCAGTAGGGGGCATGTAGGAGACTGACAACTGATGTTTTGCTCTCACATCAATGTTTTGTGTTTTTTTTCCTCTCTCTCTCCTTCTCCCTTCCTCTTGTTCTAAAATAAATAAATAAATAAATAAATAACATAATAAAAAATAAAGTTAATTTTCCTCCTCCCAAAGTGAAAGAAATTTAGAACACTTTAACTTACTTTAGTCATCCTCTTCTAAATTTACTTACAATATTTTAGATTTATCTTATTTCCTTATGCCACAAATGAGGTATTATAATTATTTCTTATAGTAAAGATTTGTTTGAATTTACTCACATAGTTACATGTAAGTATGCTTAGCATTCTTTCTTATATCACTTACCTTCCATCTGTTTTTCTGCCTGATAGAAATCCTTTAGAATTCCCTTTACTGTGGGATTTTTACTTGTTTGAAGAGACCTTTATTTTATCCTTATTCTTGAAAGAGAGTTCTCTTAGTATAGAATTTTAGGGCAATCATTTCTGTAATAAAGTATTTTCTCACTGCTGACTTTCATCATTGTTATTAAGTAGTCACCTGTTGAACTAATTTCTCTCTTTGGTGTTCTTTAGTCTTGTGAGTTGTCTAAGGTGTGAATATCTATTGTATTTTTTCTGCTTAGGATTCATTAGTATTCTGTATTTTCTGAAAATTTAAATCTTTATTGTTTAAAGTATTACATAAGTCTCCTTTTTCCCCCATTGACCTCTCCCTGGCCACTCCCACCCCCCAGCACATGCCCTCACCCCCCTATTGTCTGTGTCCATTGGGGTTATGCTCATACACATGTATACAAGTCCTTTGGTTGACCTCTTACCTCCTCCCTTCCCTCTCCCTCCCACCCCCCCCGCCCACCGGCCCTGCCCTCCGTCTTCCCTCTTAGGTTAGATGGTCTGTTCAATGCTTCTATGTCTCTGGCTCTATATTTGTTCATCAGTTTATGTTGTTCATTATATTCCACAAATGAGTGAAATCATGTGATATTTATCTTTCTCCGAATGGCTTATTTCACTTAGCATAATGCTTTCCAGGTCTATCCATGCTGTTGCAAATGGTTAAGAGTTCCTTCTTTTTTACAGCAGCATAGTATTCCATTGTGTAGATGTACCACAATATTTTAATCGCCTCATCTGCTTATGGGCACTTAGGCTGTTTCCAAATCTTAGCTATTGTAAATTGTGCTGCTATGAACATAGGGGTGCATACTAGTATATTCTTTCTGATTGGTATTTCTGATTTCTTGGGATATATTTCTAGAAGTGGGATTACTGGGTCAAATGGGAGTTTCATTTTTAATTTTTTGAGGAAACTCCATACTGTTCTCCACAGTGGCTGCACGAGTCTGCATTCCCACCAGCAGTGCACGAGGGTTCCTTTTCCCCCCACATCCTCTCCAGCACTTGTCGTTTGTTGATTTGTTGATGATAGACATTCTGACAGGTATGAGATGGTACCTCATGGTCATTTTGATTTGCATTTCTCAGATGATTAGTGACTTTGAGCATGTTTTCATATATCTCTTGGCCTTCTGTATGTCCTCTTTCGAAAAGTATCTGTTTAGTTCCTTTGGCATTTTTCGATTGGATTGTTTATCTTCCTTTTGTTAAGTTGTATGAGTTCCCTGTAAATGTTGGAGATTAAACCCTCATTAGAGGTAACATTGGCAAATATGTTCTCCCATGCAGTGGGCTTTCTTGTTGTTTTGTTGATGGTTTCTTTTGCTGTGCAGAAACTTTTTATTTTGATGTAGTTCCATTTGTTTATTTTCTCCTTAGTTTCCATTGTCCTAGGAGCTATATCAGGAAAGATATTGCTACTACATATGTCTAATATTTTGCTGCCTATGGATTCTTCTAAGACTTTTATGGTTTCCTGTCTTACCTTTAAGTTCTTTATCCACTTTGAGTTTATGGTATTCTGTATTTGTAAGTTGTTTGCCTTATAAAAATTCTTGGAAAAATTTCAGCCACTATTTCTTTATAATTTCCTCCTCTAGTCTATCTCTTATCTCCTTTTAGAAATCTGATTAAATACCTGTTAGACTAGTTTACTCTCTATTCCTTAGCTTTAGTTCTCTCATATTTTCCCTCTTTCTGGGCTGCTTGGATAATTTTTTTGTTCTATCGTTTAATACAGCAATCTATTCTTTAGCTGTGATCAATCTGTCCAATGAGTTTTTCATTTTAATTATTATATTTTTAATTTATAGAATATAATTTGGTTCTTCCTCAAATCTTCTTGGCTATATTTCATAGACGTTGTTCCTTGAAAATGTTTCCAAGTTTCTCTTTTATTTCTTGAAACAGAAGTCTTTGAGTTTTTATTCCCTCTCACAGATAATGTGTGTTCAGGCCACAAACCTATATGAAGGTCATATTGTGATAATTCATTTTAAAGAGAGATTTTGCTTCCTTTTACCCAAGTTGGGACAAACAACTTTTGTTGTTTTGTACCTTCTGTATTGAAGATTTATTTCTCACTTACCCTTATACTGAGTTTCTGGTCTTCAGGGCCCCTATTTGATTTTTTCCCTATTTCCTAGGCCTTGTCCCTAGTCTGTCCTGCTCCATACACACATGAAACAGAAGCTTAGGGAATATAACATTCAGCAGATGTTCTTAGGATTAAAAACTCCCTTCATTTCTTGCTTATTATTCCTGGTTCCTGCTTTTGCTTTCCTTTCAGTCTCTTTAGATTTCTTTTTCAATAGCTCAGTGATGCATTAAAAAACACACATTAAGAGCATCTTTATCAATTCTTTAAAATTCTTCTTATGGGGAAGTATTTTAGAATAATGGTCTATGACATTGCTGAATATAGAATATGCTTGTGAGCTTTCTTTATAGGAAGAGGAATCAATTGCCTAGTAAAAATCAGGTGCTAAAAAATAGTGGCATGGTATGGAGTTCCTTAACGAGAGGACAGAGTCTTTCCCCCCACTCAACTTACCAGCTGCATACCTTAGCAAATTATTGAATCTCTCTGCATCTTCATTTTAATGTCTTTAAAATTGGGTAATAGTAGTATTAATTATTTTGGATTTTTGAGAAATAAATGAATTTATTTAAGTTAAGCCCTTAGAAGAGTGCTTGGTACACAGTGCCCAGAACCACATTTCACTGAATTTAAGATGCCACAGATTGTAAGCTTACCTATTACTTCACAAAAAAGAGAATATGCTTCCAACTAAACTATGACACAATGCCAACATGTCATCAACTGAAACATACATTCCAATTGCAGATGTTAAAATATGAAAAAAAATGCACCTTAGAAATACCTGTAATAAATTTTGGCTGTTATTATGAATGCATGCATAGGAACAGAGAAGGCACAGGCTGAGAAACAGAATCTTAGTCTCAGAAGTGATAGGACTTTAAATGTTTTTAAGTATTTATTTCATCACACCCTCATCTTATCAACTTCTGGACTCTGGCTGTATTGTGCATGAACTAGTCGGTGTCCAGTAGACTGAACAGTGTCCAGTAATTGTCAGTACACAAACACAATATTCCACCATCTTCTCCAAGACTGTGGAAGAAGAGAAAAGGAACTTATATTTATTAAGATACCAGTATCTAGCATACTTATAGATACTTTTAATATACCATTTACTTTAATTCTTATACTTAGATTAATGAAAATTAGGTGCTGTAACAAGCAAACCCCCCATATTGGCTTAGCACATTATGTTCATTTCTTGCTTACATCACAGACTGTTGTGGGTTGGGTGGCTCTACTCTAAACTGTGATTTGGGACTCAACCTCTTTCATCTTCTGGTCTTACTATAGTGTGGCTTTTCAGTTGCTCTGGCATCACGCAGTAGGCAGAAAGGGGAAGAGAGAAGGACTAGGGAGAAAGCATGCTTTGTCTTATAATTTAAAATTGTTCAAGACCTCACAGTTTTATTTATTCCTAGGTAACTTTTTGGAGGGAGCAATTACTATAGGTTTGGGGTGATTGGGGAAGTCCTTCCAGATGAGGCAGGATTAAAGCTGAGTCCAGAAACACTGGTATCACCTGGAGATAGAAAAAGGGGATTGAGGAGATTTCAGTATGGATGTGCTGAGTGCAATGAATTATGGAAAAGCAAGATGTTTTTGGAGAACCAGGGAATACTCTGTTGGGGAGTGATGAACATTTATTGAGTTCCTACTTTGTGTTGGATACAATGCAATGCACTGTTCAGATGCCACTGTGACACGTGGCACAGTGACATAAACGAGCCTTGATAAGATAGCAATCTGTAAAAGGACTGCTTGACCCATTCTATGCCCCAGTTAATTAACTCAGATGGTTACCAGTACATGTGGACCATGTTCCTGACACCAGGCTTCAACATAGAAGATTCTTTATCTGAGGATGTTATAGCAATGACAGTAGGATTTGTTGAGATTGGTTGCATTGCGTTCACACTTGAGGTTATTCCATTTGTATATACTGTGACCCTAGAGTGGGTTCTGGTTCTCTGTCTTTGGTTCCTTTTATTAATGAACTGATGAGAACCCTTTGCCATTGTGACTGAACCAAGGTTCTGGTTCCGTCTGGATTTTCCTTTGAATGCTCCACACTACTTAGGTCACAGAGGGTATGAGTGGGATGTTAATTATTTCTTCAGGGCCAGTGTTGCAATCACAGAAAATGTTTTAGTGTTGCTGTTGTTTGTAATTACTCAAAGGGTGGTCTTTATGTACTAGGTCTTCATCAAATCTCTTCTATGGAAGGCTTTTTTCTTCCCATATATAAAATATATTTTGCTTTTTAATCCCCTACTGGGTAGCAACTTTTTGGGCTTGGGGTCTGGGTAGGAAATGGATCTTTTATTGGGCACAAAGATGGATATCATGATATTTCCTGTGTAGCACCATTAACTATCCTTCCGGGTCAAAGCAGCTTATTATATTATCACTTGTTCTTGTAAGTATCATGCAGGATACATGATTTTACTGATTCTCTCCACAGCCTTGAGAATAGGTTCTATTCCTATTTTTTACAGGTGAGGAGGCTAAAGGTAGGAGAGGTCTAGAGAGAGACAGAACTGGGATTAGAATGTCAATCCTGAACTTTGGATTTCCATGATCTCATCATGCGATCTTCCAAATGTTATTGAGCAAACTGCAGCTTGGAGGATCTGAGAAGGAAGTAAAATTGGAGATGAGAGTTGGATTATTATGGTTGTTAAAATAGCACTATCACCTACCTGCTCATGGCTTTAGAAACAAGAGAACATTATATTTGTGAAATGACAAAACATTGTACACTTCTCCCTCCTGTGTTCACTTTCCCAAGGGTATGTGGACCCCCTCAACCTGGGTCTTCATCATGACTCAGAGAGTGAAATAGCTTGCCCAGTGACCTCTGATCGTGATTTATGAAACAGGATGTATCCAAATTTTCACCACGTTGGAGCTATTCAATTTTCTCTAATGGCCCTTATCTGAGAATTATGTCTATTCGTGGCAGCCACAACCAGTAAGTCATTAACTTAAAGTATACTTATTGTTAATTTTAGCACCCTGGGACCTGCGCCCAATGAGAGAGGGCTCTCACTTTTGCAAATGAAGGCTGAGGGACATTCGAGCAGTTGGCTAACATTCACATGAGGAAAAGTTAGAGTAAAAAGTGATAATTAAAAAGTTAAAGAGTAAAAAGCAGTTGACTAGCTGGACATAGATCAGAATGGCCTCTTTCTGGTTGCCTCCCTACTGCTAGGCACTGTCCTCACCAGAAGAGAGATTGAACCAATCTTTATATCGAGCAGCCCTGTGTGCCAGGTACTTCCCTTATGTAATCTCACTGATCTGCACAGAGTACCACAAGGAAGGAACCATCACTCCCATTTTATCCTTTATCGATCCTTTAAAGTTCATCTTGAACCTGAGCAGCCCTGAGGTCTGGGCAGGCTCCCTTCTACCTGATCCACAGTCCTTTTGGGCTGTCCAACCAGGGTTTTGAATGCCTCCAGGGACAAGGCCTGGCTCTTTGAGGTCTGGTCTGCCAACTTGCTGGGCTCTGTCGCCTGGCAGCTGTGAGGGGCCATTGGGGCTTCCTCAGGGAGCCAAAGCTGTCTATATTTCATGAGGTTCCGCCCATTCACCAGGGCTGGATGACAGCTTGTGTCTCCCTTGGGAATGAGGGTTCTTAAAGTATCTGATTGCTGCAGGATGCTGGCCACCACACCTAGCAATACTGAAATATCTCTGATGACTGTTGCCACCCCCCCTATAAGTCAAACAGAGATCCTGAGAGGGGGTGAGAAGAGAGGCTTATTGTTGTTGCTTCCCAAATCTCATTGCAGTCCTTCTTGCCCCTCCAGGTCCCCACCTCTTCTGCCCCAGGCTTTTGTGGTCCCCCTTGGAGCTTACATCGTTCTCTTAAATAGACTGCTGCTGCTGGTCTCATTCCCTGGAGTCCATCCACTCCACTGGTCATCATGGGAGCTGAAATTCCACTCCGATCATTTCGCTCTCCCTCTCAAACACCTTTAGTACCCCCCCCCCCCCACCACCACCCATAACATAGAGTCCAAAGAACCA
The DNA here is from genome assembly GCA_026230045.1 of Corynorhinus townsendii. Lineage (NCBI taxonomy): Eukaryota > Metazoa > Chordata > Mammalia > Chiroptera > Vespertilionidae > Corynorhinus > Corynorhinus townsendii. The sequence goes on along the minus strand of JAPDVU010000008.1, from coordinate 33,373,706 downwards.
ACCTTTCACATGCAGGGCCATAGAAGCACCTTCTCTCCAGCCCCTGGGAGATATCTGGGTCTCTGAATGCTCACTACATTTTCTGGTCTCCTTGCCATGGCTCGAACTGCTCTCCTGGCACGGAATGTCCTTGTCCCATTTACATCTGGCAAAATCCCACCCTGCATTTAAGATCCAGATGTCACCTCCTCTAAGAAGTATGCCTTCCCCCTCTAGCTGAAAGTGACCACTTGTTTTCCTGCATTCCTATGCCACTGGGGTAGTTTTCTCTAAACTCCACCTCCAGCCTAGCATGCTCCACACAGCCTTCTAGAATCTCTTCCGTACTCACGATCCTGTGCCTTTCACGTGCTCTTCCTGCCGCCTGCATTCTCTTTCTTCCAGTCCCCTCTCCTTCCTTTGCTTCCACATTCTTTCAAGTGGCAGCTTTAGGGTCAGGCCCTGAGAAACTTTCCCTGACCTCTTCTCCCCACCTTCCATTCTCACCTAGTACTGGTGGAAGCCCTCAGGACCTCTCTCAGCATCCTCTTGGTTACCTGTGGCTGTAGTTTTCATGCAGCAGTGGGATTGTCTGTCTGTCTGGAGAACATGATGAAGACAGAGCTGGGAGTGAGGAGGGAGGCTGTCCAGCTGGGTATGACAGACAGTGTTAGACTATGAGAACTCAGCAGGGACAGGGGGGCTTTGTCTCAATGGATATTAGGGTGCCCTTTCCAGGCACATGTATAGTCACAAAAGACCCTCCCACAATTGTCTCACTGAGTACTCATAACACATGCTGAGACAGGTACCTTAATCTCCCATTACCAGTGAGGAAGCTGAAGTTCTTTCAACAAGAAACTGTCTGGTCAGTCAGCAAATGTTCATTGATTTGATCGTTATGCACAAGGCACTGCATCAGGAAGGCGGGCCTGGGGATACAGTAGTGAGCAAGACAGACTTCTAGTCCATGCCCCTGGGACCCTCAGTGAAGAAAGATGTAAAGCTACTAATTTCAGAGAGAAATGTGTAAATACAATTGTGAGGGCTTCTATGGGGTGAGAAATAAAGAGGGGTAGGGGATCATATAATGAGGGACCTGATTGCATCCCCAGGTCTCATTCCTCTCTTACCTCCACCCCTGCTTCCTACCTAGCATTTCAGCTGGAGCTTAACTGCTTTCCCCAATGTTTACCATCCTGCCCCCATTGATAGCCATAATGGCTTCCGCAGATTAAACAATTTTCGCCTTGCCGTGAGCTGTACTCGGATTGGCCCATTAGACAACAGCAGAAACCTTCCTTTCTCCTGGTTCTAATTGAGTAATTTACTCTAAACAGGCTCCCTTTCCTCCAGAGCCCAGGCTGGCTCGTTAGCCAAATAGAGGTGAGCAAGCTAATGGGATGCAGGAGAGAAATGCTGTCCAAATGCATGGCTGTCCCAGCAGGCATTGAACTAAATCAGTGAAATTTAAGGCTTCAAGTCCTTTTTGTAAACCAGCCCCTCCTACTGAAGGAGGCATAGAACCAAGGTTGCAGTTCCAGGGTGAGATTTTCAATGAGTTAGGGAGGCCTTTGGGGTGGGGTAGAGGTGATGGAGTTTCCTCTTTCCTGCTCACTCCGACATGTGTCCTCATCTCTTTTATGGGCAAGGTAGCATCGCTGCCTTGAGATATGTGTCTCAACTCCTACTGCCATGAGGAAGGAACTCCTTCTTTGAGGCTACCATGCGCCAAGCAAGTGATTGATGTGATATTTTATGATATACTAGAGGCCCAGTGCACGAGATTCATGCATGGCGGGGGGTGTCCCTCTCACAATCCAGGACTGCTGGCTCCCAACCACTCGCCTGCCTGCCTCCATGATTGCCCCTAACCACTTCTGCCTGCCAGCCTGATAACGCCCTAACCACTCCCCTGCCAGCCTGGTCACCCTTAACTGCCCTCCCCTGCAGGCCTGGTCCCCCACAACTGCCCTCTCCTGCAGGCCTGATCATCTCTAACTGCCCTCCCTTGCCAGCCTGGTCCCCTGCAACTGCCATTCCCTGCAGGCCTGGTCTCTCCTAAATGCCCCCAACTGCCCTCCCCTGAAGGCCTGGTTGCCCCCAACTGCCCTCCCCTGCAGGCCTGGCTCCCCCCAACTGCCTTCCCCTGCAGGCCTAGTTCCCCCCAACTGCTCTCCCCTGCTGGCCTGGTTCCCCTCAACTGCCCTCCCTTTCAGGCCTGGTCCCTCTCAACTGCCCTCCCCTGCTGGCCATCTTGTGGCGGCCATCTTGTGTCTACATGGGGATGGCCATCTTGTGTGTTGGAGTGACAGTCTGCATATTTGGAGTGCAATTTGCATATTACTCTTTTATTAGATAGGATGATATGATACAATATTATTAGGAACTCTCGTGAGTGGTTTCATTTAATCCTCATGAAGTTCCTGGGAGGCAGGTATAACTGAAGAAAACAGCTTCATGGGGGCTGATGATTTTCTCAAGTTCATGCCCTAATGAGGCACAGAGTCTGGGTCTGTCAGATTCCCAAATTTAAGTTTATGTTGCAATACAGATAGCATGGGGCAAAGAGGGTGCCTTGAATATATTCTTGGCTTCCTGACATGCTGTGTAGCTTTGGAGGGGTTCTACTCTGAGCCCCTGTCAATAGAATGAGTTCAGCCTAGGGCAGTGGGAAGGGGTGGCTGCCAGGGTAGCAGACCACAGGGGTGTCCCTGAGGGCTGCATGCTTGCAACAGGTCTCTCTATAAACCTAGTGACACTTTAGGCTTAGCTGGGACTATGGTGTTCCCTCCCCTGATCCCTTTATGCCCCATAAATATGTCCATGTGACTGTCATGAAAGAAACCTACAGATGAGGAACAGGGAGATGGCCCCACTGTCTGTGCTTTTCTTCTTCCCACCATTTGGGTGCAGTTTTTGTGATTTGCTTCATTTTTCTGAGGACTGTTCTGTCCTAACTCTGGCTGTGTCATTGAAGGGCATCCCTAGATAGAGCTGGGAGACTCACAGTCTGGGAGGTGCTGGTGAGAGAGAAGAGGGCTTGGCTATGAAGGGTTGGGGCTGGGTTGGGGCATGGAATGCAGTCAGGCTGCCTGTTATCAAATGCTGAACACATGTCACCTGTTCATTGCTCTCATCATCATCTACAATCATAAAACTTGGATACTAGTCCTCCGTCACTTACTAGCTGTGTGATCTTGGGCAATGGACATAATTCCACGGAATTTCAGAGGTCTCACCTGGGATGATGATAATATTAAATGAGTTAATACTATATGAACCATTTAGAACAGGGCTGGGCACATAGTACCTAGTCAATAAATATTGCCTATTGTTTTCATTATAGAGGTACTTTATAAACATCGGCTGGGTTAAAGTCTTTGATATTCCCTCTGTCACCTTATAGATTTCTCTCTAACCTGCTTCTTATTCCCAGTGAATGTGAAGTGTAGCTTCTCTGAGATCTCATCAGAATCATAATCTCAGTTTGACTGAGCAGTTCATTGTGTAGGGTCCTGTGCCTACTCTTACATTGAGCAAGATGTAGTTTCAGACATCAAGGAATCTTGTCCCATTGGGGAAAGGAGACAGGCATCAATAACGCAGTCTGTGAAGGCCAGTGATTTATATACAGTCCAGATGTGCCCAAGAGGCCTCCCCAGGGTTTTTAGTGGGCACCCTCCACTAGCATAACTGCTGGGTGACTATGGATGAAATGGACGAGCAAAGACATCACACCAGGGTGCTTTGACAAAACAAATCTATAGTAGATTTAGTGCATTCCCCTCAGCTAAGAGCCCAGTGTCCCTAACGAAAAGGGTATAGATTTTTGGGGCATGACTTTTCCTACTGTGCCTTTGCTGGACTCTTGTGCTCACTGCTTTTGTCCAAAAGGTTCCCTGATCAGTGATTAGGAATCTTTTCTAGAATTTTGTGCTCAGCAAGCTGTGTTCCTGGAATCTGCCTCTTAGAAATTCAGAACATCCAGGCTTCTGTGCCTAACAGCTCTCCCTCTGGGTCCCTCAGATATGACTTGATCAGATCCAGAGGTTCCTTCAATATTTTAGGGTGTACTTCACCTAGTTACAGAATCCTGATGGGTTCATACTTATTTATTTTTATATTTTTAAAATATACATATTTTTATTGATTTCAGAGAAAAAGGGAGAGGGAGAGAAAGAGAGAGAGAGAGAGAGAGCGCTAGAAACATTAATGATGAGAGAGAATCATTGATCAGCTGCCTCCTGCATGCCCTCTACAGGGGACTGAGCCAGCAACCTGGGCATCAAACCGTGACGCCGGCTCGGACTGATTGGTTTACAGCTTAAAGGACCCCAAACTTCCTTATTGTCTCTGTCTCCTCAGCTGCTCTGAGCTTTAATCCCCTCTACAGCAGTTTTTCTCTGCCCCCCTTTCCTTCTCCATGGCAACGATGGCAATAAATTAAGGCCTGCTTGTTCATGCACTCTGAACACATCATAACTTTTGGAGAAATTGGTATTACTTTCTGGTTCTTTAGTCAGACATATCACAAAGGGAATTTTGTTATTTCTAACTTTTTCTTTTGTGTCATACTTTTCAGGCGAGTGACTCACTGGTTCCCAAAATACATTTTCTCAATTATGATGGTAATGGTAGAAATAACAATTCTGAGACCAGTGACGCACATTGTCCCTGTGCGAGAAGCTTCATACATTTCATCTCATTTTCCTCATCACCTTTATTTGATCACGAGGCTAAGCACACAGCAGACTCCCAGAACACAATAATAATAACAGGTTCTATTTATTTAGCTCCCATCTCTGTTACTTATCTCACGTCATTGTTATAGAGTTCTGTGAAATAGATATTAGTCTCAGTTATAGATAAATAATTAGGGCTCAACATAAAGGTATTAAAAATCCATTCCACTCCTTCTTTCAATAGGCAACATAGAGTGCTTGCAAGTAGTTCTTGCCCTTGAAGGGCTCACAGTCTAGTGAGGCCCACAGTGGCAGTGAGTCCCTGGAATTAATCAAAGCCTTAGTTTATTCTGGGCCCCTGCCTCCCCATACTTTTTAGATGGACACATGCATTCTTTATTCCAAGCATCATAAGGGGTACTTTATGTCCAGCCACACCACTATTAATTAAAGTCCTCCTCTGCTCTTTTCTCATAAGGGTCACTGTAACCACAGAGTTAAGAGTTTAATTTTTCTGGGCTTCCTTGCCCACCTCCGCTGTATCTTTCTACCAGTTCATTCTTGTGTTTTCTCTGAATGTCTTGAAATCTGCTGTTTTCAAACCAGGGCATGTCAGGGGACAGTCATCCCTCTCTTTTATTACTTTGCCCAGGCAACAGCGATAGAATCTCCATTTCCCATGGGGAGGGCTTCTTTATTGGCTCAGAGAAGGAGTTGGCAGAGAGGGAGGATTGGGGAAGGGACAAGGCAAGGTAGGAGGAGACAAAGGGGTGGGCAGCTTGTTTTATGGGGGAAGAAGGATCCTATTGTCTCGATCCAACCTGTGAAGCACAGGCAAGCCAAGTGGGTCTTCAGTGCTGGGACTGGAGCCCCTGGGACCTGGTTCCCCTTTATCAGTTAGCCTGCTTTTGTCTGCAGAGAACCCAAATCCTCACTTAAACAATAACTTCATTATCTTACATAACAGGAAGCCTAGAGGTGGGCTCAACTCCAGGATCAATTATTCAGGGATTCAGGGATCAAGGACCTTTCTTCTCCAGCTAGGTCCTACCTTGATCGCAAGATGGTTTCTAGCAGCAATGAAATGATATTCTTTTCTTGTTCAGGTTCAATGGGAGAGATCCAGTCTTACCTTGTAGTTAGGAGAACATTTTTCCTAGAAGCACTCTGAACTAATTACTGGCAGTCTTGGTGAAATTACGTCATCTGAAGTGGAATGGATTTTGGGAAGCAACCACCATGCCCATTACAGAGTCACATTTTCCAGGCATAATCAAAGTGAATAACCCAGTGCTGTGATAGTATACAGTTAGGGAATTAGCATGTAGAATTGCCAGATTTAGCAAAAATATAGGATGCCCAGTTAAATGTGCATTTCAGATAAACCATAGACTTAAGTATAAGTTTTCTTCCTGGTATGTTTGCTGGTCCCTGTGGTCCAATATTTGGTACAAAGCAAAATGGGTCAGGCATATATTTGACAATGGGATAAAAGATTGCGGAAGTTGATAGTGGGCTAGGGACTTAGAACCAAGATCAGAGTCTTGTATTACTTGTGTGAGGACAGCAGAGCATAAACTGGTTCAAAAAGCAGAGGAGAGCTAGAGGGTTTTTCCTCCACACCTGCCTTGACTCCTTGTGGCCAGGATCTGGGAGAGAAAGTGATTGTGTCTCCTTTCTTGGGGCCCTCATTGACCCCATCCTCCCTTCTCTTTTCAGGGTCCCGACCGCTGTGGGCAGGCTTTGCTGCAGATCGGGATCAACATGATGGCGCTGCCTGGAGGCCGCCAGGTGGACTCCATTGCCCTCCCGGGTCAGCGGTAAGTCCCACAGCTGACTCTCAGGACCACACATGGGTCCCAAGACTGCAGGTGGTGCCCTCTCCATGCACCGTCCTGGGGAGGAAGCTTAGGACAAGGTGTTGGGGATACCAGGTTCACTCAGCAGATATGCATGGAACTGGACCCTGGGGCATGGAGGAGTCAGGCACATCCTATTTTCCAAGGAGCTATAGTTTAAGATGCAGGCATACAGTGAAGCAAAGAATCAAGTGGAGTGTGCTGCTAAGATAGGGGACCCCCGAGGAGGTTCCTGACCCTTCCTAGGCCAGGAGGCTGGAGTCACTGGGGGCCCTCAGGGTTCGTGAAGGTCCTCTCTGAGCCTCTTTGAAGGGTCAGTCTACCTTTAAGTGTCTTCTCTTTCCCCCAGAGCACCAGGAAGAGAAGTGAGCTCAGAGCTGGTCCTTGGGAAATGACTGTTGCCCTGAGTTGGGCAGTAGAGGGGCAGGGGGGTGAGGGAGGAATGCACTGAACAGGTAAAGCCCAGATGATGAAGTTGGGGAAAGGAGAGACTTATGGCCCTAGAGGTGCCTTCTGAGCATCTCGGTTCCCTCATGTGTCAAATGGGGAGATAATAGTACTACTTCATAGGGTTGATGTGTGGATTAAATGAGTTAATATAAATGAGTGTCCGTCATACAGAGAGAGCTATACCGGGGGAGCTATGGTTTAATGAGTGCCTCTGTGGCTCATCATGTAGGTGATCTTGGGGAGTTCTTCCAGAAATCCCTTCTCTGACCTCTCTTAGCAAGTGACCTCACTGAGAAAATAAGCAATCACAGATAGACACTCTCAGCAGCCTAATATTGTAAGCCAGGAGAAAGTGGAAATGATGTAGAAGAAGCAGACTCTTAGTCTTAAAGCTCCAGTGCCAACCAAGTGGGAGGTCCATACCTATGGAGCCAGATGGGCAGTAGCAGTCTGACAGTAGTACTTTGGGACACCTCCACAGAGCCTCCTGGGTCCCGGGATGGTCAGATCAGAGCTTGTGCGGGGTTGAGGAAGCTGAACTCACAGGGCATTTAGGGCAGTGATTAGGAGTTGGGAGAGTCTCAACTTGATTCTTGGTTCTGTTACTTATTAGCTGTAAAAACCTTGGGCTTTAGTTTCTTCATCTATGAAAGGGAGATATTTATGCTTACATCATCGGGTTGTTATGAGAGTTTAGGATAATTTGCATAAAGCACCTGCCTGACATGGGAGCTGCTCCATCAATGTCAACTTCTTCAGAAGAGGAATAGCTCCCCGGGGTAGGGCACGTGGGCCAAGGTAGATCAGCTCCTGGTGCCCTTCCAAGCTTCTGGGAACCACTGATATGTCTTTCCCACTTCCAACCTCCCCAGAAGTTATAAGGATAAAAGGAAATTAAATCACACAAAAATGATTTAGAAATTAGATTTCATTTACCTGTGGTCTTCTGAGATCCGAAAATATTAAATGGAAAGTTTCAGAAATAAACAATTCATAAGTTTTAAATTGTGTGATGTTCTGAGTATCATGATTAAATCTTGTGCTGTCTTCCTCAGTCTCGCCTGGGACATGAGTCATCCCTTTGTCCTGGCTGGAGACGTTACCTGCCTATTAGTCACTAAGACGCTGTCTCAGTTATCAGATTGCCTCCTGTGGTGCTTGTGTTCTAGCAACTTATTTTAATAGACACTTTAAAAGTTATTTTAAAGAAAGAGTAGTAATGCTGGCAATTTCAACCTGCCAAAGAGAGGCCATACAGTGCTTGTTATGTATAATCAGAAGGTTACTGTTAGCCTAAGGCCATGTCAATGCCTCTGTCATTCATTGACCTCATTTTATCTAATCACATAGGCATTTTATCATCTCACATCACCAAGGGAAAGGTGAGTACAGGGCAATAAGGTATTCTGAGAGACCACAATCACATAACTTTCATTACAGTATATTGTTCTATTTTATTATTAGTTATTGTTATTAATCTCTTACTGTGCCTAAATTATAAATTAAACTTTACCATAGGTATGTATGCATAGGGGAAAAAAAAACAGTATGCCTAGTGTTTGGTGTTATTATTCATGGTTTCAGGCATCCACTGGGGGCCTTGGAATGTATCCCTGCAGGTAAGGGGGGGATACTGTATACTTTTGGAGGCAGGATAAGGCTTCTAGTTGATATTATATAGCAAATACCTTGACAGGAAAACTCTGAACTAAGATGACTTCATGAGTTCTGGCTGGCCACAAGCATTGCAACCTGAGAAAATGCTTTTTCAGAATGTCTTCATCCTCAGAGGGTGGGCTGCAAAGAGAAGATGGTATTTCCTCTAATGTAGTCACAGCCTGAAATTGTCAGGCTTTCCCAGAACACTGGAGGAATACAATCCCTGTGCCTACCAACGTATCAATCATGTGTGTTCTGGGGGAAGGTGCATAGGCCACACTCACAGAGAAGACTCATGTGTATTTACAGCATGTGGGAGGGGTTAAGTCATTGAATCTGTTGGGAGTATCATTAGCAAACAGCCTCCAGCTAGACACATAGCAGCCACAGACAGTGCAGCCACCTCTTCTTTCCTCTTGTTCCAAGTTGCAGAGGCCTCTGTCATGGGGAATAACACCATGATTATTGTGCCCAGATAAATAATTCATGTTAGATAATTGGCTTCTTTCTGTTGCATTCCACTGAAACTCAATTTCACTCTGTGGTGCCAATGTTCACCTCAATATACAAAATAAACAAATGCTGCAAAGTTGTGTAGGACCATCCAGCAGCCTGGGTGAATCATATGGGTCAGGCTTTTGATTTTTGAGACCCTTATAAGTAAACTAGAGGCCTGATACAGGAAGATTCATGCAAGAATGGGCCTTTTTTCCCCTGGCTGCTGGCACCACCTTTCTGCTTTCCCACGCTGCCCAGAGGCCTGGAGCGGCTGGGGCGCTGTGGAATGAAAGTGTCTTGTCCTGCCCCGCCCCCGGCTGCTCAGCGCCTGTGTATGCAAATTAATCTCCCATCTTTGTTGGGTTAATTTGCATACTCACTCCTGATTGGCTGGTGGGCATCACGAATATGGTCAATTTGCATCTTACTCTTTTATTAGTGTAGATAGCATCAAAAGGGCTTTTCTAGGTGCAGGCTCCTGGGTGAGAGTAGAGGGTGAGGAGCAACAGCGTCCTGGCCAGGGCTTGGGATCCTATGCTGAACTGACATGGGTGTTAGGAGGGGATGTGACAGGTTTTATAACTCTGACTGTATCTGAATCTCCTGGGAAACTTTCATATTTAAAAGCAATAAAATAAGGAAGCCAAAGTACAAAACCCTGCTCTTGGAAACTTGAATGTGGGCCTAAGTGGCGACAGCCTTATAGGCCTTGGAATTGGACTTGGGCTCAACTCCCAGCTTTGCTTCCTACCAGCTGTGTGCCCTTGGCTGGCCCTAAAGCCATGTAAGCACCAGTTTCATCTTCTATAACAGGGTGGCAGTGATCGTTACTTTAAAAGTTTGCATAAGTACTGGGGTTCAAGAAGGAAGGTCTCTCTAGGGTTCAGGGTGCTTGGCAGTGCACAACCCACACTTCACCAGCCATCCTGGTGACAGAAACTATCCCTCCCTCCACCCCTCAGTAGTGGAAACCCTTGCCAGCTCAGGTCCACATACCTCCCTGGAGAGTCAAGGATTTATGAGTGGCAATGATGAGGGCAGGAGATCAGCTCTCTGGAGAGCAGGAGACTGTGGCTGCTATGTGTCTAGCTGGAGACTGTTTGGTAATGACACTCCCAGCAGCTAGAGACAACAAGTCCTTTCTTAACGAGGAATCAGAGCGGCATATACAACTTTCACAGCAAATTGTTCACTCCTTTATTCAGCTACTTGTTTGTTCATTAGCCTTCAACTAAATATGTTCTATAAATACTAGTAATGTATTAAGTGCAGATCACATGCCTTGTGCGCTGCTTATATTGTTAACCAAATAGGGCACGATCCCTTTCTATGGAACTCACTGACTTATCTCTTGACCTGATGAGCCCTGGATCTGTAGCAAATATACAACTTGATTCTTTCATTAGGGACCCCTCACTGTCTGAGATGAGCCGGGACGGGGGAGTGCAACTGCTGGGTCACCGCTGGCCTGCTGGCGAGGAGCCCTCCAGCTTCCTGAGCCAGTGAGGACCATTGCAGGCCAGCCTGTCTCTAAGTAGATAATGGCTTGCATGTGTGTGCCCCTGGTCTGTGGCTGTTTTTCTGCTGCTGGGCTGATTTCTGGGCCTGCGGTGAAATGTGCAGACTGTAATTGTCAATGGGATAATTGGATATTTTTCTGTTGTTTAAACCAACAGGAAGGCCAATCAAAGTTAGAATCAAATTCCCTCCCTTCTCAACATCTCCCAAGAGAAATCCACAGAAACAAAGGGCGTGACCTGGTGAAGGCAGAGGGATAGTGATTCAACAGTTATTTTTAAGAAGAGAGGTTAGATTTAAATTCAATACAGTGCTGGGAACTGGGATCATAGAAGCATGGAACATTGTTGCTGGACATGCCTCAGAGCTCATCTGTGTCATCCCTTCATGACAAGATGGGGAAACTGAGGCCCAGAGAAGGGAATAGAGCTGCCAAAATGCTCTTCAGGCTTCCTCCTGCCCATTGCGGAATCCTGCCTTCTCTGGGCTGTTTCTTAAAGCACATTCTCCCACCCAGCCTCCAATAAGTCCTAGAAGCTCTGTGTCCAAGCCCCAGAGTAATCCTCATTAGCAATGATCTGTAACAGACACCATTTCATTTATTCACTCATTCATGCGAATGAGTTTGGGCTAAGAACTTTAGGCCAGGCCCCGGGTAGTACAATAATGATTTATGTAAATATGATCTTTCCTACTCAGTGATAAATGTCCTGAGGGCTGAATTCATTTCTGATTCATATCTGTGCTCCTATGAACATTAGAATACACACAGTAGGAGCTCAGTAAGTGGTTGAATGAATAAATGTTTAATAAATGTTGGATGAATTGAGGGGTCTCAGGTGACTGTGAGAATTAGCTTGGATTTTGTTTTTTTCTCCAAAATATCCCTACTTCCAGCAAGCTGTTCTCATTCTTTTTGGTAGAAAACTGCTGCTTAGAGGGCAAGAGTAAGCCAGTGTTTTATCTTCATTAATTTAAATACTCTTTCTGAGTGAAAGTCAAAGGTTTAATTGCTTGATGGAGTCAGAGAGCTGGAGAGGCATTTTTTTTTCCTTCCAAAGAATAGTGATTCAAAAATATTTTCAGTCTTTAGTTTTAAATTCACTGGAAAAAAGCTGCAGTTTTATTATGCAGTCTGTTGCTGAAGAACAGAATGCAGTGGGGAGCAGAGACTAAGAGGCAACGATTTCCTCCCTCCCTCCCTCCCTCCCTCTCTCCCTTCCATCCTTCCTAGCCATGCTTTTTATTTACCTGCTGTGTGTCATCAGGCAAATCCCCGCCCCCTCCCCCCCACCTCCCTACTCTCTGAGCCTTAGTTTCTTTGTGAGGATGAGGAGGAGGCAAGTTTCCCCAGGGACCCTTCCAACCTTTACTATTCTAGAAGTCTGTGAATGTGTTTTGGATAGGCTGTTCCCTTTTCTGGAGAAAAAAAAAAGTCCCACTTCAATTCCTCAGGGCTGGGAAAGCAATCCCACTGACCAAATCAAGGTCTTCTATTCCTTTCTATGACATGCACAGAGGTATAGGGTTTGCCTTGTAGCTGGCATGAAAGTTGTAAGACCTACCAGCTTGGGAGTCCCTTCCAGATTTTGAGGCTGTGTCCAGTTCAGGTTTTATGGAAGCTTTTGGTATATTCAGGAGAAGTGTTCTTTGGGGAGGAATAGGTTGCCCTACTTTGATGGGATACAAAACAGATAAATCTATAAATCCCAGCACTCCCACATGCTTCGTGATTCGAAGTCCTTGCTTTTGACTTCATCTTCACCCCTCTGACTATACTTAGCAACTTGCCATTTTCTCAGCGTGTGGTCTGATGCCATCACTCATTTGCACATGCTGTTTGTTTCTTCTGTGGGAACCCTCTGATTCTTCCGCTGGTGAACTTGAGGCATCCTTCTGTGCTGGCCTGGGGAGGTTTCTCAGAGAGTCTAGCTTGGGCTAAGCCTCCATTCTCTGTGCTTCCAAAATTCATTGTGCTTACCTCTAAATGCCATGTGAAGGACAGTGAGCCACAATTGCTTATTTATAGGCATTCATTCAGTAAATAGTATCCAGTGCCTATGGTGTACCAGGTCTGTGCTTGGTGGAGGGAACATGTCATTTGCATTATGAGGTCCTGCTTTCTTGGAGAAAATGTTTTCATCATCTTCCCTCTGTAATCCCAGCAACTGTAGCCCAGTACCTGACACACCGGGGTGCCTAATAAGCGTTGGGGGCCATTACAAAGTGTTCTCAGAATAGTAGAGTGTTCCCTTACAGAGAATTCACCACTTCACACAGTAGGTGGCATAGAGTAAGGCAGAGACATCCAAATTCTAGACTTTGAAGGAACAATTGAAGTCCATTTTGAGTGAAAAAAGACTAAAACGAACCAACAGGAGTGTAGGCATAGCTTTCCATAAACTATTGACCTCCAACGTTTGGGGAACACTGGATGCCAGGCCAGCAGGATTAGCTGGGGGTGATGAACTGGTACCAGCAGCTGGCAGGGGTTGGGGGGCAAGGTATGGATCTGTTGAACTGGAAAATGGTGTTCCCTTTGGCATCTGAAGGATGAGGCACTATTACCTTCCCCCAGTGATGGGATTTGATGAATGAAGGTGGCAATCTAAGGGCAGAAGCAGAGGCAGAGCAAGGCCAGTAAGGGGGTGTGGAGAACTCTTTGCAGCTGGAGTCCTGAGAGGGTTACTTCCCACCTGTGTGCATGGTCTTCCTGGCTCCCTGCTCTGGCAGTACTTCTGGCACAAACTTGTCAGATGTGGATGGGGCCACAGGCATCTGACAAGTTTTGTCTTGCCTTGAAACAATGTATAAACAATTCTCTCCCAGAAAGAACTGAGACAAGGGTTTGAAAAGTGACTAGATATACCATAGTCTAAATCAGCGGTCGCCACCTGGTGGTCTGTGGACCACTGGTGGCCATGAGGTCCGAAAGGTTGGCGACCGCTGGCCTAAATGATCACAAGCTTTAAAAGGGCATTGATATGTCACATAGGGTAGTCTAGCATAGTAGAAAGAGCTCTGACTATGGATTTGAGGGTGAGAATAGCACCTAATTGCTAAAGAAATCAGAGAGCCTAGTATGATAGTCAAGAGCAAGCTCTGGTCTTAGACCTCTTAGGTTCTTTTTAAATATATTTTATTGATTTTTTACAGGGAGGAAGGGAGAGTGATAGTTAGAAACATCGATGAGAGAGAAACATCTATCAGCTGTCTCCTGCACACTCCCTACTGGGGATGTGCCCGCAACCAAGGTACATGCTCTTGACCAGAATCGAACCTGGGACCCTTGAGTCTGCAGGCCAACGCTCTATCCACTGAGCCAAACCAGTTAGGGCAAGACCTCCTAGGTTCTTATTTCTACTTATCCACTGAATGACCTTGGTCAAGTCATTTAACCTACCAAATCTCAGTTATGTGAGGCTCGTGGAATTGTTTTGAACGTTAAGTGAATAATTAAGACTGAATCAAGCCCTTAACACAGTGCCTAGAATATAATAAACATTCAATAACTTTACTTTTATTATCACTATTGGCAGTGAGTTTTGGACAACTTATATAATGTTTCTAAGCCTCAGTTTCTAAATCTGTAAAATGGGATAGTAATCTCCACCCATGTAACAGCTATAAGGTTTAAAGGAGAGAATGCTTGATACACAGAGATACTCTATTGTTGATAATCCTCTCTGCTTGCTGTGTGGGCAGTTAATTCCCTCTGACTTTAGAAATATTTTAGGGAGCCCATTGTTGCATACTGCAATTTCTTGGTCTGTTACTATGCCACTCCCTTCTCTTACACCAACTCCACCCTGAATAAATCCAGCTTAAAAAAAAATGCATCCGACCAGTAGCTGGTATGTGGAGATGATTGTGGTTACATCTGGCTTTGTGTTTAGAATCTTCCAGATTCCAGAAAGCCCAGGTTTTGAGGCTTGGTCACCTCCTTCCAGATGTTCCAGGAAAGCTGCCATCAGAGAGCAAGGAGTGGGGTCACTCGGGGATTAAGCATTTGCTTATCTCAGGGGTTCTGCTGAGAACTGTGCAGGGCTCCTGTGAGCCCCACTCTGGGATGCCCTCCCTGGTCCCAGGCGTGGGGGCGATGTTTATAGCATCAGGCTCAGATTCTAGTTCACTATGGAGACAGAGGAAATTCAACCCTGGTCCCGGCCCCTGGCCCCTCCAGCTCTTTGGCTGGAGACCCTACGGCTCCACGAAGGGAATGTGATTCATTGCCAGTCCATCTGCTTTGACCTCAATTTTCAGTTTCCTTCCTCTGTGTGAGTAATCAGAGCAGTTGACTGTACTAGCAAAGGAAAGATTTCATGCACAGTGAGATGGCACCTTGAAGTTCATTGCTTAAGACAATTGAACCACTGGGAGTTGCGAGGTGCAGGGACAGCAAGCGGCCCCCACTGCACAGCAGGAGCTGCCCATTTTAACCAGACTTTATATATTAGGGTTAATCAACAAATCCAATAGAAGAGGTGGAACCCAGAGGACCAGAAAGCTAATGACAGAGTCAGGCAAGCTGTGCAATTACGGGATGCTCAACACGAACACAGGCCAAACCTTAATGGAGCCTCAGTCCCTAGACTTTCAAATTGAGAAGAGCAGCTCATTATGTGGCGGCATGGTGACTGAGTCTGGGAGTGGATTGGCGAGTGGTGGGGCCATGCGGGGCTCACCAGGCCTGGTTCCCTCCTTCTCCGGGAAAGTTTGGGGCCTCTTTGATGGACCTCTCTGCAGGGCCTGGCCCCTTCTGCTGTGACCTCGTATATCCCACTTGTCATAGTGCCTCACCCTGAAACCAAGCAAAATGAAGCCCCAGCTCCTCCCTGGGTGGGCTTTCTGTCTCGGCCAGGGCAGTGCCTTCACCCAGAGTAGAAACCCAAGGGCGCCTTACTCTTTCCTTCTGCTCACCCTCATATTTTCTCATGTCCCTCCCAGGACATCTGCTTTTCCTATCCCATGTCACTGCCCTCGTTCCGGCTTCTGTCCTGTCCTTGTTTATAACCATCATCTCCCAGCAGGCCATGCTCCTATCTGCTCTGGTTCATTTTTCATTTTCTGCTAACTCTCTGCATAGTTATGTCACTGCCCTGCTCTAAGATGTTTTCCGTGGCTCCAAACTGCCTTCAGGATTACATTCAAATTCCAAATCATGTCAAGGTCTTTGATCCATGGGTCCCTGTTTTTCCCTTTAGGCCCCTTCCTGGACCCTCCCTCATGAGCCCCCGTCGCTTGCTTGAGACTTCTTGTGGTATTGCTATTTTTATACCTCAAGGCCTTTTCACATTTATGTGGAAATCGTTTTGTCCTTGTCATCCTGGCCAACTCCCCTCCTTTAAGAACTGGGCAAATGTCATTTCCTTTGTGTACACATTCCCAGGCGAAGTCAGGCCTTGTTTGCTAGGATCCTGGGCTCCTGCTCACAGCTTTGCGGTGGCCCATGGCCCTGCGGCGGTCAGTTGATAAGAGCAGAGACGCTGGACTCTAGAGACTGAGTTTGAGTGATGGCCCCACCACTTACTCACCATGTGACCCCTCCTGACAGAAGTCTCCAGGTCTGTAAATGGGGGTAATAACAGTCTTTCTCACTGGGTCTGGGGGCCCTTCTGGAGGGCAGCATGAAGGAGTCTTCCCACAATTGGGGGTAGAGAACCCTTGGTCAGGGCCTGAGGCTTGGGGATAGAGCGAGTGTGTGGTGGAGGAGAGGGGTCCAAGTGGTGGGGCCTGGAGGCTGATGAGGCTCCGCAGCCCTGCAGGCTGGGTAGACTGGCTCTTGGCCACCCTCTAGTGGTGGCTTCTGTATTCTCACCTGCATTTTCTAGAACCATGGTGGTATCAGGATGGCAACTAGCATATCAGATCTGTGACTTCTCCTAAATGTTTCACTTCAGCAAATGAAAAGAATTCCCCTTAAAGTAAGGAGGAGAACAGAATGGGAAAGACAAAGCCAAACCCTTTTAGTTTACGCAG
This sequence comes from Corynorhinus townsendii, assembly GCA_026230045.1. Taxonomy (NCBI): domain Eukaryota; kingdom Metazoa; phylum Chordata; class Mammalia; order Chiroptera; family Vespertilionidae; genus Corynorhinus; species Corynorhinus townsendii. The sequence continues at coordinate 33,357,079 of JAPDVU010000008.1, read as the reverse complement.
CAGGCCCCATGTTTAGCCATGAAGGCTGAGGGCAGCTGAGGCTGACTTAGTGCCTGTGAGAATGCAGTTATAATTTCACCTGGCAGTACTAACATGCCATTTGGACAGCACACTTGGAGTAACATTAAGGACATGGGGTCCAGAGCCCCATGGGCTGGGTTCAGAGCCAAACTTGGCCACTCACAAGCTAGGTGATCTCCAAGCTTCAGTTTCCTCATCTCTAAAAGTGAGATACTACGAGGCTCCTCCTCAGAGGGTCGTTGTGAAAGCTAAATGAGATAATACACATGAAGCTGACCACATGATAGCTGGCACAGGGCCCAGCCTCAGTAAATGTTAGCAGTAATGATTATGGATTTCTTTTCCTTGACCCTCACACAACCCAATGAGACAGACAGTACTACTGTATAGATTCTTGTCCTTCCTATTTGATAATTAATTCAGTTTTATAAATAGACACTGAGCATCTACAGTGCTAGAGGTGGCATGTAGGAAGGACATGGCAGATACAAGCCCTCCTTTGCTTGTAGTCTAGTGGGCACAGCAGATATTAATCAAGGAGTTAAACACTTGAAACTGGTCTCTTGATGGGGGAAAGACAGGGTATTGCAGACATGTGTGGAACATGGGACATAAGTTCATCTAGGAGCCAGAGAAACCTGCTTCAGAGGAGACATTTGGGCTGGGATTTCGAGGATGCACAGGCATCAGCAAGGTGAAGAGGATATGGAGAGAGGGGGGTCCGTATACGCAAAGTCTGGAGGCTGGAAGTCACAGCAGAGGGACTGAAACCGTGGCTGGCACAGTGGTTGGAAATGAGGGAGAAGGCAGGTCAGGGACTGGGGCTCAGAGAGGGCAAGCATCCTGTAGAACACACAATTAGCAAGGGGTAGAAGTGGGAGAGGGACCAGATGCTGCTTCCGCCTCAGGTGTCCTTGCTGCTAGCATCGTCATGCTGACTCTCATACGTACATTGGCAACGCACAAGTGTATCCTTTTTAGATGTTGAAAATGAGTTGCTGCTGAGCTAATAGAGGCCAGGAAATGTTCAGAGCGCCCCCGCGCTCTCTGAGGGCATCTGAAATGCTAGTGTTCGACAGCGTGAGATGATGAGCTCTGAGTCATCGAGAGGAGGCGGTTGTCAAATGCACAAACTGGCTCATTGGGCTGGAAAGTTACCTGAACTAACTTCATGTTTCTTAACTTTCTGAAACAAATAACAGCCCGCTGTCTCAGGGTGCCGGACAGACTGTGGAGGCGGCCAGGGCTTTGGAGCCAGGCGGATCTGGATTGAAGTCTGGGCTCTGCCATTGATTAGCCATAGGCACCTCTCTGAGCCTCTGTTCTTTTCCTTCTCTGTAAAATGAGGATAATAAAAAGTCTTGCTGTGAATACAAAGTAGATATTGTATATGCAATCACTTGATATGTGCCCGGCATACAGAAAAGTATTCAATAACGTTTTCTGTATAGCAAGCTTGGAAATGAGCTAGATTTTTTTGAATGGGTTTTTAGAGTGGTTGAACCTCTTCCTTAATCTTCAAACCCTTCTGTAGATTGATGCAAGGTCACAACCTGGAGAAATGGATAGGGCAAAGTGACATTATTCATGCCCCTTCACAAATTACTCCTGGTGTACAGTGGGCCCCACTGCCCCTTCCCCAGCATTCCTGGGGATATCAGAAATATGGGATCAACCCGCTACAGTGTTAGATTGGGGATTTCTGGGGAACAATCAGAAAACTCCAGTGCTACAGCTTGGAGCAGAGGGTCAGTGCAGGAGAGGGCAGAGAACATGGGATCACAGATGGGAAGAGGCCAACCCCAGGGTAACAGGTGGATGCAGGAGGCTTTTTGCAGAATCCACTGAAGGAGAGAAAGCCTCCTTCTTGGTTCTCTGGCTCCAATGCTGCACAGATGGATCAGCAGCCAGTTGGGAGCAGGACTGCTGTGAGCTGTCCAACACCAGAGACCGGGGAGGCTCTGCACTTACAGTGTGAACTCGGAGTTAGGCCTGGAGAATGGTCTGCTCCTTACACAGAAGCCCTGATGCATAGAGGCCCCTGCCGAGGCAGCTCAGTGTGGGGTTCGGAGGTGGATCAGAAGCAGGGTAATGATAGCACTGGATGACGTGAACAAACTCAGAGAAGTGACATTTCCTTTAGTCACAACTGGCTGGGGCTTCAGTGCCTTAGTGAGGAGGGGCTGAACTTAATGACCTAACCACACTGTAAATTATTTATAGCTTGTTGCATAAATAATTATGCTCAAGTTAACTGTTTAGTAAACAGTTTATGCTTCACTGCCTCAGAGGTGAAGGCATTCTAAAACAACCTGTGTTGTTTCTATAAAGCCCTTCGCCAGAGAGCCTTCCAGGTTGGGTTGAAGAGAGATGTCAGGTGGACCCAGCTGCCATCTGGTGACATCAGATGACGCAGAAAGAATTCTCCTCTGTGTTTAGTGGAAACCCAGCATGCTTGCAGCGGTTCCTACGTGGCCTAGCCCGAGTCCCTTCTCCGAGTGCATGTCCTCTCACCTTTCCCTTGCTCTCTGCACTCTAGCCCACTTATCTCCAGAGTGTTTCCCCGAACAAACCAGGTGCACTCCCACCAAGGGCCTCTGCCTGTCTGTTCCCTCTGCCTGGAATGTCCGTGTTCATATTTCAGCTTAGTTGATTCTCTAACCTCTTTGACATGTTTACTTAAGTCTTACGTTCCCAAAGGCCCCACCCTGACCACTTATTTAAAGTGGCCATTACCTTCCTGCTTCCCACATGGACAATCTTCTTCCCACTTATTCTGACTCTACTTTTTTAAAAAAGGATCTTTATTATTGAAAGTATTACAGCTGTTCCCCTTTTTGCTCCCATTGACCCCTCCACCCTACTCCTAACCTCTCCCCAGGCCTTTACTATTGTGTGTCATGGGTTATGCATATATACATATAAGTTCTGACTCTACTTTTAAAAAAAAATATATTTTTATTGATTTCAGAGAGTAAAGGAAAGGGAGAGAAAGATAGAAACATCAATGATGAGAGAGAAGCATTGATCAGCTGCCTCCTGCATATCCCACACTGGGGATCCAGCCTGCAACCTAGGCATGTGGCCTGACCGAGAATTGAACCATTGACCTCCTGGTTCATAGATCGCTTCTCAACTACTGAGCCCTGCCAGCTGGGTCCTGATTCTACTTTCTAATAGAAGTTATTGGCTTGTAACATGCTATATACTGTTAAATTTATTATAGTCTGTTTTCCCTTGCTATAATGTACCCTTCATAGGGGCAGGTTTTTGTACTTGTTTGTTTGTAATGTATCCCAAGCAGCTAGAACAGGTTTGGGCACATAGTAGGCACTAAGGAAGTATTTACTGAGTGAATGAATGAATATTCAGGGTGGGAATTGTGAAAGCATGAAGGCTGCACATTCTGCAAGGATGCTGGGAGTGCCTGGAAGTTGTGGGAATGCAGTTTTTTGGGGGAAGTCCAGTTCGTGAGAGGGACTGGACATCCTCAAAAGAGGAGGCAGTAGTCCCATTAGACTTAACCTGTGGGACTCAAACCGAACTCATCTTCCTGTTTTCCAAACTTGTTTCTTCTAATTCACTCAGCAACTCAAATAAAAAAACAAAAAACCTGTGTCACATATTTATTTCCAGTTATTCATTATCCATATGAGTCAGTATCTGGGTCCTGCTGATTTTCTCTTTTTAATTATTCTGGCATAATTATTCTCCAGCGTCACTGCAATCACCGCCAGCATTCAGAGGGAGGCAGGGTTCAGGAAAGCTGCTTTACACACACAGAGCTTCATCATCTTTTGTTTATGCGTAGGATTCAAAAATATGGTCCTTGCCTTCCTAGAGTTCCAGCGCTGCTTCCGCCCCTCGCACCAAGGACCTGAGCATCCTTTGTCTCTGCCATCCCTGTCCTGCTCATTTGCCATTCTAACCCCAGAAGTTTCTTCCCAGTGTGATACTTGGTTGTAGAGTTGGATCGGCTTTGAGAGGATGTCTTGCTTTCACCCGACATCGGAGAGGACGCCCTCCTCTGAGTTTCAGTTACTATTCTCAAATTGTCCTACTGTGCTTCCTGGTCAAGACCTGGTGGTTGCTTTGGGGTCCTCCTTTCTCACATTCATCAGATGCCACCTTCTTGCTTCCCTCTTCTTCCTCTCCTACAGAGGACACCAGGCAGGCCTTGCAGCTGTAGGGGGCTTGTCCCCACCTGCCTGTATTTTGAGGTTTGTGGGGCTATTTGACTATCTAGTTTTGTTGTAAAATATTATCCATGGGGTTTGGATAGTGTTAGCTAATGGTTCTGTCAGTTCTTATGTGGGGATTTGGAGAGATTAAATATCTATGCTGCCATCACAGCCATCTTTCTAGAATTTTTCCTATTTCTCTGACTTTTAAGTAACTAAGCTCTGAGGATACAGCTTTCTTTTTTTTAAAATAGAATTTTATTGATTTCAGAGAGGAAGGGAGGAAAGAGAGATGGAAACATCAATGATGAGAGAGAATCATTGATTGGCTACTTCCTGCACATCCCACACTGGGGATTGAACCTGCAACCCGGGCATGTGTTCTGACTGGGAATCAAACTTTGACCTTGTGGTTCATGGGTTGATGCTCAACCACTGAGCCAGACCAGATGGGCTTCCTTTCTTTCTCTCTCTCTCTCTTTTTTTTTTTAAATATTGATTTCAGAGAGGAAGGGAGAAGATAGAGGCAGCTTCTTTAATTTAAACAGTTTCAATAATCATGAGCACACATAGCACTGCCTATCAGGGATGGTTATTCTAAGCAAATGTGTATGTAAGTGAAATGGTGACTGTGACAACCAGAGATGTCTAGTGGAGTCCAGACAGCATGGCACTGCCCAGAAGGCAAGGTGGTTATGCGGGGCAGGCGTGGCAGGACCTGGCAGCTAGAGTGATACCCAGTGTGAGGTGCTGAAGGGAGAAAGGATGACAGTTGTCCAATACCCCTTGTGGCTGCCTGAACTGGTCTTTTTCTGTGTGTGTGTGTGTGTGTGTGTGTGTGTGTGTGTGTGTTGCGGGGGGGGGGTGGGTATACATGAGATGAACTCTAGGGACTCCCAGAAATACTTGAGACTTCTGGCTGTTGTTTTGGGATAAGGGTGAGGTTGGGTTACATCTCTTCTCTGGGACCACATGAGCTTTCCGAGGGCAGGCAATGATCACCAGCACAAGGCCTGGCACACGATTAGCATCAAATGTACTTCGTGAAATCAGGTGCATCAGGGATTGACGGAGAGACACTGCTTAATGTTTTAAACCTGGTTGAACTGGTTGAGAACATCGTATGTCCGTTACTGTATCATGTGGGGACAGACACTTCCCCGAAGAGCTCAGATCCCCCTTCAGCCTCTTCCCCTGGGCTTGAGGAAATATACCACACCTCACTGGAAAACTGTTTATTTCTAAGTTCTGAGAGTTGGAGCAATGGTTGCTAAGGGTACAAGCCCTGCCCAGCCACAGCATTGCTTTAGTGGAGCATAGGAATGTTTAGAAAATCCTATATAATAAAGAGGTAATATGCAAATTGACCCTCACACTCTTGCACAAGATGGCTGCCCCCATGTGGTCAAAGATGGTTGCCACAAGATGGCTGGCACAAGATGGCCGGCAGGGGATGGTAGTTGTGGGTGATCAGGCCAGCATGGGAGGGCAGTTAGGAGCAACTAGGCCAGCAGGGGAGGGCAGTTGGGAGTTACTGGGCTAGCAGGGGAGGGCAGTTGGGGGAAATAAGGCTGGCAGGGGAGCAGTTAGGTGTCAATCATGCTGGCAGGGTAATGGTTAGGGAGTGATCAGTCTGGCAGGCAGGCAAGTGGTTGGGAGCCAGCAGTCCTGGATTGTGAAAGGGATGTCTGACTGCTGGTTTAGGCTGTGGTATCGGGCCTTAATCAGCAGTCGGACATTTCCCAAGGGGTCCCAGATTGGAGAGGGTGCAGGCTGGGCTGAGAGACCTCCCCCCCCCAGTGCACAAATTTCATACACTGGGCCTCTAGTTACTTGTATAAAAGGCATCTCTGGTTCTACTGATACCTGCTTCAAGTATTTCTATTTAAAACAAAAATTTTATTGTCTTTTGTGGATCTAGTTACGTGCCCATCTCTCACACTTTCACCACAGTGCAGGGAACTCATCTATATTTTGCCTGAGATCCCAGCCAAAGACAGAATCTGAAAACCCTGAAATCTAGTTCTAGAACAGAGGAGGGAGTGAGTTCAGGGGGTTCCTCTGTGCCAGGCCAGGGCAGTCATGCTCATCTTGAGTAACACTCTGCAAGTTCAGAAAACACTTGCAGCTGCTGTAGCAAGGCCCACACGATGTTTGATGTTTCCCAGGCAGTCTTTGGTTTACTTGATTCGATTAAATATTTATTGCTGCCTACTACGTGTCAGACTCCATGCTGAGTGCTGGTGATGCTGAGATAAATCAGACAGTGCTTGTCAGTGAAGCTATCTCCAAGTCTGCTGGAGGAGCGAGACCGGTGGAGAAACTCGGTGGTGCGGTTGGTAGGTGCACAGTCTTTGGGACCAGGCTGTTTGCATGGAGTGCTGGCTCTCTTCAGTCACGTAAGTCTCCTGTACCTCCACATTTTCATCTGTAAAATGGAGACAATAACAGTGTGCTCTTAATCAGGTTACTATGAGAATAAACTAATGCATGATGAGTGCACAGCCTTGGGCGTGCTCTAAGAGTCCAATAAAACTTTGTTATTATTATTGGTGGCTTTTGTCTACTTTCCCTTTTCCTGTGACTTCAGAATTGCTTTTCATCCTGTTCTCCATTTTTTAAAAAAGCCAAACACGGCTTTATTATTATCTTAATGGCTTAGCTGTAACTTGGGCAGTTTGGGTGCAAAACATGCTGGGAGAAGTCAGGCGGGATGGGATGCCTTGAACGGCCAATCTATTGTGCCCTCCACCTGCTGGTGGACCAAAGCCCCTAATGTCTTCCCGTGTCTTGGGCAGAGTTGGCCTTGGGCCTGAGTGGGATGTGCCTCATTGGCAGGAGCTGGGGACTAGCCACTGAGTGTGGTTGAGAGGAGACAGGGGTCCATGGCTTTACTTAACGGCTCGGTTTAGTTTTCTCTGTATTTGGTTCCTACTTGGGGAGGAGAAGGTATCTGTTTAAACGATCTCTAAAGAGAAGTTATTTTAAGCTCATTCTTAAAGGAAACCAGATTCCTCTTTCCCCACAGGTGTCCACCATCTGTCCTCATTTTGGAGGCTGTCACCCTGGAAGTGTGGCTCCTGCCACTGGACAGCCAGGAGTGGGTGTGGCCTGAAATCAGTAATTACATTTCTGGGGCCCTGGATCCTGGTCTGCCGCCATTTTTTTGGTTTTGTTTTGTTAATCTCCACCCAAGGATTTTTTTTTTTTTTTTCAGAGAGAGTGGAAGGGAGGAGGAGCGACAGAGAGAAACATCAGTGTGAGATGTTTTTCCTACATGTGCCCTGACTGGGGTCAGGGATCGAGCCTGCAACTGACGTATGTGCCCTTGACGAGAATTGAACCCAAGACCCTTCAGTCAATGGGCCAGTGCTCTAACCACTGAGAAAACCAGCTAGGGCCTTGTGGCATTTTAGACAGCGTCAGGGGCTCACAGCTTTTCTTCATCTTACTGTTGCTCATAAGCTGCCCCGAAGTGCTCGCTTGGAAATAGTCCTCCCTGTCTCCCTGTGATAAGGCAGCCTCATCTTGCTCTCTGACCCTCTATTTTTCTTTTTTGAGGGGTGGGCAGAGAGGGAAGCAGCAAAGCATTGAGGTGAAGAGCAAACTCAAGTCAGTGAGACCAGGGTTCCAATCTCAGGGCTACTACTTTCTACCTGGCAATTTTACTTCTCTGCATCTCAGCTTCCTCATCTGTAAAAATGGGGATAACAATGGGACCTAGCTCAGAAAGTTGTCCTGAGAAGTAAATAAAATAATCCATGTGAAGCACTTAGCACAGTGCTCACCATGTGGAGTGTGCTAAATAAATGTTAGCCCTGTTATAGTTATTAACATAGGTGCTAACTTGTTACATATGGGAAAGGGCAGCAAAAAGGACTAAGATTTTTGAGCATCTCCTTTGTGCCAGGGACTATTCTAGGCCCTTCACATTCACCATTTAATTATTCAGTCAACCTGGTGTGGAAAGTTCAATTACTCTGTTTTATAGATGGATACATTGAGACTCAGAGAAGTTAAGAAACTTACGCAAAAGACTAAGGTATCCTGTCAAAAGTCAGGATACTGGTTGTCCTGGTTGGGGAGTGACCAGTTGGCGGCACAGGGAGACTTCTGGGATCTGGTACTATTCTGTTTCTTTATCTGGCTCCTGGATACACGGGTATGTTGACCTCATGAAAATTCATTGAGCTGCAACTCGATATTATGATTTACTAACTGTTATTTACATATGTTATTTCAATAAAAGTTTGAGAAACAGGAAAACATAAATGGCAACAGCAGCAGCAGCAGCAGCAGCAGCAGGCTGCCCTTGGTCACAGATTATGGGGAGCACAGCCAGCTCTTTCTACCCCCGCACACTGATGGGAAGCCTTGGTCTGCCGAAGCTCCTCGTGGGCTCAAGGCCCTTACACAATGGGCTGTTCCGTCCCAAGGAAGCTCTGGTTCAAGGCCTGTTCATGTAATGAAGGAAAAAGCTGGGTTATCATGAGCCAATGTGAGGACCTGACTCTGCCAGAGGGAGGCCTCTCTGAGGCAGCTAAGCACAGAAGGTGCAGATCCAAGAGGCTTGCCTGGGGGTCAGCCACTGGTGGGCTCCAGGGCAGCTAATGGGCCGACTGGAAGACAAACCCAGCTAGGCTTGCCATGTTTCCTTCTCCTGAGAGAACAACTTCTATACCTTGGCCCACCTGTGGCCCCCCTTTTCACCACTTTCAGATGAATATATATTTAAATTAATTTCAGAGAGGAAGGGAGAGGGAGAGAGAGATAGAAACATCAGTGATGAGAGAGAATCATTGATCAGCTACCTCCTGCATGCCCCCTCACTGGAGATCGAGTCCACAACCAGGGCATGGGTCAACTCTCAAACACTGAGCCACGCCAGCCGGGCACTCTCAGGTTCTTTGAGGAAGCTTCCACTCCTGCTCCGTAGCCAGGTCCCTCCTACCCATGCACAGGAGATTGGTTTCTCTAGGTCTTCCATCCATGGGGCATGTGACATGAAGTCAGAGAGAGAGTCCATCTCAGCCTGTGCTTCTGGCTGGGAAAGAAGCAAATGAAGTGAAATTCTTTCTGGGGGAATGCGATGAGACATCCTCAGGCCTATCTTCCAGATTCCACCTCTTCCCCCAAACCCTCTATTTTTTTAAAGAAAAATTTTTAAAATTTGAAAATAGTGTTAGATTTACAGAAAGTTTCAAATGTAGCACAGAGTGTTCCCCCACACCCCACACCCCACACCCAGTTCCCCTGATAGTTCACGTTTTATATGAGCAAGGGACATTTGTCACAACCAAGGAACCAGCACTGGTCCACCACTATTAACTAAATGTGAGACTTTATTCAGATGCCACTAGTTTTCCATGAATGTCCTTTTCTCTTTCAGGATTCCATCCTGGGTGTCCTATTACACTCGGTCATGTCCTCTGGCCTATGTCAGTGCCTCATTCCTCCCTTGCTTTTGATGGCCCTGGTGACCTTGAGGAGTCCTGATCATGTATCTTGTAGAATGTCCCTCAGTTTGGGTCCCTGATGTCTTTCCCATGATGAGACCGAGGTTGTGTATTTTGGGGAATAATGCCTTAGAAGCAAAGTGTCCTTCTCAACACATTGCATCAGGAGCACGTGCTATCAACAAAGCTTATCAGTGGCGAGATTCAGTTTGATCACTTGGGTAAGGTGGTGCCAGGTTTCTCCACTGCAAAGCTCCCTTTTCCCTCCACTTTCTCAACTCTTCTCTGGAATTGAGTCACTAAGTACAGCCCACACTCAAACCCCATCCCATCTGTTTGTAATCAGGTTTATCTGATGCAAGGCCTGTAAACACACTCAACTGAGTCTGAGAGATACACAGACTCACACCCAGGCACCCAGACTTGGGCATACAGGTAATACAGACAGACACCCAGATGAGTCCATATCCACGAACAGACGCTCACAGGGACAAATACGCAGATACTGAGAAATCCGTAGTTTTGTCATCCCATTTCTCTGACCAGCAGCGTGATAAATCAATTAGGATTTTAATGAACACAGCATCTGAAATCCCACTTCCTGTCTACTTTGTAAGTGTCTTAGAGAGCAAAAACCAGGTATGTCTCCAGAAAGTTGGGAGTGGAGGGGGGCGGGAGGGGGTGACAGAAATGCAGGTTTTGGATCTAATCAGGCCTCTGGTGGCTCCCCTTTCTCACTTCCTGGCTCTCCCATGGCCCTTTCCCACCCAGGCCAGAAAGAAGAGGGTGTGAATGTCTCCCCCAGAGCTCCTCCACTGGGAGACGCGCTGAGATCTCACCCCAGGACTGGTTTCCTTGGCGCCAGGTGCTGCGAGGCAGCAGCCTTTCAGCCCCACTAGCCTCCGCCTCTGTTGCCCTTCCCTGTCCTCCTTCAATAGCATCTCAGAACTTTCAGCATGAACCTGACTCTGGCTTTCAAAGCTTCTAAGATCAGGGTCCTGGCCACCTCTCCTGCTTTCCCTCTCGCTGCTCCCTCTTTTCCAGCCCAACTGACCATCGTCCCGTTGTCTACCCCCTGGAAAATGCTCCCACTGCTTCATGTGTCCAACCCTCCCTGGCTCTGCAGCCACCTTCTCCAAGCACCTTACCCTGTCCTTTAACTGGTTGCGACAGCTCCCTTCTTTGCATTTCCAGAAAACCTTTTCTTTAAGGGATGGCATGCACTCACCTCTGCTCAGTTATTTGTGTACTTGTGTTGTAGAAAGAGTTATTTTTATGAGAAGCAATAGAAGTGGACTCCTGGATGTACTCTTTAGTCCCTCACGGAAGCTGCTGTTGTGAATGTGACCCACGTTCAACAGCTCTGGTCTCTGTGACTGTTTGTTTTAAGTTTCACAGTTTGGGGAGAGGAAATTGGATGAATGCAGCTTGGTTCAGGAGCCCACCCATGGCTCAACCAGCAACTATGGCTGGGGACATTTTCACAGAAGAGACAGGACCCCTGTGGGGGAGGGGGGGTGCGCTGTTCCTGTATTTGGAAGGAGAGATCTTTCTCAAAGAGAAGGGAAAAGCTGAAGCCACCCCAGGAGGCAGCTGAATGTAACATGTCTTTGCTACTGAAAGAAGGAGGAAGGAGCCTGGGAAGCCAAGAACAACAGATGTCCACTGCAAAGTGTTTATGGAGCGAATGCCAGTGAGAGAGTGATTAGTTCACTTGTTGCCTTTTAAAACCCAAGATCAGTTGGTCTCCCAGTTCTCTATCTCTAGAACATGATGATCATATGCTTTTCCATTTTCTATATTCCCTTTCCAGTCCTGTGGTCTTGGGGGAGCCTGAGCAGTGGAGGCATAGGGAGTCCTCTGCAGGGGAGAGCATTACATGCCTGCACTCTGCCACTCGTTCGCTGGAGTACATTTACTGAGTAGCTGGTATGTGCTGGGCACTGGCAATAAACCAGATACGAGGGCGTGTCCCTCACAGGACTTGGAGAGTTTCAGAGAAACACACCAATTACAATAGAATGTTGTTAGTGCTCCAGTGGAGGATGCATGAAGGGGTGTGAGGCCGTGGGGAGCAGCTGGGGAGCTCTGGCTGAGGCTTTTCAAATAAAGTGACATGAGAGCTGGGTTTTGAAGAGTGAGTAGGAGCTTGCTAGGTAGAGAGGAAGGAAAGGAGGATCTGTTGGAGAGAACTGTGCAAGGCCACAGGGCTTTGTAGAAGAGAGTGGTATGGTTGGGAAATAGGAAAGTCGATTATGCGGAGTGTACCAGGTGTACCGGTTAATAATAGTGGGTTTTGTGATCAAAGAAAACATGATAATCTCAAGAGAAACATCAAAAGTGCTTTATTCAAAGTAATGTCAACTGCTAGCTACACATTTCTCCATCTTTCAGGTAATTTGTGGATACCGTCCCAATGGAACTTTTCTTGTTTTGAGGCAAACCATTCAAAGACCCAATTTTCCACTTCTTCGTATGTTTTAAAGTGCTGCTCAGAAAGTGGGTGTTCCATCAATTGGAACAAGTGGTAATCTGAAGGAGCAAGGTCTGGTGAATACGGCGGGTGGGTTAATACTTCCCAGGCAAGATCTTTTAACGTCTCTTTAACTGGTTTTGAAGTGTGTGATGGTGCATCATCATGAAGCTAAATTACTTTGCCGTGTCTTCTGGAACATTCTGGTCATTTCATGAACAAAGTGTGGTTCAAATTGATTATTTGTTGTCAGTAGCGATCAGTATTAACCGTTTCACCTGGTTCTAGAAACTCATAATACACCACACCTTCCTGATCCCACCACACGCAGAGCATTGTCTTCTTTCCGAAACAATTTGGCCTTGCAGTCGATGTTGATGGTTGACTTGGATCAACCCATGATATTGTGCGTTTGGGATTCTCAAAATAAATCCACTTTTCATTGCCAGTCACAATTGGATGCAAAAAATACTTTCTTTCGTGATGTTGAAGCAACATTTTACTGATGACTTTTCGGTTTTCCGTTTGTCTTTCGTTCAGTTGATGTGGCACCCATTTTCCTTCCTTTAAAATCTTTCCCATTGCTTGTAAACAATCAGAAATTGTTTGCTGAGCAATGTTTAATCTTTCTGCAAGTTGTTTTTGAGTTTGACACGCATCTTCATCCAGTAATACTTGTAATTGTTGGTCTTCAAACTTTTTCAGTTGACCTGACGTTCTTTGTCTTTCACATCGAAATCATCAATTTTAAAGCATTTAAACCAGCATTCACAAGTATCTTGAGATAGAGCAAGTTCACCATAAGCTTCCCGAAGTATTCAAAATAAAGTAATGAATTATAACTTCCCACAAATGCTCTTTTTTTGGCACAAAATCTGGCATTTTTAAGTGTAAAAATATCTATGATCTTAACACCTTCAGCAAATTGGACATAAGAAGTTTTGAAGCTTGCTGTCAATACGACAAAATAGCATACATATCAAATCACATATATATCAACATATGTATAACTCCATCTATTGAAAAATATCTGCATTATTAACCAGTCCACCTATAGTATATGTTTTTGGCAAGGGTGCTAAGAAGTGGAAAAGGGAGAGGCATGAGAAGGGAGGCTGGAGCCAGATCTTGGATGCCCTTGATTTGAGCCTCATGAATTTTGAGTTATGCAGGGGCAGTGGTGGTGGCCCATTGCATGAAATTTGTGCAAGGGTAGGGTCCTTATCAGGGTCAATGGGGCCTTCCGGCTTCCGGCCATTGGCCAGGGTCTTCCTTCGTTCCACGCTGCCCCCTGGTGTTCGGTGCACGTCATAGCGAGTGATGGAACTCCTTGTCTCCCAGTCGAACTCCTGAGGGGATACCTTGCATATTAGGCTTTCATATATATATAAAATATGAGTTCATAAAGATAGAGCGGGCAGCAGGGCACTGTGATTTCAGGTGGTTCTCTCTTTCATTATACATACATATATATTTATATAATCTTTATAAAACATAATAGCTATTTTATAAAGGGAGAGCAAGACAGAAAGGTCATTGTTGAGTTTTTGTTTTTTAACAATAGTCAAACAGTTACACTGTTCAGAAAGTCCTGCTCCTTCTCTATAAATAACAATAAATATGAAGGTATGGGTTAACTGCGATAAATGGAGCATGCCTTTATAATTTTAGTTCTGCTGGGTGCATTTGCTTCACCTAGCTGGCCTCATCAGTGCCCTCTGGGTGCCGTCCTGACTCAAAATGAAACCCATGTCCTCACTGTGTCCCACACAGCCTTCCAGAAGCTGCCTCCCTGCCCCGCCTTCTCCGCACCCATCTCTCTCACCTCATGTCCTCCATCCCTCTCTCTTCCTGGCTGATGCTGGCATCCTTGCTATTCCTCACCCATCTCAAGGACACTCATGCCCCAGAGCCTTTGCACTTGCTGTGCTCTCTCCCTAAAACAGTTTGCTCGCAGATATTCACGTAGCTCACTCCCTCCTATCCTTCCAGTCTTGGCTCAAATGCCCCTTTTTCAGTAAGCCTTCTCTCACCCACCTATTTTAAATTGCTGTGTCTACTGCCCTTTCCACTCCCAGCACTCTCTGCCCTCCTTCCCCATTCTCTTGTCCTTCATAGCACGTACCACCTCCAACATATTACATGCATTGCTTATTTATTTTGGAAGTTGCTTAGAAAGTTGACTGTCACCTCACTTGAATGTAAGCTTCCCAAGGGAAGTGATTTTATGTATGTGTTTGCTGTTATAGCCCAGGGCTTTGAAGAGTACTTGGCACATATTAGGCACCAAGCACATATTTTTAAAATAAGAGAAAGTGGGAGGCAGGTGGGGAATGGCTTGAGGCAGCAAGATTAGGGACAGAAACACTAGTTAGATGACTGTTGCAAGCCAGAGACAAAGGGGCTTGAGCCCAGCCTTAACGATGAACTGTGCATGTCTTCTGTCCTGATCTTCAGATGATGTTGAAATCTGTCATTGTGAAATTTCTTCCTACTTTGGCTCGAAGCTCTAGGCCAGTGGTCTGCAAACCGTGGCTCGCGAGCCACATGCGGCCCACGAGCCGCCGTTTGCCGCTCTGTTGACTAATGAGTTTGCCGACCACTGCTCTAGGCAGATCAAAAGCCCTAGGAGAGTGGAGGCTTGGCATGTTCATCTCCATTTTCCCGCAGTGCCTGGCATTTATATGATATTAAATGTGAGGCACTCAACAAATGTTCAGTGCTTCATTAATGATGTTATTACTGGACTGTATTTGACTTAGTGAATTTCAGAGTGAATTATATTCAATAAAGATCTTGGGATCTAATCTACATTCTCATGCTGTTATACTAAATAGTTAGTTTTATTCTATTAAAAAAAAAACACAGCATACACGCTGATGATAGAAAATTGAGAAATTAGGGAAAAGTTGAAAAAATAAAAGCCTTAGTTTCACCACCCATAAAGAACCATCAGCATTTTAATCTTTTCTTTAAGTAATTTTTTCCAGATATAGTTTTTTAAAACACATTTATAACAATTATGTGTTTACAGTCTTGCATACTGCTTTCCCTACTTTATTAGTGCACACATTTTTCTTTTCTCTAAACTTTTGGAAAGCATTATTTTAAATAAGTGCATGCTATATAACCAAGTAGTTGTACCACAGCTTACTTAACTAACATTTGATAATTACTCTATTTCCAGTGTCTTCTTATTGCAAAGATCATGTGCTACTCTGCAAACTTATTGCTTATTATATGTCTGGTCATCTGCTCCTGAAACTTCTGTGCCTGTCTTATTATCTGTTAAATGAACATAATCCTATATAATAAAAGGCTAATATACAAATTGACTGAACAGCAGAACGACTGGTTGCTATGACATGCACTGACCACCAGGGGGCTGATACTGAATGCAGGAGGAGCACTGCTCAGCCAGAAGCGGGCCTCATGGCTGGTGAGCACAGCAGCGGAGGCGGGAGCCCTTCCTTCCTCTATGGCAGTGCTAAGGATGTCCAACTGCAGGCCTAAGCCAGCAGTTGGACATTTCCTGAGGGCTCCTGGATTGTGAGAGGGCACAGGGTGGGCTGAGGGACCCCCCCCCCCCACCACCAACACTGAATGCACAAATTTCATGCACCGGGCTTCTAGTGAGAAATAAAAGGATTAAGGTAGGCGAATGCAAGACACAGTGATGAGCACATAGGTGTTCAGTAAACATCAGGTGTCTTGGAATTGAAACCTTTGGAAATTACGGAGGGTTGATAGCCACTGCGCTGTTCCCTGGCTGCAGGCTGCACCTGATGCAGGTGGACTCGGTCCAGCGCTGGATGGAGGACCTGAAGCTCATGACCGAGTGCGAGTGCATGTGTGTCCTACAGGCGAAGCCCATCAGCCTGGAGGAAGATGCACAAGGTGACCTCATCCTGGCCGGCGGCCCAGGCCCTGGAGACCCCCTGCAGCTGCTGCTCAAGCGGGGCTGGGTCATCAGCACCGAGCTTCGCAGGATTGGGCAGAAGCTGGCCCAGGACCGCTGGGCGCGTGTCCACAGCATGAGCGTGCGTCTGACCTGCCACGCCCGCTCCATGGTCAGCGAGTATAGTGCTGTCAGCAGGAGCTCCTCGCAGGAGATGGGCCAGGTCAGTTACCCTGGGTTGGGTGTGGGAGGGCATGCTTTCTAGAAGAATGGGTCTAAATTCTGTGGCATCTGAACTCTCCCTGCCCTAGCGACTTCCTTCCTTTTCCAGGAAAGCAGGGAAGACAGTAAGGACATTTTTTGAGTGTAAACTCTTGTGTTAGGAAGTGTGCTAGGCCTTTTTACACACATCTTATTTAACTTGCACAACCTCTGAAGCAGATATAGCCATGATGAGAGGCTGCGCAATGATTAAGTATACAACTTTAACACCAGACTGCCTGGGTTCAAATGTCAGCTCTGCTGTGTGACGTTGGCAAGTTACTTAACTTCTCTGTGCCCTAGTTCTATCATCCCAATGAGTATAATCACAGTATTTGTTTCAGAGAACTGTTGTGAGGACTGATTTATTACATGTAAATCATTAAAAGCAGTTGATTAAAAATATTAGCTGGTATGTAGTATTGTCCTCATTTTATAGATGAGAAAACAGAAACTTGGAGAACGTAACTAACTTGTCCAAAGTGATGCACTAAATGTTGTAAACAGGATTCAACCTAAACCTTTCTAATTCCAAAGCCCATGACTTCTTCTTCTCCAAGACCAAGGTGAACCATTGGAACCTCACCCCTATTGTTTCTCTTTCCACTGGCATTTACTTTCCACCTTAGTGCTTTACCTTCTCCTTGCCTCACTTTGCAGGCAGTAAACTTTTATTCATGCTTGGAAGCCCAGCTCGAATGCCTTTTCCTCTCTGAAGCTTCCCAGATTGCCAGGCATCACTAATTGCTCAGTATTCTTTTGTTAGAGCTCCCCAAGCAGCTGGGGATGATCCCTTTTGTCCTATCACACCGTATTATAATTTATGTGCCTGTTTCCCAAATCGGATGATTCGATTCTTCATCTTTATGCCCCACAGGGCCCAGTGCAGCAGTTGGTCCTCAGTCAATGTTTATTGAATCAAACCAAATTGACCTATTTTTCTACAGGTTGAGAAGCTGCTAATGGAGAAATGCTCAGAGCTCTCAGCAGTCACAGAGAGGTAAATCTGGGTGCTGGGCAAACGTGGACAGGGTGTGCGCTGTCCTCAGGTGGTGGAAGGGGCTGGCATCTTCTCCCAGAGGGAGAGTGGGAGTCGGGGGGCCTGGTGATGGTCTGGGAATTTCCTTCTGCTGACTTTTATCAGCAGCACTGAAACACTCCCTTGGGATTTTCTGTCCCATTTTCAGGCCCTGGGTAGAATGTAGACAGAGGAGAGGCCTGGGCATGGGAAGAAAGGATTCTTGAGGGTTGGTTTTAAGGAATAGGTTTCCCACAGCTTTGGGAAGGCCCCCTAGCCCCCGGGGTCAAGGCAAGCCGAAAGCAGAAACTCACATCCTTACATTCACATACACCATAGACACGAATTTCACAGACACTCACTTGCAGATATATAAACACACACTTGTGCAATCTCAAAAATACACTCACATCCTTTTCTCTGTATCTCACACACACACACATACATCATTTGTACTCGGACACCCCCCCCCCGCGGCCCCCCCCCCTCTACCTCACATGTTGGCATTCTCCCTTACCCCTTCCGGCCCTCATGCTTTGGAAGAAAAACCTGGAACTGGGGATTCCCCAGGTCCCCATGAGGCCCTGGGCCTTCCAGTGTGGAACATTCTCAGGACATAGGGATACATTTGAGCTTGATCCCCAGAAGGCTTTCCTGTCTGGGGTGAAAATCCTAAAGGCTTCTTTCTGCACATTGTAGGCAGCAATTCCTTAAAGGGCATTGCCATACACCTTCAATGAGCACCAGCGAAGCTCCCATTCCCCCTTCCCCAGACCCTGGCTGCGGCGATGGCAGATTCTCCCAGGTAGGATTTGGTGGCTTTCTGGTGGCCTTTCTTTCCTGGTGCCGTGGACTGTTAACATCTCAGGCCAGCACTTATGTGATCTGAACACTAGGAGGCCAGGGGATGAGCTCTCTATGGAATGTTCCATCTTAGACTCCCCAGGAGTTACTCGTCCTCCCCAGGCCACTCGTGCCCCAGCTGGCCTGCAGCAGGCCCAAATCTGGCCCCTGCAGCACTCTGGGTTGACTGCCTGCCCCTGGCCGTGGCCCACCCATGTTCTATTTTCCCTAGGTGCCTCCAGGTTGAGAATGAGCATGTCCTGAAGTCAATGAAGGCCTGCGTGAGCGAGACCCTGAGCACGCTGGGCCAGCACTTTGGCCAGCTGCTGGAGCTGGCCCTGACCCGGGAGGTGCAGGTCAGTGCAGGCTGGGCTGCAGGGGGAGGGGTGGGCAGAGGAACTGGGCCAGGCTGGGGGAAGCTCTGAGTCCCCTTTCTTGGAGGACATCCTCCTTAGACCCCCCTCGGGAACTCCAGCACACGAGAGACAGGGCTGTCAGGGCTGAGCAGCCTTCTCAAGCAGTTAGCTCAACCCTGTACTTCCCAGAGGTAAACACTGCAGCCCAGAGAGAGAAGACACTTACCAGAGGTCACACAGCACGGCAGTGGCAGGACCTGTGGTGGTTCAATCGCACTTTCAGAATTGCTCCCACCACCCTAGATCTTCCCTGAGAGTTACTGTTCACAGTGTGCACAAGGGATTTTTATCGTCCTGAAAGACTTAAGGCACCGGAAGAAAACAAGCTGATTCTGCAAATCCTGGCTATGGAGAAGAATCTAGAAAGGTCATACAGTCCAGTCCGGCCTCTAGGCAGACTCAAGCTTGGTTCCAGAAAGAATGAGGGTTTCTGGAGCTGATAGGTCTATCGCCAACCTGTGGTTCACCACGAGACCTTGGCACACGAGCCTCTTCAGCCTCATTTTCCTCATCTACAATGTGCCACTCTGCGCTCGCTTTGGCAGCACGCATACTAAAATAGGAGCAATACAGAGACGACTGGCATGGCCCCTGCACAAGGATGGCATGCGAATTCACTAAGCGTTCCATATTTAACAAACAAATAAATCAAGGGCAGCCCTTTCCCTGAAGGAAAGTGAGAGAACTAAGCAAACAACATATGGAAACTGCTTAGCACATAGTACGGGTTAAGTACATGTTATTTTTCTCTCTTGCCTTTTCCTATTTTAAAAGCCTTCCATAAGGTTTTCATTCCGAAAGGTATTTACATGTTATTTATAGTTACAGGAAGTTTGTGTTACATATTTGCCATTCTTTTCCCACCACCAAATAAAAGCCTTCCACAAATAACAAATCTCTCTCCATGTCGGCTTTCCTCCAAGTTCAGCCCTCCTGCCGAGGCGGGACTTTGCTTTGTCTCTTTCCCGTGACAGCCTCGTTTTGCACGGGCACAGGCCCTGCTGGCCTGGCTCACCTGCTGGCCAGCGAGGCTGGTCCCACGCATCCTCACCCTCCCGACCCAGAAAGACGAAGGCCACTCATCCTGCCTTCAGAGTCTGGGGCAAGGGGAAGAAAGGGCCAGGCTGGGGTGCTGGGGCCGGCATTTAGAGCTGATGAGAAAATGCTGACGGTCACATGTAGGGGCAGGAGGAGGTTCCAGCTGGGGTCAGTGTCCCAAACTGAACCATGAAGTCCCAGAGGGACCCAGTGGAACATGAGGGCCAAATGGGGGAGTGATGAGTGAGGATCTTGAAGTTAGTGATGGGGAGGAGGGGGGCCTGGAGGAATGTTTGAGCAGGGACTCAGGGGCCGCTGATGCTGTTTATGTCATTTTTGTGTTCTCTTTCCTAAAAGTACCAGGTTCAATGGAAAGGGCCGAAATGGAAGAGTAACGTTGGATTGTAAACAGAAGCCAGCTGGGTTTGGAAGCAGCCATCAGCTCTTTTACCCAGGGGCCAAGGGGAGGGTGTCTTTTTGATGCTCTAAGTCACAGAATCCTGGGAAAAGCTCCCTGGGTTGCAAAAGCCTACTTAGTCCCTTTGGACTTTGTATCTAATTTCTTCTAAAAGGTCTCCACACATTCATAGTATTTCATAGACCGGGATTTTGGTGTGTTTTGTTCATGGATATATATCTAGTGACTAGAACAGTACCTGACATACAGTAGGCAGTCAATAAAGATTTACTGCCCAGCCGGCATAGCTTAGTGGTTGAGTATTGATCTATGAACCAGGAGGTCATGGTTCGATTCCAGGTCAGGGCACATGCCTGGGTTTTGGGCTCCATTCCCAGTGGGGGGCATGCAGGAGGAAGCTGATCAATGATTCTCTCTCATCATTGTTTCTATCTCTCTGTCCCTCTCCCTTCCTCTCTGAAATTAAATATATATATATTTAAAAAATATTTACTAATGAACAAATGATAAACAGTATATTCCAAACTTACATAGTCACAGACCTTTTTTTTATTCTTAAAAAGCATCTATTCACTTATACTGGGATGCTGGTGCTTTAGAAAATACAATTTGGCAAACTTTTTTTTTTTTTTTTGCATCAGGGAGCCACATAGACTCCTGAACAGAGGAACAATGCTCTTCCCACTTCCTCACCCCACAGTGCTTACAGAAAGGGCAGAGACGATCTAGCACTACTCTGCACTGGCCTGGTCCATCCTGAAATGTTACCAGACCCCAGATGTGTCACTGGCAATGATTGTGCTCAGAGGTTCCTGGAAGGATAGGGTCAGGCTAATGATCAACGTACGTGGAGAATAGGCGGAGGAGTAAGGGATGTTTACTCTAACGATGGGTACTCTGCTACCTCCAAAGTTCTGTGCTTTGAAAGGAAAAAAGGACCTCAAGCCAGTGGAGTGAATTTACAAGACCTTCTATGTGAAAAGTTTATGAAGCAACTGGAGGCCTGGTGCACAAAAATTCATGCACTCAGTGGGGGTTCCTCAGGCTGGCCTGTGCTCTCTTGCAGTCCGAGACCCCTCGGGGGATGTCCACCTGCCAGCTTAGGGGATTGGGCCTAAGCTGGCAGTCAGACATCCTTCTGGCAGCCCGGGAGCCCTCAGGGGATACCCAATTGACATCTTAGGCCTGCTCCCTTGGGTAGCGGGACTAAGCTATCAGTAGGACATCCTTAGTGCTGTCGAGGAGGTGGGAGAGGCTCCCGCCACTGCTGTTGCACTCACAGTCATCAGCCTTGCTTGTGGCTGAGTAGAGCTCTCTCTGTGGGAGCACACTGATCACCAGGGGCATCTCCTACGTTGAGCGTCTGCCCCCTGGTGGTCAGTGTGCATCATAGTGACCGGTCATTCTGCTGTTAGGGTCAATTTGCATACTACCCTTTTATTATATAGGATAGGGCTGCTTCACAATGGAAGGGTCCACCTTAGGAACTCCCCACCATTGAGACGGGCAAGGATGCCTAGGAGGACATCAGCAGGGGATGAAGGTTAGGCTGAGTGACTTGCAAGGGTTTTTCCAATCTTGAAAGTTTGCGATTCTATGAATGTGGGTACTCTAGGGTTGTCTGAGCATGGAATTTGGAGGCACATCAGGCTTCAAATCCTGGCCATGCTACTTACTGGATATGCGAACTTGGGCAAGTTACTTAATTTCTCTGACCCTCAGTTTCCTCACCTCTACAGTGAGGCTTAAATGAAATAACACCTGAGTATTGGGTGTCATTTTTCTGAATGTGTCCACTGACTTATTCACTAGAAACCAATAGCAAGCTTTGCTAAAAAAAAAAAAACCAACTCCTAATCACCTAATTAATTATTAAAATAATTTAACTACTTAGTGGTCATGGAAAAATTTAAGTCCTAAATTTTCGGAGTCACGAGTGGGACATTAATGAACGTTGATGCTTAGTCTATCTGGGAATAAAGG
This sequence comes from Corynorhinus townsendii, assembly GCA_026230045.1. NCBI lineage: Eukaryota > Metazoa > Chordata > Mammalia > Chiroptera > Vespertilionidae > Corynorhinus > Corynorhinus townsendii. The sequence continues at coordinate 33,335,073 of JAPDVU010000008.1, read as the reverse complement.
GTTAGCCATGTGGGAGGTAAGGGGAAAAGACTTGACTTACAAAAACCTATCTATCTGAAGATGACTTTCTAGGACTCTCTCCATTGAACCGCTGGCTCAGCTTCATGTGGATAGATGTTATATTTACTCATCCTTTCACTCCATTAATCCCTTTTTCTTTTAGTTTACACTAGCAAATTGATGCTAATAAAACTGTCTGGAAATGCATTTTAAAATATATATATATATTTTTAATTGATTTCAGAGAGGAAGGAAGAGGGAGAGAGAGATAGAAACATCAATGATGAGAGAGAATCATTGATCAGCTGTCTTCAGTATGCCCCACATTGGAGATCGAGCCCACAACCCGAGCATGTGCCCTGACCAGGAATTGAACTGGTGACCTCTTGATTCCTGGATTGACACTCAACTGCTGAGCAATGCCAGCCAGGCAAGAGGAATGTATTTTGGCTCTGTGGCTAATTAAGCTTGTTAAAACTTTATCTCACAAATTTCCCCTTCATGGCCCAGGCAGAGCTGGACAACCTTGGGCCTCACCTGAGGGACAAACACCTATCCTGTAACAAAGGTCAAACCAGAGGGGTGGGCACCAAGCTGAACATACTCAGTTCCTTCTTCCACACTCACTCAACTCATCCCTAACATCTCAGCATGGTGACGTGAAGGGGCAGGGAGTGAAGCCAACAGATAGTGATGCTGAAATCCCATCAGGGGAACAGGAGAAGTGGGAACCAAGTATTGCTCCTTAGTACTTCACAGTTTTTGTCCTATTATCTCATTGACTTTATCCATTAGGCCACTGGTCGGCAAACTGCGGCTCGCGAGCCGTGGTTTGCCGCTTTGCTGCTCTGTTGACTAATGAGTTTGCCGACCACTGACCTAGACTCTCGATTCCAATAATTACAGGCTGTTGTTGTTCCTTGTGATTAAGCCCCAGGCTATGCTGAGGCCAGAGTGTGGCTGTGCCCCTTGGAGAAGGAGGTCAGCTGCCCGCGGAGCAATCCTTTTCCACCTTTATGAGGCCATCTCACCAAATAACAACTCCTACTCCTTTGCAGACTCTTTGGAATCACAGTGGGCAATTTTGACTCTGCTCCCAGCAGGCTCGGAAATGACTAACAATATTACCTTCATTAAATTAACTCTAAGGAGGCTTTGTAGCGAAAGCTCAAAATTGCTTTTCTTTTTATTCCCCACTCTCCGATTTAGCTCAGCTCTGTTGTCTAAAATAGGTAATTAGCCTGGCCAGTGTGGTTCAGTGGTTGAGCACTGACAAATGAACCAGGACGTCATGGTTCGATTTCTGGTCAGGGCACGTGCTAGGGTTGCGGGTACCATCCTTGGTAGGGGCCTTGCAGGAGGCAGCCGATCAATGATTCTCATCATTGATGTTTCTATTTCTCTCTCCCTCTCCCTTCCTCTCTGAAATCAAGAAAAATCAATCAATCAATGAATCGGCAATTAGAGGCTGCAATGTGATTAAATGACAACACAAAGATAATCCAAACATAATGGACAGATGAGAAAGATGTCTAAAAAAATTAATATAGTCTCCTATCTCATTTTAAAGATCTCTTGGAGAAAATAAAGTAAAAGAACAAAGAAAACTGAACCGCTTTACCCTCAGGAGTAATTCAAAGCACCAAATTCTTAGGTTAATATAATTCTTTTCAATTTTCTTGCTCATCTCAGCCAGGAGGGTCTCATCTGTGTGTGTGTGTGTGTGTGTGTGTGTGTGTGTGTAGGGGGGAGGGGGAGTCACATTTTCTTGGGCAGACAGTCCAGGCTGTCTCTCCAGCAGCGGGAGGGAGGTCCATCAGAGCTTCTCAGTTTTTCTTTCCCTACCATCGGTGGAAGGGCCCAAGGATAACACATTGGATACACAATCTTATCACAGCCTTACCCCTCCACTGGCAGTGCTAAAACAGGCTAACCTTCAATTGCTAGAGCAGAGACTCCAGGCATCATGTTATCCCAGACTCCACTCTGATAGCCAGACACTCCTGTGTACCTGGGAGTAGATGGTGGTGGTGACACCGTATTGGTTGCAGTTGCAGCAGATTGTCACTCAGTTTATTTCACTTGTCCATAGTCCACAAGGACATATCAACATACATTCCCTGGGGGGAAGCATCCTTTCTCTTCGAGGGTGTTAGTAAGTTTTCATCTTCCTGCAAAGTCAGGCATTTGCTTCTCAAGGACTTACTGATTTGTATCCTGGCCTATCCAGCATTTTTACCATTCTTACTTCCTAGCTCCCTCTAAATGCTGTGTGTCTGCTACCTTAGGCTGCGTTGATATGGGCTCCTTGGAGTGACTCAGGCCAGTGGTCTTCAGACCACGCCAATGCACTGTATTCTCCAGGTTCCTGTGATTGCCCTGGAGAAATGCAAGCACATGTAGTTTTAAGGAAATTAATTTCCAGATCTCCCATTTTATTTGTTCCTTCCCTAAAATGATTCTCCCAATATTATACAGAGTTTATAGTGTCCTATTACTTTCCAAAAGAAAGGCATATGATCACTCGTCCCGAACTTTACAGCGCATTGCCTGGCTGTGCAGAAACCTTGGGACGGCAGCGGTGAGATCAAGCAAAGGAGAACCTTCATTCATGAACCATAAAGCCCTTTGGCCTCCATGAATCGCTTTACATGTATTTCTGTTGAGCAAGGCATTAGAAATTGTGTCTTTTGCCCAGTGTGGGGCTTTTCTGAATTCAGATACCTGGGACATTCTCCTTAGACAAAGGAAAGAAAGCACTGGTAGAACACATAGAACCCTAAGATTTTTTTTTTTTGAGAACATAATTAAATGCAAGCAATTTTTTTCAGCTATATTTTATCCTCCGTCCTATGTCATTAACTGTAAAGAAAAGTATCTTTGAAAATTCAAAGACTCTAAAAGTTAATGAGATTGATTCTTTTCAAAGTAATTGAGATATTTTTTAAAACAACCACATTTTTCAAGCTATAGTGGTTAGAATCTACAGAGACAAGTTTTACATGATTTTTTGCAGATTTGGTGCACATCATTTAAGAATGCAGTTAAAGCCTATTTTGTCGAAACATTTAATGACATATTTATAGTAATTCTACTTCCTGTTAACAAAAGATAAAATTAATTTTTAGCAGCTGAACTAATTAGTTTAAGCAGTAAATACCTTTTTTTCCTTCTCTAAATACATGAAATGTGATCCTGAGAGCTACTAAATATAATCAGAGACTTTCTGATTTGTTCTCAGATCTTATTTCATTGTTCTGTAAAATGAACAACAGTGTTTAATACATATACACACCTATTTGCTGAAGGAACACAATGTCATTTTATCATATTTTTAGATTTACAATGAACTTACAGTGTTAGCTTGCATATTACTTTGAATTATTAAAATATTAGTAAACTGTTTTATTTTAGCTTTATAACATATACAAATAAATAAAAACTTATTTTTGGTCTGCATTATTTTAATATTGACAGTTTTTAGCATTTTCCCTTAGAGAATGATTTCCATTAATTATTGTTGGTGGGCTTTTTTTTTTTTTTTTAGCATCTTTTGAAACACATTTAAACACATTTTTAATTAAAAATGAAGTCAGGGCTTAATTAGAGAAAGTTAAATTGGTTTGGTTGATTGACTTGACTAAAAGAATTGTCTTTGCCAATTAGTTTACAGGGTGGGTATTTCCCACAAATTAAATAAGCAAAAGCTATAGCTTCAAGGTTTTGGTAAAATATATTTGAAACATTCAAAACTATTTTATTTAAAAAGTTGTATTGGCAATGATATTAATAATATTTTGAGTTTCCTAATTCTTTTGGAATAATTTGGATAACCCAAGAGTCTCTTAGTGAAAGAGCAGTGGGTATAATTAACAGTTCTTTGATAAGCCTTGGTAAAGTACTTTTTGGAATTTTTCCCAGAAATTGAAATAGTGAATGAATATCTGTAATACTGGGTAACAAATGCTTTTGCAAATCAAATGGTTTCCAATTCTTTGCTTTTACCACTGTAAAGGAGGACCAATTTAGAGGAGTTATCAGCTGGCAGATCATTAAAAATAGTGTTTGATGATAGATCACTATGTGATTACATAACTCAGAATATGCTCAAAGGGCTGAATAACTTGGCTATCCAACTTGGCTGTATAACTCCCATCCCTCTCTATAGATTTATGGGAACAAGCTTTTTCAGGGTTTACATCTAAAAATATAACACTAAGTTAATATTCAATCATGGATATGTGGATGAATTAGAAAGTCTTAAAAGAATAAAAAGACTGGCCAGGCTGGTGTGGCTCAATAGTTGAGCTTAGACACATGAACAGAGAGGTTACCAGTTCCATTCCTGATCAGGGTCCATCATGCCCGGCTTGTGGACTGGTCTTCAGTGTGGGGTGTGCAGTAGGAAGCATCATTATTTCTCTCTCTTACCGATGTTTCTATCTCTCTGTCCCTCTCCTTTCCTCTCTCCCTCCCTCTCTCTCTCTCTCTCAAAAAAAAAAAAACACACAAAAAAACCCAATGAAACACCTCATTCATATTATTAAGAGATCTATTTATTAATATTTTAAGCTTTATGATTTATAATTATTTATTGAACTTACAGTCTATCTTGTTTTGACCCTTAGTACTGATGATAACTGTAATGCTAACGCAACCAAGAAGAGACTATTTTTAAACACTTATTGCCTTAGAATCAGAGGAAATAAAATAAAATTTCAATGTAAAGTATGATAAAGGTGAGCAATAAAACACTTTAACACTTAAATGTATGACATGAATATAAAATTCTGAGGGAGAATTGGGATAGAAATATAAGTATGAAAAGGAAAATGCAAATTGTTCAAATGTTAGAGGTTATTCATGTATTTTTCAATGGATGATGATGGCATCAAGTTGTTTTGGTATTCAGATTTCATTGAATACATCTGTAGGAGTAATACAATGGTTATATTTTATGTCAGTATTTACAATCTGTTACCTCCTTCTTTACTTTGTTTTTTTAAATATATGATGAAAAATTTTCCCTGTCAAGTAAAAAATGTACTAGGGGTCATATATTTTTTTACAATTCTTTTAGGGCTTAAAGAGAAAAAAAAAACTTGACCAGGATGCACAAGTGCTCTGGTTCCTTGTCGTGATGGCTGCTGGCCCTGCCCCAGGCTGGAGAATTGCTTAGGCCTTGAGTAATCTTCAGGGGACATCTGGCCTTTTATGCACCTAGTGAGTCCCTTGGTCATGTGATTCTCAGAGCACTGTCTTTCCATCTCTTTTGAATATTTTAGCCTTGAGTAGCATTTCTTTCTGCTACATATTTTTTTTGTGTGTACAGTAATAAATTCTGCCTCCAGCGTTCTCTTGCTTTCTGTTACTCCCCTCCTGTTTTCAGGGAAACTCAGCTGAATTTCTAAGTTTGCCCTGCATCTCATGTGAGTTGGTTGCATTCTCTAATTCATAGAATGAGCACCAGTTGCTGGATCTGATCGGCTTTCCCGCTTTGACTTCTCTTTCTTTTCCAGCACATTTTTTTCTTTTTGGTTTGTTTTTGTTTTCCCAAAACATTCTTTTAGATTTGGGGATGTGCCTTATTGAGAGAAATGAAATAAATTAAGGTCTGGGTCTGCCTCAAACCTCCAGTTTTAAGAGATCTTATCTACATTTGCCTCTCTCAATTGGATATCCTCACCCAGGAGATATTTCTCTATCAAACCAAAAGCTAATCTGAGCCTGGATGGAATTATTATTTTGTCTGTCTCCTACTGAGTATGTCCAATCTTTCTCTGTCTTTCCTCAGAATCCTAACTTAGGCATTTCTTCAATATGTTCTCTTAGGACAGAGACAATACTATAGCCACATATTAAAAAAATTTTACCTAGAAATTTACCCTTTGAATATTTCATGCTGATCTCTGATTCTTTTTCTGTGCTCCAGAGCTCCATTAATGCCCAACAGCAATCATTTTTATTCTGTCTTATAATTTTAAGGGTCAAGAATTTGGTCCAGGCGTGGCTTAGTGATTCTTCTGTTCCACGAGGCATCAACAGGGCTCACTTGGTGGCATTTGGCTGGCAAATGGTTTACAGAGTCTTAGAAAGCATCATCTTGTGTGTGGTCTCTTGGAGGGAATGACTGGAAAGTGTGTCTCCAACTGAGAGTATTGATCAGGGATCCTACACATGGCTTCTCCAGCATGGCAGCCTAAAGGTTATCACACTTCTTTCATGGTAACTCAGGACTCCGACAAGAATATCCCAAGGAGTCTGAGTGGCAGCTTCAAGATTTCTTATGACCTAGTCTTGGACATCCTAGAATATTATTTCTTCCAAGTGCTGGCTTCTGTTAGTTACTGAGGCCATTCCAGATTCAAAAGGAGGGAAATTAGAACCCACATCTCTCTGGGAGGAATAGCAAAGCATTCATGACTATCTTTAACATACTTTCCCCTGTTCAAATAGCCCACATTTTTGTAGTCCTTGTGCATAGCTGGCTGCCCTAACCATGCCCAACTGTGGATTCACCACCTGAAGCTTCAGGAAGAGGCCTCCTCATATTTTCCTGGCTCTTTTTGAGAAACTCATTCCAGGCGGTTATTTGACAGTTTACCTCTCTTGATAAATAACACTGAGCTGCAGTCATTCTTTCTGATTGAAAAACAATGAAAAATCTATCTTCCTTTTCCAATTTCTTATTTAGAGTAGTTAAATTGCATGCATCCCTTTAACTCTTTCTTATCCCTGTCTCTTGCTTATATCTCATTGTTGTGTTTCACATCTGCATAGTCTATCTTTTAAGGAAGTATATCTGTCATTCAGCCTAATAGGTTTACTTTCCTTTATTTTGTTTCTATTTTTTTCAACACTCTTTTCATGATATAGGGTGAAGCACATTTTTGAAACTTATCCAATTCTTCATTGATTTCCTGAGAAACAAATTGACTTCAGAGACTGTGTGAGTTTAAAGCTGACACCAAGATAGAATTTGATAAGAAATGCCTGTGACAGATAAAGGGAAGGAAGCAGGAGTGCGGATAGAAAACCACGTTGCTGTTTTGACAAATGAGAAAGAGGAAGAAGGAAGAATTGAGTAGAAAGAGACTCAGAATTTTCAAGTCAAAGTCACCCATTAGAGGAGTCTCCTGTCCCACAGTCATGGGCCTGCACTGCAGGCAGACACAGCTGGGCGTAGCTCAGGGGAAGTGTGACCTTGGCCAGAACAAGGGTGGTGGATCCCAAGGGGCAGCAGCTGGGACTCTGTCACCGCTGCCCCTGCAGCAGGAGCCCTGGCCACCAGAGGCCAGAGCGTTGTAGATGCTTCTGGAAGCCAGGAAGGAGGCTGGATACTTTCACCTCTACTGGTCTGGCTGCGGTCCCGCTGACAGTGAAGGAGAAGGAGTCACTGATGTTTGGAAACAGGAAACCCAATTCACATGGTTAAGATCCAGCTTCACTATGTACTACACGCCAGAGTTCTGAGTCTCAGTTTCCTCAATTGTGTAATAAGGTTTGGACTGCTCTTCTGAGGGCCCATCCAGCCCTGACGTTTTATGATACTTTGGGCCTTGACGATTTCAGAGGAGCCTTTGCACTCACGTCTTTCCACATTTACTCGTATACCTGTGAACATGATGCTAAACGCTTTTCCTGGTCAGAGAGCTGGTTCACTGTGACATAGCTGGGGGGTAATTACAGTAATATGCATGTGGACATTAAAAAAAATTATTCTTAGACATAAATTGTCTAACGGTCTTAGGTGATTGCAAAAGACATTGGGTTTGGATTGTTTAATGTAATGCTAATTTGCTTCAAGTGCAAACACTAATCAGGAGCATTAGATAATTATCATTTAGGTATAGGACCCCCGTATATGACATCTGCATTTTCATGTGAGCATTAGTATCACTTATGTAACTGCTTACGGTAACGAGAGGGGAGGCTTCTAAGAAATAGGCTCATTATAGAGATTTGTAGTGACAAATCTTGATTATTAATTTTACCTTTTGTTGAATATCTTACAAAAGGCATCTATCAGATCTTAGGGGCTAATTTTCATATTTATGTAATTTTATTAGATACACACTTAATCTTAGTGTGAAGAACCCTATGAGTTTGAATAAAGAAGAAAAAGAGGGCGAGCCATTTATGTGGAGCCTCAAACCCCCTTAGTTTCAATCATGTTACAAAGGGGGAAACTGAGGCCTCGGGAGTTTATCTCAATTGCCCAAGATCACAAAAACAATTTTATCTTGCTTCTCAGTGCCAGGTACCTTTAAAAGTTCTTTATATGTTTTGACAACCTTAATAGGTGGGTATAATCACCATAATCACGATACACACTGTTATTGCCACCATTTTGCAGATGACAAAACTGAGGCAAATAGGGCTAAGTTACTTGCTCTAGGGCACATACACAGAAGTTGCAGTCAAGATTTGAACCCAGGTAGTTTGGCTCTGAAATCCACGCTTTTACCATACACACACTCCCTGATCAACATAGTGTGTTAAAAAAGGCAAGCTGGACTAGAACTCAGATCTCATTAAGTATCTTTTCTATAATACCAGAGCTAATACAAAAATAAATCCATTTAATATTTTGAAATAAACAAGGCAACTGAAAGTGCAAAAGTGGCTGCTCAGAGCACCCATCTCTGAAGAGCTTACTTTCTTGCATGAGGCCCCCAAAGGCAGCTCTCCCCCATCTCCATCTCCACACCTCTCAGAAAAAAAAACACAAAACAAAACACAAAAAACCCCTCAAGAAATTAGCATTAACAGGCAGGAATCATTTATAAATGAGTAACGTGCTTTAAAGCAAATGGATGATTATGAAGTAGTTTCAAGATACCTGAAAAGGTTTTACTTAGAAAGAACTCTTCTAGGAATAATGTTCTTACTTTCTTGATAATTTACTATTTGTTTTCTTCCCAGGCCTCCCTGGGTCCTGTGTTTAGTGTTCATAGCCGTCTTACCACTAGCCTGGGATTTCTCAGCCTTGATCAGTGCGACATTCCTCACCGAGTTCACCCACTTTTGGACAGGACCCGTGCTGCAGTTTTGGCTTGGCTAGAGACCCAGTGCAAGCGTGCCCCCCACCCCACCCAATTCCCACTAAGCTACTGTAGAGTAGAGTGCTTCTTTTCACTTAACCCCTTACCCAGCTGTGGTTCTCTGTTGGCCAATAGCCATCTATCTAATAAAGGGGGAATATGCTAATTGACCCTCACTCCATCACAAAGATGGCTGCACCCACAGCTGAGGCCAAGTTCCCTTAAGGAGCCTTAACGAACAATCAGCAGGGACCTGAGGCTGCGCCCTCCCCTGCCCCCATGGGGCTTGACAGGGGAGCTCAGGCCTTGACCTCCGCCCTGGTATCAGGCTGGGGGACCTCAGACCACACCTCCTGCCTTGGCACCAGGCCGGGGGACCTCAGGCCACGCCCCCAACCCGGCGGGGCTTGACAGGTACCTTGAGCCTTGCCCCCCACCCAGCAGGGCTTGACAGGGGACATCAGGCCATGCCCCCGGCCCTGGTGTCAGGCTGGGAGAACCTTAGGCTGCACCTCCTGCCTTGGCACCAGGCCGGGGGACCTCAGGCTGTGACCCCCGCCCAGCAGGGCTTGGCAGGGGACCTCAAGGTGCGCTTCCCATCCTGGTGCTGGGCTAGGGGACCTCAGGCTGCGTCCCCCACCAGGTGGGGCTTGACAGGGGACTTCAGGCCATGCCCTCCCACCCCAGCATCAGGCCGGGGACCTCAGGCCACACCCCCAGCCCCAGAACCCGGCCAGGGGACCTGAGGCTATGCCCCCCTGCCTGACAGGGCTTGACAGGGGACCTCAAGGCATGCCCCCCGCCCCATCTGAGGGACCTCAGGCCATGCCCCCCATCCTGGCACCAGGCCAGGGGACCTGAGGCTACGCCCCCTGCCCAGTGGGGCTTGACAAGAGTGGGACTGGTCAGGTCTGGATCTAGCCCGGTGCAGGTGGGGGGGCAGCCAGGTCTGGGTCTCACACGATTTTGAGGCGCATGTGGGTGGGCGGGGACTTGACTCTGGGTCCCCCTTTTAATGTGCATGAATTTTGTGCCCTGGGCCACTAGTCTACATAATAAAAGAGTAACATGCTAATTGACCATACTTTCATGATGCCCACCAACCAATCAGGAGTTGAGTATGCAAATTAACCCAACAAAGATGGAAGGTTAATTTGCATACACAGGTGCCGAGCGGCCGGGGGCATTCCACACCACCCAAGCCTCTCAGGGCCTCTGGGCAACATGGGAAGGGGGAAAGGTGGCTCTGGGCTGGAGTGAAGGCAGTGCCTGCAGCCAGGGGTAGGAAGGCCCATTCTTGCATGAATCTTCATGCATCGGTCCTCTAGTCCAAAAATAAGAAGCTTCTTTGGTCACCCCTGCGGCTCTGTTTTAAACGTGATGGTTTATTTAACTGATGTTTTTTGTTCTCTTAGGAGTCAGTAGCACAACAAAATGGTACTTGCTGAGACCATCATTATTTTCTGATCCACTAGAGCAGGGCATGTTTGTCATCTAGGTCCCAGGGGTTTGAAATGATCCCATGTTTCTGAAATGTAGCTCTGATTCCATGCTGGCTCATGTCTTTCCCAAAGTTAGAACCTCATCACTCCCATAGTAGGACTGTGGATGGGACAGGATTATAGATTCCAGAGGGCTCCTAAGAGCATGAAACCATTGATGCTTTGTTAAGGAAGATGAACAGAGGGTAGATGGGGGTGAGTAACTGTGAACCTCTGCTCTCTTTTCTTAGGCACTGGTGAGGAAAATTGATGCCTCGGACAATATCTACACCACGGAATCCACCACAGGGAACTTGTTTAGCCTGACCCAGGAGGGGGCTCCCTTGTGCCGCATAATAGCTAAGGTGAGGTTCATGGTTAGCGCCCAAAATTGACAGGCCTGGGGAGAGTGCAAGGAAGCTAGTTTTGGGGAATAACTGGCTCGGGAAGTTGTCCTGGCTCTAGCATTTGCTTATTGTGTGACCTTGAAAGGAGACACCTCCCCTCCCTGGACCTGGGTGTCTCCACCTTTAATAGTGGTTTTCCCCTCTGATTCATTCCCTACTCGATGTCTCAATGCCCTCAGACCCTCTACCATCTTTCTTCATGTATGGTGCCTATTATAAAAGCTAACCCTCTTTCCTCTCATCTCCACATATCCCACCAAACCCCAAACCCAAACTCAGGTTGCTGGCTGGATCCCAAAAATGTCTGCAGCCACAAGAAGAAGACACACTTGAAAAGACAGTGGTTTTCAGCAATTACAATGGTAGTTATAATTCATTAGCTTCATGATCAATATGCTCATCCCCTAAAGGTCCAAACATGTAGGGCAAACATAGGTAATTGGTTACCTTTGGACCTCACCAGGGTCTACTTCATTTGTACTTTTCTGCTTGAGAAATGACATCCCATTGGGGATAGAAGCAGTGGTCTCATTAGAAGCAAAGTAATGCCCTTCAATAGGCTTAAGATGCCAGCGACAGGAAGATGCTCCAGCTCTGAGGTTCCCAGGGAGTTTTGGAAAACACAGATCCATTTACTCCAACCCACATTTACTGAGGTCCTGGGCATCTAACAAGTTCTATGGGTGACTCTGAGGCATGGCCAGACTCTCAGATTCATTGATCCAAGCCCTTGAGGAAATCTGGAAGAGTAGGGTAAATGCTTATGAACCCTGGTCAGGGAGCAGTAAATTCTATATAACAGCAATAGCTGACATTTGCACTGAATGCCTTGCACACATTGTTTCTTTTTAATCACAAACCATCCTATGAAGTAGGTGTCATGTTGTTTCCATCTCTAGTTGAAGAAATGGTTTGAGGGATTTGCTCAGAGTCCTACAACTGATAAAGAGTGGAGTCAGAATTCGAACCCAAGTCTTTTTACTTTAGAGTTCATGGTCCTGGAACCCACAATGGTGACTTCTGGTTCAGTCTTTGGCCTTTCAGATTCTTGGACCAAAGCGTGACTCAGAAGTTCTCAACTCTAAACATTAGAATCACTGGGGAGCTTTAAGAATGTTCTGGTTCAGACTTAATTGGTCCAAAATAGGTTCTGGGGTGAGTATTTTTGCATTCTGCATGACTCTAATGTGCCTCTTGGGTTGGGGACCATCTCTTAGAGAGTGCTTTGGGTGTGATTTGACTTGGAAAGCTTGTGGTGTTGATGGGCAAAGGGCACAGTGAGGGTAGCATGAGGTCTGTCCTCTCCAAGGGTTCTGTGACCCAGTCACTCAGCTTGATTAATGACTCTGCAGAGATCTGCTCAGTGCTCAGTGCTATGGGGACTGGAATTGGGGCTGGAACTGACTCAATGGCCGTTTAATGATTAACTTCAAACAGAACTTAGCTGACTCTCTTTTAGAAAGAGAACTATTTTCTCCTTCAAAATGAGTTGCAAATATTGGCTGGGTTTGAGCTCAGGTATGGATCGGAGGCGTGGAAGGGGCAAGGAACTCTTCTGAATGGCTCCGTGGGGCCTGAAAAGTTTTTGTTGTTGTTGCTGTTAATCCTCACCAGAGGATATTTTTCCCCATTTATTTTTTAAAGAGAGGGGAAGGGAAGGGGTGAGACATACAGAGGGAAACATAGACATGAGAGCGACACATTGATTGGTTGCCTCCCACATGTGCCCTGACCAGGGCTGGGGATCAAGCCTACAAGCAACGTACATGCCCTGGACTGGAATTGAACCCGTGACCCTTCCGTCCCCAGGCCAATGTTCTGACTACCGAGCAAAACTGGCTAGAGCCTGAAATTTTTTACACTTTGGAAAGAACAGGCCTTGACATTTTTCTGAGAAGGCAAGTTGGCCAGAGCTCTTACAGTGTTTCAGGGCCTGGGCGCTCTGAGCTCTGTCTCCATGCACTGCAGATGGCCCCTACTGCCTTCATTTGTACTCCACTTTCAGAAGCAGAGAGGGAGGTAAGCTGAAGATGGCCTTAGCCTTCTCTGGGGACCAGGACTTTGGTTAAATATCCATCCCAAATATTTTCTGTGTTAAGAAAGCAGTGGGGAAAGGCCTTTGCCGGGACCCACTCCTCAGCTATTTAACTACTCTCAATCCCAACACCAACCCTGGGCTTTCAAGAACTATGACCAGTAGTTGTTTAAAGATTTGGATGGTCCTCTGAGTGTGGGCACTATCCACATGTTATATCTTGTCTACACACATACTTCTGAGATGGGTATCAGTGACCCTGTTTTTTTAAAAAAACATTTTAAAAAATTGATTTCAGAGAGGAAGGGGAGGGAGAGAGAGATAGAAACATTAATGATGAGAGAGAATCATTGATTGGCTGCCTCTTGCACCCCCTCTTCTGGGGATCAAGCCGAAACTCGGTGGTGTGCCCTTGATCAGAATCCCACCCAGGACTCTTCAGTCTTCAGGCTGATGCTCTATCCACAAAGCCAAACTGGGCAGGGCTAGTGACCCTGTTTTACAAAAAAGGATATAAGACTCACAGTGGTTGAGTACCTGGAACATTTGACTACCTGGTATACTCTGCACAGCACCTCACTATCCATGTTTAGGAGATGTGCCCAAAATTGCAACAACTGTGGGGTAGCTCCCCCACTGGACTTCTCCACCCACCTCTTTGGGGCCCAGTGTGATCTGTCCTTGGGTTGAGCTGCCTCCAGGAGACGATGTGACAGCCTGTCTGAGGTCCATCATCTCAGCTTCTTGGGTTCCTCTGCAGGACATGGAGCAAACCCAGTCTTCCCCATCCCTTCCTGAGTGCAAAGCACAGAATACTCCACTGTGCTCTGTCAAGATTACCCTGCACCCCAAATCCTTTATTCTTCCCACCACCAGTCTACACACCCCAGAACTTTGGTAGCTTATCCCAAGTCTGTCTGAATAACGCATACTATATACAACTGGGCTCTGAGCCCGGAGCTTTCTATAAAATTAAATAAGCTCCAGCCAACAGTGCGATTCTGCTAGCTCTAGCAATTCCTGGCTCCACGCGAAGATGAGTGCTGCTCTTGGGTCCTCGGCGGGCACTTCTGGGTGGTCCCTTCCACTAATCCATCTCACTTGCTCACTGTCTCATTCCTCCTCACCCTCCCACATATTCCAGCATTTGAGACACCACCCTTCATGAGGTTAAGAAACACCCTTCTAACCAGGATTCCTTCCATAGCCTGCTGTCACCCAGCTGTCCAGAACGGGGTGCTAGGTCCTTTCATTTACATGAACTCATGGACTCCCCCCAAAACTCCATCATGTAGCTGTATCATGACCCCATTTTTTGGCCAAAGCTAACCAGCAGAAGAAACAAGATTTGAAGAATCCCCTCAGTTTGGGGTCAGAATTGCCCCTCTTCCTCTCCCAGTAACTAAAAATGCTAAGAAGGCCATTTTTTTTCACAGGCCTGGGAAACGATGTAATGAGAAGCAAATGCAAATGGGAACAGAGGCTTAAATATATGCTGGGCTCAGTGCTTCCTGAGCCAAAGGAAGGCGTCCACATTGATCCTGGCTTTTGGCCTGCATTCTTTGGCACCGTTTATTCATTGGCTATTCCAGATATAAATGATCTACAGCTATCTATCTATCTATCATCTATCTATCTATTTATCTATCATCTACCTATCTATCATTTATCTCATGCATGATTACCAATCAATCAATCATTTATCTAATGTATGATTATTTATCAACCTATCTATACTAATAAAAGGGTAATATGCTAATTAGACCGGGTTGACTGGACATCTTCTGGACATCTGACTTCCTTCCAGACAAAGCCACAGTGGCAGGGGTGAGGCAGAGGCACAGGCAGTTAGAGGGGATCAGGTCATGGGCGGGGGGCAATCAGGCCAGTGGGGGAGCAAGCAGTTAGGGGTGAAACCAGGCCAGCATGGGGGAGCAAGCATTTAGGGGAGAGATCAGGCCGGTGTGGGGGAGCAAGCAGTTAGGGGGTGATCAGGCTGGCAGGGGAGGGCAGTTAGGGGGTGATCAGGCTGGCAGGGGAGGGCAGTTGGGGGTGATCAGGCCAGCAGAGGTGGTTAGGGGTGATCAGGCAGGCAGGCAGAGGTGGTTAGGGGTGATCAGGCAGGCAGGCAGGCAGAGGCTGTTAGGGGCAATCAGGCTGGTAGGCAGGCAAGTGGTTAGGAGCCAGTGGTCCTGGATTGTGAGATCCCTAGAGGACCGGGCCTAAACCGGCAGTTGGACATCCCCCAAGGGGTTCCAGATTGGAGAGGGTACAGACTGGGCTGAGGGACACCCCCCACCCCTACATGAATTTCGTGCACTGGGCCTCTAGTCTATTATAATTCATCTACAGTTATCTATCTATCTATCATCTATCTCTATTATGTATATAAAATAATATTTATATAATATATATGATTAAGTATAAATACAGACATATATAAATGTACATACCTATGTAAACATGCATATGTAAATATTTAATCTGGAGGGAGGTCATTAATGACCAGCAGGGCTGGCTGTTTCTTTCTTCCCACTTTAAAGGATAATTTGATTTTACTTCAGTGGCTCTCTGAGTGAGACCTTTAAGTGGACCCTTCATTAGATGTCCCAGGAACTGTGGGAAAGCAGGAAGGCAGGGAGGGGGATGTGGAGCACGGACTCAGAGGGGGTGCTTGTCCTATACCAGAGCAGGTTTTCATCAGAGTGAGGCTGTGCATCTGGAATCAGAGTTCTTCACTTTGACCTCAGATTAGGACAAGAGTGCCTGCTCCGTGCCTCTTTAACCCTGCACCCCCCCCCCCCCCCCCGCATGTCACTGCACCTTCATCCAGGCTTCTTCCTGCCTTTAATATGATCTGCCTTCCCCTGACTCATCGTCCATCAGACCATGAGCTCAGTGTGGACAGGGACCGAGGCTGTGTGCTCAGTGCCCAGCACAGAGTCTGGCACATAATAAACCATTCATATTTTTTGGCTGCTTGAATGAATGTACCAATCCTAAGATAGGCCCTTTCCCAACAAATGAACTACCTCAAAAGGAAGTAGGAATAGAAAAGTTAAGAATCACTGTGAGCTGATTCTAAAATGCCAGCATTTATAAACTCCCCCGCAGTGAGACACTTTCATCTTGGCCCCTGCAGTGATAAGCCATAAACTCTGAGAATGAAAAGGGCCCGGAGCCTGTCTCTATGATGTGCCGGGGGAGGGATGATGTGCGATGACTCATTTCGATGAGTCTGTGTGGGCAGTCTTCACAAGTTAAAGGTGTTTGCGTGAGCAGCTCTCACAAAATGAAAAGTACAGGCTCATCTCAAGAGCCAGGCTGATGGGTCCTAAAGGTTGTTGTTTTTTTCCTTTTACAAACAGGAGTGAAGGAGTTAAAACAAGGATAATGTGAATTATTCCACCCATCTGGACTTTAGTTGTTTCATTATAAAATAGGAATAAACTATAGTATTAATATAAATAAAACTCCTTTCCTTTCCCCCTCCCCCTCCCCCTTCCCCTTCCCCTTCCCCTTCCCTTTCCCCTCCTCCTCCTCCTCCTCCCCCCTCCCCCTCCCCCTCCCCCTCCCCTCTCTCCTCCTCCTCCTCCTCCTCCTCCTCATCTTCCTCCTCCTCCTCCTCCGTGTGTGCGCGTGCCCTTGACTGGAATAAAAACTGGGACCCTTCAGTCTGCAGACTGATGCTCTATCCACTGAGCCAAACCAGCCAGGCACAAAACTCCTTTTCTGCCTGTTCCGGTTGGAAAGACCTGAGAAGAATGGGTGTTTGTGGCAGGGCAAGAGCCAGCAGTGGGCCTCTCGGCTTCAGCTCCCTCCACCTGCTTCAGACTTATTTCTAGAAGCTTTTCAGGTGACTGCAGGCTTGCTCCCTAGGGGGAGTTACCAGGTACCTGGAAGTGGTGTTGAGTGGAATTGAGCCTGGTCCTAGCAAACATGCCTGCCCTGGTCCCTGGCACTTGAACCCCAAAGCATTTGGGGACTCCCACCTCCAGTTTAGACTATCAAGGGCAACATTGTTTTTGGAGCTATCATTTTACTGCAGCATGCATGTGAGCATGGGAGTGTGTATGTATGTGCATGTGTGTAGAGGAGAAAATTATTTTATCTACTCTCTGGCTGGTGCTCTGTGAAATGGGCTGACAAAAGACAGATTAACAAGAGAAAAACAAATAGCATTTTATTAGCTCGTACACATGGGAGCGCTCAGAGATGATTAACTCAGAGTTGGTTAGAACTGAATCTTAGCAAAGGAATAATGTATTTTTAAAGAAGTGACAAGACAAAGAAAAAGGACCTTGAGTCTCTGGGGCAGCAAACTGTGGGAAGACAAATATCTGGGGAACCAATTGTAGATAAAAGCTGGTAGGAAAGTTTCTTGTGTAGATTCCTCTGATGCCATTCCAAGTGATAAAGGCCTAAAGTTATCTCTGGTGATTAACTTTGTCCTTCCTGGTAAAGAGGAGAAGGGGGATAATTTAATAAATCTACACTAAGTGGCCAGATTATTATGATCTCTGAATGCATAATAATCTGGCCACTCAGTGTGTGTGTGTATATTTATATTTATATATTAGAGGCCTGGTGCATGAATTTGCACATGGGTGGGGTCCGGCCAGCCTGGCCAGGGGGGAGGGGACATGGGCAGTTGGCCAGCCTGCCTGCTGGTTGAACTCCTGGTTGAGGGGACAATTTGCGTATTAGCCTTTTATTATATAGGATATACACTGCGTGGCCAGATTATAATGTGTTCAGAGATCATAATAATCTGGCCACTCAGTGTATGTCCTGTTTTTAGGCAAATAGAAGGCTGGCAGATATATATATATATTTGTATCTGCTTTTTCCCAATGTCTTCAGTTCAAAATAATCCTTATGCCAAAGTGGCATATTTTGGGGTGCCATCTTCTGCCACCCTATAGACTCAAAACATCCCTGCCAAGTGAGGATAGGTGTCAATTATTTATTTTTGAGTCAGCCCCAGGAAAGGTCACACGGTAAGGTCATGTGCCATTTTTTTTTTCTTGGCAGGAGGGTGGGGTCGTAGCACTCTTCAAGGTCTGCCGGCAGGACAGTTTCCGGTGTTTGTACCCCCAGGCGCTCCGCACGCTGGCCTCCATCTGCTGCGTAGAGGAGGGTGTCCACCAGCTGGAGAAGGTAAGAGTGCAGCTGGCTGGGCAGGGCCTGAGGTCCCAGGTGGGCAGATGGGAGAAAAGACCTCCTGGGGGCCACCTGGGCCTCTTCATGGAGCAAGTCCCTGAGTCCCTCCTTTTCTGAGGCATCATTCAGATGGGGCTGGGATCTTGGCCATGGGAGATGATGAAGAGGTGAAGGGAATAGGAACTGAGGAGCTGGACCAGGAAAGGCAGGGTCCAAAGGGGCACTGGGCACATCCTGGGTGGAGTGGAACAGAGTCAGTGGGTGGAACAGAACTGGAGGCAGCAAGTTGGGTGGGAGTGGTGTCCAAGGTCAGGGGGCTGGTTCTTCACTCAGGGCAGGACCCTAGGAGAAGAGGATCCAGCTCCTCAGGGGATAGAATGGGCAAGAGCATGGTGGGTACTAGGTGCCTTGATAAGCAGGTGGGGCTCCACCAAAACTAGAGACTAGACAGTTTGGGTAAGAGAAAGTGAAACCTAAGTCCAAGCATATGCCAGGTCAACAAGCACAGGGTTCGGTGGGGTTAGAGACAAACCTAGGCAATGTGACCAGTTCGGGTCATTGCACTCACCCCAGTTTGTAAGGCTGGGCTGCCCCTCCACGGGGACCTGAATGGGTCTGAGCCTGCAGAAAGGTCCTCAGGGACTTTAGCCATGAGGGGAGGGGGAGCTACTTTCAAGGAAAGATGCTGAACATGTTTATGGAGGAGAAGTAGAAAGGCCCAGTATGTCCCGGTGACAATTGTGCTGCTTACAGGGTTGGGGGTAGGTACCTTGAGTCTGTTCCTGTGTCTGGTCTAAATGGGGATGGGCAAGCAAACTGCTTTCCTTTCTCTGCGTCATGTCCCACAGTCTGGTTCAGGCTGCCCCGAAGACTTGCATTCTCCTCCAGCTTCTAAAGTTTGGTCTGGACTCCTGGACAGATCATCCTGCTTCTTTCCAAATGGACTCAGAGTGTGGGGCAGGGTCACAGCACCACGGGCTTGGAGATGCTCTTCGCTGAGGCTGGAGGGCAGATGGGGAATCTGCTCGTTGTATAGATGAGAATGCTGTGGCTCAGAATGGGGACGTGATTTGTCTGAGGTCACACAGCAGTGTGGTGGAGGAGCGAGTGCCAGCCCTCTGGGCAGAGTGCCCCCTTCCCGTGGGGATGGAAGCCTTGGTATGTGTGTGCTTGCTGAGATGGCCAAACGGAGCAGGGAGTGATGTGGAGAGAGACAGACAGACACAATTCATGTAATAAACACATCAGGAGTCTCCGACTTCGCGTGCTGAATAATCCTCTCTTCTTTTGTAAAGTCTTCCCTTGGGCAGTGGTAAAATGGCCCATGGGGTATTCTCATCTTCTTTCATGCTGGTTGGCAGGATAAGAGGAGAAAGTAGGACAGACTAGAATTGTGAGCTCTCTGATTTCTTGGCTATGGAGAGTTTGAAAAGCAGCAGGAAGTGCTCAACCTGGGGAAGAAAACCAGCAGGGCTTTTTGTTTAGAGTGGAAAACCTTTACCAGAAGGCTGGAAGCTGGAGGCAATTTAAAAAAAAATATATATATTTTTTATTGATTTTAGAGAAGAAGGGAGAGGGAGAGAGAGATAGGAACATCAGTGATGAGGGGGAATTATCGATCGGCTGCCTCCTGCTCGCCCCCACTGGGGTCAAGCCCACAACCGTGATCTGCTGGTTCATAGGTCGATGCTCAACCACTGAGCCAGGCTGGCCAGGCCACTTGGCACAGGAGAAGGTATCCCTACCTGGGCATTCCTCTCTCCAGGTCCAATTTCTTTCCATACACAGGCAACTCTCATTCCCACTTGGTGCCTGGCAGAGAGGGGATGTTTCGGGAGTGTCATGAGGGGGAGAGAGTTCCTTGAGAAGAGCCCCCCCGTGTGGTCAGAAACAGCAATTACCTTGTATGGCAGCTGTAGAGTTTGCAAAGTGGCGTTCTCCTTTCATGTGATGTTGGCCTCAGTGTGCAAACATCCCCATTGTACAGGGGAAGAAACCAAGGCCGAGAGAGGTTAAGTGACTTATACAAATTGCATAGCTCCTAATTAACATGCAGCAAATATTTATTGACTATCTGCTACTTGCCAGGCACTGTTTTAGGTGCTGGGAGAAGAGCAGTGAACCAAGCAGACAAAAGCCCTTGTCCTCATAGAACTCACATTCTAGTGCAGGCGGTGGCAAGTGACGGACGTGGGCCAAAGTCAGCCTGCTGTCTCTTTTGCTATTATATGACCTATGAGCTAAGAATATATGTTCTTTCATTTACAAATGGTTGAAAAAAAATTAGAAGAATAACATTTTGTGTCACATGAAAAGGATGTGAAATTCAAATTGCTGAGTCATAAAGACTGATTGGAACACAGCCGTGACCCTTTGTATAGGTGTTGTCTTTGTCTGCTTTTGAGGGACTGAAGAGGCCACGCGGCCTGCGAGGTAAAACATGCTTTCTGTGCGGCTCTCTGCAGGAAATGAGATGGACCTTTTTTTCAGGACATCAGGGTCTCATGACCACTGAAAACAACAGTAACTAACACGTATGGAATACTGGCTTCGGGCAAGCGCTTCGCGAAGCCCCTCCTTCCGTTGTGTCACTTCACTGTGAACCCATTGGTGCAGTCAGCAGAAGGGGAGACTCAGAGAACCGAGCAACTTGCTCAAGAACACACGGCTCATACATGGCCGGGCAGTAATTTAATTCCAGCTCCGCTGAGCCAGAGCCAGCCAGGCTGGGACCCACTCTGTGGACGGGACGCACATCCCATATCATGAGGCCCATGCCCACACTCATCCCCCACATGACGCTGCTTCTGAAGCTGTGGGAAGTTCTAGACAACCCAGCAAGGGCCTGGGAGTCCCCTGCCCTCTCCCTCTGTCCCCCTCCTTTGCCCGGGCCCTGCCAATACCCCTTTGTGATCTGGGCTGCCGAGTGCTGGTTCCGGAGGTTCCGCTGAGGCCGGCTGTGGTCAGTGTTCAGGGTAAAAGGTGAAGTCCAGGGACAGGGTGGGGCAGTGGGGTGCCCAGGGGCTCTCGCCAGCCCCCCACCCACCAGGCACAGTATGTGCCCTAATTAGATAATGTCAAAGTCCCAGCCTTCCCCCGATTTCCTGGCCTCGCCTCCTCCATGAAGCTCAGTTAATTCATTGGCAGTGAGAAACTGTGCTGGACCTGGTGAAATTCATCTCTGTCATGCAGCTACCCACGCCCCCCCTCCCCCCCAACATCAAATCACACACAGACCTCGCTGCGGGGGTGTGGGTCTCGACAAGTCGCCAGACACCCCCATCCATCTCCAGGCCTGCTGTGTGTCGGGTCGGGGCGTTTGCACGGTCATCATTTCATCCACTCACCTCAGGTCACTTAGTCATCTGCGCCTTCGTTCTTTCTGTCGTCCGGTCAGTCACTTTCACTCGCTCACTTAGCCGCTCGCTCACCCAGGCAATCACCAGCTGGGCACGCTGCGGATTCATCCCTGCATCACACCGTCGTGGGGAAGCAGCGACGCTGTGGGTAACCAGGCTCTCCACCTGTGAGTTTGGACATGCTATCCTGGGCGAGTGACTTGCCTTCCCAGAGGTGGGGTATCGTCATCAGGCCAATGGGCACGATGAACTCTCCCCGCAGGGCCGTCAGAGGATAGACGTGCAGTAACGTGGTGCCCGGCACGCACTGGGCACAAATGAGTGGTAGCCATTATGACTGTGCCAGGGACGAAGCGAACTGCTCGGGTTAAACAAATCCGTGGCCTGGGAAAGATTCCGGGCTGGTGGAGAAGGGAGCGTTGGGTGTAGCAGCAGGAGGGGCTAGCGGGTCACAGACACCGCCCAGGGCGCAGTATGGAGAAGTCGGGTGGGGCTTGAGCACGAGTCCTCACAACTTTTCCATTTTACAGATGAGAAAACTGAGACTTGGAGGCTGTGTGCTCTCAGCTCATGCCTGTAGAGCTTAGATTCAGACCCCAGTCTGGCTGGTTCTAAAGCCTGTGTTCTTCACCCTCTGGGACCCTGGGAAGAGCTGGCCTTCGGAGGTGGGGACTGCAGGGAGGGCTCCCTGGTGCCAGGCTCTGTGTGCGGGCCTGGCTGGTGGCAGAGGTGGAGACTCCCCAGGCGGGGATGGAGGTGGAGGGCAAGATGTCAGACACAGCAAAGTCCTCTGCAGAGGTGTCTGAAGGTCAGGTCTTCCATTCTTTCTTTCTAGAGGCCTGTCATCCTGGCCACAGATTACCCACCATCATATTCCCTCTGGAACAGTGAGGTTCAGGAAGCCTGCCCTACCTCTCCTGTGTCCTTGGCCGACAAGCCCCCCCGCATCCCCCAGTCCCCATGCTGGGCTCTGGGGAGGAGAGACAAGCAGCTGTGACCCCTGCCTCCCGGGTGGCCTCACGGGAGAGGCCCAGCTGTGCAGACAGGGGGAAGGCTGTCTGTCCCATGGCCCTCAGAGGCCACAGGCCAGCGGCATCACCTCTGCTGGGAGCTGGAGAAGGCTGCCCGATGAGGCAGTGGAGCTGGGCCCAGAGGGTCACGGAGGAGCTCCCTGGCAGCCCAGGGGAAAGTGACCTCCACCAACCAGAGACACCACAGCTGCCCAGTTGGCCGGTGGGGCGCTCAGTCCTTTGGAAGCTCCGTGTTCAGTGAATTGGGGGAGCACAGGAGAGGAGGCGGTGTTCTCTGAACCACACCTCGGGAGGAAGAAGTGAGGGCCAAGACCAGGATGGGATTGGAGGGGGCTGGGGACCAGAGCAGGACAGGGGGCCCTGGTCCAGGTGGGAGGCTGGAGGTCTGAGGGGCAGGAATCTTCACATCTAGGGCCATAAGGGTAGGGGGCTCTCAAAGCCCAGTGCTCAGACAGCCTCAGGCACAACCTCCACGAGTCCTAGGAACCGCTTTCTCCAGCCTTGAGACCAGACACGATCTTGCTTTCAGCAGGGCTTCCTTTTATTCCCTCCCTCCCTCCTGTTTTAGTTTTTCAAATAAGGAGTTCACTCTGTGCTGGAGCCCAGGGGAGAGTTTAATGAAAATCGATGAAGAAATTAAAGACGAGCAGGGGGCAGGAGGGAAGAGCTACATTTAACGCCTGAGGAGGAAATCGTTAGAGGAGAGGGGTGCAAACACTGCTCTGTCTCCATGCAACTCCCTCACTGTTCCCCTCACCTTGTTTCCAGGACAGAGACAGGGAGGCCTGGACCGGCTACTGAAATCACAGAGACCCCGGGCAGGAGGGAACGGGGTGCAAGGGGGACAATGGGGAGGCTCCGATGCTCCAGTGCCCACTCCCTGTAGGGTTGCAGATGGTCAGAAACAGGTAATATTTGCAAGAAAATAAAACAAAACATAAAACCAAAATAGTTAACTAGTTTTTCTCATCCTTTTGCTTATTTGACTCAAAATTATTTTGCAAGAAGGGAAGGAAGGGATGGTCATGACCATTTTATAGAAGGGAAAGTTGAGGCTGGAGGGCACAGAGACACTAAGAGAGGCAGAGCCTGGGCTGGGAACCCCATGCTCTTGTTCCCAGCCAGAGGCTCAGTTTGCTTTAACTGCCCCAGGCGTGGGGGGCAGTTATGCAGACCAAGGGTGAAACTGCTGCTTCATGTGATTGAGTCAGTTCTAGTCTGTAAGTGAGGCTGGGTAGGGAGACAGGAGCTGTGAATGCCAGGCAAGAAATAGTTTCTCAAGCCCTTCTTTACCCAGGAGTGAGAGAGAAGGAGAATGCCTTTGAATGGAGATCCCAGCTGCCTCCTCATTTCTCTTTCGGGCCTAACTCACCTGGACTCATCAGCCTCTTCCACCCCTCACACCCTGTGGCACAGGCCTTCAGCTGCCCTGGGAATGGGCTGGGACTGTGCAGAGAACCCCAGGGTGCCAGCTGTTTGTGCTGTGACTGGCCAACAGGCAGAATGGAGTGGAGACTGCCACTGTCACCTTCCCCAGCCCTACAAGTGGGGCTTTCTAGAGGGGGTGTGGTTCATTCATTTCTCCACTGCCAAGTCTCCCAGCTTCATCCATCTTTCTTGAGGGGCGGGTAGTATTTGAAGGAGGCCAGAATGAGAAGTGAGAACAAAATTAGGCACACTGCCCCTCCTCCCCCGCCTCTCCCCGCGAAGATTCCCGCTGAGATTCCCGCCAATATTGTTCAGAATGAAGGAAGGCCCAGGTGTCTCAGGGGCTGCACCTCAAGCACAAAGTGCAACCTGAGCGTGGAAACGGCATGGCGCCATCTGGCGGCCTGAGTCAGAAGTGCAGCAGCAGGCGAAGGCTCTGCTCTGTCAGGACCTGAGTTCCCCATATGCTGTGCAACGGCGGCCTCTGGTGGACAGAAGCGGCAGTGGCAGCCCTGCCAGGCTGCTTGGGGTTGTTTTCTCCTGAACTAGCAGGATGTGGACTCTGCTCTGGAACCAAGGTTAGGGCCGGTGTGTCCTGTGTGTGTCGTGCATGTTGGGGGGAAGAGTTATAAATTCAACGCAATAAGGGATTCTTCCTATGGAGCCAGTCTTTTTCAGGAGGAGGATGTGGATACATCTTGTAATGTAATAGGTTTCCAACTTGGCTTCCCCCAGAAAGTCTGTCCTGGGCCTTCTCAGAGCAGAACCCTTAGCCCAAATCCCCCACTTCTCACTGGAAAAAATCCAGACCCATTAGCCTATGAAGGTGCCTTAACACATTGCGGGCAGATCACGAAGATTCTCGTGTTTTCATATTACACAGTGTTTTACATAAATGTTAAGGCACGCCTTAAAATTAAATATCCATTGCATTTTGAAGTTATTTATTACATGTCCTTACAAGCTAATATATATTTAAAGCATGATATTTTGTAAAACTTTTTTGTACTCATTCAATAAAAACTTATCTGGCCACTGGGTAAAGCTAGCAATAAAACTACTGGTGCGCATTAAGAACAACCCCCCAATTCTGACCTGCTTGGGTGTATAGTAATTCCTCATGATGGTTTTAATTTTCTTTTTCCCTGATGAGTAATGATTTTTGAGCATTTTCCTTTATTCTTATTGATCATTTGGTTATTGTCTTTTCTGAAATGTTGGTCTGAGACTTTTGCCCATTTAAAAATTGTTTGTCTTTTTCTTATTGAATTATAAACTTAAAAAAAATATATTCTACATGTGAATTCCTTGTAATATATATTTTCAGCCAGTGGTTTGATTTTTCAAAAAACATACTTTTAAAGAAAATATATACTTTTATTGACTTCAGAGAGGAAGGGAGAGGGAGAGAGAGATAGAAACATCAATGATGGGAGAGAATCATTGATTGGCTGCCTCCTGCACGCCCCACACTGGGGATCGAATCCACACCAGGACCGGGATTTGCACCATGACCTCCTGGTTTATAGGTTGATGCTCAACCACTGAGCCATGCCAGCCAGGCTTTTTGCTTTTTCATTTTCTTAATGGCGTCTTCTGATGAATAAGAATTCTTAACTTTCGTAAAGTCCAATTGATTGATATTTTCTTTTGTAGTGAGTGTTTTTGTGTCCATTTAAGATATGCTTGTTTTTATCAACTCATTGATACAGACAACAGACTGAGGGGAGGGGGACTGGGGTCTGGATGAAAAAGGGGAAAGGATTAAGAGGTAAATCTTGGTAGTTACAGAATAGTCACCAGATGTAAAGTACAGCATCGGGACTACAGTCAATCATGTTGTAATAACTATGTAGAGTGCCAGGCAGGTACTAGACTTATTGGGGGGATCACTTGTAAATTATGATTGTCTAACCACTATGCTGTACACCTAAACTAATACAAAATAATATTGAATATAAACTGTCATGAACAATATAAAAATCATGAAGTTAAGACTCCTTTTTTCTTCTTCTAGGAACCTTATTGTTTTACCTTTCACATGTAGGTATATGATCCATTTAAATTAAAAATTTTCAATGGTGTTCCCAATTTAACCATCTTTTCACCACTGAATTAAAGTGTCAGCTTTGTTGTAAGTAGTGATTACAGAGGCATGAGTTTGTTTTGGGTTGCTTTCTGTTCTCTTCATCTTTTTGGCCATCCTTTTGCCAATATGGCACTGTTTGAGTTCCTAAATTACTAAGTAACAAAACAATACATTGTGTTATTTAGTAGTATAAATCCTACAACTCTGTCCTTCTTTAAGATTACGGGGAATTATATATATACTAGAGGCCTGGTGCATGAAATTTGTGCACTGGGGGTGGGGTCCCTCAGCCCGACCTGTGCCCTCTTGCAGTCTGGGACCCCTCAGGGGATGTAGCAGTGTGCCAAGTGGCAGGCGGCCAGGGAGGAGCTGAAACCGGGGCCAGGCGCCGCGCTGCTCATGCTCATACTGGCCCGCTGCGCCTGCTGCCACTGTTGGTAGTGCTGCCACGGAGTTGGGAGAGGCTCCCGCTGCCACAGCTACGCTCGCTAGCCGTGAGCCTGGCTTCTGGCTGAGCGGTGCTTCCACTGTGGGAGGGTACTGACCGCTAGGGGGCAGTGCCTGCATTGAGCGTCTGCCATCGGGTGGTCAGTGCACATCATAGCAACCGGTCATTCCGGTCGTTCCACTGTAATGGTTGCTTAGGCTATTACATAAGTAGATATTTTTGCATTTCTATGTACATTTTAGAATAAGGTTGTTAATGCCACAAAAACACCTGCTGAGGCTTTGATTGAGATTTCTTTAAATTTATAAAGAAATTTTGGGATAATTGACATCTTAAATAATATAAGGTGTTCTAATCAATAAACGTGGTTTATTTCTTTACTTACACAGACCATTAATTTCTCTCAGCAATGTTTTAAGTTTTCAGTGTTGGCATCTTACACATCTATTTTAGACTTATTTCTAGGTATGTTTCTATGTTAACGTAAGTGTTATTTTTAAATATTTATTTTTTAATTGCTTGTTGTTAGTCATAGGAAATACAGTTTTGAATAGTGTATCTAATTACCTTGCTAAAGTCACTAATTAATTTTAATGGTGTATAGATTCTTTTGGATTTTACAGATACCTGGTATACACAATTTGAGATCTGTAAATTATGGCAGTTTGCTTCCTTTTTTCCAATAATTATACCTTTTTATTTCTGTTTTTAAAATTATATTTTTATTGATTTCAGAGAGGAAGAGAAAGGGAGAGAGAGAGATAGAAACATCAATGATGAGAGAGAATCATTGATCGGCTGCCTTCTGCACTCCCCCCTTCTGGAGATTGAACCTGCAACCTGGGCATGTGCCCTTGACCGGAATCGAACCTGGGACCCTTCAGTCCACAGGCTGATGCTCTATCCACTGAGCTAAACCAGCTAGGGCCCTTTTCATTTCTTTTCCCTGTCATATTGCATTGGCTAGGGCCACTGTAAAATGTTGACTAGGAGAGGTAAAAATTGATATCTCTGGTCTTCATATTGATTTCAGAGGGAACGATTTTAGTATTTTATTTACTATTTCATTATTGTGATATCATTATCACTTTAGGAATTAGAACACCGAGGCTCAGATGATGTCAATTACTTGCTCATGTCACCAGGTCAGCAGGTAGCACAGCCAAGTTGTGACCCAGGCTTTCCCCACTCACTGCTAAGACTGTGTGTCACTTGCACTGCACCACAGGTTCTCTAGAAGCGGTGTTCCACCCAGGATCTCCTCTAGCATTACTTAAAGGACTTTCCAACTTCTGAGGCCAAGCCTCCACCTCAGACCAATTAAATTAGAATTTCTGGTGGGAAAGCCTGGGCATTCGTATCTTAAAACTTTCCTAGATGATTCTAATCATCTGAGAACTAGGCTGAGAACCACTGATCTTCTGTTTTTGGTACAGGGCAGATCCCAGCTGCACCCAGTGGTACATTGCTGGAAACTTGGTATTTTAACATTTGTGCACGCCTAATGGTTCCAACCCAAAGGGAGATGGACTAGTTCTTATGACTCTTTGCTGCCTCCTCATGATCTCCACCCCTCTCCCCTACACATGCCTTCAGAGCATCTTTTGATAATCGGCTATAAGGAAATACCACCTGTTTGATGGGGAAATTATTTTCTATTTATATTCTTAAGTGATTTAATTCTTGATTTCTTTCCACCTCAACAACTCAGCTCTTTCTGCCTCACTGACTTGCTTGCCAGACAGTCTATATAATCTCTCGCATCCATTATTCCATTCCCTATTACATATTAATATTTGTATTTATCCATTTTGGCACTTTTAATCAAAGATTCTTGTTTGACATAGCAAAACAGGTTGAGAGAGGGCTGGGATATATTAGTTTGGGAGGAAGATAGAAGGCTGGTTGGGCTTTCTGTCACTTTTATTGAGCTACTAGAGGCCTGGTGCATGAATCTGTGCATGGGTGGGGTCTGGCCAGCCTGCCCTGATAGGGGCCCATTGGGCTGGGCTGGCAGGGGTTGGCCGGCAGGGGCCACAGGTGGTTGGCTGGCTAAGGGGAGGGGCTGAGGGCAGTTGGCTGGGTGGGCCCTGCCCCCAATTGGGGTGTTGGGGGCCAATCAGGGGTGTAGCCAGTTGGGGGGAGGGGCCATGGGTGGTTGGCTGATTGACCCCACCCCCAATTAGGGTGTTGGGGGCCGATCTGGGGTGGGGCTGGCCAGGTGTAGGGTCTGGGGGCAGTTGGCTGGCCAGCCCTGCCCCCAATCAGGGTGATGGGGGCTGATCAGGGGCTGGGCTGGTGGGGGCGGGGGGTGGGGCCTGGATCAGGCTGGTTGGCTGCCATAGTGAGTGTCATAGCCAACTGGTTGTTCTGGGCATTCTGCTGTTCTCGTTGCTGGGCTTTTATATATATAGATTAGCTCTGCTCTCACTCCTTAAAGTGAATACCTCATTTATAAAGCAAGCATGTAGCCCCTTCCATTGTCCACAGACTTTGTCCTGAACCTTCCCTAATCTGGTTTACATCCCTTGTTCAGATCCTGCTTCTGGCCCACAGGGTCCTGTGTTCCACATAACGCTTTGCCCTGCCCCTTGGCTGACACTTGGCTCTGCTTCCTGGGCGTGGCCATTGCTTCCCTCTCTATGATTGGATCTTCCCTCTGGCTATCCCGGGGCAAACAGGTCAGTCCTGCCTGGACCTGTGAGAGGCAGTCCAAGAGCTTCGTGGTTCCCACTTGTCTGTTTTTTTGTGTGTGTGCAGAATTGCGGTGTCTGAGTGAACAGAAAGGAGGAGGAAACTTGGGAGTTTTAGGTCACGCTCCCTTCCCTGCATTTGCATATTCTGTTTAACTGTCACAACCCAGCAACCCACTCCTCTGCCTTTCCCAAATGCTAGACCCATCAGAAGGAACTGGAAGTGAGCAGACGGCACCGGTGATGTGTGACGGGCCTGTGCACCAGCCTGTGTCCCTGAGATACTCGCATGAAAGCCACCACAGATGCGTTTCCAGTAATCAGCAGAAAAACGTCGCCCATAAATCTCAGCAGTGTTTACTGAATATTTTGGGCCCCTCAACTGTGTGGGTTCCATGCTCCTTCGCCCACTGCTCAGGGAGAATCTCACGTCCACCAGCTCTGGATGCCCTGTGTCTGTGCTCCGGGTGCATCATCTTGCTGCCCAGGGGATGGCCGGGCCAGACCATCCTCGCCACCACTTGCATGCCCTCCCATGAGGGGAGCTTGGCCTCAGGCCCAGGCCCATCCCATTCCACGTAAAAGCTAATTACCTATAAGTGCTTGCAGCAGCAATTTCTTTAGGATATTAAAGTGCTTTGGTTAGATTGTTCTCTTGGCATCATTAAGTGTATGGCTGGGGACGGGTCGTGGGTACTTTGGGGATGGAGGCGGTCCATAAATGGGACCCGTGTCTGAGGAAGCTGGCCTCAGGCTGAGCTGAGCAGACCCACCAGCCTAGCCTTCTCACCCCATTATCCCTTCATTGCCTTTCCCAGAGGCCCCACTTAGGGGGCACAGGCCAGGAGGGGGGCCAGGAAGAAGTGCCAGTCCTGGCATTTATGTGCTGCATGGCTTAGGCCAGGGGTCGGCAAACTCATTCGTCACCAGAACCAGACATCAACAGGACAATGATGGAAATTGCTTTGGAGAGCCAAATGTTTTAAACTTAAACTTCTTCTAACGCCACTTCTTCAAAATAGACTCACCCAGGCCGTGGTATTTTGTGGAAGAGCCACACTCAAGGGGCCAAAGAGCCGCATGTGGCTCGAAAGCCGCAGTTTGCCGACCACTGGCTTAGGCGATCTCTTCCCAGCCTTGGGCCTCTGTTTCTTCACCATTCAGCCCACCCTTGACAAGTCAACTGCTATGTGTCAGGCCTCAGTTGGGTGCTGGGACCAGAGAGGTTTTAATACAGAAGCTGCCCTGAGCAGCTCAAATCTAGTGCAGAGATGAGCGTCCAAACCGATAAGGATAGCTCAACATAAGTGCTGCAGTTGTGGTCAGACCAGGTGGTTGGGAGTGCAGGAGGCAGAGACCCTCTGGCTGGGGGGTAGGGGGGAGTAGGTGCATGTTCCCAGAGGAGGTGGCTTCTCACCTGGTCTGAGAGGGCAGTGAGGAAGGAAGACAGGGACCATGGACCACTTCAGGGTTAAGTGACCTGGGTTTGAGGTGGCCATGAAATATCCAGGCAAATCAGTTTTGGAATTAAAGAGATCCAGTAGCAGGTTTAACATGTGGATCTTAGGAAAGAAAGTCAGGGATGGAGGGCTAGATGTGTGTATGTGTGTGGGGTCATCATAGGGAGCCACTGAGGCCACTTGGGTTTGGGTGCTATTGACTGAGATGGGACAAAGTGGGCTGACAGCAAAAGTTGGTGTGAGTCACCTTAGGATGCAGAGGAGAGGCTAAAAGAGATGATAATTAGTAGTTAGCTAGGGAGCCCCCAAACGTGGGGTGTCAGGGAGTCCCAGGAAAGAAAGAAGGCCAAGATGGAGAGTTCTCAGCAGGAGGAGGTGTTATAGAGAGGCCAAGTAAGACTGCGAGGCTGGGCTCCACCCCAGCAAATCCCCAAATCCTTTTAAGCATGCGCTGTGTCTGTCTGTCTGTCTCATTTTTTTTGTTTCTCTATGTGTCTGTCTGTGTTTCTCCGTCTCTTATTTCTTCCTGACCCGTATCAGTGCCGAGGTCAGCGCCAATCACAAGGTAAGTTCTCCATTCATGTTGAACTAGAAAGAGATGCAGGGATAAGACTATTTGTCTCTCCGGAGGGGTTGTAATTATTCATCTTCTTGGTCCTGGTCAGGAATTAAAACAGGACTCACTCTGCTTTTTCAAGTTCTAGTTCTGGGCTGCAGGATCCAAGGAAGTCCCAACAAGTGGGTAAACTCGTGGGCCCCAGGTTTCAGTGGGGTCTCAGTTCCAGATGAACCTGCAGAGAAACCAGGCAGGACCAGGGCCCTGGGTCTAGAGGAGGTGACTGCAACCACCAGATGGGAAGGAGCCGGCATGATGGTGCCACCTGTGGCAGGCATTGTACACGCATTATCTCAGTTACCTCCCAGTGTCCTCCGAGGCTGGGATTTCTGTCCCCATTTTATAGATAAAGGCTCAGATTGTCTAGGTACACAAATGGTCTAGGTAGTAAGATACAGAGGCAGGATTCATACCCAGGCATGACTCTAGAACCTTTGCTTGTCCTGACGCTACGGGAATTGGTTCAGGCGCCAGGGAGCCCAGAGCCCAGTGGTGTGGGGCCCCTCAGGGCCACCTGCTGTGATGAAATGGAGCCACTGAGATGGTGATGGACAGGATCAACTTGAGCGGGTGGCGGCTGGCTGGCAGCAGGCTAAGGGGCAGGTCAATAACATCAGAGCCAAAGGCCTGAGAAATAGACCCACAGGACAACGCACCAAATAGATAAATGAGCAAAACGCATGAAACACACTTCATAGGAAATCCAAATGTCAAAAGCCAAAGCAAAGCAAAACAAAAACATATGAAAAGACTCTTAGCTTCATTGAGTAAGTGGAGACATGCATATTAGACTAAACATTTTACACACCCGCCCAAATGGCAAACATTTAAAATCTGACAGTACCAAATGTTGGCAAGAATATGGAGTTAAATGAGTTAATACTTTGCTGGTGGGACTGTAAATTGCTACAGCTGTTCTGCAAAGCAATTTGACAACACCAGTAAAACGAAAGGTGTGTAGACTCTATGAGCTGGTAATCCCACTCCTAGGCTGAGACGACCAGAGAAATTGGCCCGTGTGTAGCAGAAGACGTTTAGAAGAATATTTATGGCAGCATTGTACATCCTAGCAAAAACTGGGAAATGACTCAAATGGCCTCTGACTGGAGAATGCGGAAATGAATTCTCTATTCAATTGCAAATGATTTACGCAATGAAATACCACACAGCAGTGACCTCAGCCACATGCAGCAGCAGGAAGGAGTTCCCCAAACGTAATGCTGACTGAGGAAAAAAGCATATTTCTACATACAGTACGATCCATTTATGTCAAGTTCACAACCTTGTAAACGAAACAACATACACATGCAATGCATCTTTAAGGAAAACAAGGGAAAGGCAAGCACAGGTATGCGATCCAGAGTGGTGTCCAGGGGGGTTCTGGTGTTGTTTTTTCCTATGAGTAGATTTCCCAGATATTAGACACATACACATACATATAGTATAGGTGTTTATTTTATTACTAGTAGCCCTGTGCACAAATCTGTGCACCAGTAGCTCTCTGCAGGGCCTGGCCACTCCACGCCCACTGCCCAGAGGCTCTCTGTGGGCCAGAGGCCCATCTGCAGCCAGGCACAGAACGCTTGCCTCATTGACGAAGCAAGCATTCTGCCAGGCCGCTCACACTGCCTGCTCTCAGCGGGCGCCCCCACCCCGGGACTGGGGGACTCTGGTGGGGCTGAGAGGACTGGGCACCATCTTGTGGTTATGGGCGCCACCATCTTTGTGATGGAGTGATGGTTAATTTGCATATTACCTTTTTATTAGATAGGATTTTGTAATGCCTAATAAATTTGCAAATGCTCTCTTCAGAAGGGATGACATGTTTCATAATAATGAATGAACAAAAATGGTCTGAGGCATATAAAACAAGTCAGAAGGAAAGTAAGATAGTGGTCAGTTGCCTGGACAGGACACCAGATGCTCTTCTCTGGGAAACCTAAGACAGGGAAGAGATCAGGATCTACATCAGGGTGGGGTGAGGATCAGGAACCTGCAGAATCCATGCTTCTGAGCTGCCTGCTTCTCCAAAGCTACCCTTCCCTGCAGTGGCTGTCGCTTCTGCTGTGCCCTCCTCCTGCATGGCGGTTCCTCCACCTTTGCTTGTTTGAGGTGTGTCCTCAGGTCTTCCATCAAGAGTTTTACTCTCTTGAATTTATTCCCCATTTACCAAGAGCCTGCTATATGCCTGGCCTGGAGCAGCCATGAGTGAACGAGCTGTGGTCCCCAGGCTCGCAGAGCTCTCTGTGGAACAGGGACAGGCGGACAGATAGGAGAGCAGAGAATCACATTACACGGGGCTTCTGGTGCACCCAGTTCACTGCAGACCTTGTTAAAAGGCAGATCCCAGGTCTCCCCGGAGTCCAGTCGAGTAAGTCTGGGTGGGGCTCCGGAATGTGCTTTGAAGAAACCCTCCGTGGTGCAGCTGGTCCACACCTTGGAGAAACAGGACCGGTCAGTGCAGGAAACACTATGATGACAGCAGACGTGCTGGGCTGTGTATTACAAGGAGGGCCACCTCCTGCAACTGGGGTGTGGGCATGGAGTCAGGGCGTCTTGTGGAGGGCCGCCCCTTCCTCATGGGAAGTCACGTTGCAAATGGTTATTGTGGGTGGTGCCCCATGCCCCTCAGCCCTTCTGCTCCAGAGTGAGGGCTAGCACCTATATGTGCTCAGGGACATGGTGCTCAGTGGGTTTGCCAAGCAGCATTCTGGGCTGGGGAGCTGGCCTGGCATCCAGGCCCTGGGTGGCACCAGGCCCGTGGGGGCCATTGACTCCTTGGCCTCTCTGGTGTTTTCCTATTGGCCCATCTCCAAGCACGAGTTGGGGACTAGCTTTGGGTCTGACCTGTATTCCTAGCTGGGTCAGGGATGTAACTCTATCAGCATCCCAAGTGAGATTAGGGAAACTGGATGATTGACACATCCCCCCATCGGAGATCCCTTAGCTACAGCCATGGATGGTCCTGGAGGGAGAGAAGGGATGAAGTCCAGGCAGGCCTGAGAGGTTTCTTTTGTTGGCAGTAATAGGGCTGTTTCCTATTTCTAGGCCCAAGTGAGGCCCTGGTCTCTCAGAGCCTGTTAGTCAACACCTGGCATGAACTCAGTCCTGCCCGGGCAGCCGGGTTGCTGTTTGTTCTCTTTTATTGAGCACACCCAGGTGAGTTTTATTGAGGACAGTTCCCCCGGGCTTTGGTTTCCACATTTGTCTCTTTTGAGTCCGGGATTGCCAAGGCTTTCAGAGCTAATGGACCTCATAGCTCCCAGGAGCCACTTAAGGGAGGCTCAGAACTCTGTGGTGGTAATTAGTCAAACAAGACGCAGGCCCCCCAGGGGAGCTGGGGTTGAGTGGCAGGAAGTCAGGGTGTAGGGACAGGAGGCCCAGGCCTGCGGCAGGTGTGGGGAGCATCTCCTCAAATCACCTCTCCCTGGTTCTTCCCCTGCCTCATCCCTACCCCACTGCTCCTAACTGGGAGGGACTCCTTGGTTCTCAGCTGCAGGGGCCTTAGGCAGTCTGGTGTCCTGGGGTGTCTGAGGGGCTGCAGTGGCACTGCTGAGTAACCTTGACAAGTTGCTGTCCCCCTTCCCCGCCCCCCAAATTCTCATCTGATGCCCCTTGGTGGAGGCACAGGGTCTGTGTTCAGGTGGCCCTTCTCAGAAGGCAGCATAAAGTCCTGGCTCTTCCATGGGCTTATGGACCATGTGGGTTCAAATCTCAAATTGACTGTTTTCAAAGTTTGTGATCCAGGGCAAGTCAATGGACTTTTCTGTGTCTCTGTTTCTTCATCTGTAAAATGGGGATGATAATAACACAGAGGGTGATTGCAAGGATCAGTGTACTAAACATATGCAATGCACTTTGAGTGGTAGCTGGAACATATAGAACATTCAATAGGCAGAAGCTATTATTATGATGCCAAGAGCAGGTCTGACGGGGGCAGAACTGGCAGTGAACTCTTTTTCTTTTTTAATAAATATGTTTTTACTGATTTCAGAGAGAGGAAGGGAGAAGGAGAGAGAGATAGAAATATCAGTGTTGAGAGAATCATTGATCAGCTGCCTCCTGCCTGCCCCTTACTGGGGATTGAGCCCACAACCCAGGCATGTGCCCTGACCAGGAGTCTAACTGTGACCTCCTGGTGTGGTTCATAGGTTGATGCTCAACCATTGAGCCACACCAACCAGGTGGGAAGTGAAGTGTTTATCTGGCATTCAGGTCCCATTGTGCCCAAGTTCATTCCTCTGTGGCTGGGCAGAGAGAGAGAGGCCTCCAGGAAGCAGCTGGGCTGTCTGTGGGAGAGGATGGTGGTGGAAGGTGGGAAAGGAGAGATATTGAGCTCAGCCTGCTGCTAACCCAAGGAAGGGAGGAGAGAGCCAACATGTGACGAGCGTCTCTTCAGGATCCAGCATCACCTGTTTCATCTTCCTAACCCCCCAACATGTGGGTGGGTGAGAGAACAGAGCCTTAGAAAAACTAAGTGACTTATGCCAAGTCATACAACACACGCAAGAGGGCGCCAGACTGGGAGCTCTGGGACCTGAGAGCTCTAAGTGGGTTTTTTCTATGGTGGTTTGCTGTGGTGGATGGCCAGGGCCTGCTCCCTGGGTGCCTGGCTTGATGCCTTCTCTCTATGAAGCCCAGGATCTCTGCTGGAGCCAAAGGATAGGCCTCCACTGGACCCAGGGCTGGGCCATGCAGGGCCTAGTTCTCTGTCTCATTAGTGTCACGAGCCGTGGTGCTCCCGGGTGCACAGGATGTCCTCTCTCCATCTGCAGGTGGATGGCGTTCTGTGCTTGGCCGACATCCTGACTGACGACAGCCACTCAGAGGCCACTCGGGCCGAGGCCGCGGCCGTGGTCGCCCAGGTCACTTCCCCACACCTGCCTTTCACACAGCACCTCAGCAGCTTCCTGGAGAGCATGGAGGAGATAGTGACTGCTCTCCTCAGTGAGTCATCCTGGGGGCGGGGACA
Organism: Corynorhinus townsendii; assembly: GCA_026230045.1. NCBI lineage: Eukaryota > Metazoa > Chordata > Mammalia > Chiroptera > Vespertilionidae > Corynorhinus > Corynorhinus townsendii. Next base: position 33,298,847 of record JAPDVU010000008.1, on the reverse strand, counting down.
CTGAGGGAGGGGCCTTGCCGTAGTTGTCTTCAGAGAGGGACAGTAAGATCATGCTGGCCCCACATGCTTTCCGCAAGGATAATCATTGTCACCACGGAAGCGTCAGTGAGGCTTGAAACAGCTGTGTTGTGGAGTCTTCTGTTAAAATGCATGCAGCCCTTCTGAAAGCTCCTTGAATGGAGGTCAGATTGGGATTAATTGACCTTTCAGATCAGAGACCAGGACTGACCCCAGGGAAGAGGGGGGGTCTCAAATTTTAAGGTTACTTAAACCTTAAAATTTGATACTTGACCAGATACTTGACCAGAGAGACTCTGATGGGCGTTGCTCCTGAAATCTCAGTTGATTGTAGCCAATAAATATGGCAGCAATGACTGGGGACAACAAGCTTCTCGGAGAGCACCAGTTCACCCCATACTACTCCCTGCAACCCGTCCATTGCTCTCCAGTCATGGGGCCTCAAGGCATTGACTCTTCCAGGTTCCCCTATTCAGACAAGTGTGCTCCTGGCAGGAGAACCAGAGCCTAGTATCTAGAACACGCGCCGCCCCCCACCCCCCTCCGGCTTTCCTGTGCAGAACTGCAGATTCTAGAACTCATCTGGATAACAATCCTCAGGGAATTTGCTTTGCAAACCACGTTCTTTCTTTCCTTTAGAGTGCTGGTGATAACCTGTGTTTTTGCTTCTATCTCCCTGTCTGTCACTGTTTTAATTCTATATGTTATTGAAACTGAATGAAAATTAATTTTATCAGAAAATGTAGGGTTAGCACTAAAGCTTGGAATATCTGGAACAGCAGACATTTAGGGGCAACACAAAACACTGGACTTGGAGTCAGAGCACTCGGGTTTGGATTTTTGCCTTTTCATTCATCCATTCTGCAACTAGCTACTGTGCAGGCACGGCGTGAGATCCTGCCACTCACTGGCCTTGTCACATTGCAAGGCTCACATGACAATTTTCCTAACATAGAAAACAAGGGTTTGAAACCCATTCCTCTCAAGGGTCCTTCTGGCTCTACAGTTTGAAGATACACAATTACTTTGCATAGAGGAGGCATCAGTTAAGTTGACTTTGTGGCTGATTCCAGTCACTGAGGCAGTGGTACCCACAGGCCAGGCTGGGAGAAATCAGTTTGCCAGCATGCACATTTATTCAAAGTTGGGAAAATGCAGAAGCCCAGTTATTGAAAGTGTTAGCGGGAGGGAATTCAAGAGATTAGGAACTTTAATGCCCACTTTATAGGAGAAGAAACCCAGGCCGGAAAGGCTGAGGGACTTCTTCAAGGCCGCACACCAGAGTTGGGATTTATTTCTGCCAGGAGTCTCACGGTCAGTCATTCACCAGAGCCAGGCAGGAAGCAGACATGTGTTACAGAGACCAGATGGAAGGAGAAAAAAGGTGATTTAAGTCCTGCATTGAATTGAAAACCACTGCTGTGACTAAAGAGGTCAGTCATTGATAAACCCCAGTTGATTTTTGCCATGTAGGAAAGACTTATTTTTAAAGATAAGGCAAGAATCCTAAGTTTTATAGAAAATCTCCTGATTTATAAATGATAGAAAATCATGAAAAAAATCATATGTAGCCTGAATGACCTTTCACTATTGCCACATGTCCATCTCTACTTCCGTGGCCGGCTGGATTTCTGCCTGGAGAAGAGGAGTCTCCCTACGTACAGCACTCTGATGAAGATGTATTGTGGAGTCGGCCCTGAGAGTCAGCAGATGGGATATATCTGCTGGGCAGGACGCCAGGGCTCTGTTCTTTGGTGGGAAATAGCCCTCCAATTTCTTGCCATTCATTGGAAACATTTATAAATGAGTCACTGGAATCCTCCATTTAATCTTCCTAACACATCCCAGGTGACTCAGACAGAAAATGTGCAGCAAATTAATGTGCACCCAAATTAAAAGGCACTTAGGCGGCTGTGTTCATTGCTGTGTTGGCAGCAATGGTGATTGCATAAGAATGAGGGTGGGCATTTAGACCTAGAAGAGAACTTGAAGCAAAGTGGGCCACCGAGTCTCACCTAAACTCTGGATGTAGGCAGGTGGTCTGGAAGGGATTGGTTGTCCTCAATGGTTACCCCCAAATCAGAGGATATGGAGTCACTGGAAAAGGGGAATTATAAACGTCTTGACTCTTTGTTTAAGCCACTGTCTCAACCAGGGGTGGTTAGGTCAAGATTCCTGGTTGTTCAGTGGTCACACCTGGGCTGTGGGGAGCGGGGATGCCCAGAAGCAGACATTGCCTCCTGATAGAACTGAAACCCAGATCTGCAGGAGCATCAATGGGATGGATCAAAGAGGCCGAGAGAGGAGAGGCACCCTGGGGACAGGAAAATGGGGACTTTGGGGTCAGGCAGCCCTAGTTTTGATTCTAGGTCTCAGCAGTTACCAACAATCCTCAATTCCACGATTTTGGGAAAATCACTTAACATTTGAATCCTCAGTTCCATCATCTATAAAATTGGGATAAACATTGGGTGGTTGTGAGGATGGCGTGCCTTGCACAGAGTAAACAATCAAGATAAATAGTGGCTGCTGCTGCTAGCTTCATGTCTCAGCTTCTACATCTGTAATGCAGGCAACCTGTTCTACTTTAAGGGTGCTGAGAATTTAATGGCAAAGTGCAAGGCAGACTTTAGGAGGCTCAACTAATGTTATTTTCTGTCCATTTGTAGTAAGGAACCAGGCCCTGGAATGTGCCAAATGGTGCCAGTTTCAATATCAGAACCTAGAAGTACAGACTTTTTGTCTGGAAGCAAGAACTAGGGATCAGGATAAAACACAGTTCAGTCTGTCTTTGAAATTGTGTTTCTATCCTGGGACTATATTTCTGAAGTGTGGCTTCTCCTCCTGTATTTTCATAGAGGTATTATCAGCAGGAGAGGACCTGGACCCAGGAAGCATCTTGATTGATGGTCAAGTTGGAGCTGAGAGTAGTCAGAAGTCAGATCCATTGGGATGGGCGGGCAGCACCATGGACAGAGTTTCCCATGCCTTCTCCTAAGGGAGGAGTCCATTCTCCGTCCAGTGGGGTCCATGGGGGAATGTGTTAGGTGGTAAAGGGATACTGGGATTGGGGAAGGTCCTCCCTGCCTTAGAGAACCATCATACCCATCTACTATTATAGAAGTTAGGTCTGGGTTATGACCACTAGCATTAGAAAGAACCCAACATTCAGGGTCTTAGTGTAGGACTTATTCGGTGACCAAAAGGAAACACTGAAGCTCTGCTAATGGCAGCTGGAGAGGTAGAATCTTTATATTTTAACTTCAGCCTTTTTGTTGAGGCAAATTCAACAACGGTCTAGTGTATATTATTAGAGATGTAATGGATTAGGAGCTGTTTTCTGCCTCAGGACTTTGTATATGATGTCCCTTTGGCCCAGAACATACGCTTCCCTCAAATATTCTCATGATTGTCCTGTTTTATCCTTAAGGGATAAATTGTCATATTCTTCAGGAGACCTTCCTTATGCACCTCATTGGGCTTTTTGTTTTTTCCTGTCCCTTCTCTGCTTCCATGTAAACAGGGGTTTGCTTGTTTATTCTCTCTCATATTTATTAGAATTTGCAATTATTTATATTAATTTTTAAAAAGCTCCTTTTCTCCTGGCCACTACTAGTATGTGAGCTTCACAGGAGCAAAGACTTGATCTACATTGTTCACTGTGTCATCCCAAGACCCCAGTAGTGCCTGGCACATAATGGATAAAGACGTGACTAGGAGTCACATACCAGTATTCAAATCCAAGCTGTGCCACTTGTACAGAAACATTTCTCTCCTTAGTAACACTTTCCTTATCTGTACCGTGGGTGCGATAACACTTGCCCAGATTTCCTCCCAGAGCTGTTGTGAGAACCAAATGAGAACACTGATGTGAAAGCACTTTTCAGAGAAGCTATCTTCTCCCTCCTTGCCATCCAGAACTGTGCCAAGAGGCCTCGTCCGGGGAAGTCTTCCTGCTGGCCTCTGCGGCCCTTGCCAACATCACCTTCTTTGATACGATGGCCTGCGAGATGCTTCTGCAGCTGAATGCCATCCGTGTACTCCTGGAAGCCTGCAGCGACAAGCAGAGAGTGGATACGCCTTATACCCGGGACCAGGTGAGAAGCTGGGGAGGGACCAGGCACAGCACCTGTCACCGCGAAGACAGGTCAGGGCTTAAGCCCTGGGGGGAGGGAGGGGACAGCATGGCCTGGCAACACCCGGTCAGTCCTGCTAGTTGCATCCTGTAGGAAGGTAAAGGGAAATGTTTTCATCATGCCTCCTTGCCCCTGGACCATCTCCACGAGCCCACTCTCTACCCCTTTTCTCAACCCAACCACCATGGGCCTTTCTCTGTCTCCATGGGAAGGTCCCTGGACCTACTCCAACAGTCTGTGTCCTGCTCTTATTGGTGCCTATCTGACATTGTGCCCTGCAGTGAGGTTTGTCCCTTCTCTGCTTCCATGTAAACAGGGGTTTGCTTGGGTCAGAACATGGATTCTGGGCCTCAGCTCTTGTATCCATCTCAATGATTTTGTAGATTGAGATCCATGTAAAGTTATTTTGGAAAAAAAGGATTTTACTCTCAAACATGTTAGAAAACATTGAGCGAGGGGTTTTTAAAAGGCCTTGAGTTCAGAGGTTATGGTATTCTGACCTTTCTCACCTCTGCCATACTCAGCCTTCCATTTCCCTACGAAAAGGTGTGTGGGGCGGTGGATCCAGTGGGTTTCAGGTCTCTGTAAATTCCATCAGGTGCCTGAGCTTTAAGTTAGATGATCCCCAACCTTCAACCCAGCTCATCCCTGTCTGCATCTTAGCCTCCAATCCCCGCCTGTGTCTTTCAGCCTCATCACCTAGTAAAGCTGCCATAGATTCTTATTCCAGCTCCCACCCGGTAACCCTGCAAAGCCTTTCCGGTGGCTCCATGTCTCTGGAATGCCCTTCTGCTTTTGGAGGCCACACCTCACTAAACAGTGGTGACTGTTCTAATGGTATTGATTCCTTTCTAGTTAGTGCATGTCAGCCCCACTCCCAAGCCCCTAGGGCATGGTCCAGGTTTACACTTCTCCAGGCTTTCTTAGGCTTCTGCCCAAAGTTGGCTCCGTGATGAAGTTCTCTAAGTGCTTCTTTAGGGCATAAAAAAGAAGAAGCAGGATGACACTGTGCTAGTTCTTCCTTATCCTTAGAATTAAAACTCACATTCAGAGAGCATTTTCTAGTACATATAAGCATTTTCCTACGAGGATTCTAATAATTCTGTGAGGCTGGTAATATTTGCTCCATTTTATAGATAAGAGTATTGAGGCTCAAAAAGGATGTCCCCCCTATTAGGGTTGGCAAGCAGCTGCCAGCATTTACATCCTGGCCTAACTTAGATTTGGGTCTTTGACTCTCACCTGCTGTGAACATGAAGTGAAGGCAGTGTAGCTGTGGAGTCAGAGAGACTGAGGTTGATCTTGGCAATTAATTCATTGGGTTATTTGGACAAGTCACAGCCTCTTGGGTGTTGATTTTCTCACTATTAATTGGGACATGAATGTCGAACTCACAGGGTTATTGTGAGGGTGGGTGAGATAATACATGTAAAGAAACTGATACAATGCTTAGCCCTTCTAAATCCTCAATAAATGATGAATATTATTATTACCAGAGGCCTGGTGCACTAAATTGGTGCATGGGAGGGTTCCCTCATCCCAACCTGCACCCTCTCCAATCGAGGACCCCTGGGAGATGTCTGACTGCCAGTTTAGGCCTGATCCATGTGGGATTGGACCTAAATCGGTAGTCGGACATCCCTCTCACAACCTGGGACTGCTGGCTCCTAATCACTTACCTGCCTGTCTGATTGCCCCTAAGCACTCTGCCTGACTGCTTGATCACCTCTAACCCCTCTGCCTGCCTGCCTGATTGCCCTTAACCTCTCTGCCTGTCTGCCTGATCTCGCCCTCAACTGCCCTCCCCTGCTGGCCTGATTGCCCCTAACCCCCTGCTGGCCTGATCTCACCCCCAACTGCCCTCCTCTGCCAGCCTGATCACCCCTAACTGCCTCGGCCCCCACCACCATGGCTTTGTCTGGAAGGAAGTCGGATGTCTGAAAGATGGCTGGTCAACCCGGTCTAATTAGCATATTACCCTTTTATTAGTATAGATAGATTATATAGGATAGGATTGCTTAAATTGGGGGGGGGGGAAGCCTTTTTCAGCAGAAGGAGATGCTCTAGGCAGACAAAAATACATAATCCCTATATCTGGACTGATAGCCAGCCATATGCACCACTATACTGCCAAACCAGTCATTAAAAAATTGAACCGCTTTCTTACACCTTACACCAAACAGCTATTGTCCTTAAAGTCCCTCCTCAGCCCCCACTTTAGGTTCTATCTTCACAGTTCACCCAGATTAGGTTCTGATTGGTCAGTTTCTATGCCAGTCAGCATCAAAAGCTCCACCTCCTAGGCAGCCATTGGCTCCTCAAAGTTTACCCAGATTTGGTTCTGATTGGTCAGTTTCTATGCCAGACAGCATCAAAGGTGGCTGCAGATCAGGCCCTGCCTCTCTCTCTGGGCCTTTCTCAGGGCCTGATCTGCAGTTGCTTGCCATGCCCGCCTCACCCCGCCCACCTCCCGCAACCCCACCCACCGGCCTCCAGTCTTACTGTGATAGGAGCCTGTAGGCCATGGGGGAGGGACCGAGAGGTGCTCCATACACTTCCTGGTGACTGGTCATCCATCTGGTCGTTTAGATTGTGATGGCCCCTGGCCTTTTATAATGTACATTTTTAAACTTGATGCTCTAAGGAAGAGCATGGATAGTGGATTATTCAAAGTCCTCAACTTGGCTTCCCAAGCCATGCATGGTATGGTTCATGACTTCCTTTCCAGTCAAATCACTCACTTCTTAGAGTTGGAAAGTTCCCCATAGAAACAAGGTGTGACAGTACAGACAGATAAAGAGGGGGATATTGCAGTCATAGCCCTTGGCTGTGAGGAGTGGGGTGGAGGGCGCACTCTGTGATGTGCCTTGCACTTTCTCTTCTTCAGCTAGACACCTCCAGTTTCTGGGTCTGTCATCTACCTGACAGTATTAGGTCCCTTCATCTTCAAGTTCCTTCTTGTGGCCAACTCTGGTCATTTCATACGAGATCTAGTTGTAAAACAATAAGAATAGGAATTTTGGGCGTCAGAAGACCTGGGTTCAAAACTCCTCTATTATGATAATCATATAACATAAGATATTTTCCTTCAAGCCTCACTTTTCTTATTTGTGGATATGGTTGAATAAGAAATACTTCAGAAATTTGGAATAATAATTCAATAAATGAATGATTATAAACTCTTGCTACAATTCTTGGCACAAAGAAACTATTAAATAAATGGAAGCTCATATCAATGTTATTATTACTATTGGCCTTTGGATGTGGCACACAGCCCTGAGTGGGGCATCTCTGGAGTGGGATTTTCTTACCTGTAAAAGGGGCAAGACCCCTCCAGCTCAGACATCCCCAAGCTCTGTGCAGAGACCCTTGTTTCATCACGAGCATTATGAAGAAGGAGGGGGTTCAGGGTGAAGAGAGAATGTGGTCAAGTTCTACAAGATGGAAACTCTTTCTGAGTCTGGAGTCAGGAGTTTTTCTGCTTCACTCTCTAAACACCCTGTCCCCCCAATCCCATCTTTTCCACACCCTTTTCCCCACACCCTTGATGTCTGAGCCAGGCACGGTTCCCACCATCCTCAGGGTGGCTTAGCTTTCTGCTCTGACTCAGAGCGGCCACTTAGCTAGCAAGAGTGCATCCATTAAAGAAACAAATGGCCCTTTCCTATGGCAGAGGAGGATTAAGATGACCAGAGAGCTCTGCGCAATGAAGACAAAGAAGATGAATTAGACTCTGAAGTGCTCACCGCCTCCTGAAACACTTAGGAGATTAAATGCCCGTGAAGTTTCCAGTAATGCATCTGCCAATGACGCCAATGCTGTGCGGAGCCACTTGGTCTTGGATGTGTACTTGGTACACCTCCATTTGGACATCTCAAAGAGAACCTCTCCATCATCTCTGCAAGCTGAGTCCACTTAATTTGTCCAACAGAAGCCTCGACAGCCAGGCCTATTCTGGACACACCTTTGGGGTGTGGATGGGGTAAGGGCAGCATTGTGTCTGGTTCTTCCTCCCCCTGCTGCTAATCTAGGGGAGCCACTGTGGTCAGACATCCAGAAGAACCCCCTGCTAACAAACCATTTGTGTGGCTCAAATTTTAATCCACAGGAGGTATTTCCTAGGGGTCATGCTGTGCAGGGAATCCAGCTACAGGTGTGCCACAGGCAATGGGAGAGGGGCTGCCTCATGCTTACTCACCTCTGCCCTGCCTGTCAAATAGTGACAGCCTCGGGTGAGAGACCCTGTTATCTTATCTAACCCACCATAAAGACTTCCACTGATCAGGACTTTCTGTGGCCTTCAGAAATTAGTGGCTTTCATGGAGGTGGAGGGTGCTGGTATATACTTCCCATGAAAACACATCGTCTGCTTTGCATTTTATTTTTATTTTTTTAATAAATCTTTATTCAGATTATTACAATTGTTTCTCCTTCCCCCCCGCTATAGCTCCCCTCCACCCGGTTCCCACCCCTTCTGCCCTTACCTCCCCCCCCGCACTGTCCTCATCCATAGGTGTACAATTTTTGTCCAGTCTCTTCCTGCACTCCCCCATACCTCTTTCCCCCTGAGAATTATCAGTCCACTCCCTTTCTATGCCCCTGATTCTATTATATTCACCAGTTTATTCTGTTCCTCAGGTTTTTAATTCACTTGATTTTTAGGTTCACTTGTTGATAGATATGTATTTGTTGTTCATAATTTTTATCTTTACTTTTTTCTTCTTCCTCTTCTTAAAGAATACCTTTCAGCATTTCATATAATACTGGTTTGGTGGTGATGAACTCCTTTAGCTTTTTCTTATCTGTGAAGCTCTTTATCTGCCCTTCAATTCTGAATGATAGTTTTGCTAGGTAGAGTAATCTTGGTTGTAGGTTCTTGCTATTCATCACTTCGTAGATTTCTTGCCACTCCCGTCTGGCCTACATCGTTTCTGTTGAGAAATCAGCTGACAGTCGTATGGGCGCTCCCTTGTAGGTAATTAACTGTTTTTCTCTTGCTGCTTTTAATATTCTCTCTTTGTCTTTTGCTCTTGGCATTTTAATTATGATGTGTCTTGGTGTGGTCCTCTTTGGATTCCTTTTGTTTGGGTTCTCTGTGCTTCCTGGACTTGTAAGTCTATTTCTTTCACCAGGTGGGGGAAGTTTTCAGTCATTATTTCTTCAAATAGGTTTTTAGTATCTTGCTCTCTCTCTTCTTCTGGCACCCCCATAATTCTGATGTTGGTATGCTTGAAGTTGTCCCAGAGGCTTCTTACACTATCTTCAACTTTTTGGACTTTTTTTTTCTTTTTGCTTTTTCAGTTGAGTGTTGTTTGCTTCTTTGTATTTCAATTCTTTGACTTGATTCTTGCATTTCTCTAGTCTGTTGTTGGGTCTCTGTATAATATATTTTTTTAAAATAAATCTTTATTGTTCAGATTATTACTGGTGTTCCTCTTTTTCCCCCCCCATAGCTCCCCTCCACCTGATTCTCCACCCCACCCCATGCCCTTACCCCCCGCCACTGTCTTCATCCATAGGAGTAAGATTTTTGTCCAATCTCTTCCTGCACCCCTCACACCTGCTTCCCCTGAGAATCGTCAGTCCACTCCCTTTCTATGTCCCTGATTCTATTATATTCACCAGTCCATTCTGTTCTTCAGATTTTTTATTCACTTGATTTTTAGATTCACTTGTTGGTAGGTATGTATTTGGTGTCATTTTGTTGTTCATAATTTTTATCTTTACCTTTTTCTTCTTCTTCCTCTTCTTAAAGAATACCCTTCAGCATTTCATGTAATCCTGGTTTGGTGGCAATGAACTCCTTTAGCTTTTTCTTGTCTGTGAAGCTCTTTATCTGACCTTCAACTCTGAATGATAGCTTTGCTGGGTAGAGTAATATTGGTTGTAGGTTCTTGCTGTTCATCACTTTGAATATTTCTTGCCACTCCCTTCTGGCCTGCATAGTTTCTGTTAAGAAATCAGCTGACAGTCGTATGGGTACTCCCTTGTAGGTAATTAACTGTTTTTCTCTTGCTGCTTTTAATATCCTCTCTTTGTCTTTTGCTCTTGGCATTTTAATTATGATGTGTCTTGGTGTGGTCCTCTTTGGATTCCTCTTGTATGGGGTTCTGTGCGCTTCCTGAACTTGTAAGTCTATTTCTTTCACCAGGTAGGGAAAGTTTTCTGTCATTATTTCTTCTAATAGGTTTTCAGTATTTTGCTCTCCCTCTTCTTCTGGCACCCCAAAAATTCAGATGTTGGTACGCTTGAAGTTGTCCCAGAGGCTCTTTACACTATCTTCATATTTTTGGATTCTTTTTTCTTTTTTTCTAGTTGGATGTTTTTTGTTTCCACATATTTCAGATCTTTGGTTTGATTCTTGGGGTACGTTAATCTACAGTTGAGTTTCTGTATATTCTTTATTTCAGACAGTGTATGCTTCATTTCTGACTGATCCTTTTCCATTTTTTTTGGCATTCTCATTAAGGTCCTTAAAGGTCTCATCAAGTTTCTCAGCAGTTTTAAGAAGATTCTTGAGTAACCTTATAAATGTGGTTCTGAACTCTATGTCATCCAGTAGTTTGCTTTCCTCCGTTTCTTTCATTCGTGACATGTTTCTTTGTCTCCGCATTTTGGCTGCTTCCCTGTGTTGATGGAGTAGCTTTGTGTGGTAGGTGATCTATAGGGGGCAGTAGCTCAGCCTCCTCAACCACATGAGATGGATGCTCTTGGTACACCCCTTTGTGGGCTGAGTGCAAAGTCTTGGTGTAGTTAAGCCTTAATTGCTGTTGGTACACTGGGAAGAATTGACCTCCAGGCCAATTAGCTGTGAGCACTCGCTGTGTCTATAATGGAAGAACTTCTGCGCTGAAGACACGCTTATGGGGCAGGACTTGTTTCAGTGGGGCTTTGGTGCTCACTGAGTCTGCCTCTTGAATGTGTCACTTATGGATGTGAGGAGTTGAAATCTGGTGTCTCACACTGACCACTAGGTACACTGGCTTCTGGATCTCCAATGGGGTGCAGGTCAGCTACTGTCTGAGGCCACCCATCAGGAGCTACAGTGAGAGCTACAGTTTTCTCCTCTTTGCTTGGGGTTTGGAGGTTTTGGAGCTGTCTGACCCAGGCTGCAAGTTTGCTAGGTTAAGATGCGATAGGGCAGAGCTTTCTTATGCTAAATCCGCTGCTTGGAGCTTGGGTGGGTTTGTAGGTTGTGCAGGGCGGGGTCTCAGGGTGTCACTAGGCTAGGGCGTGGCAAACAGCAATGGCTGCTAGTTAGCTGGCTCTGCGTCCCCACGACATCTGTGAGTCCCGTGCCCCAGTGCAGTAAACAATTATTCCTGCGTGCAGCTCTGCAAGCAAGCCACCCTCACTGGCAGACAGTCCAGCTTCTCCCCATAGGAGTTTGGGTCCCCGTGTCTCCCCAGAGACTGGATTTCAGAGTAATCGGGGGGCTTGTCTCCCTTTGGGTTGAAAAAAGCAATGCCTGCCACCAGCCTGGATCACGCGCCTCCGTACCTCAGCTTTTCAGCGCTCCTGCACGTCTCAATGCTCTTTTCTCTTCCCTTCTAGTTGTAGAACTTCCACCCAGCCAGCTTTCCCATGGTTCTGGGTGATAGACTTTTTGTCCTTTAGTTGTAGTTTTGAAATTGTTGTGCAAGGCAGCAGTTTAGGTGTTTACCCACGCCGCCATCTTGGATTCTCCTGTATAATATTTTTTATTTCAGTCAGTGTATGTTTAATTTCTAGTTGGTCCTTTTTCATATCTTTGAGGGTCTCGTTATATTTATCGGCCTTTTCTAGGATTTCTTGAAAAGCCTTATAACCATGGTTTTGAATTCTATATCCAGTCGTTTGTTTTCCTCCATTTCTTTCATTTGTGATGTGTTTCTTTGTCGCCACATTTTCACTCTTTCCCTGAGTTGGTAGGGTAGCTTTGTGTGTTAGGTTTTCTATATGGCCCAGTGGGTCGGTCTCCCAGTTACCTGAGGTGGACACTCTTGGTGCACCCCTTTGTGGACTGTGTGTACAGCCTTGTTGTAGTTAAGTCTTGATTGTTGTTGGTATCACTGGGAGGAATTGACCTCCAGGTCAGTTGGCTGTGAGGATCAGCTGTGTCTCCGCTGGGAGAAGTTTGGTGCTGGAGACAGACTTATAGGATTAGACTTGCCAGATTGCAAAAGCCTCTGTGTTCAGCTTGGATGGGGTGGAGTCTCAGGGTGGAGCAGACAGTCTTGGCTTCCCGTCAGCCCTGCCCTTGTGCGTGCACAGCCTTTCCTGGCTCCCGAGCCTCCGCCTGAGAGTCCAGATTCCCCCCGCAAGAGCGTGGGTCCCCAGGGGCTCGCCTGGAACTGGGGTTCAGTGCAGTCAGAACTGGCGTTCAGTGCATTCAGAACTGGGGCCCAGTGCAGTCAGGAGTCCCTTCTGCTAGGGAAAGCCTGTGGCAACCTCTGCAGTCTTTGTGCACACTCCCTGCCAGGGCTCCCCTGGCTCTCCGAGTCTCCGAGTGCTTTTCTCTCAACCTGACAGTCCAGACTTCCCCTGTATGAGCCTGGGTCCATGGGGTTCCACCCGGAACTGGGGTTCAGTGCAGTTGGAACTGGGGTTCAGTGCAGTCAGGGGCCTCCTTCCCCCTCCCGCCAGAGAAAGTCAGCCAAGCTGTCAGCTGCCCTTCCTCTCTGTGCACACAAAGACCCTTTGCCATACCTCAATCCTTTGCCGTTCCTCCAATTCTCCGTGAGCTTTTCTCTTTCCTTCTAGTTGTAGAATTTCCACTCAGTCAGCTTTCCTGTGGTTCTGGATGGTGTCCGTTCTGTCTTTTAGTTGTAGTTTTGAAATTGTTGTGCGAGGCAGCAGTTTAAGTGCTTACCTATGCCGCCATCTTGGTTTTCTCCTGCTTTGCATTTTAGAATGTCAAGATTTTGTAGCATTTCTGAGACCTCACTGTGAATACATTATCAGGAGTCCTTTTATTAGAAATGCCAGTTACTAGGATTTGTAATGTTGACTCACATTGAAAAAGACCTTTATAGTTTATAAAGTCCTATCATATGCACACGTGACGTAGTAGAAACAGCACAGACTTTGGGTTCAGACAGACCTGAGTTCAAATCCTGACTCTGCCATTGCCTAGCTGTGTGACATTAGACAAATTGCTTGATCTCTCTAAGCCACACTTCCCTCATATGGGTAATGGGGATAATGTTTTCTCCCTCCTGTGACCAGATGGCATAATGCTTGTAAAGTGGCTAGCACCAAAGTGTATGCTCAAACACAAGCAGGGCAGGGGTCTGAGATAGGGAAGGTCAGCATTGAGGCAGGAAAGTAGGCCAGGAAAGGTAGTTAATGAGGTGGTGAGTGTAGTATGGTATAAGGCAACGTGTGGTGTATGTTGTTTCAATCTGGAATATGCAAGTTGTGTGTGTGTGTGATAAAGACTATAAGCCATGCAAAAGAGTGGACACAGCCCTGGCCAGTGTGGCTCAGTTGGTTGAACATTGTCCCATGTACCAAAAGGTTGCTGGCTCAATTCCCAGTCAGGGCACATGCCTGGATTGCAGGCTTGATCCCCAGTAGGGGGCATGCAGGAGGCAGCTGATCAATGTTACACTCTCATATCGATGTTTGTCTCTCTCTCTCTCTTTTTCTCCCTCCCTCTTCCCTTCTCTCTCAAATTAATAAGATCATATATATATATATATATATATATATATATATATATATATATGTGTGTGTGTGTGTGTGTGTGTGTGTGTGTGTGTGTATATATATATATATATATATATATATATATATATATATATATACACATTAAAAAAGTGTGGCCATAGTATATAAAAAGAGACTACATCCTTCTTCTCTCAGACCCCTTCATCCTTCAGACCAAATCCTGGTCTTGATTCTTTCTGATCTCTGGTGGAAGAAGTGGTATGGAGGGAAGAAGGCAGGCCAGAGAGAGCAGTGGGCTTTCCCTGGAGGCTGAAAGGGATTTTGCTGGCTGGTCTCAAGGCGGCAGTTGACATGGTTGATAAAGCTTTTATAGAGTTAACACAGGGATAACAGAAATCTAAATATTCCATCTAGCAATTCGAGAGTAATTCTAATTACAGTCATATGAACTGTTGGCCTTCTTGCCCTAATTACTGCACAGCATAAAAGCAATTATAACTTTTTATTAAATGTATGTCAGATATTCTGTGTGGTAAGTTCTATTAGACCAGAGCACTTGCTTCTATTTGGGTGTCCTGGGTAACCCTCACTAGGGTTCTATGTGGTATGGTCTTCAGTGTTAGTTTACACATAGTGCACAAAAGGTACAGAGGCAGAGACCGTGTGTGATCACAGGCAGACATTGGTGAGGATGTGAGACAAGCCCGGTTCCTGCCTTGGGATGGGCTGTGGACAAGTGTTCCCAGAGCATCTGCCCTGGGCCAGCACAAAGTAAACCTCTTCCTCCACATCCACGCTGACATCAAAGGCTTTGCCAGCCTCCTTCTTGCCACACAGGGCCAGTGACACGGGAGGTCCCCTGCCTTTTGATTCAATTTGCTATTTACCTCAATTTTCCTAAGGTGGTCAGTCAAGTTTTTGGGATGCCAAAGGGAAAGTGATTTCAGTGTGGCAGAAAGCAATAAGCGCAAAGTTTGTTGGGTTCTCTTCTGGGAAGGGTTCCTCCTGAGCTGGGACCTGGCCTCCCTTCGGGAATATCCCACACCAGCAAAATATGTGCCAACGCTGGGGATTGTGAAGGTTAGTGCTCCCTGACACAGTTGTTCACAGTCTGGGTGCCTTCAGGTTCTTTCCCTCAGGAATGTCATACTCATTTTGTTTAACAAATGTTCTGGGTGCTACCACAGGAGCTCATAGTAATATAATTAATGAGACTGTGATGAGCATTAAATGAGTTAGTATTTTGCTCCCCCCAAAGATGCCCACCTCTGAATCCCCAAATCTGTGAACAAGCTTCCTTACCTGTCCAAAGGGAATTTGCAGATGTGATAAGGTTAAGGATTTTGATATAGGAGTATTATCCTGGGTTGTCCATATGGGCCCAGTGTAACCACAAGTGTTCTTATAAGAAGGAGGTAGGAGGATGGGAGTCAGAGACCGAGATGTGATGGTGGGACCAGAGGTCAGAGTGATGTGGCATCAAGAGCCAAGTACTGCAAGCAGCCTCTAGAAACTAGAAAAGACAAGGACATGATTCTCTCCTAGAGTCTCAAGAAGGAACACAGCTCCATCCATACCCTGATGTTCCCTCCACTCGGCTCACTTAGGACTTCTGACCACCAGCACTGGCAATAAGGTTGCTATAGCAGCAACAGAAATCTAATACACCTTCATTAACCCAGGCACAGAAGGTTAAGAAATGTGGCCAAGGTCACATGGAAAATGAATGACAGAGCCGAGGCTCGGAACTAGTCAGATCCTTTGCGCAGCCACTACACTTCATAGCTTCTCGCCTAGGGCTGCCCCAGAGGCCGGTGTCCTCTCTGTTCACCAATAATCACACAGGGAACAGTGCCTTTTTGCTCAGGGGGAATGAAACCTAATTGAAAATCACCAGACAGGATGGAATTAGTCTGGGCCAGGGGAAACTGTCTGCCTGGATCCTGCACTCTGTCCCCTGACAGCATCACCACCTGGTACACAACAAGGTGAACCAGTTGTGCCTAAAATCCCAGCCCTGGGCTCCACTGTGCGAAGAAACTTGGATCCCCCTTCCCCTCTACATGGCGATGCGTATAAGGATATTTCAAAGGGGGGACTCAAAGCAGAGCCTAATTGGCATTTATTCAAATTGTGCTTAATTGAATACGTTATCTGTACCTCGAAAACCACATGGGGTACAGGCTCTGTAAAGAGGAAGTAATTTTCATTAACACAATCTAAAACACCTACCTAATAATTGCCATGTGATGAACCTGATGCTGCAGACAAAGGTTTCTTTTTCTGTCTAAAATTTTGTCTTTCCTCCCTCATTTCCTCCATTCCTCTGTCCCTCCCTTCCCTGTTGGATCTGTATGTCAAACATGGGTCTATTCAGAGAGGCCAGGCTGGTGGTGGCTGGAGGGTAGTGGCCACTGTGTAGCCGGAGCAGAGGTCATGCTCCCTGCTACTATGGACAGCTCAGAGAAAGCCAATAGCCTTGTCTCTCCTTCCTCAGAAGTCTTCGCACTCTGTGCTTCCTGGGGAACCTTCCACTTTTAACTACATCTTCAACCCATATTTTTCCTCTAACTCCTTCCACTTAGCCCACAAACACTATCTTAAAAGGGGGTGGGGAGCGGGGAAGGGCTTCCAAGGACTAATCCTCCTTTGGTCACATTATCTTTCTAAAATGCAAACAGGAGCTTGTTACCCCTTTCCCAAAATATCTGGTGGGGCAGACTTGCTTTGGGATCAGCTCTTGGGGGGTTCTTTGGTCTCTCCCCTTGCAACCCCTCCTGGTCATGCTTACCTCGCCCCGCCTCTGCCCAGATCTGAGCTAGAAGGGCTGTAGGCACAAGGGCCACAGCACCGTAAGATGAGTACCCCTTTCCAACATCTGTGTAATGGGGAAGTGGGGAGATAGATATTCTATTAATATGGCAAACCTTTTCTTTCTGTTGAAAAGAGATTTGTTACATACATTTGTTATCCAGAGTAATATGCCAATATTGAGCCAATTAAAATCTTGTTAACACTCTTTCTTGGCAAATGTCACATTACTACCTAGTAATAGTCGAGTTTCAGGTTTTAAGCTGCCTAAACAGTCCTCCAGAGACCGCCAGCTGCCGCCTGAGAGCAGGCCATGGCCAGCAGTTATACTGCGCCCCAAGCTTTGGAGAAACCTTTCAACAGAGATAGGCCCGCACCAGTGAGAAACCCTATCTCATTTTATTTCACTACTTATTGTAACCACCACGTGAAAGTGTTGTCTGTTTGCATGGACGTGGTTGGATAGCCATTTTGCCATTTATGTCAGGAGAAGTGTCATGGGTGGTACCTGAGTTAAAAGGTGCCAGGTTGTCAACATTTTCCAGTGGTATTTTGGCACCCTGTATGGTTTGGGGGTCTGCAGTGGGTCCCTTGGTGGTGCACTCCTTAAACCAGTTTTGTGCTGTGAGTTCTCTCTGTAACCTTGACTAGGCCGGGGGTGGACATTGGTGAGGCTGTTGGCTGCCCAGCCCCATGAGGTTGTAACCACGGCTCACTGTCCACCTGATGTCAGCATCCCTTTACTATAGGCAGGGCCTTCAGCGATGCCCAGCAAGCAAGGCCTGCAGGCCCAGACCTGCAAAGTGTAGCTGAGCATGAACTTCCTCATCAGATTCCCCAGAATACCTGATACTGGGGGTGTAATGCTGCCTTCTATCCAACTCATGTTCTCTAACTTGACCTTAGTCTCCATTGATTTCAGGTTGAAAATAGGTGGAGTTCAGTATCAGGGCAAAAAGCTAGGATGGAGTGAGCCCAATCCAGGGTAGGGGATAGCCAGGAACCTGCCAGTTTCTGTCTGCATTTCAGGGCCTGGGACCAGAAGGATCCTGTAGAAAGATGATGGGACCCCCTCTTCACTCAGGTGACATTGTTCTCTTCAGTGGAGTCCTGGGTTCCACCTCAGGGTCATGTGCTGATGAACAGGCATCCAGTCACTGGAGAAGCAGGAGCCCCTGGGGACAAAAGAAAATACTCTGGAAGTATGGGCCAGGTGTGCAGAAAGGAGTCACAGGCTAAAGGAAAGCTTTGTAGCCCCTGGCTCAGCTGCTTGTAGGGTGCACCTTTTGGCTCAGGTGTGCCCACTTTCTTAGCTTCTCAATCCTCTTTTCCAGATTGTGACAATCTTGGCAAACATGTCTGTCCTGGAGCAGTGCGCCTCGGACATCATTCAGGAGAATGGTATGCGTTTTCAGCATGTACGTGTTGTGTGGGCGATGTGGCCATACAGAACTGCGGGCCTTTGTGTTTGTGTGAAGGCTGTGTGGAGGCAAGTGCATTTGTACATGTAGGTCTCCACAATTGCATGAGCATGCTTCTGTGTGCAGCTGGGCCAATGTGTAACTGTTTGCTTGCCTTCATGAGGTTTCAATTCCAGTGAAGGGGGAGACAGTGAACAGAAGATAGAGAAGGTCAGATGATGGTAGTGACATAAGGAAGATAAAGGGGGTAAGGGGTAAGGTAGACAGACCCAAGGTAGGAGGGTGGCAGTTGCTATTTTCACTAGGATGGTAAAAAGAAGACAAAGATTTCATTATGATTCAAAGAGTAAAAACCCATTCCTACCAAAGGATGTATTCCAATTTTCAATCATTCTGATCGGATTTCCTTTGGCCTCAGTAGAATGCTGAAGAGCCTGAGGAGTGGGGAGCAGGTCAGGGCCAGCCGGATCCCTCAGCACCTCATCTGAGAGCCTTGCTTTCACACTTTCTCCCTCTCCCACCTTGTGCTGGGTGTGTCACCAAGGTCCATGTGAAGTGGGCCAGGTTTCAGTGCCTGGGTCCTGTAGAAAGATGATGGGACCCCCCCCCCCCCCCCGCCACTGCCCCCATCACCTGGGAAGAAAGTGGTGAGGGCTTCCTGTGACTGGAAAATAAGCCAACAATTAGCAACGGGTTGGAAACCAGAGATGCTAATGAGCCCACCAGTTGCTTCTGCTCTTGCTAAACTCCCTTTTCCCAGGTTGCCCTGTGGTTTAAACAAACATACATGTTCCGCATCCCCCTTTGCTCTATTACTAATTGGAAGACATAATTTCATTTTCATTCTATGTGATGAGATAATAATGAAAAACTTTGCTGAACCAGTTGGGAAGCTGAGAGCCCAAGAGGTGTCATTGTGGCCTATTCCTTCAGTACTTGGAGCCTTAAGTTCAACTGGTCAGCAGGAGTGTAATGCAGAGGCCCATGTATTTGGGATTGGACTATCTGGCATCTGTAGAGGGTTTTATGGTTCATAAAGTGCTATGGATGGGCTCAATCAGTCAATAGTTATAGAAATCTACTATGTGCCTGGCATTGTGCTAAACAAACAAACACAGACATCAATAAATCCTTGCCTTTGTCCTGGAGGAGATCACAGTCTAGAAGGAGAGGCCAATTTGATAAGAGTGACAACATGACAAAAGTGTGACATCACAATAAGACAATGCAGTGGAGGGAGGGTAACATAGCAGCTGATACCATAAAAACTGGAAACAGCTCTACTATTTACTAGCTGTATGACCTCTGTGCTTCCATCTGCAAAATGGGTACAATAGTAACACCTACCTCATAGGGCTGATGGGCGCATAGCATGTTAGAAGTGTACCTGGCACAGAATGAGCACTATGTCAAGGGTATCTGCTCTTTCAGGAAACAGTGGCAGTCCCCCTGGCCCAATTGAAGAGACTTTGATAAAGAGACTATTTACAAGAGTGGGACAGCACCTGAGGGATCCACAGTAATGATGACACAGACAGTAGGCCTCCTGGGTTGGACAGGGCAGGCCCTGTTGCACAGGCTGGACTTTGAAAGGGGTCCTCTTCTCAGGGTGCACTTGACTCTGATGTCTCTTGCCCTGCAGTCTGGTGATGTCATCTCTGTCCTGCTCCAAATTGTGTATGATGTTGGTGATGTGGGGCTGGATGAAGGGCGGTGGGAGGTCAGATAACTGTATGACTCTGAAAAGACACTTCATTTCTCTCTGGGCCCAAAGGGAATTATACCAAATTCAAGACTATTGGAGGTTTTAGGGGATCATGTAGTTACTATGCATTTAGCACGGTGTCAGACATGTAGTAATAGCTCAGTAATAGCATTTAAAAAGTAAAAAGGAATGTCCTCCAGAGGTCCTTTCCAAGTACAGTGACCTGGTACATGGAACCAGAGACACCCCCAGGGCAGAAGGAGTAGAGGAGGGTGGCCTTGTCTAGCTTCCTTCTAGTGTGTGATATCCCCTCAGTCATTCTGACAGCCTTTACTCCAGCCCTGCAGCTATCCATCCACCAGGTTCCAAGGCGAAGGCTCCCCACTGAGATGAGTGCCAACTATTCATTGCCTCTTGTCCAGGGGTCCAGCTTATCATGGGCATGCTGTCTGAGAAGCCAAGATCTGGGACTCCTGCTGAGGTGGCAGCCTGTGAGCGAGTCCAGCAGAAGGCTGCAGTGACCCTGGCCCGTCTCAGCCGAGACCCAGATGTGGCACGGGAGGCAGTGCAGCTGAGCTGTAAGTGGTACTGGCTGTAGCAGGAATGGAATTGGGGGGTGGGAGAGCAGCCTCGATTTCACGGTGGCAACAGAGGGCTGGCTGGGGTGAGCCCCACTCTCTGGGTGCTGGGAAATGCTGGCATGGAGGCCCGCGGGGTGCAGCCCCTAGTCCCGCTGGTAATTTGGGGCTGAAGCAAGACAGAGGAAGGGCTTAGGCTAGGGAGGTTTTAATTGGCCAGAACAATGACTCTCCTGCAGACTTCCTGTTAATCAGGACTCCATTTCTTCATTTAACTAATGCATTTCCTCATTCAGTTGTTCACTCACTCATTAATTCATCCTTTTGCTTATTCATTCATTGGCACATTTATTACTTTATTTATTCACCACTAACTCATTTATTAATTCACTCATTAAATCACTCATTCCTTCAGTTAGTTACTTATTTACCCAACAAATGCTGGGCTCTGTTCTGAGTGCTAGGGATATAACATCAACTATAGCATTGTCCTGACCACAGGCACTTACACACCTATGGCATGGCAGGTGTGAAAAGAAACATTTGCACTTGAATGTCATAGAGTAATGCTCAAAGCATGTCCATAGCACATTTGCTACACAAGGGAAGTAGCCCACATTCATCTGGGTGGGTCAGAGAATATTTTAGCAAGGAGGTGAGTCGTCAGCTGTGGTTTGAGGAGTTATCCTGGTGTTAAGGTTGAGAAAGGACTCTCCAGGTAGAAACAGTATCATGCCTGTCCTCCAGGTACAGCAAGGTTGGCAAGAGGTGACCCAGAATGTGTCATATACCTTTTATCACTATGTTATAATGAGGTGGTTTTTTAAGTCTGAAGAAAGCCAGTTTGCACTGAAAAGCAGTTATTTATTTAACTTTTCTTCTCTAAAGGCCTTGGCAACATTAACCTACTCAATCTGTATTTTTCTATAGTTTCAGCTACAATATATATTTTTTCTTTTTAAAAAATATGTTTTTTTTATTGATTTTTTAGAGAGAGAGGAAGGGAGAGGGATAGAGAGATAGAAACATCAATGAGAGAGAAACCGCGATAGTCTGCCTCCTGCATGCCCCCTACTGGGGATTGAGCCCACAACCCGTACATGTGCCCTGACTGAGAATCAAACTGGTGACCTCCTGGTGCATGGGGCAGGGCTCAATCCACTGAGCGACACCAGCTGGGCAACAACATATTTTCTGATAGACAATTGAGAAATAAAAGGTGCCAACAGTTCCACTGATGAAGATGTAAACACTAAATGTGGCTCTGGTAAAATCAGGTGTGCTTCCACAGAAGTAGCTCTTCAGAGAGACCTGTACCACCGTGGCTACAGTTTTAACTAAGTTCAGTTCCAGCCAGGGTTCTGGCACTTAGGGGTTTGGTTTGACACTGGAGCTCATCCTGGCCCTGACGAAGGTCTAGTCACACCTAAGGGAGCAGGTCTCCACCATGAGCTCCTCCAGGTGGGTTCACTCTCCTTTCCCGGCTGATTGATGGGCTGACAGGGGCCCTGGGAACCACCTGCTTCCACAGGTCCCATGTGGAGAGCTGTGTGAGAGAGAATGGAGCACTCCTGGCTCAGGCCTGGCCAGGGTGGTCCCCACCCAATGCTTGAGGTTTTCCATGTGTTTCACACAGGTATGTCCCGCCTCATTGAGCTCTGCCGATCGCCCTCAGAGAGGAACAGCAGCGATGCCGTGCTGGTGGCCTGCCTGGTGAGTTCTCAGTCTTCCCCCATCCTTCCCCCCTGGTGAGGGTAGCTGGCTATGCCATGGTTGGCTTGCATAAGCCACAAAACTTCTCTGGGCTTCACCTTTTTTCTTTAAAATGGCAATAAAAGTAATACTTGTTCACTTAATTCATAAAATTGTGAAGAGAATGTTATGAGGTCAGGTATGTGAAAAATGGGAGGCTGGGGAACCACAAACCTTTAGGTTCTAGGGAATCTGTACAATGATCAAGACTGAGTGGCTGGCGGTGGGATGCTAGGTGGTGTTAGTGATGTCACTGTGCCTGATGTACTTGGGAACTAGGGTATGGATGTCTCCTGCCTCTTCCAAACTGGCACAGTGAGAAAGCTTCCCTCCCCTCCTTGGAAGGAAGCATCGTGGCTTCCTTCTCTCTTTTGTGGAACAGGACTGGAGGCAATAGGATGGCACAGAGAATATTATTCAGCCAGCCACCAGGACCTTCACCTGAACCAAGAAAGTGCATCCTGGGAAGTTCCCACCCGACTTCTCCTTGCTGCTTGGGTTTCTCATTAATTCATCCCATAGCACCAGGTGGGGAATATATGCTTTGTCTCTGAACTCTTCCCTGATGGGGTGTAACAGCTCCCAAAGCAGAGCAGCTTCCAGTTGGAAGCATGAAGGAGCAGGGAAGCCATTGGATAAATAGACCCATTTAGTTTCCAGATCCTTGATTGGTCCTCAAAAGATGCAAGGGAGAAGGGATGAATTTAGAGAACCTTCAAGCTCTTTCACAGTAAAGCCCCCTCTCACCAATCTTGTTTTCACTGAGTTCATCTCATTTCTGGGAGCTCCTGATGGGCACTGTGGGGCAGCAACAGCAGGGCCTTACAGTCAGACACACCTGTCTTGGTTCTGCCATTAATGAGCTGTGTGACATTGGGTAGGTCATTAAATGCTATACATTTTATTCAATAAATATTTACTGAGTGATTCTATCTGAAAATGCACTCTTCTAGGCTACAAGGATATAGCTGTGAAAAAACAGACGAAAATCTATGCTGTCATGGGGCTTTTATTCTGGTACATGCAGAACAACCTTAACCTTGCTTGCACCTTGGTGATCTGGTGAAGTTTATGGACCCCTTGTCAGAATGATGTTTTAAACATATACAATAAAATATGAATTTGTGCACATTGAGAGGTAATTAATTAGAAGAAATATTTTAATATTGCTATTTGCCCTTTCTCTATAATAGAAGTGTCAACCAAATTCACAATCGATAATGACAGATGGAAACACATGTGCGCGATTGGTGCCAGCAAGAGCTTTATATATATCGCACCTGTGCTCGTCAACTTAGCCTTTTATAGATATAGAATAAACTTGCTTAATTAGGCCTGCTTTCTGATGTAACTAAACTTTTTCCAGCTCAGTGAAGCACCCCAACTTCTCTTTCAGGTAATTGTCAGCAACACAACAGTAAATATCAACACAAAGCAGATTATTATTGTAGATCACACAGGGAGAACAAAGGATAAAATATTTAACTGCAGCAGTGTTTGACTATATTCTGCACAGTGAGAAACTTTAAGTCATTTTCAAGGTCCACCATTTCTTCTTTTCAGTTGGGTTAAGTTTCTAAGCTTTCTAAATCTCCATTTTCTAGCTAATGAAAAAAAAAAAAAAAAAGGATTCCACGGAGTCTCCTATCTACCTACCCCAGGACTTCTGTGAGGATCAAATGAGATGAGGCATTGGAAAATGCTTCACAGACATTTGGTTACAGTGTAAAGTGTTCCCACCTGGCTATAAAGCAAATTGTGTTCATGGGCTTAAGAAATTGCAAGGAGGCTAGTTGCTAGGGAGAGGAAGCCGGGTGTTACTATGTGATGTCATTACCTGGACAGACATTTAGCATATTAGCCTTTTATATATATATACATAATTATAGAGTATTTAAACATGTGTACTTTTAACTAATAACTTAAATAAGATTGAGCATTGAGTCTAATAAGCATTGTAACCTGCCTAGCAATGTGCATCAATGGTATTTGAAGCTACCTACCACAATCATGAGATATGAAAGTTCCTGGGATTTCTACTGGTGAACAAATCTCAAGGCTTGCTGAGACTTCATGGTTTGTTGCTACATCCACAATAGAAGGAAAGGCTAAGTTTCGATTAGAGATTAGTGAATGTCAAGATGCGATTTTCTGGGTTCATAGAGCTTCTTAATTCTGTCTAGTCTAGCGAGTCAAATGGAGAAGATTAATACCTGGCAAACATAATAATTGCTCCCAACTCCCATTATCTTCACAACTTAGGCATCTAGCAACTGCTTGACACTAACCAGGCCCTGAGGAAGTGTTGGGAACCTATAAAGCTCCATTCAGATACATGGGCTTGCTGTGATTCCTTTTTCATTTATGTCATTAATTTGAAGAAGAGCACACAGAAAGGCTTAGCCACTACCTTCAATCTCCGAAAGGGGTTTCCAGTGGAAAGAGATTACATTTCTTCTTGTGGACAAGTGGCTGGATGTAGAGGAGAGCCCCTCTCTTCCTAATTCACCCTTTATCTGGCTGCTTGGCTAATTTTCCTCATGACAGTTTACAACCATGACACTCCATGACCAATCCTTTCATGGTCCTGTTACCTACAGACTGCTGTCTATGTGGTTCAGCCCTTCACAGTGGGAGTCCCACCCACCCTAGGCTCTGGAGGCCTCCCACTGCCTCCAGGCCCCGTCCTCCTGGCTAGGCCAGAGTGCTATGAGCCACCCGACACTACCCTTGTCCCTTGGCCCAAGCAGATACCCTTTCTAACGTTCTGCCAGCACCTCCTTCAAGGCTTAGATCAAAACACTTCTCCTCCCTTCTCCTCCATGACACCTTCCTGGGAGCTCTCCATGCTCAGGATAGGAGCACACAGCATGCACCTGGGCCTGCCTGCTCGGATTTTGTTTTCCCCAGTAGGAGGCAGGTTGAGCTCTCTGGTGTTCTGGGTGTTATAAAGGGAGGCTCTTAGAATTCAAACACAGGCCAGCCTGATGCTGAAGACCTTGACTTTTGACCAGACCATCTTGTCTCCAGCCATGCTTTCTCCCCCATGCCTTATGGTCCTGGTCTTGTTACCTTGGCTCATGAGGGGATTTGAATTTCTCCCCTTCTAGCCTGGGCCTTCTTGTGGTCCTTTTCCAGTTCTTTGTTTCTTCATAGGACTTTGGGTTTGGTGACTCTTTTTGGCGTGGCTGAGGAACTGATAGACTTGGTCACCCTCAGCACCCCCTGTTGGTGAGTGTTTGTGGTTTGGCTGCCAGAAGGGCCTCCATATTTGAGTGCGCCCCCCTGGCTGGTGAGATGGAGTTACTCGGTGCCTTGCCTGGTGGGTGGAGTTGGAGACTGCCTCTCCGGCCGGTCCTCAAGGTGTTCTTTCCAGCTTTAAAGGCTCCTTTCAGGGGGATGGAAGACATTTCAATCATTGTTTCCCACATCTGCGAAAGTGGCAGCGCAGATTGTCTCCTGCAAACAGGCTTGATTTTTCCTTAATGAAACAGCTGTCAGTGGGCTGCTGGGCTTGTTAAATACTTACATGTTTTCAGACTGTCTGGGAATGAGATCCTGAGATGATTGGTTGTTAACTCTCTGAGGAAAGTAGAGGCTGAGAGAGAAAGGCTTGGGAAGGGTGGGAGGTCCTTTAAGCCCCTGGGCCCTGAGGAGACAGTGCTCCCAGATGGTTTGGGTTCATGCCCTATAGACTTTCTAGGGACCCTGGGTATCTATTTGCTTTTGTGTTTTTTCAGGTCTGTTTCTAGTTCTCCCTCTTATGTTTTGTTTTTGCTTTTCTTTCCTTCTAGAGCAGTGGTTCTCAACCTTTCTAATGCCGCGACCCTTTAATACAGTTCCTCATGTTGTGGTGACCCCCAACCATAAAATTATTTTCGTTGCTACTTCATAACTGTAATTTTGCTACTGTTATGAATCGTAATGTAAATATCTGTGTTTTCCGATGGTCTTAGGCGACCCACAGGTTGAGAACCGCTAGCAGGGTCGCCTAAGAACATCGGATAACACAGATATTTACATTACGATTCATAACAGTAGCAAAATTACAGTTATGAAGTAGCAACAAAAATAATTTTATGGTTGGGGGTCACCACAACATGAGGAACTGTATTAAAGGGTCGCGGCATTAGAAAGGTTGAGAACCACTGTTCTAGAGGTGCCTCCTCTCTTAGAGGTTTCACTCTCTCCTTCTTTCCCTTTCTCTCTTTCTTTTTATTCCCCCCAGAACTCTCTCTCCTCCTCTTCCTGACTCCTCATCTCTTCCTACCTCTCTCCTTTGCTTCCTGCCCTAGGGTGTGCTCTCTTTCTTTTTTCTTTTTTGTCATCACTCATCCTCTTTCCATCTCCCTTTCATGCATGGTTTCACTTTTTTTCATCAGTTCATCTCTGTCTCTCTGTTTTAATATTACCTTTTCGTTACTTTTTTTCTGTTGTCTCCTTTTCTCTGTCTCTGCTACTTTCTTCTACCTTATTTTTCTCTGTATGGGTTTATTTTCTCTCTTTGTCTAACTTTTCTTCCTTCTTTCTTTTTGCTTTATTTTTATCCCTGTTGATGTAAAATACATTGATGGTCTCACCTCTTCTGCTGAAGATCCTGGCTTGTTTTTACTGTGATAACTCAAGGGTAATGGGGTTATTTCTCTTTGTTGGATCAAGAGCAATCAGAAAGTGTTATGGAATCAGCCTCTCCAGCCCTTAGGGAAATCATGCCCCAGGGGAAATAGGACACACTAATAAGAGATAGGCCTCCAGGACTCCTTCCTGCCACTAGTGTCTCAGACCCTGTCCCTGTTCACAGAGGCACATGCCCCTCTTAGCCCAGTGGACATGGCAGAGCCTGTTAGTCCCACAGCCAACTAAAGCCATCCTCTCCTTCCACCAGCTTGGTGATTTCTCAGCCATAGGTTACCTCTCATGTCTAAGTAATAAGTTCTATTCCCACCTTAAACGCAATATAAACTAGTGTCCTGGGCTTGCAGCATCCTGCTGTGTGTGTAGGTATGAGAGCACTGGAGTTAAACTTTTGTGTGATCTCAGGAAGGCCACTTTCTCTCTCTGAGCCTTAGTGTCCTTATTTCCAAATTGGGTATCACGATACTTACCTTGCAGTATCCTGTAAGGATTTAAATGAAACTCTAGGTTCTTCCTTCTTTGCTTTCTTCTGCCACTCCAGATATTGCCCCCTGTCTTTGTTTCCCAGGGGAAGGACATCCTTAAGCTCCCACCCTGTTTCCTGATGTGTACAGGTTCTAGAAGAGGGAAGGAATTCATATTTATTGAGCACTTAGTATGCATTACTTCAGCTCCCTGATAAAGACGTCTATATAGATGCACAGCTCACATGTGCAGCTTCAGGTAGTTCTATCAGTAGACTCAATTTTAAAGCACTTTATTTGATCCCTTTTCTCAGCAAACATTTATTGAGTCCCATGCCAGCCCCTGTACTAACTGCTGTAGGTACAGAAAAAACAAACCAAAACACAAAACAAAAACAAAAAACAAACCAACAGTCTGTACCCTTGAGGAGCTCAGAGTGTAGTGTGGGAGATACACAATTAAAAGACAATTGCAGTCATGTATGAGAAGGTTAAGGTCAGTGCAAGGACTGTGCATGCACAGGGGAGAGAGGAACTGTCTCTGCTTTAAGGAATCAGGCAAGGCTTCTTAGAGGAGATGACAGTGGGACAGGCCAAGAAGGATGAATGCAACTCCTGGCTAGAAAAGAGTGGGGAGGGACTTCATGTCAAAGAGAGGAGCTGAGGAAAGGCACGTGGGTGTGAAACAGGATAGCATACTCAGGAAAGTGAAACTCTCAGCTTGTGAAGATGTGAGCAGTGATTTCATTCTGCTTGCACCTCTTTCCTGTTCATCCACATCTTAGTGGCAGAATCTTCACCTCCTTCAACTTTATGAGCTTCCTTCCTCTTTCTTTACTTCTTCCCTGCTTCTCGTCTCATAATGCTTTGCTCAGAATATAGCTGAATTTATGGATAAGTGAATAGCCCTTGCCATTCTAAGGTTCCTCTAAGGATCTGGAAGCATCTACTGATGCCTCTGGCAGTTCTTGTCTATCAGATGACCACATATTTCACTAAGTTGACCAGATCCTTAAAATGACGGATATTGAAAACAACCAGGTTCCTAGGATGGCTGAAAAACCAAGATGGCAAGACCATTATTAAGATCATGAAGACTTTTAGATGACATCAACTATGGGGACCAAGGTGCAAATGCAACCAGGGGACCAAGTGATACGATTGCTATGATGATTAGGTGACCAAAAGAACCAGATGACTAAAGGTGTTAAGGTGACAATCAGCTCACATTACCTGGTAAACAAGCCACTTCCTGAAATGCATCTCTCTGGGAGTTGAAGGAAATACATGCACCTGAGCAGAGCCCAGTCCAACTCATGTCATCTCTTCTGTTTTCTTCCCAGGCTGCTCTGCGTAGATTGGCCGGGGTCTGTCCTGAAGGCCTGCAGGACTCCGACTTCCAGCAACTGGTCCAGCCCCGGCTTGTGGACTCTTTCTTACTCTGCAGCAACATGGAGGAGAGTTTTGTGTAGCAAATGTGAGAAAGGAAAGGCATTTGGCTCCATTCTCTTGCCCCTCTGAGTACACACCTGTGAACACACCTGAGTACACACCAGCCTCCTCACCTCATTATTTATACTTAATTTATTTTTTACATGAAGTGGACATAGGGCTAAATATTCTAGCAACATCATCAGGCAGTCTGTGTTCCTTGGGAGTCTTTTTTTTTATTTTTTTGACTTCTGTGACTTTTCAGTTGCAGATGTTGAAATGCATAATGGCTAATATGACAGATTGTCATGGGTGATTTCACTTCATCTTGCTTTCTCTACTCTCACTATATAATCTTGTCTCATTTTTTAAAACTTGGCAACCAAAGTATTATAGCTACCTAGAATTTTTTTAAAAAGTGGATTTGCTCTTTCTAAAAGATTTTAAATGAAATTCATAGTTGGACAGAACATACTAAAAGGAAACTTTTATTCTTTAATAAATGAAATCATACTAAATTTGTCTTGGATTTTTCTGAATAAATTATGCCTTAGACTAACTTCTTGCTTCCCAAGGTTTTATGCCACAAAAATTTTCCACTGTTAAAACTGCATAGAGAGTTGTATTTTTTTCTTAAGTACATAAATGGGTAAAGTTCTAAGTTAGTGGGAAATAAAAAGTATTTCCAAAATCTCCAGAAACTCAGTTTCCCTTAGCTTCTTTGCTTTTGTGTAACCTTGTGGTGAATAGTACCTCTTCAAAAGTATACTTGAAAGTAGTGGTGTGCTGGATGATGCAACCTTTGCGGCAGGGTTCAGGATCTAAAGGAGGGGCCGACGTACAAAAATGAAAATGCTATACAAGAAATATGAATTTAGAAGGCATTGGGGCCAGGTGGAGCCTCTTTCTTGATGAGACGCACCGAAACTGGGTCCTGTCTGCTTTTATTCAGTTTTAAATACACATCTTGCTCTCAGTAAAGCCCAGCAAACAGGTAGCAGACAGACCATCTCTAAGGTCAATAAATACCAGTAAAGATCAGTAAGGTCTAGTAAACATTTACTTGGAGGCTATCGGGTCAGGAAATTGCTTTGAGCCACCATTAACAACACGAACAATCAGTGCTTAGCGTCAGCCCCACTAATGCTCAAGGTCCATTGGCCTTCAATGTTCCGTACATTGGTGTACGCTCATGATAGTATTGGCAAGTGGTGGCTTCCCGCAGCTGGAACTTGCAAGGAACTATTGGGAGGATTTCCTCTTGATTCCACATTCAGTGGCCTCATGTTGGTAGTTTGAAATTGCCAACAATGAGAATATTTACACCGTAGAAATTGGCAAATACTACAAAGCAGAGATTTAAAAAATATCCTCAACCAAGGGCATGCTGAGAGAGAGAGAGAGAGAGAGAGAGAGAGAGAGAGAGAGAGAGAGAGAGAGAAAGAGAAAGAGAGAGAGAGAGAAAGAGAAAGAGAGAAAGAGAAAAGAAGAGAAGAAAGGAGAGAGAAACATCAATGTGATGAAATCCTCAAACCACCCTCGGTCCCCCTCAGTTTTACAGTCTAGAGGTTGACTGTGTGCTTGGCTGTATCTGTGAGCAGCTTCTGGGCTTTCAGGAGCTGCCTCAGCCAGGCCCCACACCAGAGAATCCCACTCTAAGCTCAGAATGAGAGCCCTTCTTTATTCAGTGGCTTCATTTGAAGTTTGCCTCAGGATCAGTCCTAATGCTGATCCTATTTAGTGACTGCCTCCTACATGCAGTCATTTTACCATGCATTACGCCTCATAATTTTCACATTTGTGAGTAATTAATATTCCCACTTATACCCTCCATTACAGATGGGGAAACTGAGGCTAGGAGAAGTTAAGTAATGTTGCCAGAATCAAACAGTTAATGCTGATGTGGGGAGTACATGAACCCACATGTCTTTGACTTCAGAGGCCAATTAGGAAGAAAGCAGGACCTTTGCACCAGACACTTACTAGAAGGTAAGTATGGCTCTGGACCTATGTAGAACATTATCCTCCAGCAAATGTATCATGAGGTTCTATTCTAGGCCCAGGAAAGAAAAGTAAAAATAACTACTAAGTACTGGGTTACCTGTGAATTTGAACTGGAGGATGCTGGGTTAGTTGTCAGTAAGTCAATCCCCTTAGAAAAGTTATAAAGCAAAATGGTTTAAACAAATAGGAGCTCTGTAGCCTATCTTGGTTTGAATCTTGGCTCTGCACTTACTAACTGTGTGACTTTGGGCAAAGTCCATAACCACTCTGTGTCTCAGTTTCCTCATCTCTAAGATGGGATTAAGGATATTGCCTTAGTCATAGAGTTGTGAGAATTAAGTACACTAATACATGGGAAAGGCTTAGAATAGTCTCTGATGACAAGTGCACAAAAAATGTGGCATTGAAGCCAACCAAATCTCACTTTTGCATCTCTTTAGGTTGCTTGGTCCTTCTTGATGGTGCCTCAAACGTAGACTCAATAGTGTGTTGGAAACGAAGACTTATTCTGTGAGGAATGGAGAGACCATCCCATCCCATATATACACCCCACACTTAGGAGTAATGAGTCTTGCCTAAAATTACACAGGTAATTAATGGAAAGGCTGGGATTTGGATCAAAGAAGTAACTACTACCCCCCATAGCTGCCATTATTTTTTTAGCATCTGCTCTGGCTGGGCACTGTAACATACACTGCTTCACTCAACTTCTAAAATGACAATGCTGAGTTATTATTAATCCGTTTTTACAAGCAAGGAAACTGAGGTTCAAAGAGACTCTCTATCTTCCCCAAAATCTCACAACTGGTAATGGAAGACCATTTGACATGTGTATTTATGTATGTATAAGCCCAAACACTGTGTTTGAGCTTAAAAATAGTACCATAGCACTTTGGCAAATTCTGAACTTCCTTTTTATTTGAACACCTCCCCCCCCCCCCCCACACACACACATTTGAATTTTAATTATCTGATTTTAAGAACTGATACCAACCTTTAGTTATTCATTTGTTAAAATTGTAGTAATAGACATGGAGATTACTTTAGGGAGAAAGGATAGGAACAAAACAATGAAATATAAAAAATAATCAAGATAGAAATCCTATATAGCTTATGATCAATACCATGAAAATCTCTAAAGTAGCTACTCCTTAGTCTAGTTTCAGAGTAGAGCCTCAAAGACAAATCAAAATCAATTCTGAATGTTATCAGCTCCATTTTAAAATCAATACCAGACTTTGGGAACAATTGTTTTAAAACTGCCTTTTTTGTTAGAAATGTCTGATGGTCCCTTTGTAGGGATTCCATTTACGTCCACAATCTTATAACATCCTTCCCGATGAATTTTATTCATGGTTTATCATACAACTTTTGGGGCTATTCATGACTGACAACAGAAATGAGAGGATATTTGTGTGTGTGTGTGTGTGTGTGTGTGTGTGTGTGTGTGTGTGTCACACTTGAGGGCCTCAAGGGAAACTATAGATCCAAATAGAAGTTCTTAGAAAAATCCATAAAAGGCTATTTGTATATTTTCAAATTTTGGAATCATATGGAAACAAGAATCTTGTCAATTTATCTACAGCATTTATATGGCATTGAAAACAAAGTCAATGGCCTCTCTCTTCTCCACCCTGAGACTTCATCAGTCCCACCACAGGCTTTTCCCACTGTCATACTTTAATGCAGAATCATTTCTCACTTTGGTGCACGCCAGTGTGACTGGGATGAAAG
The DNA here is from genome assembly GCA_026230045.1 of Corynorhinus townsendii. NCBI lineage: Eukaryota > Metazoa > Chordata > Mammalia > Chiroptera > Vespertilionidae > Corynorhinus > Corynorhinus townsendii. The sequence goes on along the minus strand of JAPDVU010000008.1, from coordinate 33,266,507 downwards.
CTGGGACAGGGCAGTCAGGCTCCTGGGGTTTCTGCCCTTAGGGAAGACAGGGAGAGGGAAGCTTTCAGGGCATTTCAGCCCCATTTTTCAGGCTGCTTCCAGTTGTGTGTGCTTTCTGCTGAATCCATGTGTGCCTTGAGATAGGAGGTGGCAGGAGGCACACGCTTAACAGTCCTTGAAAAATTTAGTCTTTAGATCACACACATGTTAAAATTTAATAATAAACTTACCTATACTTCTAAAGTACTTTTGAAGTTAAAAGTTCATCTGGGGAGTTTCATGTAGATGGTTTGTCATAAGAAATGCTTTAGATGACCCATCCTGAGGTCTTTCCTGCCTCCCGTAGGGTGGCACTTTCCTTATGGAGGATCTTGGGAAGAATTAACAAAATTTGAACATGACATTGCAAAGTCCCATGCAGCAGACAAAAGAAGTGGAGATCTTTCCTTAAAGCTCATATCCAACCTCATTTCCCACCTCCAGAAGACAAAGCTCATCTGATTTCCCAGCATTTTCCTCAAGGGCCTAATATTTGGAAGTGACATGTGGCTCTTCAATAGGGATTCTTCAGAGAGTGATAGCAATGGAGGGACACAAAAGCAGAAGGTGCTCACTGGTGCCAGATGTGATGCCATTCCACAGGAAGAAAGTGGCCCTGAGTAGAGGCAGTCAATACCTCTTCTTTTGAGGCTCCTTCTCAGGAAGGCTCCCATCACACCATCCATGCTGGTGACTCCGAGTCAAATGACCAGTGGACCTTTTTACTTTTTCTAAGAACTTGCCCAGGATGGCCATCTCCTTGTCTATCTCTTGGCACCTGAGTTTGACAGCTTTGTGGAGTACCTGCACGTGCCGGTGGGCCTTCCTCTCCTCCCCGCGGTTGGCTACATGAGCCCACCTCAGCTGTGCTGTATCTTCCACCTTTAAGATCAAGACATTCTTCACCTTACTGAATCCCAGGTCAGCCATGGCTGAAACCCTGGCCAAGGGTGATCCCAGATAAGCAGGCGAGGTTCCGAGCTGTGCACTTGCAAGAATGTCTGTGAGCCTTTCCATAGCTTTCAGGTTACTATTTAACTCCGCTTTGCAGGGTTGGCTGCTCACTGTGACTTATGATCAAAAGACATTGGGGTCAACCTCCTGCCCCAAAGACTTGTCCAGGAGACTCAGGGAGTGGGGCACACACCTCATCTTCAGCTTTGCCTTCCTCCCACAGGCATATCTCACAGGCTGGAGACATGCAGTTGTCATCCAGAGCTCTCTCAAAACAAAACTCCAACTTTTAGTGCTTATTCATCTATTCAAATATCTTCCTTCTCTTCTTTGTTGCTTAGTGATATTCCCCAACAGTTAAGTGGCTCTCCTCCTGCTGCCCGAAATGTCCTCAACAATAAAAACTGCTGAGGCCTGAAATTATAAGATTGCAGGGTCACAAAATACAATTGAAGATCCAGGGGGTCTTGGAAAGGACTGGAACCAGAGAGCTCACGGAGTCTAAGACCAAGACTCTTGTATCTGTTATTATTCATGGAATGAATGTCATTTTAAACTTTGTCAATATTTCTAATTTTAGTGTAGAGAGGATAGCTGTACATTCATATAGTGAAATACTATACATGAACTAGTATACTAGTAAATTTGTCTCATTAATACAACTCAAGAATAGATTGTTAGATAAAAACAAGTTACAAAGGATACATATAGTATAATGCCACATTTATAAAATTGTTATGCACAAAATAATATATGTGTGTGGAAAAAATCAAATGTAGTAAAAGTATTAATACATAGATAGTGTTATGGGTTGAGCTTTTGTCCTTCTAAATTCATATGTTAAAGTCCTAAGCCCCAGTACCTCAGAACACGACCTTATTTGGAAGTGGAGTAATTGCAGGTGTAAATTTTTAAGATGGATTCACACTGGAGTATGGTGGGTCCCTAATCCAATATGCCCCGTGTCCCTATCAAAAGCAGACACATGGACACAGAGACATGCACACAGGGAGGACACCATGTGCTGCCACAGCCAAGGAACTACCAGAAGCAGGGATGCCTGGGTGATATCCCGCATCTAGAAGGGTTCAGGAATCTGGAGAAAAGCTGTGTGTAAATTAATAACGAGGCTAGAGAAGAAATATGAATTTGGAAGGCATTTTGGGGAGCCAGAGGAAGCTTAGCTGTAGTAGCTAAGTTCTCCCTATCTCCAGACCCAGGGATCTTTTTATTCCCACATTTTGTCCTATAGCAAAGTAGATATACATATCAAAGGTAAGGTTTAGTATACAGTAAGCATTGTCAGGTTGGGGGAAATGCCCTCAGCTGTCTGATAACAGGCAATAATATATGCAGATCTTCAGGTTTGGGGAAATGCTTTGGCTATTCCAGCAGGCAATAACATGTATTCAGCCCTGCTGAATATAGAAGCCCATCAACCTTTGAGGACTTCTCGCATTTATTATGACATGCGGGAATTAGCCGCCAGCACTGGGAGAGTCTTGGAACAGATGCTGCCCTAGTGCCTTCAGAGGGAGCATGACTTTGTCCTTACCTTGATCTCTAACATCCAGACTCCTGTGAGATAATACATTTAGGTTGTTTAAATTATTCAACCTGTGGGACTTTATTATGGCAACGCCAGAAGACTAATACAAGAGGAAAAGATACACATGAACTTATCCTGGGGCATGGATTGAGGAAGCATATATGAGACCTTTATTTCATCTATAATAATAAAAGCATAATATGCTAATTAGACCAGACAACCGAACGACCTTCCGGATGTCCTTCTGGATGAAGCTGCAGTGGCAGGGGCAGAGGTAGTTAGGGGCAATTGGGCAGGCAGGCGAGCAGTTAGGGGCGATCAGGCAGGCAGGAGAGTGGTTAGGGGCAAAGAGGCAGGCAGACAGGCGAGCGGTTAGGAGCCAGCAGTCCCGGATTGAAAGAGGGATGTCCAACTGCCAGTTTAGGCCCAATCCCACAGGCCTCAACCAGTAGTCGGACATCCCTGGAGGGCTCCCAGATTGCGAGGGTGCAGGCTGGGCTGAGGGGCCCCCCATCCCTGTGCATGAATTTCGTGTACTGGGCTTCTAGTTAATAATAGAAAGATCTGGCCCTAGTGGGTTTGTCTCAGTGGATAGAGCATCAGCCTGGGGACTGACGGGTCCCAGGTTCGATTCTGGTCAAGGGTACATGCCTGGGTTGTGGGCCTGATCCCCAGTTGGGGGTGTGCAGGAAGCAACCAATCAATGATTCTCTCTCATCATTGATGTTTTTATCTCTCTCTCTGCCTCTCTTCCTCTCTGAAATCAATAATAACAAATACATATATACATATATATTTTATTTTTAAAATATATTTTATTGATTTTTTTTACAGAGAGTAAGGGAGAGGGATAGAGTCAGAAACATCGATGAGTGAGAAACATCAATCAGCTGCCTCCTGCACACCTCCTACTGGGGATGTGCCTGCAACCAAGGTACATGCCCTTGACTGGAATCGAATCTGGGACCCTTCAGTCTGCAGGCCAACACTCTATCCACTGAGCCAAACCAGTCAGGGCAAAAAAATTAAAAAAAAAAAAATAAAGATCTGTAATATGTAATAGCAACTAGCAAAATGTTAGTAGTTGTTAAATCTGGTTAGTAAATATATGGCACTTGTATATTATTCTCTGTACTTTGCTTCATATGTAAAGAATCCCAAAAAGAATCACAAAGTTATTCAGGGGAGTGTTTCAGCACACCCAAAACTTGGTATGTTTTCTCTGGTTGTTGACTCCAAATGCACAATAAACCTAAAGCCCGGCCTCATCTTTAGTAACAAAGGGCGAGCCTGCTGAATTAGTGACTGAAGATGCTGAGAATCAATCCAGATGGGCTATGCAGAGAACACCAGGTAGGTGGCCTAGACTAGATTCATTTTAGAAGCAGCTACTTTATTCACTTGTTCAGCCCTCACCATTTCTTTATAGTTGAGACTGCATCATTCATCCAACTTTGGGGTTGAGATATAAGATCAGAATTTTGCCAATTAGAGGTGAGTAGATCCTTATGAAAAATATCATCTCCTGTTTAAAGACAGCTCTCCAGGGCAGTGAGTAATGTAATCTGGTGTGTTAATACTCAACCTAGCGAGACTCAGGAATTCATACTGACAACTGCTGGACCCTTTGAATACTTCTTGGTCTAAGTTAGAACCAGAATTCTGGAGCAGAACTCCCCAAAGCCACTTCTCTGACTTGGGTGGGTCTGGCAGCATGCTGAGATATGCAACTTGAAATCAAATTTAAGATATTTTGCTCACTGCACACATTTAGCATAATACACCCGTGGCAGAATGAGGCAGGGCACGTAGGGTGTAATTAACAATCACTATTCTACGGCAGTCTCGGCAACACAAATGCCAATTTGCTTGTCAAATTCCAAAGAGCGTGGAAGGGGCCATGTGGTAACCATACAAAATAGTGCTTGTTTTCAGGGCCCAACTCAGCAATTGCTCTGTCCTTGTGCAGCAGGAAAAAAAATCTTGTCAGATTCTGGTCCACTGGGCTCTAGATGTACTAGTAAGTTCACAGCCTGGACATCTCTCCAGAGTCACATTTCAATCCAACTGGTTTCCATGGATCCTTAGGGGAGCCAGTGAATATGTAAATGAAGCAGGAAGAGGCAGTTCAAACCAAGTTCTCTTGCTTTGGGGCATGCTGATACATGCCAATTGAAAGCTCTAATTGTCATTAGACTTTATTGTTGCTTAATAAAGACAAGAAAGTGAATTATTACCCAATATCTGCAGTTTATTTTACAGAAAATTTTTTCTAAGAGTAGGATTATCTTTAAAAAATAATGAAAACAATCTAACAATCTCTCCGGGCATGAGTGTTGAATGCTATCTTTGTAGATAATAATGAAATTACTTTTTTTTTTCTGGAAAAGGAACTATTGACCATAACAAATAATTATTTTTTCATCTTTTCCAACCTATGCCTTCCCAATATAAGAAAGTGTTGTATGATGAGAGTTGCAATTGGTTTGTAAAGCAAATTTCACTCCTATTTGTCTATTGTGAGATAAAAGTCAATTCTTAGATTCTTTCTGTTTAGGAGACAGGATTAAAGAAGGAGATAAGCATTTATTAAAGTGCTAGACATTTTACATGCCTCCTTACATTTCATTCTTAACAGTTATTATTATGCCCACTTTACAGATGAGCAACTTTGTGTCAAAGAAGTTAAATTTTACCCCAAATTTAATGACTAGTAAGTAGCAGACCTATAATAGGAACCTGGTTTTGTCAGACTTGACAGCCCACTCTCTCTCCCTGTATAATATTGCTTACTTTCTATTATAATTGCTGTATGTAAATGACCTGATTCTACTTAGGTCTCTTTTGTGTGCCTAGGCAATTGAAAATATCTATAATTCCAGCATTCAGAGCTGGAATCTCTGCTCTGTGCTCCAACGTGGGAGAGAATCAGAAAGCAAAAATGGCAGAATGACCAGTGAGTGAAGGCAACACAGGTGGAGCTTTACTTTTACAGCCACGATAGGCAAGCATCCAAGAAACATGGGACAGTGGGAGGACCCTTCCCAGCCCAGCGTGACTGGGGAGACCTGGCCCACACCCCCAAACATCTGGCTGGGTCCTAGCACCTCAGAAGGTATGAGAGAGAGAGAGAGAGAGAGAGAGAGAGAGAGAGAGAGAGAGAGAGAGAGAGAGAGAGAGAAGGAGCTCAAGCAGGGGGTAGCTTGTCTTCCCCTTGGAGAATTCATCTTGCAGAAGAAAAAACTCTTGGAACTTCCATTCCTAGCAGTGTGTCAGATACGAGGTACTCTGACTGGCCCTCACTGAAAACAGTGAATAAATTATAGACAACATCTTATTAAAAGCTCTAATGAGCTGGCAAGAGAATAAGAAGCTATGAACCAAGGGAAAGTAGAAACCCAAGAGGCAGGCTTTACCAGGAGGGCATTTGCTAAAGCAGATGAAAAGGAGCTATGGCTTTCAGAGCCTTGCATGGTGTTGCTGAATGGAAACTAAATCCAGAGCCTGCCTGAAGTGGAACCTGCCAGCAAAAAGTCGCGGCTCTAAAGGATTGCATTCTCAGGATAAGGGTGAGCTAGGAATAAGCCCAAATCTCCCCAGGAGGTAGAAAGAAAGACTGCCTGCCTTGATTCTTGGCACCAATACAGAGGGAAATTTGTGGTACAAGATGGCTTTCATATGAATTTGCAGCCTGAATTCATGTTATTTGGAAGATTAAGAAAAAAATCTCCAGGACACACGTTTTCATTAAAGTGGTCATTTAATCAGATAAGAATACAATTCTCTCTCAATGTCCTCAAAGCATTTCCACAGAAAAATTCCAAAATATATGAATTCAAGAGAAAAAAAAAAGCATGTGAAACAAAAGGAAACAAAGCATTTTGAGAAAGGCTGGAAGAAAAAAGAAATAGAAGAATTAGATCTACATTGAATATAGAGAATTTAATCATCACATAAGGAATATAAGTAAGGATATTTAATTTTTAGAAAAATAAAGAGGATTCACAATATTTGAAAAGAGCAAGACCACTATAAATGACCAAATGGATTTAAAATAAAAGCAATAAAATTTCTAAAACTAATAAAAATAATAAAAACAAGAACTCAATATATGGTTTTAAAAGCAGATTAGAAGAAGCTGAGTAGTAAATTGATGATCTAGCACAGTGGTCAGCAAACTCATTAGTCAACAGAGCCAAATATCAACAGTACAATGATTGAAATTTCTTTTGAGAGCCAAATTTTTTAAACTTAAAACTTCTTCTAACGCCACTTCTTCAAAATAGACTTGCCCAGGCCGTGGTATTTTATGGAAGAGCCACACTCAAGGGGCCAAAGAGCCGCATGTGGCTCGTGAGCCGCAGTTTGCCGACCACTGATCTAGCAGATATATCTGGGAAAAAAGTGTACATCTGAAAGTCTCTCATGAAAAATAGGAAAGAGAGGTTAAGAAAAGTTAGATACAGAATCAATAGGTTCAACATATGTTAACTGGAACTCCAGAAGAGGAGGAGAGAATGGGGCAATGATCATATTTAAAGATATCAGGGCTCAAAATTTCCCAACACCGATAAAAGACAGCACAGTGTATTCTAGCAGGACAAATAAAAAGTATAGGTATGTAAAAGTGAAAACACAGAAGATTAAAGACAAAGATAAGATCTCAATGGTAGGCAGAGAAAATATTACTTTAAAAATTGCATTTTTGCTGGTTTTTCAACAGCAAAAATGAAATCTACAAGTGGAGTGATATTTTATGTACTGAGTATTAATTTTTTCTATTGCTGTCATAACAAATGACCATTAGTTTAACAACTTAAAATAACACAAAGGTATCATCTCACAGTTCTGCGAGTCAGAAGTCCAATGAATTTCTGTACTCTGAGGGTCACAAGACTGAAAACAAGCTGTCAGCCTGCTGGTCTCTTTTTGGGAGACTCTGGGAAGAAGCCATTCCCAAAGTCATTGAGGTTGTTTCTACAATCCAGTTCCAAATATCTGTAGGACAAGAGTTAATTTTATCCTAAGAAGCATATTATTTATATTTTTGGAGAAGGGAATAAAATAAGTTAAAATTAAGACCTGTCTAGAATGAGATAAAAATAGGTTCAAAGTTATTTGTCTATAAAAAGGTGGAGTCCATAGTCTCATGGTAAATACAAGGTATGCCCTTTTTGTGTCACAGGGAAAAGAGAAATGTCACACATCTTTACAGCATTCGTGAGGGGATGAGATACCCTAATACTAACAGAAGGGAGGAGATATCAGGAACACTGCTCTTCAATGAAACATCATCTGATGTTCTTCAAGGCTCACCATGATATTTTTAAGGCTATATGCAAGCATTCTCAGGCATATTTATACTATTCAGAGAAGAGAAAAAAATCACAGTTTTACCATGGATCACGCTGAACCCAGGCCAAAAGCAGCATCTTGCCAACTGTTCATCCAAGAGATATCATCAGGGCTCTCATTAAAGTGAGATGTTTATGAGACAGCTTGGGTATCTCCACAGCACCAGTAGAAGATCCATATAATGTGTCTGGATCATTTCTGGGATTTTTTTTCCCAATTAAGAGAAAGTGAGACTTCACAGTTATTACATCAATGATATAGAATTTTTGGAATACTGTAAGGCAAGTACCCTTAAAAGGAATATTGACAAGTCTTCATTAATGAGACTACACTGAGGTAAGTCTAGATAGAATCTAGGTAAGAGGCAATTTTTAAGAGACTTTATTAAAATACAAAGAAGCCATTGTCCAACCTTTATTTGGGGAACATATATATCAGAACAAAAGTTTGGAGTTGGCTCCTGCTTCAGTGAGAGATACCATGGTCATTCACAGGGAGTGTGCCAAGTAAGGTATATGGACAACAGTCATCCAGGAAGCATTGATACAGACAAGGAGAGCTGTGAAATCATGTAGTGCAGATGTTCCTTAGGAAGGAGTAAAGGCAGCCTTCATTTTCCAGATCTTGCTCTGACCAACATTTTAAATTACAAATTAAAGGAATATGTCACATTTGCATTCACTTTTGGTCAGGGATGGGATTCAGTCAATGAATAACATGATGTAATCTTGAAGAGCTGCTCTGCACATTTTTCAACATTGGAATGTCAGGGACACACATCAGAACAGAAACTTAAATATGACTTTGGAACTGCACTGGCCTTCATTTATTGTTAGCAATTTTCAGATCATTTATTGTTAAATGTCTTTAATTAAGTAGAGACTTCCTGGTCATATCTATAATCTGTGAGGAATGGATCATTAAATTTTATAAGAAATGAGCTAAGTAGAAGCTTTTTGAAATGGGTGGAACTAAGGGCTAGAAGAATACCAATATACAGGTCTGGGCAAAAGTAAGTTTATAGTCATGACTATGCAAAACAGAGTTTATTCTTGCATTACTAATTATTGTATGATTTATCTGTGCTATAACTGTAAACCTACTTTTGCCCACCCCTGAATTTCCTACATACCTTGTTGCTATTGCAGACTGTATTAAAATCCCATGTCTAACCTACAAGTTATCTCAATATACACATCCTTTTGGTATAAGAGTCCACTGTCACAGGTGCCACGATTAGTGGAGCAATGGGCTGCGCCAGCACACAGAGCAAATAGGACCTTTTCTACACTCTGTCACTCTGTTCTGGGGCTTCACCCTGACCCTCTGAACAGTGGTCATGGAAGCTGAAATGTAAGATTATATGGACAGATATACACTATGATGGTTTTTCGTATAGCTTTAGTTTCTTGAAAAAAGAAAAGCTATTTGAAAGTAAGAATTACCTTCAATACCTATATTACTAACTTCAAATTGGTACAGAAACTAATCATAGAGTGATACAGGATAATCTGCAATTTTTACATTTTTGCATTCATTTGAATCTGAATTCCTTATGATAAAATATCCCAATTAACTAGCAGCCACTGCTTGTGAAACAACGATTCTCTACTCAGTATGTCAACAATTTTGTCTTCAATGGTATAGCTATTTCATTAGCAGTTATTATGATATCAATACAGTAATACTTTTCCCTTCCAGGTGCTCAAACATTCATAAACACCCACTTATCCTTTTGGAATGTGTACTTTGATTAAATCTTTGTCTATTGTATGTTAAAGTAACCTATTGAATATTCAATTAGCCACAGTTTTGAGGTGATATGGCTTTTGCTACATGCTCTGAGCCTTCATTTGAGGCACTAATGTCTCTTTTTCTAATCTGTGACCAAATGGACAAAGTCTCCCAACTGTATGTAGGCACTTACCATGCAATGCTTGTGGTTTCTCCATTCTCTGGAGGCCTTTTTCTTCTACCAGCTGTGACATGGTGATCCTTTTCTCCATCCACAGCTGCTTGGAATTCCTGGTGTCTTTTGGATTTTGTTTCTTTTTCTTCAAACCTCTCATGGAATTTCCTTCATTAGCAGTGGTGAGGAAGATCCTACTGTGAAGGATCTTTGAACAGCATCCCACATGACATCTTCTTGTCTTTATTTGTGTTCAAGTCTTCCTCATTGTTCAGCTCCACGGGAATCAAAGCTATGCCCATATATAGCTAAGATTTGTGACTTTCCAGAAATCAAAAAGCAATGTTTCCATATTATCAATCAGATTGGCTTTTTATGCCAACCCCAGACTTGATTCCATGGCACGTTCCAGTACATTACAGTTCGCTGTCGCCAAGGAAGTTTTTCATTGCAAGTACCCCCTGCAGAGGTTCACTCTTCCTTCTAGCCTCATGCTTCTTCCAAATAGAATTAGATTGGCCAAGTGAGGGCCACATTGCACAGTTCCTGGGGGCCACTATTCACTCGGTAGCATAGCTAAATGGAGCACCCCTAAGGTTATCCTACACTGTATCCTTGGGCCACATCATCCTCAAATTCCCCAGGGCCAAATTGTTGACTGTATGCATACATTTCTGCAAATCATTATGGTTATTTTGATTAATTAATCAACCCTGAGGTCTTCAAAAGGGGTGATCTGGATTTTCACAGCTTTTTCATTCTTTTGAGAAATTTATATATGTGTATGCTTTTTATGAAATGGAAGTCTTTATATTGGATGGCCTGGATGATTTTCCATATCCAAACTGTCCTGCACTCCTGTAGTCACCTTCATCTCAGATGGTGACAAATCATTGTTCCAGGGGCTCAGGCTGAACGGCCTCAATTTATATCTATTCTTCCTTTTTCTCACAACCCCTGCCAAGTTTAACAGCAGATCTGCTCATCTACAACTTCCATTTGGACATACATCTTACTTAGTTCTTCTGGGCATGGTTTTCCTTACTGCTCCCATGAGAAAACTTTGTAAATCACATCCGAAATAGATTGTTTGAGAGTTGAGTTTGAGCTAATATTTAAAGAAAAAGTAAGTACTAAAATTATTTCAGTCCAGAGACAAACATGGAAATGTTGAAATTTATTAAAAAAATCAATATAGCATTAATACAAACTCTGTCCTCGGAGCCTTGAACCTACAGCTGAGGGCATACATCCTAGGTGGGGTCCCACCTCAGTTCTAGAGAGCCCTGTGTGCAGACTTATGCAACTCTTGGAAGCACCAAGATATGGCTGTTTGATTAAAAAGAAATCTAGTCTGACACCTGGTCTATTTACATTTATTGTAACTGTTCATTTCTACCACTTTATTTTGTGCTTTCTATGTGTCTTAACTTTTCTTTCTGTTATTCTTTCTTCTTGCCTTTCTTTTTTGAATTGAGTATTTCCCCCCTTTTTGCATTTTTTAGCTTTATTTATTTCTCTTTGTTTAGGGGTTACCCTAGAAATATACCATGAATATTTAACATGTCAAAGTAAAAAAATGAACAATATGTTTACCACCCTCCAAAACATTACAAGGACCTTAACTTCAATCAATTCTTGCCAGAAGGTGTTGGGCATAGTTTGGTATATTTATCCGTGTGTATTTTTTAACCCATATGATATTATTATATTACTTTACATAGTTAAAATTTATTTAGATTCACTTCCATCATTCCTACTGGCATCTCTGACATTTCATCTTAGATAACTTTGGTAGAAAATTTTTTGCCTAAGACTAGTAGGAGACAAGTACAAGAATGTATATAGCAACACCCTCCATAATTCCCAAACTGGAGACAAGTTAAATGTTTATTTGATAGTATAAGGGATAAATAATTTGTTATATTCATTCAGTGGAAATCTATACAACTGTGAAAAATGAATGAACTCCAGCTATGCAGAAGAAGGAATAAATATTAGTAAAATAATGTTGAGCAAAAGCAGTAAAGTCACAAAATACCTGCATCCATTTATACAAACTTTGAAAGTGTATAACTGAAAACTATGTTGTTTATGGCTATAATCATAGGTGGTAAGACTCTAAAGGAAAACCAGAAAATAACAAACACAAAATTCAGGATGACAGTTACCTCTGAGGGGGGAAGGAAAAGGGCTGGCAGCTGAGAAGGGCACACAAGGCACCTATAACAATAATGTTCTTTTTTCTTTTAAAATATATTTTATTGATTTTTTACAGAGAGGAAGAGCGAGGGATAGAGAGTTAGAAACATCAATGAGAGAAACATCCATTCAGCTGCCTCCTGCACACTCCCTACTGGGGATGTGCCTGCAACCAAGGTACATGCCCTTGACTGGAATCAAACCTGGGACCCTTCAGTCCTCAGGCTGATGCTCTATCCACTGAGCCAAACTGGTTAGGGCTAATGTTCTTTTTCTTAACTTTGTTGATGAGTACAGAGTCTCTCTCTCTCTCTAGAGAGAGAGAGAGACTTCCGTACCAAAGGTCAGTGTGACCTCCAGCTGACTCTCTCCCATGACTTTATGTTGAGATGAAGGAGACAAAAGATCAAAGCCTCCTGAATCGCTGAGTTTGAGTTTTACTCTCGTAGAGTTACTCTGGAGAGGTGTCTGGATCCCCAGTGGGTTTTGCAGAGGAAATAAATCACGTTCGTTGTGTGAAGCCATTGGCATTTTAGGGTTGTTTGTCCCTGCGGGATACCCTAGCTACATGGACTAATACACATATTAAAAAAATTCTTTTGTCAGTCTAGGAGGACTGACAAATGGCCATTGTCTAGTAATGTTTTTCAGGACAGCTTTTCTTGGGGGGGAGCGGGGAATTCTCCATGACTTAAGGAGAGCATAATGGACCATCATTTATGAACCAGTGGAACATGTTAAATTTCTTGGAGTCAATATTTAATAAAGTCAATTTAGAAGGCCCACATTCAAAAATTCAAATAATATAAAAATATAAATGAAGAACAAGCGCGACTCAAGACTAGGTATAAGTCAATCATAAATATTTCCAAATTCTTCAAAGTTAGAATGGTAATGAAAATGAATATGCTGAACTTCTGACCTCTTGTTGGGTCCAGAGAAGAGTGAGTGGGGCAGAGACCAGCGGGTGCTCACCAGAACCAGCTGGATGGGCTTGGTCAGGGCTGCCCTTGCTGCCTCCAGCCTGCTTTGCATCATTATTGAACGTGGCCACATGGGTAAGTTTGGGCACCACAGTGAAGTTGAGCATTTCTTAAGGCAGGGACTATGGTGCATCTTGCATCTCCCTGCCATCCCCGTTCTTGTTACAGGCCTGTAAGTGGCCCAGAAGTACTTGCTGCATTGAGCTCAGGAAACCATCCTACCTTTCTTCTCCAGCTGAAATTCTTGACAGCCGCCTCATCCTCCCGGCTTTCTCTAACCTTACTGTGCACCTTTGGCCTGGAGGCCTGCCAGACAAGACCCAGGGGACACAGTTTTCTAAGAAAAGCTGACTTTTTCCAGCAGGGGAGATTTGCCAGCCGGTGGATGTCATGCGAGACAGATTGCAGATGCCTCGCCTCTGTGGCCATCGGAATCAGAAATGCTTGCCTGCCAATCAGCATTACAGTGAAGAGCTGTGACATGACAGTTGTCTGACTTGTGTTAATACGTTCTAATCTTGCAAACTAATTTTGTTCCCCAACTTGACTGTCCCCACATTGTGTTTGGCCTGCCAGAGCTCACATCATCCATCAATCTTAGTTAGTGGCCTGCTCCTTCCACTGAGTGTGTCCCTGGTCCCACTGAGATGCCTGTAACCCCCTCAACAAAGTGTCCTTTGCAATCAGCCCTGTAAGAACGCATCATTTGGTTCAGAACAAAGAGGTGTGTCCTTGTCTAGGAGGACTGACAAATGGCCATTGTCTAGTAATGTTTTTCAGGACAGCTTTTCTTGGGGGGGGGGGGGGGGAGGGGAATTCTCCATGACTTAAGGAGAGCATAATGGACCATCATTTATGAACCAGTGGAACATGTTAAATTTCTTGGAGTCAAACGCACTCAACTTACTTTGGACTTAGTTTCTCCATCTGGACATAGAGGTCTGGGCTCCATGCTCTCCCAGGTACTTCTTGTCTTTGAAATTTGATGAATTCAACCTGACATTCGACGCCTGCTGATTCTCCTGTGTCTGGTAACAGCAATTCTCTCAGGTCCCTTTAGGTTACTGTTTGAACATTTTTCTGAGGGCTATGGGGAGTTATAAACTCCTTGAGAATCTGAGAAAAGATATAAACTTCCTCCCTAGAAAAGTGCACTAACATAGAATTTGTACTTAAAATTTCCTGAGGTTTGTAACCCTCAAAGCCTACTCATGATGCCTAGCTTGAGAGACTAGTTTTTATGTGTCTTGATTTTACTTCTTACTCTGCCATTCACTTTATTTTTAAACTTGCAAAACATTTTAAAGTCTTTTGTGTGCTTTCTCCAAACTTTTTATTTTGAAAACTTTCAAGACTACAGAAAAAATGTAAAAAAAGGTACAGTGATTATCCATATACCCTGCAGCTAGTTGCCAATGGTGACATTTGCTTTCTGTTCTTTTTCTTTCTTTCCCTCCTTCTCTTCTTCTTTATTTTCATCTCTTCCTCTTCCTCCTCCTCCTCTGACTCCTCCTTCCCTCATCCCTCCCTCTCTTTTCTTCTGAATCCTGTGAAAATAAGTTGCAGAGATCATTGAACTACTTCTGGAATGCAGGCGTGCCACACATTTGAAAAGCAGACATAGGTAACTGGAACTGTCCTTGTCTGGGAAATCCTCATGGAGAGGAATGCATACACTCTGGGACTACTGTAGCCTCACACCCAGTCTCACCTGCCCCCTCTGTCATGGGATGGAGACACTCATTGCTCATGGGTGAGGTCACATCGAAGTCCATGACCAAAAACATTCACTGAATGTTCCCTAAGCACCTCCTATGCAGCAGGCCATATGCTGGAGGCTGGGTCTTTGAAGATGAACGAAACCCAGCCTTTTCCTTGTCTCTCATGGGATAGATAAGGACACTTAAAATTGCAACAGAAAGCAGACCTGACTGATGTCATATTAGAGCCCTCAATAAGGTGCTATAGGGAGAAAACACTTCTAGTGGGGTTAAGGGTCTGGGGAGGGTTTGGTAAGAATATATGAAAAAGTGACATTTACCCTGGCTCTTGAAGGATGGGCACCTGGTATAGGTTATAGTCAGCAAAGGCATGGCGACGGCTTGGAGCAGTGAAGGATGCAGTTCTCTTTTGGGCTTGTTCTGGTCTGTCCCCAAATGAGTGTACCTCCGCCTCTCCCCAAAATAGCCTTTTGGGGGCATTCCTGAGAAAAACTGGTACTCTTTCTTGGAGTTTCTTTTTCCCCTTTAGTGACGTAAGAGAGCAGCAGGTTCTTTCTCTCATATGACCCTTGGATAAGGAGCAGGTGATGTGTGTGACTACTGCGCAGCCTGGCCACCTCCCTTCCCAACTGCCTTGTCCAGAACGGCCAGCCTTAAGTGCTCACCAGTTTTGAAATAGAAATCCACTAAAAAGCTAGGACACCTGTAATTTTCCAGTGAGCCACAAGAGGGGGAAATATGAACACAAATGACAAAGAGGAAAGAACCAAAAAAAAAAAAAAAAGGAAAAGAAAGCTGCTGGGAAAGAAACAGCTTTTTCCAACGCCCTCACTCCTGATGCCAGGCTAGCAGTTTCAATCTGTTCCATCTCTGTCTCTCTATGTTCCCCAACACACACACTCTATCACTTTCTCTCTGAAATTTCTTTGGGGAAAAATGCAAATTCATGTTTTTGCCTCTAAGTTCACCCATCAGTTGCACAGTTCCAATATGGGGCAAGTCCAAGATCTGAGGGGGTTTGCCTTCAATCTTAATATCAGTCAATGGTCAGTTTTAGCAGCCAACTCCTCTCTCCCCACAAAACAGAACAGAAAAACCCAAATGCAAAGCAGTGCAGTTTGGGTCACAATAATAACAGCTAATCGTTGTGCCAGTCATCACCACTTTATCTGAGGCGGCGCGGGGATGTCAGAGATTGGTCAATGTCACAGCGAGTGGCAGACCTGAGATTTGAACCAAGCAGATGGGTTCCAGACTACCTCTCCATTGTAGCTGGATCTTAAGATGAATGCATTGTGTTCCAAGCAAGGGAGGTGATGGCCCTAAAACAACTCGCCACAGTCAAGGCATATTTGAAGAGAGGTAGTTGATACTGGGAGCTGCCCCAAACCAAGGTCACTAGAGTGATGGGAATAAGGTCCTATGAGAACAGTAGACTCCAGTGAGGGGATTTAGTCTCCAAAATAAAGCAAAACAAGCTAAGAGTGGAGGCCAGGAAAATTGTTCTTGAATATTTGAGACCTGTCTTTGTCCCTGGAGGCTCCGTGGCTTTCATCCTGAGGCCCACGGAGCTTTTCTGGGCATAGGGACCATATCTGGCTTATTTGACCCAGGCTGGCAGTTGTCTTGTGATCTGGGAAGGAGATTGACCAAGGTCATTTGCATTCCCTTGTCTCCTGCTTGGCTGTCCATTAAGGGCCTACTTTCCCCAAATGTGGGATTATATCTGTTTATGAAAGATGACATGAAATTTGAGATTTACTCAGGTATCATTGCAGACATACCAGGACTGGTTTTCTTTTTTAAAATAATGTTTTATTACTATAAACACAATGCCTATTCAATATAGAAAATCTAGAAGTTACAGAAAACTATGGATAAAGAGATCTCCCACTGTCCCACTACCCTGAGAAAGCCATGGTTAGCATTTGATTATATTTCTTTCTGGTTCTTTTTTTTTGCAGTGCATATATCCCTGTCCACACTTTTCTTAATGGTCCTAAAAGGGGTCCTTCCTGGAAAAGCCATAAAGAAAACTCAGAGAAAAGTCACAGCCCTTTATGAAGCATGAGCCGGAGCTTCTTCCAGGCTCAAAAGAACATGTCTGTTGGAAATATTTCAAAATCATTCTGAAAGAGAGCAGCAATGTGATTCCTTCCAGGGTCTCCTGTAGAAGGTGGCGTTGCTTAGACACAGAGCAGAGTATGGACTATTCAGACTTCATAATTCCAGGGAAAGGCAAGGGGAAGAGAGCACATCAGGGGCTTAATCACAAGGAACAACAATAGCCTGTAATTACTGGAATCAAGAGTCTAGGCTCCGGTGGGCCAGGCATTAGGCGGGGCACTTCACTCATTTAATCAAGAAGTAACTGAGTTCCTACAGGGATGAGCACTGGGGTGCAATGGGAAGCACATTGAGCATGCATGGATCCGCCCTGAGGGAGAAAACAGCCTTAGGAGGGAGGCTGGCAGTAAGCAGAGGCAGGAACAATCAAAGAATGGGACCTGATCTAGGCTGAGGCAAGGGCAGGGGTGGTCAGGAAAAGCTTGCCTTCTGGAAGGGACTGGATCTGAGTTCTAAAGACTCCCTTTGGTCCTCCCACTCTATTACAGCAAGGGTGCTACATCAGCAGTGGGAGCCAACTTACCAGTATCATGGGCTCTTTAGCTCCTAAGTCCCTGATATGGCTTTGACATTCCCACACAGTAGTGAAAGGAACATAAAAAATGATCAAGAGGGAATAAGATACATACTGTGATGGAAACATAAACAAGAACTGTGGGGATCCAGAAGAGGGAGCAATCATATCTTAAGGAGTAGGTAATATTTGATATGAGATCTGAAGGATGAATAGGAGTTTGTCAGTCAAAAAGTGTGGGGATAGGCAATTCATTAGAGAGAAAAACATATGAAAAGGCTCAGAGATAGGAGATAGCATCACATGCTAGGGGAGGAGGGAGTACTGGAGTGGAAGGGTGGGGGTTGGTGAGCTGGGGTCATAGGAGCACCTGGAAAGGTAATCTAGTTCCAGGGTAAAGATGTTTGGATATCAAGATAAGAAGCTTCGATTTCTATCTGTGAGAAAGAGGGAACTAGCAGAGTTTTGCTTTTTAAACTTTCTTTCTGACACAACCAGTATATATTTATTTTTGAAGAATTAGATAATGCAGATAATTAAAAAAACTACAATTTGATCTATGTCTATCCAGAATTCTGTATTCTGTCTGTCCAGAATATTCTCTGTCTCAATCTATTCATCTTTCATCCATCCATATTTTAAATAAGAACATATTATATACACCATTATTTATTTAGCTTTTAAAAAATGTAATAGGCATTTTTTCATTGTCATCCTTCTATGACTAACTGGTATTTTATTGCATGGATGCACATCAAGATTTCATGTATCCAGTCTTCTATTATTGGGGATTTGGGTGATTTTCAATTTTCTCCTTTGACAACAATTCTGTAACAAAAATCTTTGCAAGCACACACTTGTATAAATTTTTGGATTCTTTCCTTTGGATAACTCCACAAGAGCGTGATTTACAACTTCTTAGAATTTTGGATATTTAAATATCCGGGGAAAAAATTTAAGCAGAGAAGCAGTATACGGTTTTTACGTAGAGAGGTCACTCTGGCTGCTGGATGTTGGGAACAGTCGGGGAAAAAGCTGCTGCAAGAACCTAAGTGAAGGATGATGAAGACTTGAGGAAGAGATATGAGAGAAATTTAGGAGATAAAATCAGTAGACACATTTGTAATTTGATAATTTGATATGGATGACAGATTTAGGGAGTATAAATGTAAATTTTTAAGAGGAAACATTTTAAGGCGGTGATAATCTCTCCTTTAAAAAATGGAGGAAGAGAAGGTTAGGCTGGACTGGGCTTAACTGTGTCCTCCCCCACCCAACCCCAAATTTATATGTTGAAATCTTAACCCTGAGAACTTTAGAATGTGACCGGATTTAAAGTGAGGTATTTAAAGAGGTAATTAAGTGAAAATGAGGTCCACAGGGTGGGCCCCTAATTCGATAGGACTTCTATCCTTATAGGAAGGGAAAAATTGGACACAGGTGGAGACTGAGGGAAGACCACATGAAAACACAGGAGTATAGATACCTACAAGCCAATGAGAAAGAAACCCTACAAACACTCTGATTCCTGCCTTCTGGCCTCCAGAACTGTGAGAAAATAAGTTTTTGTTGTTTAAGTCAGCCAATCTGCGGTTTTGTGTTATGGCAGCTCTAGCAAACTAACACCACTAGAACACAAGGAGAAGGAGAGAGAAGGGTGAATTATAATTTTAAAAATGTTTTTTGAATCCTCATTCTACCCTTTGTTCTTTGCCACTGACTGATTTGTAGTACAAAGGAACTGTGGTCTAATCAAACTCTGTTTACTAAAGATATAAAAATAGTACAACTCATCAAATCAAAATAGCGTTATCAAAGGAATTTCCATCAAGTTTTCTAACCATTTACTAGGTAGCTCTCTCACTTATTATTTGTTCTTTTTTATGAGTAATGATTGTTGTAAATTTCCTGAGTGAAGGTTGTTTTAGTCTGTAATTATCCTATACTGTGTTTGTGGGCTTCCAACAAGCTGCCCTCCATCCTTTGTAGACAATTTCAGCCTCGGGTTTGTTTACCTGTGATTATTAACAAATTTAAGTGCAACTGCAGGATTCTGATGCTTAATTTCGAGTTGATATGTTGAGATGTTTCAAGAGGAAATTAATGTAGCTGATAAAATTATTTCTATAATTTTCAGAAATTTTAATAGTGTATGTAAGGAAACAGCAAGAGTGTTACAGAATTTTGTTCATGAGATTATTAGAAACTTATTTATATCGGGCCCAGGGATTTCTGCTGAAACATTCTCTGAATGTTAGCAGCCAGGAACACCTCCTATTTCAGATGCAATTGAATTTAGTTGGAGTCTGGAGACTGGAGAAGCATCTTAGTTGAACATCTCTCTACCTTCTCGGTGCTACGGAAAGTCTATACAGGGCTGAGGCCATTGTATATCTGTGATGTAAGCTCAGGATGTCAGCTTCTTATTTTAGGTCAGTGTCATTCCACTAACATTTTCTAATCATTTTGTCCCAGGTTCTGTCCTGGGTACTGGCAATCTCAAAAAAGATAAGTCACTCTTTCCTCAAATTATTCGCAATATTCCCAACACCTTTATTATGTTCCTAAATGTACTCTGCAGAACAGGAGATCTGGGTGGTGTTCTGTAGAAAAGATATTTCCTGATCAAATACATATAAGATATTTAAAAAATGTCACATCATACTATGTAAAAAAATGCTAAAGGTTCTACTGCAAAGCTGCCTACTTAGCAATTCCCAGGTAAAATATTTAGAAACATCTCAAAATATGCACTTCAGAAGATGCTGAACTGCTGGTATCTTTCAGTTCTGGGCCTCGGCTGACTTTGGTCCTGTTGGGTAATTTTGTCAAAGTTACATGCCACCTCATCGTTTGCCCGGTGTTCTTAGGTACTCAATTACACAGCAAGTGTTTATATAGGCCAAACCTTTTTACAAAGACCCCAAGGGCTTCTCTGAATTCTTTCCCTGTTACAGGAGGTTTTATTGTTTTAAATATTGCTTACAGTCAGTGCGTCACTGGCTGGGAATCTTTGGTTAAACTGAGATTTCACAGAAATAGGAACTGATTTAGTCTCTGGGGTTCATTGTGCACATTGTTGGTTGGGTTTTTCACTCAGGTTTACAAGGATAATTACAGTCCTACTGGTTTTAACCTCTCATTAGATGGGGGACTCCCTGAAGGCAGGAACGGGGGTCCCTTTTCCATCTGTGCTTGTTCACATGCCCATCACTAAATCCCCTCCCTTCTGTGGCACATAGAGGACTTTCCATCCCTGCTGTCAAGACAACAATTTATTTCAAGGCTGTGAGTTAGTAGCTCCTGTTTATATGAATGTGACATTAGGTGTTCATCAAAGTCATAGCAACCTTTCTTTTTCCTTTATCTTCCAGCTCAGATATATTTTTTCTATTTTTTTATATATTTTTTGATCTCAGAGAGGAAGGGAGAGGGAGAGAGGGGGAGAGAGAGAGAGAGAGAGAGAGAGAGAGAGAGAGAGAGAGAGAGAGAGAGAGAGAGAGAGAGAGAGAGAAGGAACATCAATGATGAGAGACAATCATTGACTGGCTTCCTCCTGTACACCCCACACTAGGGATCGAGCTTGCAACCCAGGCATGTGCCTTGACCAGGAATTGATGGAACCGTGACCTTCTGGTTCATAGGTTGATGCTCAACTACTGAGCCACACTGGCCAGGCTGTCCTACTTCTCTTCACTTAAGGCTAGGCAGAAGAATGTTCTAGAAAACCTCAGACTTGGCCATCTTTCCATTTTCTCAGCCTCCCAATGACTTGGGAATGTTACTCCTTGTGTTTCTTGGATCCTCAGCCCCATTCTTGCCTCATCACCACCTATTTCCTCCAACCTCATATGAATAACTTGGTGAGCCACCTCTGAGCATTACTCTAATATTAGGGAAAGATGACGGAGAAATGAGATTTTGAAACACTGAACTAATAATAACAAAAATTTGTGTGTGGATATCAGATTGTTCTTTCTTCTCCCCCATCAACTCATGTTTCTGAAGCTATTTCGGTCTGAAATGGCTCCGCCTTGGGAAGCACCAACAAGAATCAGGCAAGGCTGAGGCTTGTCCTGTAAATATCACTGGAGCTCCCACCTGGTGATCTGGGTCTGCCCCATCCCAAACTGGGCATATGGTTCAGCTTGCTAGGTTTGTGCTCGAGTCTCTGTGGCTCAGGTATCAACCATGATCCCTCCCTAGTTCATCTATTATTCAGAATTTACTTGCTATGACCTATGGGTGAAAAACAAATGAAAAAAATGTAGTTCCTTCCCTTGAAGGCTCACAGTCCAATGGGGGAAGCAGGCATCTCTGCAGACGACTGCAGTGCCAGGAGCTGGGCATGGGGACAGAAAGGATGGTGGGAGGTGTCAGAGTCAGTATATTCTTCAACTAAATCTTCAAGTAGGGGTCAATGCAGTTGTTCTGTAAAGAGGCAGGTAGCAATTGTTTAGGCTTTGGGGGCTGTACAGTTTCTGTCACAACTGCTCAACTTTGCCATTGTAACAGGAAAGCAGTCATAGATAATAATAAACAATGGGTGTGGCTGTGCTCCAATAATAAAGCTGTATTTATGAAAGCAAGTAAGATTTGGCAACAACAACAAACACACACACACACACACACACACACACACAAAAGGAAAGAAAACAAGATGGATTTGGCCTGTAGGTCATCGTTTGCGGGATTTTAGGTTAAAGGGTGAAATAACAACAAATAGCTATATTAATGTGTGCCAAACACAATGCATACATACACACTATATATGCACACACTATACTCATTGACTCCTCACAATAGCCCTATGATGGAGATATCACAGTTTCCTATTTATAGTGAAGAAGATGGAGGTATTAACAGGTTAAAATTGCCCACAAGCAAAATAACTGGTGAACTGGGATTCAAACTCTAGGTTGGCCTTGGGGTTCATGCACTTAACAAACTACTTTACATCAGGTAAGAATATAAGGGAGTGGGCATCCAGGCAGAGGGGGAAGCCCAAAGGCAAGGGACAGTACGAAGAGTGCAGGGAGGGCTAAGCAGGAAGCAGAGAGTGTTAAGAAGTTAGGTAAGAAGGGCCAGATGGTGGGGGTTTTGACTGCTATGCTGACAAGTGAGGGCTGTTAAACATACAAGGCAACACCAGCCCCCTGGGAAGAGGTAACACATTATTCTGAGATTTGACCCTTCTCCCTTGCATTCCTGCAGGCAATGCTTTGACTGCAGGGAGGCAGGAGTGAGTGCCAGATTCCTGCTGAGGCCAGGAAAGGAGCAGGAAGGAGTGTCTTTTGGCCAATATTGGTCTTACTAAGGGCCAGCGCTGTTTGGGGTAAAGCCTGACCCCAGGAGCTTTTGAACGGTAGGGAGGCGGTCTCAGCACAGTTTCCCTGGCCTCCCTCCTGGGTTGCCAACCTGTTTGCCTTGGCAGAGGTGGAGTAGCACAGTTAGCCCATAAGGCCGAAATTCCTCTGCCAGATGTGAAGTTTAATAGTCATCAGAGCCCCATAGCTGGGGAGAGTTTATAAATTCCCATACTTATTACGTGCAAGGCATAAGACTGTTTATTGAGAACTTTTTTTTTTTTTTAATTAAAGCTCCAGTTCAATCCCCACCCACACCATTATTTTACTGAGTGAGTTATTTCTCTCTCCATCTTTTTAATGGGCCACAGTCACCCTGGTCTCTTGCCTCAGGTGCAGAGAGAGCTCTACTGGAAATAAAAGTGTCCAGTTTGGAAGAGATCAGCAAGCTGCAGACCAGGCTGGGCCAGTAATTGGCTGAGATGATACTGGAGGCTCGGCTAACAGTCCCAAATTGGTCCCTAATCAAGTCCAACCTGAGAGCTGCTCACTTCCCAGGGCTGCCAATTCTAGCAGAGAGTGCGCTGTTGGGCAGGATTCCGGGCTGCCTGTGCACATGGCTCTACAATAGTTACGGGCAGGAGCACAAACGCTCTTCAGAATCCATTAGAACATGTCGACTTCACTCGTCTCTTGGTTTACTGGTGCCGAGGCCTCCGCCTAGCTTTGGGGAACTCCCCTTGCCCTTTATGTGCACCAGGGGACTCTCCACACATGTGGACCCCAGGATGGCTCTGTGTGTTGGCCCAGAAGGCATTATAACCCCCCATTTTGCCAATGAAGGAAAATCCCCATTGCACAGATGAGAAGGGATTCTCTGTTAGGGGGATAAAAACAAAAAACCCAACAAACTTATAGAAGTCAAGCAACCTGCCCAAGATCCCACAGCAGCTGGTCTTGTGTGGAGCTGAGACTAGATGTTAAGACTCCTGACCCCTGACCTGGGCTCTTTGTCTTTGGTGCTTTTCCTGCATGAGAGCAGGCCGGCTGGTGGATTTCTGGGCCAGTGGACTCTGGTTAAATAAAGCCTGGGGCCTGACCCAGGGCCTGGGGGTGGGAGTAGAGAGATGTGTTACTGGGACAGGCAGTGGCCTGTGGGGAGGGAATGATATCAGAGGTTATATATATATATATATATATATATATATATATATATATCCATTGCATGAAGAGATTCGTGCAATAGGCCTTCCTTCCCTTGGCTTCCAGCACCAGTTTTCCTCTGGCACCTGGGACCCAGGCCTTCGCTCCGGCCAGAGTCTGCTATCTTCGTCTTTGCTGCAGAATCCGAAGTCTGCAGTCTTTTTTTTAAAAAATATATTTTATTGCTTTTTTAGAGAGGAAGGGAGAGGGATAGAGAGTTAGAAACATCCATGAGAGAGAAACATCGATCAGCTGCCTCCTGCACACCTTCTTCTGGGGATGTGCCCGCAACCAAGGTATATGCCCTTGACCAGAATCGAACCTGCATACCACCCTGAACGCGCCGGATCTTATCTGATCTCAGAGTCTGCAGTCTTGTCTTAGCTGAGGCACTCTGCTCCTGTAGATACCTTCGCCCCCCGCCCTCCCTCTCATAGCAGGCGTCCTGCCCCGCCTGGCCACTCCGTGCCTGGAGCAGCTGGGTGGCAGCCATCTTTGGCCTTCTAATTTGCATGCTCACTCTGATTGGCTGTAGGTGTAGTGGAGGTATGGTCAATTTACATGTTTGTTTATTATTAGGTAAGATAGATATCTATATCTATATCTGTATCTATATCTATATCTGTATCTATATCTATATCTACCTATATATATGGGTATATATAGGAGTAGAGAGGTGAGCATCATTGTCAGGCAACTAATCCCACATTGTCCCAGTTACCTAGGTGATGGTGGGCCTAAGAGGATCTGGATGATGCCAAGACTAGGTAGGATCCAGTCCTTCACTGTTTCCAAGGCTTGGAAGGATTCCTCCATTTTCTGCTGATGATCTTCCTCTAGTTATCTGGTCCACACTGCAGCACGAAGGTGCCTCTTCCTTTTTCTTTACCCCAGGAATGAATCTCCTTGTAGATTCCCCGTTCCTCCCCAAGTTGCCTCTGTGTCTGCCTCAGTGTCTAAGCCTTGGAGGACAGGGCCCACGCAAAAGAAAATCAATGTATATGTATTGAGTTCCTGGTAAATGGGAGACTTATACTGGGACTTTCCATGCATTACCTCATCTAATCTGAGTGGTGGGCTGGCAGCTCTGGCTCAGGTTGGTTTGCAAAATCCATGTGTGCCCAACTTCCCAACTCAGCATCCATCTCTGAGTTGGTAATGTGATGTCAGCTGCAGTGAGAGTATTTACACTACAGGAACCAGCAAGTGCTACAAACCCAGGGCTTTTTTTTTTTTGTAGTTCAGAAAGCTGGTGGTTAAATGTTTACCAGCATGCCACTCTAGTCCTCTCCACAACAAACAAAAGTATAGCTATTTTCTTTCACCTTATAGATGAAAAAACTGAGACTCAGTGAACATAAGTAATTTGTTCAAGGGCACTCAACTAGTAATGGTAGAATCCACATTTGAACCAGCAACAATCTGATCCCAAAGACTTTGCTCTTTTCATGCTGCTCCATTTATGGTCCCAGTAATGCTTCAATTCCATGTATCAGAGATTGGAATGCTGGTGGCCCAAGTCATGAGCACAAGACACATATCCTTTTGACAGCATTTCTAAATGTTCCAAATACTTTCATATTCATTATATTACTTGATCTTCACAACTATCTTGTGGTAACTAATATTAGTTCCCCTCAAAGTTGAAGATATTGATACCCGCAGAGATTAAATAAATGTCCTATGATACCCAAGAGATTAAATAAATGCACACCTATAAGAGATAGTGCATTTCAGACTAGAACCCTTATTAACTAATGCTTGATTTAGAGTTCTTTTTTAAAAATATTTTTTTTATTGATGTCAGAGAGTAAGGGAGAAAGAGAGAGAGAGAGAGAGAGAGAGAGAGAGAGAGAGAGAGAGAGAGAGAGAGAGAGAGAGAGAAACATCAATGATGAGAGACAATCATTGATCAGCTACCTCTTGCATGCCCTATATTGGGGATCAAGCCCACAACCCAGGCATGTGCCCTGACTGGGAATTAACCATGACCACCTGGTTCATAAGTCAATGCTCAAGCAATGAGCCACATCAGCTGAGTTCTTTTTATCAGGCAATGTGGCCTCTCACCTTAACAGAATAGATCCTAGATAATCAAATACTTCACTGAAATAGGATTTTTATTTTCCCTTTGCTTTTTTTTTTTTAATGGAACATGGGGTATAACACAATGAAACAGACTCATATTAAGGTTTTATTAGTATGAAAGAAAACATGTATGCTAGGATCAGCCCTTATCTAAGTCAGCCAAGTCACTGTCTCTTTCGGGTGCTAATCTCTGATATGGTGGCAGTGGAAGTAAAGTTAGGGGTGGCAAGAAGAAGGAGCCAGATGAGAGAACTTGGACATTCAGGGATACTGGGATTTCCACTACTCCTAGTCCTGGATGGTGTTCAAAGAGATCTTTTCTGCGAGTAGCTTCTTCCTAGAAAGACTCTAATTCGCCTTGCTCTCTGCATGTGCCAGTACAGAAAACATATCTGGATATTGTCCCAAACTTTTCAACTACCATGGCTGAAACAGAAGGGTTTTGTCTTTAACTCTGAGTAAAATGGGGAGGATTATTAAAGAAAAACCCAGGTGCCAGCGGTTCTGGTTAACTGAGGTTTATTGGTCTTTATCGAACCATGGCTGGGGGGTGCAGAACAAGCAAACTAGGTGTCTGGGGGGTCCTGAGAAGAGTTTTGGGAGCAGAGTCAAAATATCCACCTGCAGCTCTGCCACAGGTCCTCTACGGGTCCTTGGCCAGATCACTTTGGTTTCTCTCACCTCCAGTTTCTGCTTTTATAAAAAAGGTGAATAAAATCGCTATATGTTTGTTTGAGAATGAAAGGAAATGGGATACCCAATGCAGAAGTGCATAGTGGG
This sequence comes from Corynorhinus townsendii, assembly GCA_026230045.1. Taxonomy (NCBI): domain Eukaryota; kingdom Metazoa; phylum Chordata; class Mammalia; order Chiroptera; family Vespertilionidae; genus Corynorhinus; species Corynorhinus townsendii. Next base: position 33,239,777 of record JAPDVU010000008.1, on the reverse strand, counting down.
TATTCAATAAATATGTTCAAAAAATATTTTTCAAATGAATAAGCCATCCAATGGCTTGCTATTAAGGAGTTAACTCTTGATATTTCTTTGTCAAAAATTCACTGAAAAGCCTTAAGTTTGATTCAGCAATCCAATGAACTGTCCTCTTTTTGCAAGCTTGTTTAGGGCATGAAGCCATTCCACTGCCACATCCTTGGTGGCATGGTGCCCAGCTGCTTTCTGTAGGCAATGGTGTGAAAAATATTTTAATAGTCAGTCATGCCCTAGAGTGGGCAGAGCTTGTAATTTTCCATGACTTACTATGCTCAGCCCCAATTACTCTTGATTGAATATATATATTTTAAATCACCTCATTAATAGTGGTGCTTGTGATTTTGCCTTATATTTCTAATAGAAATCTACCATTTCTTCATTCAATGGTTTCCTAGCCAAGTGGGAAAAAGACAGCCAGGATAAAAAAGACCCACTGAAAATAGTTTATGGAGAATATGGGCAGGAAAATGTTTTCAAAACTAATGACAGTGACACAAAAGAGATACCCCACAGGCCATTTTCTTTCTTTCTTCTTACTGGCTCACTATCACACCTATCCATCTTAGTCACTTTGGTAATCTTTTAGCCCATGAATTACTTTTATCGGCTCAAAGTAGTGAGCCCAAGAGCTGGAGAGAAAAGGGATTAAGAGAGTTAATGGATATGAAGTGCTTACAACTGTGCCCAACATGCAGAAATAATTTCATCAGTGCTCAGCCACAAGGATCTTCACTTTGAATGTGAGTGGACAGGCCTTCTGCAAATTGAGCTGTTGGTACAGTTTGTCTTCTAAGCTTTCAGCTTGCTGTCTTTACATTTCCATATCCTCTGCCTCTCCTCAACCTTATCCAGTTCCTTACATGCTCCCCACATCCTTCCCACAAAATCCAGCTTTCAGGAAAGGCTCTGATAGATTTATTTACAGTGAGGTCTCAAGGAAGAATATTGTTCTGCATGATATCTGGATGGGGGTTGGGGTTGAACCAAGGATTCCCTTTACAGAGCAATCCCATGGGAGTTTCAAGCCCAGTTGTAGGAATTCACCTATGGGGATTACCCACACAACTTTTACTGTTCACTGTAGATGGCCCTGTGGGCTGGACATGCCTCATGTGACCAACAGGAAAGGAAACAGCATAAAACAAGGTCAACCCCCAATGCCACATCCCCCAGTGGCCTCAGCACCTGATGAAACTATAATTCTTCTTCTAGGTCTCAGCCAAGTAAGATGTCTTCCTAGCGCCCATTGGATACCAATGGAGTCTCCCCAGTTTTCTGATAGAGCTTTAGAAACATACATGCTTGGTACAATGTGCAACCAGGCTGTATTTCCTGGGCTTTCTGGATTCTGCATCAGCCTGGATGAAATATTCTTAGGGCTTCATTATGCAGCAATCTCTATGTCACCAGTCCTCCAAATTAAATCAATCCCAAGAAACTAGCAGAACAAACTTGCCTTCCCAACACCGGTCAGGTGTAGGCCTATACAATTTGCAGGCACAGTGTCCTCTGTCCCTATGTCAACCCCTGTGCCAATGGGCTGAAAGCCACCAGCAAGTGGGGTCTATAGTTACTCCTATTGCCAGGGCTCAGTGTTGCCATGGATGCCCATCTGGGAGCTCTTGATGGGAAATTGGAAATGAGCTGAGACCAGATTGGAGCTGAGAAAAACAGATCATGACATCTGCAGAGTCTGGTTGTGAGGAGTGTGCCATACTAGGAGGGACACAGCTCTGCAGTCAAGAGAGCTGTGTTCAAATCCTGACTGCTCTTAACTAGGTGACGTGGACAAGTCTTTTCATCACTACACACCTCAGTGTTTCTTATCTGTGACATGGATATTGTCATCTCTGCCCTAATGACACCCACGGTTGCTTTGGGCATCAGTTAAGATACTGGCCTGATGCAAAGATTATGTGGGAGCTACCTCTTGGCCCTGAGCTTGAATTTTCCAAAAGAGGGGTTGTAGAGAATCAGCTGACATTGTAGAGAAGAGCCAGGAGGGGATGCACAGGGAGCTGGGCATCCGTGTCCAGAGAGAGTCTGTCCTGATACCAGTTGATATATGAAAAGATGGAACCCTTGGGCTGAGTATACGACCAGATTGTGGAGAGGAAATTGACAAAAATTACAACTGACAGGTCACAGATTTAAACATTTATTGACTCCAGCTAACTATGCATACTTATTCCAGTGCTACATACACTGACTTTGATCTCTCACACACACTCTCTCAAGATGTCACAAATGCTTGGATGTTACACACACTCAGCCTGTTACACAAACACACCCATGCAGATGTTACACATAATTTCTCAGATGTCACCTACACTCATTCAGATGTTACAGACACTCAATCACATATTTGTTCTGTTTAGCTTCACACTGTTCTTGGTATTATTTCGTTACATGAGACGGAGCTCACTCAAACCAACTTAGGCAAAAAGGGAATTTATTGGGAAGATTAGCTGGGTCACAGAGCTCAGCCAGGTCTCCTGGGGTATCAGGAGCCAGGGTGTGACGTTCCTTCTTTTTTTTTTTTTCAGGAGATGAGTGAAGTGTAGGCTCTGCTCTCTGCCTCTTTGAGCACAAGGTTCATTCTGTTTCTCCTCTGGCCAGTTTTATTTTTTTTGCTTGCATTCAAGTCATCACAGACATTCTTACATATTAACCCAACTTTTATTTATTTTTTAAAATATCATGATAGACTTCATTTGTCTCTGTGCTAGAAGCTAAGCATGGGCCCCAACCACCTTAAAAAATTTTAATGTAAACTTAATGTGTTTTTCTTCATAACGTAAAACTGGAAAAAATATAGAAAATAGGGCAATGGAAGCTAAAGAGAAAATAAACAAATGGGACTACATCAAAATAAAAAGCTTTTTCACAGCAAAAGAAACCATCAATAAAACAATAAGAAACCCCATTGTATGGGAGAACATATTTGCAAATGTTATCACTGAGAAAGGTTTAATCTCCAATATCTATAGGCAGCTTATACAACTTAATAAAAGGAAGATAAATGATCCAATAAAAAAATGGGCTACGGACCTAAATAGAATCTTTTCGAAAGAAGACAGAAGGAAAGCCAAGAGACACATGAAAACATGCTCAAAGTCACTAATTATCAGAGAGATGCAAATCAAAACAACAATGCAGTACCATCTCACACCTGTCAGAATGGCTATCATCAACAAATCAACAAATGACAAGTGCTGGCGAGGATGTGGAGAAAAAGGAATCCTCGTACACTGCTGGTGGGAATGCAGACTGGTGCAGTCACTGTGGAGAACAGTATGGAGTTTCCTCAAAAAACTGAAAATGGAAATCCCATTTGACCCAGTAATCCCACTCCTAGGAATATATCCTAAGAAACTAGAAACACCAATCAGAAAGGATATATGCACCCCTATGTTCATAGCAGCACAATTTATAATAGCTAAGATTTGGAAACAGCCTAGGTGCCCGTCAGCAGATGACTGGATCAGAAAACTGTGGTACATCTACACAATGGAATACTATGCTGCCATAAAAAAGAAGGAATTCTTACCATTTGTAGCAACTTGGATGGAATTGGAGAACATTATGCTAAGTGAAATAAGCCAGTCAATGAAAGAAAAATACCACATGATCTCACTCATTTGTGGATAATAAAAAACACATTATAAACTGATGAACAAAAAGATAGATACAGAGGCAGTAAAGCATCAAACAGACTGTCAAATTACAATGTGAAGGTTAGGGAGAGGTGGGGGAAATAAGAGATCAACCGAAGGACTTATATGCATGCATATAAGAATAACCAATGGATGCAAAACATTGGGGGGTGAGGGCATGTATGGGAGTGGGGTGTGGGGGGGACAATGGTAAGATATGTACACATATAATACCTTAATAAAAAAAATGGAAAAAAAAGAAAATAGGTTAAAAGAAAAATTACCTATTATTACACTCACCAATAATATCCAAGTAAATTTTACTTATTTTTTCTTATCTTTGTTTCTGTGTGCTTATTCTTACAGTTATCTATATATATAAAAGCTTAAGTAACCGTTGCAACAGAAACAACTGAACGGACGACTGAACAGGCTGCATAGGGTGACCATGTCAGTAGGGGGCTTAGTGAGGGATGACCAAATGACTGAGCAGCAGGCTGTGTGGGGCGACCAGGCTGACAGGGGGGTTAGTGAGGGATGACCAAATGACCAAACAGCAGGCTGTGTGGGGCGACCAGGGCTGGCAGGGGAGGCAGTGAGGGGTGACCATGCCAGCAGAGGAGGGCAGTGAGGGGCAACCAGGTTGGCAGAGGGGGGCAGTAAGGGGTGACCAGGCCATCGGGGGGGGCAGTTAGGGGTGATCAGGCAGTCAGGCAGGTGAGCAGTTAGGAGCCAGTGGTCCTGGATTGTGAGAGGGATGTCCAACTGCCGGTTTAGGCCTGATCCCACAGGGGGCCCAGAGGGGTCCCAGATTTGAGAGGGTGCAGGCTGGGCTGAGGGGACCCCCCCATCCCCGTGCATGAATTTTGTGCACCCGGCCTCTAATGGTGATATAAAATAGTATAATGTGTAAGTAACATTTTAAAAATCTTTTGCAGAAATGTGGTTGAGATATCTTCCTTTAAGCACATACTCCCAGATGAGCCACTCAAGGCTCTGGTGCCTTGAGATGGGCCATTGTCCACCGTGGTCTCAATGAAGGACACAGGGATCTTTAGGCATCTTATATAAATTATACTTGACCAGGTTGGGGACCACTGACTCAGGCATCTTTCTTAATTCTCATTGATACACCTGCATGCCCAGGAATCTTTTGGGTCCTCATTCCCACAATATTTCTGTTTTGAGCCATTCCTGGCTTTTTAATCAGGAAGCCAGGTTGAACTTCAGGTTCTTAGGAAATGTTTCATACTGTTTACCACATTTAGTAGACTTGCACTTTATTTTTTTGAGGATAGACTCCACAGCTTAAAGGTAGTGATGATCCTGGAATTTAAGAGCCCTTGTTCATCATCAATGGCAGAGACCATCCCAGCCTGCAGAAGCCTCTACTCATCTGGTTTCCAGCCCAGCCCAGCCCCAGCCAGGGAGAACCAGCAAAAGAAAGCAATTTATCCCTTCTTCCTCTAGGTTTTTTTTTTTTTTTTACTTTTGTTTTCATTTTTTGAGGTCTGATACACATTATTCCAAAGTGTTAAAAGGGGTGAGAACCTTCCCACACAGAAGAAAATAGAATTGGTATGCAAAGTAGCCAAGTCTTGAATAATTAATCCTGATTTGCATGTTCAGATGAGCCTGAGAGCTGTCCTGGCAGCCAGGAGGGAATTCACATGCAGAAAATTGGAGGGGTGTGGGAGCTCAGTGGGGGTGATTTAGCTTCTCCATGACCTCTACTGACTCTCTCTAGTCCATACTATGGGCTATTGATCTGTGAAATCCCTGGGTGATGGGGAATTGAGGCTCAGGGAGGGGAAGGGTCTTGCCCAAACTCACATATCTGGTTAATGACAGGAAATATCACATAGTGGTTAAAAGCAGGGGCTCAGGGCCTCTTGGACCACAAGAGTCCCATCATATACTGGTTATGTGGCCTTGGCAAGCTACTTAACCTCTCTAAGCCTCAGTTTCTTCATCTGCAAAATGGGGCTAAATAATAGTATCCACTTTACAGGGTTGTTATAAGCATTTATTTTAGTGTGCCTGATGTTTATAAGCAGGGTAGAAATGGTGATTGCTTTTGTTGTGTCCCTTATAAAAATCCTCCTCTTCCTCCTCCTATTCATCTTTAATAGTGAGACTGTACTTAAAATTCAGATTTCCTTATCACCACAATTTATGTTCATCCAAGTGGTGTGAGGTCTTTGGTGAGCCTTAGTGCCTCCCCTCTGCTAATAACCCTGGGATACTATTACCATGTAACAAAAACAATCCCATCTAATAAAAGAGTAATATGCAAATTAACCAGCACTCTGCTACACCCACAAGTCATGCCCATCAGCCAATCAGGAGCGAGTATGCAAATTAACCCCAACCAAGATGGCCGTGCCCATGGAGAGAGCAGGAGGCTTGGGTTTCCCCAGCAATGAAGAAGGCCAAGCTTTCCACACACTGTGGTGGGCCCAGGCTTCCACTCAAGGCTACAAAGTTTCAATTATAGAAGATAAATAAATCCCAACAAAAAATGGCTGTGGCCATGGAGTGAGCAGGAGGCTTGGCTCCATTCAAGGCTACAAAGTTTCAATTATAGAAGATAAATAAATCCCAGATACCAGGGCCTCCGCTTGGGTTGCCAGAGGGCCTGGCCAGCCTGAAAACCACCACAGGCCCTTCACCCAGACTGCCCCACACCCCAAGGGAACACCCACCCTGATCCAGGACACCCTTCAGGGCAAACCAGCTGGCCCCTACCCATGCACCAGGCCTCTATCTTATCTAATAATCCTATCTAATAAAAGAGTAATTGACCATCACTCCAACACATAAGATGGCTGTCTCCATGTGGACACAAGATGGCCACCACAAGATGGCCAGCAGGGGAGGACAGTTGAGAGGGACCAGACCTGCAAGGGAGGGCAGTTGGGGTGATTAAGCCTGTAGGGGAGGGAAGTTAGGGGTAACCAGGCTGGCAGAGGAGGGAAGTTGGGGGGGACCCAGGCCTGCAGGGGAGAGCAGTTGGGGGGAACCCATGCCTGCAGGGGAGAGCAGTTGGGGGGGAACCAGGCCTGCAGGAGAGGGCAGTTAGGGGTGACCAGTCCTGCAGGGGAGGGCAGTTAGGGGAAAATAGGCTGGCAGGGGAGCAGTTAGGCATCAATCAGGCTGGTAGGGAAGTGGTTAGGGAGTAATCAGGCTGGCAGGCAGGCGAGCAGTTGGGAGCCAGCAGTCCTGTATTGTGAGAGGGATCCCAGATTGGAGAGGGTGCAGGCTGGGCTGAGGGAAACACCCCCCTGGGCATGAATTTCATGCACTGGGCCTCTAGTCTATACTAATAAAAGGGTAATATGCTAATTAGACTGGATAGACCAGACGTTTTCTGGACATCCTTCTGGACAAAGCCACGGTGGCGGGGGCTGAGGCAGAATGGTTAGAGGTGATCAGGCTGGCAGGGGAAAGCAGTTAGGGGTGATCAGGCTGGCAGGGAAGAGTGGTTAGGGGTGATCAGGTGGCAGGGGAGAGCTGTTAGGGGTGATCAGGCAGGCAGGTGAGCAGTTAGGAGCCAACAGTCCCAGAGTGTGAGGGATGTCTGACTACCAACCCCCACTCCCTCGTGCATGAATTTCGTGCACTGGACCTCTAGTAGTAATAATAATACCATATACTCAGTGGGCATTTCTTCCAGGTACTCTGTCAAGCACTTAGATTTTTAGGGCCCTGGAGTGAGTGATTCACAAAGGTCCTGGGCCCCAATGTTGAGGATGAAGAGGAGGTGTTGTCTGATGGGATGAGAGTCTGACCAGTGGAGGCTATGGAGGCTCCAGCCTGACCAGAGCACATGCCCCCCTTCAGCTCCAGTCAGAGAGGGCCAGTCAGATCATTGCAGGGCTCACGAGGTCTGGTTGCCTCATGTCTGTAAGTCTGAGATCCACTGAAGCTCATTGAGTAGAATGGAAACCACCAACAGACCCCAGGTATGCATTCCAAGGAAGAGCCTGTGCCCTCGCTGCTGCCACCCTCATAATGGAAAGGGGGTCCCACGGAGGAAGGCCTGTGTTGGACCAGTTGGTGGAACCTATAGAGAGATAGATTTCAACTCTAGTTTAGTTCTGTAGAACAAGAACTCTATAATATATTTCATTGAGAAGAATTCACAGCTACCAAGAACTTTTAAATAGAGGCCTCTGGCAAGTTGCAAAGAGGTTAGGCAAGATGATGCTTGAGGTCCATAGGTCCATGGGAGTCTCTGTTTTAAGCCCCTAGGCTGGGTGACAAGGCCTTCTTGACATCAGGAGGCACAGAACTAGGTCTTTTCCCAACACTCTTGAAGACTCTGGAGACCCCAGCCATCGAGCAAGGTGGCTCCGTGGTAAGATACAGTTAACCCTCTTTTCTGTACCATGAACCCCAAACTGGAAGGAACTTCCCAGATATGATAGGTTTAGCCTTTGTGGGGCATGAGGAACTTAGAGGTAGCATAGGTAAGGGAAAGAACACTGGGCTTAGAGTTAGAGAGCCTGTGTCCAAATCCCAGCACTTTGCTCATAGCTCTGTGACTTTGGGTAACTTGCTAAACCCTTTGATTTCTTGGGTCCAGGTTATCCACTTGCTGTATCATACAGAATTGAGATGATGCTTGCATGGTGCCTGGCACAGCATAGGTGAATTCTATAATGTGCCTTATGTACATTGCATATTATAGATGTACATATTTACAAGGTGGTTATGCAGAATAAGTAAGAGAGCACACAGGAAAGCATACATGTAACTGTCCTTTCCCCAAATCCTTTTGGAGTTTCAAGGGGTGTGTGTGTGTGTGCTGCATCCTCTGATGCATCACTTTACGTATTCTAACATCTTTCTTCAAGTTTTGCCTTCAGATATTTCTATTTCTGCTGATTCTGATGGGGAGACCCACCCAGAACTGGGATACTGACAGAGGATCTGGAAAAATGCAAAGGGAAGAGAGTCTCTCAATTAGTGATGATACTACCAGCTGATTGGTATGGAGAAATTTTAAGCATCTGCCATAAGATCTTAGGTCTCTGGAACCCTGGGACAATTTGGTTTTCTAAAAGAAGACGTAGAAGTAGAAAGAGTGAGAAACAAAAGAAATGTCCTTGCCCTATACTACCCCAATTCTTTGTTTTGGTTTTCTCACCTCTGATGTGGGGGTAATAAATTCTGCTTCTCAGGATTTTGATAAGGATTCTGTGAGATGACTGGTGGAAATATCTAGCCCAAGGCCTTGTTGGCACTCAGTATGTGCTTGTGAATATGAACTGGATAGTTGAACTTTCTGAATAGTCAGAGACTAAACCTTTAAACTTCAAACCTTTTAAAAAGTATTTTGCTGCAGATCTTTATACCTTATTTCACCGGAGCAAACTGAATATGATTTAACTTTCTCTTAGGGTCTCGGGTCATCATTATGAACACCTGCTCTGGCCAGAGAGGCCCTGGGGAAGTGGGTAGGGCGTTGTGCCTCCATGATAAATGACCCCAGAACAAACTTCTTCCTCATCACTTCTGGTGATATATCTGTGAATAGTAGCATTCTCTACAAATTGATTTAGTTACCTCTTCTCTTCTATAGGCTGGAAAAAGAACATTCAAGAATTTTGTGAGTAAAATGAGTTTCCACACGCCTGAAGGGCCCCCTGTGAATAAAGTGCAAGGGTTTGTTACTGTTTTTAGTGGGTTCCCATCTTGCTTGTTTCCCCTCTTGTACCTGGACTTGCTCTGGACACACATAGTATGGTTATGACCTATCCTCCAACTGGAAAGCAAATTGTGGAGTCTTCCACTGCTCTCTGATGTTGTCTGAGAGCAATGCTGACTCCTTGATTTAAAAATACTAAAATCAGGGCTTGCTCTTTTATGTTCATGCATGTGTGCACAATTGTATATGGCTGAGTAGAGCTAGATTCAGAAGTTACTATAGTTTGGTTGATTTCTCTATATCTGGCACTCTTACTTGAAAGAGAAGATTGTTTAAAAATCCCTGACTTGTGAATTCTTATGCTACTAATAACCTTGTGCTCAAAATCAGAGGGTAAATGTATCTTCCATTAGCCTCTGGGAAGTTCTGTGCTTCTGTAAATAAGAACCTCAGGCAATCATGGTACATGAAAGCTTGATTTGCTGCCCCGAGCCTTCCAAAGTCATGACCCTTTGCTCTCTACTTGGATCATTGACACCCAGAGGGGCAGGGTCTGGTTTTGAGATAGTATTTCCTGCCAGGGGTGCTGTGCTTCTTACACATTATACAAATGTGCATGCACCCCTGTGTTGTCCAAAGGACTCACACAGGCACCTGCATGGACCCTAGACAAAATGTATCTGCCACATGCACGCTATATGCTGCACACAAAGGCACCTACCTGCATTTTCTTTACCTGGCTCCCTTGCTTTGCCTGGCTCACTCCTCCTGATGTTTAGGCCTCAGCTTACATTGCACTTCTTTGGAGAAATCTTTGCTAATTTCTTTTAATGTATGTTATATGTCCCTCTTATGCACACCAAAAATATTCCTTTCCCCATTTTAGCACTTGTATACTCTACTGTGATTGAATATTAATTGATGTATAGCGTCTCCCACCAGACATTAGTTCCCTGAGTAGAGATGCTCTTAAAGATTTTATAACCATTGTAACTTCACATTGTCTACTACATAATAGGTGCTCAATAAATATTGTTGAATGGATACAAGAAATAGTCATGCAAATTCAAACAAACCCATGAAGTCACTTACATATACATATTATCAGAGATATAAATGTATGCACAAATATGATATATGCACAGAGATATGAGCTTATGCACTGTTACCCCATCACCCCTCCCCCCACTGCAGATCCATGTGCACTAGGCAGACACACACTCCCTCAGGCACAGAGATGCAAACATACAAATCAGGCCCACCCGGGTGCTATCATACACATACCCACAAGCAAAACACACACACACACACACACACACACGCACGCATCTCAAGGTAGATATTTTCCTTGCACTTGTACTGACAATTTGTGCATGCAAATTGGATTTTCAGACCCTTCTAATCCTTTGTTGACATTTATTAAGACAAAATAGAAGTGAGCAGACAGAGCCTTTTGGCTGGGCGGATGCTTTTTTGCTACGATGTAATGTCGGAAACTGTTGATGCAGAATTAATGCTCATTTTTACGAGTTTATCTTATGTCATAGAGTTGAAAAAAACCTCGATGTAAATATTCATCATATGGCTTAATTGGTTTGATGTGCCGTAGCAACAAGCATAGCGCCAGACACTTGCTATGGAGGCCTCCGCGTTGTTTCAAAGTCTTTATTATTATGACAGCAAAGTCTTGTTCATTAAAGTTTCACAATCCATTTTCATTAGGGTGAAGCTGAGTCTGTAAATGAACAGTTGTTCTGAAAAAATCAAGCCCTCACAGTTCTCGCTGGGGAGGCAGCGCGTCTGTATTAATTATCAGGACGCTGGTGTCGATCGACGATGTTAATTGCACTGATGGCTCGTTATTTGGGGAATTGCCATGCATTTCATGCAGGGATAATAAAAATGAATTTTTAAACAAAGAGACTTAAAATAATATCGAATCTGCAGAGAATACCAACATCAAAGGCTTATCTCAAAGCTTTGAATTTTATCTTTGTGGTCCAAAATGTTAAAGAGGCGCCCGCAATGCAGTTGGTGCCAGTTTGCAGTGAAGGAAAACAAAACAAGAGTTAATTAACTGTTATTACAAACCTTTTCAACTTTAATTTGACTTTCAAATATTAGCATTTATCTATGAACTGTGCTTCTGGGTTTGACAAATTAGTTTTCACAGAACAAGTTTAATTAGGCGTCATTGTGCTTTTATGTCAGTTTTCAGAGCTTCAGACAATGAATGGATTAACTTATTAAAAGTCATCTGTTTAAAAGACTTTGTCAAATGGCAAATGGGTGGGCAAAGTTGCTTGGCTTTGCAAGGAAATGGGGAAAATGATACCGCTGGTTGGGTGTCATGGGGGCTATAGATCAGAAGACAAGAGCATTGGCATTCCTTCCGGCTGGAGCCTGCTTTGGGAGCACCTCCATCTCGTTGCCCCTTCAGGGATCTGGGATTATCACTCCAACAGTGCCTAGGAAAACCGAGGTGAAGGCATGGTACCACCTCTGTTGTAGCGAAGGAAAATGACACAGAGAAAGTACTTACTATAGCATTAAGGTCTGTTCACATGGCAATCTACACTGGACTATGTATTATACTCCATGATTCTCTAATTCCAAGGTCCGTAAACTTCTCCTGTGAAGGCCTTACCATTCAGTCAATGTCACAACTGCTCAACTCTGCCATGGTAGTGTGAAAACAGTCCAAGGAAGCAGTGGGAGTTGCTGAGTCGCAATAACAATTTATTGACCAAAACAGGTTGGGAGCCATCCTTGTCCTAGGTCCTGGTTTGCTGACCTTGCTCTATTGAATGCCACATGTGGATCTGGTCGTGCCAACCAGAATACATTCAACTAAAGGGAGACTTCTTCACCAATTTTCTCCTAAGAAGGACCCATGACTTCTCAATTCATCAAGCATATTTTTGACTTTCATCTAAGGCAATAGGCATTGCTAGATAAATACACAGATCATTAAATAGACAGATCACTAAAAAAAAAAAAAAAAAAAAAAAAAAAAAAGTATCCTGGTCCTGGTGCTAATTGGTTAAAGCAGTGGTTGGCAAACCGTGGTTCTCGAGCCACATGCGGATCTTTGGCCCCTTGAGTGTGGCTCTTCCACAAAATACCACAGCCTGGGCGAGTCTATTTTGAAGAAGTGGTGTTAGAAGAAGTTTAAGTTTAAAAAATTCGGCTCTCAAAAGAAATTTCAATCGTTGTATTGTTGATATTTGGCTCTGTTGACTAATGAGTTTTCCGACCACTGGGTTAGAGCATTGACCCACACACCAAAGGGTCATGGATGGGTTCGGTTCCTAGTCAAGGGCACGTACCTGGGTTGCAGGTTCATTCCTGGCCCTGGTTGAGGTATGCGCGGCAGGCAACCAATCGGTGTGTCTCTCTCACATTGATATTTCTCTCTCTCACTTCCTCCTTCCTCTCTTCCACTCTCTCTAAAAATCAATGAAAACAACAACAAAAAAGGTGTCTTGACATTAAGAAGTTCACATTCTATGGTGAAGTTCTTTCTTTGGAATCTGCCATTAGAGTGCTAGGATTTATTTATTTTGGTGTATTGAATTAGATGACTAATCTACAAGAGAAAAGATTTTTATGAAGTTGGGTCCAGGATTAACTTACAAATGCACCTGTGGAAGGAAGCCATTTCTTACTACTATCTTTGTTGACCTTTCTAATCACCCTGCAAGGCAGACCATCGGAGAGAAAGACACATAATTTGCTTAGAAATAAGGGAGCAGCCACTAGTCAGTGGGGTCAGCATTAGCAGGAATATCTATAAGGATGGCTCAGTGTTGGGCCAATGGTGGTTCTGCCCTTGGAGAGCTCATAGTCTACAGAGGAGACAGATCTATTAAATTGCTGCAATTGAGGATTTGCAAAATACTGTGAAAACTCAGGAGAAGCAATGGTGTCTATTTGTCTGGGAAGCCTATAAATAAGTGTTTTTTTAAGATGGGTTTTGAAGAATGAATAGGAGTTTTCCAGGCAGAGAAAAAAGGTAAAATGCATGTCAAGTAGAGGGACTAACGGTTGCAACACTCAAGGCATTAAAGATTACTTTTAATGAGGCTGAAGCATGGGAGTGTGAGGGAGTGTGAGGGAAGGCATGCATTTGCTCCTTGAACACCATTGAGGAGCTTCATGCTCATTGTTCTCACTCCGGAAACGATCTTCCCATATGGCTTGTTTCCTTGATTCCTGTAGCTCTCTCCTTAAACAGCAGCTCCTCAGAGAGGCCTTCCTTGAACACTATCTTCCTCCCTCCCTCCCTCATTCCCTCCCTTCCTTCCTTCCTTCCTTCCTTCCTTCCTTCCTTCCTTCCTTCCTTCCTTCCTTCCTCCCTCTTTATTTAAAAAAATATATATATTTTTAATGCTTTCAGAGAAACAGAGAGTGAAAGAGAGATAGAAACATCAATGATGAGAGAGAATCATTAATCAGCTGCCCCCTGCACACCCCACCCTGGGGATTGAGCCTGCAACCTGGGATGTGCCCTGACTGGGAATCAAACTGTGACCTCCTTATTCATAGGTCGATGCTCAACCACTGAGCCAGGCTGGCTGGACTTGAGCACTATATATAGAACAGCATCCCTCACTTTGTCTCCCTGTCACTTTGCCGTGCTTCATTTTCTTCTTAGCACATGCATCATGGGGTGTGTTATGTATTTAATTAATATTTTGTTTGTGACTCCCAATTAGAGTGTAAGTCCCATGAAGGCAGGGGCTTAGACTATGGTGATTTCTGTAGTATACCCAGCCTTGGGCATAGAATCTGCACAGAATAGATGCTCACTAACTCATCAAGTATCTTTGAACCTGGCATTGGGATGGGGGTATTGCTTGCCCTGGAGATGCTCACCATCCAGTTTGGTCATACAGCAAGTGGTTACAGCAAAGTATGCTAAAAGCTAGTATAGACAATGGCCTTGAGTTAAGGAGGTTAGCTGTTATTCCATGGGTGATGGGCTTGCCATAGAGACCACCCAGACAGGGGAGAGGCAGGACTAGATTTAAGCATTAGTATCTCTGCATAATTCCCCAGGGACCATAAGGAGCCAAGAGAAGGTGTGTCTGTCCAGGCAGGGATGTGAGTGTCTCTCCTCTTCCCAGTGCAGCCTGTTAGGGCAGAGCATGGTGTGGTCTTGAGAATTGCTCTGGAAACTCCAAGATGCTCATTGCTGTGATCCCAGGACTCCTCACACAGGCCTTGGGAGTGGAGGCTCAGGCCAGGACTTGGGTGAGCAAGGGAGGCAAGCATTATGTGCTGGGCCTGCACCTGCCTGCATCTGAGAGGGTGTGCCTCCTTATATCTCATGCTCTGGACTCATTTCCTGCCTCACCCTACTCCCAGCCCCCGGGTGGAGGCTGGTCCAGAAGGGGCATGGTCTGAGTGGTAAGGCCTTTTAACTCCTGTTCAGAATGAAGAAACTGAAGTCTAGAAGGGGATCTGGACTTGCCTGATTATAAATCATGGGAGGAATAATAGGCTCAGGAGGTGGCTTAAGGAAAGAGAAGGGAAAGGAAGCAGATTCCAGGGGTCTGGATGCCACCTCAGGGCCATTGTTGCCCCACCCCACCTCTGGCCTCTGCTTCTCCAGCTCCTCACTTCTGGGCTCAGTCCCCTCTGTGTCCTCCCATAGATTCAGCCAGACCACTGGGTACACTGGGCAGATAGGATTGGAACAGCCTTGGTTCACCACCACCCTTGCTGGACATGATGAGCTTCTGGGGACTGTGTAAGGCCTCTCTCCTGAGGTTCTCTGCTGAGCTTCTGCCTGCTCCTCTTCTTAGTTCCCCTGTCCTGGGACTGCTTACATGGAGGACTTAGCTTTGGTTTAGCTGGAGGCCCACTCTTGGCTCCCTTGGGCTGGGCTGTCATCCATGGGGCATTCCTCTTGAGGAGGGCTGCCCACATGCTTGGCCCTGTGAGCTGGACTCCCCTCCCCAGGGCCATGTTTTCCAGTGAGAGATGTCCTACTTGCAGCTTCCTCTTACAGACTTCTGTGCCTCTGGGACCCTGAGTTTCTTCTGCCTCAGAGGCCAGGCCCTGCATATGTCCAAGATCAAACCACAGTTTCTTGCAGACCTTTGTGAGCCCTGGGAGATTGCTATTAGTGTTACACTCTGGTGTTAAACTCTGGGCATGAGAATTATAGTCTGGCCATAATACAGAAGAGAAAGGGAATATCAGGCAGTATCTTGTGGATGGAGTGGAGGTGAATAAACAAAACCATAGTCGGGAAGTCACTAACTGTGCTTGAGGAAAGCTGACCAGCCTTGAGGTTTCCTGTGTTTATTTTTATTTTATTATTATTTTTTGTTTGTGAAAGACATGGGTGTATTAGGACTTACATGCACCTCAGATGCATCTCCCATGCCACTACGCAGGACGTGCCTCTGTGAGAAGATAACAAAATAATTTTATTTTATCTTTATGGGACTCTTTTAAAGATAGGTTTATTATTCCCATTTCACAGATGTGAAAACTGAGGTTTGGAGAGGTGAAATGACTTGGGTTTGAGAGCTGTTAAGTTGCCAGTCTGATCCTAAGACCATGCTCTTTCATGGCTTTCCACACTGACCACACCCTGGAATCCTTGCCAGGGGGATTCGAGCCCAGGGTGACTAGGGAAGCTAAGCACCCTGGGCACCTTCTTCTCATTACCTTGTCATTCCCAGGAGGGACAATGATGGATTGGAACATACATGCAAATGACATCTAGCTTCTTACTGCTATATCCCTGAGCACAAGCACTTGTTCATTTCTATAAATGTTAGCTTATCAGGATGTATTTTGACACACTACTAAGATAAGTGCTAGAGCTGACAATAATAATGTATAATTTATGTCTCTCATATTACCTTCCCATCACTGTGCTTACGTTATTACATAAATTAGTTTAATGTATCTGACATTCATCAGATAATTTAAGCATTTGTTCTTTTGTCTCTGTCTCCTGCTTGCAGGCTTCTAGGCTAGAGACCACAACTCCATTTTGGCACTGATTTGGAGGAATGCTGGGAAAGTTTCCTGATGTGCATAGAGGAGATCTGCTTTCTGTGTGAGCCACTGGGTCATAGGAAGCAGACAGCCCTAGAAGAAGCACTTATCTCAGAGGTAACTTGTGAAAATAGCCACGGATACTTCCCACCCCAGTATGTATACTCCTGTGTAATGTGGCGTTGGAGCTCCTCCCACCCAGAGGTGAAATCTATTTCTCCACCCTTTGAATCTGGGACTGGCCATGTGTCTGTCTTTGGCCAGAGGAGCATCAGCAAACTTGTGCACAATGATTTGCCCTCTTGCTACTTTTGGAAATCTGCACGTACCATCGTGTGCCGGATGATGAGACTCAATAGTCTGCCAGATGATGAGACCCACGACCCAGTTACATTCTCTGCCCCTGCAGATACTCAGCCATTTGTCAGACATGTGAGTGAGCCATTAACTGCAGGCCCATGGATGAGCCCCGCAGAGGCCAGCAGAAGAAGCAGCCAACAAATCCCAGCTCAACTGCTGATCCACAGAATTCTGAGATAACTGCAAGGTTATTTTAAGCCAATAAATTTACAGTGATATATTACACAACAAAAGTGACAGGAGGCTGAGGCTGATGGATAGGGGAGTCCCACTTACAACTGTTAGACAGAAGGGGATATTTCTTGACTTTCTGCTATACCTCCAGGCTGGGCCAGGCACTTATACATGTAATATTACTTCCGGTCCTTACACCGGGTGTATTATTTTCTTTGTGAAGTTGGCACTTTTATCATTCCCATTTTAGAGTCAAGAAGACTCAAGATTCAGAATATTTAGGTCACTAGCCCAAGATCACAGAACTAGGAAGTGGTAAAGACAGGATTCAGAGTCAGGTCTACCTATCTGAACACTCCAACCATGATCATTTATTAGAATCTTTAAAAAGGGAGAAAAGTTAAGACCAATTAATTCTATATTTTTTTCCCTGGTGAGGAACGTCCATAAAACAGCTCCAAGTGTGTGATATGATGATAATCCAAGGAGCATCAGTACCGTGCCTTTTGCAAGGCCTTTTCATTTGCATATCTCATTAACTAATTAACCTAGCCTTATGGAGTCGTATTGATGTTCCCTTTTCTAGGTGAGGCAAGTCAATTCAAAGGTGTTAAAGAATTTGCCCAAAGTAAGCAGGGAAGTCAGGACTTGAGCTCAGAATTTCTGAATTCAAACCCTATGCCTGCCCCCCTGAATCAGGCATCTCTGTCTCCAGTTTTCCTAATGGGACCTCAGGCTGGATGTTACCCTCAATGATTTCCTCATTGACAGAGATGAAGACAATGTATTCAGAGATACTACCTGTATGTAGGGCCCTCTCAGATTGCAGAAACTAACATGGCTTAGTCCCTGCCCTCACAGAGCTTGCTCTCTGGCTAGAGAGGCCACAGTCTGCAGTGTGGAATACCTGGGTCTATGCAGTGCTGCTGTGTGGTGGAGGGTCGTCACAGGATTTGTTGTATCACTTCCTCCTTTTTCAAAAAAAAATGTATTTTATTGATTTTTACAGAGAGGAAGGGAGAGGGATAGAGAGTTAGAAACATTGATGAGAGAGAAACATCGATCAGCTGCCTCCTGCACACCTCCCACTGGGGATGTGCCTGCAACCAAGGTACATGCCCTTGACCAGAATCGAACCTGGGATCCTTGAGTCCACAGGCTGATGCTCTATCCACTGAGTCAAACCAGTTAGGGCACCTCCTCCATTTTTTAAGGGACGCTAACACCTGTCCACTTAAATAAGTCAAAATGTCCACTTTCACAGTCAATGCCTGTGACCCAGGGGTGTCCCATAAGACCCCTCCAAAGTGCATGACTCTGTTTTCATGTTCACAAGTGTTAAGAAGCAGTCAGAGGTTTAAAACTGAAATGTCCAGTATTGGCAAAGATTTGGAGAAGTTGATAGGATTTGTAAATTGATATAAATTTTTCTGGAGGGCAGTTTGGGTTAGATGACATTTTACCCTCAAAATTCTAGGAATTAATCAAAGGAAATTACCTACCATAAAGATTTAGTTACACTGTGTTTTTTTTAAAATAATATTTTTATTGATTTCAGAGAGTAAGGGAGAGAATCATTGATTGGCTGCCTCCTGTGCATGCCCTATTGGGGATTGATCCTGCAACCAGGGGGATGTGCCTTGATGGGGAATTGAACTATGACCTCCTGGTTCATAGGTTGGCTCTCAACCACTGAGCCACACTGGCCAGGCTAGTTACACTATTTTTTAATGATGATGACATTTCATTGAAAATAACTAAAAACTAAAGCATAGGTATTACCACCAATGAAGAAAATTTCAAAACTACAAACATACAGAAGAAAATAAGAAATAATCCTAACGTCCTAATCTGTCCACCAGAAATAGCCATCGTTACTGCTTTAGTGCATAGCCTTCCAGAATTTTCTTATACTTTGTTTACATGAATTCATACTGCAATATTATTTTTATAACCTGCCTTTTCTCTTTATGACCTCTACTGCATCATTTTAACTCACTGAAAAATAGTTGCAGAATTTAAGAAGCAAGAGCTGGGGGAAACATTAACAAGATTTGTGAAACAGAGTTCAATTCTTTCTGCCCCTACCCCAAATCTATCTGGGTTTCTTAATCACAGAGCTCATGTTGTCTCTTATTTTGATTCAAAACAGATCTGACCACTATTTAGGACAAAAAGAAGAGGCTTTGGTGTCACACAGACATCAGTCCTACTCTCTTACTACCGAGTGATATTGGACAAGTCACAGAACTTCTCTGTGTGTTCATTTCTTTATCTATAAAGTGTGAATACACAACTTGGCTTGCAGCAATGTTGAGAGAATTAGACACAGTGTGTGTAAAGAGGCAAGCATAGTTTTTGTCATATAATAGGTGCTCAATAAACTGTTATTATATTATTGTTGTTCTGATATCATTATTACTGCATAGAAGAACCAGAGAATATGAATACTATACCCATTTTTTTTTTCTGGTGGAAAGATTGAATCAACAATATAAATGGACTTTTGTAAAGGAATGCTGGTTGACTGTTGAGCCCAGGACTTGTCTCCTCCTTGGCAGTGCATTTTAAACAGGCTCCTACACATTTCCCAGGGCTCAATTCAAAGCATCTCCACTCTGGGGAAAAGCATATTTCCTTTTACAGATAGGTCATGTGTAGGAAAGTGCATCATTCTCTCTCATTGTAAATGTGACTTAGCCTAGAATGGGGCCTGGTGCTCCACTTGGCACTGAATGCCTGTGCTGATGGCAGATGTTGATAATTGATCATGCTGTTCTTTCTTACCCAGCCTAGGCACAGTCTTAGGGAGTGTTCCCAACACAGTGTTTCTTGCAATTGCCAATTCATCAGAGATTGCAGACTAAATGAAACCCATTTGCCTCTTTTGGATGAGAGCTAGGTTGGGGAGACAGTGGAGGTGTTGAGACTTAATCTATTTCAACCTCCTAATTTACTTCTGGGAGGTTAGAAGAGTTCTTCTTCTGCACCTCATTTTCTTCATTGATTTAATGAAGTCTTAGGACTAGATCAGGGCTGGTGATAAGTTTTCTTTCATGAGTCTATTTTGACGAATTGGTATCTCTTCAAAGAGTATTTTGTGCAAAACGATTCAGAGGTTGCATTCAGACTAGGCTAGAGGGGAGCTATGTGGATTAATGATGTCCCCCTAGGGCATGGAGAGGTTGAAGCAGTGGTAGGTGTGCTAGGTGTTTGTCATTCCTGGATTGAATGGTTTCTAGAAACTTTTCTAGGAAACTGAAGCTCATAGGGGAAAGTGATGGTCCAAATGAGTTATGGCAAAGCCAGGACTGTGTCCTGGGGCTCCACTTCCTGTTTGGGACTTGTTCCACAAAGACTCAAGTCCAACATCAAGTCTGGGTACTATGAGTGTTCTTCAAGAGGAAATACAAGTTCTGGGTGAATGGGCAATGTCCGTCCCTGGGACTGAGCTTGGCTGCCTCAGGGGGACCATCCACTTTGACCAAAGCAGTGGGCTTCGGAGCAGGGGGCCAGACTGCTCCTCCTGGCTGTCTGAAGCTTCTCTCTGGGTCCTTCCTAAAAGGCGTGAGAAATAAGTGATTAGATTCCAAAGCCATTCTCCTGGGGTAGGTAACATTTCCCAGAGTGGGTCTTTGGCTAGGCAGGGGGCTCAGCTAAGAGCTACAGGGAAGCAGCAGGGGATCCTTAAATATGCAGAGGGAGCATCTGCCTTTGATCTCTTAGGCAGCAGACACAGCCACTCCCCACTGAGCTGGAGTGTGTATGTGCACCCAGGCATGTGGGTGTGGGTTGACATGTAAATGAGGATAGACTGGACCCCAACATGTACATGGTGCATGGATGTGTGCATGTGTAAGCACTGCTACAGGTTCATATGTGTGTGTACATGTCTGCATATACTAATATGTGCTTGTATCTCCACATGGGAGTTAAGTATGTGTACATATGTATGCCATGTGGTTTGTTGGGCTGAGCATATGTCTGCATATTAGTTTATCTGTAATATAGTGGTATTATCTACCCAGAAAACCCCACTTGGGGCAACTCACTCTCAGCATTGCTGCTGGAACCACCATAGTAGCTGGTCTTGCTTCCTGCCCAATTTAATTTGTCAAGGGATGAATCATTCTAGTACCCACTCACCTGGACACGGACAGTCATGAGATGATATAGTAGATTGGATTATTCTTCAAAACTTTCAGTGTCTCCTTTCCCTTATTCATGTTAGGAATGGTTGAATGACTTCTTTTGGCCAATGGAAGGAGAGCCCAGGTGACACATGGCACACTTGAGCGGATGTTTTCAGAGCCCTTGCATGGATTGCCACCTCTTCTCCTTTCCCTCTGCTACGAGACTTGTAATATTCAGATAAAGGCTGAATAAAGGTTTTGTCACCCTGAGTCCCAGAGCCAGAGCCAGCACATGATAAACATGTACCACATGTAAGAAATCAACTTTGTGGGAGTAAATCATAGAGATTTTAGGGCTTTTTTGTTTTGTTTTGTTACTGTAGCAGAATCTATCTTAACTTGACTAAAATAAATGGGCACTAGGATCAATTGTCCTGTCACTTGGACTTTTTTTTTCTTGAAATCAGAAAGCACTTGTAGTAATTTCTCTTTTGTTACCTGTGTCTAGAGATCAGGAAATGTATGGCCATGTTTGTCATACATGGATAAATGTCATAGTTACCACATTTGGCTACACACATGCTTTTTGTGTGAAGCCAGCACAGAGAGAAATCGAGACCAAGTGGGTTATGAAGTTGATAAAGTCCATGGTTCTGAGTTGACTTATTCCTGAGACACAGCTGCATTCTTGCTCTGCACCTAGCTTCATTGCCCCAGATTATCTTGGTTCACAATAAATCACCCTTCTAATTAAAGCCTATGTGAGTTGGTTTCAGTCACTTTTACCAAGATTCCAATGTAATATGCCTGATTTTATGTGACTATATACATGGGTACAATGCACTGCTATGTTTTTGCGTGTATATTTGTGTGTATTCATGTATATGTTGACATTTGTGAAATATGTGTCTGTGTATCCTTGTGCATGTGTATGTGTGTTCTGGTAATCCTATACAGCCATGTACATGTGTTTATGGTATATATGTATCCTTGTGCATGTGTATGTGTGTTCTGGTAATCCTATTCAGCCATGTACATGTGTTTATGGTATATATGTATGTGCCTGCATTAGCCTGGCACATAGTAGTGTTCAATAAATATTTAAAAAAATATTAAAAAAACCCAGCCATGTGCCTGGACCAGGAATCAAACCATGACCTCCTGGCTCATAGATCGAGGCTCAACCACTGAGTCATGCTGGCCGGGCCCCTTGAGTATCTTTTTGGCTGGACTTCATCCTACCTTGATGACTTGAGAAAGAGAATAAAACAGCCCAGGTCACCTAGCTGGTCTACGGAGGTGCTGGGACAACCACTGCACAGGCCCAGGAAAGGCCAGGTTTCAGGAGGCATTCTGGCAGTTTCACTGAGGTGCAGAGTCAGGATGGCTAACGTCACACCCATGCCTCTACTGGAGCTTTGGTCGGATGTTCATTGTTGTTACAGAGGATTTTAATCAACAGACTTTCCATGTTTGACTCTATCAGTTTTATGATTAGATGGTTTGACAGAAACCTGTGACTTGACTTTTGCTATTTGCACTTTATTGTCATGTGTTAGGAAAATATTTTGAATTGGTGAGGTGGAAATATTAAAGAGACAGCAGTGAAGGGCAGAGGAGGTGAGATGGCAAGATTGCTACAAAGAAGGGAAACATCACACTTGGGGGCTTTCTGAGTGAAAGGCTCCCGGGCCTTGAAGGAACTTTGAAGATCAGCTGGTCCAACTCCACCCCTAGGCTCAAATTCTCCTTATAATTA
This sequence comes from Corynorhinus townsendii, assembly GCA_026230045.1. NCBI lineage: Eukaryota > Metazoa > Chordata > Mammalia > Chiroptera > Vespertilionidae > Corynorhinus > Corynorhinus townsendii. The sequence goes on along the minus strand of JAPDVU010000008.1, from coordinate 33,216,989 downwards.
ATTGTAATGACTATAATAATAGCAACTATGTTGAGCTCCTAGCAGCATCACAGGAAGTTGTTCTAGTCAGGCTTGATAGGTTGCAGGGAATAGAGACCCACTCAAGGTGTCTCTCCTCTCCCTTCCCCTCCCCGCCCCGCCTCTCCCCTCCTCTCCCCTCCCTTCCCCTCTCCTCCCCTCCCCTCCCCTCTCCTCTTCTGTACCTCCTCTCCTATCTCTCTCCATTCTTCCTTCTTTTCCCCCTACTTCTTCTCACCCTCCACTCCTTCCTCTTTCCTCTTCTCACATTGTTCCCCCCCTCATCAGTGCTAACTATAAACATCTCTTTATTATTACTTATCCTCAACTTGTGCCTTTTGTTCTATGTTATTTTCTTGGGTTAATAAAAAAAACAAGCCCAAAGCTTTTTCTGTGGGACTACCCTGCAGAGGTGTGAACTTAGGGGTTGTGACCCCACCCGCCCCCCCAGAGTGGAATCTTCTCCAGACCCTATAGCTTCAACCCTTCCTCCTCTGACCTTATCCTAACCCCCCTCCCTATCTTGTCTTCCTCAGACAAATCAAGCTTGTTGATTTCTCACTTCAAGTATGGCTATCAATTCTTGACTCTTTCTTGTAGGGGAACACCATATTTAAGTATCTGGAAACAGGAGAGAGTGCAAGAAAGTAAAGCAAGAGCTAGAAAAAGCAGGGGAGTAAAAAAGAGAAGGGTGGGAGAAGACTAGTATTGTTCTGGGAGTATTAATATAGTGAGAACATAAAGCATCAGGCAGAGACAAATAATAGAGTAGGACAGAATAATAGTAATATATGGTCTGAGAGGAATATTTAACTTTCAGAGTATAAAGAGAAGGCTGAGGTGTGTGGTCTAGACTTTTACACAATAGAATTTTTAGGCTGTTTCAATTGCTTGTGAAAGGGATTGTGTGTCACTAGGATAGTTAGAAGTCAGATCCTCAAGATTCATAGCCCATAACTGTCAGTGGGACCCTACAGGGCATAGAGGAAGCTCTGGTATTAAAACCCTTTCTAGGCACTACTTATTTCAAGGTTATAGCCTGGACCTTGTCTGGATCCATCTTAGGCATTCCCAGAAGGCCCAGGCCCAGCTCCCAAAAACTCTTGTTGAGGAAATAGAATTCAACATTACCCTAGAGAAATGTTCAATTCTATTTCCTCAACAAGGGTTGTTGGGAGCTGGGCCTGGGCCTTCTGGGAATGCCTAAGATGGATCCAGAAGCATCTAGTTCTCAGAAGAGACCTGGAGAATGTAGGACCAGATAAAGGGGGCCCGCTTGGACCCCAAGAGTTGGAGGAGCCTAAGGAGCCTTTGCTGAGAATGCTGGTCTAGCCTGAAAGGGGTCAATAGGAAGATGATCCCAGGATGTCCCCTCACTGAGTCGAATGGGACAATCCAGTATGGAAACCTGTATGTCTCTTTGGAGGCACCTGTTATCTAGGGCTGCAAAGGCAGCAGGTCAAAGAGAATGGAATGATACAGGATCAAACTCTCACCTGTCTGTATCCTCTCTTCTGTTTCCCTTTTCTATCTCTCTGACCCTTTGCCCTTGTCTTTTTTCCCCTTCTTACTGCTTTGATCCTCTTTTTTTGTTGAAAGTGGGTTGAAGCCAGGTCATGAATGCCAAATTAAAGAATTAAATTTCATGTTAAATGTGTCCATTAATATACTCAGCAAACATCTATAAATTTTGAGTTCCTTACACAGTGAGTAACACATATAAAATGCTCAAAATATTTGTTAAATCAATATGTGGATAAATTTTGAGTTTTAGCTTAATTGTCATCTTCTTGGACTAGATTCTTTCTGACCAACTTATGGACAATAGTCCTGCATTCCAAGTTGGTCTTTATACCATTGCTTCATTTAATTTCCTTCACAATAGTTACAAGTATCTGAAATTGGATTAATGTCCTATGTGGGATAGGACATTTCTGGCAATTTCTGGAAGTGATACAATTGGAGCTCCACTTGAGGCTGACTCATCTGCCATCATGGAGACAGTAAGCAACCACTAACTGCTGTAACAAACAACCCCAAAGATCAGTGACATAATCCAATAAAATTCTATTTTTCTCTCTTCACAGTTCGATGAAGATCAGGCAGTCTTTGCCAAATGTTGATTTGGGAACCTGGGATCTTCCATTCTCTGATCCCATTTTCAGCATCAATATATGGTCACTGTGAAATAGGAGGAAAGTGAAAGATCACAAGTGGGGGATTTTTATGGGCAATACCGGACGTGACATGAATGATGCTGGTCTATATTTCATTGGTCAGAGCCCAGTCATATGGCCCCAACTAATGCCAAAAGCTACATCTAAGTGCCAGAAGGAAAAGAAAGTGAATTTGGTGATCACAGAGCTTTTTGTCTTTGCCATAAATAGGATGGAAGGAAGAGGTCATAGACTAAAACAAGAAGACAACTTAGAAGAATTCCTGAGAACAGGTATGAAGGTAATAGCAGTGGCCATGGTGGTTGTAAGAGAATTGGACAAGACTATTATCAAATTCAGTTCAAGTCACATAATGATGCACTAGTTTGGTGAGTCCTTTAATAAAATTACCATGAAACTTGCTTCCGAGATGACTCCTGACTGCTCTTGCTTAATCATTAGTCATTATTCTGAGGATGGCATAGTCTCTGCTGCTCCGTGAGTTTTGCTGATGATACAAAATGACAGGGTTCTGTCTTGCTGAAGGGATAATTGGAGCATGGATAAAGGGTGAGTTTGGAGGCACAGAGATTGCCTAGATCTTTTCTGTAGTACTTCCATTCTTTAAATTTCAGATGAAGTCCTCACCACAACGAGAAATTGCCCATTATGTGCTGATAGTATGCCAGATGCTCTGGGAATATGAGAGGGGAAAGATGTGAGCCTGGCTCTCAAGTGACTTAAATTTTTCTTCAGGGAGCTTCACATAAGTCATGTGACACAATTATGGAACTCAAAGGCATCAAAATCTTGAGATACAGGTGCTTAGGATTGTTTGTGTTCCCAGTAAGGTAAGACAAGTATAGGCAGGTGCTGATGGAAACATTTCTGATGAAGGAGGTGGTGTTTGAGTTGAGTCTCCTAGAGTTTCCTCAAAAACCACCATTCACTTGTATATTCCAGCGCTCACATCATAACTTTAGAGTCATGATTTGGACCTACATTTGGATTGGGTTTTATCCCTTACTAACCCTATGATATCAAGTAAGGGTGGGTAAATGAGATACCACAAATACAGAGTGCCTGGCATAGAGAAAAGCCTCAGTAAGTGGTAGATATTATATTGTAAGAGAATGGTAAATGTAGATGCCATGAGGCTAGACTTCTTGGATGTGAATCCCAGTGTAGTCTTTTACTTTCTGTGTGTTTTGGGCAAGTCACTTAACTTCTCTGGGCCTCAGATTTTTTTCATCTGTGATACAGATATCATGAGACTGCCTATCTTGTAGGGTTGCAATGAGTGGTACATCCATTAATATATATAAAGAGCATGTAGTAGTGCTATGTAAAATTGTAGCTGTTATTATCACTATTAGAAAAGTAATCATTTCACCTCCACACATGATCACTTCTACACTGAAAATCAGTGGCATTTCCTTTCTTGGGGATCCACAGAATAATTCAGACACACGCAGTGCATTTTTTCTCCTCTCTCTCCCCCCCCCCCATATGTGTGTGTGATGGGGAGTGATGGCCCGAACGACAGCACCTTTCTCATACTGTGACATTGATGCATGCATTTTCAATTAAATTGAGTTCCCATTTCACTCTACTCATTTGGCAGCCACCACAAGTTCACGGAAAAATATGAATAGACAAGGAGAAAGTGAACAAATGAGGGTGGGAGTGGGAGAGTCAGAAAATCAATTTACAGTTTGTCAAGACAAGAGTATTAATGCCTCCCTTTTATAAAAAAAATTAATGCACTGGGTCTTTCTTTGTCTGGCATGGATCATAACAGCTATAGAAATCACATATTGAATACTCACTATGTGTCAGGCATGTTGCTGAATACTTTACAAATGTATTATCTCATTTAAGCTTCATAATATCCTAGTGGTATTTCTATGGTAGCATTTGAAAGAACTTTAAGAGATTAGCTGGCCTGAGGTCACATGGTCAAATATAGTAAAGCCAAGATTAAAACAGAAGACTTTCTGACTCCAAAGGTCATGGTCTTAGCTGGGGGTGATGTCCAGTCAGGACATGTCAGGTTGGCAGCACAGGAAGTTTTTAGCTGCTGTTCTTTCTGATGGGTAAGCCCCCTTCTCAACGCAAGGCAATATTGCATTGTTATAATTGGAAGTAAGAAGAAAATGAGCAATGTGGATTATCTTCTTAGAACCTATGACACGTGGATTTGAATAGAAAGGGTAATAAAACTACACTTTAAAATGCACTTAGGAATAAAGTGGTTATCAAGTGTGTTTGCAACACTTAATCAGCATGGTCAAAGGCAAAGGGCACTGTGATGGGAGTCAGGGAGCTGACTTATTAAAAACACTCTTCTCTCCCCAGGAGAGAAGACGAGAGAGAGAGAGAGAGAGAGAGAGAGAGAGAGAGAGAGAGAGAGAGAGAGAGAGAGAGAGAGAGAAAGAGAGAATGTCAATCAATCAATCATCCACCATTCTCAAATCCTTATCTCCTAAGAAAAAACATTTGAGAACTATTGTTAGCACTTTAGTGCAGTGTATGTAATTTTAGAAATACATTTATATATTACGCCAGCTGTGGGCTGAGGGGTTTGATCTTAGAGGTCCTTTCCCTGGGAGGGGAATTATTCTGACAATAATTCAATTACCCCTGTCAAGGCATCCAAATGGGAGAAGCTGGAGATGTGTAACTTTTGACTGGCTGGGCTCTAGTTCATCCCTAGTGAAAATTTTGTCTAAGGGGGAAATTTCATAGTGTGTAAAAACCGAAAAGCAGAACTCAAATAGTATATAATCCTAACAATGCTGAATAAAAATGCAGCAAAAATAGAGTCAATTATACACTGTCAAAGCTTTTCTCTAAACAGCTGCCTAACAGAATATGACAATTTTTCCTACAATGTAGTAAAACATGTTTTTAAAAAAGTTCTCTCACAATGCCAACCACACAGGGCCGAATACATTAACACTTTATTACCTTGAACTCCATTGTAAGAGAAAAACGACGCAACTTGTCACTTTTTTCTTTTCCCAGTTTTGTTACTGTGATACATTAAGATTTGGGCGCCTGCTAGTGTGTTGTGATCTACATTTAATGATCTTAACAGGGACTTAGTAAGACATTGTTCGTTTCTCTTGCACTATCCCTGAGTGGAGTGTTACATGAACAGTGAGACCCAATTATATCATAGTGTAATTTACAAAGGAGAGAAAAAAGTTCTTTTCATGGCGTGTTCCCCAAGGAGACTAGGAGTATTGTAGCAGTTTCTTGGCTCTGCTTTACAACAAAATAATTAGCTATAATCTGAGCATTTGCATATAGTACATAGAGCAGGAGTAATTCTCCACTTGCTGGGTTAGCATGTAAAATGGTCTTTTATAAGCCAGTTGCTCTGATACACCTAATTTTGCTTAGCACATTTGCATCTATGTTGTGGCTGATCATCACAAATGGAAATTGTCAATCTCAATATGGAAGAAAAATGAGGAAATGCATCATAATGAAAGGTAATTTTTTTTTTTAACCAACATATTTTAATCAAGGACCTACTGTGGATTGAGAATGGGAACAGAATTCTTATGCCTTAGAGATAAAAGTCTGGACTTTATTTTAGTCCAAAATTTGTATGGATTTGCAGCCCAGGCTTACATTTTATACACCTTGTAATTTATACTTGGGGCTGCAATATATCTGGAGTTTCTGCTCTAAGCACATCTTTTATTCTTTAATACAGAAAGCTCTACTTTAGGGGATTGAGGACTAGATAGGAGAGTTTATTAGTTTGCTATCTTTTGTAAACTGCTATCTTTTGTAAACTGGGATCATACATTATATTTAATTTTAATGAATTTTTAGTCTCTTTTTATCTGGAAAGATTGCCTAAGTCTAAAGATATTGTCACATTTCTAAGAGATTCTGGTGTATTCTCAGTATATCACCTCTAATTACGGTTTGTCTCACCAGCTCCCACCTCCCCATATACTTTACTATGTGGATTTAAAAAAACAGGGTAATTATAAGTACCACTAAGGATAAGTTTTGAGAGGAAAGTTCATACCTTCATCCATTAATTCGTCACACCCAGAATTTTATAATCTCCAGAGCACCTTATTTGTATTTTTTTCGAGGACAGATTTATTAATTTTTGCTTTGTTTCAACGGGTTTCAAAAACAGGCCAGGCTGTAGAACTCCTGAAAATCAGGGCCTTTCCCCCAAGATTTAAAAAAGAATTTCTTGGAGAAACCAAGATGGCAGCATAGGCAAACACCTAAATTGCTGCCTCGCACAACAATATCAAAACTACAACTAAAAGACAAAATGGACACCATCCAGAACCACAGGAAAGCTGGCTGAGTGGGAATTCTACAACTAGAAGGAAAGAGGAAAGCACATTGAGACTCAGAGGAGCTGCAAAAGGCTGAGGTATGGAGACACATGCACGTGGAGAGGATGGGTGGCTGAGTGCATGGCTGGCTTTCTAAAGCGGGAGGGAGACAGAAGCTCCCAACTGTGCTGAACTCCAGTTCTGGGCGAGTTTATGGGAACCTAGACTCATTTGGGGAGAAACTGGACTGTCTGGCAGTGGGCGAAATTCAAGGGTGGCTTTCTCTCAGAGGTGCTTGCAGCAATTACTGAGGGACACTGCGACCCAGGGGCCTCATAGGGCAGGGCTGATGGGAAGCCAAGGCTGTCTGCTCTGCCCTGAGACTCCGCCCCATCCAAACTGAGCACAGAGGCTTTTGCAATTTTGCAAGTCTTGTCTCATAAGGGTGTCTCCAGTACAGAAGTTCTCCCAGTGTAGACACAGCTGATCCTCACAGCCAATTGACCTGGAGGTCAATCCCTCCCAGTGATACCAACAACAATCAACACTTAACTACAACACTTAACTACAAGGCTGTGCTCACAGTCCACAAAGGGGTGCACCAAGAATGTCCACCTCAGGTAACTGGGGAGGCTGAGCCACTGGGCCCTATAGGACACCTAGCACACAAAGCTACTCTACCAACTCAGGGAAGCAGCAAAAATGCAGAGACAAAGAAAGAGATCACACATGAAAGAAATGGAGGAAAACAAACGACTGGATATAGAGTTCAAAACCACGGTTATAAGGTTTTTCAAGAATTTCCTAGAAAAGGCCGATAAATTTAGCAAGACCCTCAAGGATATGAAAAAGGACAAACTAGAAATTAAACATACACTGACTGAAATAAAAAATATTATACAGAGACCTAACAGCAGACTAGAGGATCACAAGAATCAAGTCAAAGATTTGAAATACAAAGAAGCAAAAAACACTCAGCCAGAAAAGCAAAAAGAAAAAATAATCCAAAAATTTGAAGATATTGTAAGGAGCCTCTGGTACAACCTCAAGAGTACCAACATCCGAATTATGGGGGTGCCAGAAGAAGAGAGAGAGCAAGATACTGAAAACCTATTTGAAGAAATAATGACTGAAAACTTCCCCCACCTGGTAAAAGAAATAGACTTACAAGTCCAAGAAGTGCAGAGAACCCCAAACAAAAGGAATCCAAAGAGGACCACACCAAGACACATCATAATTAAAATGCCAAGAGCAAAAGACAAAGAGTGAATATTCAAAGCAGCAAGAGAAAAACAGTTAGTTACCTACAAGGAAGCATCCATATGATTGTCAGCTGTTTTTTTCAACAGAAACTATGCAGGCCAGATGGGAGTGGCAAGAAATATTCAAAGTGCTGGACAGCAAGAACCTACAACCAAGATTACTCTACCCAGCAAAGCTATCATTCAGAATTGAAGGTCAGATAAAGAGCTTCACAGATAAGAAAAAGCTAAAGGAGTTCATCAACACCAAACCAATATTATATAAAATGCTGAAAGGTATTCTTTAAGAAGAGGAATAAGAAGAAAAAGGTAAAAAAAAAATTAAAGAAAAAGCTAAAGGAGTTCATCAACACCAAACCAATATTATATAAAATGCTGAAAGGTATTCTTTAAGAAGAGGAATAAGAAGAAAAAGGTAAAAAAAAAAAATTATGAACAACAAATACATGTCTATCAACAAGTGAATCTAAAAAGCAAGTGAATAAACAATCTGATGAACACAATAAACTGGTGAATATAATAGAATTGGGGGTATAAAAAGGGAGTGGACTGGCAATTCTTAGGGGGAAAGGGGTGTGGGGGGTGCGGGAAGAGACTGGACAAAAATCGTACACATATGGATGAGGACAGTGTGGGGGGGGGGGCGGGTAAGGGCTGAGGGTGGGGTGGAAACCAGGTGGAGGGGAGCTATGGGAGGAAAAAAGAGGAACAATTGTAATAATCTGATCAATAAAAATTTATTAAACTAAAAAATAAAATAAATAAAAAAATAAAAAAAGAACTTCTTTCTAGATGCACATATCAGAAAACAAACTTTAAAAGCACTCCTATGTCCTCACACAAAACATGAAGCAAAACAAACTATTGGACCAAACATTATCATTTGTCTGAGTTTTCCTGTTCGTACCTCATTTCTTGTGCATTCATTCTGTTTGGGTTTTTTTGTGAGCTCAATCTAGCAGTTTAGAGATAGCTGGATCAGAAGTTTTAAAAGTTGTGGGGAAAAAAGGTTGTAGCTAAGGAAATGTTCCTTGTTATTATAATGTATTCTACAAATTGGCAAAGTAGTGGAGATGTTGGATTTTAACTGCAGAATCCATGTTCAACTGGTGGAATACAAATGCCTGCAAAGAGCAAAGATAGGAACTATGATTTTCTACCAGCATATGTTCTCAAAGGTACATGGTGAATGGGTTAATACTGTGTGGAGGAGATACTGACCCCCCAATCCTGTGGAGATTTGGTGGGTCTGGGGAGCTGGAACCCCTAGGCCGATTACCTCTGACCACTAGCAACCTTATGAATTTGTCCCAGTTTTCCCTTAAGATTATTATTATTTTCTGTGTCCATCAGGAAGTAAAGAAACTGGGAAACACTACAGTGACCTGCTTTATTTTATCCTCCCCTGAAAACAGGTGGCTAACGGCAGGACCTGGGTCATACCCATTTGTCATCTTCAATGCACAGGTCAGGTCCAAGTCCAGAATAATTGCTCAAATGTACCATTACATCAAAATTGCTGAATATCTGCTTCTTGCAGACACTGTGGAAAGAGTCGTGATGGTTAAGCAATGAGATACTGTTTGAGGGGCCACTTTCCAACAGCTGTTGACTTAGAGGACAGAGAGTCTTTTAAAGCATAGCTTAAAGGACACCTTGAATCTAAAATAGAGCAAATGACAAAGTGGTGAAAGAAGAGACACATTTCTGGAGAAAGAGAGTGAACCCAATCCCTGACAGGATTAGCAGGTTAATTAAAGAATCTACCCTGATGATGCTGGCACATCTTCAAGTCAGACTGACATTAACTCGAGGCACAGGCCCCAATCTATCTTTCCCACCAGCTGCCATGGAGCTGAAATGCTTACCAGACAAGATGATTCTTAAGGACCTTCCAGACATGTGTAATTGTATCCTAGGCAGAAGCCTGCTCCATGAGAGAGAAAGAGAGCTCACGGATTAGCAGGAACAAGGTTATCTGATTAACTCTTGACTACCTAGTAATGGGCAACAGGAAGGGAAAGTTTAGATAGAACAAGCAAATTAATACTCTCTGCACATATCTAACATGCCAGGCACAGTGCTAGTCACATTACAAAACTTGGTGTGGTTGTTCAGAGTTCAAGCCCTAGCTTTGCCATATTCTGGCTGGATGATTTTGGGTAGGTCACTTTTCTATGAGCCTTTCTGTTTTCTTATCTGTAAAGCAGGAACAATAATACTTTTTTTTTTCTTTCTCAGTGATTCCATAACAAATTACAACAAACTTGGTGGCTTAAAATGGCAGAAATGTATATTGACAAATAAAAAATTAAGGTATCAGCAGGGTGAAGCTCCCACTAAGAGATCGAGGAGAGGATTCTGCCTTGCCTCTTCCAGCCCCTGGTGACTCCAGGCATCCCTTGGCCTGCAGAAGCCGACTCCATTCTCTGCCTCTGCCTTCACATGGCCTTCTGCCTCTGTCTTCTCCTTTGCTGTCTCTTTAAGGTCATTCTCCATTGAATTTAGGGTCCACTGGAGGAATCAGATGAACCAGAATGTTCTCATCTCCATATCATTAACTTAATTATATCTGCAAAGACCCCTTTTCCAAATAAAGTCAAAGGTTTCAGGGGTTAGGGCATGGATATATCTTTTGGGGGGCCACCACCATCAGTCCACTACAACCTTCTTTCTAATTTTTGTTGGTGAAAATTTTATGCACAACACACACATGACATCATCTTAGCACTATTTCTGGCACATAGTAAATACGCAGTGAATGTAACTGTAGAGAGCTGTGTCACACACGATGCTCTGAAGTCTGAAAAGGCCTTATTAAACTCTTTTTACATGTTGAAGTAGGTTCAGAGGTGACTTTCCCCAAAGTCATCAAACTGGGTTTCCTATCCCATGCTGAGTAACTACAAAGTCTGTGTTTTGGCACCTCACCATGAAGAATGAACTGTATCCCCCAATGCAGAACCTGATGCAAAGAATAGGGTAGAAGTAAATTATTTAAAAATTGATTCCAGAAAGCACTGAGATAGTGAGAACATGAACAGGAAAGGAGAGACGAAAAGTGCATAAATGAGTGGGGTACCACTGTAGGCACTTGGGCCTCAATCCCACTGTGGCTTCCTTAGAATTCATATGGGCTAAGAGGGATATGAGAGTGTCCCCAAAGCATCTTCTATCACTAGCAACTTTGTGGGGCAGAGTTTTTGTAGGTAAAAGTGAGAGGAGGTGCTGACATTAAAGGCAACAGAAGCCAATTCTAACTTTTGATAACTTTGCATGGCCAATCTTAGGAGCTGAGATTCAGGGTTGAAATGAACCTCACAAATTGTGTGGTCTGACCTCACTCCCAGTGCTGTGGTCCCCTGTACAATACCCTCTATATTCTCAGATTTGCCTTCAGTGCTCATCAATAGCCGCTACTTATATTCTTGCAGGACTAGAGGGCTCACTGCTTCCTGAGGCAGCCTGATCCATTGCTGCACAGTTTTCATCATGAGTAAGACCCTTGATGAAACTTTGACTCCTTAGGTCTTTTAGGAGTCAAATGGGATTTTGTTCTTTTCCTTGGACTGTCCATTCTCCCTAAGAGATCTGCTTTTGCTTATACAATATTTTCAGCTCTACAGTCATACCCTGTCCCTGCCCTAGAACTAGCTAGGGCTCTTTGGAGATACCGTGTTCTGCTCCTGTAGAGCTCCTGCTTATAATGGCCTAGGAAGTAACTTAAGTGGATTTAGAATAAAATATAACTGTACCCTTAGGGCAATTACAGCATATGGTGTAGTGAGAAGAACGTCCATTCAACAAATGCCAAATAAGCACTTACTTTGTGTTAGATCCTCAGATCCCTGGCCAAGAGTCTGTTGGGAGTAATGGAAATAGAAACAGTCAACTACAATGGCCAAGATAAAGGTCTCAAAAGATCATTATAGGAAGGGCAGAATGAGGTGTGCCGTGCTTACCAAAGCCTGAAGGACTACATGCTCTGAGCATAATAACTTCATCAAGGGAATTAGGGAAGAATTCATGGAGGTGGCATTTGCGTTTTGAAGGTTGGTTGGGATTTTAGCAGATTCTGGTACCTGCAGAAAAGGGATCTGAGAATACGGGAATGGCACAAGAAAGTCCTATGCATGCAGCCTCATTCAGGGAATGGAAAGTTGTTAGGTGTTTCTAGAGTTTAGTGTGTGTGTGTGTGTGTGTGTGTGTGTGTGTGTGTGTGTGTGTGTGTTAATAAGCACATGAGGCCAATATGGTAAAAGAAGGACCCATTTAGATTCTATTATCAGAAAACTGGTCTTGACTTATCCATTAGATAATAGAAAGTCTTCAAATGCTTTTGAACAAGGGAAGAGAAAGACAGTTAAATTTTTATAAGGGTCACTCTAATACCACTGTGGAGAACAAGCCACATTGTGGGGAAATTGGAGACAGGGAGAGTAGGTAAGAGGTAGAAATTCTGTGTGAAAGACATTCATTTATGTTTCCTTAGTTCCTTCCTTCCTTCCTTCTTTCCTCTATCCTTCCCTCTCTTCTTTCCTCCCTCCCTTTCTTCCCTCCTTCCATCCAATCTTAAGCATTTACATGCTAATAATTGTGCTATGTATTAAGTATTAAGGATTTAGGAAAAATATAATTTCTGTCTGCAAGAGGCTTATTATCAACTAGGGTTGAATGGGGGAAATGGAGAGGAGAAGAAGTATAAAAAATACTTCAGAATGAAAGTAGACCCTCACCAGTGTCTAATTGCATGTGAATGAAAAAGAAGAAGGAGCATAAAAAAAGGTTTACATTGGAAAGGGATGCCTGAATTCTAGGTCCAACATACTTCTCATTGGCTGTGTGACCTTGCATAAGTCCTAACACCTCTCTGGTCCTACTTTTCCTTTTTACAAAGTTGGGACTAGATGATTTCTTCTAGTGCTTGACATTCTAGAATTCTATCACTTGCCCATTAATTATTAAGAGAAAGAGCAAAGTTTAAGAACTGGTGAACTGTGGGATATTTGGGGGCATAGGAAGTAAGTCTGGGGCAGAGTGAATCTCTGAGGAACTGGATGGAGAGATAGCCCACAAAAAAGGCAGGTTGGAATCAGATTATTATGAAAGCTTTGTTTAATCACTTCATCTTCCAGCTCCTGACATGCTTGCCACTTCTGGCTCTGACCTCTCTGGTGTACTCCCAGAAGTCTCTGGTGTAGCACAAAGGGCACCTGCTTGGAAGCCAGATAACCACAGTTTCTTCCTCTTCCTTCTTCAGTGGGTCAGGACCCTAGACAGGCTTGAAGCAGTTTCAGACTCACCAGTCCTAGACTAGCAGGGTGTGGATCTGGGACTTTTGGACAAGGACACTGACCTCCCCCTGCTCTATAGACTGGCTGCCTCATCCCTCTAGCCTAGAGCTTGGTCATTTCCCTCCCCTTGGTCTCTCCTTAGGGCCTTAGAACAATTTGGAAAATAAGAACCATTAACATCATAGAGTGAGGATTCTGGGAGGATAGGAGCCATCCTTGATTCCAGAAAACTGAGATCTTCTGAAGGGCAAAGGTCATGTATCAGTACTTGCTGAATTCTCAGCCTCTAACACAGAACCTGGTCTATAATAGGTGCTCAATCAATGTTCATTGAAAGAACGAACGGTTGAATGAATGATTGGAACCAGTCATGTACAAATGATGGAACTGAGGTCCAGGATGGCCAAGTGGTTGCTGAGTTAGCTAGAATCTATCTCAGTGCCATTTCTTCTTGGTTGCAGTTCTTTAAAATTAAGAAAATAATACATGCCCTGCAAAGATGGCTGTTATTAAGATTAGAAAGTTATCACATATGAATCACCTACAATGGTGCTAAACAAACAGTTTGTACCCAATAATTTTAGGCTCTAGTGCAAGGCTGTTCAGAATATCAAACATAATTCCCTGATCTTTGGAAAAAAATTAGGGGCATCATATGAGGAAACCATTATTTGAAAAGTGTTAAAACCATAGAAAGGCTCATCTGTTTAAAACCATAGAAAGGCTCATCTGTTTAAGGCAGCTCTGTATACAGCTTTGTTAGAGGGAGAGGAGAGGGATGGACCCAATGACTGGACCCTTTCCAAATCCTTTTGGTTCTTGAATCAAGGATGCATTTCTGATTCTGACCATTGGGTGGCAGCAGCCCATCAGGTTAGATAACTCACAAGGCTGCCAAGCTGCTCAGCTTCCCAGCAGGGGAGTTGGAAAGGGATGGGGGGTGGGAGTGAGCAGGAGTGGGGTGGAGGAAGGAGCAGCTTAGAGAGTCCAGGTGTTTGTGCCTCTGTGTGCCTGTGTGTGTGTGCCTTTGTGCATGACTGGGGTGGGGGGTGGGCTGTATAAGCATTATGAGGTTGTGCATGCACGTGTGTGAGTGTGTGTGCCTGTGTGTGTGTGTGTGTGTGTGTGTGTGAGAGAGAGAGAGAGAGAGAGAGAGAGAGAGAGAGAGAGAGAGAGAGAGAGAGAGAGAGAGCTAACAACTCAGAGAAAGGGGGTCTTTGTTTCACTCCTGTTTATTTGCAAGGAAATCATTTGACCTAAATGAAATGGCTCTGCCCCAAGGATATTAGTGTAGGGTTGTAGATGAAATCAGGCTTGGGCATATGGAATTTTTAAGTTATTAGAGTTACTAAAATTTGTCTAGTCCACAGTCTCATTTTTCAGATGGGAAAAACTGAGGCCAGAGGAGCTATACCTGGGCTGGGGTGTGCCACAGATCCTTGGTTGGCAGGGCCAGACATATGGCTCCCTAACCCTGTCTATCAAAGTCTCCACATTTGAGCTTCTAGCTACCTCAGGTCAAGGAGGCTGGATCATCAAATAAGATAGGTGACTTCCAGCAGGTAAACAGGCAAGATGGAGCCCAAGGTCCTTGCTTAGTCTAAGCCATGTTTCAGGTGAGCACCCTGGCTTCTCTGCCCTGTGCTTTGGTGCTCACAGCTGGTTCCTGAGCCAGCCCAACCAGCTCTTGCCATGCCCTGGGCAGAAACTTGAGGGGAGCTCACTTTGCTCAGGGTCCCATGGCAGGCAGGTGACAGTCGGGGACCAGAGTCCAGATATCAGGTCTTCTACCTCGTGTCCTTTTCCTGCCATCCTTATGTCTGTCTCACTCCAGGGGCTCTGTCTGTCCCCAGGGATCAAACCTCTGGGGACACCAGGCAACTCTGGCTCTGCCTTGCCAAGGCCCTTCAATGTGTCTCTATCCCATTTAATAAGGATCTAGAGCTATACTCAAGGTCTGATGATGCTAACAAAGATCTGTGTATGGAATGGGCCCAAAGCTGGTAAAAATGATGACAGGAACTGTCCTTTATTTCTGGGGTGTTTACTCTGCTCCAGGCACTGTGTTGAGTTACTTGGCTCTTGAGTCAGACTGCCTGGGCTTGAAATTTGGCTCCATCACTCACCAGCTCTGTGACCTTAAGACAACCTCTCAACTTCTACACTTTAAAACTGCAGATGTTACTAGTGCCCACCACAAAGGGTTGTTGAGAGGTTTACATGCATTCACACATAGAAAGTACCTGAATCACATAAGTCTCAATACATGCTATTATGTTTTAATTTTCAAAACAGCCCTGCCCAAAGTGTGAGGTATGGTGATCCCATTTTATGAGTGAGGAAATTGAGACTCAGGGAAGCGATGTGTATGGTTCAAAGTAACACAAGCTAGTAAGTGTGGAGATGATAACAGAATCCAAGTCTGTAGGTCAGAACTGATGCCATGTCTCTACAATTCTTTATTGTCCCATCACCAAGGCAAGACACATGGACTTTCTAAAAATTTTTTTCAATGAAAGCGGAATTAAAGATTTTATGCATTTATACATTTATATATAAATATGAAAGGGGAAGAGAAAAATTATGAAAATAAAAAAGAGCTTAAAAGTGACACTCTCCTAGACCTAATGTTTTCATTAAGCTCCAGGGCTGTCTTGAATTCAAATAGATTGGAACCAGGGTACTTTAGAGGAGAGCCATATCCAAGAAATCCTTCCTAGTCTGCCAGGAATCCTGCTCCTACAGCTCCCTCCCTTCCCAATCTACCCATCCTCTGTCATTGAAATGCATCCCACAGGGGCTATGGACTGGGTAGTAGATGATGGGTGCACCAAAGACTCCCAGCACAGTTCATAATCACTGCCCCTTTATGGGCTCTGTGCAAATGCATAATCAGCTTTATATAAAACATAGTTATGGGCACTCATTATGGTGGGAGGTAGTAGTTAACATAGAAATTACACAATTGCAGATCTGTGATGTCAGGCCTCTAATGAGTCAGCCTGGCAGCCTCACAGGTCCCACCTGATCCAACGAGGGGCCTCTGGGCAGTTTCACCACAGCCAGTGTGGAACGTTTAAGATAAGACACTATTTCCTGGGCTCCCGCTTCCTTGCAACTTCTCCTCAGGATTCCTTCATCAGTGGAGGCTCCCTCCATTCCAGCCTGACAATGAGCACCCAGCACATCTATTCCCATTCATTCATCCAACCAGTGTCTTGGGAGCACCCACTCTGCCTAGCAATGAAGAAAACTTGATGAACAATAGCAACTCTTTTCTCTGTTTTTGTGGATCATGCAAATGACACATTTGGATTTTACTATTGGCATTTATGAACTAAACCAATGCCTTTTGGGACCCAGGGGACCTATCTGATCCCCACTTGTGCAGAGCCAGCTGGGCAGCTGAGATGCTGAAGTGTCTAGCAGCAACAGCTGAGTACTGGAGAGCTGGGGGTGGGAATGGAAGAAACCAGGAAATCTAAATTGTTCAGCAGAAACTTTGGGGTTGGAAACAGGAGCCAAATCAGCAGTTCAGACATACAGGAGAAAGTGAACAGTCTCCAAAATTCCATTTTTGTTGCCTACAGTTCATTCTTCATTTGGCACCTGGAGTGATCTTTTAAACACTTAAGTCATATTGCATTTCTCTCCATTAAAGCTCTCCAGGGGTTCCCCGTTATGCTAAGAATATGATCCAAAATTCCTACTTTGGCCTGTAAGGGCCTGGATAGTCGGTTCCCTGCCTGTCTCCCAGGGTTTTCAGGCTTGATATCTTACCATTCTCCCTCCTGCTCATCTGCTCTATCCACATCGGCCTGCTTTCTGTCCCTGGAACACTGAGTCCAAACTCAGGGACTTTGCACTCACTTTTTTCTCTGCCTGAAATGCTGTTCTCCCAGATTTTCTGAGAGCTGGCTACCTCTGGAATTTGAAATTTTACCACTTGTTTATTGTTTGTCTCCTCCCACTAGACTATAAATTCCACAAAAGAAAGGAACTCATCTGGTTTGTTCATTGCTCTATTCTTAGAGCCTAGAACACTGCCTGACACACAGTAGTAACCCAACCACATTTGTTGAATGAATGAATGAATAAATGAATGGAAAGTGAACAGCCAGTTATGGGAGTGAGATGAGAGAACTCAGTGTAATTTCTGTCAGAGCCTCCCCCTGCCATTGGCTCATTTGGATGATCTGTCAGCTGCATGGTGTACACAAGGGTGTCATCTAAGCATCCCAGTGGGTAGAGGTCTGAATACTTGGGGAATGTGCCCAGTCAGCAGAGTTCACTTAGAATCAGGCTTAAATGGCCACTGAGATACTCCTTATATAACTTCTGGGTATCAATAACTTCTGAGTTCTGGGGATGGGAGTCCTGGTCTTTTCTTCTTGTATTGGTTATGAAGTCATTGGAAACACATTGCCATAATGGTGATACTGGAGATGTGGTCTGGGTCAGCTCCTCATAGAACTGGAGAAGTCTGCATTCTAGCAGTGATGCATCAGAAATGTCAGAGATTGCTCTATAACAGTGTTGGGAAATGCAGAGAAAGTTTACCATCATCCATTTGGAACGCCTACAAACCAGTATTCTGGCTACTTCCAGATATGAAAAGAATAAAAATTAACCCATGATCACAATATCTCAACAGAGCAAAGAGGTCTAATTTGCCTTTTCTTCTAGGCTTTGTCCATATAATCAAGTCAAAGTATTTTCTTTTTTTTTGCTTCAATTGAAGAAATTGCAACTCTTCCAAGATCTTGACTCTTCCAGGGTCATGTCTCTTTTCAAGGGCTGCCAGCTTCCAAAGCCTGATGACCTTGGGGCATCAAGGTCCAGTCCCTTGCCCTCACTGGAGATGATGCTGAAGGCCATTGTAGCTCCAGAGATCCCCTTGGGGCACCTTGGGTCTTCACTTGGCCTGCACTGGAGCTCAGTTTCTGCCTCAGACCCTTCTTGATTCCTTCATCTTTGAATTAGCTCAGGCTTCCATAATACAATATCACACAGTGGGTGCCGTAGACCACAGAAATCTGTTAGCTTACAGTTTTGGAGGCTAAAGGATAAGATCAAGGAACTGGCAGGGTTGGTTTTTGGTGGAGACCACTCTCCCTGGCTTACAGATGGCTAACTTTTTTCAGTGTCCTCCTTTGGTTTTTCCTCTGTGTGCATACAGAGAGCTCTGCTGTCTCTCTTCTCATAAAGACACCAGTCCTATAAAATTAGAGCCTCATCCTATGACTTTATTTAACCTGAATCACCCCATTAAAGTCTCTATCCCTAAGTACAGTCACATTGGGAATTGGGTCTTCACATATGGATTTTGGAGGGACACAATTCAGTCCATATCTCCTTTTTACGGGTGTGGACCCTAAACACACTTCTTAATAACCTTTCCCAAATGATGTCTGTCTCAGTGTATGTTTTACAGAAAACTCAAGTTACAAACACGCTTTTAAACCATCCCAGAGCATATAGTGCTTGGAACAGAGCAGTACTCAACAAATGTTGACTGAATGAATTGATATTTGGATTTGAGTTCCAGTGTGAAGGGTTACTCGGCACCATTAATTGCTAATGGTCAGAAAGAATTAAAATCCAGCTGTTCCCTTATGGGTTTTTATTTATGATTTGTTCCAACATGCCAGAGGCTGTTCACCTTGGAGACCAGCTGTGGATATGGGTACGGTGGTTTTTTTTTAATATTCATGTGTACAAACACCACAGACTTCAGCCCAGTGATCCCGGGGTCAAATAGCCTTTACTTACTGAGGTAGGAAAGGGATCATCAGACTGGCTGGGTCCCAGTTAGGAGTGTCTCAAGGGAAGAACAGAGAAAGAAATTTCCTTGACTGACAGCTTTCTGTAAGTTAGTGCTACTCCTGAAGTCTTGTTGGCATGCATTTTCTCACATGCTTCTCACAACTGTTCTATAAAGTAGGAACCCTTGTTCACTTCATATGACAGATAGAGAAACTGAGGCTTCCTTGTCAATGGCACACAGCAGAGAGTGGCATAGTTAAGTGTCAACCCTTGTCCAGCATCAAAGTCCCTGAAAGGAGGGTAGGACTTCCCAGTTCAATTCTATTCCATTTCAACAGAAGCATCTGCTCCCAGCTGCTCCTGTCACTTGCTGCCTCTTCAGGTTGATAGTGACAGCCTTGCCTGCTCTCTCCCTCCCCTTTCAGATGTGCACAGGCCCCATCCCAGCTGCTCTTTTCCCAGAGGCCTTTGCAAGGCTGAGGAACTAGACCTCTGGGGGTAAGGCTGACACTAGAAGTTAATGATTATCAGTTGAAACAAAACACTTGTTTACATGTTCCCATCATTAGAGGTTCCAGCCTTACTTCTGCTGGGCCTCCTGCCAGATGTTTAGAGGGGGTTTTCACAAGCTGTGTAGTTTACTAAATACAAAAGCACTCATATTAAGGAGTTTTAGTATTAGGCAGTGCAGTTCTGATAATAGAATTTCTTCATCTGGTGCAAAAGGGACCAAGGTAACTGAATTTCTTCATCTGGTGCAAAAGGGACCAAGGCATTCCTTGAATTTGCTCAAATGGGGCACACAGATGGTTCCTGAACCCCCAGTGCAGAGAGCAGTTTGGTTTAATGGTATTCTGAGCATGTGTCTGGCTCCTGGTAGATACCGATGCAACTCTTCCTGGAAAAATCAGGGGAGACTTTAGACGAAAGTGACATTTGCTTTTGACATTAAAGAATACATCCTCCCCCTCTCCCAGGTAGAAAGAAGAGATGGAAAAGAGAATTTCAGGGGAGACAACAGCATGTGCAAAGGCACTGAGGCATGGAAGTCTGTCTTTTTAAGGATAGAAATCAGTTCCCATAACACCATGCACTTGTTAGTGTCTGGCTGGTTGCTATCCAGACCAATGGTTCTCAGCCCTACTTGAATATTAGAATCATCGGAGGAGCCTAAAATAATGACTCAGTCCTCCTCTCTAGATCTTAATTTAATCAGTCTGGGAGGGGATTTGAACATCTGTGTGTTTGAAAAGTTCTCCAGATTATTCTAATAACAGCCAAAGTATAGACTGATCCTTACATCACCATGGCCTCTCATTGTCCCAACTTACGGACAAATGTATTAGTGAAAAACTTTGGTCAACTGTTTAAATTTGTCCCTGAGTGTGACAAAAGTGCAAGATGGGGCTTCTTGAGTGCTCAGCCTGAGGGTAAACATTTCCCTTTGGGCTAGAGAGGCATGTGAGGCACCCTTTTCCCTGTCAGAGCCTGTTAGGGAAAGAATAACTTGCATGAAGAGCTCAACTTTGACCAGAGCCAGACCACATCCATCAATCACGTAGGTAAACAAATACAAATACAACTCTCCTTCTGCTGACTTTTCTAGATGAAGAAAAAAAATTGGTAAATTATTCAAGGTGGGGAGAGCAGGTTTTGTAACCATGAATTGTAAGAGGGCTGAATAAGAATCTATAGTAACCTATACATATTTTATCTCTATTTTTTTCTCTCCCTTGCAGAAGATTTCAGTTTTCGTTTCTCCCAAGCAGGACTGCTCACTTTGACATTCCCCGGGTGTCTGTAGTACTAGGCAATAATTAAATATCAGGTGCATAAGTTGCTCTTTAATTTGACATGTGTGCTCCAGGCAATAACGGCATGCAGTGCCATGTGGGAGTGTAATTGCTAAGGAATAAAATCTTGTAGCAAGTGAGATCATTGTATCAGGTATGGTGTGACAGCTCATTTGATCATTATGCCCAGGCTAAAGAGTTTGCCTAATTAGTTTCCATTAAAACTCACCCTTTAATCAAGAGTTATTCTTGCATAAAGAATGTCACTCGGTCCAGATGAATGAACAATGGTTCCCCCCTGAGATTGGACTCTCAGATGCACTGGGATGCCATATGTCTTTTCAAACAATCCACATCCCGGCCTTTAGCTGGGAAGCCTGAGCTGGAATGGCTGGTAGGAATGAAGAGCAGAGAAGTCATTGGGAGGAGAGAATTGTATGCTGCCAACCCTGGTGGGTGGGGCTTAGGGTCTAAGGGAAGGCCCCCGCCAGTCACAGAAATCTGGGATTCCAGAATCTTCCGTATTCAGAGAGAATTGGGAACCACAGAGGGGAAATGACATGGTTGCAGCCACACAGCAAGTGTGGCAAAGCTTGGTCTGAAGTGACTTGGTCACAGTCACACAGCAAGGGTGGTAAAGCTTCGCCCAGGTCTTCTGACATGAAGCCCAAAGCTCATTCTTTTTCATTAAATGGTGACCTCAGTTCTCAAGCTTTTTAGGACCACAATATGAACCTCTCCCTTCAGATCCACTCTGAGTGTGGGGCTTTGGGAAAGTGAGATGAGTTCAGGGGATACTCAGCATTCAATCTCATTTCATTTCCATCCTATAGGCTCTGAAGCCAAACTACTCTCCATTTGAATTGCAGCTCTACCCCTGAATAATTGTATGACCTTGGGCAAGTCACTTAATCTCTCTCAGATTTAGTTTCTTTACCTACAAGATAGGAGTAATAATGCATACCTTCTGGACAAAAGGACTCTTCTCTGTTCATGCAATTCAGAGACACCTCTTTTCAGTTTAGGTTTCCCAAGCGACCCGAATGCTCCTATATTCCTGTATCACAGTATGAGGTGTAACTCAAAAGATTTCAGACTTTTGACAATCTGTGTGTGGGGATGATTTACCTTCTTTACCAGAAGATTGACATCAGATTCAGATCCTATTCCAGGGTACCTGATGAGCCAACATAGTCTGGTTGGTGGAAGATGCCACAACGGAACTGGGATGTGACTAACTGAGAAAGCACCAAGCCACTGTGATCATGAGCTTTCCAGTTTCCTCTCTGGGCCAGTGATCTACTCCAGGAGAATGTCTCTGTCCTGAGAAAGTGTTTGCCAACATTATGAGGGACATTATTGCTACAGCTTCATTCACTCCCATGAATGCGCCTACCTCCATATGCTGTGGATTCCAAAATTTGTATGTTTAGCCTTGGTCTTCTACATTTAACCTGAATTTCTAATCATTAACTGGAAACTTGGGCACTTCAGAACAACCCACCTGATCCTAAACTTATAGTTCATCTACTTTCCAGCTTCATTTACTTTTTATTAAAAAATATTTTAATTGATTTCAGAGAAGAAGGGAGAGGGAGTGAGAGATAGAAACATAAATGATGAGAGAGAATCATTGATTGGCTGCCTCCTTCATGCCCCATACTAGAGACTGAGCCCGAAACCCCTGGGCACATGCCCTGATCTCCTGGTTCATAGGTTGATGATGCTCAACCATTGAGCCATGCTGGCTGGCTTCATTTACTTTTAAAATTTTAACTGACTTCGCCAAACACTGACATCCACTCTAAGGAACCTCAGAGCCGCCTTAGAGTGGGAGGACATGTGATGCAGTGAAAGAGTAGGAGCTCTCCAGCTGGAAGCCCGACTTGGGCAAATTGCTTAACCTATCTGAGCTTGTGTGTTGGAGTGATGGTCAATTTGCATATTACCTTAATTTAAAATGGGGTTTGATTACACTGCTTATCTCATAAGACTCTTCCCCATCTGACTCTTGCTTGCCTTTCAACTTTCCCTCAAGTAGCCTTTGCTCAAGACACACCAGACTACCTACTCTTCCCAGATCACAGTAAGCATTTTCTCCCATGCTTTCATGCATTGGCGCATATTGTTGTTTTCTGTCCAAAAAGCTTTTCCTTCCCATGCCCACCGGGCAAGCTCCTGCCATTCCTTATGTCTCAACTTAAGAGTTAACGTTCCTAAACTTTTCTTGGTTTCCCAGGCAGAGCTGGGGACTCTGTTGTTTATTCTTTCACAATACTTTATTTCTCTCTCGGGGACGCCTATACTCCAAATATTCTATTTTATCACTCAAAATATTCTATTTTATCTTTAATATCTTTTAGCTTTTTAAAAAATAGTTTCTATCATTTCCTCAGTCTAACTTTCCAATTCATTACTTCATTTTTCTTTAAAAATTTATCTCATAGCCTGCATTGTTTCCTTCAGCTATTTATCTTTTTTATGCTTAATACTTTTACTTGGTATCTCTTATCAATTTATTGTTCTTGCATCATATTGCTAATGTCCCCCCCAACTCATATGTTATTAAGTGTATATGGCATGCTTATTTTACATTTTGAATCATTTATCTTAATAAATCTGCTCCAGATATTGTTCTCTGTGTTGCCTTTTTATAGTAATTATATCCTCAAATCTAGTTATTTTGGTTTGTGAAGTTGTGTTTTCCTGAAACTATCTGTCAACCACATTGGCAATGTGTATTGTGGAAAGTGGTTCTTGGAACCTATATTTTGCTATTGCTTCTACATTTTTTTCAGGGTTGATTTAAGAGGAAGGAGAGAAAAATAATCAAGTGTCTTGGCAGAAACCAAAATTTTATAATACTTGATATGATCTCTGCACATGCATGTCATATTTGTTAGTGGTTAAAAATAAGGACTCTGAAGTTAGACTGATGGATTTTTTACTTTTACTTTAAAAATGTTAAATAAACTTTATGGTGGTATATAATTTACATAAAATAAAATTCATTCATTTTGTAGATAGTATGGTGACTTTTGACAAATACATATATCCATGTAACTACTACTACAACCTATATATTGAATATTTTAATCGCCCCCAAGTTCCCATTCTTAGTCAATGTTCACCCAGTTCCCTATCCCTAGATAAACTCTGCTCTGCTTTCTTACACTATTAGATTTCTGTTTCTTTTTCTTCCCTGAAGTTTCATACAGAACACATCATATTGTATGTGCTCTTTTCTGTATGGCTTCTTTTACTCATCATGGAGTTTTAGAGATTAATTTGTATTATTGTATCCATGTTGTATTTTTTGCTTTTTGTTGCTAAGTAGTAGTCTATTATAGTTATGTACCAAAATTTGTTCATCTAGGTTTCTATTGGTGAACATTTGGGTAATTTCCTGCTTTTGATCATTATGAATCTCCAGCCTGCCACTTTTTAGCTTGTAAGCTCTCTGAAAATTTGCTTAACTTTCTTTTGTTTCAGTTTTTCTATGTGAAATGGGAATAATAATAGTGCCTAGCTTATAAAGTTACTAAAGGCCCAGTGCATGAAATTTGTGCATGGGTAGGGTCCCTAGGCCTGGCTGGCAATCAGGGCCAATCTGTGGGGCAACCGGTGGGGCGATCATGGGACCCCCACTGGCACCTGCCTTGGCTGGCGTGGGGCCTGTGGGCTGGGGACAGCTCCTGCATTAGGCGTCTATCCCCTGGTGGTCATTGTGTATCATAACAACAGGTCATTCCACTGGTCATTCTCCCGTTTGGTTGATTTAATATTAGGCTTTTATTATATAGGATTGTGATGATGATGACCAAATGAGTTAATACATGTGAATTGCTTAGTCCCTGGCATATAGCAAGCACTTAATGAATGCTATTATTAAAACTGTTGTACTTTTGTCTTCCCACTGAAGTGTGGATTCATTGAAAACAAGAATTAGGGTTTATTCTAGGACAGTGCCTAGCATTCATTCCTTCATTCATGTCTCCATTTATTTCTTCAGTCAATAAATTTTAACTGAGATGTACTATGTACCATACTCCATGCTGGTTGCTAAGGCTACATGTCATGTCATAGCCCCTGCTGTCATAGAGCTTCAAAGCTAAAGTTAGAGACAAACACACTAGGTTGTTAAATACAGGATGTTAGGGGGAGCTTAAGGGCTGTGAATGTCATCTAAACTAGACCTGGGAAGGAGCAAGAAAAAAAGTGATGACTCAACTGCGTATACAGGATGAATGAGAATGACTTAGTTTGTGGGGAAAGAAGGAAGAGTGTGACAGATAATAGGAACAGTCTGTACAAAGGCTCAGGGGCAAGAGAGGATATGCACATAAAATGTATAGCATAAAGATTTGATGATAGAATAAATAGCAAAACTATTATAATGGGCCAAGAAAGAGCTATCAAAAACTGTGACAAAGAAATGGATATAGGGCTTTAGTGGATGAGAGAGACTGACGGAGTGGAAACTATTGACAAAACAGATTGAATGCAGCGGAAGGAGAAGGAAGTCAAAGTGCAGCCAAGGTTCTAAGATACAGACAACTGGGAAGATGAAACTGTCATTAAAAATCAGATGTTAGGAAGGAAGCTGTGTGTATGTGGTGATGGAATAACTTCCTTTCTGGACATAATGGCCTTGCAGTGTTGGTGAATTTCCTACACTGAGGTACTCAGGGGACTTGGGGGAGATGTGAGAGATGGAAAAATGCATTTGAATGGAGAGAGGCGAGAGCAGCCCCTCATTGAACACCTGGGAGGGGACTTCCGGGTGGAGCTCAACTCGCCCAGGTGTGTCTGATGAACAACATGGAGGGGCAGCCGGCTCATGGCATCTATTTGCACAAGCTCATTCTTTGCACTTGGGAAAGAATCCTGCTTGTAGGGAGAGGAGAAGGGGCAGAGCGGACCTGTTCCAGGTCTGCCACGGAACCTGGTCCAGCCTCAGTGATTCAGGTCGAAGATCTGTGTAAAGAGGAACAAAGAAACTACTTTTTAGAAAGTAGGTTATGAGGCTCCAGTGGGAAGTCGATTTTTTTCTCATCAACATTATAACATAATGACGTGAAATGTAAGGACATTGAAGGGAATCATGTTATCCGAGGACCTGCTGTACTTTTTTGCTCCTGACTTTCCTGGACCCCACTCGGCGGTGAGGTGACCCCCAGGTCTGCGCCGATTCACCTGACCTTCACCTGGTACACCAGTCCATGGAGGACACAGAACAGGGCGAATCTGCATTTTCTCCTATCACACCGGCACAGTGAGTGATTAAAGGCTTTCATTTTTGGCTTGTTGCTTTAATAGGCTACTCTGACTCTTGACAGACAGCTCAGCTCTCTCTCCCAACTCACCTGGGCTCCTGACAAAACCCTTCGTCCTGCTCCCCCAATGCAGGCTTGGCTTCATGGGCCTGGATCTGTGCTTGATTTTATTCTCTGTGCTTGCTGTCTTGAGATCTTAATAATTTTGAACAAGTGGCCCCACCTTTTCATGTTACACTGGGCCTACCAAATGATATGGTTGGTCCTGCCCTAATGTTAACATTTTATATAGCCATGGTACATTTATGGAAACCGAGAAATTAACATTGATTGGTACAGCACTGTTAGCTAAACTACAGACTTCGTTTGGATTTTACCAGTTTTTCTACAAATATCATTTTGTGTTCCAGAATCAGGATACCATATTATATTTAGTTGTCCTGTCTCCCAGTCTCCTCTTAATTTGCAACATTTCTTTGGTCTTTCTTTGTCTTTCACCTGGAAACTCTGGAAGAGTCATAACCAGTTAACTTTGTAGAATGTTCCACAGTTTGTGTTGGCCTGATGTGTTCTCTTGATTAGACCGAGGTTACAGATTTTTTGGGGAAAATGCCACAGAGGTGAAGTTTCCTCAATGTGACTTATCATGTCCACTTGACGAGGGTGGTGTCTGCCAGGTTTCCCAACTATGAAGTTACTATATTTCCTATTCCATACTCTTATCTGTTCAAATGGAATAACTAATTCCAGCTGGAAGGGAATTAAGCCCCACCTCCTGGTGGAAGGAATATCTAACAACTTGTGAACAAATGTTCCAACCACCCAGCAACAAATAAATATTTGGAGGAGACACTTTGAGACTCTGCAAATATCCTATTTTTCTTTAATGTTCAGCTGCTAATTTTAGCACTCATCAATGGATCTTGCCTGCAGCAATTATTACCAAGGTGTTGGTGGTGTTTGAATGGTCATCTTTTATTTTAAGAGCGGCCTTTAACATTACGGTGTTAACCTCATTTGTGTAGTGATTTGTTCTTTGTACTGAATGAGCAAAGCCTGCACTCCGCCTGCAGCCTTTAGGTTCGCAATGAAACTTTGTTCAATTGAGCTGAATGGAATCAATTTTACCAGATGATGTTTAATGACAGCAAAAGATGGATGGCTGGGCTGTGGTTCCAGGGGCAGGAGTATCACCCGGGAACTTATTGAGAATGCAAATTATCAAGTCCTATTCCACACCTATTCAGTTAGAAGCTGTAGGGGTGGGGCTCAGCAGCCTGTGTTTCAAGGCCCACTGGGTGATTCCAATACTCACCACTGATGTAGGGGGTTCTTTAGTAATTACCTGTGTGTACTAGTATATTCTAATTCTCTATAGGTACACAGTCCCATTGAAACTACTATCTTTCCTGCAGTCATGAATGACTGTTCTGTGGATGAAGGAATAAACTGGCTGATTGTTTAAGTCGATTTAATCAACATGTATGGAGTATTCAATCTATGCCAAGCATTGTTCTTTGTCCTGGAGATATTACCATCCTGAGCTTGAGAAGTTTATCATCTAGTGAGTGAAACAGTATGAAAACATATAATTGAACAACATGTTAAGTCTCTAATAGGCACTTGGGCAAACCGTGCTCATAATGCCTACTACTTTCTGAGAATCTGTTAGTTGCCAGACAGTTTTATGTACAGTACCTTACTTATAGATGCTAAAACTGAGTCTCTGAGAGGTAAAATCTCAGGAATGGAGCTTGAACCCTCGTCCTGCTGACCCCAGAAGCTCTCTTCTCATTGCCAATCTGCCCTTGCCCAGGGAGTGACTCATTCTGTTTTGGGTGGAGGGGGTGGGTGTGCATTTTGTTTGAAGGAGTGGAATAAATGGGAGTTTTTCAGGTGGAAAAGGTGGTCAGGGAACTCCAGGCAGAGGGAATCTCTTGAAGAAAGCACAGGTTGTGAAAATATGAAGCCTGTTGATCCAAAGTAGGTGATCCCACTGAAGCTAGAACAGGAGCTGCTGGATAGTGAGGGAAGGAGGAGCTGGAGAGAAGCAGAAGAGGTCGGCTGGGCTAGAGGAGGTGGTGGCTCAGATGTCTTGAGGTCTACTTCCTGCTGGTTGCAGAGAGCCAGTGTGCTGTGGATGGAAAATCTATGGGACCCATAGTACAAATTACCTCTGAGTCTCCCTAAAGGGAAGTGGCCTAGAAGGGTGATTAGTAACATAGGCTTTGGCATTATACAGACGAGGATTCAGCTGCATCTGTAATATGTACAATAACAATACAGCATTCACAGGCACTTACCACGCATCAGGCGTTTTCCTAACTACTTTACATGAACTCATTTGTTTACATTCATGACAACTTTATGGAATTAATAACATTATTATTTCCATTTTACAGAGAGGAAATTGAGGCATGCAGAGGATAAGTTCATAGAACTTTTAAGCAAGGTAGATGGGATTCAAATGCAAAATTTTGAAGTTTTATCTTTTTTGTATTTGAGCCACTTAAAATTCTTATTTGAAAAAGAGTGAGGATATAATGGAATCAAATCAATGAACTTATTAAATGTGCCTTTTATTCATCAAAGTAGGTTTTGAAAGGACCTAGGCTAAGCAAGCCTTATTCTAGTCTGGAGTTCCTCTAAATTCTTAAAGTAAATAATAATAATATTTATTAATAACATATTAATAAATTATTATTAAAAATAATATATGTATTTCCTGATGCCTCTTTTATTGCAATTTCACCTGAAGTAAAGAACAGTGGCACCCTGCTGGTGTGGTTCAGTTGGTTGAGTGTTGTCCCATGCACCAGGAGGTCACCTGGTTCGATTTCCTGTCAGGGCACATGCCCAGGTTTCAGGCTTGATCCCCAGTAGGCTGTGTGCAAGAGGCAGCCAATTGATGTTTCTTCTCATTGATGTCTCTATCTCTCCCTATCCCTTGCTCTCTATCTCTAAAAAAAAAATCAATAAAGCATATTAAAGAACAGTGGAAACTGATGATATTAGAGGCAGTGAATGAAATCTGGAAGGTACAATCTCTGGCCTCCCTATCATGAACTTAGACTTCTTGAAGGTCTCATAATGAACACAACTGTCATTACAAGGCTGTCTTCACCCTCACAGATGGGAAGGCCTAGACCCTCCCAAGGAGATGGGCATTGGTGGGAGCGATTTTCACCCCATTTATCTCTTCAATATCAGCAATTTCTGTGTTTCTGACAGCAATGGATGTCATGCTGGGTAATCCTCTTCCTGTTGTGAAGGGACCTAAGCAATTACCAGTGAAGTATTCATGAAAGATCCAAAGAGAAAAGATAACTAATGACGGTTTTTATCAGATCTACCAACAAATGAGAAAACACACTTTGGAGAAACCAGAGATTTTACTTTTCTCTTTAGAGTTAAAGTTGTGTTATGTTTTTGAGTGTGTCTGACTGCATATGTTTTAAAAGTCTTATTGGTATTAATATTAATGAATTAATTTCACTTTAAGGCCAGCCTTCATCTTGTTACAGAATTATTGAGAATAAAAAAAAAAAAACACAAAACTTGGTCCACTAACTTCTCTTATAATTCATTCTTGCAATACTACTATCTCTTATCCTCATGGCAACCAGAGTGGTCTTTTGAAACAGAAAACAGATCATAACCTGTCCTTCCTTAAAATTCTCCCCTTGATATCTCCCGGCACTTAGAATAAAATCTGAACTTGAGCCTCACCATGGCCTTCAAGGCCCTGCAGGATCTGGCTTCTGCCCCCCTCTCCAGCGTGCTCTGAGCCAGTCTCCTCTGGGCTCTGGCTCACTGCCCTTCTCAGGTCTTTAACTACTCTGAGCCCGTGCTCCTCTTGGAGCTCTTGCACCTGCTGGTCCTGCTTTTCGGAAGCAGGAACTGCCCATCTGCTCACTCTGCCTCGCTTTTCCTTGTATGATGGTCTTTAGAGCATTTATCACTTTTTGAAATTGTCCCTTGTTTCTGTGTTTAGTGTCTACCCTCCCCTCAACATAAGCTACATAAGAGAGAAATCTCATCTCTCTTACCCACCACTGTGTCCCAGCATCTGGCAGAGTACCTGGACACTAACAGCTGCACCTAAATGTTTTTGAATGACTGACTGACAATTAATGAATATAAAACTTGGCTGCTACCCCTATCCGCTGTGCTGCTCCTGGTCTAGTTTTTTCTGTTTGTGTTCTAATTAAGCATTGGAGGAAGTTTCAGTCAGTTCACCAAGTAAGAGTGAATGCTCTGTGGGTCATGGAGATCTGGCTCAGAAACTGGCCAAACCTTGATGAATCAGGTTAGAACAGGTATTTAGGACTCAGTGGCTGTGATATGAAAGAGAATATCTCATCCTCAAGTTTGAGACTTGGGTGTCAGGGAGTTTACTGAAAGAAATGTTTGCTGGATAGTCAAAAGTTATACAATCATGCTTTCCAAACTGAATGAATGATGCCATGAACGTAGGGGCTTCAGAGAGCTTCCTTTAGCAAATAAGCCCATTAATTAAATTTCTAAAATACCTTCTACCTCTATTCTGAAACTTCTGTTTCTATTGTACTGACCGAGTTAAGGTTTACTTTTCCCTCTTCTGAAGGAGATTCTGAGGATCTTTCTTAAAGGCTAATGCAACCATGAAAATCTCCTGCTTGCCCCTCAACACAGGGATCCCAGTCTGGGACTATGGGGATTGCACATCAGTTACCATCAGATGGAGGCAAAAGGGTGTTTGTTGCCCAGTTGTTAATCAGTTTCAATCCTTTGTGGTCATTCTCCTTGTAGGCATTGACCCCCCTCTTTTATTCCTAGTTGCCAAATACAGTTCATTTGTACACCCACCACCCCTGTCCAAAGTTCTACATTTACCATTTCTTACCAATCAGAAGAGAGTTAACAGAGGGGAAAGTGTTCCTCATGATTCAACCTAGAAACTAAAGACGTTTTTGTAGGAATCATGGTACAAGAACTCAATGTCATGTCTCACTCTAAGGAGTTCCTTTAGAACAGAGGTGGGGAACCTTTTTTCTTCCAAGGGCTATTTGGATATTTATAACATCATTTGCGGGCCATACAAAATTATCAACTTAAAAAATTAGCCTGCTGTATTTGGTCAAACGTTTAATTAACGCACCCCTAATGCCTTGGCAGGGCAAGTCCAAATGATTTCGTGGGCCTTATAGGGCCTTTGGGCTGGATGTTCCCCACCCCTGCTTTAGGAAAAAGGTTATATAAGATGCCTCCATACTAGCTAGTAAAGCATTATGAGAGACAAATGAAGCAAGGCTACAAATGTGTTTTGTCCTTAATCTGAAGATGTTTGTTCAGTGAAGTCTTAGGTGATAAATTTTACTTTTAAGAAGTAATTTTAATTTATTAGAAATCAATTCTCCATTTTTTTGTGTGTGTGAGCTTTTTGAATTTTGTGAACTATAATGTTTATCCATGAGCATGCGAAAATCTTCCAGGTAAATCTTGGACCAAGGGTCACTCCTGCATCCAGGAATGTCCTTCCCCATCGGAGCATCAGTAGGTGAGAGTAAAACTCAAATTACATAAATACTGCATGTTTGTAAAAAGGCATTTACAAAACTGGTGACCAAGGGAACACATTTTTCAAGATATTAATATGTCACAAAAATATTTAGTGCATGATTGTTACCTTTACTCTAAAAGAAGATCCGTGAAAAGAGGGCCTTTGTCTTGTTTACTGTTGTGTTTCCAGCATTAAAGTGGAGCCTTGCACATGGCACCAAATATATTTACTTTTGAGTTAAATGTGTTCAACTTCAATAGGTTTCTTTACAGCATGACTTTTCAGAGTCGTCTTATGCTTATGTACATAGAATAGCTTCAAGAGGAGGTCCTAATCTGCCTTATTTTCCAAACTTGGTTACCCTAGGGCACATCTCTTAACATCTACTGGAATAGTGTTTCATTAACGACAATTTGGGAAATGCTGAATTAAATTAAAAGAACAGGCAAACATTTCCCAGGCAAAAGAAAGTACAGGTGGTATATTCGACTTGAAAAAGTTAAATCTACAATTTAAGCTCTGTTGCAACCTTTTGCTAACCTATATATTTTGATTCTTGAAAGAGAGAGAGTGAGAAAGAGATGCCTGAGATGGGAAAAGTGACTGTCCTTTGGCAAGCAGAAAAAAATTCCTACTGCTCTGGGCCTGACTAGTAGATAAATTGACATCTCGAGGCTTCTCATGGAACCCAATGATAGAGGTTGTCCACAGAGTGGCTGTATCTTATAAAGAGTTGCTTGAAGTTTATCTATCCAATTGGCTGTGGCCAGGACAGGAGACACTGATGGTTGGGTCTTTTTTCTCTTTTTCTATGTGAGTTTATTCACCTTTTGTTGTTGTTGTGTTTGTTGTTCTATGTTGTATGTCTATGAGACATACATTAATGTATGGTCTGGGTTTATTACTACAGAGGAAATTAGGCACAGAGGATGTTGGGTTGATAGTGAGTGTCCTTGAGTGATCTTGGACCTGTTGTAAGTCTCCTCTACCAAAAGATGGGGATGATAACATTTATTTCCCAAGATTGTGAGGGTCAAATAGGATGAAATATATCCACGTATTACAGCAACTAGCTATAATCATTGGTATCATTGGTAATAGTAATAAAGGTAATATTTCTGGGAGCTCAGTTCACTCATAACTTATATTTCATTTTAAAACATGTATTTCTGAGAACTCTGCATATAGTGTTTTGTAAGAAGACCCTGTAAATTATTTCTTTTAATGCAAAACACATGCTTCAGGGAAGTTGATATGTGGTTTTGAAGGTGGGTGTGCAGTGGCAAGAGGGGATTGCTTGCCAATGGGAACTTTCCCACTCACCTTGTATCATTGCTCCCTGTTTCTAAAGAAAATAAAATGAACAATGTCTAACCTGGAGAAAAAAAGGGAAGAAAAATTAGGACTCTTGCCTCTCAAGCTATTTGTTCACTATCCCATTTCAATTTCATTTTATACCCTCTTTATTTGGTTTAATAAGTTCCAAGGCCAAAAGTCTATAACTCCAGTTATTTTGGTTCTCCTCTGCTATATGAATAACATACAATATAGTAGGAAAGAATAAGCCCTTTTTGCATGTCATTGTTTAAGGCAGGGTATGTTTACCTGGTATGTTCACCTTTGGCTCCTAGGTCATGATTACACTTGTCAACTGGCCTCACTTTGTCCTAAGGTCTCAGCCCAGCCACCTGGAGGACCTCTTTCAACCCGAGACACTCTAAAGAAAATAGAAACATTGATAGCTGATTATGTACAAGGTTGAATTATATTTAATTTACAAAGCACATAGTTTAGGCCCAATTGTGTATTTATCCTGCAAATTCTGTAGCCCAAATACTTAGAACAGTGCCTAACACATGGGAGGAACTCAATGAATGCTTATTGAATAAAGAAATATTAAATCTAAATGTTGCTACAATGTTTAAAGTATAAAGAGGAAATAAAACAAACAAACAAAAAAAGCAATGACCCTTAGTTTCGTGCCCAGATAACTCATACTATCCCCATATGAGTAATGTATAAATCAGATTTAAAAAGTTAAACTAAACAGAAATTATTGGAAGAATTCTATGAAAGGAGGGGTGTGGAGAAGGTGATTTTTGAGAATCCTTTCACCTCTGACAGGCTGCAGTTCTTAATTTATTGAGGCCCAGTCACCCCAGTTCTACTTGGAACCTCACAGCAGCAAACTCCTTGGGATGGAAAAAGCATTTCCCTTGCCTGTCTCATCTAGTTCAGGCCTTGGAAGATTAGGGGGGCCCTGTGAGTCTGCCTCGGGATGCAACTATTTACTCCTTGGATGTGATTGGAAATAATCTCTAAAAGCTTTGATGAGCATCTTCTCCAGTTTCTGCACAGACCTCATCACCGCACAAATGAATACTGTGCAGCTCTGAGGGATGCTGACTGCCTATTCCATGTTTATGTGTGCTTGCATTTGCCCAGAGTAGATGTGGACTGGTGAGCTGAGGCAGCCAGGGGTAAACATTGAGGCAGCCTTCCTTCTAGCTTTTTCTTGGGACCGTTTCTTCCTGTCCATTCAAGAGAGGCAGCTGGTGGTATAGCTTACACCAGAAAACATCTTTGTGAATGCATTCTGCAAATTGTGGAGCAGAGGCCCTGGCTAATGAGGCCTTCTTTAGCTCAAACCAAGGCCTGTGTCTCTTAAGCACCCCCGGATGAGTTTGCAGTTGCAGTCTAGCTGATGCTAACTGCATATTAGAACACCAGGAAAGAATGGTGATTCAGCCTATTCACACCTCCCCTAGGTGGTTCAGTGGTCAGACCGCCCTATCCAGACTCAGAACCCACCAGCAACTGAATACCAATGAACATTAATGCTTTAATTTTTATCTTTATTTTTTAAATTAAAGATACATTTTATTGAGGAAATTTGATATATAACATTATGTAAGTGTCCACATTTATACATTATAACTAGAGGCCCAGTGCACAAAATTTGTGCAGGGTGTGTGTGTGTGTGTGTGTGTGTGTGTGTGTGTATGTGTCCCTCAGCCCAGCTTGCACCCTCTCCAATCTGGGACTCCTTAAGGGATGTCCGACTGCCGTTTAGGCCCAATCCCACCAGCTTATATTTTCACCACATAATGACTGCTGTTTAGCTAGGTATACTCAATGTCTATCTATGAGAAGTTGACTTTTTTAACCTATTGAAAATATCATATTTATTCCTTGTCAAGTGGATACCTGCCTATATTTCATTCAGTTATCTGACTATTCTTCCAACTTTTTGTCATTTGCATATTTTGATGGGCATGCTGCCTACATCTAAACAAAATTCTGGGAAAACTATTAAATACTTTAGAGCAGGTATACCTCTTTTACTAAGGGTGACCATAACTCCAGAATTTTTTTATGATGGTCTTAATCACAAATACTCTCTTCTATTAACTTCAATTATTGGCACAACAAATAGTCAATGAGTATACAGCATTCCATTAGAGATTTTTATCTAATAGTCATAACTTCTATATAAATGTTCAACCAGCTATTCAGCAAATTCCCATATTTTCCTGATTTCAGACTTATCACTATATACTTTGTCAAACACCTGACTGAAAACAAGATATAACTGATCTACTGACAACTCAAACAAAATCCCCATTGGGTTTATTTAGTAAGATTTGTTCTTATGGGGCCTAGCCATTATTGCTTATTTTCTAAGCTTTCAAAACCACTCATTTAATTATTATTGCTTTGCTAGTGGTTGAAATAACCAGTCTTTAGTGTCTGGATCTGCCTCAGCCTTTTGTGAAAACCAACACATCATCATTCATTCATTCACTCATTCAACAAATACTCAGTGAGTGTCCCTTGCATGTCAGACACTGTTCTTGGTTCTGGCAACACAAGAGTTATCTTTATATGCATTCATCTTCTTTTTAAGCATCTTTCCTTTTGATTACTTTTTTCATTATTTTTCAAAAATCACTGGCTTGTAGATTCCCCTCTCAAAAGAAAAAAAAATCTGTGAACAGGGCTATTTCAGTTGATTTCACTGGGGATTGCACTTGTTGGAAGTTGGGAGGATGGGGTTGGGATTGAATATCAAAAGTCCTAGGCACTACTTATTATTTATTTATTCTTCAATTGATCAGTATTGAAGAAAAGAGATAGGATAAAGGGAAGGAGGGCAATCTTATGAATGAATAGAACCAAAGCTGATGAAGCCAGAATAATTTCCTCCCCATTAATTCCTAGCATCATCAGCCACCTCCATTGGTTCTCTACAATGCAAGCTCCTTAACTATCACTTAACAGGATAAACACTTTCATCTCTGCAATAGTGTGTGACAAGGAATAATAGTAATTTACAGTACTTGAATCCAAGCAATTAACTCTACAGCATTTTATAAAAATGCAATTATTCTCTAAGTAGGAACTCCTGGGCCACTGCTGGAAGAGTTGGGCTTTGCACAGTTGCACACACTTCTGCCTTAGCTGGGACTAAGGACTTTTTCTGTTTGTTGCATATCCTCAGCACACCGAACAGGCTGGGTTACAGCTCACTCTCATTTTAGCTTTGGGTCTTTTGTGATGAGAGCCACACATTTTCAGTGAAGATTTGGGGATGAATCATCTGGGTGTATATCACTAACGTTTGCAACTTTCTGAAAAGCAAAACATGCTGCTTTTCTAGAAGCCTTTTTTCTTGTTTTAGTTTTACTCCCCAATCCTCAGCCTTCTCACTGGAATAAAATCCACATTCATGTGAGTGTGTACACATGCACACACACATACACACATACACCCACGCACCCCAGAGCTGTTGGGCTTGGAGAACACCATTAATAATGTAACCAAGTCTGGGTGCTTTTTAAAAGTCTATTTCTTGCTTATAAATAAATGGTAATTTGTTTAAAAGCATCATTACACACAGTGTTCAGCCAGATCCCATGCATTCGATTATTTTAAATAAATGGACCATAAATGGAACAAGTTCTTTCTAATTTACAAATGATAGGAAACATTTTTCAAGAAAAAAAAGGAAAAAGTGTAAAATTTGTTCTTAACTACATCTCATTAATGTGGAACTGTTCAATGACCTGTAAAGATTAAAGAATTAGTGAATTGGTGGAATTATCAGAATGAAAAATCTGTATAATTTTGGTTTCAATTTAAAAATCTACTAAACAGTCTAGCGACTTTAGCCTCAGATATTACTTTTTAATATCAGTTTCTACAAATGTGGTGGCTGGCACCGGGGTTACAAATGAACTGAATGGAAAGCAACAAATAGTATGTTCAAATTCACAGCACAACAGAGGAGCTAAGTGGGAAGGAGGGATGCCTTGGGGTGAGATAATTTTTTTTCCTCAATAAAACAACTGAAGACATTTAATTAAGTGACCACTCTACTAAGTAGAGCAAAAATTAATATACATAAATGCATTTATGTCCAGGAGATGGTATCTTAATTAAGAAGTTAGTTTTAAATGGAGAACGAGAGACAGAGCTATTTAACCAACATTGATAGAACATCTTCCTTCCTAAAAATTTTCCAGCCATCACACATAGGAGGGACAGCAGGAAGGGAGTGGGAAGGTCTTACATAATAGATATGACTCAAAAGGTGTGGATATCCCAGTTGATGAGCTCTGCTATAGACAAGGAATGGCTTAAGTACCCCTTCTTCACCTCTTCCTCACCTGCCCACATCAACCCTCTCCACCCCATGATGGCTCACATCTATCAGCAAGGGATATCTCTCTTCTGAATACCCCCACTGGTCCCTTTCTATTGGAAATCAATTTAAACATGTATATATGTGTGTGACTTTTTAAAATCTATCCTGCTGGACTATAATTCTTTTGAGGTAACATTATTTTTAAGGTCTCTGAATGACCTTATCATACCAAGCTCAGGGTAAAGGCACAATAAATGTTTTAAATCTGGGATTCCAGATTCCTGAGGACTTTGTGGAAGCAATTTGTGCTAGGGCCTTAGCCCCTTGCCCAGGAAAAGAAGGTCTAGAGAGGGGGATTCCTAAGGATTTGGTCTCTGGACAATTTGCACCTATCCCAGGGGGCGGGTTCAGCCTGTGGCCAGGCTTGTTGCAGGAGTCAGAACCAAGGGAAGCTGGTCACTCCCAGGAAGTCAGGTGACCTGGTGCCATAGACTGAATGTGTCTGAGGAACGAGGTGCTGGGACCATGGAAGAGCACATCTCTTTCTCTCCTTCTGCCAGCTGCAATAAGCCAGGATTGTAATGCCTGCTTCTGGGAGGATTGCAAAGTGGCTTTCCCCCAATCTGGGCCCAGTTGATGGTTTGTCCAGGTTGGGGGCAAGAAATATTGTACATGTTGTACCCTCAAGTTCCTACTCTTTGCCCTGCTTCCAGGTGCCCTGAGAAATAGATGATGTGTGGGCAGGTTGCTGGGGCCCTTCTTGCGCTGCACTCATTCTGTGGGAAGGACTCTCCCCTCTGCTGAAGGGAAAGAAAGAAGGCAGGGCCCTTTGCTTTGACAGTGACTCTTGGGAACTCTTTTTTCTTTTTGCACATCTGTATTGAGGAATAATTGACTGATAAAAATTGTATATATTTTAAGGTGTACAACTTGATGATTTGAACTCTTCTCACACATTATGGCCATAGGACTATGTCGGACAGATGAGGGCATCCCAGAGCTTGAACCATGTCAGGCACTGGGGAATACACAGACAAATCAGACAAGATTTCTGCCCTCAGGAGGTGTATAATCTGGTATAAATTCAGTTTTGGCTGGACATTTATAAAATATAAACAGGAAAGTTGGAGCCAACAGCCCAGGAGTTTTGGTTAGACATAGTTTCCTCCATTGTGGTCTCCTTCAAACAAACCTTCTGGTTTCAGAAGTGAGCTTTGCAGCTAGCACAAAACCACCATTGCCATCACTAGGCATTCAGGATTTGACCAGGTCACTTTTCACAGCTTGCTTTAGGCTAATTATCTAGCCTTTCCCTTTCTTGCTCTGGGCTTTGTCTCTGATTGTTTTCCTAACTTCCTTGAATGTGTCATGGCCATAGTCACAGCCCAGAAATCCTCTGTTGGACACCTTTCACCTTTTCTTCTTTTCACCTGTGCTGGATATTTTCTGTTGCTTTTAATCCTTCACTTTCTCTACACTCTATTCTGTTCTCTTGGAGTCTGACCTATCAGAATGGCCTCAATGGCTGCATTGCTTCTGGAGAAAAAATGAGGTTGGAAGAAGAATGGGGTCAAAGAGGTTCTACTCTGCTCCTTCCATCCTGGGCCACTGTGGGTGGCTATTTTTCAGAGTTATTCTCAGAAAACCCTTTCCATACAGATTAATCTCTCCCTTCCCTTCCCATTATGGCATAGAGGTGAGAGTGGTTGCTAACTGTTATTAGTCTAAGAGGACTATCTCCTTAAACCCTGCTCAAACCCTTATACATAGTTCTTTTGCTAAACTCTCATTAAATTACCAGTTCAAATATGCTTTCTGCTTCCAGGTACCTGGTAGATGCCACACCCTCCAGTTCATACCCTTTGGTAATTTTTCTCCAGCCTCACAAACCATAACTCTGGTTTAGAGGGACATTGCCTGGACCCTGGATCTCCACATTGGGCTTCATGGGTCTGCAATTCACTTGATGTTGTACATTTTGAAGATGAATAAATAGGCTAGGGATGCTGATAAACATCTTATAATGCACAGGACAGTTCCCCACAATAAAATATTATCTGGCCCCAAATGTCAATAGAACAGAGATTGAAAAACCCGGATCTAGTATATTGTTACTACTGGAGGGATGAGAGGAAACCCATAGGGGTATCTTCTGGGATTGATCTGTAAAGTTCAGTAACTCAGAGTATTCTGGGTGAAAATTTTTCTAAGAGAGACCAAATTCAGTGTAGTTGGAGCAGGAGTCCAGGGACATGGCACTGAGTATTAGTTAGACCTGGGTACTGAATGTCGATGCTTTAGCATGGGGGCCAAAGCTTAGAGCTCAGACTGGAGTCGCCCACACTCCTTGGCCTCTGTGCCCCATCTCCCTCAAATTTTCATGTGGGGTTGGAGCATAAGTCCATCTGACTTCCAAGCACACACTCCTGGTAGCATAGCACGTCTACTCATAAGGCTAAAAGGAGATAATATTGAGGAGAAGTGTTGGGTTTTTGTTAGCTAGGAAATAGAAGTTCCAGAAGAAAGAAAAAAAGGATTGGGCAGGACGCTGGAAGATCTAGAAAGAGGAAGCAAAGACATCTCAGGCTGACCATGGCTGAAGGCTCAGTAATTAATGGACCTGGGCAGGAGGAGCATGATCTAGGCCAGTGGTCAGCAAACTGCAGCTCGTGAGCCGCGGTTTGCCGCTCTGTGTCTAATGAGTTTGCCGACCACTGACCTAGACTCTCGATTCCAATAATTACAGGCTGTTGTTGTTTCTTGTGATTAAGCCCCTATCCCAGTGGTCCGCAAACTCATTACTCAACAGAGTGGCAACAGAGTGGTCTGCAGTTTGCCGACCACTGACCTAGGCCTACAGTATCACAAATCTGCAGAAGTAGTCTCGACATCACAGAAACTCTGCCCTTTCAGTTATGAAGATGTTGTCTTTGAGAACATCCTCAGTAGATCCCCAGCTACTTCCTGGCTCTGGGAGAAGTGTCAGTAATCATGCCCAGGTGGTTGAGGAAGAGGAGGGATCAGGTCTTCTGGATGAGTTGATCTGGAGGTTGGCATGAAGGATGGTTGTGGTGGAGATGTCTGCAGATGCATGGCTTCGTCCAAGCACACAAGGGCTTCCAGCATCCTTTGAAATCAGTCAGCGGTCTGCCTGTAATAATTGATGTGCATGGTTCCCTAATCAGGGCCCAGAGTCCATGCCAGTTGTTTCTTTGACTTTTTAATGGATTCGAACTCCATACCAGAGCTCAGGAAATCAAAGTGCTTCTGGAAGATATTTATTAGTGGCCAAATTACAAAAACACATAGCAAACCTTTAGTTTGCATTACAAGTGTTAATATATGCAGAGCCCTGTGAATAGCTCATCTTTCTGCCTCTCTTGTATCTTAAATTTTTCATTACAAATTTCTAGGGCTTCAAAGTAGACTCTCACAGCCAGTGCCTTTTTTTCTCCCTTGCATGACAAAGAGCTGTCAAAAATGGTTCCTGGGCTGGCTAGTTTCTTCCCCTTTTTTCTCTCATCTAAATGTCAAACAACTTAGCTTAAATAAAGCCCAGCATTCTTCGTCTGGTGCCTTTCAAAAGAAAAACACCCCCACAGAAGGCATCTACAAAGGCCCTAATTAATGTTTCTCATTGATTTGGTTTTAGTGTGATGTATTTTATTAAAAAAATATGAATCCAGAAGGCACTCTCATTAAAATCATTAGCGACTCAACATTGGCTGCAAACAGCCTGGTGCATGGTAGGGCTTAAGAACCCAGGCTCACACACACAGACACACAACTCACACGTGCACTGGTACAAGCACTTGACATGCCTTCCGGGTTATGTACAACACACCTGGGTGTGTACACATACAAAATTGTGTGTAAGATATGCATACAACACACATGCATACGTACAGGGGTAAGGGGTGTACATGCAAGCACACCAATATGTATGCATCTGATTACCTATTGCACGCCCAAAATATAGAAGATGGTATATGTTCACACACAGAGTGTACACATACATGCTCACACTGACTAGGTGCCAATGGATATCTATGTATTAGAGGGAGAGAGAAAGAGAACTGTCTCTTACGTTTCTTGGGATTATATTTTTGGAAACGATCAAGAAACACTGGTACCAGTGGATTTCCACATTGTCTCTCAGAAAGGCTTTTTTAAAATTTCTTTTTCAGTTGGCCTCCTTTTTCCAGGGACCAAAGGCATCAGGACATAGCAGGAACAGGCTCCTGTCCACCTCTCCTGCTGAGACTTGAGTTTTCTTTCGATAGGTGGGATGTTTTCTGGAGCTCTCTTCTGACTGGTCTCTAGACTTTCATGGTGAGGATGGAAAAGGGAAGAAGAAGAGAGGGCTTCTTGATCTTAGTCGAATGAGGAGGAGAAGTTCTTGCTCAGAAACTACCAAAGTTGAGATTTAGACTTTTTAGGTGGCAGCTATGCCAGTGGTGGCTTTTGACGAAATCCCACTTGTTGTTTCCTTTCTAGGAGTCAATTCATGGCTAAACAAATCCTGTCTCCTTCTTAGATCCTGTTTTTAAAGTGCCCTTTGTTGTTTTCCTTAAGTGGCAATTTCAAAGGGGCTTCTATGACTTATAGGAGGATCTGGTGAAGTTCCCTCCTCAACCTCACCTCTAAGACACATGGGCTCTCTGCTCCCATTGTGATGTTCCTTTTCTCTTGACAGTCAGTGGGGGTCTGAGATTAACCCAAGCGTTCTTCCTCCCAGGCCAGCCTAGATGGCTGGAGTTCATTGTTAGAATGTGGGGCCATAGCTGTTATAAAAGAGCAGATTTGCTCTTAAGATGCTTTGCCGTTATTTCACATACATATATTTCTTTCAAGACTTTGCAGGGAGAAAGTTACTGAGCCAAGGCATGGTTTATGTATATTCAGGACCCACTTGTCAAGATATTATCTCACCATAAATGATACATGAAATTTGGGCTGGATGGTACTGCAAATCCTCTGAAATGAGGCTCTACGTTTTACTTTTTACTAGGGTTTCCCCCCTTCTCTCCCCCCACCCCCACCCCTTGCAAGCTCATGGGGAGCAAAGACTTATTTTCAATGACCCTTTTCTCTCCTCCCCCAGGGACCACTGTTGCATACCCACATTTTCCCATAGAGGAGAAATTGCTCACCCAAGTATTAAAAAAACCTTCCATTTGAGGGCCATATTACCCCAGGGGAAGGGGCCTCTGTGTTCAAGGTCAAATGCCTACTTAACCTCTCATCTTATCTTGAGTTTCCTGCCTTTTTCTCATCCATGTGGTAAAATCAGTAGACTGGCATATAGGTCATTTCTCTCTTTCACTCCCTTAAAGCGTGAATGATTGTGGGGTCCCCAAATTTTTGATCTGGGAAGAAGAAGGAAGACTATGTTCATCTTTAGTCCTAAGACCTGTTCTATGACCCATTTTTATCAAGCTTTGGGGCGTAGGGTACTTACTGGTAATTAACAATGTAATTAATACTTTGCATCTTATTTAATAGTGACCAGAGTATATCATCATTCAGAAACCCAAATATCTGAGTAGGAATGAAGGCAACTTCCATTCATAACATATAGGAGCACAAATAACATTCAATAACAACCCATCAAGATAAAATAAGTAATGGCTACTTTAAGCATTAGAGATAGAGTGGGGGCAGGGGGAATTATGCACCAAAGCCTCTCCAGGTAATGAAAGCACAGTCTTCATGTTTTGCCATTTGTCAGAACAAAGTAAATATTGGAATCTTAACACTTGCGTCCTCTCGGCTAAATATCCTTCTGTGGCTATTGCTCAAATACTAAAAATACTAGTGTTAAGTTCTAGTGCAAAACTGACATCAGAGTGATTTATGAAGAGACATAACCTGCTGCCTCTCTGAATTCATACATCCACCATCAGAGTTCATATCAATTTTGCTCTGGTCCCCATTAGCAATATTGTCAAAAAAATCACAGAAAAATAACGACTCTGCAAGCCAAGAAATTTAGATCCGGATATGAGCCATAAATCTGTATTAATTTAATAGTTAAAGTGCGTTAATGCTTTGTAATATTTTTTCTTTATAGAGAACACAATAGTGAGGTCATCTGTAATAAAGATGTTAATCCTGAGCCACCTGCTAGTTTGTTTTGCCTCTTGGGGCAAGAGGACATTAATGGATGAAATATGGCCTCAAGCTCCTTAAAATGGTGTTTTATGGCAACCTCTATGCAGGGCTATAAAACACTCACTCTGAGTGATAAAGAATCTCAAGAAGGGATATACACTCTCCATCATACCTGATCTGACATTAGCCTTCCTTAACTTATCACCCATCTACAGGCACCCACTAGGCTGGGCAGCAAAATGAGAGCAAGAGCAGCCTCAGGGCTCAGGGAGGAGTAGAGTGAGTTATCTGGCCTTTTGGACCAGAGTTTTCAGGACTCAGTTCCTGGGGAAAGTCTCCATTCTGCAATCTATTGCGTGTTTTTCTCCCTGGCTCTTTGGTTTACAAAAATGATTGATCCATCTTTGGATCTCTGGGTAGGTTTTTGTTACATACACAAGAAAATAATAAGTTATACTCACCCACCTATCTTGGAAAGTATTTTCCTTTCACATTGTGGGGAACATCCTTTGTTTACATTTCAGTGGTTTCTTTCTAGAATAAACAATTAAGCCCCATGCAGAGTCTTCTCATTCCCTCTTAATACGCAGATTTCTTTCTTTCTTTTGGTTTGGAACAGGTCACTTTCGTGGACACACCCAATGACCTATTCAGATTGTGCCAATCTCCAGGTGGGAAACCCTGTCTCCTCAGGACTTGCTGAATTAGGGTGCACACTTCACCTTGGCACTCGAACCTCTTGGACCATGGAGAAAATGAGGACACTTGCAGTTTGTCAGAGAGCAAGTGTCTAAGGGAATGGCTCTCATATCTGCCCTAGTCATATTTGGGGAGTCTCTCCTTGGTGTCTTCTCTAAAAGAACACAGACTCCAAGTGGTCCATGAGAAGGAGAGGCAAAGCTGCCTAGAAGGTCAGTGTCAATGAACTGTCAGGGGGTTTGTTACACAGACTTGCTCACCAGTAATTGTGGGGTAGCTGGGCAGGGAATAGAGGCCTTAAGTAAAAGAATGGCATATACAGATCAAGTCCCAGCAGGAAGTGATTGACATGCAAGTGAGAGGCAGGCACAGGAGCAGGTTATGCCTTGTTTTCAAAGTCCCCAGTGCTAAGATCAGAGCAAGGAAGCCCCAGCCAGCTGATGCTTCTCAATGTTAGTGGTCT
Source organism: Corynorhinus townsendii (assembly GCA_026230045.1). Classification (NCBI taxonomy): domain Eukaryota; kingdom Metazoa; phylum Chordata; class Mammalia; order Chiroptera; family Vespertilionidae; genus Corynorhinus; species Corynorhinus townsendii. The sequence goes on along the minus strand of JAPDVU010000008.1, from coordinate 33,172,640 downwards.
AGTGAGGACAAAGCTAGGATTTCTCAGAGGGCACTGATGGCTTAAGGTCCACACATGGACACAAGCCACTAGCACTACCTCTAAGGGTGGAATACTCAGGCTGGACCAGGGTGGGTACAGGCTGTACATCTCTAGTCATACCCCCTCTGAGTGGCTGAGAGACTGTTGCTAAGCCACATGACCAAGTGTACAGATGAAACATTCTAGGTGGTGGAGGTTCTCCTTTTCTTAGTTCTCCTTACCTTAGATTTTAAAGTCCTGTCATCAGCTTTGTTGGAAAGTACTCCTAAATGAGTATAAATGCAGACATAGGCTCCCTTTTCACCTTTATCTATACAAATAAAAGCCTAGGAGGCATCTCACCCTCACGTCATCACAAGATGGCTGCCCCCATGTTATCACAAGATGTATGCCACAAGATGGCCACCCCCATGTCATCACAAGATGGCCACCACAAGATAGATACCACAAGATGGCCACCACAAGATGGCTGGCAGGGGAGAGCAGTTGTGGGTGATCAGGCCAGCAGGGGAGGGCAGTTGGGGAAAACCAGGCCTGCAGGGGAAGGCAGTTGGGGGCAAGCAGGCCTGCAGGGGAAGGCAGTTGGGGGTGACCAGGCTGGCAGGGGAGGGCAGTTGGGGGCAATCAGGCCGGCAGAGGAACAGTTAGGCATCAATCAGGCTGGCAGGGGTATGGTTAGGGGGTGATCAGGCTGGCAGGCAGAAGTGGTTAGGGGCAATCAGGCAAGCAGAGAGGCAGGCAAACGGTTGGGAGCCAGCAGTCCTGGATTGTAAGAGGGATGTCCAACTGGCTGTGGGATCGGGCCTAAATTAAATGGGCAGTCAGACATCCCTCAAGGCTGTCCCAGATTGGAGAGGGTGCAGGCTGGGCTAAGGCCCCCCCCCCCCCCCCCCCCCCGCCAAGTGCATGAATTTTGTGCACCAGGTCTCTAGTTTATTATAACTGCCCTATATTATTCATCTACTTGCTAAGCTCATTGCAATATATTTTCATTAATCCTGAAAATAATACTTAAGGTAGGTCGTTATTCTCTTTTTACAAAGGAGGAACTTGAGGCCAACGACATGAATGAAGTCATCTAAGATCACAGAGCTAGTGAGTGGCAGAGCTAGGATTCAGTCCCACATCAGCCCGATTTCAATGGCTGTGATCAGAATCACTGGCCACACCACCTCCCACAGTGCCCTGTTGCTTTGGTCATAGAATAGATGAACATTACATTTGTTGAAGGAAATAGAGTTGTGACCATTTGCAATCAGCACTGCCAGAAATGACAGGTTGCTATATCAGGTGAGCTTCCATGCTCTTCCATATTTTTCCACCGAGGTCTGAACCCCTTATGTGCTGGCTTTGAGGACTTGGATGTCCTCAAGCAGAGATGTTGTCTCTCTTTTTGCCTCTTTCTCCTCTTGCTCTCTGAGAATCACAGCCTCTGGTAGCATTTGATTACATGATTACTGTTAAGTCTCAGCTCAGCTTCAGGCTGAGGAAGACATTTATGGTGATGTGATGGTTCTGTATAATTTTGCCAAAGGCCAGAGAGACATGTGGATCTGAGAGTGTGTTCAGTGTCCACTTTATTAACACAGCCCTCCTGGTGATTTCTGGGGTCCCTGGAATGCTGAGTTGGGTGAAAGGCCTATGGCAATTAATTCTTACTGGATATTACTGTGTTCCATGTTAAGCTCTTAGTTATTAACTTGATCCTTATCTTAAGTCTATGAAGTGATAAGGAAACTGAGTTTCAGAGAGATTTAATCACCTGTCAAAGGCAAATGAGCAGTAGAGTTAATTTGAACCTAGATTTGACCCGAAAGCACATGTTTTTCTCTGTACTGCATAAGGAATAAGCAAGGAAGATTATTGGATGTATCCAGTGGAAAACTGCACACTTTTAACGTTTATTTGATTTTAGCTTTTCATTGTCCTTGAGCTATTTTACAATGTAAGTTATAAATGATAGCAATGCAAAATAATTTTTCTCTATACAGATGCAAATAAATTCTGCCCAGTATAGTTTTAATTGACTCTCCCCTCCTATCCCCTAAGAACACCAAAACGTTTTGAAAACTTATTTAAACATTCATTTATTCAGTAAAACTCTATGGTTGTCTAAGTTCTCCTTTGAATAGGTTGCAGCATCTTTTCCAGTTCTTTCACACATGTTCATCTTATATATTACTAGAGGCCCGGTGCATGACATTTGTGCACTGGGGGGAGGGAGGGTCCCTCAACCCAGCCTGCACCCTTTAGCAGTCTGGGAGCCCTCAGGGGATGTCTGCAGTTGGACATCCTTAGCATTGCCACAAAGGCTGGAGGGGCTCCCACCACTGCTGCTGTGCTCGCCAGCCGTCAGCCCAGCTGTGGCTGAGCAGCGCTCCCCCTGTGGGAGCGCACTGACCACCAGGGGGCAGCTCCTGTGTTGAGCGTCTGCCCCCTGGTGGTCAGTGTGCATCACAGCGACTGTTCGTTCTGCCATTTGGTTAATTTGCGTATTACCCTTTTATTATATAAGATATTCATTTATATACAAAAGTCATGATTTTGCCTTTTTAGAAAACAATTTTTTTAATAGTCCTGTGACCAAAAGGCAGGGTTACAGATAGATGCTACCAAGAAGTCGAGTTTCTGTCCAGTTGGATTTTGTAAGTTTAGGTCAGGCAAGGGGAATTAGGAGACAAGGAGGCTCATCATCTCCACCATTCCAACCAGCCTAGATAGCTTAGTGATTGATTAAAGAAATCACATACCCCTGCTAGTTATACACTCAGGGCTCCAAAGAGGTGTTTGTTTTTCCTGCTTTCAATTATTGAACATACAATGCAAAACTTGTTTTGCCAACAGCAGCACAATAGGTCTCTAATGAAACTTACTGAGCTACTAATAATTAAACCATCAGGCACAAGTAACCAGTGTAGTGAGATATCAATTAACATTCTTCAATACTCACTCTTTTGTTTTGATTATTTTTTTTCTTTATTGATTACGGTATTACATGTATCCTTATACCCCCATTGCCCCCCACCCCACTCCCGTTCATGTCCTCACCCACCTGGTGTCTGTGTCCATTGGTTATGCTTATATGCATGCATACAAGTCCTTTGGTTGCTCTCTCCCCACTGACCCTCATGTTTTGATTGTTTTAAGGAAGACTGTTTTTGATGTTATTCCTTCAAACTCATCACATAGAACTGCCACCTCTGATGAAACTGCCATCAGACCTGATCTCTGAAGTCAGCTATTTCCCAGTTCAAGTTGTTTTTTTCCCTAGCTAGAGGATGCCTCAGTTTACTCTTCTGTGACTGAATCCTTTAATATAAAAAGAGGAAGTAATAATAGTTACTTGGAAGAATTATTGTGAGGCTAAAATAGGATGATGTAAGCTTAAGAGCTTAACCTATGCTTAGCACATAGCAGAGGTTCAACACTTTTTCATTTTATTATCTTTCTCCCACACAACCCACTCTCTTTTCCTGCCTTCTTTCCTCCCTCCCTTCCTTCTTTCACTTTCTAGTCTGTTTTCATAAGCCTAATAAGCCCATCAGAGATCCCTACAAGTATCTTAAACTATAAACCCATCTTTGAAATGACAGTTTCAAAGCCAACCTTCCCCCACCCCAACCTACCAAAGGGATGGGAGTATGCCACAGGACCCTGACAAAAGGTGATTGGTCCAGCGAGAATCAGTTCAGGAACTGGGTCAAGCCAATCAAATTCTCTGTTGTGAGATTCTGTACTAAGAGAAGGAGACCAGACCATGGTGGGATCTAAAGCTAAAAGGTCACAAAAGGTCAGAGGGAGAGCTGTACCAGGGCAAACCAAAGGTAAAGTTATCTGTCACCGTGATGCAAGAACAGGGATTGCAATATCAGAGGAAGGCATGATGCTGTGAGAAGCAGACCCCAGCAATGATGAGAGACCATGTGGAGACAGAAAGAGAGACAAAAACCTGCCAAATGAATTCTGGCCTCCATTAAGCCTAAGTGTCTTTTTACCAAAGCAACTAAAAAGTTCCTGATTGAGCAAACTCTGGAAATGGGGCAGAGACAGATAGAAGGGTTATGGGAAGGGACTTCTTATTCAGGGATATGAAGATTGCAAAAGGACAGTAGGAACAGTCAGACTTTTAAGGGTGATCCAATGAACATGAACAGGGGAGTAGCATGATAGGCCCTGGGCTTGGATTGTCCAAGGCCAGGATCTAGGACCACTTTACTCATTTACAAAGAGTGAGGGTGACTGCCATTGGGAGGTTGCAAGATGGTATTAGCTCACTGCCTTTGGTGTGGGAAGGGGGAAGTGGGGAGCCAGCTGCTCTTCATTAGGGGCTGGAAGACGCAGGTGGCACCTTCCTTGGGGAGACTGAAGAAAGGCTCTTCCTAGTTGGAAGGTTTGAAATATTTCTAAACTTATTTCCCCCCCTTCTGCCAGGGATGTTAATGACCGACTGTAGGGGAACAAATGATCTCTGAGAGAGAGAGAGAGGCGTCTAGGAGGGAAAGAAGACACTGATGGGATGGAGGGATGTCAAGTTTTATGTAGTTTACAATATAGGGGAGAGTAGTTTTCTGACCTGGTGCTAAATTAAATTAAATATTGTCAACTCTGTTTAATTCAACAACCTCTTACCGATTGCCTAAAATATGAAATAGGTGCAGTAGGGGACACGGATCATTCTTAATTCTCAAGTGAGGACATGACATGCATACAAATAACTATGAGTTAGACTATCATGAGATTATCACACAGAGCGATTAGGAGCAAAATAAAGGGAAAGTTACTCCAGGCTGGGGGACTTCATGGAAAAGGTGGATTATAGTTGACAAAAGCCTAGATGGTAGTATGACAGGTGCCAAGGGGAGGGCACAGAAAAGTAATCCAGGGGGAAGAAACACCATGTGGAAAAGTATTAATCAAACAAATGTGGGGATGTTTGGAATGCAGAAATAGCTCTTCCTTGAGTGAGATGAAGGTTTAGCTATGGTAAGATAGGCCTGTTCTAGATCATCAGTGCCAGTAACAGGAATTTGTTCTCAATTTGGTAGGCAAAGGGAAGCCTTCTTTGAGCAGGGATCAATGCTATCAGGTTTAGGAACATTAATTGGGCAGTTGAGTATGAGACGGGCCGAGGAAGAAAGAAACTTGATTCAATGGAGCCAAACAGATGCCAAGTTAGTGCAGAGGAGCATGTGGTCCCAGAGTGGTTCAAGACGCCCTTGTGGGGGTGATGGGAGATGAGCGGGTGACGTCTGAGGTCCATTCCTGCTCCAACCAGAGCCCTCAGAGCAGCTGAGCTTCATTCATTTTATCACACGGGGGTTACAGTGAGGCCGTATTTGTACAGTGGTTTGGGGTGCCAACTTCAACAACAATAAAAACATAGCAAAAACAAGAACACCTTAAGGATTCTGGTGTAGGTGAAAGGAGACTGGCTTACTTGGAAGTTCAGCAGGTCTGGCATTTAAATCCTGCTAGACCTACCAGTGGTCGTGTTTGCTAAGCTCCTTAATCGTTGTCTCATTCTTAAAAATTGGGATACTAAAACCTACTGCATGATGTTATTATAAGGACTAAATAATATGATGACTGGAAAAATTACCTCAGGACCTGGCATAAGACAGACACTAAACAAATGTTCATTTCCTGTTTCAATTTCCTTAGGGAGGGGGGCTGGGCAATTATAATAAATTTTTAAAATTGATTTCAGAGAGAAAGTGAGAGGGAGAGAGAGATAGAAACATCAATGATGAGAGAGAATCATTGGTCGGCTGCCTCCTTCACTCCCCACACGGGGGACCAAGACAACAACCTGGTCATATGCCCAGACCAGAATCTAACCGTGACCTCCTGATTCATAGATTGATGCTCAACCACTGAGTCATGCCAGCAGGTAATTATAATAATTTTGATGGGTATCATAGATACCTATATACTTAAATGAGTATAAATACAAATATTATTGTTAGGTACATTATGTGCTCCATTATGCTCTACTTGGGGCGATTGTTCTATTATTTTCATTATAGGTCTCATGATTAATGGCTTTTGGCTTCCAGTAAACCACCTCACCCACTTCCTAGTGGATTGCCTACGCCTTGCCTCACCCTGTACCTGGTTTGACTGGTTACTCAGACTGACCTTTACAAGAGACATAAATATCCCACTCCCCCTACTCTGCCCCGCTGATGCCATTTTGGTCTCAGCCATTCTGCTAGCAGGTGTAACAATAAATTTACAATTCTTTACCCTTGTGGCCTCCTGCATCCTCCTTTGGTGACCCTAACAATTATACTGTGGAAATGCCATATGCCAGGCACCGTGTGCATCAATCATGGCCTCATTAGAAAAAAATTATTCAAGTATTTATCCTGCATGGGTTTTAATGTAGGAAATTGTGGAAGAGATCAGAAGCCAGAGGCCAGGGTAGTAACCTGAGATTAGCAGGAAGGCACCACTGCTCTGGATCCGGGGTGACAGAGAGAGAAGGCAGCATTATGGGCCACCTGGTGGAATCTGGAACCAAGACAGGCCTGTCCTGTGTGAGTTGGAGCCAAAGAGGAAATGCAGCTACCAAAAGAGAAACAACCTGAGGCAGAGAAACACCTGCCCCTCCTGCCCTCCAATCTCTCTCCCATGCTTCCCTTTGGCTGAATCCATCTGGAAGCTAGATGATAAAGGACCCTGGAAAGACAGCTTGCAGGAGTCAGCATCAGACCAAGACAATGGTTGGTCTCTGTGGACCTCCATATTTCTGTTATGAGGGAGTTGGCTTACATCACAACTATGGGTTTTTCTAACTCTGTGTCAACCCAAGAAAGAAATGGAAGAAAGATTTTGGTTAATAAAAATTATATCGATAGCTATAATTTATTGAGCACACTTGTGTTCATGCATTATTGCTTTTAGTCTTGATCCAGGAAACTCTCCTATGTTGTGTGATCTTGTTTGCAGCTGCCTGTTGTAGATAGTACCTCTATTGCTAGCCACTCTCAGCTTCTGGATCCATCAAAGCACCCCAGGATTTCAGGTCCAATTGCTTTCTTTTTCTAAAACCTTGCTTGCTTTATTCAAACATGGTAAAGTCAACACACTGAGAGGCAGAAAAATACAATCAGGCATTCAGCTTTCATCCCCCATTTCCAATACTCAGAATATGTATACGGCTTAAGCTCACCTGCTGTGTGCTTCTGTAATTCCTTGCTTAGTCTCCACAAAAAGGAATTAGGTCTGGCAGAGAGTATTTTAAATTAAATTAAAATATTTGCTTGATGTTAAATTTCCTTGTATAGCTTATCAATGAGGAAATGGTAAAAATAAGATACAGGGTATCTAAAGTTTGGCAAGAATAAGCATATCAATTTTAAGGTTTGTGGGTTTTGACACATACCCAAAGTTATGTGCTGTCCCCTCTGTCTGCTAGGTCCAGTTCAGTACCTCATAGCAGCCCTAAGTAAATAACATTATTATCCCATTTTTAGAACTGAAGCAACTGAGGCTTAGTTCACTGACTTGCTGAAAGTCCTTTCTGTCACGATAGATTAATTCTCTTGGTGTGTTGGAAGCTGTACCTTGTATATGGGCAAACAGCTCTCAGAGAGCTTTACATATGGGTTTGCTCCCTCCCATTCCCTATCCAACCACTGCCATGTCACCAGCTCAGAATCAGGTTTGCCTTTTTGTGGAGAATGTGGGAGTGAGGCATGGGCAGTCACATTTGACTCCAGGTTAATGAGTACAAATTTATGGTAAGGTGGGCTCACGGTGTAAGGCTGGAGATTAAGAAACTATTGATAAAATTGAAGTAAAAGATGATGAGGTCTGATTCTGATCAGAGGAGAATTGAGAAAAGAGGGACAAATGCATGATGCTAAGATAGAACAGCCAATGGTGCTTGGCTAATGATTAGATGTGGATGTGAAGGGTGAGAGTGGTCTCATAGATGACTTCCAGCTATTTGACATGTAGACTGGGTTCCCATTCATTAAGATGTGAAACACAGGAGAGGTGCAGTCCCAAAGCATCTTTTCCTTCTCCTCCTTGAAGATCCCTATACACTGGGAGAGTTGTGTGTTGTACATTCACACAGAACTGAGTTGTCTGAATTGTCCCTCTGATGGCCACTTCCTTTCATAGGTTCCTGCAACTGCTCTCTATTCCACCTGGTACCATCTGCTTACAACCTGTTTTCCTAACTAGAATCCTACATCTCTCACAGGGGTGAGTGGGACTAGGTTACCCTTCCTTACTTGGTACAAATCCATTTTCTCAGCACTAAACTGACACACTGCTGTATGGTCATGTCAGATTTTACTGAGGAGTTAGAAGCAGTTAATAGAATTGAAACTCCTGATGAGAAATATTGTAAATTGTACCATTCATGTGACTACTTCTCTTGCTTATCCATTGAACACATTCATTCTATCTTAATATCATGAAGTTGTCTCCCTTTCTGGCTCCATTCCCCCTCCCGCCTAAATCTGACTACAGAAGAAGAAAAGTCCTCCTTGTGAGCACAATCTGGCCTTGTTCTCTGTCTTTAAGTTTTCCCTGCTCTCAGATGGTACCTTGTTTCTTAAACTCTCTCCATGTGAATGGTCATTCCTTTGAGGTAAAACCCCATTCATACTAATGAGGTTAGGTTTGGGCTAGAATCCATCCCTTTTCCCCTAACAGCTGGTACTTGGGATGCAGTGATCCTAAGTTGTACATTTTCCTTCTATGAATATTTTAGAGTAAGGCCTGGGGAAGTTTTATTAGGATAATCCATTCATTACCCAGTAAGTTACTATTGACTCAGATTCAAGCCAATATGTCCTGAAGACTGATCTTAGTTCCCAGAGAGGAAGTCTCAATCCCAACTAATAAGTGAAAACAATCTTCTAAATGAGACACAGTCCACAAAGACTCCTGCTCCACTTATGTAGCTATGCCAACCACTGTGAGGCCCTCTTTTCTTTGGATTTGGTTTACAGAATATATTTTGGGTCTCTGGTGCACTTGCATGTATGAACTTCAGCACTGCCGTGTGTCATCACTTTACCTGGACTAACTCAGTCTACCTATGACTATCCCCACTTCACAGATGAAACAAGTGAGGCTTTAGAGAGGTTCAATGACTTGAACAAGTCACCCAGCTAGTAAGTAGTGGTGAAGCATGATGTGTACCCGGGCACTCTGAACAACATTATATTAAGTGGACGGATCACGAGAATTCTCATGTTTTCATATTACACAGTGTTTTACAAAGTATCATACTTTAAAAAGATACTAGCTTGTAAGAACATGTAATAAATAACTTCAAAATGCCATAGGTATTTAATTTTAAGGTGTGCCTTTAACATTTACGTAAAACATTTTTTGTACTCATTCAATAGAAACTTATCTGGCCACTGGGTAAAGCTAGCAATAAAACTACTGGTCCACAATGTGTTAACTCTGTAAATGGTTCTTTACAGAGACTCTACCCTTTCAAGGACATGCAGGCTCCATGCAGAAGAAGCCTTGAAATGACAACTCTGTATATCTTAGAATAAACCTCATTTTTAGACAACATCCCATACCGTGGAAGGGAGGCAATATGAAGACTTTTAATTGTTTTAAATACGTAATGCCCATAGGCAGGGATTGAAGTGTTTCAAAAAGAGGGAAGAGAATATGATGCTTATACTTCCAGTTTACAGTTTACTCTTCCTGTGGAGGAGCCGAGTTTGGACAAGGAAAAAGGCGAGGAGTCCAGGGCTCACCCAGATAGACATCTCAGTGGGTGTGGCATCCATGGTGTGGAGCTCAGGAACATTGCAGTGTTGAGTGCAACACAGAAGCTTGGCTGGAATGTGGCCCTGAGAAAGCTCCTCTATCTTATCAGACCCAGCATGTCAGTCTATCTTTGTATCTCCAAGTAGTTAGACTGGCTTTGCCTTCTGTGCTCAAATGGTAAGCCCTGAAGGTGGCTACCTGAAAAACAATTTGAGGGTCTGAGGCCTGGAGCCAGGCAGCCCCTGGTGAATCTTCAGCCTCCTGTCTTGGTTCAAGGACATCCTACGTCAGGGCAGCTGCCACCAGTTCAGCAAGTCCAGAGAAGGGCTGGTCAGATTCCCCTGCTGAGATCCGAAGGGATGGCAGCAGGTTTTTAGAGAGCTGTTTTTAGGCCTTTTTCTGCACACAGCTCCAGCTTTCTCGGGAAATCGGCTAACAGCTTTTCCTTGGCTTTCTTTGGACTGCTAATGTAATAGTGCTTATTTTCAGAATCTTCCGGAGGCTGTAGGAAAGCACTGGAGTTTCATTGTAAATCCATTATGTCTTCTTTGGTTAGAAATTATCCCTGACAAGCAGTCCCACAGCAAAGAAAAGTCAGTATTATTTTGCAGAATAAAAAGGGGGGTTGGCCACTTCTTTTATTTTTCTTTTATTATGACTGTCCTCCTTTTGGTTATGACATTCGATGTATTTATTATTTAGCTTAAGTGCTTGATTAAGGAAGAACCAGTGGGGGGTGGAGTAGAAACTGAAAGGGGCAATTGCTCAGACTCTGGTCTTCCTGCTCCTCATCTTGGTTGTTGGGATGGAAATAAACTGTCACGACCCTTTGGGGATCCCAACTTGTTACCCTCAGCAAGGAGATCACATCCTGACTAAGGGCCCTTCTGGACGTTTCTGGGTCAGCAGAACCTTGGTGCATTTCTTTCACATACCAGAACCCTTGTGTCTTTATTAAATATTAATTTGCTGTCAATAATTAAATGCTGATTATTTGATCTCTAATGGGGTCAGGATTCCCACAGTCCCATATTAGTGTAATAATGCAAAAGTAAAAATTGCCTTTCAGATGGGAAAAAAAATGTACTTATTATTCTTTCTTTGTTCAGAGTAAAATGGTTTGTCTTAAATTAAAAATTAAAAGTAGAATTTTCTTTAATCTTCGAATTAAATTAGTGCTAATTAGTTCTATTTTCTGTACAACATTCACATGCTAAAATCTCGGCCATTCCTTCAGCGTATTAATGGTGCCCTTTGGCTGCAATCAAGATTGTCTTACATTAAAAATGATACAGTTAACTCAATTATATTAAGATTCATTGTTCTCAAATCACAGGGTTATGGCTAGAAGCCGTTGGAACTGTTGGAAGGGCTGAGATTGCCAGGGTGCAGAATAAAGTCATCCATCATTTCCATTTCAAAATCCCAAATGCTGGTGTGAGGCTCACAAAGCATCTGAGGTTGCCAGGCGCCCCTGGGGAGGGTGGTAGGCGCAGAGTCTGGTGCAGACTTCATCCCCATTCTGCAGAGCCCATGCAAATATTCACTACCCTTTTTTGAAAGAGGAGGGAAAAGGAGAGAAAGCCCAGTGAGCCTTCATTCTTGGGCAAAGTCATATTGAGAGCTGCCTCTTTCCTTCTCATCCCATTGCCGAGGGCAGTGGTCCCTGAATCCAAGGTCAGGCAGTGACAGCAGTAATGAGCAGTCACTACATGTACTGTAGGACTACTACCACCGCATCTTCTTTTTGGTCATTTGCTAAGTGTGCCAGGAACTGTGAACCAAATGTTATACTATCACTTCATTTAAACAATACCCTGCAAAGATGATATTTTTTAGTCTTAACTGACACTTGGCTGAGGCTCAGAGAGATTGAATGACTTTCCCAACATCACACAGCTAGTTCAGTGGCAGAACCCAAATGTGTCTGACTCAAAGGCCCATACTCTTACCTAGACTATCACATAAATTCATCTTGAAGAGGCACTTTTGTTTTCACAACTGAAAAGATGCTGTGGGTAGTGTGTATGTACTGGGAGAGAAAAGGGGCTGGAATTTTCTATCAAGGCATCACAGTGACCTACATGTCCTTGACAGGAGAATGATTTTTCTTCCTCTGGGGTGTCATCTTTGTGTAGAGTTGTGTAGGGAGGAAGGGGAAGATTCCATCTCAGACCCTTACCACTGTCTAAGGGATGTGGCATTCATTTTACTCTACCTACCCCTGAAAGGATCTATAGGGAAAACTCTTACTATTACATGGTCAGTCCAGGTGCCTCCACATAACACAGGCTCAAACAATAACCTGGACTCAATTGCAATACCTCCCTATACACGGTACATTTTAATAGTGCTGATGTCTGTACTATTAAACTCTCAATGTTTTGAGTTTTGTGATCATATGGTGTAGGATCTAGAGTAGTCATAACCTTGGAGAGAGGAAAATTCTCCCAGGATTTATTGCAAAGATTTTATTGGATGTCCAAACCAATTGGTTGAGCATGATGTATATCTTAATCCCATTTTACCCTTATAGCCATCCTCTGAGGTAAAGTATGTCTATTTTATAGATGAGAAAGTAGAGTCTTGATTTGAAATTTTGTCTTATTCCACATCCTATGCTTTGTCCACAAAACCAGACAACTTGATGGGGAGGCTGTGTGTTTGGATTCTTGAGCTAGGATAGAACTGCATTAGAAATGCAGGTATAAATCAGAGCCTGGTCTGTCCAGCTGAGGATTCTGTTTCCATCTAGGGCCCTGGAGGAAGGGCAGTGTTTCCTTAGAACACCATTCACCAGTTTTAACACAGTAATGAAATGGAGTATTTGAAGTAGATATGTATTTTCTTATGATTCCATACTTAAATAGACTTTTTGTCAACCAATGGGGATTCTGATAACAGATTTTCTAGTATATATTTCTTCTGTGTCTGTTCTTCAAAACTTCCAGGCCTGCCCTAACCAGTTTGGCTCAGTGGATGGAGTGTCAGCCTGTGGACTCAAGGGTTCCAGGTTCAATTCTGGTCAAGTGCATGTACCTTGGTTGCAGACACATACCCAGTAGGGAGTGTGCAGGAGACAGCTGATTGATGTATTTCTCTCATCGATGTTTCTAACTCTCTATTCCTCTCCCTTCCTCTCCGTAAAAAACCAATAAAATGTATTAAAAAACAAAACAAACAAACAGAAAAACCTTCCAGGCCTGAATTCCAGGTATTGGCCAAAGATAAAGGTCTAATTCTGATTAAGAGAGCTGGAATATCAGATAGAGAGGTGGTGGAGCCTGGCTTAACAGTGGCTCAACCAGCAAATGTCTGTGGGCTTTGACGAAGCTTGTGGTTCCTCAAAGATCGCATTGTCAGTCTGCTACTCATACTTCATTAGTTCTTCTGTAGTGTCTGGAACAGGGAAAATCATGTCCCTCGTGGCTCTGAGGGACAAAGTGGGAGAAGGGAAACCTAAAAGTCACATCCAGAGAAACAGGGAGCAAAGGTAACAAAATCAGTGACAGAAAGAGAGATTATGAAAGACAGATGGAGTTAAGAGGGAGACAGCAGGAGAGAGGGAAGGGGGGAGAGAGGGAGAGAATATGAACTAGGGAGTAAAAGTGAAAGGCTGGCAAAGAGAGGACTGCCTTTGCACTTTTGTATTCTGCAATAATGATAGCCAGAAAAATAAATGTAGTGATATGGTCTGAATGTTTGTATCCCCTCAAAAGTCATAAGTTGAAAGGCTCACCTTCAAAGGTGATATTAATATCACCTCCTTTGGGGGGTGCTTAAGTTCTGATGGTGGAGCCCTCATGAATTGGATTAGTGCCCTTGTAAAAGAGGTTCCAAAGAGATCCCTCATTGCTTCCACCATGTGAAGGCACAGAAAGAAATCATATCTATAAACTAGGAAATGGGACCCCGCTAGCCATCACAGTGAATCTGCTCGCACCATGATGTTGGACTTCCCAACCCCCAGCACTGTGAGCAGTAAATTTCTGTTGTTTATAAACCACCCAGTCTATGGTATTTTGTTAGAGCAGCCTGCATGGACTAAGACAGTTAGTTCATAAGTTTTAATGACAATGCCTTTCTTTCATGTATTCATTAACTAGATATCTGAATCATCTTTCTCACATAAACATTTCCATAATTCGTTGGTTCTGACTTTTAGTTTTGATTCTATTAAAAGTGGATCTATAACGTAATGATACGTTTGAAGCAATTCAAAAAAGGAATCCTTCTAGATTTTTACTATTAAACTTATTTGATTCATTAGAATTGTCTTGCTTACTTTTAATTCACAATCTATTTTAGCAACAATCCTTCCAAAGTTTTTCAAAGCATTTAATTTAGTTTTCATAAAAACAGAACTTTCTTTTTTATGTTTGTATTTAATTGACTGTGTGATACTTTATTAGGCATATAATAAAATGTAAGTGGAATTGGAGTAAATAGGTTTGTGTACAAGCACAACTAAGTGAGGAGAGCAGTTACACGCTACAGGAACTCAGGGTAGGAGGGAACCAGTCAATGTTTTTCTGAGGGACTCGACGGTATATGAATCCAGTGAGTCAGCTGTGTGGAGGACAGAGAAAAGCACTTTACACATGGGGGTCTGAGTAGCTCTTTTCAGCATCACATTACATTTTTGTCACAGTTATAGCAGTGCTTCCACGTTCTCACCTGGTCACTATTTTCTCTTCTGATTTTTCACCTAACCTTTCAATTACCCATGCTTAAAAGAATAAGCAGATTTCTGAGTTGGAGAGAGTTTTGAAATTAGACATTGAATCCTCCATTTTTTCAGTCCTGGATTACGTGTTTGAGAAATATTTTTAATCGTTAAAAAAGATAACATAAAAGCTTGTACCTAGAAACTAGAGAGTGTCATCCACAGACATTTCAAAAAATCACTGCTGCCTGTGCTATCGCTGGGGCCAGATGGAAGGAGGGCAGTCTGACCCCTACATTTTCTCCTGAGGAAGTGACAGAGTGGTCTGCGAGAGTCCTGAGGGACTTCTGCTGCCTCCTAATTGAGAAGGGCGATGGTTGACTGTGAAGGTGAGGTTCATGACGGTAGGGAAGCACCGACATGCAGTCACATTCCCTAAGGTATATCACCCGCATATGAATAAGACGCAAGATGCTCCCACACTGAAAGCTGGTAGGTGCCAGGGCTTCTTTGGTTCAGAGCCACGGGGTGCTTGAAATATTGATCAACTCAGACAGAAAACCTGGTTGGACTGGCGGCCCCGCAGCACCTTCCAACAAACACAAGGATGTGCAGAGACACTTCCTCTCACCGGGAGTGCTTTCAGGTGGGGCCCTCACCCTACGCGTCCCAGGCTGCTCTGAACAAGTCATACAAAATTATTTCTACCAGACCTGCCTTTTACAATTGGACAGGAAACTTCTAACCACGTTAGGTGAACAGTGAGTCAATCTAGAGGGAATATCTTCAACTACCCACTTTTGAGAAAGTCTGGTCTTGAAAGAGCTGTTATCATTCAAGAGTGAGAATATACAAAACAATAACAGAAACCATCTATTTAAAATGATCTACAACATAAAAAAGAACATAGCTCTGGGTGGGCAGAGGAAAAGCAGAAGCCAACATAAATGTTTTCCTCTTTCTGCTTTGAGTTCTTAATAAAACTCAATGTAATAAGACACAGATTGAGAAATGAATGAAGCTGGCTGAGAGAAAGGCAAAAGTACAAAAGGGATCTGGAGAAGATAAAGAAAGAATGCTGAAATGCCATGGTAAAGTCTCAATTGTATTGGAAGTCTTAAAGAACAAAATAAACACTGTAGAGAATTAAAGTAGCGATGAAGAGGAAAATTTTGAGAATCTCTCCTAAAACTTGAAATAATAGGATAAAGGAATTAAAACTATAAACTCGAAGTTGACAGATATGGAGGGCAGAGAATAGAATTTTCATGTACAGATATTTTGGGCTTCAAAAATAGGCACCAGAAAAATGGATCTGAAACCATAAAAAAGACACAACATTTAAAAACTAACACTCAATTTTCAAATGTAACAGAACTTCAGGAAAAATGAATTTAAAAATGTGATGAACAGATATGTTCTATTGAAAATTTGATTTTGAGGGCAAAGAAAAATTTCTACATGTATCCATGTAGAAAATGAACAAAATCAAATTCCCTGTCATGGATGAGCTGGATCACATTTCTTTACCACAAAACTGAACTTCAGATGGTAATGGAGCAGTAACTGTAATATTATGAAGGACAACACGAGTCAGAAATTTTATATCCGGCTAAGTTGTTATTTACTGTAGGTGCAACAGAAATACATTCTTAGACATTCATTTTATTATAAAGCCCAATGGTCTTTATTTTTAATTTGCCTACTGTCTAAAATGTCCTCACCTGTAGTAACTTGTTATTATAATTTTGCATCATAAGTTAGGATAGTTGAAAATGATATAAAAAGTAAATATAGAATTTTAAAAGAGTTAGCTTGATGGTAATATAATCTACATAGAGTAAATGACTATTATAACTTTTTAGAGATTACAGGAACTACCTATAAAATATTTAAAAAACAGAAGTATAACAGTTATTACAACAAATGCAAATTGGTTAAATGTTATATTGAGCAAGTCTCAATTGTGAAAAGATAAGTGACTTAGAAAGAAGGAAAAAATGGTTGAATAAAATAAAATTTATACAAATGCAAATAAAAGAAAATCATAAATTGTATTATTTTTAACAATAAAATAATTCAAGAAAAGATAGGATGAAAAGTATTTTATAGGTTTTAAGATACAACAAAATTGTGATTGTCAGTTTAAAATTATGTGAAGAAAAATAAAACTGATAGAGACAAAAGGAAAATATGAGACATTTACCAAAATTGATTAAAGGTGAATAATAAAGTTCAAAACAGTGACTATATGGAAAAAAAAAGATGTGGGCTTGGGTCAGGTTAGAAATTTCACCTTTAGTCATGTAATAGCTGAAATAAAAAGGGAATAATACATTGAGATCTACACTATTATTTTGCTATTTTGGGAAAAATATAAATTGCCAGAATTTATTTAAAAAGTAATAAATAAAATCTGAAAAAATAACTGAAGATAAAAAAGTTTTAATAAATGTGAAAGTTTTAGCTTTAAAAACACATTTCACTGGACCAATATAACTTTTCTGATTATTTTTCTAATTGTCAAACAAATTATTCCAAAAGATCATTCTAGAATGTAGAAAAATTGACACATTTCCAAACTGATTTATTTAAATAATTATGGTTTCAAAGTAAAAAGCTTAAATAAAAGACACAAGGAAGTAAATGAATACTGTTGAATTTATTCTAGTCAGACACTGTTTGAAGCCCTTCTATATATATATAAAAGGCTAATATGCAAAGTGTCCCCTTGGGAGTTTGACCGGGAGACCGGGAGTTCAATCGCTCACTATGACATGTGCTGACCACCAGGGGGTGGCAGGGAGTGAAGGAAGACCCTGGCCGGCAGCCAGAAGGCCTCGATTGGCCCTAATTTCTGGCCAGGCCTAGGGACCCTACCTGTGCATGAATTTCATGCACAGGGCCTCAAATTAAATATAAGAGAGGAAGAAAAAATGAAAACTTCTAAGTAGGCCAGTTGGAAAGAAGAAAAGAGAGACGGAAGAAAGGAAATATCAGATTATAGCAATTTATAATCTAAAAGTAAAAATCTCAAAATACAATTCCTACCAATCAAATCCGGCAGCATACTATTTTAAGACTTATATATCAAGACTAAGAAAAATCTATTATGAAAATGTAAGGTTGGTTCAATACCCACTTTTGACCTGTAAACTCCCTCTACAAGCAATGGGAGATTTTATCCTTAAAATGACAAAAACTCTCAAACAAGTAACATGGAAAACTTTGAAAAAAGCAGAAGTATTTATACTCAAAATGAAGACATGAATCCCCATTATTTTTATTATTTTAAAATATTTTTATGTAACCGCTAGCCTCACAATGCAAAATTGAAAATGATACACACTGCAATAATTGAAAAATAAAGAATATACCCTTTTCATTTTTGTACTAAATACACTTATCTCCTTGGTAATTACTTGGTAATCAAGTTAAGCTAGTTATATTCAATGATGTTAACTGCTTAAAAATGTATAAAAATCACAGGGATGGACCTGGAGATTATTGTGCTAAGTGAACTAGCCAGTCAGAGAAAGACAAATACCATAGGATCCACTGATATGTGGAATCTAATGAACAAGATAAACTGATGAAGAAAATGGAACCGAAAGCATGGATACATGGAACAGACTGACAGCTGTCAGAGGGGAGCTGGGTGGGGGGACTGAATGAAAGAAGGTGAAGGTATTAGTGAAAGAATATATATGCATAACACATTGACATAGACAACAGTAAGGTGATGGCCAGAGGGAAGGGGGTCAGGAGCTGAGAGGAGGTGAGCAAAAGGTGGGGGGAGAGCAGAGAACGGGGACATGTTTGATAGTGTCAACAATAAAAATAAAGAAGGAAAAAAGGAAAATGTTTAAAAATCAGTATTCTTTTTTACATATCAGCAATATATAGTAAATAATAGTAATAATAATAAAGATCTAAATTCTCAAAGCAACTAAATACTAACAAAACAAGCAAACAGAAAAACATTAACCAAGAAATGTATAAAGTTTTCATTAAGAAAATGGTACATCAAGATACTTGAAACCCTTTGTGCTACAAACCCTTGGAAATGCTGGATTCAATATAAGGGGGAAAATGTAAATTCTTAGCTGAATTTCCAAAAAAGAAAAATCCCCAGGAGGCAGACAAAACTGAGAAACTGAAAATCAGGAGTGCATGGTAAGTGGATGAGCTGATGTTGCTGCCCTGTGGTAAGTGAAAGAATTCAGCGCTATGGGTCCTGTAGCAGTGGGCTTGGCTTTTTACTCACTCCAGCTCCAGGCAATGAGGATTGATACCTAGGTGCAGTAAGGCAGAGAGAGTGAGAATCCTGTAGGAAGCAGGGATCCTTGAAGGATAGACATCTCCCTTAGTGCCAGGGGTGGACTAGAAAAGATGAAACTGTTGCTAACAAAGGGACACATTTTGAGAATTCAAAGAAAGCTGTCTTTGAGTCCTTGGAGGAAAAGGAAACTCTCTGAGAAATCTAAATATTGATTTTGTTCCTTGTGTGGACTTGGGGTTGAAATTTACACTACTCTTGAGTTCTGTAACTATGACATTGAGAAATTTTCCTGGCTAAGATATCTCTTAGATACCTGGCAAAAAGTAAATTCAAGAACTCTCTGAAA
Organism: Corynorhinus townsendii; assembly: GCA_026230045.1. Lineage (NCBI taxonomy): Eukaryota > Metazoa > Chordata > Mammalia > Chiroptera > Vespertilionidae > Corynorhinus > Corynorhinus townsendii. The sequence goes on along the minus strand of JAPDVU010000008.1, from coordinate 33,153,569 downwards.
AAATACTTCCATATCTCAGCCCACATGACATTATTGCCAAAGCCATTGAAGATGAGTTCAAAATTAAAAATAATACACACACACACACACACACACAAATAGATGGTTTACTGTGAGTATAGTCAGCAAGCAACAGGAAGATTAGAATTCCAAAAAATTAAAATAAAACAATCTGAAGAAAGACCATTAAAAGTATGCTTAAAATGGATAGAAATGTGTGTTAGATTAAAAAAATAATAAGATATTAAGAAAAACCCAAACCATTTCTTTTAGAGTATCCACTGTAACTTAAAGACATTAAAAAATGTAATTCTAGACATCAAAAACCCCATTGACAATAAAAAGAGCAGGTTAGATACTAATGCATAGAGAATGAGTGTACTGGTTGATTAATCTGGGTAAGGCATTCACAGAGGAAAAAAATGGAAAATACAAATGAATATTTAAGAGTTATAATTTAAAACACACAGCAGGCAACTAATAGGTGTTCTAGAAAGAGAGAGCAAAGAGCTTGTGGGATGGCAAAGTCCAAAGAGATAATGGTAAAATTTACCAGAATTGATGAAAGGCATGGAACCTTGGGTTTAAAAGAAGTTCTGATCAAAATAAGTAGAAATAAATCACCCTCACCACATGCTAATAAAACTGTGGATCAGCAAAATCAAGAAGATCTTAGAAGTAATTATGAAGAAAGTCTGTGGAAACAAATATATGATAATTTGAACATCAAACCTTTCAACTGCAAAAATAGAGACCAGAAGATGGTGAAATACTATTTTCAAAATATTGAGGAAAATTATGCATCACCATAGAATTCTATGCACATCTAAATTACCATTCAAAAGTAAAGTGAGAGCAATGTAAAAATATCCTCAGGAAAAATAAAAACAGATTTTGACACTCACAGACATTCAGAAGTAACTTCAGGAAGAAGGAATTAAATGTAGAAGAAAGGAGCAGGGTGCAGACAGCAATCACTTATTTAAAATATATTTTTTTATTTAAAAATTAGAATTTATCAAGGGAGGTGAATAAAACTGAGTAAGTGGAGAATTATATCAAAGTTTTAAATGGGGAGAATCACTGTAAAAGTGTCAGCTTTTCCCAAATCAATGCTAATTACATTCTAATTTAAACTGGTTTGGCCTTATTTTATGTGAATGTCTTTAAATGTGAATGTCTTTTTCTTTTACGGTGTCATGTATATGATTGTTTTCCTCTGGTATACCTCAGGCATTTTTCTAGTTTTCAGGAAGGTGATGAAATGATGTGGTTAATAATCTTCCAAGAATAAGCATTCAAATAGTTAATATTTGGCTTTTGACATGCTTCAAGAAAATACAAGTACAGAAATGATTAAGCCAGAAAAGAGATTTCTCACTTCCTATATCTTTTTTCTTTAATAAATGAAAAGGTGGGTCTGGGTGGACTAGATCGTGGTTTATCTGGGAGAGATCTTGAGCTGACAGCAAGAAAAAGAGGAAAGACTTCTTTAGTCCATCCTGAAAGTTTTGTGGGAATGACAAGAAAGAGGAAGAGTGCTTACGTTTCTTATTTCCCTATCCAGTACCTGCAATATGCAACCTCAGAGTGGGGAAGGGGGACAGAGGAGCACCCAGAGTTGTTCCTGAGGACATCAGCACAAGTGTCACTTCTGTAGGCATCCTTAGAGGGTGCACCTCCCAAGAGACTTTCAGAAAAGCCTTCCATGTGACACCTGCCTCCACAGTGTGGGATGCTGGTGCAGTGGGATTAGTGGGAGATAGGAGACAGGTGAGCACAGGCAGGTCCTGGCTCCCTGTGCTTGGCTTGTGAAATGCAGGAGGCTTGTGGGTTCTCATCAGAAGGGGGCATAGCTTCAGAATCTTATTTAGAGGCTCAGAAGGGCTGAGGGCCTCTGTGGACTGGTGTCCAAAGATGTCTCTACAAACAGGATCGAAAAAGGCTAGAATCATTTTATCTTCTTCCCCTCCCCCCATGTAGTTAGCCAGTTTTCCTATTTCATTTATTTGCACATTCTTCTTTGATTTTTTGAACTGGTCTTGCCAGAGAAATGTATCTTTCCTCATAGATGATTTCAGCATTCTGGCAAGCCCTCCTTGTTTTTCCTTCTACTTCATCATTTCTTCTAACTGAACTTAATTTTAAGATTAGATCTATTACTTCCACAGGTATTCTTAGTCCCCATGCCCACATTTCCCAATAACCCTCTACCTCCCTTGTTTGCTGAGGGGAATGGGAAGTACTACTTTTGGAACTGATATTTCAGACCCCCTCCCAAGCCCACCTAACCCATGTGGCTCATAATGGCCAATCTTTCACTTTCCTGAATGTAATCCAGTCTCCCCACCTGGAAGGAAGTCTTTCAGGGACAGAACTGTTCCTTTGGCTCTTTTTCCTATCTCCCCCCCACTCCATTTTTGGATGCTTGTCACCCATTTCTGGCTAAGTCCTCTAGACAACTCTTATTAGTTAATTTAGTCAACAGATTGCTTCAAGGAGGGCCATAGCCAGGTCTGACGAGCTTTGAAGGGTGTCAGGACTCATTTGCAAGTTCATCATGTTCCCTTAGAAGCAGCCACTCCCGCTCTAGCACGTGGCCCGTTTGGCTTGCTAAAAGTTCTTATTGCTCAGAGTTAATTGCCTCTGGCACAGCACTTTCCACTTTCTTCAGGGCACCACTGACAGCAGGGGTCAAATTAGATTTTCTCCTCTTTGAGTTAAGCTCCGATGTGAATATTGCCTGAAAGTGGGGCTGAAGGCATAGGTTTGTTAGCCAATTCTGAGCCAGAAGTGGACATGGCATCAGATGATTTGGATTTAAACCTAAGCCTGCCTTTGTCTAAATATGTGGCCTCAAATAAGTGACTTAACTTCCACGAAGCTTAACTTCTTTATCTGCATAAGGAGAGATGCATGGCTTTCCCGATAGCATTGCCATTGAATTAAATAGGCTATGTCTATGGTGGTACAGTTCCTAGCACACAGTGTATGCAACAGATGTGTACCAAATCTAGTATAGTGGAAGTGCTAAGTATTGTTTTGGGATCTGGTTTGGAGGTCTGTCTCCTTGTGGTTTAGGAATTCTGTGCAATTCAGTGATTACCTAATTCAGTGAGGGTATAATATTGAATCCTAGGTACTGTGCACAGCATGCAGTTATGGGGATGAGTAAGACTGCTCTCTGCCCTTGAATTCACAATCCTGTGAGAAAGCAACAGGGAGTTTTGGGGTCAATGGTAGTTTTGTAATGTGCCTTCTTGGTGAGGCTGCACTATATTCCTCAGAATTTGTTTGCCTTTATGTTTCCAGTTAGGGTGGGCCATCAGAGAAATTCTTATGAGGAAGAAGCCATTTTGCAGCTCCTACCAATAGTCACTTATGTGCTAGCTCACCTCTTGCATGTGAGGCAACAGGCAGAATGGCCCCAGCTCCGTCCACCTTCCCAGGATCCAACGTCAGCTTCTCAGACCTCTGGGGCAGGTATGTGGGTCTAGCTCTATGACTAAGGTCCTGACTTCTGCAGGACACCTACACCAACAAGGTTGAAGGTCACAAATCTGTACTGGTTTTGGTCCGCTCTCAGAGGCTCCGGCTTTTGTCTGTGGTTCTGTTTTGTTCTTGCTCTTTCCCACTTCACATAGGGCTTCCCTTTCTGTCTGCCCCATAGTGTTCAAGCTCCAGCATCAGGCTTGAAGAGGGCAGCCTGACAGACTGCTGAACTAGCTCCCACAGGTTCTTCTGCTCTGATTGAACAGTAACTTACACATAAGGCCACAATTTGGGACAGGTCCAAGGGAAGAGTTGTTAGAGGGGCGATTTTCTGCCCACAGGGCCCTCATGAGGTTGGCCTTCAGGCTCAGAGGGGATTCGGGGAGCAGGAAGATTCCTATCACAATCCCTCTCTTATTTTACAACCTTGATTTAGCTTATGTTTAGTTGTATGCTCTTGTTAAGTGAAATCTTATGCAGAGGCTCAATGTAAAAGGCAGATTGTAGGGGCTTTGAATGTGTCTCTGAAAATAATATGTTCAAATCCTAACCCCCAAAACATGGGAATATGACCTTATTTGGAAATAGGGTCCTTGCAGATATAATGAATTTATGATAAAGTCGTACTGAAGTAGGTGGACCTTTATCCAGTGAATGGTGTTTTATAAAAGAAAGGACAGGAAGATTGGATACAGAGACATAAGAAGGCCAGCTGGAGACAGAGGTAGAGACTGGAGTGATTTTCTACAAGCCAAGGAATTCCAAGGGTTGTTGGTAACCACCAGAAGCAAAGAGAGAGGCATGGGAGAAATTCTCCCTCAGAACCTCCAGAAAGAGCCAATATAGTCAGCAACTTGATTTCAGACTTCCAGCCTCAAGATGCAAGACAATACACTTCTGCTGTGTTTAAGCCATCTGGATCGTGGTGTCATTACAGCAGCCCTAGGAAACTGATACACGTGTCAGACCTGAGCTGAATTGGGGTAGAGCCCCACCACTTGCTCTCACCTAATTCCCCAAACTCAGGCAGCTCCTGATGCTTCTGTGGAACTCTGGATCTCCTCAGGAAAAGTGTGAAAATCCTTGTTTGAAAGTTTTCAGATTCAATAGTCCCCTAGGTCCACCACTGAACCCACCAACTCCCTGGGGAACCTTGTAGCCCCAACCCTTCAATACCTGCAACACCTTGCAAGGCGAGCCTTTGACTATTTCTGTAAGGTGTGGTGGTGTCTATGGCAGCCACGTGTCTAAGGCAGGCCAAAGATTCCCAGAGTTAATCAGCCCTCTGAGGACCCCAGTCTGGCCACTCCCCAGGCCTGGTGAGTAACCCAAAGGCATGATTATCTGATGGTTCTTGCACAACCAGCACTGAGGCCTTTTGCTTAATTAATGACAGAAACATTCTGCCTCTTCAGACAACAAGATAATGAGCAGGCCTGTAAGAGGTTCAAAGACTGCTGGAAAAGCAAGCACTCCCCGAGGAAAGGGCCTGTCGGAAAAGGGAGGTCATAAAAAATATCACTGTATCTGTTAGCACTGCTGCTTGTATGTTGAATGCCCCTTTTAATATAAATACAATAATAGTGCAAATGTGTGTATAGAGAGATTAACATATACACCATTTAGATTTTAGAACCAGAAAATGTTGAGTGTTGAGGAGGACTGTAGAGGTCATCTGGGTTAACTGGCTCCTTTTATAGATGAAGACAATGAAGTCTATGGAGGATAAGTGACGTGCTCAGGACCATGTAGCTAGAGCATGACAGAGCCAGTCTAGGACCCAGATCTCTTAGCCCTAAGACTGTACAAGTGAGGATGGAGGACACTTGAGCTGGGAGGTGGCTTGGAAGTCACAGAGGAAAAAAAAATCAGGATAGAGGTTAGGTAAGAACTCACCAGAGTTAGAAGGCAGATGTCAGATCAGAGCACAAAGCATGTCAGAGGTTGGAGAGAATGATAAGGCATCAGCAAAGTCAGAAGGTGGAGGTCAGGTGAGAGCTTGTAGAACAGAGGGTAAGGCCAAATAAATTGTCTTGGCAGTTTATAGTCTGAGCATGAGACTTTGGGTGTTGTAAATTTGTATAAGACGTGAAATCTATTTTTAAGGCGCTCAAGAATGTATGTTCAAGAGTTAAGGAGAATACATCTTAGATACCAGAAAGGGCTGAATTAGTACTATAGGAGCAAATGCTGAGGTAGTTTAGAGGGGCCTGGGGGCCCCTTCCCTCTACTGTGGCATTGGAGCGGGAGGTGTTAGGGCATGTGAAGACTAGGGCATGGATGTGTCATACAAAGGGAACAACTTGAGCAGGACGTGATGAGTAAAATTCTAGAAAGGTAGAGAGATTCAGAATTCAGATTGATTGGAAAAGAAGGTACATGAAGTGGGGATTAAGTAGGTGGGACCAATTGAGAAGAGTCTTACTTGGACATTGGACTCTATTTAGAAGGCAGTGGGAGGCCATTGACCAGAGCCACCATATCTTGTGTTCAGGTTGTGTCTTGCACAGAGATGCCATGAGTATAGGGCCATCATTCACATCTAGAATTAACTTAGGTGAGTGACTGAGAGAAGGAACAGAGAGCGGGAACAGAGACTCTAAGCCTCTCTGCTCAACCCTAGAGCAACAATGGAGATCCCCTTATACATAAACTTACACTGGCCCAAAGACCATGAATATATTTACTAGCACTCACATGTGCCCATGGCTATGCCCTAGGCTAGTCATTCTCTAGATGTCCCTTGAGGTTATTTCTCAAGCCTAATCACTTTGGACGCTGATTCATACCCTCAACTTGGCCATGCAAGGCTGTATAGGGTTGCACAATAATCAATTAGCTTTTTTTTTTTTTCTTGAGGAAGGATACTTTTGCTAATAACATTGTTGAGGACAGTTCTGCTTGAGAGACAGTATTTTGATAGCTGTATGTAGGATGAATTGGAGGTGGAAGACTCAAGGTGGTAGGCTGAGCAAGGTAATATTGGTAGCAATTCAGGAAGCCACTGGTGAGGCCAGTGTGCAAGGCAGTAAGGAATAGAGGGGACAGAAGCCTAAAAGGTAGAATCATAGACTGTATAACTGATAAGCCATTCTTGTCCAGACTTCGTATGTGATCTCAGTTGACAACTCTCATGTCTCTGCTTCATTTGCATGTTGAACAGACAGAACAAACTCCCTGGACACATACTTCATCTCTGTGAGGTTTTCAGATTGGGGAGGAAAACTACTTATAAAAAAGATTAGTAATAGTGTTCCAAACCATATACTGTTTTAATATATAAAACATTTTAATCATAAAATGTATAGAAGAAGGATGACCTGATTTCTTTAGAAATGTATGATATGAGAAGTAAGATATGAAGGAAGACCTATCTCTTCCTCCCTGAGGAGGGAGCCAGAGGCTCTGGATTGTAAGTCATGGGGAGAAAGGCATTCCCAGCAGTGGGTCCATTGGTAGGCCAGGAGTGACCTGACAGGAAGCAGACCAGGAGCAGTTGCCAATGAACACAAGTGTTTATAAGGCAGGAAACGCCTGCTCTTTGAGAAGCCAGGAAAGGCCAGACTGCATAGCCCAAAGGTAGTGTATATGCTGTGGGATGCATCATAGGGTAAGAAGGCAAGTATGTATGTATGTATGTATGGGAAGGTCGGTTTGAGCTGTGAGGTTGGTAGTCAGCAAGTGATGGTATCTCCAAGTTTTGCCACTAGCATGAGAGACCTGAGGGCCTGTTTTTGTTCCCCATCAGCAGAATGTGCAGCCAAAGATTGGAGTTAATGTTACAGATCACTGGATTACCAGTAGATGCATCTATGTTCACCTGATTGGTACTAGTGCTGGCCACTTATAGCTCTATTTTGAGCCAACTATGCAGCTCAGTGGGTGAGAGAGTGGTGATCACTTAACATTGTCTGCAATGTCCTTGGACAAGGGAAGAGATGGCCCACAGGACAGGTGATCACTACCTCTGATTGGAGAAGAGCGTGGTAAAGAGGACTTACATTTTGGATCTGCTAAATGATAGAATTTAGTAAAATCTGATAGATCATGATAACATATCAATTTCACAAATTGAGTTGGGGGTGGTGGGCTCTATGGGCTCAATAATAGTCATGTTTTATTATTTCACAGCACAACTTCATGATACTTACTAGTAGCACAGTGATGATTTTAAACAAAAAATTGTGATTGTGTTGACTACATGGTCCATGAGGAGGAGGAAACTTTGCTCTCTACTGCCCACAGGTTCAATTAACAGATGCCAAATGACTGACTCAATGAATGAATGAAGACACCATGTGGCAGGCACAAACTGTGTTAGGTACTAGCACTTAAAGCTCCATTGGAGGATCAGCTATGGGTCAAGGGTAGGCTGCATGCTTCCTGCTGTGTGAGGTACTGGAGTAGTGCAACCACTCCAGAGAGCTGGGCTTACACACAGTTTTGACTCCCCAGACTCAGAGCTCTCCCAAATAAATCAGAGACATGACAGAAGACAGGAAAAGGGTGCTACTGAGTACAGATCTGTGTTTGCTCTGGTCTCAGGACACCTTGATATCTGCCAAATCTCTAAAGTAAACCTTTTCTGAAAGCAAAACTGAACTGGAGCAAAAACCCTAGGAGATACCTTGTCTCTGCAGCCATGACCTCATGCACTTCATCAGGAACCTTCTTTGACAGGAAGGAACAATAGAGACCTCTGTGCCTCCTGCTCTCAGGCCCCAGGGTGGCCTTTAGAGGAAAGCCCTAGGCCATGGTGTTGTGGCCCTGTGAAGGTGGGGAGAAAGAAAATGGTTCCCAGAGCAGGTATCAGTTACCTGACTCTCAAAGCGTTTTTAGCAGCTTCTCTCTCATTTCTATCCAGAAATGTGTGAAGGAAGGGGCTGGGGTTGCCTGGTCGAAGTACAACATTCAGGCAGTGGTTTCCAGGGAGGCACTGAGAGAGGCTTATGAAGTGATAATGGCTTTCTCATTGCAGAATGGAGAAGCTGGCTCCGAGCTGGAGTCCCCATCAAGTATTTGAGGGGTTGGGGAGATATTTATGAAACTGTCCCTTTAATATCTGGAGGGCATCATATGCTTGATGGGAGAGTCCAGGATACCTCATCTCTCTGTGGACATCTGCAGGGCAATTCCTAGTTTCCTGAGGATACTTTAAGCAGGAAACCAGTCTTGGCTATTCCGAGGCATTTCAGAGAGTGAAGGAAGAGCAAAATATCAGGGAAACTCACAGCTACCTGACACTGATGAGAACACTTCCCATGTTCACACACCTCAAATTAAGTGTGACTCTGGGCACAGTCCCCTCCTCCTGCTCAGGTTACTGCTATTGCCATTAGTTGAGGTCTTAAGGGGCTGTTGGGTAAACACCTGTGAAGCATCATTTATAGAGGTATTAAAATGTCCACTTCCTGAGGGAGCAGGTGGGCCCTAACCGCACAGTGGTCAGTTGGTCAAATTGGAGGTTAGAGTCCCAGGGAGCCCAAGGAGAGCCAGTCTAGGTGAGAAAGTGCTGCAGAGCACTGGGGGAGGAGCCAAAGCCAGGAATGAAATTCCAGCTCAAAGGGCCAAGTAGATCACCAATGAGAGATGGGGCCTGATTTAGTGGATGGATCTGGACTGGAGCAAGGGGCAGTCTGCAAACCAGTACAGATTCCTGATGAGTATTCTGCACACTGTGGGAGCCTGGTTTCCTATTAGAGGCGAACGAATTTGTTTAAGTTCGTTAAAAACCCACCAGGTAGAAGTGGATACATGTGATGGGATAAGTAGTGGGCCAGAAAATAGGAGTTCAGAGTTGTAGCCTAGCTGTATCCCACTACACTCTGGGCATCAGTGTAATGACCACCCCCTCGCTTTCTATACAAAGAGGAGTCTAGAAAGATAGACCCAAAGACACTTCTAGCTGAGAGATATTGAGGTCTCTAGACAAGTCCTCTTGTGCTCACTCCTACATGTAATTTCTTTGGGTTGCCGCAATAGCTTTTTTTATGTTAAAATAATGTCTCAGGGCTTCTCTCCCTGAGTAAATAAAGCAAAAAAAAAAAAAAATAAGCCAATATACAGATACACAAAAATGTTGGACCCCAAAGAATGGTTGTTTTGCTCTGAGGAGCAGAAGAGCAGCATCTCCCATCCTCCAGAGGCTTTTTAGAGTTTGGGATGCATCTGATGTACAGGGAGAGCTCTCTCTTGGAGCTGGAAATTGTGTGAACCCTAGGGATGACAAAAAGAAGATACAAAACCTGGAGGAGACAAAAGGGGTTCTTAGCTGAGGCAGCCTGTAGCAATGGAGAGAGGGGAGCTTTGCAGTAGTCGAGGTTGGAGAAGCCAAGGTGTAGCTCCTAAACCGGTGCTCAAACTTCATCTGGGAGTTGAATTAGGGCTTAAAGTGGGAAAAGGTAAATAAGTCAGAAGCTAGGAAGGAGGGAGCAGTACAAATTACAAGGAAGAAAGGTGGTCTAGGTCTTGGCAAGTAGTTCAGCCTGAGATGCCAGTCCTGGAACCTAGGGGGCGGTTGGTGCAGAGTAATGCACAGGATCAGGCAGAGGTGAGAGAGGAAGTTGCCCCCTGAGGGACCTGCACAGCGGTTAGCTTAGTCTTTTAGTGAGATAAGTGTGGCTAGAGTAGCAGGAGACCCTCCCACCATCCAGGCTGGATTGATGGAATTTGGGAAGGCAGAGATGGAGTCAAATTTGCGATGTGGAAACTACTGGAGCAGAGGAAGAGGTAGGAATCCCAGTGTTATTCAGGTATAACTGAATCACAATCTCTGCCTTTCCTGTGACCTTTAATCTTTAGGTTGGCATATGGCATATGGCTTTGGATCTATCTCATCCAACTATTGGTGAGTCTGTCCCATTGCATTTTTGTCTTTTAGAACACCTTCCTTCAATGTTGGCTCTTATTACCAAGGACAAAACACTGCTGACCAAGATTAGATACCCTTCCTCTTGACTCAACTTATAGAGGTTAAAGCTCAAATTCACAATTAAACAATAATTAACCTAGAAAAAGGAGAAGGAAGCTGGCATTTATTGAGCAAGATTCTTGAAATACATTGTTATCTAACTGAATACTCATCAAAAGTCCTATGAAAATTATTTTGTCATTAGTAGTAGACCATATGGTAAGAGAGGTACATGCCTTATGTTTATATGCTGAACAATTAATACATCAATTTTACATCTGAAGGAACTAAAGCTTAGAAATACTAAGCAACTTAAAGTTACACAGCATTTAGTTAAAATACTTATTCTCAGTCTCCTCCATAAATTTTTCATAGTTCAAAGAGCTTAAGTGTTTGTCTGAGATCACACAGCTAATAAGAACTGAAAATCAAACCCAGATCTGGATTCAAAAGCCCTTGCTCCCTTCCAGGAGATGAGAGGATCCTGGCATCTTTTGGTGGGAAGCAGAGGAGGAGGTATCATTATCATTAGGAGGCTGATCCCTGTTTCAGGCATAGGCTACTGAGGCGTCTCAAATTGTCAGGTCTGGAATCTGTAAGTCTGCAGAGGTCAAAGCATTACTGAGCAACTTGTCTTAGGTTCTCCACATAGCATCATGCCAGTTCCTGCTGGAGTCTCTCCTATTTCTGCATCTGACCAAGCCTGGGTACCTGCACTGAGCCCTGCTGGTCCTTGTCTTCTTACTGTGACACCTGTGCTTGCTTATGTTCTAGATGACCTCTGTTTTTCACATCACTCTGCTCTGTTGCTGCCTCAGGACCCTCTCTTCTTGCCCACTCTCCACAGATGCACACTCTTTTGTTTAGAATTCATTGTGTATGCCTCCTGCTGTGAGTTTCAGAGGCGTAGGGGAGGTGGTGGTGGCGGGGGGGGGGGGGTGGTGGTGGTGGGGTGGGTGGGTATGGGACAAAACACCCTTAATTGATATTTAAAAATTAAAACTTGGGGAGGAGGGTGGAGATAGACAATTTACCTAGGGCTGCATATTCAAAAATGAGCACATAATTACTGTTTTTAAGTAAGGTGTCAGAAGCAAGATTGATTTAAATCTGACATCTGTTTACACACAGTGAGCTGTCATTAGATGCATATGTAAGGTCAGAAGAGCTGTGTTCATCACCACAGCACTTAGTTAGCTTCTGGAAATTTGACTCCATGTGTTTCTGCAAGGGGGCAGCAAGTTACCTTCCAAATGGCTGCTCTCTCTGTCCCTCTTCCTCTCCCAAGCAACTGCCATTTTCCATACACCTGTTATATGCTTGGTACTATCCTAAGCACATGCAATAAAACAGGCAATTTGAGGTAGTGGTAAAGAATATGGCAGTGCCGACTGGCGTGGCTCAGTGCTGGTTTGATTCCCGGTCAGGGCACATGCCTGGGTTGCAGGCTTGATCCCCAGTAGGGAGCATGCAGGAGGCAGCCATTCGATGATTCTCTCTCATCATGGATATTTTTATTTTATCTCTCTCTCCCTTCCCTTCCTCTCTGAAATCAATAAAAATATATTTTAAAAAAAGAATATGGCAAAGAGGTTGGAAGCATGAATTTTGGAGTCAGAAAGTTCAGATTCTGAATTCTGTCTCTGCTACTTCCTTGCCAGAAGTCAAGTTGATTCTCTAAGCTTCAATTTCCTTTTTCCATAAAACAAAGATAACTACAGCACTGCACTTACAGGATAATTGTTACATGAAGTGATATGTATTCAGAGCACTTAGGCCAGGACCAGACAAGAGTAGATGCTCAATAAATGATCGCCATGGATATTATTCATATCAGATAAGATCCTGGCCCCAAAGCCTTTGGGATCTTGTCAAGAAAAGAAGATCCAGTGGGCTTTCTTGTTGTTTTGTTGATGGTTTCTTTTGCTGTGCAGAAGCTTTTTCCACATTTGCCAATGTTGTATCTGATAAGGGTCTAATCTCCTATAGGGAACTCATACATCTTAACAAAAGGAAGATAAACAATCCAATAAAAAAATGGGCAAAGGACCTAAATAGATACTTTTTGAAAGTGGACATATGGAAGGTCAAGAGACATATGAAAACATGCTCAAAGTCACTAATCATCTGAGAGATGCAAATCAAAACAACAATGAGGTATCATCTCACACCTGTCACAATGGCTGTCATCAACAAATCAACAAACAGCAAGTGCTGGCGAGGATGTGGAGAAAAAGAAATCCTCATGCATTGTTGGTGGAAATGCAGACTGGTGTACCCACTGTGGATAATAATACTGAGTTTCCTAAAAAAATTAAAAATGGAACTCCCATGTGACCCAGTAATCCCACTTCTAGGAATATATCCCAAGAAATCAGAAACACCAGTCAGAAAGGACATATGCATTCCTATGTTCATAGCAACACAATGTATAATAGCTGAGATTTGGAAACAGCCTAAGTGCCCACCAGCAGATGAGCAGATTAAAAAATGGTGGTACATCTACACAATGGAATACTATGTTACTGTAAAAAAGAAAGAATTCTCAGCATTAGCAACAGCATGGATGGTCCTGGAGAGCATTATGCTAAGTGAAATAAGCCATTCAGAGAAAGATAAATATCACATGATCTCACCCATTTGTGGAATATAATGAACAACATAAACTGATCAACAAAAATAGATCCAGAGACAGAGAAGCATCAAACAGACCATCAAACCTCAGAGGGAAGGCAAGGAAGGGTATATGTGGGAGGTTAAAGATCAGTCAAAGCCAAAACCGGTTTTGCTCAGTGGATAGAGCGTCGGCTGCAGACCGAAGGGTCCTGGGTTCGATTCCAGTCAAGGGCATGTACCTTGGTTGTGGGCACATCCCCAGTAGGGGGTGTGCAGGAGGCAGCTGATCGATGTTTCTCTCTCATCGATGTTTCTAGCTCTCTATCCCTCTTCCTTCCTCTCTGTAAAAAATCAATAAAATATATTTTAAAAAAAAAGATCAACCAAAGGACTTGTATGGATGCATATAAGCATAATGGACACAGACACTAAAGGGGTGAGGGCATGTGCTGGGGGGTGGGGGTGGGAGTGGCCTGGGAGAGGTCAATGGGGGAAATAGGAGACATATGTAATACTTTGAACAATAAAGAATTAAAGAAAAGGAAAGAAAAGAAAAAAAGAAAGAAAAGAAGATCCACTTACTGAACAATTCAGTGGATGTCGGTGAACGTCGTATGCTGTAGGAGTCCAGAAGAAGATAGGATCCGCTTTCTAGAAGGACACAGAAAGGTGTCAAGGATGAGGGGAAATTAAGGAGGGCTCTCAATAAGTTTCCATGTAGGAGCAAAATGGGCCTTATGGGAGGTCGGCCCTGCATCTGCCTGGAGTGTCTTTTCCAAGTGTTTGTTCTCCATGTAAATTCTTATTCAGTTTAGCCCCTTGCTGAACAGTGTGTGTCTGCACTTGTGTTAATTTAAGTAATTTTAAAACCCTACATTGCTTTCAGACCTTAAAATTACTTAAATTTAAATTAATGTAAGTGCAGATACACGTTATCTCGTGACTGGTCAGCAAGGTGTTCGGTGAATCCTTTAGGGAAACGTCCCTCTCAGTCAGTCTTCAATGGACCTTTCCTTATTCTCATAACTTAAGCCTAATTCTATGTCAGCATCTCATTGACTTATTATTATTATTATTTTTTACTCCTGGATGTTTTCTCCTTTTTCCTTTAAGTGTTTACCTTTTTAAATCAAAGTTACACATTCCCATACTTTAAAAAGCCAGATTTTTCTACATGGTGTGTTATGCAAAACAGCACTTTCCCACAGCCTCCTACCCTTTTTCCTCTCTCCAGAGGCAGCTCTTTTTACCTCTTCTAGCTGATCATGTTGACATCTGCTTCCCTGTCTCTAAAAAACATGGCCGTATTGCTTCCTCTTGATTTGTCAGTTTTGTCATTACTCCTTGGCTTCCCCCTGTGTTGTGTGGAAGATGTTTTGCTTTATTACTCCCCCAGCCCCCAAACTAGATACACAGACACACTTCCTGTCTTCCCCATCCTTTCAATATAGTTTGTCATAACTTTGGCTAGGTCAGTATCTATTGTTTAAATTATTATAACTATGTGGAGCAGTGAATTTTATTCATCTACTTGGCTAGGCTATTTGGTCAAACAGAAGTCTAATGTTACTATAAAGGTTTTTTTAAAGGTGATATTAACATTTAAGTCATCAGACTTTGGGTAAAACAGCTATCTTTCCTAATGTGGTGGGCCTCACCCGATCAGTTGGAAACCTTAATAGAAAAAAGATTGGCATCTCCTGAGGGAGAGGAAATGCTGTCTCCAACTGCCTTTGGACTGAGCTGCAACATCAGGTCACCCCTAGGTCTCCAGTCTGCTTACCAAGCCCCACAATTGTGTGAGCCAATTCCTTAAAATAAATCTGTCTAAGTCTCCTCTTGAGATAGGCAAATGCATGAGGTAATCTCTTGATTTCATCTTTCTGAATTAGTCTCTAACAATGGGACAGTTTTGTGGACAACCTGGGCAGTCACACAAGACCCTCTGCTTGGTTTAATGCCCTGTTGTCATTATCTTTAAATTCTTAATAATTTTTAAAAAAAGAAGCATCATATTTTTATTTTGCACTGCACCCTCCAAATTATGTAGTCAGTCCTGTTGACTAGAGCTTTCTGATTAGCTCCAGTCTCAACAGATACACAGCACTCATCTGAGTATTACCTAAATATCTCCTTTGACCTATCATAGGACTTACCTTTATCTTTCTCCTGTTCCCCCATCAAAATAAAAGTGTCTTAAAAGAAGGTCTATGTTTTACTCATTTTTATCCCAACACCTAGCAGAGTGCCTCAAGCACAGGGAGAATAGATAAAATCAAAGTTGAAATATTTAAACAGAATAGGGGGAGGGATGTACTAAGACTTTCTAGGAAGAAGAATTGTATGAAGAAATCAGGGAGGTGGGAATGTGTCTTCTGTAGATGGGAAAGAGCGAGGAAAGCAGCACAATTGGGTCAGCAAGGGCATATTGGAACCAATGGGAAATGATTTGAAAATTATGTGGGAACCAATTTGTAGAGAGGCTCAAACACCAGAGCAGAAAATTTCTGTAGACTTGTAGGCCCCCAAGGACTTATTTCTCCATCTAATGACATCTGATATGTGTAGTTAGAAAAACTCCAGCTGGGTAGAATTTCACACTTTCCTTTCTTGGCACTAAAGTAGGTGAATGGAATAGGATGGGTGGGGGAGAGAGCCTAGCAACTGAAAAAAAAAAAAAAAAAAGAAGAAGAAGAAAAAAAAAAAGAGCCCATGAGAGCGCATTTCCTGTGAATTTTAAAACCCAGCCTTGTACAGAAGCAGGAGCAAAACCATTAGAACTCTGGAGGGTAGCCAGGGAGGTCTGGATAACACAAAATCTAGGCAGAACAACCCCAAACGGGCAGCCCTGTTATCACTAAACTCACATGATTAACGACCGGCAATCATTAACGACTGGCAATCATTAGCACCTCATATGTGCTTCTGATCCTTATGGATGCAACACCAAGAAAATGGGGCTTTCCCTCTGGAAACGTTCACACTGTGATGACTGTTTCTGGTAGATATGAAGATTAGTGGGCTAATGGGGACCTTTTGCTGTTTGAACCTCAGCCACAGCTTGTGTGATACAGAATCCTTGAGCTTTCTCCACATGCACAAAAAAAGAAAAGCACCTTTCAGAATCCCCAGGAATATTGTTCCAGAAGGCATATCAGCATTCTAAAAAAGAGACAGTTACAAGGTTTTGAAAGGAATTTGATTGATACTTGACAGCAGTACATGCATTTTCCATACCAAAAGGTATGTGGAAATACTTTCATTGTGGCATTCTTCATAATAGCCAAAATATGGAATAAACCCAAAAGTATATCAACAGTAGAATTGATAAATTAATTGTGGTATTATTCATACAATGGAATAGTTACAGCCATAGAAATGAATAAACCACAGTCAATAAAATGAATGAATCCCACAGCATAATGTTGGGCAAAAGAGATGGAAATGTACATACTATATGGCTTCACTTCTATAAAGAAAAATGTCTTTTCAGATTCTCTTCCCCACTGTGTTATGTGGTCTGGTTTTTGTTCATTTGTTTCATTAACCCATTATCAGATATGTGATTTGTAAATGTTCCCTCCCATTCCATAAGCTGTCTTTTCATTTTGTTAGTTTGTTAGTTAGTTTGTTTATTTATTTATTTATTGCTGTACAGAGTCTTTTTTAGTTAAGTTTTAGTTTAACTTGTTTATTTTTGCTTTTGTTGTTTTTGCTTTTGGTGTCAATCCAAAAGCACATTGCCAAGACCAATGTCAAGGAGCTAATTCCTTATAGTTTTACAGTTTCAGGTCTTACATTCAGTTCCATAATCTGTTTTTAGTTGATTTTTTGTGTGCATGGTGTAAGATAGAGGTCCTGTTTCATTCCTTTACATGTGGATATCAGTTTTTCAAAGCACCATATGTTGAAGAGACTATCTTTTCCCCATTGCATATTCTTGGGCTCCTTTGTTAAAATCAGTTGACCAGCAATGGGGTTATTTCTGTTCCATTGATCTATGTGTTTGTTTTTATGCCAATGCCATATTGTTTTGATTACTATGGCTTTGTAATATAATATGAAATCAAGAAATGTGATGTTTCCTGCTTTGTACTTCTTTCTTAATATTGCTTTGGCTATTCAGGGTCTTTGTGGTTCCATATAATTTTAGGATTATTTTTCTATTTTTGTAAAAATTTTGGGAGGTGGGTGGGAAAAGATTAATCAAAGAACTTATATGCATATTTGCATAACCCATGGACACAGACAATAAGGCCTTGAAGGCCTGGGGAGGAGGAAGGAGCAGGATGGAGGTGGTCAATGGGGTGGGAGGAAATGAACACCTGTAATACTTTCAACAATAAAGATATATTTTTAAAAATGTCATTGGACTTTTGGTAGGGATTTCATTGAATCTGTAGATTGCATCAGGTATGGACATTTTAACATTAATCCTTCTAATCCACAAACATGGATTATCTTTCCATTTATTTTCATCCTCATTTTTTATCAGTGTTTTATAGTTTCAGTGTACTTACCTTTTACCTCCTTTATTACATTTATTTCTAAGTATTTTATACTTTTTGACGCAATTATAAATGGGGTTATTTTCTTAATCTTTCCCCCCATCTGTAGGTTGTTGTTAGTGTATAGAAATGGAACTTTTTTGTATATTGATTTTGAATTCTGCAACTTTACTAAATTGGTTTATTAGTTCTACTAGGTTTAAACAATTTGTGTGTGAGTGTGTGTTTGTGTGTGTGTAGGCTTTAGAGTTTTCTCTATATAATATCATGTCACCTACAGAGACAATTTTACTTCTTCCTTTCTGATTTGGATACCTTTTTGTTTGTTTTGCTTATTTGTTTGGTTCAGACAAACTGGAGAATTGGGATTTGGGGTGAAGGTTTTTGAATATGAAATGTTAACTCAATTTCTGGATTTTAACATATGAAGACTTTCCTTAAAGGACAATTTAGATGATGCATTTGTAGGTAGTACTGCGATTTCAGTTAAGTAGGTCTGAACTCAGATGGACTTAGATAAATCGCTGAATGTATACCAGCTTCCATTTTCTCATCTGAAAATAAAGTTAGTAATGTCACCCATTTCATAGGGTCATTGTCAAGATCTAAATATATAAAAATGTCAAACATTAAATTTACTAAGTGCTCAACCAATGTCACCTATCTAACCACTGCAGAACAGCTTTAGTATTTTAAAAATATATATTTTATTAATTTTTTACAGGGAGAAAGGGAGAGGGATAGAGAGTTAGAAACATCGATGAGAGAGAAACATCGATCAGCTGCTTCCTGCACACTCCCCACTGGGTATGTGCCCACAACCAAGGTACATGCCCTTGACTAGAATCAAACCTGGGACCCTTGAGTCAGCAGGGCAACGCTCTATCTACTGAGCCAAACCGGTTAGGGCTTTAGCTTTAACTTTAGCTCTAGTTTTAAGTCAAACTTCTGGAGCTGAACTGCCTGAATTCAAATTCTTGCTCACCTGAACTTATTCCCGTCATTTCATTTCTTGTTACTTAGATTTTTTATTTGCCAAATGGAGATAAAATGGTACCTGGTATATTTGGCATCAAGTAAGTGTCAGAAATTATTTTTTGTTGTAATTTTACTATTAGAGTTTTCCAGAGTTTTGTTAAATATAACTTTAGAAACAAAGAGCAGATCACAGAGTGAAGTGACGAATTAATTACTAGGCTTTGCAGTGAATGCAAATGCCAGACGAATCCGGAACTGGAATGAAGTAGGACACAAGGATTTGGAATCAGGGAAGTAGGTGAGTTAGCCAAACTCAAAACTTGACAAGAGAACAACAATGATCTGGGTGTACAGTTAATACCTATATATATAAAAAGCCAGTGTCCTTGATGACCATGATGACCAAACGACTGGTCACCACGAGGTGCATTGAGCTCTTCTTGGTCCCTCCTCCTCGGCCCACAAACGGGGCCGGGTGGGACTGGGGACTGGTGACTGGTGAGCAGGCTGAACGGCTGACCTCTTCTTGGTCCTTGCCCCTGGCCTGCAGGCTCCAATGAATCCGTGATGGTGAATGGGGGAATTGGGGTGGGTGGCAGAAGGACTGGGCTGGCTGTCAGGCCATTGGACTCACCAGCTCATCCCCAGCTGCTTACGGGAAAGCAGGTGCTGGCGACTTCACCTCCATGCACATGTGCCCAGCTGGCTGCTGATGGAACATGCTGTCCACTTGGGGCCACTCACACCATGGCAGGTAGGTCATGGGCACGCCCCACAGCTTCTGTCAGCACCTCAAGCCCAGCAGCAGCAGCGGTGGTGGCAGTGGTGTCTTCATGAGCAGCCCCAAGTAGGCAGCGTGTTCCATCAGTGGCTGGCCCAGTGCATGTGCATGGAGGTGAAGTCACTGGCACCTGCTTCCCACAGTGCTGAGAGCTGAGCATTATATTTATTATTTCCACCCCCCCCCCTGCTTTTTAGCAGAGTCATCAGATTTTATCTTCTTTAAAAATGTATTTTTATTGATTTTAGAGAGGAAGGAAGAGGGACAGAGCGATAGAAACATCAATTATGAGAGAGGATCATTGATCAACTGCTTCCTGCATGACCCACACTGTGGATCGAACCCACAACCAGGGCATGTGCCCTGACCAGAATTGAACCATGACCTCCTGGTTCATAGGTTGATGCTCAAACACTGAGTCACACCAGCTGGACCAGATCTAATCTGGAAATGGAGCATTGTGGGATTTATTATGGCCACAAACATACAAATGACCTGGGTTCTTATAATAGAATAAAGCATATATTAACAATTATTCACTATGTTTAATTGAGAGGGCAAAGCCACTTCTCTTCAGGAAGCTCATTGTGCCTACCTCCAAGATATGAGATTGTCTCAGCCAGGCCACAGCAGCACTGAGAGGACATTCCAACCTGATCTATCCCTTAACTCCCCCCCACCCCCCGCCCCACTCCCTGGGAATTCAGTCCCAAAGTCTTGGTATTTTAGACTCAAGTTCATGTCTTGCAAGGCTAAGGCTATACTGCAAACATGAGTTCTCTTGTTTACCATCAACCGTAACTCTCTTCCAACCCCCATTCTCCTTATTTATGAGTAAAATGACATTTGGAATTGAAGAAACTGTGTGGTTATTGCTACAGTTTGTGGACAAGTGGGGACTTGTCTAATTGACTTCTTGGTTGACAGTTTCCATCTTAGATAGTTGTTTCCCTGGACTTCACTGTAGTCTTCAATTGTATATACATTTATGGGAGAAGAGTAGATAAGACAATCAAATAGGGCTAGATCCTTTAGTCTGGTACTTTCTATAGGAGAACAGGTGATTGGCCAAGAGTCAAAAATCCTCTGGTTCCCAATAGCCTAGTGACAGTGATAGCAGTAGACTCTTTGCTAAGCTTTTATACAAAACTAGGGGCCCAGTGCACAAATTTGTGCACCTTGAAAGGAATTGTGGGTCACAAAGGAGCTGCAGGGGGCACAGGGACAGGTCTGGGTCCATCCTCCATGCCCCCACCCGGCCCCTCCTGCTATGGCCCCAGTCCCCTGTCTGCCAGCAGCTCTGCTCCTGCCACCACCACTTCCACCCGCTGACAGCGCCAGAGCAATTGGGGCTGGCACTGGCAGCAGGTGCAAGCAGCAGCTCTGGCACCAGCAGTAGGTGTGAGAGAGGCTGTTGCCGGCAGCAGGTGCTAGAGATGGCTGTCAGCCCTGATTGCCCCTCAGGAGCAGGGGGAGGTAAAGAAGCCCTGAGGGGTGATTGGGGCCTGCAGCTGTCACTTGCACCTGCTGATGGCACCAAAGGATCATGGCCAAAGGCGGGCACTGGCAGCAGGTGTGAGTGCCAGGTTGGACGCAGTGTGTGGGAGCCAAGAATTTTCAGTAACCACCAGAGGCTTGCCCAATGACAGAGACTGGCCGTCCTGCCTTGGTCTGGCACCCCCACTCACCTGCTCCACCATCCCGCTGTGGCCAATGCCTGCCATGTTCTACCCGTGTCCCCTGATGGTCAGACCATATCATAGTGACCAGTTGTTTGGTTGTCCTGCTGTTTGGTCTATTTGCATATTAAACATTAAGCCAGTTGATTCATTTTCATTTTTCCCTCCTCTCTTCTTCTACCTCTCTTCTCTATCTAGGGCTGGATCAAGTTCCCAGAAAAAGCTACAATGGAACTCTAAGCCTAAATCAATGTCAGGATTCACTGCACAGTATATAGTTGCCAATTTACCAGTAAGAGAAAAAACAGAAATTATTAAAGAATTATCCAGTTTTGTTGAGACCTGGGCAATTAGTTTCTTGAATGTTGCAGAGCCATTGAAAGTTTCCACTGCTTATTTGCAGAATTAGAAAGCCTTAGCTATTATTTCTTGTTAACAAACTTTGACCACACTCAGACTGGGGAGATCTATACAAAAGATGTACAGGCCTAAAAAAAATAAAAAATAAAATAAAAACCTGATTAAATTTTAACCAGCTGCTGGGCAGATAGTTTGCCTGAGGCACATTTTTCAGTTTCAAAGGGTCTTTTTATTAATTTTGCATTTTGTATTTTGTTAGTGGAAAGAGCTCCCTCTTTGGGGACTGCCAAAAGCTATAGGCTGCGAATCTTCAAGCATCCCA
Organism: Corynorhinus townsendii; assembly: GCA_026230045.1. NCBI lineage: Eukaryota > Metazoa > Chordata > Mammalia > Chiroptera > Vespertilionidae > Corynorhinus > Corynorhinus townsendii. The sequence goes on along the minus strand of JAPDVU010000008.1, from coordinate 33,131,923 downwards.
AGGACGCTTCTGAGAATGCCAAGTAGATCTGTGTTCCGAGCATTCCCCATTACATGCTCTTTATCGGTCCTAAAAATATATTAACTTTAGGGGTGAGCTATATGAATTAACTTTACAGGGTCCCTACTGGCTCTGCTTTGGTTAATATGAATCCTACTATTTGTCTGTAATACTGTACATGACCTTACTGTATGAACTTGAGCAATTTGCTTGACTTCTCTGAGACTCAGGTTTCTGGTCTATTAAACAATTGGGTGAGGAGTTTATCGTTTGGAGTTTATCATGCTGCAGTGCTGTATTAGCTGGTTTATGACTAGTTGGGGAGTTCTGACATATTAAAACTCACATCCTTTTCTTTTTTTTCTGAAAATTATATTATTAATAGCCAGAATGTATTAAAAGTTTTGTATACCAGGTTCCATGATAAGTACTTGAGATACATCTTAGTATTAGTTATTTTCAGAGAAAACATCTAAAACTGGTGCCACCATCACTCCCACATTACAGAGAAGGCAACTGAAGTTACAAGAGATTAAGAAATTGACCAAAGTTAAATAGTAAGTTGCTAAGGCAGGATTTGAGAACAAGACTGCTTGATGATGGCACTAATAAATTGTTCGTTTCCTTGCTCTGGATGTAAGGATCAGCTTCTATTTCTGGGCCAGAAAGTTGCAGTTGACTTCATACAAATATTTCCAAAATTCACATCTGCCTGGGATTGGATGTGGATAAAATATTTATGCCAATTTAAAGCTATCCTGAAAGATTCAGATGGGCCTCTCTTGGCTCAGGCAGCTCTAGGCTGAAGGGGGCTGCCTACAGCATGGAGACAATTTGTGAAAAGGAGGCAAAACTCAGGGGTTAAATGGAAAATACAAACCTCTTCTGTGATGCTGGGAATTTCATAAGTTCCACTCAGGCTTCTTCAAACAGCATTAAATACAAAGTAAAAAAGTCTACCCTCAGGCTAGAATTTGTAGATGACTTACCTGCTGGAAAATATGGCTAAATTTCTGCCTGAAGACATAGAATTAGGGCTTACATTTACTAAGCAGAAGGATAAGGCAATATACATGTATATGTATATATATGTATATTGCCTTATCCTTCTGCTTAGTAAATGTAAGCCCTAATTCTATGAACAAATATATATATGTATATATATACATATACATGTATATATATACATATATATATATATATATACATGTATATGTATATATATACATATATATATTTGTTCACACTGGAGCTTTTAATATATATTTTATACATAAACATATAGTTACACCAGTCAGACTTTTTATGCCAGATCAATACCTGGCAGACTGACTTTTGCATTATTTAATGTCCTTACCTATTGGGAGGAACAGGTACTATCAACCTCAATGTGATCATATTTCCGTGGTCTTTAACTTCCTGCAGAGAATTCTTTTACTTCACTTCTGAAAGCAAATTCTCTGGGGTATGTTGCCCTACTGAGAACTGGCTTTTTTACTTGCTACTCATCTGGCTTGGGTTCTTCAATCAGGATGACTTAACCTATTGATTAAAAGGGGAGGGAGCCAATTGCACAAAGCTCTTGTGATATTGGGGATGGAGGAGTGGGACATGTCCCAAAGTGGCCTGTTTTATTCTTTTTGAGCTAAACTATCCTGGATTTCTACAATCATACTTGGCCTGCTATTCGGTGTACTCTAGCTAACAAGATGGATTAGTTGCTTGGATGAGTTCAGGAACCTCAAAGAGCTTTCAAACCAGTGTTAGATAATGAAAGGGAAACACTTGCATTTCTAATAACATTTAAAAGTTCTCTCATTTGGTAAATGCTTACAGACTTAAGAATAACTTGGAAAGAAAGGAAATGTAAACTATATTGGACACACAGTCACAGAAAAGTATGAATTTTAGGTTCAGAGAAGTCACACAAGATTCTACAGAGAATTAGCAGCAGAGTTAAGTATGGGACCTCGTTTGTCATTCTTGACCCAGTTCTCTTTGAATGCACCTGCATTTCCCTGCAGTTCTAATTTGATTATGTACCTTGTGTCTATTACATTAGATTCATTAAAGTTTAGAATTTCTATGTCTTTCTGGTGAATTGAACCTTTATTCTAAGTAGTGATTTATAATAATGCTTCCATATCTGATAATGCTTCTAGGGTATTAGTTATCTTTGCTGAGTAACAAATAACCCCACAACTTAAAACAACAACCATTATCTCAGTTTCCATGGAGTGTGGCTTACTGAGGCCATGCTTTACTGTCTCCCACAGGCTGCTATCCAGGAGTCAGTCCAGGGTCTCCAGCTTGCTGTTTACCCACCCTACTAATTTTAGGTCAGTTTCTATAACCATGTGAGCCAATTCCTTATAATTATCTATCTATCTATCTATCTATCTATCTATCTATCTATCTATCTATCTATCTATCTATCCATCCATCTATCCATCATCAATCTATGATTCTCTGGAGAACCCTGACTAATAAAGTTAGTGTAATTGTCATTTTTGTCTGTGTGTGAGTGACCTCCCCTCCTGATGATTTTGATAAGCTTTGTTTTTTTCCCTAAGGCACTCTGCTGTACCTAGTGTAGATTTATTTGTATTTGTCTTAGTTGGGAAATGTGGTGCTTACTGCATCTATGGATTTATGTCTTTCATTAGTTATACCTAATTCTCACCCACTTTTTCAATATTTATTTCCCATTATTTTCTCTATTCTCTATGGTACTCTGATTAAATATATGTTAGACCTTTCATTCTGTGCACCATAATGTGTAAATTTCCATATTTTCTTGTTCTTGGTGCTACACTTTGGATAAACATTTTAGCTATATCTTCACAAAGTCTCTCTTTATTCATTCTCACTTCACTAATTCTCCCTTCAGCTTTTTCATATCTTCTATTTATCATATCCAGTGAGTTATTTAAATATTTACATCAACAATTAAATTTTTCACTTCCATTTAAAAAAAATCTTTTCTAATCTGCCTAGCTATTTTGATAGTGTTTAGCTGCTTGCTTGACAAGTATTTTACATATAGCCCAACCAGCATGGCTCAGTGATTCAACCTATGAACCAGGGGTCATGGATCAATTCTGCATCAGGGGACATGCCTGAGTTACAGGCTCAATCCCCAGGGTGGGGCATGCAGGAGGCAGCCGATCAATGATTCTCTCTCATCATTGATGTTTCTCTCTCTCTCCCTCTCCATTCCTCTCTGAAATGAACAAAAAATATTTTTAAAAAATTTACAGATAGTCGTTATATATTTTATCTGATAACTGCAATATCTAAGGTTCCTACTTAGCCTAGATTGTCCAGAAATCAGAGGTTATATGTGACTTTTTTTTTTGGGGGGGGGAGTACAATTCTAGGGAGCAGGAGCAAGGACAAAGGGAGTGAGGCAGGGAAGAGAAATAGTCTAAATGAGGATGAGTGTTAGCTGGCTACCACTAAATGCAGCTGATTATTCCATAGCACAGGACTGTGCTACGCATTGTCCTCTCAAGCAGCCATATAAACTATCTCCAGGATCATCTATCCAGAGGGAGGTATCAGAAAGTATTAGTCCATTGGCTCCTTTCCCCTTTACCCATGACAATTATATTTTTTGTATACTTTATGCTATTTTATTTTAAGTTTCTGGTTGTTTGATTTTAAATTTGAGGAATCTTGTATGATCTAAGTCAAGGATGCTTTCTTCCAGAGACAATTTTTATTTGCTCCTGCCAGGTGCCAAAGGGTTGCTACCTACCTGGGACCTCTTTAAACATCTTCCTGGTTTTCCAGGTTAGTGTACATGGCTAAGGGTAAATGCCTCCACTGTGCAGCTGGCCCAAGGCATGTTTGCCAGAATACAGCGTTAATATCAGAATTTACTTCAGGAAAAAAAAACCTGTCTTCCATATTTGCTTACAGGTCACATTCATGGTTTTTATCCTTTTTTCTTTGGAATGGGAGGGTTGGTATTTGGAGATTTCTTGTATTTTCTGAAAGCCCACCAATGCATTCAACAGTATGTCTTATGCAGCACATAGTTGGTGTGCAGTGGGAGAGCACTTCTGAGTATCTGATTACCATACGCTCAGGAGCAGACGTTGCTCTATCTGTTCTTTTTCAAAACTGGACAGGATGAGAATTATAGTGGCCAAAGAGGACCTTTAGCAAAGTATAGCTTTGATTCCATTCTAGATATGGATTTGAAGAGTGAGTTTGTGTTCTCTTATCTGCCATGAGGAATATGCTGGACCATTTTCCCTACTTCCTTTGGGGGCTGAGTTCAGGCTGGCCGTGGGAAGGAAAGTAACAAAACCAGTTCACCCAAGATTCCTGTAAGCTATGGCCCAGAGCCTGTTGGGGCATCAACCATGCTCGACACACCTTCTATGCAGGTTTGGCTCTAGAGCAGGTGTGTTTCAAGATAGTGCTGACCACGGGTGTGAGGAATAGAGGCAGACAAGTGTGAGATATGAAAAATACAGGCTTTAGTAGCATGGCTAGGTGTGTCAGGAGCTCATTTGGCTGCTGAGCCTCACACGGCTGGCCTCCTCCTGCTGGAAATGGGGCGGAGTGGGCGCAGAGGGAGAGCGCGAACCCTGCAGAGCTGAAGTGAGGATGCTGTGAGACCTAGGAGGTAGAAGTGGGACCTCCCTAACACTCCAAACTCTCAAGGGGCAGGAAAAGGGAAGCAAGGCAGTTGGACTGAGAATAGAAGTGAAATATGAAGATCTGGACAAGAACAGATTTTGGGCAAATAACCCAAGAAAGCAGACAGCAGGATTAGGCAGACTGTTAGAGCTGTAAAGAGACTAAAGTACCCTCCAGTCTAGTGCTCTCACCCCAGGACTGCTACCTCTGGTGACTTTTGTCTAGCACAGGGCATATGTTTAAGTAACAATGAACCTCTAATGAGAAAGTTACTTCATTTTCGGATCTTTTTCAGGTCACCTATTTACCAAGAAGAAAGCTGTAGGGTTTCTGTTACTGTGTCTTTAACACCTCTCTGACAGGCGCTATTTTCACGTTTTAACAAAGAAAAGAGCATTTGGCAGGCAAATGCTTAGCTACAATTGAATGACATTGTTTTGTTTTCATTGATGATTCTTTTGGTTAGTTTTTAGGTTCATTAAATGATGTGCTAGTACCAAAAGGTTTCCTTTGACAGTAAATTTAAATAAAAATAAAAGTGAGTCAATTTAAGGAAAGAGGAGTCAATTTAATCATCAAATAAAAAATAATATGAATGACAATTAGATATGGCACAATTATGAAAGTATTATGATTAAGAATTAAGAATATTAATTTGGCATTATCCTGTGATTTTATGGCTCATGCAAAGGAGAAATAGAGAGGAAATTACATTCCTAAGATCATACATATTATTAGTATTAGGACAGGAAATACAACCCAAGTCTCCTAATACCCACTATCCATAGCTCTGTCCATCATCTGAGGCTGTGTCCCTAAACTTCAATGTCATGGGAAAGGCAGAGCCAAAAGTAGTTATACCATAGTCCCCTGAGCTAAATGCCAATAAAAGAGGATAGCAGGTTATTTTGACATATTAAACAACTAGAGGACCAGTGCATGAAATTCATGCACTCTAGGGGCGGGGGGTGTCCCTCAGCCCAGCCTGCACCCTCGTACAGTCCGGGAGCCCTCGGGGGGTGTCTGAGGGCTCCAGGGGGAGCAGGCCTAAGCCTTTAGTCGGACACCCTTAGTGCTGCTGCGGGGGTGGGAGAGGCTCCCGCCACTGCCCCTGTTCTCACCAGCCATGAGCTAGGCTTCTGGCTGAGCGGTGCTCCACCTGTGGGAGTGCTCTGACCACCAAAGGGCAGTTCCTGCATTGAGCTTCTGCCCCCTGGTGGTCAGTGTGTGTCATAGAGACGGGTGTTCCGCTGCTTGGTCAATTTGCATATTAATTAGCTTTTTATTATATAGGATAGCATTTTGCCTTTTGCTGCCAGTTCTCTCTCTTCCTCCCCTTAAACTTCTCTCGACCTGTTTAATCATAACAGCCATCCCTTATTGTTTATTTCCTTAAGGAAGAGATGTGACTGTCATTAGTTTCCAAATGCTGGTGGCAGCTAGGAGAAAGGAGAGACTCCAGGTATAGCCTAAATGTTAGATGATGTGAGGAAAAAGAGTCTGACTCCCAACTAGATCAGGTTCTTCTGGTCTCGGCAGTGTTAACAATCAGAGGGAAAAGCTTTGTCAATAAAGGCAATGGCAGGTCCTGGAAAGGGAGTTTCTGGACTCTGACTTCCAGGTAGAGGGAACCTCAAAGAGTTCAGATTCCAGATGGGTTTGTGGGACCTGAGAGCAAAGGTCCCTACTTCTGGCAGAGTTCCAGGGAGCAGAGAGGAAATGGCTGCATGGTGCATCTAGAGAGATATGAGTGTGAAGAGTAGCAAAGAAAACTCCTGACCCCACCATGACACAGGAGTAAAGGAGGGACTCAACAATGGAAGAATCCATGCAAAGGAAATGGGGGACAGTTTGGCAGTGTCTGGCAGGGAGAGATTAATGTGGACTAGATGAGATGAGGAGGATCTCAAAGGATAGTTGGAAAAAAAGTTGATTTGGTCGATTGAAATTCACATCTGATTTAAGAAGTGGGAATAAAGGGGTGTGTGTGTGTGTGTGTGTGTGTGTGTGTGTGTGTGTGTGCGCGCGCATAGGTAGAGAATAATTAGTTGCTAAGTCCATCATTTGGGTTAATCTTAGAGGATAAATAGGATTCAAAATAGCAGAATGGTTGGCAAAGGAATAGACATGTAATCAACCAGGGTTTTTTGTGGTTCAGCAAAAGAATAACTTTCCTAAGAGAAGTTCAAACAAAATGCAGTGAGAAGGGGTGATTGATTCCCACTGGAGAGAAGAGAGCACTTTCTCAGGGAATGGGTCACATTACCCAGACTTGGACAGATGAGTAGAGCAAGTTCTCTGACTCTGTTCAGTCTCTGTGGAGCCAGATGCCTGGGTTTCCAGGAAGTGCAATTGAATCTGACATAACACTTCGATACTCCCTATCTTCTGCTCCATTCTGTGGTTGGTACAGAGAAAATATGACTTTGGGACATAGATCTAGGGATAGATTATGAGGCCATGAAATATAGAGACTTCAGAGTCCAACAAGTGAGGACTCAAATCAATGGCTTCTTTGAGCCTCAGTTTTCTCATCCAGAGAATGGAACAATAGACCTACATCATATGATTGTCAAATGAAAAAGAAAAGAGATAATGATAGACCTAAAGCCTGGGGCATGGTACCTGGCATAGAGCCAGGTCTCTGTACCCCTCACTGTGTCCATATAGTGCCTTGTACATGGACAGGGCAATGAAGAACATCTTCCTTTGACTTGTTCCCATTTAAACAACACATATGGCTGAAAAACAGGCAAAGAAAGTCAGCATAGATGTATCAGCCGGCTGTTAGATGGACAGATCAGAGCAAGTTTCCCATTAAGCAGTGCCGTTTTTCTTTTTCTGACTGTCAGTCAGCACAAAGGTAATCCCAGAAATCAAGACACTGGAATGTGAATTTCTGACTGAACTGATCACAGCAGCCCTGACATCATACAGCCACTGCTTTCCATAATCAATGCCAGAGCTTAGTTTATTCACCTTATAAGTCCCCTGTGAAATTCTAAGCCCGGTACCTGATGGTAGCATTTCCCCTAATTGATGCATGCTTGCTCTGGGAATTCCATCCTGTTTGATTAATTTTGGGTTTGATTTCCCTCCTCCTGGTGCTGTGATTTTCATGGACAGAGCTGTTTTTTTGATGCTGTGCATGTGGTGGAGGGAGATGGATCTGTGGGCACTGAGCTGGCCCCTAATGTCAGTTTCCTGACTTCGGGGGAACTTTTCTTAGGAAGAGAATACTTTTCACTTAGTATTGGGGAGGGAAGGAGAGTAACTCTAAGCATCCGACAAAGAGGTAGACTATTTATATCTAGAATTATATTGCTATTAGGTGTTCTATTTGTAAAATGAGGAAACTGAGGCTCAGAGAAGTAAAAACCACACACCCAGTAAAGAGTGGAGCTTTTGTTCAAGTCTCATGTTCTTTTATCTCCACCACACTTAAAAAAATTAGACGAGAATAATTTTGTAAAACCTTAGATTTGTATTTTAAATTAATTCAAAGTAATTCGAATTGCCACATTAGCTTTCATTATTATTATTATCATCATTATTATTATTTAAATCATCACTTGAGGATATTTTCCCATTGATTTTTAGAGAGAGTGGAAGAGAGAGGGAAAGACAGAGAGAAATATCGATGTGAGAGAAACACATTGATTGGTTGCCTCCTGCACATGTCCCTACCAGGGCCCTGGCAGGGGAGGTGCCCTTGACCAGAATCGAACCTGGGACTCTTCAATCCACAGGCCTACACTTTCTCCACTGAGCCAAAGCGGCTAGCGTGTCACATTAGCTTTCTGATGTATTTTCCTGCTGTCCTTTTCCATTTGCATGTTTGGTTACAGTTTTGAAATTGTACAGTTTAAAGCATGAAACTGCAAATCCTTGAAGACATATTTTCTTGGACACAGTTTTGCCAGAGTTCTTGAAGTTAAAAAGGTTTGCCTCTGTTTATGGAATGCAGGACAGTAGTTAAGGAGACTGAATCTAGAGACCTTTTGACTCCCAGGTCCTAGCAGACTCTGGGGAGTTGTTTGCATAATAATGACTACAGGATAAGGAAAAATGTTTCCATAGTGAAGTAATACTGTCATGTGTCCTGGCAAGGATTCCCAAACTGTGACTCCTGCGCAGGCCTCTTCCCTGGATTTCTTGAGTAATCTACCTAGTGTTGTTTTACTTTGTGTCTCAGCAAGAATGTTCCATCTCTTTCCAGCAAGTACTACTGTTTATCTGCAGAGTAGCGAAAAGCCCTATGACTCTGAGCAAACTACTAAACTCCCACAGCCTTCGTTTTCCCACGTGCACACACAAAGGAGGTACTACTAGTAATATTTAACAGACTGGCAGGAGGAATCTGTAAGGTGAAGTGGGTAGAACAATGTCCGAATAGATTACTAAAAGAAGACTCAATCTCTGCTCCTGGTTCCCTAGCAACTCCGAAACCCCCAGGGTACCAAGATCCCCATAGAATCCAGGGGATGAAGAGATAATGGATATCTTCTGCCTGCCAACAGCTGTTTTTGTTTTGCAGATGGGATGAAAGAGGGATAGAGTGGAGTTTCAGAAGATGGGTGGGGAGGACCACACTCTCCAGATCCAGCACTGAGGGCACCTGTGAGGATTTGGAGCAGGACAGCCAGAGCTGGCTCTGCTGAGGCCAGGAAGCCAAGTGAGAGCAACGTGTGATCTTATAATCCCCTGCTCTGTATAAGGGCCTCAGAAACTGGGTGCAGATTTGGCTCTGAGTGTGAAATAGAGAAGAGCTGTGAATCAGTCTTGAGAATTGTGAGAGGAGGGCCAGGAACTGTACAATACACCCACAATTCTAGGAGATGCCCACACACAACTCTGGTAGAGGGGGTAGAGACTTGGGCATTTTTACTTGGCAGGCACTGGACTTTGTCTGACTTTGGGATTTGCTGCTCGGGATTGACAATTCAGAAAGGCTCAGCTTGGTGCTTTGGCAGCCCACCTGCCAACTGTCCCAGTTCTCATACCCACTATGGGATTCATGGAGCTGTCAGGCCTCCCTGGCCACAGTCAAACTGCTTATGAAGTAAGAAAAAGAAGCTCAGCTGAGTTGGCCAAGAGCTTAGGAAAAGGAGAAACAACTGTGTTTGCTATTCTTTGGAACATTCATGTTCATGCTTTATAGGAATAAGTGGTCCTGAGATTGAAGATGATACTTCCATTCACCTAAACCTGCCAAGCAAGGACCACTAGAAATGGTGTCTAGTGAGCTCTGTAACTCCACCCTGAATAAGGACGGAGGTAAGGGGAGAGGGGAGAGCAGAGGAGGAAGGACCACTGACCTTGCTCAGAGGGAGCTCTCAATGTAATTTGAGAAGCCAATAGTAGGGTTACCACACATCCTGGTTTGTCTAGGACAGTCTCAATGCCTCTTATCCCTGTATACTTATTAATAGTTATCTCTTTCATTTAAAAAAAATTATTGATTCAGAAAATAGATTAATGTTAACAGTAGTAAGGAGATATTCATAAACAAATATTCTGAAGGAAGATAAGAATACAGAATGTTCCAAGGGCTTGGGACAAAAAATCATGCTTCTGTTTTGGGAAGATTGGGATGCCTGGGAGAGGACTGGCAGCATCCTAGTGCCTGAGATAGCCATGTGGTCAGGGTTGTGTAACATTTAACCAACAAGGACTTGACTTTCTCTGATATGAGTTCAGGTACTCGATTCCCAAGACCACTGGTGACAAACCCTTGTGATGAAGGTCTGTCCTATTAGACCTCTGGCTTCTTATACACTGATGCCTGACCAGTTCACTGGCCAGTATAAGAGACTGCATGTTATCCTCTAGGCACTCAGCTTAGTGTGTACCATCCATCCTTCCTGCCTTAAACAAATTAGCTAAAGGATTGCATTATGAGATAGGGGTGGAGGGATGAGAGACGGGGGATGGGATGTGTGGACATCAATTGCCTTTGCTGAGCTGGGCCAGCAGGCATGCTCAGAACTCATGTGATTTTGACAATTTATTTGCCTGGGATACTGAAGATAGTCTTGGTTCCCACTTTTTAAGGACAAAGGAGAAAACAAAGTAAGCATTGTTTCATTTACTGCAATTCAAAAGTACCCGGGGAGAAATAAATGTATTCTATGGAACTAGAAAGGTCATGTCATGTTCTCTGGGAAGGAGGGGAAAGAGGGAAGCAATAAGTCACGTCTCTGCAAGGCAGGTCTGAGCAAGCATGGACAGATAATGGATAATGAAAGAACTAAGCCCATTGTTGCTTTCCCTCATGCCTTTTTATTTAGTCATTTGGTCTGTCAATCAATCGACCAATCAATCCACCAGCAAGCACATACTGAAGACCTACGGTGGGCCAGCCTTAGAATGAATATAGAATATAGAAGATATCCAAGCTGCAGTCCCTCTGATCAATGACTCATTCTCCAGCTGGAAAGATGAGTAGAATATGCCATCCCTTGTCTTCCTCAGCCACTATTAACTACAGATTCAACCATGCCCAGTCCCCACTAGACAGGAATTATGGGTAAAGCCTGAACCTCTCCAGCATGCAGGGAAAGGAATTAATTGTGCTGCCAACAGCCCAAGATCTGGTGTGCTTGATCCAGACCATCATTTGCCCTTTCATTGAAAATTATTCCCAACCCCTCCTCAGAGCATGCTTAGCCTCAGCTTCCATTTCAGCTTGACAGTTTCTGCAGAGGCAGAGTGACTCACAGGACAAGGTGTAGGTTTTGGAATCTGGTGGTCCTGGTTTGAATGAATCCTGCCTCTGCCATTTTCTAGCTGTGTTAATCTAATTATATAATCCTTTTCTGCAAAAAAGTAATGATAATATGCCACTTCAAGGAATTAATAAGAAATTGGCTGCAGAGACTAAAACAGTAAAGAGATCTAGCTGATGGTAACTATTAATGCTGCTGCTGGTGGTGGTGGTAGTAGTAGTAGCTGCTTCCAAAATAGTTGTCATTGTTTTTCTACAAGGAATGGATTCCTGCTCTAGTGAGTAATGTCTATTACCAGGTCTATGGTTTTCTAAACTTTTTCTCATTATGGCCAGGTATATCTTCTTTGGGTAGAATTTGACTTCCTCTTCTAATAGACCAATCATCACATCAACTCTGCTCCTACTTGATGGTCAACACTAATCTTAATCAATCTGAATTCACTGTGCCCCCTTGGGCATCTTGTTTAGTTCTCTTGGATAACTCTGCTGAGGACTGGCCTAATAGTTGGCGTGGTTCTCCCAAAATGATCTTACTTGGTTTTTTATTCAGCCCTTACTTACTTATTCCTATTGTCAAGACCCTTCCCTTCTTCATGACAAAGCCTATGTGGTTTTGGAAAGTAATTCAAGAAAGTCTATGCCAACTGCCAGGGTAGAGACACAAAAGGCTGGATAGTGGTCACTTTTGGAAGAAAGCTAGGCAGGAACAGAAATTCCAAGGAGAGGGAGTTGTCTGTCCATGGAGGTTTGGACAAGAACATCAAGATGGGGTCCTTGTTATTTGCAACAGCATGGATAGAACTGGAGAGCATTATGCTAAGCGAAATAAGCCAGTCAGAGAAAGATAAATATCACATGATCTCACTCATTTGTGGAATATAATGAACATCATAAACTGATGAACAAAAATAAATGCAGAGACAAAGAAGCATTGAACAGACTGTCAAACTTCAGTAGGAAGGCAGGGGAGAGTAGTGGGGTGGGGGAGGGGTATAAGAGATCAACCAAAGGACTTCTATGCATGCATATAAGCATAACCAATGGACACAGACACTAGGGGGGTGAGGGCATGTGCTGGGGGGTGGGAGTGGCCTGGGAGAGGTTAATGGGAGATAAAGGAGACATATATAATACTATTTGTAAATACTTAAAAAAATAAAAAGACAGGGTCCTTTTGTGAGCAGTGGTCTGGAAGGAAAACAGCATATTTGACCAAAGTGTAGTCAGAGTAGAGAGAATAGAGACAGTCTGTTTAGAGAGTTTTAAAGGTCACACAAAGATGTTTGGATTTACTCCTAGACAAAGGAAATATGTTGGCCTTGAATATCTATGCTTTCCAATACAGAGATGCTCTAAAATAATTTATCTTATAAGAATAGCCTGTCCCTGTAGCTTACCCCAGAGCCAAGTAGCTGGCTAGCGCACTTGCTTCACTTTCTCCATTCTGTCTGCTGGTTCATTTCCCTGGATCCCATCATGCCTGGACAGTCAAGAAGCCCTTTTCCTCTGCCACCTTTTCTTACCTTCTCTTGATTTTCTTCACTATTTTTTTTTTTTTTTATCCATCCTCTAGCAAGAATGATCTCTCTCCACATGCATAAATATCTACTTTATTCCTGTGCTCTTCTTCATTATGAACTTTTGAAGGGAGATTTTCCCCACTCTCTCTATGAACCAGAAAAGTCAGACATGGTTGATTAAAATTTTATATTATCTTTGCTTTTTTTTTTTTTTTTTTTTGGAGAGAAATGTGATTGCCTGCTATGCCCAATTTGTTAAGTTCTGCAACTTTTTTTGATTAACTTTTTAGTTTTATATCATGACTACATCCTGTTCTCAATGATTAAAGAACATTTATTTTGTATTTGAGGAAACTTTTCATTCAACTTTACAAATAGATAGCATTTTTCAATATGCTAAGAATTAGGGGACTGGATAGGCTGCAATATGATTGAAATACAGATTTTTTGGTCACAAATCCTGGACCTGAACCCAGCTCCAGACTACAAGTAGAAGTTTGAACATTATCTCTCAAGTAACCATCACTTCTGAATCCCAAATCATGACACAAAGTCAAAAAGAAGACAGCCCTGACTGGTTTGGCTCAGTGGATGGAGCGTCAGCCTATGCACTGGGGACTCTGGGGTTCGATTCTGATTGGGGGCATGTGCCCAGAGTTGCAGGCTCAATCCCCAGTTAGGGGTGTGCAGGAGGCAGCCAATCAATGACTCTGTCATCATTGATGTTTCTGCCTCTCCCTCTCTGAAATCAATAAAAATATATTAAAAGAAAAGACATTGTTGCTCATGTTTCATTTAAAATAAAATTGTTTAATTAAACACTCATAATTGATCTTTAGTATATATGAAATTGATATTTAATTAATTGTTCTATGAAATTGAAGCCAGCCTGGGCAGTTTTTCCTCAGGATCACACAAGGAGATGCACGCATCACTCTCCACTTCTGCACACTTGTTATTCTGTCCCCGGTCTTGCAAAGCTGGAGTTCCTTGAGGCTTTTTGCATGGTTCTCTCTTATCCTTACTCTTTATTTCTGGACTAAGCAATCTTATCCACACATATGGCTTCAGTTACCATCTATTTACTCATATAAGAATCATTTATCTTTATTTATTTTCCATGATTGCCCTGCACCTTCCTATGGGAGGGAGGAATTCCATAGTCAAGGTATTCAGAGGATGGAACTTTCTGCTTCTACAACAGAAGCTGGATGAGAGCATTAGAATTCCACACTGTGAAAGTCCAAGGGGTTCTCATTCTCATAGTAATATCTATGACTAGCTCTGTACTGCATATCTCTAGAGAGCACCAGTTGCACTGTGGTCTGTGAAGAATTAAGTTCTGTAAAACTCCATGGCATGCCATTTGCTAAAGACTGAGTGTTTTTGTCCACCCCCCCTGCCCCAAATTCATATGTTAAAATCTAACCCCCATTTATAGTATTTGGAGGAGGGGACTTTTGGGAGGTGATTAGGTCATGAGAGTAGAGCCTCCATGAATAGGATTAGTGCCTCTATAAAAGAGACTCCAGAGAGCTCTCTTGCCTCTTCCACCATATAATAATGCAGCCATCTATGAAGTAGGAAGTGAGCTCTCACTAGACACCAAATCTGCCAGTGCTTTGATCTTAGACTTTTCAACCTTCAGAACTGTGAGGGGAAAAAATCCTATTGTTTATAAATCACCTAATCTATGCTATTTTTGGTATAGCTGCCCAAACCATCAACATAAAACATGAACATTTACTCTAGATTTTTAGCAATTCTGCGGCCCTGAGCAGACATTCTAACATACTGCTTTCTGGCAACCAGTGTATGGAAGTGTGCCTTAACTGGGGCTAATAGTATGCTCTCATCTAATACTTTGAATCTCAACAAAGTGATGCAAGGATGCAAGGAAGTACAGAATGCAATAGTGTAATTGTATGGTAACTACACCCAGTGGTAGCAGTGTTATTACAGGATCTACCTTAGCAGGAAGGGGCCGGGGCAGTGTTGTCTAACAGGGGTGGTAATTGGCAGACATGTCAGTGGTGGTATCTTAACAAGACTGATGCTGGAACACCTTAGTTATGGTTCTTGCTGCTGGTCTCCTTTAGTCCCTGGTCATTGAGCAAGGCTAGTTCTATAGACTTTCTATTGATTCTATGGCCTATCTGGTTTGTCCGTCAATGAATTATTTTATGTCTAAATCAGACTTGGTTTTCAGTTGAGAACCTTGATACATAAATGGCTAACAGAAAGAATAATACTGAGTGGCCAGATTATTATGACCACCCCATCAGTACTTCATTGGGCCACCTTTTACCTTCAATACTGCGGCGATTCCTCTTGCCATTGACTCCACAAGATGTTGAAAGTGATGCGAGGAATCTGACACCATGCCTGATGAATAGCACTCTCCAGTTCTGTGAGATTTGATGATTGTGGAACCAGCTGCCTGATGGATGGCTCTTTCAACTTCATCCCACAAATGCTCAATTGGATTGAGATCTGGTGATTGTGGGGGCCACCTAAGCAAGGTAAAGTCTTCCTTATGTTCTTGAAACCACTCCTGTACAATACAAGCACCGTGGCGTGGCTCATTGTCTTGTTGGAAGAAGCCATCTCCATTGGGATATGCCATCAACATGATAGGATGAACTTGATGAGAAATGATACTTAGGTGTGTTGTGCTATTCAGATGTTGTTCCACATGAATTAAAGGGCCCACATCATGCCAGGAAAACATGCCCCAAACCATAACACTGCCACCACCAGCTTGAAGGGTTGTACTCATGCATGTGGGGTGCATGCTTTCATGCTGTTGCCACGAAATTCCCACTCTGCCATCTGCATGATGCAACTGGAAACGTGATTCATCAGACCACATGACTTTTTTCCAGTGCTCTACTGTCCAATCCTTGTGTTCCTGTGCGAATTGGAGACGTTTTATCTTGGTAACTGCAGACAACAAAGGTGTTTGAACAGGTCTTTGGCTTCCATATCCCATATGATGCAGTGTACGGCTAATTTGCCTACAAACGTCAGGTGATCATTAATAATCTGGCCACTCAGTGTATATATGGGTATATTTGTTTTCTATTGCTACACAATAATTCCTACAAACTTAGCAATTTCAAATAGCACATTTGTTATCTTATCATTTCTATAGGTCAAGAGCCTGAGCATGGCTTATCTGTTTTTTGTTTGTTTGTTTTTGTTTGCTTCAAGATCTCAACAAGTTGTAATCCAGGTGTTGGTCAGGGCTGTGGTCTTATCAGAGGCTCAACTGGGAAAGAATCTGCTTCCAAACTTGTATTAAGGTTATTGATAGAATTTATTTTCTTGTAGCTATGGAACTCATGACTTCTTCAAGGCCAAAAAGAGAGAAGTGGGGGTGGGTAGAGAGACTGCTTGCTGCAAGTCCTACATGCATATAGTATGTATAGTATATTGTAACATAATTATGATGTGATTGCCCATCATCTTTGCCATATACGGTAACATTTTCATTGGAATGGCATCTCGTCACTATTGCCTTGGTCTATTGGCAAATGTTAAAAGTCAGTCACAGCTTTTTGCCCACAACCAAGGTTACAAACAAACAAAAAAAAAAAATGAGATCACTGGGACATGATCATTGGGATCTGTCTGTCACAGTAGGGAAGATGCTTTTGGCCATCAGGCTTGGCTAGGATTGAAAGCATTAAAACTCTTGTTGCACAGCCAGCATGGCTCAGTGTTTAAGCAGCGAACTATGAACCAGGAGGTCAGATTCGATTCCTGGTCAGGGCACACGCCCTGGTTGTGGGCTCGATCCCCAGTATGGGGTGTGCAAGAGGCCGCTGGTCAATGATTCTCTCTCATCATTGATGTTTCTCTCTCCCTTTCCCTTCCTCTCTGAAATCAATAAAAACATATTGAAAAAAAAATCTTTTCTTTACATTCAAAGATGGAAAACCTAGAGGGTCACCTCAGGGGCAAAGTGGCTATCGCCTGTAATCCTCTGCAGTGATGTGGCCACTGAGGGCAAGACTGTGAAGACCATCTTGCTGCTGTCACACAGCAGCCAAACGGAATTCATGACATTGGAGTGGAATGGCCACTTCAGAAAGGACTGCATTGCTTAATGAAAGAATATGACATGCCAAATCCTAAATATTTTGGCTCACATCTTTTTTTTTTTAAGCACAGTCATACACTACCCCCAGATTTACTTGGGAGAATTATATGGCTATATTTTTAAAAATTAGCTTGAAGAATCAAAGGGCAGATAGGCAAATTAAAGATGGCTCCATCAATTGGATATGGATCAGCTCTTGTGTCACAGTTAAAAGACACTGATTAATAAAGACTGAGGCTCCAGCAGTTAGAGGGGAATATGATGGAGGATTCAGAAAACTGGACATTGTTCTTAATATCCATTAGCCACTGTCCTCCCTTGGCCCATCACGCTTCCTTTCCTCCTTGTACCATGAGGCTCTTTCTGCTCTATTTTTAGATTTTGAAAGAGGAATCAGATTATCCCTTATGTGCCACCATTCTTTATTGTATAGCCAAATCTGAGAGGGGAGATTGCCTTCCCCAACACACACACACACACACACACACACACACACACACACACACACACATTAAAGTCCAAGGTATTGTCTCATAAGGAATCCAGAGTCCCATTTTTCGCACTTCCTCTGACTTATTAAGATTTAAAACATAATGGCCAAATAGTGGTGAGAGTATGAGTGAGTAGGCTTTCCCATATACAGGAAAGTGGTGCTTAAATTTGCATAAACTTTCTGTATAATTTGGTAAAATGCATCAAACAATTTAAAAATGTTTATACTCTTTGAATTAGTAATTTCATTTCTAAAAATAAATCCTAAGGATATAATAATGCAAATGTGTAGAGATTTAGCTACAATAATGTTCATCATACTATTAAAATAGCAGAAAATTGGATAAACCTAAATTTCCAACAGAAAGAGATTAGTTGAATAAATTTTGGTATATCTGTGCAACTGAAATTCTTTACAGCTATTAAAACATTATAGAATGGAAGAATATTTATTGGTACAGAAATACTATTATAATGTTAAGATAATTCAAAGGTTATAAATATCATACATAGTATGATATTTTATATTTGTTTTGTGTGTATGTGTGTGTATGAGAGAGAGAGAGAGAGAGAGAGAGAGAGAGAGAGAGAGAGAGAGAGAGAGAGAGAAAGAGAGAGCTTGAACATATACATATTCATATTCATACCAAAATGCTCACAGTGGTTGTTTTTCAGGAGAGTTATTATGAGTGATTTATATTTTCTACTTTTTTTCTTTATGTTTATTTCTAAGTATTTCCAGGGAATTTGTATCACTTTTGTGTAAGGGATAAAAATAATTGTAGCTATCCACAGTCTCATTCTGCCAGAGAGATCATCAGCCTGTTCTTACTCTCATATTAGGTGGGAGGAGAGTGTTTCTTATGTTCATATCATTCAAGAAGCTTATTTTACAATTGAAGGTCTGCAGAGGGACTCACAGAGCAGGTCAGAGCATATGGAAGAAATACATTGCAGAACTTCTGTGATCGAACAAAGTTTCCTTCTCTCAGAGATGTTTTCTGAAATAACAGAAGGCCCAATATAGATAATTTCAGCTTGTGGTTTTCAAAGTGTGCTTTTAGAACTTGAGGTGACAGGGGAGCCTGGTCTACTTTTATTCCCTATCCGGAGCAACAAAAGCAGTTCCATTTTGTATTAGTCAGGGTTCTCCAAACAAACAAACAAACATATACATATGCCACTATCCTCCTCCCCTGGACCAACAAGCATACATATATTATTTACTATACAGAATTGGCTCAGATGACCAAGAAGTATAGACCTAGGAGAACCAATGGTATAGACCCAGTCTGAGTCCTACATCCTTAGCAGCCAGAGAGCTGATGATGTAAATTGCTGTCCAAGTCTGAACGCCTGAGAACCAGGATAGCCAAATGTTTACATTCCAGTCTCAGTCCAAGTCTCAAGGCAGGAGAAGACCAGTGTTCCAACTTGGAGCTAGTCATGCAGAGAGAGAGAATGTTTTCTTCCTCAGCCATTTATTCATGTTGATTGTTGATTAAGGCCTGCTCACACTGAGGTAGGCAATCTGCTTTACTCAGTCTATGAATTCAAATGTTAATCTCATCCAAAAAACCCTCACAGACACATCTGGAAATCATGTTTAACCAACTACCTGGGCACTATGTGGCCCATTTAAATAGACACATAAAATTAACCATCACACACATTTTGTTTTAATTGTACAAAAGCACAGCATTCTTTCCCTTCCATTAGTCAACATAATCTCCAATTTCTATTCGTTAGGATGTTTTAGATTGATAGTACCAGGGAATCTAACTCAAAATGTCTTATCTGATGGGATTTTTTTTTTCTTCACAATTATGAAGCCAGGATGTGAGTCAGGCTCCAGGTACTGTTCAATGAGGCCTTGTGTTTGGTTTCCATAATATGCCCTTAGCTTTTTTCGTCTCCATTTCACTGGCTTCTTTCTCAGCCTGCTTCTCCTTATGATCATTTTCTTGCATTCAGGGAGAAATAGTGCATTGCCCCTGTACCTACCACCCTGCCTCCCATGCCAACCATCAAACAGAATTCCCAATATTAACTCTGATTAGACTATCCCAGAGACAATCACTGTAGCCACTGGAATGTCATGCATCATTTGTTTCAGGTATCATTTTGGAAAAGTGTGGATGGGGTTGCTTTGATTGGCTTAGACTAGCTGACTATGGTCACAGGTCAAATTGATCTTGCTGCCTGTTTTTGTAAATAAAGTTTGATTGGAACACAGCCAGACCATTTGGCTTACTTAATGCCTATGGCTGCATTCATGATATAGCAGCAGAATTGAGTAGTTGCAACCACCTGGCTCACAAAGCCTAAGATATTTACTATCTGGTACGTTACAGAAAAGATTGCTGATCCCTGGCTCAGGTTCCTCAGGTCCCACTTCTGGAACTGGGATAGAGTTAATCCTATCCAAACCTTAAAGCTGCTATAGAACACGGTGAGTGGGTATAGTGAAGAAAACCTCTTGCATTCTTCAACCCATTAGAAGAGTAATTTCTTTTCTGATGTTTGCATTGACAGACCATCCTTGAAGTCCACTTCATGCTGCCTTTTCTCACCACCATAGAATGGTCTGTGTTCCAAGGTTCTCTCATGCTAAAATCCTAGTTGGGATTCAGTTTATCTCCTACCATGTTCCACTCCTACCCCACTTACCTCCCATCCTCTCCCAGTGTTGTTTTCTTCTCTGGGTCTTTGTTACTCTAAACTGCCCTGTTCAAGTGCCAGGAAGTGCCTGTTGAAAGTAAGACAGGGCTGAGTCAACCAGCCTTTCCTCCTTGCAGGATGGCTCTACGGATACCGAGCTACCCTAAATGCTCCAGTAGAGCTCTACCGAGTTTGCCACAACTTTGCTGCCAACACTTTCACACATTCAAACTCTGTTTCCTTCTCCTAAATCACAGTTCCACTCTCTTATGGAGATATCAATAGTGACTAATATTTGTTATATTCTAGGCTAAGCATATTTATGCCTTATCTCCTAATCTTCACAAATCTCTAAGAGGTTAAGTCTTATTCACAGACACCCATTTTAAAGTTGAAGAATTAAGGACCATCTAGATTTAATCATTTTCCGAATGGCCAGTATTTAGTAAGGGGATGCAACAAGGATTTGAACCCAGGTCTAGCTGAATCCACAGTGCTGACTACATAACCATTATTATATCCTATTGTTGTTTTTTCTTGTTTCTGTCCACAAAAGCAATTATCTCCTAGATATTCTGGATCCTATCCAGTTTCTTTCAATTTCTCAGTCCCTCAAGGAAGCTAGGAAACTAGACTCATAGCCATCTCATCCTGTTGGGTTCTGACATTGTCTTCTCGCCAGGCTTCAAGGGTGTTCAGGCAAGTAGGTTAATCTTTTGAGCTAGAACTAGACTATACCTTTGGAAACCTTAATTTATAGACAACCAAACGAGGGGGAAACAATTGACCAGAAGTAGTCCTTAGAGTAACTAAATAATAGTTCCCCAGTGTTGATCCTCATTCATATCCCAATATTCCCATCTTTTATCAGGAGAGAAACCCCGTGGGTCCTGGGTAGGTTGCCAGCATTTAACCTACAGACAGATGGCTGAGGCAAGTCAGGTTTTCCAGAGAAACAGAAATATGCATCACTATCTTATCTTTGTCTCTGTCTCTGTCTCTGTCTCTGTCTCTGTCTCTCTATCTCTATCGATTATCTCTGTCTCTATCTCATCTATATATCTATCTACACAGAATGAATAGGTATAGAATATACTAGTATAGACTATGTAAATATAGAGAGATATTTATTATGAGGAATTCAATCATGTGATTATACAGGCTGAGAAATCCCACACTCTGCCCTCTGCAAACTGGAGAGCAGGAAAGCTAGTGGTGTAATTCCAGTCTGAGTTTAAAGCCTTATGAACCTGGGAGGCTGATGGTATAAATCCCAGTGCAAGGGCATAAGACTGATGTTCATGCTCACATAGGCAAGCAGGAAGGGAGCAAATCCTCCCTTGCTCCTCTTTTTGTTCAACTCAGGCCCTTCTATCTAAAGGATTGAGTGATGCTCAGCCACATTGGTGAGGGCAATCTTCTGAGTCCACCAATTCAAATGTTGATCTTATTGGGTCATATCCTTATACACACACAGAAATAATGTTTAATTTTGACATTCCGTGGCCCAGTCAAGTTGACATAAAAATTAACCATCACAGACCTGTGGGTTACATAAAACCTAGGAAAATGAAGGTTAGAGAAGCTAACTCTTGCTCCATGTGCGCAATGAGTTAGTGAAAAAGCAGGAAAGCAGGATAATAGAATGATTACAAATGTGGATGTTACATTCAGGTCCATATTGGAGTTCTAGTTCTGCTGTTTTCTGGTTGTGTAAACTGAAGATACCTCAATTTTCTAGGTCGTGGTTTTCTTATCTTTAAAATGGGAATAGCATTATCTACCACAAGGGATTATTGGAAAGACTGAGCAAAGTAAAACACATGGTCTTTCCCTTAGTGCCAGGTACATGATTAGTGCTTATTAAATGCTAGCAGCAATTAGAATTCAAGTGTCCTCATCGGCCATCGAGGCTCTTTCTACTCTCTGGGGGCATTGTCTTTGGTTGAGGTCATCCATTCCTCTTGTCTTCTTCCCCTGGCTTACCATGGGATGCAGCCTTAAACCGTCCCTCATTGTCTCCTCAAATTTTCTGGCTCTGTCTCTGAGCTCAGTCTGGAATTCTGATGACACCAGTTGCCCAGCATGGCTTCCATTAACTGTAAGTGTTTGCCTCTCCTCCAGAAAATCCCTGTGCCCTGGGAAATGAAAGTCAAAACACCAGACCTGTTGCAAAGGGCTCTTTTACCCTTTCACTTAAGAGTCCTCAGAGGTCAAAAGAAAATAGATTTAAATGTTTCCCAGTCAAGTGCAGCCCCCACAGGGCTCTACAGTGAACCCAAGGTGGGAGCTTTTTACACTTCCTCAGCCTCTGTCCACAAATTGATCTAATATTGACTTCCCTAGAGTCTATCTCAAGTCATTGTAGTCAAGAATAACAGAGTGCATCTTCCATTAGCTGTGATTAGTGGTTAAAACTACTCAATTTTTTTTTCCTTAGAAAGTGAAGGAAAAGATGTTTCTCTTTGGAAAAGAGAATTGAGTGGAATATTCAGTCTGCATTTCCCCCCCTGGGTTTTCAAGGCATGATTGACCTGTAAGTCTCAATAAAACCCATAACCAAACTAACAAATATCTAAAAATAAGTTCAAAGAGGGATAGAACAAAGGAAAGACTTCGTCCATAAATCATTTATAGGACTCTTTACAGGAGCAGAATAGAAACAAGGCTGCCACATTATCAGAATCATGGGCCACCACAGCCCCCTCACTCCTGGTGTTACAGATGGGTAGACTGAGGCTTAGGGAGGAAGAGCCAGCTGCCCTGTGTGACTCTCCATTCCCAGGCACTGTCCTATACTTGTTCCATCACCCTGGAAACATGTAGCACTTACATTTTATGAAGCTGTTTCCTTCTTTGTAAATAGGTCCAGAACATTGATCTCCCTGGGTTATTGGGAGGATTACTGAAAACACAAATGGAAATGTGCCAAGGACAATCTGACACCAGCACTTCATAAGGTGATAAGAGATGCCTGTTGAATCTAGATAAAGCAGGGTTTTGTTTGTTTGCTTGTTGTTGTTTTGGTAGTAGTGAAGGAAATTGGCTAATATTCTGGATTGTTTATGGTACCCCTCCCCTCTATGAAATTCATATTCATGTTCAAAATTGGTTTTTGGGGGCTCACAGGTGCTTAGAACATTTTTTAAAAATATTTTTTTGTTCATTTCAGAGAGGAAGAAAGAGGGAGAGAGAGTTAGAAACATCAATGATGAGAGAGAGTCATTAATTGGATGCCTCCTGCACGACCCCCACTGGGGATCCAGCCCACAACCTGGGCATGTGCCCTTGACTGGAATTGAACCTGGGACCTTTCAGTCCACAGGCTGATGCTCTATCCACTGAGCCAAACCAGGTAGGGCAGTGCTGTAGTGTCCCACATTTGGGCTCCAGTTTTTAGTGAACCCCTTTCACGTCCCGTGTGGTTCAGCGTTCAGGTTCAGGATTCAGGCTCTGGAGGAGGCTGCACACAAATGAAAGAGACTAGACAAGAAAATATTAATTTGGAAATATTGGGGGCCAGGCAGGAGCCCAACTCAAGGGGAAGGACTCTGCTTTGCTCCGGCCTAAGGATCCCTTTTATTA
This sequence comes from Corynorhinus townsendii, assembly GCA_026230045.1. Lineage (NCBI taxonomy): Eukaryota > Metazoa > Chordata > Mammalia > Chiroptera > Vespertilionidae > Corynorhinus > Corynorhinus townsendii. The sequence continues at coordinate 33,108,177 of JAPDVU010000008.1, read as the reverse complement.
AGACTATGGGGATCCACCCATAGCTCTAGACAGGCAATTCCAGTAATAGCTAATCAGCAAGGATTTACATAAGATTAAAAGGTGGAGGTTGCTTTAGCTATCATTGTGTCAACTAGATAGTGGGTGGTTGGCTCTGACCTTTCAGAGCTTCAAGGTTGACCAGCCTTCCTGGTTCCTTGTCCACACCTCTCTGCTCCTGAAGACAATATGCAGCTTTCAACACAGTGCTTAGAACATTTAATGATTATTTGAATTCACTGGATTACTCACTCTGTTTTTTCTAGTGTCCACAGCTGACCTCAGATATGTTATGCCTTGTTCACTTACTGGTTGGTCATGTCCAGAAGGTATGGGCTGAAGCAGAGGAGATTAAAGATATTTTTCAACATTTGGGTTTTCTATAGTCCTAGTTTCCTCACCCACAACCCTGTAAGGTGAGTAAGGCAAATATCATTCTTACCCTTATTTTTTTAGGGATGAAATTGAGATCCAGACATTTTATTAACTTACTTATCATCACACAGGAATTTAATGGAAGAGCTAGAAGCTAAAATGTAAGTTCTTGCATAAATCTCCAGGGGCCTTTCCACCATAAATGGATCAGCAAACAGAAGCTAGCTCTTCTCTGAATGTCATTGCCAATAGACAAATCAAGTGAAATGGTAATGGTAGAATGTAATGAATTTGTAAATAGGAAGGTTAGCTAGGTTAAAGGAACCTAATGTGGAGATAGTATATTATAGTTTCTAAAATGCTTTCACATGCATTACCTTACTTGATCTTAGAAATAGGCCTGAGGGTAAGTTTACGTTAAAATATTGTTCCCATTTACTCTTGTGAAAAACGAGACTCATTCTTGACTTCTCCAAGAGTACATGGACAAAAAAGTTGGGAGTCTAGACTTCAATACTGTTCTATCAATTCTCTCATCTTTCCAATAAACCAAACTGCTGCTAGCAATGTACCTGTACATAATTTTTAGTAATAACCATCAATAAAGCTATTTTAAATAAATATTTATTTAGTTCCTACCATGTAACAAATACTCTGCTTAGTAGAGTATGATAAAATCATCAAATAAACTAATCACTAAATATGTAAATATATTTATTAAATAAAAATACTTTAGGTTATTTTTGTAAAAATAAGATAACAGCTAGTTCTCCCCTTTCATTTGCTAGATCTCAAGTTTTCTTGTTCTTTAGTATCATCTATTGACTCCTTACTGGCTTCCATCCTGCATGTGCTTGAAGCCACCGATGCTCATTGCATAGAGAGGTGATCCATTTTGGAAACCCATTTAGGTTCCGCTTCCCCCACCTCTGCCTCTAACTTCCCAATTTCTTTTACCCCTGGTCACTGTCTAGCTATGCTGTTTCTGTCTAGTCCCTTCAGGACAATGGCCTGGCCTTGATGTCACTATCTCCTCAGGATGCTCATGCCTGATTGTATCTCCTGACTCCATGAATTAGTTACCTGGCTCTGTGCCCAAACTACCTAACATTTCCAAACCTCAGTTTTCCTCTTCTCTACATTGGGGGTAATACTACCTACCTCATAGGATTCTAAGGAGGATTAAATGGGTTGATGTATATAAACTGCTTAGAATACTCCATAAATGTTAGTCATTCACATTTGTGTTTTCACTCTAACTCTCCTCATGCCTTCCTGGGCTCTTAGACCCTAGACCCAGGCTGGGTGCAGCACACACCCCTGGTTATCTGAAAGGGAATCTGCACAGGACCCATGAGCTGCACTTTCTAGAATGTGCTTAAGTGTTGTGGAATTGCTCATGTATTGCTCTTGTTTTCAAAGCACACTGGGTGCTTTGAATGGACCCTGGGTGCTTATGCTCACAGCTCCTAGACCAGATCTCCCCTTCCCCTTCCACATGAGAGGGGTTTCCCAGGGACCTATTTGCTCAGGACTTTGGTTCCTAGATCTTTGAGGTACAGCCTTATAAACATAAGGACATTCTCCACCTCTGTGGGGCAGGGTGGTGGGGAGTGGACAGCCCTGCTTCTTTATATTGATTGCTTTGTGTAACACACCCGAGTTTATAAGGAAATGCAATTGAAGCTGCCATTATGTGTTTTTTTTTTAAAATCAAGACATTCAGTTATGAAACATAGAACATATAATTAACTTTATTGAGCAGAACAAAGCATTTTATAAAAACTCACTCAGACTGAATTAATATAAGGATACTTAGCATAATGTGTATAGTTTAAATTACCGCCTACTAATCATCAAGCAGTTGAGTGGTAAAGTTGTTAGACTTTCAATTTGCAAACAAGTAGAAGAAGGAAAAGCTTATTTTTACTTTCTGATGATTAGATAGAGCATACATTTGTTCAACTGTTGTGTGGGTTCACATCAGAGAGGCAGGGTTCTGTTCTGAGTCTCGACATCTCAGGCTGGTGACATTGTTCTGCATGTCATGGTTCATATCTACCTTGTGGCATTAGTCAGTCTGGCTTCCTTCCCCATGAAGTCACTGTCTCCTCATTCCCAAGATCACCTCAACTCCACTGGGAGCAAAGCTCCCTTTTCTTCCACCCGCATCCTGAGACCAGTTCTGATCCCAGAAGAGAGATATTTAAAGAACCATAATTTAATGGCTCAGGATAACTGTTTAGATTCAGCTTCAACTTACTCTTTCTATATTTTTCCTTATACTGCCAGTCTACCCTGGTAGGTTTCCATCTATTTCTGATTCCACGTACACCATATGAGATTCTTCCTACTAGATCTCTACTTCTACCTTCTTTGTATGAAAGTTTATAGATTCCTATTCTTTTCAGGAAGACACAGGAGAGATGAAAGTGTTGGGGACAGAGTGGGAGAATTTTGGAATCAAGTAGGTAGAATCTCAGCTTGGGTACTGACCATCCAAGTGAACTTGAATAAGTATATCAGCATATTAGTAAGTGAGTTAGTTAGGCCTGATTATAAGTGACAAGAAATATGGCTCATACTGGCTTAAGAAACATTTTCATTACAAAACTGGAAAGTCTAAAAGTAGATGTATCTTGGCTTCAGCTGGGTCCATATGATGTCATTGGGATTTTACTTCTTATCTTTTCTCTCTGTCATATGCTATCATGACTTCATTCTCAGGAAGGCTTGTCTCTCATGAATGGCTGAAATTACTCCTCACCTTCTATCCTCTCAGTGTGTTTCATGGTTCTAATTCATTTTTATGTACCCATCTATAAACCATGGCCAGACATTCCAGTTACTGATTGACTTAGGCCAACCAAGGCCACCTCTGGGCCTCAGTGCCCTAATCTATAAAATAGGCATTGGGCTTTAACCAATAGGTCAAACTCTTATTTATGGACCTAGTGTTTTGCAGTCCTTTTGGGAACTACCAGGGAGAGGGATATGATCCAGGCTTTTAGGAAGAGAATGGTAAAGACTCCCTTTCCTTCACACTGTTTTAATTTTCAACTCTTATTTTAGCTGTTTTTTATGTTGAGATTTTTAGTGATTGTATCAGCTAGCTTTTGCTGTATAACAAAATATGCCAAAGCATCATGGCTTAAAACAGTAACAATTTGTTTAGAGCATGATTCTAAGTGTAGCTACTTGGGCTGAGCTCAGCTTTGTGGTATTTCTGCTTACTCCAGCAGGGCTCACTCATGGGACTGAGGGCAGCTGGTTGGTCAGTTATGATAGCCTTGACTGGATGGCTAGGGTATCAGACCTCTCTTTACATGGTTTATTTTCTGCCAATAGGTTAGCATGGGCTTATTTACATGGTGATCTTAGGGTTCCAAAAAAGGGAAACAGGGGGACATCTGTAATACTCTGTAATACTTTCAACAATAAAGATAAATTAAAAAAAATAAACATGTCATTCTCACATACAGAAGAAGAAGAAGAAGAAGAAGAAGAAGAAGAAGAAGAAGAAGAAGAAGAAGAAGAAGACAATGACCAATGACGAAGAAGAAGAAGAAGAAGAAGAAGAAGAAGAAGAAGAAGAAGGAGGAGGAGGAGGAGGAGAGGAGGAGGAGGAGGAAGGGGAAGGGGAAGGGGAAGGGGAAGGGGAAGGAGAAGGAGAAGGAGAAGGAGAAGGAAGAAAAAGAGGCCCTTGCCAGTGTGGCTCGGTTTATTTGGGCATCATCCTATGTACCTAAAGGTTGCTGGTTTGCTTCCCAGTTAGGGCATCAATATTGCTAGACTTATGTGTTGTACAACTAAAAATTGCTGTTTGACCAATAAAAAAGAAGAAAAATAGGACAAGCTGCAATGAACAAGTGTTTTTGAGCAAGTCAGTTCCAAGCATCTGCTTGTATCACATTTGCCAACATCCCATTGGTCGAAATAAGTAATGGCCAAACTGAGATTTAAAGAGTGGAAACATGGACTCTGTACCTTGATAGGAAAGATTGCGAAGTCACAATACAAAAGGAATGCATACAGGGATTGATTGGAGGGATTTGGGGCCATTTTTGCAATCTACCAAGATAAACTTGAACATTTAAAGAAAGGATATCATTTTTAAAAGTTTGAAAGCTCTGACCAGAAAGTCTCTAAGAGCACTTCCAAACTGATTTTATCTAAATTTGATTACTTTGGTTATTCTGAACCTTACTTCTTGTCCAGTTTCCCCAATTTCCCTCTCTGCCTTTCCAAAAATATCAGAGCTTTGGGGAGACCCAAAAATCAAGGCTAATTAGTCTAATCCAGGTCTGTGACCTAGTTCAGAATAAGCCTTCAATTCATGCATACAGTGGGAAACATTAATTTATAACTTGTCCCACTTTAAAAGTTCCAATCTTAACTTGAGCCAGATTTTATGTTTTTTTTAAAGCTGAGGTCTTTGATGTATAGGCAAGAGCCTCGCATCTTAAATAAATAACAGGTCAAATTCATATTTAGAGACATGAACCAGGAGCAGCACACTTTTCATTACTAGGACCTACTTTATGTTGGATTCTAAATTAGAAGAAGCTCTTCCAAGAAGCCTATAGGTTCCTCCTTTTCATGACTTAGAAAATCTCTACATGAGTGCCCTCCACTTGCCTATCTATCTCATAGCCTGACTACCGATGGCTTAGCCACACTGAACTGTTTGAAGGTCCCTACGTGGCCTGTGCTCATCTTTGCTTCTTAGCCTTTGATTATGTGTTTTTCCCCCTCTGCCTGGAACACCTTCCAAATACTCTACTGGATCCCCTTCATCTGGATAATTCATTCAGGTTTTCAAGGCCCCAGCTTATATGTTACTGCCTTCAATAGCTCTTATTGACTTGACACTCTACCAAGCCATGGTTAAAATCCCTTTCTCTGTGCAACTTTGACACCCTATACTTAACAAGTCAAAGAAATTGTTAAAATCTAGTATCATAATTGACTCTTTTCTTGACTCTATTCTCCTGTAGTCTCTGAGCTTTGAGAGATGGACTCATTCATAGATATTGTGACAGGGCTTGACATACAGCAAGCAGCCAGCAGGTATTTGTTGATTGAACTAAATCTATTTCAGCCATGAATTTTCCTCATTTTCAGGGGAGAAAGACAATATATTAGTTTAATAATAATAATAGCTGCCAACATGTATTGATTGCTTACTAGACATTGTATTATATACTTTACTTGCATAATCTCATTTAATCTGCCTAAAAACTCTATTAGGTAAATATTATTATTATATTGTTATTATTTCTAATTTAGAGGCAAGGAAACTAAAGCACAGAGAAATTAACTTACTTAAAGACACATAATTTATCCAGATGCTTCTGAGTACAAATATTAGAAAACCAAAAATAGCCCAGCTGGAGGTCACAGTTTCTTTCCCAGTCAGGGCACATGCCTGGGTTGCAGGCTCCATTCCCACTAGGGGTCATTCGTGAGGCAGCCAATCAATGATTCCCTTTCATCTTTGATGTTTCTGTCTCCCTCTCTCCCTTTCCCTTCCTCTCTAAAATTAATAAAAATACATTTGAAAAAAGAAACCACAAAATAGAATGGTTTAAAAAATGAGAATGATTTATTTTCTGTGCTTCATGTGGGTAGTTTCTGTTGCTGTGATTTCAAATTCACTGATCTTTTCTTTTTCAGTATTTAATCTGCTATCAATCTCATTCAGTATATGTTTTATACTCCCCATTTTTTAAAATCACCAAAGTCTCCATTTGGCCCTTTTATATATTTTTAAGTTTTCTCTTCATTATGTTCATGTTTTACTTTACATATTTAAGCATATGAATAATAATAATTGCTTTAAGGTACTTGTTTACTAATTTCATCTTCTCTGTTATTTCTTGGTCTGTGAGTCATACTTTATGGTTTTTTACATGCCTGGTAATTTTTTTTTAAATCCTCACCTGAGGATATTTTTTCATTGATTTTTAGAGAGAGTGGAAGAGAGGGAAAGAGAGAGAAATATGAATCTGAGAGAAACACATTGATTAGTTACCTCCTGCATGAGCCCTGACCAGGGCCGGGGCCAGGGAGGAGCCTGCAACTGAGGTATGTGCTCTTGATTAGAATCAAACCCGGGACCCTTTAGTCCACAGGCTGACCTTCTATCCACTGATCCAAACTGGCTAGGGCTAGAAGAAAAAAAATTTTTTATTTTTAATATATTTTTTAAAATATATTTTTATTATTGATTTCAGAGAGGAAGGGAGAGGGGGAGAGAGATAGAAACATGAATGATGAGAAAGAATTATGGATTGGCTGCCTCCTGCATACCCCCACACTGGGGACTGAGCCCACAACCTTGCCATGTGCTCTGACTGGGAATCGAACCATGACCTCCTGGTTCACAGGCCAACTCTGGGCTATGGCTGATAGTTTTTTATTGCTATCAGATATCACGATTTTACATTTTGATCAATAGGTTTTTACATATTTACTTAAAGGATGTTCGAATTTGTTCTGACAGACACTGCAGTAAATTGTAGATGAGTTTGGTACTTTTGAAGCTTGCTTTTTAGATTTGTTATTGTAGGTCCAGCACAGTCTTTTTAAGTCCAGGAAAACACTACCCAATGCCTTTCTACTCTGGCTTGGAGGAGACCAAACTCTTCTCAGATCTATAAAAGTAGGGATTTTTTTTTTTGACCTATAGCTTTCTAGTGTTTATTTTCCCAACCTTGGGTTGTTCTTGCCCATGCTTTTATTGATCAGACAGCACTAAGCTGAAGATTGTGGGGAACCCCACTGAAGTGCTTTAGAACTTGTCTCTCTGTGTAGCTCCCTCTTTCCAGTAGTCTGCCCTGAAAATTCTAGACATTTTGGCCATCCTCAAATTCTGATCTCTGTCTCCTCAATTCAGAGAGACTGATGAGTTTTGTGTTGGATTTTCTCACTTTGCCTTATGGCATGCAAACACTTCCAAACACTAAGACGGTATAATTATAGAACTAATCTTTGTTTCTCTTCTCTCAAGAATCACAGCCTCACATCACCTGTTGTCTAATGTCTGAAAACCACTATTGTGTATATTTTTCTCATTTTCTTTTCTTTTTTTCCTATATATGCGGGAGCACAATTTTCATAGCAATCAATCCTTCACTGAAGGAAGAACAAGTCTCCCTGGTCTGCATGTTGAAGGATGCTTGAGAATGACTTAGTAAAGAGTGGGGAAGGCCCAGCCAGAGTGGCTCAGTGGTAGAGTGTTGACCCATGAACCAGGAGGTCACTGGTTCAATTCCCAGTCAGGGCATATGCCTGGGTTGCAGGCTTGATCCCCAGTGTGCGGCGTGCGGAAGACAGCTGATCGATGGTTCTCTCTCATCATTAGTGTTTCTGTCTCTTACTCCCTCTTATTTTTCTCTGAAATCAATACTAATATATATTAAAAAAAAAAAAGAGTGGGGAAGAATAGTCCCAACTAGTGGACATAAGCAACTTCACCACGATCACGTGGTCAGCAGCATTGAAATTTGAACCCAGTTCTGTCTTAGATCACAGCTAAGACCTGTACTATGTTAGGAGAATGACATTGTTTCTGAATTTGAGGTGGCCATATTCTAGTGATAAAGACAAAAACAATTATAGGACCTATAATGCCGCTAGGATAAAAACTGTTCACTTTGAAAGTGAATGGCTACTTCTTGTTTATCTCTTGGTCCCAGTGCCCAGATTGTGGCTGGTGCTCACTAGGCATTCAAGTTCAGACTTCATTGCCTCAAAAAATGTAAGGGAAACACAAATGAGAGTGTTTCCTCTGCCTGTGCTTGCAGCATATGGTGGAGGTAGCTATATGGTCAGGGTATGCGCCGAGGATTCAATATCCAGAAGTTTGAATTGGATCAGCAGATTCAGGTAATATCAAACTCTAGCTTTTACTTTACAGGTTGGTTTCTGTGATTCATATGAGGTGCTTGGAAAGTGTAGTTAAGATTAGGAAACAGTGTTTGATAGAAGAGATTTTCAGAGTTGGATCAGTCTGCACAATGGTTGGAGTATGTACTGCTATCTAAGCTTACAATTGTTTGTCTTGTTCCTGTGCTTCAAGTGGTCTTCCTGATTTAGGCGAGTAAGCACTGGCTGATGTGTCCTCTGCCCAAATGTGGGCAAAGGACAGTTAGCTAGTGAGGGAAATGCAGGTCAAGGGAAGTTAGAGGTATCACAACTCTAGGTCTTCTCTTTACTGTAGGAGTTCTATGACTTCTCCTTCTCAGCCTTATCTTTCATCTCCCTTTGTTTCCCAGAGGACTCCTTGGCTACTCGCCTGTCATCCTAACTGCTCTGCTCTGTTCTGTTAATGCTTATAGCCTTCTGAGGTGAAATTTGCATTGCATTCCTGTCTAACTCAATCTATTATTAGCACATTGACACCAGTAACTGAGCCAAACACAAAACCTGTGGCCATTGCCTCACCTGCTTTCCTAAAGCATATCTGCCTACTGGGCCTATCTACTAACTAGAGGCCCAGTGCATGAAATTTGTGCACAGCAGGGGGGAGGGTTGTGTGTCCCTCAGCCCAGCCTGCACCCTCTCCACTCTGGGATCCCTCTCACAATCCAGGACTGCTGGATCCCAACTGCTTGCCTGCCTGCCTGCCTGCCTGATTGCCCCTAACCACTTCTGCCTGCCAGCCTGATCATCCCCTAACCACTCCCATGCCAGCCTGATCAATGCCTAACTGCTCCCCGTCTGACCTGGTCCCCCCCAACTGCCCTCCCCTACAGGCCTGGTCACCCCTATCTGCCCTCCCCTGCTAGCCTGGTCACCCCTAACTGCTCTCCCCTACTGGTCTGATTCCCCCCAACTTCCCTCCCCTGCAGGCCTGGTCCCCTCCAACTGCCCTCTCCTGCACACCTGGTCCCCTATAACTGCCCTCCCCTACAGGCCTGGTCACTCCTAACTGCCCTCCCCTGCTGGCCCAGTCACCCCTAACTGCTGTCCCCTGCAGGTCTGATTGCCCCCAACTGCCCTTCCTTTCAGGCTTGGTTGCCCCCAAGTGCCCTCCTCTGCCAGCCCGGTCACCCCTAACTGCCCTCTCCTGCTGGTCTGATCGCCCACAACTGCCCTCCCCTGCCAGCCATCTTGTGGTGGCCATCTCATGTCCACATGGGGGCAGCCATCTTATATGTTGGAGTGATGGTCAATTTGCATATTACTCTTTTATTAGATAGGATTCTTTCCTCTTCCTCTTAGAATGACATCATGGCAGCTTCTAATTCTTTTTCCTGTTACCCTGAGTGGTTATATAAAAGCATCATTCTTCTATACTTTCATGACTGATAAGCATTGAATCTCAGAAGAAGAGGCTAAGGTCCAGGAGGCTCAGGGGCAGAAATCAAATAACAGAAGAAACAAGGAAAGGGAAGCTTCTGCTGAAACAAACCAGAAAGGTAGGCAAAGAAAGGAGGGCCAGGTGTCATGGGTGAATTCTGAGAGATAGGCCAGAGTTAGGGGAATAATGGAGATGGTGAAGGAGGACTAGGTCTGAGATAAATCCTCTGAGTGAAATTTTCCTGCTTCTATTATCTGCCCAGATTGTTATGAAAGCATAGCCAACCCACACATTGTGTGCCCATTGCCGGTGAGGTGGCATTGTCCAGATTCTGCTACACTCTTCCCCTTGATGTTCAACTCAAGTTATGTCAGTGTCTGTTTCCTGTTTGCAGTCCTATATTGTATATTGTTTCCCCCCAAACATTAAATGATTAGGTAACCCCTTTGTATTTATTTAGGATATTTTCTGGTTCTCGACATCTGTGTCTCACCAGGTCAGTGCCCTGTTCTAACTTTAAGGTTGGATCCAAAGTTTCCCACTGTCAGTTGGCTAGCTGGCTTTGTTGATGCCCTAGCCAGACCTATCCATGCCTCTGTGAACAAAGTACAACAAGCTGCTAGTGACAGTGATTCAGTCACACACACACACACACACTCACACTCACTTAGTTATGAGTTTATACTTGATAGACATGGCTACATCATGAGCGCTGGGAGAGGGAGGCTAGGACAGGGGAAACAGGTAGGTTCCATCTATCTTCCCAAACTCTACTCATTGCATGAAGCCAGCAGAACTACGTGTAAGCCTGGGCTTCCTTAGAAATATATTCCAGAAAGCCTCTAGGATTTCTGCCTCTGGGGTTAAGGTTTTAAAGAAGTTACTGAATTTTGAGGACACAGCCTCTTCATTAATTGTGGTGGTTTCACTACATAGCCTCTAGGGGAGATACTAGGAGATTAGTTGTAAATTTGATTCTAATGAGGGACACGCAAGATGACTGAGAGTCATGTGTGCCTTGGGCAGAAATATGAAGTAAGGGAGCTTTACAAATTGGAGCCGGCCCCAAATACTTTTTTCTTTCAACTCTAAGTATTTAGAGGAAGTATCTCACTTTAAAATATGTTGACTATATCTTCTAATTAAACACTGAAAACTACTTTTTAATATATATTCAAAATTATAAAATAATTGCTAAATTATGCAGATTTTTATGGTGGGCTTGAAATAAGCCGATTTTTTAAAATTGGCACCTTTTGCTGATTCAAAGATGTTAATCATAGGGACCCTAATAGGCCTATCAGACTTCTCTAATGCATTCAAATAAAATGAGCAAAATCATTAAATGCCCAAATATTGATTTAAAGTTCTCCAAGTGGTAATGAAATTTGGCTCTCCACTTGAGACAGAGCACACTGGCTGGGTGCTTTAATTTCAGGGAAACTTCTGAAGTGTGAGAAGATTGGAGATAAGACGGAGAGAGAAGGGAAGGGGGAAGAGGGAAAAGGAGAAGGAGGAGAGGAAGAGACAGAGAACACACACACACACACACACACACACAGAGAGACAGAGAGAGAGAGAGAGAGAGAGAGAGAGAGAGAGAGAGAGATTAAGACATAAGATCCCAGCCAATGGACTAGAATGAAACATTGGTTTAAACAGAGAGAAGGTATTAGTTGAAAGGATCCTGTTAGCCTACTAAAACTGCCTGCTGAATGCCAACACAGAAACCCAGATTGCCTTTAAAAGGGGGATGAGGAGAGGAGAAAATGTCAGATACTGGGCTCTAGCTCCTTCCCTTCAAAGACCAGCATGAAATGAAATTCAGAACGAATGTCATCACAGATAAGGCAAGTCCATGCATGCCCATGGCCCAAACACCCTTGCATTAGTTTCCAAGGACTGCTGTAACAAATTGCTCCAATTATTGTGACTTAAGACAATAGAAATGTATTCTCTCAGAGTTTTAGAGGCCAGAAATGCAAAACACAAGGTATCTGCAGAGGCTTTAGGGAGGAATCTGTTTCTCTTCTGGCTTTGCTATTGTCAGCTTCCTCAGCTCCTGGCTGCATCACCCATCTCTGCCTCTGCAGATGCCTCTGTGTGTGTGTCTTCTCCTCTTCTGTTTACTTTATAAGGAAACTTGTCATTGGATTTAGGGCCTACCCAGACAATCCAGGATTAGCTCAATACCCCAACTTAATCATGTTTGCAGAGATCCTTCCCCCAATCATGGGAATTAGTATATAGACATATCTTTTTAGGGGGTCACTATTCAACCCACTACAATCCATTTCACCTTCGGTTCAGCCTTTGGAAGTTCTTTAGAAGAATTACCTGTGGGATGAAGATGGGCAAGAGGTGGATTTTACAAAAAGCTAAAGGTCAACAAAGAGCTGCGGTTGCATTTAGAAAGATGGGCGAGGGAATGTCTTTGGTAGAGGAAACAGGTTATGACAAGGCCTAGAGGCAAGAATGAGAGATGGTGGCTATTGGGAGAAAAAGGAAGAGAAATGGGGGGCACAGAGAGAGATTGAGGAGACTGAGGAGCCACAGAAAGCAGGGCCTAGCAGACCATACAGAGTTTGGCTATATCTTGAGGATAAGGGGATGTTACAGAAAATTTTAATCTGAGAAGGGATGTAATTTGCACTTTCATTCTTCATCTAATATGGGCAGGAACCAAAAGCACTGATTTGTTTTCAAAACTGATGAAAACTTTTAAAGGCAAGGGAGGGTGGGTGGGAAGAGATCAACTAATGAACTTGTATGCATATATGTATAACCTCTGGACACAGACAATAGGGGGGTGAAGGCCTGAGGTGGGGAGGGGCGTGCTGGGAGAGGTCAATGGGGGAAAAGAGGGACATGTGTAATACTTTCAACAATAAATATTTAAAATAAATAAATGTGAAAAAAAACCCTTTTGAATAAAATGTATTTTGAAGATAATTTCTAATAGAATAACAAGTAATATATTCCTTTCAAGTGAATTTTTAAAAGACAGTATTAGAAAAAATAATCATCAACCACAGTATCCCTGTAAACATTCTTGCTATGAGACTGAGTCGCCTGCCCAGAGTGGCAGCAGCCAGAATGTTCCATTTGACACACACACCAGGATGAATAAGGAACCCAAGGGGTGTTGCTCAGAGTTTGGCCTGAACCACTGGCATTCTTTTGCTTTGGAATTTGAACAATAAGGTGAGGAATCTGTGCAGCACTTATGCTGGACTAGCTCTATGGATGGCCCATGCCTCCAGTGAGCTGGGAATTAAGAGGTCGGAAGGCTGGGTGTAAGTAGGACAGGTGGTTTGCCACAAGAGGCATAAATGGAGCAGGCACACAGAAATAAGAGATGAGTGCCTACGTGGTCAGAGGTGCCATCTTTCTATACCTGTAAAATAAAATGACGTCACCTCTGAGAAAGTAGAGAGGCTTCTTCTGTTCCTTATAAATAAGACTCATAAGACAAAAACATCACCCTTAACAAAAGAAAAGCAAGGAAACACAAAAGCAACAAATGTTATAACATTGCTGATATAAAACTTAGTCCTTACATCAGATATAAATGGGCTAAAAGTTCCTAATAAGATGACAACATAAATAACAATTCTCAGGTTGCTCCCTCACTCTCCTGTGAGGTGAAGAGCTATCTATACTAATAAAAGGGTAATATGCTAATTAGACCAGATAGACTGGACATCTTCTGGATGTCTTCCGGATATCGTTCTGGACGTGCTTCTGAACAAACCACGGTGGTGGGGGCCAAGGAAGAGGTGGTTAGGAGCGATCAGGCCAACAGGGGAGCGTGGTTAGGGGAATCAGGCAGGCAGGCAGAGTGGTTAGGGGTGATCAGGTAGGCAGGCAGGTGAGTGGTTAGGAGCCAGCAGTCCCGGATTGTGAGAGGGATGTCTGACTGCCAGCAGTGGGACATCCCCCCAAGAGGTCCCCGGAATGAATAGGGTGCAGGCCAGGCTGAGAGTGCAGGCCAATTTTCGTGCACCAGGCCTCTAGTCTGATTATAAGATTAACAACAACAACAAAAAAATGGCTTGAAATTAATTGGCTCCTGCACTCAGAGAGGGCTGGAACTTATTTCCAGTCTTCTCTCTACATTCTGGCCACTGTTTGTTTCTTTTATTGTTATTGTTAAGTTCTGATGCTCATATTTGGTTACACAATAAACATTTTCCTGATATGCTTCCTTCTTCCTGACCTCTAATGAATTTGGTGTTATTTAGTAAACAGAATCTTAGGTATAAGGCAATGAAGATCATTGTGAAGAGCAAGAAGGGAAAACTGAATACTTTTTGATGTATTTTTTCTTGGAAATACAGTGATGGCTTTTCCCTGTGCTCTTGAAGAGTATCCCAAGTCAGCTCCTGGGTTGCAAAGTGAACTTGGAAAAGGAGGTAACATTGTACAGAGTGCCTATTAACCTAGGCTCCTTGTGTGGCCTTTCAAATACTTCTAACTAGTCCCTGGTAGGGGTTTTAGGAATCCGATAAAAGGTTGCTGCAGCCATCTAAACTTTGGCTCAAGAACTGCTAAGGGATCCTATCTGTTGGCTTTAAGCCTCTTAAATTTTGTCTTGACTCTATTTTGTCTGTCTTGTTTGCTTTTGTACCCCCCCCGCCCTCTGGTTTTATATGGATTGATGACCCTTTATAAGAGCATTTACTCAGATTTTGCTGAAAAACATTCTATTCATTCAACAAATATGAACAAGTAACTCCTATATATGCCATGAACCTTTGGTGCATTATTTTTTTCAGCAAAACATTGCCAAGCATTGCCACTATAATGAGGAAGACAGACTCTCCTTCCATATCCTGCCCCAAACTTTGGGTAAACTCCTCCCCCTCCCAGTAAGGCCTCTGCCTGCCAGGACAAGGGAATGGCCACCATGGCATCTGCACCTAAGATTTTGATGCTCATAATATTTAATCCTAAAATGTAGATTTTATTACCCTCGTTTTACCAAGAACAAAAATGTGATCTAGACATACAAGGTCAATCATTCATGGTCACACTAGTATACAATACAAGGGTCAGGACTTAAACCCAGATTTGCCTGATTCCAAAGCCCATACTCTTCATACTGCAGCACGAAACATCCATTTGTTTAAGAAGCCCCCTGAGAGCCTCATGTTAACAACGAAGAGCTGGTCCTCCCTACCACTGGGTGCTGTCGGAGAAGAGCCCGCACAGCAGAACAGTGAGTGTACACATTCAAGTTCAACATTCATGTGTTGTCTTCCTCCCTGGAAGATGGTATTCAACCTCTGTCTCAGTTTCTCTAGTATCCCTGGACCCTGCGTAGGGACTGGAACTCAGGAAACATCCACTGATGGATGCCTTAGGCACCATGAGATAGGACAGGCTGAGAAAGCAGCACCTGGCCCCGAGGTGAGGTTCTGACCTCTCTCCCCTCCCACTGCAAGTCCTGACCTGCCCCTCACCAGGCAGATCACATTCTTCAAGCTATTCATTATCATGATGGATGTCCCCCTCCCTATTGAGCCTTGTATCTGCCCTTCGGCATATTGTTGAATTAGAATGCATAACTAATTAAAGGTGACCTCACTCCAGGCTGCTGGGTCTCCTGTGTCAGAGCAACCATAAAACTGGTCATCAGAATGTGTCCTCTTCCCCCCACTAGCTCCCCCGCTTCGTGTGTGTGTGTGTGTGTGTGTGTGTGTGTGTGTGTGTGTGTGTGTGTTAATTTCAAATCCTTTCCCTGCATCAGTGAGCAGATGAGATCCTCAGCCAGCTTTCATCTTTCAGAAAAATGAATAGTGCAGAGAGAACATTATCAAATGAGCTGTTGAAGAAGTCAGTGAATATGTCATTGAGTATGACTGCTTCCCGAATGAATTTAGATTTATCTCTGTTATCTTCCCACTCCCTCCCAACCAGGCCCCCCTTGCCAGGCCAGCCCTCAGGGCAGGGGCTGCCGCCATGAATCCTGAACGACAGCTGCCTCTCCTGGCTGACAGGTGCAGTTGGGGCCTCTGAGCTTGTTTTGGAATTTGGTTTGTTAACATTATAAATGAGCTCATTGGACAGCCCTGTTAAACACCCGCACCTCCTGCTTCTGCAATTTCTTAGAGAATCCCATTTCCATTAGGTGGACGGGAGGACAGGGCCATAGTCACTCAGAAATTGTTTTATCATGTCAAGAGCTGCTGAATGTCTGTGACTACATAAGAACTAGAAAGCATCCATTTTACTCTTATTTGGCTGTTTCCTTAAAGTCAGGGAACTCAGTTCTTGCACCATTCATGCATTCACCAAATATTTCTAGAACACCTTTTCATGCAGGGAATTGTGACTGCAGGGACGTGCGGCCCCTGCCCTCATGTAGCACAGACTCTAGTTTATAATCGACCTGAGGAAGCAATTTCAGTTGGTTCCAGGATTCTCAAAGGAATGAACTATGAAAACCAAGAAAAGGTGGTTGTTTAGGCAGAATGGCATCATCAGAACATTGTCTTTGGAGTCAGGAAGGTCTGTAGCAATCCTCTTGGTGAGAAAAGAGAAGTTATTGCATCTGGAACAGGAACAAGATGTTGTGAATAAGTGTGGAAATTAAAAATATAGTCAGAATAGTGAAAAAATCATTAGAAGTGTTGGAAGATAAAAGTGAAAACTAAAAGGAAAAGACAAAACAAAGAGATGGAAATTAGTGGAAAAAAGATAATTAAATTAGAGATTGAAAATAGGAGTCCAGCACTTGGTTAATATGACTTGCAAATAACGAAAATAGAGAAAAGAAAGAAGAGGAAATTATCAGAAAAATAGTACAAGAAACATTTCCCACAATTGAAGGATATCTTTCCAGGTTGCAAGGGTTCACTGAGGGTTGAGAAAGAGAATGAACAAAAAGGCCTATTTGAGGACAGCACATCATTGTGAAATCTCAAGACACAGAATAAGAAGATTCTAGAAGCTACAGGGCTTATGGGAGAAGGGGAAGAAATTCACACAATGAGGACTGGAAATCAGAGCATCAGGCATCTCCACAGCAGCAAGGGGGGCTGGAAAACTTGCAACAATGCATTGAAAATCCTGAAGAAAAATGACTTCAAATTCTAATCACACCAAATGGTCATTGTATACGAGGATAGCACAAGGGTATTTTCAGACAAACCAGGTCTCAAAAACAAATTGTCTCCTACGTGCCCCTTTTCATGATGCTACAGCAGAATGTTCTTTGCAAAGGAGTAAAACAGAAAAGGAAGAAAACATGGGATACGGGGAACAAAATCTTCTAAGGAAGGAATTGGAGAGCCATAGGTACAGCTTGGGAAGGAAGTGGGAAGTCCTCCAGAGAGCTGACACCAAGAGAAAACCAAAACAATACCTTTTCTGATGTCTCTATATGGAAAGAGGTTTAGAACTCAGTGGTTCTCTAGATGAATGAGGGATCTTAAGCACTACAGAAGTATCCCTTCATGAAATTTAAAAATCAAGCAAAAACTCTAGAGCCCACTTTCCAGGTACTGGCTCATCCCGGCTAAGAAAATCATCCACATGACCCAGATAAGAAGCTCTGTTTCTGCATGGCAGAGACTCTGCCCCATGTGGGATCCCCAGTTGGGGATTATAGAGTCCTCTTTAATCCCCTATGCTTCCACCTTTCAGGGTGTAGACCCAAATGTGTAGATGCTGCAAGGAACTATTACTCTGGAAAAACAGAGCAGGTCTCAACAAAGTGTCCTGAGACAGAGAGTGACAACATGGTTGAAACACAGGGAATGTTGTGGCCCTTTTGCTAATTATTGAGCACCTGCTGCATGCTAGACCTTCTAGGTAACCTGGTGACTTCAGCTCTATAATGCCTGAACGGCTTGATGGAAAGGGTACACTGAGGATGGTGGCTTCCCAAGTGGGGGAGGGAAGAGGAGAGATGGACACTCGGAGCCCCCTGTTAATTTTAGCCAAGCTGTGTTTAGCCAGGGAGCATTTATAGGGGAGAGTAGAGGGAAAAAATGGGGTAGACAGAGAAGCAGGGAGACAAAGACAGTGACACAGAGAGGGAGGCAGAGAGACATTGAGAAAGAGGAAAACAAGGATTTCGTTAGCAATGCAATGCATTCAGTAGCGTTAGAGATAAAAAGGAATATCCAATTAACACACCATATAATTGCTTGCAGACATTCTTTTTTTTTATTTAAAGATGAAATAGCTAAGAGTTCTAATCAAAACTAGGGTCACAGCCTACATATTAAATGAAAGAAATTGATTGGGTTTTTATTATGCCCTGACTACTGCCAATGCGCCTAGATCACAGATTGCCATAAATTTATACTTATAAACTACTAATTGCCCGAGTCATAATGGTAACAATGGGATAATGAAATCATCCTGATCAAGCTGAAGCCAAATTTTGCTTGACAACAGGGGCCTTTGTGAGGGGGACAGGGAAGAAGAAATTGAGCCTACAAACCCAGGATGCTTTATTACAATAAACACCAGCAGAGAAAGTACAAAGACCTCTGAAGGCCTTAAGTTCCGAGGTAGGAGGGCTTCCTTTCTTAAATCACCTAAGAAGGGGGGCGGTTACGTTTAGAATACAAGCACTAGTATTCTTTATTTGTCTTGAAAAACTAATGACTGACTTAATCACATTTGATTAAAGGAGATGTGTTGATGTAGTCATGTGTTTCTGATTGCATTAGGCTTGATTGAAAGTGGCAGGGAGAGTATGTAATAGTCTAACTGTCCCCTATATCTTGTCATTGGGACTTGGCAGGCATGACGTGGGAGAATCCTGAGGGAATCGATGTGGTGAACAATGTCATCTTTCAACTTGGGGGAGGGGGCCTGGGGAACTGAACTCCAACAAAATCAGGGCTCCGGGATCAGAGCTGATGAAGGACTCAGAACTGATCTGCAGACACTTCCATATTCAGAGGATTGGAAAAAACGAAAGTGCATGGGCCACATAGAAGCATTCTCTTTCTGGAACATATGCAGATTGGATGACAAGCTGGGGAGGTTTTTATTTTTTAATATTAATGTGCACAAGATGGCAAGCACTTTGATTTAGGAACTAATAGGCAAACCCAATTTTTAAAATGAACTTATTCATTTTAACCTACTCTGCCTTGTTCTAAGAAAGATTTACACTAATGCAAAAAATAATTGATTCAGAAGTCCTGCTGCACTAATACATAAATACAGATTGGTGGGTGATAATTTGGAGGCCCAGGACCACCAGCTTAACCAAACCCAGACACTGGGCATGGCAGGACTGGGCTTCTGACAGCTGTATCGTCCCAGGAGCTGTGATTCCCACCTGAGTTTGGCCCTTCCTCATCTCTCACCTTGATGATTGATGGGGCTTTTACTCTCACCACCACCTCTTGCTCACTGAATATGTTCTTTAAATACAGGAGAATATGTTCTTTAAATACAGGTTCTCAAGCTCTAGCCTGCATCAGAGTCACTGGAGAATTAGATGGGTGGTTCCTCGACGCCCAGAGTCTTGCATTAAGTCTGAGTGGGGCCTGAGACTTTTCATTTCTAACAGGTCCCTGGTCCTGGTGGTTCAGGGGTTACATTTTGAGCATGCTATGCTAGAGGAAACTTTCTGATTTGTTCATGTGATCCTGTTTCAAAGTCCTGAAGGACTGCTCAAAGTTCTCCACTGTTTCCCAGTCATTACAGAGTAAAGTCCATGTCTCAGCTTTTCATCTTTCTTGGAGGGGAGCAGAATTTGGGAAAAGACAGACAGACATGCCAGATAGATAACCAAATCCCGGATCCTGCCATTCCAAAGATTTTCATCATCTAAATGACTTTTCTAATTAAAACCTTTTAGTGTACTATAAAATTAATACATGGAGTGTATATAAATTTTGGAAAATGCAAAGAAGAAAACATGAGTATGTTTCCTGGCCAAGAAAAAAATCTGGAAAGACAGACATGTGGCCATTATTAATAACTACTAATGGCCTGGTGCATGAAATTTATGCACATTAAAAGGGAATTAATTAGAGGAAATATTTTAATATTGCTATTTGCCATTTCTCTATAATAGAAGTGTCAGAGATGAAAGAAAATTAGTAAAATGAAAATCTTCCTCCTATCAGAGTCTGGGGCACACCACAGGACCCAGAGTCAAGTCCCTGCCCACCCACATGCACCTCAAAATCGCACGAGACTCAGACCCAGACCTGGCCAACCCCACCCCCATCAAGCTCCACCAGGCAGGGCCGAAACCTCAGGTCCCCTGGCCTGGTGCCGGGGGAGGAGGGGCCCTGTCAAGCCCTGCCAGGTGGCGGGGGGGGGGGGGAGGGGGAGGGCCACAGGCTCAGATCTCCCATGAAACCCCACTGGGCGAGGGGTACAGCCTCAGGTCCCCCAGCACCAGGACAAGGGGTGCAGCCTGAGGTCCCTCATCAAGCCCTTCCAGTGGGGGCGCCCCTGAGGTCCCCCGGCCGGGCACCAGGAGGAGGGCGTGGTCTGAGGTCTGCCAGGGCAGGGGGTGTGCCAAGCCCCACCAGGTGAGGGGTGCAGCCTCAGTTCCCCCGTCAATCCCTGCTGGGTGGGAGGTGCGGCCTTAGGTCCCTCATCAAATCCTGCCAGATGGGGTGTATAGCCTGAGGTCCCCTGTCAAGCCCTGCCAGGTTTGGGGAGGGGGGAGACAGCCTCAGGTCCCTTGGCCCAGAGCTGTGTGGGGGGTGTGGCTGAGGTTCCCCATCCTGGTGCCGGCGGGGGGGGGGGGGGGGGGGGCGTAGCCTCAGGTCCCCTGCCCTGGCCAGGCACCATGCAGCCTCAGGTCTCTGCTGATTGCTCGTTACAGCTCGTTATGGGAACTCAGCCTCCACTGTGAGCACAGCCATCTTGTGTTATGGAACCCCGCCTCTGCTGTGGGTGCAGCCATCTTGTGACAGTGTGAGGGTCAATTTGAATATTACCTCTTTATTATATAGGATAGGATTGCTTAGTGGTGGCATCCTGGGTGATTTTTCACCATTTTATTTGAACTTTTCTATATTGTTTGATTTTTTTAACGAACAGTGATATTTTCTGTGAAAAAAATCATCTACAATCCTACCAACCAGAACAAAGAAACAAAACTAACTTTTTAAGAAGTATATATTTTTATTGATTTCAGAGGGGAAGGGAGAGGGAGAAAGAGCTAGAAACATCAAGGATGAGAGAGAATCATTGATTGACTGCCTCCAGCATGCCCCCTACTGGGGATGGACCCTGGGATCCAGGCATGTGCCCTTGGCTGGAATCAAACCCAGGACCCTCCAGTCCACAGGCCAATGCTCTATGCACTGAGCCAAACAAGCTAGGGCAGCAAAACTAACTTTTTACCCTAATTCTTGTGATTTTTCTTCACACAGATAATTTTTCAAAGTGAACAATATCTACCAGTAATTCCCTGGTTCAACTTGACTTTTCATCCTCTGTCCTCAGCTCTGTCCTGCTGGTCCTGTGCATCAGTATCAATCGTGAATAAATGCCAACTCCGCTGCCCCTTGGTGAGGTCACGCCAACCATCTGCGCTTATTTCTGAGAAGCTCTGGGAAGTTTTCTGGGTTGGAAGGTGGGATCTCCTGCCTTCACTGCCCCCTGGGCATGTTGCAACACCTGAGGGTATGGACCACATCTCATGGAGAATGGCGCTTTTGACAAGGCTTGATTTCAGCTCAGTCATTCTCCAGCTGTGTGGCCAGTAAATTTTTGCCCACACAGCTGGAGAGGTTCCTGTCTATGGAAAGCTATTATATACTTAATGTCTGGAATAAAGATTAAATGACATGTGAAATGATTGGCTGGTGTGGTTCAGTGGTTGAGCATCAACCTATAAACCAAGAGATCACAGTTCGATTCCCAGTCAGGGCACATGCTCGGGTTTTGGGTTTTCAGCTCGGTCCCCAGTGTGGGGTGTGCAGGAGGCAGCCAATCAGTTATCCTCTCTCATCATTGATGTTTATATCTCTCTCTCCCTCTCCTTTCCTCTCTGAAATCAATAAAAAATATATCTAAAATAATAACAATAATCTATAATAATAAAAGTGTAATATGCTAATTAGACCGGACAGCTGAACGACCTTCCGGAGGAAGCTGGGGCTGTGAGGGCCAAGCCCCTTGCACAAATTTTGTGCATCGGGCCTCTAGTAATAATAATAACATATGACAGTGCCTGATCCATAGGAAGTAGTCATTAAACATCATTTCCTGCCCCACCCTGTTTCCTCAACCATATCATAGAGTTGTTTCTAGCTGCCTCACCTTCTGACTGGGCTGCATGAGGAGTGTATAGAGGGGTGGGCAAAAGTAGGTTAATAATCATCATACCTAATAATAGACAAACATGTAAATTGACCATACCTCCACTACGCCCACAGCCAATCAGAGTGAGTATGCAAATTAACCCAACAAAGATGGAGGTTAATTTGCATCCATAGGCTCCCAGCAGCCTGGGTCCCGGGAACTTTCTCAGGACCCAGGTCACTCCAAGGTAGGCCCCCTGTGGGTCCTGAGCAACCTGGGAAGGGCCTGAGCCAGGGGGCTCCTGGGCAGGGGAGAAGACAGGCGATCGGAGGGAGTTGGGGGGCCCCTGCCCAGGCCCCAAGCTCCAACCAGAGGCTTGGGGCCTGGGCAGGGGCGGAGCTGGAGATTGGAGGGAGCTGGGGGGGGGGGGGGGAGCCCTGCCCAGGCCCTGTCCAGGCCCTGCCCAGGCCCGGAGGCTTTAGGCCTTGGCAGGGGCGGAGCCAGAGATCAGAGGCGATCTGTGTGAACTACAGAGGAAATACCTTTTCTGACACTCATTGGCTAAGCTCCCTGTATGCCACTGGTAATATTCTTAGTAACTTGGGTATAAGAATCCAAAAAGGTGATCTAGGGTTTTTCCACCACACTCCTGGAGAAAAAAAGGAAGGTCCGCTGCTAGAGGGCTAAGAAATGTCATATCCTGCCCTAGCTGGTTTAACTCAGTGGATAACGCCTAGGCTTGGCCACCCGCAGGGTCCGGTTCGATTCTGATCAAGGGCATGTACCTAGGTTGCAGGCTCCTCCTTGGCTGGGGCCCAGGTCAGGGCTCATGCAGGAGGCAACCAATCAAAGTGTTCCTCTCATTTTGATGTTTCTCTCTGTCTTTCCCTTTCTCTTCCACATTCTCTAAAAATCAATGGAAACATATCCTCAGGTGAGGATAAAAAAGAAATAAAGAAAGAAATGTCATATCCTATGAAAGACACATCTTGAAAATGCCTAAAGAAAATTGTCATTTTTTCATGGTGAAGGGACTGGAGTCCGTGTTGATGAAAACACTTTGGTGGCTGCAGTGACTGGCAGTGGCTGCAGCAGCGGGGTGATGGGGCTGGTGCCTTCCCCTGATCAGCCCGGTCACCTCAGTAGGACATCCCCTGAGGGCTCCCAGTATGTGAGAGGGAGCAGGCTGGGCTGAGGGACTTTCCCTCCCCCAGTGCACAAATTTCGTGCACTGGGCTCCTAGTACTAAATAATACAATAATTAAGAAACAAATAATAATACAAGGATAAACTGTGTTTTGCATACTCACAGCTGTAACCCTACTTTTGCCCACCCCATACATAAAATAAAAGACTTTTGGAAGTGTGATTATGCCACCTGGATTTTCTGGATAATGGACAGCGTCTGTGGCGATGAGAATTCTAGTTTCCTATATTAGCCCAAACCCTTTTCTCTGTGACTCACTCCTGACTAGACAACTCCCTTAACATACTGTTGGGTGGCCTTGAACAAGTTATATCCTCTCTCTAGACCTCAACCCTTCCTTCCTACTATCCACCCATTTGTACCAAGCAGTGGTTGCATTTGATTTTTCTTCCAAATCCCCCCTTTAAAAAAAAAAAAATCAGAGCTCTCTGAGTTCTAACATTCTCTGATTCTATGAACTTATAAACCTAATAGATGGTTTAATATAAAACAAAGTAGAAGAGAAGATGTTTGAAAGAAGGGAAGAGAGGTGACCAGTAAGAAAAATGAGCAAGAGAGAAAAATACGTGAAAGAAGAAATGGAAGGAGAAATAGAGCAATGAACAAACAAAAACTGAAACCTTGAGCATCAGCAAAAGAAGGGCTTTAGGCTGCCCATCCACAGACAAGATAGACATGTATTTTTCTGTAAAGCTATTTTTCATCCTCCCATACAATGAAGGCAGAGCCATAGTTAGAATTTTTAGTAGCTTCAAGCTAATTTAAACTTCATCGTTCTGTTTGACTAGCATTAAAATACCATATAGATTTTTCTTCAGCGGGTTTGTACATCACCATGTAATTGGCACCCTCGATACCTGCTATTACTCTTTCTTCCACAATAGAGGTGGTCAGAAAGTTCAGAGCAAAAAAAATTCCCCTTCTGCATCTACTTGATTTCATAATGCAGAATGAATGTGAGACATGGATCAGGTTTTAAATAAATTATTAGCACCATATAATTTCTTGTCATATAATCGAGGGTACATTTCATGTGAAAAAAAAAAAGTGAGAAAATAATTCGCAAATCGGTTTAACATGAAAACATGCAAGAATACCTAAAACAGAACTTAAATGTTTTATAAAATATGTGTGTTGCTTCCTGTTATAGTTTCTGCTTTTTTTCTCATGTTTTTAAAGGGAAAAATCATTTATGTTTCAGATAAGTTCCCTTTACACAAGTTACTGTTGCCATTTAGTACATATGGGGACCCCACAGTGTATTCTTTTCAGTTACATTTTGCTGTTTGAGCATCAGAGATACTCAGAGTTAGGAGGAAGGTTTGGGTTCATCTGGGATGATACCCTGTCTGAGGCCAAATCCCTTCTACAGCTTCCCAGACATTTGATCATTCTGCCTTTGTTTGTGTATTTCCAGGGACAGGCCACCCACACCTCCATCAGGGAAGCATCAGGCTGACAAGCAGACAGCCTGTTTGAGGTCTGGGGTTAGACTTGACTCCTAGACCTGTTATTTACCTGCTGTGGGCAAGTCATTTAATCCCTGTGAGCATTGGATGACTCATCTGAGAAGTGGAATAGCATCCTGAACCCATAGAGGAGGTATGAGGTTTCAAAGTGATAATGGCTATGAGAGTCCCAGCATAGTACCTGGAATACAGTAGGTGCTCAATAAAAGTGCAGCCTATTTTGCAGGATTGTACCATTCATTCCTTGCTTGACAGATTCTTTGTTCCCCAGTCAGCCTGAGGATAAGCTGAAATCTGCCCCCAGGCAACTTCTACCCACCAGTGGTGGTTCCATCTTTGGGGCCACACAAAACAAGCCTGTGCTCCTATTCTTCCATGTGATGGAAATTGTCAGACAAACATGTCCCTTTGATTCCTCTCATCTCACTGAGCATTCCTAATGATAATTTCATGAGTATTTTGAATAATACAGAATGTATTAGGTATTACCAGAAACCAGCCAGAAAACTGTATCTAAAAGTTCATCTATATATGTAAAGTGTAAATAGATTGGTGGAAAGGGCTATGAAGATATATTCTATAGACACGTCTGGCTTCAGAGGCCTGGTCTAGGAAGTCTCCTTAGAAACTTCTAGAAATAAGGGGTGTCTGGTTCTTTATCCTAACACATTTCTCTTGAGTCTATAACAGCTTCAACCTCCAAGCATTTGCTACTAATGAATTATACAACATACCTAAAAACAAACAACTAAAATATATAGTGACTTCTTTAAATGGTTTAATAAATACAGTATTAACCAAATGTTGATAAATAAAGGACACATTTTGTTCTTATCTCAAGAAAGGAAAAATCACATGGAGAGACTATTGCTAATAAAAAGGTTGGGGCAGATGATCACCCACCACCATTCATAAGGGAGTCATGAGGGTCTTTCAGTTTTCTCATGGGGAATTTGTGAATGTACCTGCTGAGATTTCCTCACTCAGCTCTTTCCTGTCTTCCCCAGTCACATTGTCATTGGGACTGCTTCCCCCCAGACCTTTATCAGGTCTCTTCTGGATGAATAGAGTAGCCACTCTCTCCGTATCTAGGCTCAGCTTCTTCTGACCCACAGAGCTCCAGGATCATTTCTAAACACAAGTGTTTCACTCTTCTATTTAACATTCTTTGGTGAGTTTGTGATGGTTTCACAAATAAACCACAACTTCATAATCTTGCACATAGTTCCCTTTAAGATCTGATTCCAGCTGATACTCCTGCCACCATCCTCCTTGCATCTAACTTCTTTCTCATTGCACACACCCTGCTTATTCTTATATCTGCTTTGCTCAGGTCATTTGCTGTGTGTGAAAAGCCCTTTTCCATTTAGAAAAATTCTTTTTCTCCACATCTCATTCCAAATGTAACTCTCTCTGGAAACTCTCCATGACTTCTGCAGGGGGCAGTAAAAGTTCCCTTCATGCTCCCATAACAGGTGGTACAGATTGCTGTTTGAATTTGAGTTCTCTGAGGGCAACGGCTATGTTTCCATCTCTGCTTCTTATATTGCCAGCTTTATTTTTGGCTCCCAGAGAACACCCCAGATGATTTATTTTGCAGATTGGGAAGTTGAGCTCAGTTGACAAAATGGGGATATCATTTCTTTTTTTAAAAAAATATATTTTATTGATTTTTTTACAGAGAGGAAGGGAGAGAGATAGAAACATCGATGAGAGAGAAACATCGATCAGCTGCCTCCTGCACGCCCTCTACTGGGGATGTGCCCGCAACCCAGGTACATGCCCTTGACCGGAATTGAACCTGGGAACCTTCAGTCCGCAGGCTGATGCTCTATCCACTGAGCCAAACCAGTTTCAGCGGGATATCATTTCTAGGACATCTATCCTGTAGGTATTATATTTGATATTTTAGGTTAACATTCTCATTTACTTTGCTCAAGCCCAAGAGTAGGTACCTTAGCACTACTTTACCCAAGAGGTCAGGGGAAGAGGAGGGGGTGAAAAGTGACCTGTTTAATGCCACAGAATGGGTTGATAGTTAACCTTGTTCAAGAACACTGGACTCCTGATTTTCCTACTTTGATATCACTCTGGCTTCTCTCCATCTCCCTTGCTTCCAGATTTTCCCTTCTTCTTTCTAGATTCTCTCTTCCTTCTAGACTTTCCATCAGCTATCCTCTCTTTTTCTCTCTCATCTTTCACCCTCTCCTCTTTCTTTCCTAATCTGTCTCTCCACTAAATTTTCTTTGTCCCTATTTCACCTTTCATTTCAACTTCTATTTCCAGGCCCCTTTTCTTTCCCTTTAATTCTCTGTTTTACTTTTTCTAGCCCAGTTGTATTTCCCTAAGAAAATTAGGGAAATTCCCCTAAGAAAATTAGCTCTGTGCTCATTCTCCATCCACTCTAGTCACTGTGTCCCTCTGCCTGACACCCATTTCCAACACACAATGGTCTTCCTGAGGTCTGAATAGTTGGGCAGCTCTTCAGGTTGCCCATCAAAGAATTACTCTTGAACAAAGAGAAAAGCTCAAAGACCATCTCTCTATGTCCCTAAGAAGAATCCTGTACTTCAGCTTTTCCCCTGGGTCTAGAGGTCTTTGTGAGTCTGATTGGTTCAATCCAGTCACATGACCAAATTCTAGCTCAAGGCTGACCATGACCATGGCTCAGCTAGGTGGATTGATAATCCCATACTTTGAATTTGGAGTGCAGAATGCAAAGAATCCAATTCATGGAGAATTGGCTAAGCCTGCTTCTCCAGACCTCCAACAGTTTTCTGAGCTCTTTTATATCCTTTCAGTAAGATTTCTGATTTGCACAAAGCCCTCAGGTCACTCTGCTTGCTCACCCAACTGTGAACTGACAGACTAACTTTGGTCCTCCTAGACCACTGAGGGGATCAGGCTCATTCTGCAGCCTCATATGATAGCCATTTTCAGGTTTTGCCCAGATTCATATCAGGAGCTACACAGAGAGCCTTTAAAGCCCAAGGTGAGAAGTGGGGCTGGAAGAGCTAATTTCATTAAATAAGGAAAAGAAGCAATAGCATCAGTGGAAGGCTGCCTTGGTAGTCTGGTTCTGTGATTCCCAACAGTTGAGCTGACCTCCATCTGTGAGCTACTTATGGAACCATTGACCGTCACTTTTGGAACTCATCCCCATGCCTGTGTTCATCCAGCTCAGCTTCTGTCCCAATTTTAGGAAATTGACCATGCTAGTGTTTGAGTCTCCACCACTCCACTCACTCTGCCCACTGAACAATCTGATCCTTCCACACATAATCATTTTTAGTTCACAAACAGCTCTCTTAAGATGGACTAAGCTCAACCACAGGGGAAGAAGGACCATAAACCTTCAAAAGCCCAGAGAAGGGTACTTGGGTGGAAGCTTGATTGACCTCTTAGTAGCTGTTTGATTTAGTCTCTCCAAATTCAGTATCTGTAAAATAGGAATAAGAATGAAACCTATTGTAGGGTTATAAACCTATTTAATAATGGTCTCTTGCTTTTATTTGAGTTTGTATCATCTGTCTCTTTTCTGTCCATTGTGTCCTATTAGTGCTCCTTGAATCCCTCTCATAACTAATATGCTTCATGTATACTAATACATATTAAAACATGTACTAATAAACTGTGTTTCATAGTTATAATGTTATAACTATAATTTCATTGGCTCTGAAAACAATTCTTTTGAAGAAAGCATGCAAAGGAATCATGTCTGTTGTACTGATGTTTGCTTCTTTCAGCTCTTTAAAATGCAAACAGCCTGTTCATGGGAGTGATCTGTTACTTGCTTAGGCAGGTTGCCTATTTATTGATTTCCTAAGTTATTCATATTTCTTTGGTTTAAAGTTTTGGTTCCAGTTTTTGGACTGACACCTTTCAACTTAGTGACCAATATCAACAATATCTAGTTGACCTAACCTTGACTCTACTGCTTGGGTAATCTTATGGATTGCAAATTTCCTCTATTCAGACCATCAGAACTCTGCTTTGGAGGCTGCCTTGCTGCTCACTGGCTCCATTCACAGCAATTACGGATAAGAGGCCCTTGCCCCATGGCAGTCCAGTTTCCAGCCTGGCTTGATGTTATAAACTGGTGACCCCATTTATAAAAAGAACTCTTAGTTTAGATAGCTTTCCTAAGAGTTAATGCCACTGGCTTGTATTTCCTTACAGTTTTTATACTTTTTATGTCTTTTAATTCTTTATGTATACATTTCTGTGTTGCTATGGTACACACACACCATCATGTCTTTCCTTCTCAGCAAGAAAACATATGGGCTCTGATGGCCTACAGGCTCTCAGTAAAACTTGAAGCCCATATAGCAGATAGAGTCTCTCTGCCTTATAAGGTTTGGATCTCTCGTGGTCAGTATCTGGAATTAACAATGGCCCTAGGCTAGTCGAGGTTCTAGTCTAAGCTTTGTTTCTATCTCCATGGAACTTGGGTGCCTTATTTCACTTCTATAGATTATTTCAGTGCATTCATCTGTAGCGCTAGAATAGTTATATCTGTCTTGATTAATTCCCAGGATACTTGTAAAGAGCCAAAGATATGTGAATATATTTCAAAAAATTATAAAGTAACATACAAATGCATGATGTTCATATTATTAAATTTAATGCTAATCAAAGTAATTGGCTAAGAACTAAAATGATACCAAGAAATGAACCATTTTAATTGTTGGTCAGATGTTAGCATTAGTAGTTACTCCTTAAAGTTCTGGCTTCATAAAAACATTTTGGGAATGCTGGCTGATACTGAGTCAAACAACTAAGATATTCAAGAAATATAAAATCAGGATTTACTTCTGTTCTTTTTCCTTATCTGCCAAGGTGAATATATGGACACAAAGTACCCATTCTCTCTCTCTCTCTCTCTCTCTCTCTCTCTCTCTCACACACACACACACACACACACACACACACACACACACACACACACACACGAATGATGAAATATTACCCAATTAAGGTATAACAGAAAAGTTTTCTTTTTCTAGCTAAGGTTAGGAAGAAACTTACTAAGTTTCTACCATGTGCCAGGGTAGGTTGGTTGCATGAAATATGTTGTAACATTTAGTTTCTACAATTTGACCCTTAGATAAGCATTATTATCCCCGTTTTACAGCTGAAGACATTGAGACTTAGAAACATATGATTTCCTTCTAGTCACACTATCAGTAAATGATAGAACTAGGATTCACAACCATGATTACTAATATGTTTCCCTAATCTCTGGACTTTTCACCTCCCCATTATTTTCCAAATACTCATTCTTTTCACTGATTTCTGCCTATTTACCTTAGAACACACTGGGTAAAAATAAAGATTCTTGGGATCCACTGTTAGAAATTCTGATTTGGTAGTAATGGACAGAGTTCTTCAAATCTGTACGCTTAACAAAGATCCCAGGAAATTGTGAAGGACCATCAGGTTTAGCAGTACCCAACACTGAAGAGTGTAATATGCCACATGAGAAAGGATCAGGAGTGGTGGTAACTTCTGGGAAGGGTAAGAAATTAGTGGGGACATCTGAGAAATCAGACAGTCAGATGGACACACACACACACACACAACTTTTCCTTCACCTGCTAAAAAATTTAAGCTCCATGTCCTGGCCAGTGTGGTTAGAGCATCATCTCATACACTGAAAGGCTGTTTGCTTCCTGGTTAGGGCACATACCCAGCTTGTGGGTTTGGTCCCTGGTCAGGGCATATGCGGGAGGCAACCAATTGGTGTTTTAGGCTCACATCGATCTCTCTCTCTATCTCTCTCTCTCTCTCTCTCTCTCCCTCTCCCTCTCCCTCTCCCTCTCCCTCTCCCTCTCTCTCTCAAATCAATAAGCATATCCTCAGGTGAGGATTCAAGAAAAAAATAAGCTCCACTTAGATGCCAATACAATTGAAGGAAAGAGGCGTTCATATTTTTTACTCATGCTCTCTAAGTGCCTAGCGAGGATGATGTCTAATATATAACAAGTCACAATAAATGTTTGCTAAATGGATGAATGAAATTTATTAGTAAATAGATGAATATGCCAATAGATTGGAAAAACAGGTATACATCTCCGGTTCTACATTTATTCTTTTCTGTGTAAGATTTTTGAAATGGTTCATGCCTGGTGCAGGTGTTCCAATTCAACAATGCACGGGTCCTTTTCACAGCTCTGCAATCTCTCTCCTGACATTGTTAATGAAAATTAGAGACAAACATACCTCAGTTCAGTTCAAAATTGGGCTCCTCAGTCCCTTTGGTTCATTTCCTCCCAAATTCATGAATTCAGAAGAGCTTGTCAACTCTGAACAAGACGACTGTGGCAAAACAAATTTATGAATCCAATCAGAAACGAACAGAAGCGCTTCTACTGGTTTGATGGATGTGCCTCAACAAATCTCTGCTCCCTCTGAAGCTGGGGGGTTGGAGGAAGTTTGAAGAGAGGACATGAGAAATCTATTTGTGATACGCTATGGATCCCGAGTGAACGGGCCTGGAGGTATGGAAGGCAAGCAGGCTGCATCCATCAGCATCACTAACATCTGTCCTCCCTTCCAGCCACTCCACTGAGGCCACTGGCCATGGTCTGTCACTAGATAGAGTGCTCAGACATTCTGCTTGAGCAGAGCATGGGTTAACAATTTCATTGCACTAGTGTCAGGGTGAGCCCAAGCGTTACAGGGGAAAATGTAATGGATGGAGGAAGGGCATAGGGTAAGTGAGCAAACCTCCCTGCCCCCGCTGCCATGATGACCACCAGGTTGCTAAAGGAGTCAGTATTCAGAAGACTGAGTTATTCCCTCCCCTAACTCCCTTTGGATAACAAGTTGTGTTGATATGTGTCTGAGTTCATGTTACCCCAACTCAAGCTTGCAAATTTTCCCATTCCTCACTGGGGCCATTCAGCCACAAGCAGCTTCTCCGAAATCATAATCTCAGCTGACATATGGTGTACTTCCTGTGTGCCAGCGTCTGTGCTTAGCACTTTAAGACATGTTGTCTTTGAATCCTCATTAGTAGATAGTTATCAGAATCACCTACATTTCACAGATGGACAAGCTGATGCTTAAAGAAGTTAAATAACTTACCCAGACTACACAGCTGGGGTGGGGGTGGCAGAGAGTCTGTCTTTCCTAGAGCCTGAGCTCCTCCTCACCACAAACTGTCATTCTCTGAACTGGCACAACTACTGGAACACCCATCCCAATCTCCAGTCCTTCTCACTTGGCCTTTCAGCTCCTCTTCCTAATTCCCAGTCTCCCTTATCTGCACGTGGGCACTCAAATGACTCTTACTGGTTAGTCTTGGAGTCTTAGTTCTGTAATTCTGCCCAAGCCTAGCACTCAGTACTTGTCTACACCTATGATTTACCTCAGCTACCATAGGTTTACTTAGGCTTCTGGCCACATTGTTTAATAGCTACAATTTTTTGTGCAGCTCCTGGTATTTCGCATAATGGAAAAACAAAAGTAGGGGCAAAGAACCCTTTGATACTAGTGAATCAGAATGCAAGGGTGGGGGAGTTACAGCATAATTAGGAGTGAGGTGATGGGGTCTATGAGAAGAGTGCAGCTCAAAGGAGGGTTCTGAGAAACAGTTGCACAGTTCCAATCCTGACTTGACTGCTGTGTGACCTGGGCTAATTACTAAACTTCTCTGGTACTCTGACACAATTGCAAAATCAGGAAAATAGTTCCTATAAGACAGAATATGGGGTTGCTGTAAGGATGAAGGGTGGAGTGCATGGTCCATTGCCTGGTCATTAGAGGATTCACTAACATTGGTTCCCTTAAACCTATGTTATGAAGGGGATGGCTTCTGGAGAGCTCCTCCATGAGGAGTAGTCCCAGCGAACTCAGGTTAGGTCTTATCTACTCAACTCATCCTGCTGCCCCAGAACCCAACCCCAGAAGTACCCTCTCCTCCTTCGTCTGAGCCTCTTATGTGCCAAGAGCATGAGATGACTGATCTTTAGCAAAACCCATGTTCAAGGAACGTTTCTAAAGTAGGGAGTGAAGCCTTTCTGTGAGCTCTCTGGAGCCATAATCCTGTGGTCCTCAGAAGGAAGGCACTTTTAGATGTTCCCTTAGTGCAACAGCTCCCAGGGTAGGACCTCGCAGGTATCTGCCAACCCTGACCCTGGCCTGTTTTTGTGATCTGCACAGACTGGGGTATCCTGAATTCTTGGCTCAGAACAGGTAGAAGAAACTGAGGATGTTTCCCTGCCCTGAGAGCTCTTATCCAGGTTCAAAAAGAAGGAGGAAAAGGGAACTGCTACCG
This sequence comes from Corynorhinus townsendii, assembly GCA_026230045.1. Classification (NCBI taxonomy): domain Eukaryota; kingdom Metazoa; phylum Chordata; class Mammalia; order Chiroptera; family Vespertilionidae; genus Corynorhinus; species Corynorhinus townsendii. Next base: position 33,075,277 of record JAPDVU010000008.1, on the reverse strand, counting down.
ACTGGGTCCTGTTTTGTGCCTGGTTCTTCTGTACTACTCGTTGCCTATCCCCAAAAATCCTGACAGCAAGGCTTGTCTTCCCCCTTTTACCGAGGTTGAAACTCAGAGAACTTAGTGATGTGGTCAAAGTCTAGATCTGCCAGACAGAAGGGCTCATCATTTCTCCTTTACTTTACTGCCCCATATGGAAAGGGATGACAGGGAGGTGAAGGGAGGTGAAGGGGCAGAGGAGAAAGACACTGGATTTTGACTCCAGACCAAAGAGCATTGGGCAATGGAGATCTGAGACTCCGAATGTTAGTTAGACTCAGACCTTAGATTTTCCCTTGTGGGTGCCTCTGAGTATTGTTTCCTCCCACCAGGATGTCAGGTGAGGCTTAGACACTTGGTCTCTTCTGCCAGGAACTAGGGAAGGTCATCTCATAATTAACTTTGTGACACAATTCATTGGATGGGAAAGGTATTCTTCAATTGTTTTGTGGTGCAGAACAAATGCCTCATTAATCAGAAGCATATCAAGCTGAGCCCAAGCGCTAATAACATGAGAGTAATGAGCTGGCATCACCTGGGATGCAACTGCAGCCACATGCTCATTCTTCAAAGGAGCCCCTGGTACTTGGACTTGAAAGATGGACAGTCACAGGAGGGATGAGGGGCAAAATTGAGCAAGAGATGCAGGGAGAGAGGCATAGAGTCAGGAGGAGAGGGCTCTAGCAGCCTTATTCCCCCAAGATATTGTGAAGGAACGGAAAGGCACAGAATTTTGAGGATCATGATCCTGGGGCTAAGAAGTAGAGTCAGGGACCAGACTGGCTTAGGGTATGCGAAAACCTTACAGAAGCTAAAAAGCTATCTCATGGAGTCAGATGGTCATGGGCTCTTGACATCCAGTGTTGCCTTCCTGGGCCCATCCACACAAGAACACAAAGCTAGAGTTGGGTCCTCCAGCTGGTTCTAAATCCCACAAACTATTACTTCATTTGTTCCTTTTCTCATTTATTTATTCACTCATCTCCTTATCCATTTGATCAATAAACAGTGATGTTGAGAGTCTTGACTTTGAACTGGAAAGGCATCAGACGAACATGGCCACCCTGGTTATCTTGTAACTGATCAAAGGTTCTGATTGACTTCTGGGTCATTAGACCTCTCATTTTGAGTCACATGTGAACGATATCATCCCAATATACAAATTAAACAAACCCAGTTTTAGCTACCTTTGATTTATAACACTAAAAAGAAATTATTACATAATTGGTGTGTTTTATTTGCATGCAATTTAGTGGGGTCTGGTGAGAATAAGGGGTCCTAGATGATTAAAAAAATCAAAATTTTCTGAGTTAGCCTTAATAACGCATAAGATCAGAATCTTCTGAGAAGGAGATTTTGCCCCAAATCAGCACAGTTGCTCTGAGACAAACAAGAAATGGAAACATAGAGTATCCTGACCCCTGATTTCATGCACTTTCCACCACATTTGGAAGCATGTCATGGAAGCTTCTGGGCTAGAAAGAAAGGTGATCTTCCCAGTTATAATAAGGGCTGTCCCAAGCCTTTAGGAGACAGGACAATTTCCCAAACAAAGTGCACCCAGCCACTGACTGGGTTCCCTATGTGGCTCCTGGCTGTGCAAGATGCTGTTCTGAGCTTTCACACCCCTGGGTCTCCTCAGCCTTCCTCATCCTCATCCAGGCCAGAAGCTGGCCCACCCTACTCACCTGGACACATTCCCTACAACACAGGACTCAGTCTCCAGGCTGGTAGGAGCCCCTTGATGAAAAAACAGAACAAAACACGGGGATCAGGAAAGGGCTTAGAAACTTTGATAGAAAACATTAAAAGGCTGACAAGACCTCCCAGTAGCCCAGTGAAGTAGCTTAGAGTCAGTAGAGGACAACCTCCGACTAAACAAAGACTTACTACCTGAGGAGCGGATTCTTCTTTTTCTCAGTAAAAAATAGCATCTTTAATTGAAGTAGCTGTTTCAGTATATAGATAGAAACACAACCGTTGATTTTAATATACTGAGTGAAAGCTATTAGGAGTTAAAACATATTTTTATATTTAAAATGCAAAAAAAATGTTTTTATTTATATTTTAATCCAATGTTGGGGAGAGGGATGTTCTGTTTTTGTTGTTTTTGAAGTAATGGGTAGGATTGAGCATATAGAAAAGTTAAAGCTTTGTGTTTACCGCACAAGTGATTCTTTTTTCAGTGACGTGGAGAGGAATGGGATGAATGCTGATTTCTTTTCAGCACCATATTGGGACCAAGTCTTATTTTACTTGGCTGGAGACACTAGCTATTGTAAGAATGGTCCCAAGATGGCATGAAATCTAGTTAATTCTTTTCATTACTTACCTTGTAGTCCTTGCCTCTTGAGCAGTCTTTTTTTCTTAAACTCATTTCTTCCTACTCTCCCAGTTATTTAAATAATAGTGTCCATGTTTGTGTATGTGTGTTCCTGATGCTTCCCAATCCCCAACGCTTCTCCCATTCTCTTCCTTCAAGGCCCTAAGACTGTTCTATACCCTCCTCCTTCAAATGCTATGGAAACCCTTCAATATCTCCCTATCTTCCTTTAACGAACAGGATCCTTAAAAACAGCTTGTTTTTTCATGTTTTTGTCTCTTTCTTTGGTCTTATTTTGGTGTCATCTCTTCCACAATCTCCTTGAAATCTGTGTCCAGTACTTTGAACAAACACACCGTTTAAAAAAAGCATCTAGGCTTTTTTTTTACATACAAACAGGTTCATAGACAAGAAATCCAAGTTTGAAGAGATTAAGTAATTTACTCAAGGTCATGTGATTGTTAGGAGGGAGCAATCCTCTGCCTTTCTTACAACCTGGTTCCTCTCCCTTGAAGCCTTGTAGGGTCATGAGCATGCAGGGCAGAGAGATTTCAATAACCAAGCTCTCATCCAATAAGGTAACGCCCTGTACAATCTCTTGTGCCCAGGATGCGTTGTCCTGCCAGCAGGTGAACTGAAATCAACCCAGTCTTCAGATTCTGCACTGGGGAAGGGCAGGGGCTCTCTGGGACCACCTGGTGGCAAGTTTGCTGTTTCACTGCTCAGAGGGCAGGGCCAGAGGGCTTCCATGGGCTTCAATCAGGTGTAAGAATAACTATCTATCTCATCCTCATCTTCTTCCTCCTCCCTCCTTTTCCTTTTCACCTCTGACTCTTCTTCCACCTCTCTTGTATCTTTCTCCTTGTCCTTTTTTCTTATTACCTTCCTTCCTATTTTTTTTCTTTGCCTTATGTATGTATTTATTTATTGCCCTTTTTCAGACATTCGCTTTTTCTTTTCCTTGCAATCCCCAGCTGGGCAGCATTTTTGATCCTGATCTTTATTGGTCCTTGGTGTCTCAGTTGTTATAACATTCCACCCCCTCTCCCTTCTCCTCTGCTTCACAGTCCCAGCCTTCCACAAATTCCCTGGTGTCATCCTACAGGGCTGTGTCTGTGAGACCTTAGGGTCTGAAGTCAGAACATTTGAGTTTGCCTCAGGCATTGCTAGGTTGGAGTCCATGAGACCTTGGGCAAGTCACTTCACTGCTGAGACCTTTGAGGCCTCGCCTTAGAGCAGGGATAACCAAGGCCAATTCTCTGGACTGAGGGGAGGATTGTATGAAACCAGGTGCTATGACACCATCTGAGTCAGCTACAAGGTGTCAAAGCCCCATGCCTGCAGCACCTACTAATTCCTGTGGGATTATCATCTTCCATGTGCCCCAGCCCAGACTCTGTTTCCGGCACGACTGGAACCCTCACTGCCACCCGGCCCCAACACTGCATCTGTGTCTCAGCCCACATCCAACCTGCTCCTTTGCCACCTGTCAAAGACTGGCTCCTGTGTAAGTTCTGTAGACACTCTCCCTGCAGCGCCTTCCTGAACAGCAGCTTCCTCTACCATCCTATTCCTCCCTCTGTGCCTGTGGTGAAGGCTTTTCTAATAAGTTAATACAAGCACATATGGAAGAAATATTTTCCTTTAAAATTCTCTGTGGCACTAACCCAGCTCTGAGCACAGAAGCGATACTCAATCAATACCTCATTTATTGGTTTCCTGAGTTCTCAGAGCTCTAGTCCTGGTGCTAGGGGAGTAGAAGGCTAAGGTCTCCTGAGCTAAGTCAGCTCCCCTTAGCGTTCTTCTGCAGAAAGGCAGCATGGTGGACAGAAGCTTTATTGGACCAGACAAAACTGGCTTTCAACCCCAACCCTACTCCCCAGCTGGGTGATCTCAGGCATGTTACTGAACTTCCCTGACCCTCAGTGCATGTCTCTGTAAAATGGAAATATCAATAGTACCTAACTACCTTCTAGGGTTGTTATGGGGATTAAAAGAGATACCGGTTGTTTGGTTTTTCCAAAACTTAGCAACAGATTATCTTTTGCTCCACTGTCTCTAGTTTCTTCTAAATGATTCATCTGTTATGATTCCCTTCCTCGTTGCACAGACTGGTCTGTCAGATGGATGGGAACACTGAGGAATCTGTAAGTATGGATACATTGAGTGGTCAAAGGCACATTCAGAAATGCAGTGACCTTTCAGCAGCCTTTCTGCTTTCTAATGCTAGGGACCTTTTGACCTGCCCTCTTCTCCCCATTTTCCTTTATCAAGGTATGGGTACAACAGGTAGCATCATTGCACATCTGCCCCTGTCCCACTCTTGAGCCCAGCCCACATCAAAATGGCCTTAGAAGAATGCCCACTTTCATGCCAAGGAAGGCAGTGCTGAGACCAGTAGGAGGCTGCTGGTGAATGGCAACTGGATACAGTTGAGATTGGAATCAGGCAGTTCTGTAAGGGGCCCGGGCATAGAAGTGTAAACCAAAACAACAGCAGGTGTCAAAGCAGGAGTGGCTGCCACAAGAGGAAGGTAGGTCAAGAAATGCCACCGTTGATCAAAGCAAGTGGAGTGGCTGATCCCCTACTGGGAAGGAAGGTGTGGCCCTCCCCGGAGTTCACATCAAATCTTTGGACCCCAAATTGTAGTTCCAGATAGGTTTTAAAATTCATTTGCTTCATGAAAAGGAGAACAGTTCTTAATTGAATGCCTGCTATGTGCTTGACAATTCATATAAATGCTATTTTATTTAACTCCCAATAACAAAATAGTAAATAGCCCCACTTACTGTGGCTCTGCCCTTATCTCCTACACTGTCTCTGCTCTGCTCTTCACACACGCTGCTCCACCACATTGATCCCTATCCTACACTTCAAACAGCTCAATCGCACTCCCACCTCAGGGCCTTTGCATTTGCTATTTACTCTGCAGGGAAGTTTTTATGATAGATGTTCCCATGGCCTTTTCTCTTTCTCTTTCAGGTCTGTTCTCCTTCATATGCCATCTTCTCAAAGAGGCTCAAAGTGTAGCTCCCACAGCAATTGGTGATATCCTGTTATCTTCTTTTATGTGTTTTTCTTTCTCCATGAACCTTATAGCTATATTGATACACAGACACACACACACACACACACATAAGTATATGTGTATAAGTATACATATGTGTACATATATATACTCTGCATATTAAGGTAGATCAGGTATTATGTGCCTGGCAGTTAGAACAACATTTGGCTTATAGCAAACACTCAATAACTGATTGTTAAAGAATGAATGGATGGATGAATGAAAAAATAGGTATTATTTTTATCATTTTATCAATGAGAAAACCGCGGCTCAGACAAATCCCGTGACCTGTGGTTATCCAGCCAGTGAGTGCCTGAACCATGATCTGACCCCGTCTGCCCAGCCTCAGAGCAGCCGGGCCCTCTCCTCACTCCTCTTACCAAGGGCAATGCATGGAGGCAGCAGGGATTGGGAGTGCCTCAGGCTGAAATTAAGTGAGAAGCAGAAGCTGAGAAATTCCCGTGAGGCAAGTTTGAAGAATTAGAAGTCAGTGCTCAGAATACATTCCTATAAACTGTGCTGGATGGTGAAACTGGGGCAGCCAATACCATAGCACGTTTGAAAACGGAAAGCCAGAAATGACTGGATATGAGGTTAATGGTTATGCAACCCCACTTCACCCTGCATGTGAATTACATATTATCATTGTCAGCCTCATTTTGCAGGTGGGCAATTATGTGCTCAGAGCACTTGAAACACTTTTCCATGGCTACACAGTTCTGGCCGTGAAGCCCTCACCCCAACCCCTTTCTCTTCCCTCTGTCCACCATTACTCTGCTGCCTGACCCCTCTGACTACCTGGGAGAGTGGTGTCAGGCTGACCCCTACCTGACAAGGGCTGACCCACAGTTGGTGTCAAGTGTACCCTGACCTCACAGGGCATAGGCTGCCAGCCTGGCTCCAGGCTCAAAGCATGCTGCCAGCCTCTGCCTGCTGTGCAATCAGCTTATTTTCTCCAGAAGCAAGGAGTCATAGGGAATTCCCATGGCAAGAAATTGAGGTGTTTTGTGCTGTGAAAAATCACAGAAGGCCCTGCTTTGAATTCTTCACCCCCACAAGTGTGAAGAGGTGCTGGAGTCATTCCCATTTGCCGGACTCTAGGGCAGGATAGCTGATGAAAGTATTGCTTGACCTTGACCTTGGGGAGCTGGAGAGGGCATCCCTGGTCCACTGTGACAAACTACCTCTGGCAGGGCCTTGGTAAGTGAGAAGTTGCGATCATTTCAATAGGGACTGAATGAAGATCTGTTTGTTCTGAATGTGAAGAAAGTGTTTATGAAGCTAACAAGAAATATAAACAAGAACTGGAGGGGAATCCTACTGCTTCTAATGTGCTTGATATGCTAATTACAAATTATGCTTATCTTTTGTATTAAAGCAGGTCCCCTCAGGAAGTTACATGTTAGCTAGTTGCTATGAGAATTTGAAAGATATTAGACGGGTTTCTTTTTTTTTTATTGAATATGCTATCATTTAAGCAGGCATTAACATCTATTTACTCATTCATGTATTCAATAAATATTTACTGAGCTCTTATTCTGTGACAGGGATGGCAGGGACAATCGAGAATGTTAATAGAGGAGGTCCCTGCCCACAGGAACTGCTGTTCTAGTAGAAGGAACTGCTCTGCTGGGGCAGAGATGGTTTTTAGCCTGCGATAGTTTCAGAAGCAGAGTTGAGGACACCTCAGAAAACCCATCAAAGGGAGGCCAGCGTCCATCCTCAGCCAGGTTATAGGAGGCCAAGCACTAAACCATGAATTACTGGGTGCCCAGACCCTTATAAGCCTTCCTTGCAATGCCAGAGAGATCAAAGATCAAATCCTAACCTTGTCATTTACTAGCTATGTGACATGGACAAGTCACATGACCTCAATGAGTCTCAGAGGATTTATCTGCAAAACAGAGATATTAATTTGAACCTCCTGGGACTTTGTGGGGTAAATGAGAAAATGGACATGAAATGGTATTCACAACACAGGAAGCAGCATGTGACAGCCAATACTGTTATCAGCCATTACCACTAAAATAGAAGTCCTGTAATACCCTGAGCTTTGACACAGGTGCACATGTGCAAAAATATAAGAACAAAATACATATTTGTGTGTCAACACATGTGTCTCTTTACTACATACAAATATATAAGTTATAATATACTCACGGATGCACACACGTGTTCACATTCATGTATACTTTTGGGCTTTCTTTTTTTAAAATATATTTTTATTGATTTCAGAGAGGAAAGGAGAAGAGAGAGAGATAGAAACATCAATTATCAATCAGCTACTTCCTGCATGCCCCACACTGGAGATCAACATGTGCTCTGATCCGGAATCAAACTGGACCTCCTAGTTCATAGGTCGACACAACCACTGAGCTGTCCGGACTCAGGCTTTCTTTAACTCCGTGTACACAGGCTTCCTTTAGTCCTCCTCTAGATGCCAAATACAATGTGAAGAGCAATAGGACAAGTGGCTTTGAGATTCTCTTTGTTTGGTGGCTTTCCCTCTCTTGTTTGTACATATTTATTTCAATTTATCACCACAGTTCACTGCCTTTCTTCATGTCACACTCTCCCTCCTCCCCCACAGGCAGACATTCATGGGGGATTTTCTCTATTACTGAAAATCTAGGGTACTGAGTTTTATCACATCAGGAATTTCCACTCCTACTTTGCAAGCTTTGCCTCTGGGGTGACTCTGGGATTGTCCTTCCAGTGAACTCCATGAACTAGCTCTGTGCTCCCAGGAATTTCTTAGCTTAATTGTTTTTCCTCAGTAGACTGTTCAGACCATCAACCTTTCCCTTCATCCACAGAAAACCTCTGGGCATCTCCAGAATATTTGTAACTGAAGGTGGGGAGGCTATTCTCCCTCAACTGTGAAACTTGCCAAATGAACTCCCTGTAGACCTTCACCCTGAGTGCGCACCCATGTGTGGACAGAAACTCATGCCCTTGCCTTCAGAGACACTGTACACACAGGCTCCCCTGCACCTTCTTATTGCACTGCTCTTCCTTTCTGCTGCACTTTGCCCCATTACTTCAAGTTCATGTGCTAGAAGACAGACCTTTGGTGAAAGAACAAGTTGAACTTTGCTGATTCAATGATATATTTTATTTTGTTTCTCATTTTTATTTTCACCCGAATGAACCTGAATTTTTCATTTGTTCACTCCTGCTTCTAGATATTTAATGGTAACTGACCAAATGAAATGAACCGAGGAGTTTGGTGGGGGAAACAGAGGATTGGTTGGTTCTCTCCGAAAAGAGGTTTTTAGGATCTTCCCAAATGTGAGTCAGGCTTGACTTCAGACAAGACTCCCTGGGCATTCTCTAAACCCTATGGGAGTTGGCCTTACATTTAAGACAGAATGTAATTCTTACAACCTGCTCTAGTTCTCAGCTACAGAGTAGAGGTTAGCCATAGGAATCAGATGATAATAAAGATGCCGTAATCTATTCAGTAACACAGCAAGTATTTACTGAAGAGCAGACATCATGCTGGGTATTGAAGTTATGCGAACAAGACAGATGCAACTCCAGGGACTGCTTATAATCAAATGAGGGGCCTGGGCATCAAACACAGCAGCACACTAAGAGTTTTTCAAGTATAACTGCGATGAATGTTAAGAAGGACAGACGTGGGGTCCTTGGGGATGTAAACCAGCACATCTTGGCCTAGTGAGAGTTGCAACAGGGTGGGGGAAGAGAGATGTTACTTAAGGAAACTTCCCTGAGGGGGTGACATTTTAAATTAAGACTGGAAGAATAGACAGAAGTTGGCCAGAGGAAGAAGGGAGGAGAACATTCCTGAAAGAGGAAATAGTGCATGCAAAGACCCTGATTCACTAGGTTTCTGGCTCATCCATGGAGGGGATAGAAGCCGAGGTGGCTGGCACATGATGAACAGGATGGTGCAGTGTGAGGTACAGCTGGGCACCATGGCGGGGAGCTGGTTCTAGAAGCCTTGTCAAAGCACTCAGATACGTTCCTAGTTTATCCTGACCCTTCCTTAGGCTCCAGCCACATCTTCTGGAGAAGTGAGACCCAGACATGTGCAGAGCAGAGGACAGCCACTTGGAACGCAAGGCCCGCCAGGATAAATGATAAATATTGATGTTGGCTTTAGGCTCATATAAAATTATTTCCCCTCTAAATGGCTATTTTTAAAATGAATACTACATTCCCGCCCTCTTTACATGCCCCCTCCCCCTCCGCACCGTGTCAAAAGAGCCATATCAACATATCTTGTACTAACTTCCCCATCTAGCTGTTGAAATGACCTCCTTAAATGGCTTATCAAGGTCTCAGAAATTCCACTTTAGGGCATGGGCACCTAGAACCTAAACCTTTTATTTCCCAGGGTATGTTTAATCCTGGTTATATCAGCACAACTGCAATACATCTTAAGTACTTTTATCTCTGGTCAAGTTGATCTAATTTGCATAGAAATCTTTAACCTGATTTATTTTCCAACAATCAATGAACTAAAAACATTTGTTAGTAAAGATTTTAATTGCTTGTCCACATGAAAAGTAGTCCTTCAAATTTGCATTATTTGTATGTCAAAAAAGATGGAAAATAAGCGTGAAGAAGTTGAAACACATTTTCAGGAATTGGCTGCTTGAGAAAAATTCATGGTTCTCTGAATGTGACAGAGTTAGGCCAATTGACCTTCTTCATGCAAATGCTGAAGAGACCATAGGGCTGTGAGAGAAGAAAGAACATCAGACCCACAAGGACCCTGGTCACCTCCTCAAGCTTTGAATCCCCAGGCAACTACCTCCCTTCCAGTCAGCAAAAATGAGTGTTTTTACACAAACCATGAATTTTAGGAGACACTTAGATTAAACAAATCCTGATTTATATTCACTCCTCAGCCATAATTCCAAATCTCAACACCCATTGAGTGTTACCATTTTTAACTTTAGGAATGGATAACTTTCATTCAAAAGAGACTTCAGTTTCTTGGACTGGCCACAGAAAAAGATTAGTTGAAATTTGTGGAAGGTTGAAATGATTGATTTTTATTTTTTAAACAAATGAAATTTGATTATTTGGAGTGTAGACTGATTATTTGAAGTGCAGACCAGAGTAGGAATAACCCCTAGAAAATGAATTCTGTAACCTCTTCTCCTTTCCCCCCTGGGCTTACCATGCCACCTAGCCCCACCTTTATCACAGTTCATACTATTTTTGCATACGATTTTTGGTTCAACTGTCTATCAGTCAGGAAAAAGATTACTCAGACTAGGTAATTTGAGAAGAGTATAATACCAAGTAAGCAACTGCAGAGGCATGGGTAGGGCTTAGGGGAAAACCAACAGAAACTGTGCAGTAACCCAGAGCTGATAATGATGGGGAGCTATTATCACCCCAAATCTGAAGGGGCAAGAGAATGATGTGGCTACCTGATAAGAGTTGGATTTCTGATAGATTCAGCCAACCCCTGGTGTCTCTGCTGGGAGGAAGCTGGGAATAAATATCCTGATCTCATTGACCTCCCACTCTTTGACCTCCCAGTGCCTTGATCAAACCCAATGAGAAGCCAGGAGGCAAGGGAACTCACTGAAGTTCAGCAGCCTTCCATGCTCAGAGTGGGGTCAAGAGGCATAGACAGTGAACCTCAGGGATGTGGGGGTGAGCACCCTGAATGAAACATCCAGCACCAATTGCTTGCTTTCCTCACTAAATTATGAGAGCCCTTTCAACAGGGAATGTGTTTTTTTGTTCTGTATCCCGAGCTCCAAACTCAAGCTCTGACAAATAAAAAGGACTTAATAAATTCTGGGTACATGAATGGATGTAGGGATGGTGAATGGGTGACTAATTAAATGACTGAATGAATAACCAAGTGACTGAATGAATGATGGCAGGATAACAGAGTTTTCCCTGATGGAGTGCTTTGGGATGATCTGCTCTGGTAACTACCTGGGAACAATTTGTAATTAACACATCAAATTCTTCTTACGGCCTCTATAGACTTTGTCTCTTCTGCTGCTGAAGCGGTCTGCAGAGAGGCTTGTTGTGTGCAGGATGAAATTGCTTTCTTCATAGCAGAGATAAAGCATCTCCCACCTCCTATTCCAAAGGCCTCAAACTCTGAATTAGGAGAGACACGAATTAATGAATTCTTCATGTAACAAGAAAAACCTCTTTTAATAACTGGGAGTTAAACAGAGTTTGGATCCCTGCTGATCTTATTGGCAAAATTAAATAAAAGTGACATTCTGCTGGCCCAAGCAAATTAGCAGCCAGCCTGTGTAAAGGCTCAGTTAACCCAAGACATTGTGTGATGTATTACCCATTGTTTGACGTACTTTCATAAGAGCAAGACGAAGTGTCCCATCCTTTAGACTCTGGTAATGTGCTTCATTGTTAAATTCAATAGGAAAAGCGATTCATACTGTGGTATGATTGAAAAGAAAATTGAATCCTTTTGATGTTATAAATGTGTCTATTACTGCGTGTGCACACAAATTTTCCATGGAAATTATGGTGAAAGTAGTGATTCTCCTCGAAAAATGCATTAGTGTTGACACATTCAATTTTATCTGCATCAGAATATAAATACCCTTTAACCATGGTCAAATTGTGCGGAATGTATATACCACATCTGCATAAGTCACTTGTCTATCCGTCTATTGAAAAGAAAGCATCGAGTTCTGAGAGCTATCCTGGTTCTCCATTTGCAGTTTTAAAAATGTATATTATTGAAAGCATTGGCGCAGGATTTATGGGAGGGTCTTTCTCATTTAAAAACCAGTTCCATAAAGCAAAGGTCTGTAATTTTATGTCTTGCTTGCACACAGCAAGTTTGAAAGCTTCAGGAGACCTTGTGAGTTGTAGCATGTGTCATGCTAGCATTGGCCACCAGGTCATTACTGGCCATGTACTGACCGAGTGGTCATGGAACCTTCTTACAGGGAAGTAGGCGATGTCAGGTACATGCTACTCAGCGTGGCTCTGTGGTTTCAAATCTCTTTCCTTATAACCACACGTGGACAGTAAAATGACTGTCATTTTTGGCCTCCTCCCCTCCTGAGAGACCTGCCTCTTTTCAGCTCTGCTCCTCTATCCTCCTGACCTGTAGCAGTGAAACTCGAGGGTACCACTTCTTCTTTCTAGCTTGAGGCTCCTTTTCTGCAAAACAAGGCAGATGTTTGGTACCATTTAAACATGTATGCTCTTTTTTTACTTCCATCCCTATATTAGTCAGGACCTTTTGGGTCACAAACAGAATTTTCAACACAAAATGACTTGGGAAAAATGAGGATGCATTGCTCCTCCACCATCTCTCCCCCCAAAAAATTCAGGGGCAAATATGGTGATGGGCATTTTCGCCAGAACTGGGTTCCTCTCTAGCACTTGACTCTTCCCTTGGTGCTGAATCTATTTGCAAACTCTCTTGGTGATCCCTCCTCCTGGTGGTAAGATTGCCACACTCCTTGTTCACACCCATCCTACTCCAAACCTAGCAGCCAAAAAAGCCATAAATACATTTTTGAACAATATTCTGGGACCTGGCTCTCCTTGATCCCATTAGGTCAGGACTCATCCCTGAACCAGTCACTGCAGGCAGAGGCACATGATGTTTGGTTTGCTAGGCTGGGGTCACATACACCTTTGGAGCTGAAGGTCAAGTAGACTCAGCCATTGGCATTTGGATGAGAGTGGGGGAGGGGTAGTCAGTCCAAGAAAAAATACGTTCCTGTTATTAAAGAAGGGTAAATATGCATTTGAAGGGGGTGGGAGACACATCTACTGTAATGTGTTTATGGAAGCAGTTTCTGCGGCCTGAAATACCCACTTTTTCTTGTCAGTGTGGTGAATCTCGCCTGACCTTCAAGATCAAGTTTAAATAACTTCTCTTCACTGAGTTCTCCCAAATTGCTTTCTACCTTTCTTTACTCTATTAGCACTGAAACATACCTCTGTTACAGAATCTGTCATGTCATCCCCTCACTCCAACAAATATTTATTGAATGCGTATTAAGTACAGAGCACTGTCCAAGCTTATCTCTACTGAGTTGGAATAACCAGCTCTTATGTGCTGGCTGCATGACATGCTTTGCAAGAGGAACATGGGATCGAGTTAGGGAGGGGGCAGTGGGAGGGTTTGAAGGGAAATAGCTGCAACTAGTAGAAAAAGGTGGTAGAATAATTGGTTATTTCAGGAAGGCACTGGCAAGTCAAGACCACTCAATGTATATTTATTGAGTATCTACTACTCGTATGTATCAGATAATATCTAGGTGCTTGGGGTAAATTAGTGAAAAAAAACACACACACAAAACAAAACATGCAGAATCTGGAGGAGGGAGTTTCAGGCTGAAGAAACAGCCAGTGTCAAGGCCCTGGAGTAGGCATGTGTTTGATTTACTAACAGATCAACAAAATTACTACCTTGGCTAAGAAGGAGGTGATATGAGAAAGATACTGGGGCCAGATCATGGAGGGACTAGTAGGCCATTGTAAGGACTTTATTCTTCAACCCACCATCCAAGTCTTGAAGCAATCCTGATCTGAACAAAAAAATGCATTAGCATTCTGTGGAGAAAATAAGGCTAGGATTAGACTTGATGAAGGAATCCTTGATTCTCATCAAATGACCACCTTCCTCTCATTAATTTATCCCAGGCTGTAGGAGTGGACACTTGCCTCAGTTTCCCTACTAACAATTTTTATTAAGCATCTAGTTTTGCTGAGACCCTAACATCTTTGACATAGATTATAGCTCCAGGCTGGTGGTGGGGGCAGTGCAGGGATGAAGAGGTAGAAGAGGGATAGAGGGGTGGATAGAGTTTAGTGCTCTTTATTTGCTGTGAGCCTCATTTTCCTTATCTGTTAAATGGGAGCCAGAATGCTGGTTTCACTAGGCGTCCTATGATAGTATATGTAAACGGCATAGCATAGAATGAACCCTCATTAACTAATCACTATGCTAAACTGGACAATTCTTGAAAAATTTTTCCACCTGGGGTGGGACACAGTTCTTTATCCTTCCAGGCACCAGCAGACCAATGAAACTCTGCATACTCAGACATCCAGTGTCATCAGTCACCTGGGTTTTGGCTGCCCCTTTACCACCTTTGTTCCATTCCTCCCCAAGAGTTGACTTGGACCCTATTGACTCTTAAAACCTGTTTGATATGCCCAGTATCACCATGTATATTTGGACATGGAATATATGGCTGCTGGCCACTCCTCCATACTGGGGAACAATCTCAGACTTTTCTTTTTTAAAATATATTTTTATTGATTTCATAGAGGAAGGGAGAGGGAGAGAGAAACATCAATGATGAGAGAGAATCATTGATCAACTGCCTTCTGCATGACCTATACTGGGAATTGAGCCTGCAACCCAGGCATGTGCCCTTGACCGGAATTGAACCAGGGACCCTTCAGTCCCCAGGCAGACACTCTATCCACTGAGCCAAACCTGTTAGGGCTCAGACTTTTCTTATTTATGCCCACATTGGTTTTGTCTGTCTTCTCCTCATTCCTACTCTGCAAGCTTGGCTGGACTGAGCCACACCTTAGCAGAATCATGTCACCTGCCTGCCACATTCTTCTTTGTTCAGAAAGCAATTTCTTCATTATATAACAATTTCTTATTATATAAATACCAAAACTCTTCCTTGGATTCCCTCATATAGATGTCTCTAACTCACCTCCAGGACAAAACTTACCAGGACAGTGGCCCTTCCCGAGGGAAAAACCTCCTGTGGGATTTCTCTGCCTCTCACTCTGTTCTATCCCGCTCTCCATACAGAAGTCTCAGCCTCTCTCCCCCATGTATCACATGAACAATGCCTTGTAAATTGTTCAGAATCTAAGTCTGGGTGGGATATTTACCCAGAGTGAATTATGGCTGGATGCATTCCTATGTCAACATGTGCCACACTCATTTCTTATAAAGTAGTTCATTATTCTGTGGGGCATAAATAGTATTACCAGATTGATATGATTAAAGCTCGTGAGTCATTAATTAGCATCTAATTAAAAGAGATGAGTTACATACCCATGTTTGGTAGCTAATGTTATATTTTCCTTGAAAAAGAAATGATTGTATATGCAGCAATTGTTTTTAAAGAAACCACACCAAACCACCTGTGCAATTCTCTAGGGACATAGGGACAATGTCTGCCCTGGGGCATCTGAAAATTAAGTTTGTTACTCCCCGAAGAAGTGGGTGCCAACATGGGCTAGGATCTTTCTAGCCCCAGAAAGCTGGCTTGAGCTTTTCATGATTTCCAGAAATATCAACAGGAGAGTTTTTGAGGCAACTCCCCATGGCTCAAGCCAAGGCTCCCACAACTCATATCACTTAATTCTCCCAGAACTCATATCCCTGTTTTATAAACCAGAGGAGTAAACCTCAGCGGACTCATTGTGGCTGATTTGATAAGACCAGAGAATTTCTGAAGAAGCACCAGGACATGTTCCAACCATTCCAGCCAGATCTTTGAGGCCTTTGGAACCAGATTTTGATGTCTCTGTATGGCCTCCCCTATTCCTTACTTCTTACCTTGTTTTTCTAGTTGAACTGCTCTCCTCCATGTGTTTCCTTAATGTCAGAATTTTGCTCACAGCCAACTGAGAAGGTCCCAGTCCTGTTCCCCATCTGTCCACATCTCACCTAAATGCCTGGATGCAGTCCAATTCTAACTTCATCCATACGGCCTTGACTAAGCCATACTCTAGTAACTCTTACTCTCAGAGGATTCCTAGTAGATCTGTCCAGAACTCAAGCTGGAAGATAGGGGTTCACCTAACTCAGACCAGTATCTCCATCATGGCACCTCACATAAGTAGTGACGGAACCTCATTTTACAGCACTGGAAAGATTTTGTTTCCATACTTACTATTCAGTGCTTCTGATTATCAAAGTAATACATAAAAATTATCTGGAATAAAGTTGGAAAAATAACTGTGGTTTCTCCTACAGAGAGACTAGGCTAGGAATAGGAAGAGAGCAGGCCAGAATATTAAGGGGAACTTTTATTTTATCAGTATCTATATTTTTTACATCATTTATATTCATGAGTAGCTTGTATAATAAAAACAATACATAAAAGCAACACATTCACACTGGAGGAATGTTGTGTATTTACAGGAAGGGTAAACAATAAGTAGAACAAAATATAACTCTCTTACCTATAGATAACTGCTATTATCTATATATCTATGTTTGGTATTCTTATTTTACTTTTTTTTTATCAAACTGATGTCATAATACTGTATAAGAATCTGAAATCCGTTTTTTTTAGCTTAATAGTTTAATATATACATCTAATATATTGTTAAAGAATTTTAGCACAACTTTTAATTATGGCATAATATTCCATTGAGGAGGTGAAACATCACCATGTAACCTTTTGCTATGGCTGGACATATATGTTTTTAATATTTTTGCATTACAAATATTGCTGAGGAAAACATCTACTTTTAATTGGAAAGTTTAAATTATTTCTATTTCCTGTAATAATTGGTATACTCATTTGTTCTGTTCTGTTTATTATATTTGATCTTTCCTTGCTATTTCCTTTAGATCACCTTCTCTTTCACTAGTTTTTCCCCTAACATAGTTCTAAAGGTATATGCTGTGTTTTAACTCTACTAAATGTTTCCTTTTAAACTTAGTACTTAACAATGAATTGTTCAAAGTTCTCTTGCAAAGTTTGTAATCTTATTTGTCTAGTGCAATGATGACTAGCTAATCCTAATGTTAAACTCAATTGATTTTTAAATTTCAATTATGACATTGTTCTTGATTTTATAATTTCAATTTGATCTTTTTTTATAGATTCCATTTCTCTGAAAACTTTCTCAGACTAATTGTTGCAGATTTTTAAAAGTTACTCTTTATTTGGTTAAAAGAATTACACCAATATTTTTTCTTTTATAAATTTTGAAGCATATTATATTAGGTACATTTAGAACTTTTATATCTAGACGGGGGAATTTGGCACTTGTCATTATGAACTATATATGTATTTCAAGTATATGTGCCTTAAAAACTTCCTTGTCTGATATTACTAACTATAGCTTTATTTTTTCTTTTCTCTTTTGAAGTATGAATGAAATAGGGTAAAATGCACTTCAATGAGTTTTAACAAACTAATATACAATATGTAGCCCATAGCCCTGTCAATATACAAAGTATTTTCATCATTCTAGAGAGAATGATTGCCTGTTTTAGATATATGTATCTATATATCTATATTATATTAGATTTTATTCATGGCCTGGTATATGATATACCTTTGTGACTATACCATGTAGACTTGAAAAAAATGTCTTCCACTGCTGTTGAGTGTAGTGTAATATAAATCTTAATTAAGCTACTTTGATTGATAGTGCTTTAAAATCTATATTCTTACTATTTTTTTTTGTCTACTTATTTAGTAAGTGACTGTTGGAGAAATGTTAAAATTTTCAATAGACATTGTGGATTTTTGTTTCTCCTTTAAGTTCTACTAGATTGTGTTTTATGTATTTTGTAGCTATTATTACATCATGCTCATTCAAGATTGTTATGATTTCTTGATGGATTGGTTTGTTTTTATCTCTGATAATAACTTGTTGTCTTAATGTCAACTTCGACTGGTATTAATGTAGCCACTTCACCTTCTTATAATTAGTGTTTGCACAATATACCATTTTTTATTTTTTCTTCTAAGGTACTTGTTTTTATGTTTAAAATGTATATACTGATGATATTGACTTATATCCAGTCTGTCAATTTCTTCCTTTTAATTAGGTTGTTAATGTCATTTACATTTAATATAATTATTAATATCATTGTATTTTAAATCTATCATATGATTTTTTTCATATTTAACACATGTTTTTGACCAATTTTTCTCCTTATCATACTAATTGATGATTTTTTAAAGTTCCAATTTATCCTATTTTGAATAGTTATAACTTTGTTTTTTATCATTTTTAGTAGTGGTACTAGGGATTATAATATGTTTTTTTAATTTATTATAACCTACCATGAGTGAACATATTGCTTCTTATATAATGTACTTACCTTACAAGAGTATCTTTCAATTTATTCCCATTTTTTTTCTTGTTGTCATGCAGTTTATTTCTACATATTATTATACCACAATATATAATGTTTTGCTTTAAACAGTCAATTGTCTCTTAAAGGAATTAAATGAAAAAATGTCTTATATTTACCTATGTATTTACCATTTCCAGCACTTCTCAAGCCTTCGTATAGATTTGATTTTCTATCTGCTGTCACTTTACTTCATTCTTAAGAACTTTCTTTAATGTTCCTTGTAGTGCAGGTCTGCTGGTGATGAATTCTCTTATATTTTGCTTATTGGAAAATGTTTTCATTTTGCTTATTTTTGAAAGATATTTTGTTTGGATATAGAATTTTAGGTTGACAACTTTTCCTTTCAGCACTTTAAAGGTATTGTTTCTCTGTTTTCTAGCATACTTTGTTTCAGTCTCAGTGTGCATGTTTGCTCTGAATGCCTCAGTGTGTGTGTGTGTGTGTGTGTGTGTGTGTGTGTGTGTGTGTGTGTTTTAAACATGTCCTAATTGTGAGTCATAGAGCCTCTTGATTCTGTGGGTTGATAGCTTTCTTTCGTTTTGGAAAATTCTCATCTAGTATTACTTCAAATATTGCTTCTTTCAAATTCTATTTCCTATCCTTCTGAAACTATAAATTCCTTTAAACTAGACCTTTTTCAAACTGCCCATATATCTCTTGCACTGTGTCATTAATTTCCATTTCCATCTCTTTTCCTCTCTCTGCTTCATTCTATATATTCTACAGATCTGACTTCTAATTTATGATTTCCCTTTTTTGCTTCCAGTTAATAGTTAATATGTTGTGAAACCATCAATTGAGTTAACTATAGCTACTGTATTTTTCAGTTCCCAAATTTTTAATTAATGATTTTATACATTCCAAATCAATATATTCATCTTTTCATCTATGTCCTTGATTATATAAGTCATATCTGATTTTTAAAATAGGCCATGTTAGATAATTCCAAATAACTAGATCATTAATAGCTGTGTCTCTATTGACTTTTAAATTTTTTTGAGTTATTTAGTCCTGTTTCCTGAAATGCAATTTAATTTGGAACTGACATTAGACATACTTTTAAAATAAAAAATGGCAAAAAGGTTTTAGATGTATATTTTCCTCCAATGATTTTTTTTTCTTTCTGGAAAGCTATAACTAAATCACTTTTATTCAACCACAGGTTGAAATGATCTCAGGGTAGATTTTAGGCATTGCAAGGACTGGTTTCTTTATGGGTTGTCTTAAATTTAGTTCTTCATGGGTCTCAGTTGAAAGTCTAAGGTTTCCTTGCTAAGTCTGAACTCTAATTTTTGTTTTTAGGGCAATAAAACTGTTAAAACTATGCTTAAAATTTTAGTCTCTGAGCAGTCACTTTTTCCTGGTTCCCTGTGTTGTGGTCTCATTTTGGAAGGGTGTGCACCTTAAGATTCAGCAAATGCTTTGAGGGGAAGGTTAAACTTACTTCTGGGATCTTGGCCCCTTAATTCTAGCTACTTCCTTGATAGCCATGGACTCAAATTTTTAGATATAACTATATTTATGGACTTCCATTTTCTGGTCAGTATCTCTGCTCCCCACTGAGAAAATGTCCCACAGGGAAGAAGCAATGATGAATATTGGGCCTCAATGTGTATCTCTTCTCTCTGACTTCTTATACTCTCAAGTCATCTGCTTTGGTTGTCCTCTTATGCCTTCAAATGGCTGGATTTATTTTTGGCATTTATCCAGGTTTTTAGTTATTATTTTTGGCAGAATTGGTCTATCACAAGGTATTCTGTCATAGCCAGAACAAGAAGTCACCACTTTTATTTTTGTCAAAAAAATATACTTGGGCCTCTAGTATGCATGCATCTGTAATTATACACCCCCTTCAAAGACGGGCAGTACATTTTCATCCTTATTTTACCTGCTACCACTGGTTTTAATTGTGTAAGATAATTTTACCTTGTTAATTGTTGTTAATTTTACAAATTAAGAAACTTCTCTTTCAAGAATTATTTATGACACTTTCATTCCATTTTGTAACCATATTTACCACAGTTATTTAGAATAAATTATGTGCTTAAATGCTTTCAGTTGCTCATTACCAGTTCTTCCACACCATGACTTTACTATTTATGAGTTTTAAATTTTGATTCATTTTTTTTTCAGCTGGCTGAAGTAGATCTTGGAGTAATTTTTCAGGAAGAATGCATGAGTCAAATACTTTGTGAGTTCTTGCATAACTGAGATTATTGGTCTGTTGACTTCATATATGAACCACACTTTTCAAGTATTCAATCATTTACCTAAAAAAAAAAAAAAAAATCAAACACTGAATCCGAGCAAAGTACTGTGCTAGATGTTAGAAATACAGCAGTATGCAAAATGTGCAGGTTGATGCTTTCATAGATTTTACACTCTAGTGAGAAAAACAGACATTAACAGCTGATTCCATAATTAAATACTAGTGATCATGGTGACAAAGGAAATTAGCAGAGTTCTAGTCACGAGCGGAACAAGAGACCAGGAAAAGCTTCTCTGGGGTAACAGTGAAGTGAAGACTCAGGAAATGAACTGAGGGACTTAGAGGGCTTTTATCTGGGAGGGGATGACAAATTCTAGGCAGAGCAAACAGCATATGCAAGAACTTGAAATGGATGGAATAGGGATAAAGGCAGTGTAGTTGTTGTTTAGTGTACGGAAGAGGATGGTATGACATGTGTCTAGTGGAATGGGCAAACGCAGATGACAGGCTCAAAGGCCTCGTTGGGGTTTTTATGGTATGCAAGGCAAAAATCACTGAAGGGAACTGAGCAGAGATGTGGCATGATCCATCCTGCCTGACTTTTTATTGAAATCACACTTTGCTATGTAGAACGATTCAGAAAGATTTGATGAGGGGATGAAGATGGACTGATCAGGAGGCTATTTGCTATTGTAAAGTTTTTAGTAAGAGGTGATAGTGGCTTGAATCCGATTGGTGGCAGTGAAACCTGTCAGAGGTAGAACTATTTCAGACAATGATGCAGATATCTTTCACTCTTCTATTCACCCACCATCAAATCCGTTGGCAAAGTCTGACTGCTATGCCTTTGAAATATATCCAACCCAATCCATCTTCTCCTCTTTTGCCATAGTCCAAGTCCCCATCATCTCTTGTCTGGCTTATTGTGGTAGTATCCTGACTACTTTTCCTGGATTTAACTTTGATCCTCTTCACAGAATGGCCCTATTAAAACACAAGTCAGACTAGGTCATTCTTCTCAAACTCTCCAACAATTTCCCATTTCACTTAGACTGAATAAAAGCCAAAGTTCTAGCAATGATCTGCAAAGACAAACATGATCTGGCCTTGTTATTTCTGGTATCTCTTGCCACTCTCTGTTTTGCTAATTCTAGTCCATGTACATTACCGCCTTGTCATTCCCTCACTATGCGCAGGTCTTTGCCCTTGCTGTTCCCTTTGTGAGGAAGACTCTTCCCCTAAATCATTGCATGTCTTTCTCCTTTACATTATTCCAGGATATACTCAAATGTTTCAGCTTAACAGACCTACTCCCTGACCATCTTGTAAGAACCTCTGCTCTCTTGCCAATCTGTTATCCTCTTACCCTACCTATCTTCCTGCATAACATTGACATGTTGACTGACTTTATATTTATTTATATATTGTCTGTTTCCTTCTGGAATATGAGTGCCTTGAGAACAGATATATTGTTATGTTCACTGGTACATGGTCAGAAATTTCTATAATGTGAATGACTTGGTTGAATGTGGCAGTGAGGAAACAGATGATGCCAAGGATTGCTTGCAAGTTTCTGGCTTAGACAGTAGGGTAACTGGGAGTACCAATCGCTGAGAACAAGAAATTGGAGGAAGGAGGATTTGGGGGCGGATCATGAGTTCAGGACTGAGCATGTTGAGTTTAAGATAGCTATAAAATATCACTGGGGCCTGGCTGGCATGGCTCAGTGGTTGAGCATCGACCTATGAACCAGGAGATCGTGGTTCGATTCCTGGTCAGGACACGTGCCCGGGTTATGGGCTTGATCCCCTTGTGGGGCATGTAGGAGGCAGCTGATCAATGATTATATATCATTGATATTTCTATCTCTCTCCCTCTTCCTCTCTGGAATCAATAAAAATATATTTTAAAAAGTCAGTGGAGATGTCTAGTAGTCAGTTGGACACATGGGTTTGTAAAATGATACATACAGTATTTGGAAGTCCTTAGTCCTAAGATGACCAACTCATTTGTTTGCTTGGGACTCCGCCTGATTTTAGCATGAAAAGTTCCACATCCTGGAAAACCCCTCGGTCCTGGAAAAACCAGGCCAGATTGTCAGCTTACAGTCAGCTTGTAGCTGGTCATTGAAGTCATGGGCATAAATGTCATCAAGGTGAGAACATGCAGTGAGAAAAGATGCAGCTCACACAAGTCCTGAGGAGCTGCAGTGACAAAGGCAGGGTGAGCATGCCGCCTCTCTCATTGGCTGTGGACTACCTATGGGCTGGGAGGCGTGATGCATGGTAGCTGCCCATTCATATTTGTTATGAGTGAAAAATAATGTTTAAAGGTTGAATAAGCAAGGTACAAAAAGGACTGAAAGATTTAGGAGTAAAGGAGAGTTTAAAATGAAAGCTTTAAACATTGTGTCACTCCTGTCCTCTTCTCAAAATTTCAAAGGTTTTCTTTCTCAGGTAAAAATATAAAACGTTTACTTGCAAGGCCCTGTTCATAACATCCCCCTCCCCAATCCCTACCTCCACATCACCTACTTTGTCTCCTCTGCTCCAGCCACATCCATCTCCTTAAACTTGCTAGGGCTTTTGTTCATCTTTGCCTATTAGGCTCTTTCCTTGATATTTGAAATGTGGGTAGAAGAGAATTTTTTTTATTTTTTTTTTAACCTTCTGCCTGCCCCATCTTCTTTTGTATTATAAAAGTTTCTCTCATTTTAGCCACACTGGTGGATATGTAATGGTATCACATTATGGTCTTAATCTGCACCTCTATGATGAGTAAATAATGTCTTTTAGGCATTTGGACACCTCTTTGTGAAGTACCTCTTTAAGGCTTTTTGTCTATTTTTCTATTGGATGGTCTATCTTATTGTTTTGTACAAATTCTTTACACATTCTGGATACTAATCTTTTGTTAGATATATATTATAAATACCTCTTCCTACTCTGTGCCTTACCCTTTCCCCTCTTAGTGATGTGTTTGATGAATTCTTAATTTGAAAGTATTCCAGTGTATCAATCTTCTTCTTCATGGTTTGTGCTTTACTACTGCAACAATGTTTTTCTATCCAAGGTCATGAAGATATTTTCCTATTTTTTTAGAAGCTTTATTGTTTAATTTTCACATTTAGAGCTACACCATCTGGAAATTCTCCCCACACTATGCTATAATACCACTTTTCTTATGTCAAGTGGCCTTATGTGTATGGGTTTATTTCTAGATTTTACTATTCTGTTTCATTGATTTCTTTGCCTATCTTAGGACTCAATACCACACTACCTTAACTACTATCTATAATAATAACAACATAACATGCTAATTAGACCGGACAACCGAACGACCTTCCAGACATCCTCTCGGATGTCCTTCCGGATGACCCTCCGGACGAAGCCTGGGCTGCGAGGGCCGAGCCCCTTACACAAATTTAGTGCATCGGGCTTCCAGTAGTTTTATAATAAGTCTTGCTATCTGGTTGTGTTCTGCCTTCAAGTCATTCTTAAGTTGTGATATAGAGAGTGTGCATGTTAACTGCCCATCCAGCTGCCTCTGAAATCAGATGTAAGCCAAGGGGATGTGGCACAGGGCACCAAAGGGTCTGCTCAACCTATGTTGATCCCATTGCCTCTGGTATGAAATCAAAGCTCCTTACCAAGGCTCACATGCTGTCCTGCCTATGCCCCCAATCTCATCTCTCCATTCTCCCAACTCACTCCATCGCAGTAGGTTTTTCTGTTGAAAACAGACATTCCAGGCTTATTCCCTTTTATCACCTTTTCACTTGCCATTCTTTCTCTTTGGATGTCCCTTCTCCACCATCAATAGGCTAGATTCTTCTTATTTAGATATCAGCTCAAATGCCCCTTTCACAAAGATTCCTCTGGTCATCTTCCCTAATTAAATTTTCCCTTTCCCTCCCGCCCTTGCCCACACTATTGCATTGCCTTGTACAATTATAAGACCTACCAATATCTGAAATAACATCTGTTTAATTGTTTAATTAGCCTACTATCACTAAAATGTAACTTCCAGTGGCTGTGGGATCTTGGCAGTCTTTTGCATTATTTCTGGATGTTTAGCTACTAGAATTCTGTTTGGCACATAGAAAGTGCTCAATAAATATTGGTGAATGGAATTTTTTTCTTCTTGAACTCTAGTCTCAATTATCTTCTAGAGACACAGTTTTCTCCCTCTTCTCAGTGATTCTTTGGAGGTATTTGAGAACAGCAATCACTCTCCCCTGGAATGTTCTCTTCTTAAAATTAAATTTCTTTAGTTGCTTTCACTTTTTATACATCCACGAATGATATATCTGGCTTTGCTGTTTGCTTTATCATACAATTAATTCATCAACACTTTGGTCATACCTTGTGCCTTCTCTCTATGAACCTACCACATACATGCAAATACACTTTGCCTTGCCCAGAGACTCAGAAAGTTTTTGTTGAATGGATGTCTGCACAGAAAGTGCTACTGAACCCCTGGGCACCCAGGCCTTGGAGGTTGAAAGAATCGAGCATGGCTTACTTGGCCAGATTTATTACTCTCCCTTTCACTGCATCCTGTCACCCATACTCCCAGAGCCTTTGTAAATCACTTGATGTTATTCCTTCACTTACACATTTTTTATGACTGTCCTTTTAGGACCACATAAATCAGATGTCAAATCAGGTTATTAGCAGGGGCTATTTTTTTCTCTCCTGTCAACAACTTGAGATTTTAATTCACTTTGGACTTTTCTATTTCTATTTGTAACCCTTCTCTGGGATGTTGGATGATGGAAGAAAGGTTTGTTCTGAATTAAAATTGGGGGAGTGAGACCAGATATCAGACAACAAATTTATAGTCTTGTAGCAATAAGAATGGTAGAAAAAGGAACTTTCCACCTCTGTGACTCACCTTAATCCCTGGGTTAAACAGGAGGCTTTCCTTATTAGATAAGGAAAAAATTAAGGATTTTTCCACAAACCCCTGGAATTGGAGAAACATTAACATTAGAGATTAAAAGTTATTCTATCATTTAAACCATATTTGAGAGAACTGATGAGGAAATGTAAAGAGAAGTTAGTCTCTGGGCTCTCTAGTCTGCCACATAGTTCAATATAACTTTGGTATTCATTTTAATATTTGGTAAACTGAGATCCCTTACATATTCTATTTTTTAAAACAGTGTTGGCAAGTTTTAAAAAATCAACTTTAAAAAAAAGCTTTATTTGTATTGTGTACACTATTACAGATGTCTCCCCCCCTCACTTTTTATATATGATGGCATGCACGGGTTTTAGTTGTACCATTTGATGAGCTTTGGCATACACATCTATGTTTACAAGTTAATAAACCCATTATGTATTAACATAAATAACACACTTTTAAGAAAAACAATCTATTTTCAAAACAAACGAAATATATTGGAATTGTTTCACATTTTTGAAAATTTCTGTGATGTCTTGCTTAATAGAAGATGGCAGGATTCTTATATCTGTTTCTGCATTCTGTTATGATATCACACACCCCGCCTCTGGAAAACTACACTGTACACTCAAGAGACAATGTGAAGGAAAAAACAAATACAAATAACATCAAAGTATGATTATGAAAATACCTCATGGGCTCAGTGACCTGCTGGGAGTCCCTGGATAGTACTTTGAGATGTACTTTTGAGAGCAATCATGTCAGCTCTGACAAAAGACAGTTTTACTCCTCCCTGTCTTATTTTTAGGTTATTACTAGAGGCCCGGTGCATGAATTTGTGCACAGGTGGGGTCCCTCGGCCTGGCTAGCAATTGGGGTTGATCAGGGGGGCCTACCGGGGGGAGGGACTATGGGAGGTTGGCTAGCCAGGGGGAGGGACCACGGGAGGTCAGCTGGCCATGGGGAGAGACCACAGGAGGTTGGCTGGCCGGGGGAGGGGCCTCAAGAGATTGGCTGGCTGGGGGGAGGGACCGTGGGAGGTTGGCCGGCCAGCTGGCTCCCCCAATCGGGACTGATAGGGGGGTGGGCAGCCAACTGCAGGAGGTTGGCTGTGGGAGTGCACTGACCACTAGGGGGCAGCTCCTGCATTGAGCATCTGTCCTCTGGTGTCAGTGCGCGTCATAGCAACCAGTCAACCGGTCATTCAGTCAGTTCAGTTGCTTAGGCTTCTATATAGATAGACTTTTCCTGTCCTTCTCTGCCAGCTAAGACCTCCACTACAATGTGTAACAGAAGTAATGAGAGCAGACGTCATTGCCTTATCCCCAAATTTTAGACAAAGCTTTTAGTATGTTACCATTTCCTGTGATTTCAGGAGTTTTGTACATGCTCTTTAACAGATTGAGAAAGTTTCCTGTGTTACAGTATTCTGAGGATTTTTATTTCTTTTGTTTTGTTTTGTTGTTTTTACCATGGATCAACTTCACATTTGTGGGATAAACCCCATTTTGTAAATATTTTTATATATTGCTGGATTCCATTTGCTAATAGTTTTTAGAGCATTTTTGTACCAATACTTGTAAGATTTATTGGCCCCTAATTTTCTTTTCTTGTAATATCTTTGTCAGGTTTTGTTATCATTGTCTGTGTTGACCTCATACATTGTGTTGGGAAGCACTCCCTCCTCCTGTGTTTTCTAAAGGAATTTGGTTAGATCGCTATTGTTTCTCATTTAAGTGTTTTGATAGAATTCACCAGGGAACCATCTGCGTCTGGCTCCGTGTGAAAGCTTTTGATTACAAAGTTAAGTTCTTTAATAGTTGTAGGTTGTTCAGCTTTTTAATTTTTATTTCTTGAGGCAGTTTTGATAAATTGTGCTTTTCAAAAATTTAGTTATGCTCTTCTATGTTGTTGAATGTATTTATGTGAAGTTGATTATATGTTTCTCCTATTAACCTTTTAATATCTATCATATCTGCAATAACATCCACTTTTGAATCCCTAACATTGTTAATTTGTGTTTTCTCCATTTTTTAATCTTACTCAGTTTTGAAGGAATTTGTTAATATTTATAATATTCCCTGAGAAACAAGTTTAGGCTTTTATAATAGTCTCATTTTTTCTATCACATTGATTTCTGCTCTTATCTATATTTTTTATCATGAGGTCTAATTTGCTTGCTTTCTTATTCTTTTTAATTCAAAACTTAATTAATTTATTTCAAATAATTTTTTCTACTGTAGGCATTTTAGATACATATTGTACATTTATCTCTATGATTACTTTACCTTCTATAAGTTTTATCTTCATTATCATTAACTGTAAAGTAGCTTTTGTTCCCTTTTAAGGTCTTCTTTGACCAATGGATTATTTTGAAGTGTGTCATTTAAACTCCAAATATTTGGGGATTTAAAAAAAATCTTATTGCTATGGTCTCTAATTCAAACCAGTTGTGGTCAGAGAATATATTCTGTGAGACTTTGATCTTTTGATGAAAGCATATGGTGTATCAGATGAGCATTTTATATGCACTTGAAAATAATATGTATTTTCCAGAGATATTGCTTAATTTTAAACTTTAAGTGTGCGTGTTAAAAATTTACAGGTACCCATTAAAATTCAAAATAGATTGTATAACATATACCAAAAAAGCACATAAAACTTGATAATTCAATAGAAAGCAAGAACAGAAAACTAAAACAAAATAATAAAATGACTGATAAATAAAAATGACTCCATAATAGAATGAAAATAATAACCTCAACCACTCACATGAACAGATATTAAATAAACACATAAATAAATAACTCATGGGTCATAAAATAAACTGTAATAAGAATTAGAAAATATTTGGAGCTAAATGTTACATGTCATTTGTGGGATGCAGCTAAATATTGTATCAACAAAGCCAAAATAAAATTTATAATAAATTAAAAACTTTACTGACAAGGAAGAAAACAAGAAAGAGAAGGCATAAATTTAAAATGCCATGAATAAAAAAGCAGACCTAAGAAAACATAGAGATGTTAATACTTTGGTGGGACTCTCTGCCATCTTTCTATTTATTATTTTAGGTAAAATTCGGCAGGAAACCTTGCAGCCTGGGCAAGGATTGTGATATTTTAACTGTTGTGCAAATATTCTGAAGCCTTTGTTTCATAGTTTCCACTGACCCCATTGGAACAAGATAATTGGTAATGGACACAGTTACTATAAGAATCTATTGTTTCATTTCTGAGATATGGGTGGCATAGTCACACAGGTGAGCTGGTATTGACTTTATGCAAATCAGGAGGAACTCCTCTGTCTGGACACATGGTTGATGAGTGGCTGTGTCTTTGTGAGAAATACAACATGCGTGCGCTGTCCTCCAGGTGGCTGTGGCCCTGCATCAGTGCACACTTGGAGCTCAGCCTTCACCTGCATGTCAGGTGGGCACCTCAGTGTCAGAGCAATCTGCACAGGCTGGTGGGACCCTTGATAACATCATCCCAGCCAACAATTTTTCCTGGATTATAAGTGTGACCTTCTATTTAAGATCCTCCTCTTGGTAGTCCTTGGATATGAATGACTTATGGTATGTTCCTCAGATGATGTCTCTGGACAGCAAAAGACAATCAGATATGGAAGAAGGAACTAAAATGGAAAAAGTGGAAAAGATAAGGCCCTTCTTCCTGTTTCTCTACTGGAGAGGATTCTGATGGGACTCTGCTTCTTCCTCATTCCCCTGGGCTTTCTCCATTGTAGAGTCTGGAAGCCAGTGGCCAGCATCTGCATGTCTTTGCCTGAGGATTTCCTTGGTGATGAAGGCCCCTTGTGCACATCTGGCTAGAGGGCTGGAAAGTTAACGCCCCTACTCCAGCAGTCCTTAGCCAGTGAGTGACAAAGTGAGAATTAATGTCAAAGTAGCCCAGTGGGCTGGCCTCTTAGGTGGGATAGCTCTGCAGTAGGTCTTCTGCCCTGGCTCCCAGGGTCCCCCAGCAGGAAGTCCATTCCCCCACAATGGTAACTCACTTGGTACCATACTTTTTCTTGGCCTCTTCCATTCCTTGTCTCACCTCCTTTTTTATTGGTGTTTTCTGGAAGAACCTTCTGTATTAGTTTCCTCAGGCTGCCTTAACAAAATACCACAGACTGGGAAGCTTAAACAATAGAAATTTACTTTCTCATAGTTCTAGAGGCTGGAAGTCGAGCTATTGGCCAGGTTGGTTTCTCCTGAAGTCTCTCCTTGACTTGCAGATGGCTGCTTTCTCCATGAGTCCTCAACTGGTCTTTCCTCACAGGAACATACCTAGGGCCTCCCTGTGTGTCCCAATCTCCTCCTCTTGTAAAGACTCCAGTCAGATTGGATTAGGGCCCACCCTAATGGCTTCATTTGGTCTTAATCATCTCTTTAAAGGCCTTGCCTCTGATTACAGTCACATTTTGAGGTGCTGGGAGTTAAGGCTTCTCCATAGGAATTTTAGGGGAACACAATTCAGTTCATAATAGCCAGCCTAATAAGCTAATTGTTCCTAAGTGTTTGTTACAAAATATGGTAGCAGATGAAATAGCCACTCTGAATCAGTGATTATGGAAGAACCTTTGGATCAGAGGGTAATGGGGAGGAGGCTCAGCATCCTGCGGGAAAAAGCAAGGCCTAGAAAGAAAGCCCATGTTGAAAATGGCTCATAATCCTATTATCCTAAAGAAGGCCAGGTGAGAGGAGAATTCACCAGCTTTACACACAGAGATTATGTTAAATATTGCTCTTCTTCCTAACATAATTCCACCACAGTAGTTCTTACAAGATATGTGCTGGGGAAAGATCACTACCTGGTTTAGGTTTAGCATAATATACTAATTTCTAGTCAAAATATACCCTCAACGAAGCAGGATAATTCAAAACTTCTTCAGTTAGGTTCTTTGGAGACGAGCAACAGATGACACAATAAGTATTAGTGTCCCTGTAACTGGTTAATATGTTGAAAATTGCACTGGACTCAATAAATAAATAAAGTTGAGACCCTGAGAATCCAGTGGAACCCTGGGCAAATCCACACAAATGGCGGAAATATGCAAAGAAAGCCAAAAGGAGACTAGAATTCTGGAGCCAGAGGGATGTAGTTGGACAGCAGGCAGGTGAGCAGAGTTGGTGGCTATGGCTATGGCTGCTCTGGTGCCCCTTCTGTCTCACGGGACCCTGACCTCATCTTTTACATATAACGGCACTCTTGAGTCCTGGAGACCGAGCTGAGGGGTGCTATCCTTGCAATCAATGAGCTCATTACCCTGGGCAATGGTTTCTTCTCCCTTCAGCTCCTTTGCAAATTTCATTTGCATTCCCCAGACCTGTTTTCATTTCTATCAGCCTGGCCTGGCAGTTGAAGAGGACTGGGGCTGGAGCTGCCTCATAGCCAAGTTACCCCCCCACGATATTGCTTCTGGTTGGGCCTGTTTGGGCTTGCTTTGGCAGCACAATCCCGAGTGTCATTCAGGCAATTAAATAAGGTATTTTATTTTATTCAAGGGGGCTGTATCATGCCTATTTCAGGAGCTATCTGATGGGAACTGGGGCAAAAAAAAAATTGTCCCTTGAAAATGGCATCCCATCTGTAGCCCGAAGCGAAAGGATCACAGAATTAGCTTTTCTTTAACACTATTATATTCTTTCAATAGGGTGTAAAGTTTTAAGAGATGAACTTTCATGCTCTGTGTCACGAGAGCAGATTGGTTTTGCATGTGTGACAGAGCAGGCCCTGAGACTCCAGCCATGGGAGGATGGGGCAGACACACAGAATCTTAAGTGAGTCAGATGTCTTTCCAAGGCCTACATCTGCTTAAAAACTTTCACTGGATTCTCCATGTCTGCTTTTCCCTACCTTGTTCACTTTCCTTTAAATCTAACTACAAAGTAACTTTGAACAACTTGTCTAGAAGCCCAGTTCTTTATGACAATGTAAGTGGAACTATGAGTCCATGTGTGTTGAGTGCCAACTCCTAATGTGGGCCTTTCCCAGTCATTTTGTCTTTTCTTGCCTTGAGTCTCCTTAGAAATGAATCTTCTTGCCATGGCTAAGTCTCGTCCACAGGGACACTGAGGTCCCAGACCTCCCTGTGTTCAAATTCACCGAGAGTGATCTCCAAGTTCATGGCCCCAGTGAGTACAAGGTCATGGCTGGAACATAAGAGTGATTTATATTGAGTCCTTTGCTCCTTTCTGCCCTGCATTTTTCCTAGGATACTAAATTAATTTTTAGACAAAAATTTTAGGGGTTTTGATATGAAAGTTTCCTAAAACGTGGAAAAGACAAAAATCTAGAATCATATTTGCTAAACCTTCTAAAAAATGGAACACTATATAATATTTTATTCATAACTATAAAAATTTTCTCACAAAAACAAATACCAGATTTAAAAAAACCACAACCAAACAAAAAATTTCCAGAGTAGCCCTAACCGGTTTGGCTCAGTGGATAGAGCGTCGGCCTGTGGACTCAAGGGTCCCAGGTTCGATTCTGATCAAGGGCATGTACCTTGGTTGTGGGCACATACCCAGTAGGGAGTGTGCAGGAGGAAGCTGATCGATGTTTCTCTCTCATCGATGTTTCTAACTCTCTATCCCTTTCCCTTCCTCTCTGTAAAAAATCAATAAAATATATTTTTTAAAAATTTCAAGAGTATATAGGGTTAACAACAGCAGTAAGTCATCAAATTAGCTATTAGAACAACAAAGACGGCCCAACTGGCATGGCTCAGTGGTTGAGCATTGACCTATGAATCAGGAGGTCACTGTTCGATTCCTGTTCATTTCCCAGTAAGGGCACAAGCCCAGGTTGCAGGCTCAATCCCCCAATGGGGGGGAGGGGGGGGGAGGAGGAAGGGAGGTGCAGGAGGCAGGCAATCAATGATTCTCTCTCATCGTTGATGTTTCTGTCTCTCACCCCCTCTCCCTTTCTCTGTGAAATCAATAAAAACATATTTTAAGAAAAGGATAACAAAGACAAAACATTCTTAAAAACAGAAATTCTGGTACTATTGGAAATCACTTAGTTATCATAAACAAAAAAACATAAAGAGTTTGTTTTCCTTTCTTTTCAAAGAATTACATAGCATAGTTTAATATTGCTAGCACTTGGTTTCCAAAAGGCATTTATATTCTGATAGATGTGTATTTGTATGAAACAAACCTCTCAAACAAATAAGTCATTATGAGATGCAGCCCAGATGTGAGCATCACTATGATTGCTCAGCATTTACTGTAGAGAAAAATATAGGATTATTTCCCTAATATATATATATATATATATATATATATATATATATATATATATATATATAAAGTCCTAGTCTAAAGTATGAAATAATGCATATCCAAAAAATGTTATTCACCTTCTTCTATCTACCCCTATGTTCTCTTCAAGGCTTTAGGACCACAGAGACTTTACGCAGACTTAAAGTCCTGAGAAATAGCAGACCAGCATTCATCTACCAGAAACTTTATAACTCCTTGTAGTCTTGGGATGGAAAATTCTGATTTAAAAAATTCACCTTCCATTCAGCTCTCAGTAGAACCAAGCTTTCACCTATTTCCTCCTCACAGTCACTATTTACATACTCACAACTGAATTTAGGCAAAAAAGAAGTACGTGTTACCTGACGGCTGAAGTAGAGTTGGAAGTACCATCATGGACATCTAGTCCTGCTGGACTGAGTTCTGGGAAATGTGCTGCCCCATTAAAGGAGGTGGGAGGGCTTCTCTAAGTTCCTATGAGAGCAATGGGACCTCTGTAGCCCTTCTCAGCCCTGTCTTAGCCACTAGCACAGAATCGGGCTATTCCAACTTGACCTCTGCATATTAGTACTGCCCATAGACCTATGGCCTTCTTTTGCAGCCTCCCTCTTGCCGGCATCCCAGGCAGCAATCTTTCTCAATCTCGACTCCTCCGTCTGATACATTCCTGTCAAGATTTTCTGAGCTCCAGCTAAATCCCAGCTAATGGATCACGGTCTTCACTGATGGGGAGACCATGGTGGCAGCACTGAGATTGTATGGACTGGAATGAGTTACCTGTCCTCTTGGGTGATGTCTCTTTGTCCTTTGGCTCATATGTAAAAACTAGAGTCCAGATGCATGAAATTTGTGCAAGGGCCTTGGCCCTGCCCCCCACCCACCACCGCAGCAGCTGGGGGCCTCTGCCGCCTCTGCTTCAGCCCCCACCCACTGCGGCTTTGTCAGGAAGGAAGGACATCCAGAAGGATGTCAGGTCTAATTATCATATTACCCTTTTATTGTTATAGATGGGCAGCTGTCATAGGTTGGGTGAAGGATATTGGAAATGATGATAATCACCAGGCTGGAAGGAGAGAGGAAACCAGTATGTAGATGATGAATCAGATAAGCCACTCTTCCAAGTAAAACCCTCCAAAGATATCCCATGGCACTTCGTAGAAAATCTAAACCCTTTCCATAGCCTTAACAGGCTTGCCTGAACTTGCCCTGCTGCCCCCTCCAAACCCATCTGCCACTTGCTCTCTTCACTCACTCACCTTCACTCATGCTGCCCTCCTTTTTGCATCCTAACCACCTTGCTCTCACTCACAGCTCTGAGCTTTCACTATGGTTTGCTCTCTCTGAAATTCACTTCCTCTAAACCCTCTCATAGTTGACTTCCTGTCATTCAGGTCTCCATTCCAATGTGATGCCTCTTCAAAGAGAACTTTCCTGACCACTCCATTAAATGTTATTCAGCAACTTGGTCACTTCCTAAACCATTATCCTGTCTTATTCTCATCATTGCACTCATACCTCTGAAATGGTTATGTTTATAGTTATGTACTTATTTAATGTCTGTCTCCTCTACTGCAATGTCATCACAACGAAGGCTGGGACTTGTATGTCTTGTTAACTCCTATGGTCCCAGTGCCTAAAACAGTGACTAGGCCATAGAAGTCTCCCAAAACAGACTTCTATGTATCTGGATGGACAACAAGTCACACGGTTCTAGAAACACATATGGCTACATTATAAACTGCTGACACCAAAAGGGAAAATCAAATAACCAGAATCAATAAAAATTTCAAGTGGCGCTATGGAGGGTTAGATGTTAGTCAAGGAATTTTGTCCATTGGCAATGAGAATCCAGCCACCTGAATTAGGCTGGACGGTCTTAATACAGGAAGACTGGTTTTAGGCAAGGGAGTCAATCAGAACTAAGGAGAAAGAAACAATGCTGAGTCCTGGAATGGCCAAGCCTACCTAGAAGAGAGAAAAGATTGTTATCGGGAAGCGATTGACCAGCAATCAAACCTGAAAGTACTGGTCCTGTAGTTAGGGTGAGCAATAAGGAACCTTGTCTTGACTCAGAAAACAGAAAGTGACTTAATTCTCAACACTGTCAAAATGGATACAGGAGCTAAGGGTGGGGCTGGAGGGATCAGGAAACCTCATGCTAGTCAGGAGCTAGAGAGGACAGAGCCACAGAGAGGTCGGAGCTGACAGCTCTTGTAGCAACCAGCTGCTGCAAGAGTTAATCAGCTCACTCCCTCCCCAGAGGCTGCTGAAGATGAATAGCTGTGTGCTGCGATTACTCTTCCTTTTAAACTGTCCTGTGTCTCCATGTTATAGGCAGCACTTTCTGGAGTAAGTAAATCATGCCCAGCATTCATCTCACACATACAGACAAATATGAAATCAACATTTCTCCATGGTGAAAAGATCCCACTGTTTATCTGCTGCTGGTGGGTATCCTGAATGTCACTCCCTTCCTCTAAGGCAGTGGTTCTCAACCTTTCTAATACATACGGATCCCACAGGTTGAGAACCGCTAGCAGGGTCACCTAAGACCATTGGAAAACACAGTTATTCACATTACGATTCGTAACAGTAGCAAAATTACAGTTATGAAGTAGCAACGAAAATAATTTTATGGTTGGGGGTCACCACAACATGAGGAACTGTATTAAAGGGTCATAGCATTAGAAAGGTTGAGAACCACTGCTCTAAGGCAGTGGTTGGCAAACTCATTAGTCAACAGAGTGGCAAACCGCGGCTCGCGAGATGCATGTGGCTCGCGAGCCGCGGTTTGCCAACCACTACCCTATGGGATTACAAGGCTCAGAAGAAGGACTGGCTTCCCTGTCAGGGGCTCTTCTTACACATGGTTAGGGGCAACTGTCTAAAATGGAAACAGCCATTCTGAAATGGGATCAACTGTGCCAATTCTGGGCAGTTATAATTTACTCAAGTGCAAGACTCCATAGCCATGCCCCCTGTAGATCTTTATTCAGACTTTGTAAGAGCAGGATTAGTTGAGGTAGACTAAGTGTGTATTATTGAAAGACTGTACAGCCTGGGTGGTGTTGCTCAGTGGTTGAGCACCAACATATCTTACATGGTTCGATTCCCAGTCAGAGCACATGCCCGGGTGTGCAGGAGGCAGCCAATCAATGATTCTCTCTCATCACTGATGTTTCTATCTCTTTCTCCCTCACCCTTCCTTTCTGAAATTGATAAAATATGTTTTTAAGACAAACAAATGATGGTACAGTTCCCTAAATAGAAAACTTAAGAATAATCAACACACGACAAGTGCTGGTGAGGATGTAGAGAAAAAGGAACCCTGTACACTGCTGGTGGGAATGCAGACTGGTGCAGCCACTTTGGGAAACAGTATGGATGGAGTTTCCTCAAAAAACTAAAGATGGAACTCCCATTTGACCCAATAATCCCACTTCTAGGAATATATCCCAAGAAACCAGAAACACCAATCAGAAAGGATATATGCACCCCTATGTTCATAGCAGCACAATTTACAAAAGCTAAGATTTGGAAACAGCCTAAGTGCCCATCAGCAGATGAGTGGATTAAAAATAGTGGTACATCTACACAATGGAATACTACGCTGCTGTAAAAAAGAAGGAACTCTTACCATTTGCAACAGCATGGATGGATCTGGAAAGCATTATGCTAAGTGAAATAAAGCAGTCGAAGAAAGATAAATTTCACATGATCTCATTTGTGGAATATAATGAACAACATAAACTGATGAACAAAAACAGAAGCATTAAACAGACCATCCAATCTTAGAGGGAAGGCAGGGGAGAGTGTGTGTGTCAGAGGTCAACCAAAGGACTTGTATGCATGCATATGAGTATAACCAATGAACACAGACAGTAGGGGAGTGAGGGCATGTGCTGGGGGGGGGTGGGAGCAGCTGGGGAAAGGTCAATGGGGGGGGGAAAGCGACTTATGTAATACTTTAAACAATAAAGAATTAAAAATACTTAAGCATAAGTAACATATATGTGCTTTTAATTTACTAATATATACAGGTTTCTCAGGCTGTACGTAGTCTGACTATACATTGACTTTAGAATCTTATATAGTCTACAGTCCTGAATGGAGGCATGAAAACAGTGTCATAGAAATTGCACTGTATCTGACCCCAAACTGTGTTCCCAAACCTTCAGTACCTCTGTATTGCACATGATTATTCAAAGAGCTCCTGGGTGTCTTAAGCAAGACTCACCAGTAAGCCCACTCTTGGTGAGTGTGGCTCTGGCTCTGCATCCCCCTCCTGGCATCCATGGGGTTCTGTTCTGCTGTACTCTGCATGGCCCACCATCACACATGGCAGCCACAGTGGTACCCAGGACACATGCAGAGCTGCTCAGTGTTTTGTTTCCTCCTTTTCTCTTGTACTTAGTGGAGAGTGTTGGTAGTAGTAGCAATAATAATTGTGATAATGATGAATTATTGAACACTGGTTAGTTTGTGCCAAGTACTATTCTAAGTACTTTATACATAATTAATCTGATCTCTGTAACAGTCCTATAAGGCATATGCTCTTTACTGAAGGGAACACTGAGGAGCAGAGAAGGTAACTTGCCTAAGTCTACTTGTGACACAGTATTCTACAGAGTTTTAATGAAATAGCTAGGTTTTCTTACATACACACCACACACACAAAGGAAGAGAAAGATATCCTCAGCAACAAATAATTTTTACATGCATGCACATATACATATACATAGATACATATGCAGAGAAATTTTAGAGTATGCAAAGTGCTTTTAATGCAATTTTCTCACTTTCTATTTTTGAGGAATGATATTATGTACTGAATATAGATCTTCTACCATCTTTTAAACAGCTGTATGGTGTTCCATTGTGTAAAGATACCAAAATGTACTTAGTGAATACCTTATTTTGAACATTAATAGAGTTTTCTAGTATTTTTATTCTACCAACGCTGAAATGAATGTCTTTAGACCTTTATCTTTAGACTGTCTTATTATTTCCCTAAGATTAAATTCTAGAAATTGCCTTACTGCACCAAGGGAGTGCACATTTTCAATTTTAATAATATGTTGCCCAACTGCTCTCTAGAAACTTTGTTGAATCAATTTGAATTTACACCAAAGTATATGAGAATGCCTGTTTAATCATGCCTTAGCCAAATTGGATACTGTCAATATATTTTCATCATTCCCAACTTAATAGGCAAGGAATTACATCTCACTAATGTTTTAACTTATGTTTCCTTAATAGCTAGAGAGGTTCAGCATTTTTTAATGCTAAAAACATATGTATCTAATTATCTGTGAATTGCCTTACTTTCCTTGGCTGCTTTCTATTGGAATATCCTCTATATTTTACTAATTTGTATGAGTTCTGAAAAGATTAAGAAAACTATTGACCTTTGTAATTTCTCTTGCAAATAATTTTCACAGTTTGTTTTTTAATGTTGTTTAAAGTGTTTAGGTGGATTACTGGATCAGAATTTATTTTTGGTATTCACAAGTTATGAAATTTATGTAATCAAACTAATTATTAATCTTTTATTTTCATCCATTGAGTCCATACATTTTAAGTCTTTCAGAACCACAAGATTACATATATACTTATTTATATATTCTGATATTTTAATGTTTTTTTTCCAATCAAAACTTTAAACATCTGGAATTTAGTTTTGTATAAATTATGGAATAAGGTTCAAACCTGTTTTTTACAATGCTTGTCTACTTAACCCAATCATATTTTATTGAATGATCCATTTAATAAATAGTTGATTCTTTCCTTAATCTGTTAAACTGACACCATTAATATATACCAAATTATTATCCATACTTAACTCAGCTTCTGGCTTTTTTTAATTTTATGGATCTGTCTGACTACTTTGGTACCTTACCACAGTGATAATTTAATTTCTAATAGGGCAAGTCAATCTCATTACTCATTTTTCTTGGTGTTTTCATGACTATTCTAACACAATTATTCTTCAAAATGAACTTTAGAATCATTTGGTCAAGTTCCAAACAAAAATCTCATCAAATTTTAATTGGGATTGCATTAAATTTATAAATTAATTTGGGGAGAAATGACATCTTTAAATATTGATGCCTCTAATCCAGAAACATGGATTGTCTCCTGATTTATTAACATCTTTTATGCCCCTAAGTTAAATTTATAATATTTCTCAGATAGATCTGTCATATTTATTAAGATTAGTCCTGGCTATTTTACATTTTTGTTGCTATTGTTAATCTGATTTTTTACATATTTCTAAATAGCTATTTTTATGTTAATTTAATAATTTAGGATATAAACGTTTTTGTGATTATTGCCATAAATTTTGGAAAATAATGTGTTTTATGTTTGTAGTGCATACAATTCTGTTGTAATTCATACAATTTTCCATTTAGATCTGTGAAAGCAATTTATTCAATTTATTTATTTTTACTTCACTCACTTCCCAAGTACTTATGCTGTGTAAAAAATATATCTTTGAATATCTCACATGTACTTTCATTAATTCCTTTTTATAATTCTAAGAGCTTTAAAAATATTTTAATGCTATGATATTTAGTAGATTTAAATTAGTAATTATGATAACTTGATTTTATATTATATAGTCTATTAATATTAAGTAATATTCTACTTCCTTGTTTCCTTTGTATGTCACATAAATTTAGTTTGAGTTCTAATAGTACTTTAGACATTTCTGACTTCTTTTGCATCTCCACAGTATATCTCTACCCCTGTGAACCTCTCCAGATCAACTTAGTTTTAGAACATTACTTACAAACAATATGTAGAAAGCTTTGTAATTTTTACATATTATTATATTTTCTTTTTTAAAGTTTTCTATTAATTAGGAAACTACTCACTTTATTTTATTCTAATAATGATTATCTATGTTTTCCACCCTTAAAGCATATTGGACTTTCTCTATCACAGTGAAACACATAAGCATTATCTATTGATTTCTCTACCCTATTCCCACTCATAAACTCTAATAGCCATGAGGACAGGCCCTTAAAGAAAGACTTGTAACCTAAAACATAGAAAAATAAAATAATCCCTATCCCTCTCCCATTTTCTCCTCCACAATGGCAACCTCTTTCAACTTTTAAAGCTGATTTTTAAAAATGTACTCCATACCTCATAGTAGTATGTTTATACTGTTATATGAATTTTCAATAGAATTTAACCGGTCCTTCTTTTAGACTCTTCTGAGTACTGTCAACCCAACTCCCATGAGTACCTGGGGCTAATGATTCCTGAGAGTGTAGAGGGGGCTCTATGGTGTGGATTGTGTTCTTTGTAGGGTCTCTACTGGCAGTTTAGGATCCTGCTTTCCTCAGTCAGCTGTACAGTTACACTCATCCACCTACTTCTCAACTTCCAAATTTTGTTGCCACCATTACCCTCACTCTTTTTCTTTGCCATTTTCAATTTTTTGTTTTTAAATGTTGACTCTCATTTTAGTGAAGTTTCAAGAGGAAGTAAAACTAAAGGCATGAGTTCAATCTGCCATTTTTTTTTTTAGTCAGAAATCTCAGATTATGTTTTTAATCCTTGAAGTTCAAACATGTTACCAGGATATACCTTAGAACATATCTCCTTTTATCAATTCTACCGAGAAACTCAGTCAGGGATTAGATTCTACAGATCTAAATTTTTCCTAAGTATAAGGAAATCTTCTTCTATTATTTCTTTGCTCCTTTAGCTGCTTCATTTCACTTTCTGGAACCTAATTATAAATTATTTCTTAGTACATTTGGGCTGCTAAAACAAAATACCATAGATTGGGTGGCTCATAAACAACAGAAAATTGTTTCTCACAGTTCTGGAGGCTGGAAGTCCAAGGTCAAGGCACTGGCAGATTTTTTGTCCTTTGAGAGCTTACTTCTCTGTTCATAGATGGCTATCTTTTCACTGAGTCCTAACATGGTAGAATGGACAAGGGAGCTCTCTGGTCTCTCATATAAGGACACTAATCCCATTCATTAGTGCTCTTCCATTATGACCTAGTCACTTCCCAAAGGCTCCACATCCTAATACCATCCCATTAGGCATATGAATTTTGGGAGAATGCAAACATTCAGTCTAAAGCAAATAGATTGTATCTCCTGGATATTTCTTTGTTTTTATCATCTTTTTACTCATCATTTCCATCTGTTTTAACTTTTGAATTCTAGGATAATTTTTCTATTCAATGTTAATTTAATTTTCTTCAATATTTAAAGAAATGTTGTATTTGGTATGTTTTTTTATATTTGATAACCACATTTTTATCTCTTTAATGATTTCAGATGATCATTTTTTAAAAATATGTTTTTATTGATTTTTAGAGAGAGAGCAAGGAAGAGGGACAGAGAGATAGAAACATCGATGAGAGAGATATCAATCAGCATGCCCCCTGACTGGCCCGCAACCCAGGCATGTGCCCTGGCTGGGAATCAAACTGGGATCTCTTGGTTCATGGGTTGACGATCAACCAATGAGCCACACCGGTTGGGCTCAAATGATCATTTTTGATAGATACATTGCCCTCTTAGGTCTCACTGAGATCACTGATTATAGATATTTAAAGTTCCTTCCTGG
Organism: Corynorhinus townsendii; assembly: GCA_026230045.1. Lineage (NCBI taxonomy): Eukaryota > Metazoa > Chordata > Mammalia > Chiroptera > Vespertilionidae > Corynorhinus > Corynorhinus townsendii. The sequence continues at coordinate 33,033,791 of JAPDVU010000008.1, read as the reverse complement.
TTAATGGAATGTATCTATTTCATAAGGGAATGTTAGTTCTGATTCTTAAGAATCATCCCCTTCTATGTGGACCAGTGAATCTTTTTTATATGGCTGTGATAGTTCTTTAATCTATTAATTTTTAAGGAAGTGAAGTATACCTGGACAGAGTGTGATACTCTCTTTGGAAGCCACCGGGAATGAATAAAACGCACAAAATCCTGGAACAAGTATTATAGCTGGGAGCAAAACTATGACAGGAACTGAATAAAAGAACTGGAGTGGCTAATATCATGCCTCTATATCAGCAGAAAACCTCTCTAGACTAGACCCAGACCCGGCTGCTCTTTAACATGACTGACCCTCTGTGAACTTATCTGAATCCCTTCTCTCCTTCACGGCTAAGCTCCAGGCCTTGTCTGTCCTTTTGTTTGTTTGGTTTTCAGTTAACTTTTTTAATTTTAGGTTTCAATTACAGTTCACATATAATATATTAGTTTCAGGTATACAACATATGATTAGGCATTTACATACCTTACAAAGTGATCACCCCAATAAGGGACAGGCCCTGTCTGTCCTGTGATTCTTTTGATGTTTGACTCTGTCAAGGATTAATACCCATTTCTTACCTTTCCTGTTAGTTTGTCTAAGACAACTCGAGGCAACAACTGTCTCCAAATTCATTGTTGATGTTAGTATCATTGTTAGCCCCAATAGCTACTACAATATTTTATTAGCATGTGCATAGGCTAATTCAATTCTTCCATTTAATTCCAGGAAGAGAGAATATTTGTCATCTGCAATGGATGATTACCCAAGATCTTTTTAAATGAATTGTTTAAAATGCAAGAGCAAAAACCATATTGGATGGTGGATTCTTTAGTGAAATTAACACTGAAACTTTGTTTTGTTGGTTATCTTTTCTCAGAAACTCATTAACACTATATCTCATTCTGAAGATCCCATAGTCCTAACCACAATCCCTTTCCTTAAGCCCTTAGGGCCAGATGTATCCAAAATTCCATTTTTAAAAATATGTTTTCAATAGTTAATAAGGGACATACGCCATTTGTTACATAACACTTGCAGCAAGCTTTGAGCAGCACATTCTGAGCAAATGCAAATATAGATGAAGGCTGACTCTAAATGGGGTGAATAAAAACCCTTGCCTCTTCCAGATCAGGTCAGGCTTTGCCATCAAAGGAGCTATGAAAAAACTTTCTGTTTTCAGAGCATTCGGGGTCAAGAGATTATGGGCCTTTTATTTCTTCGTTCAGTTTTATTTCATTGGTTAGTTAAAAATACAGTGATAACATTTGAACCGGGAGGTAGAGATAAACAAAAAGACAGCAGGGTCTTCCAACAAAAGATCGAGGTTAAAGTCATATCTGGAAATGCCATTTGGCTTGTTTGCCTTGACTGTTTCTTCCCAGAAGCATAGTTTGGGATAGTTATTCTTAGTCCAAGGAAATGGGATATTCTGAGGTGTGACTGGGAGGAGGAGTTTGATCTCTTGAGATCAGGAAATTTGTTGGTAGGTGAGATGGAGCATACAGGAGGACAGGAGGGGCCCCCTGATTCCACAGAGATTTCTTTATACCTTCAGCCTGCCTTTTCTTCAATACTTCCGAAATAAGTATTGAAGAAGTTCTAGGGATTAGGCCTACAGGAGAGCTTGGTTCAATGTGCATTGTAATTTATTGCCATCCCTGGGGCATGTTTCCCAACCATCCTCATTAAAGCTGTTATTTACAGGTCAGATAGTGAAGAAATAATTACTCATATTTAAGAACCTCAAATACAGATTTCCAAATTATCCAAGGAGCTGGGGGAGAAGGAGAGAAAGTTGGAAAGGAAGGGAAGAAAAGAAAAGAAGGAGGCAGGCAGGGAGGGAGGGATCTTTACTAATCTCATTCATTTCTTTCTGCAGTTAAGTAAACAAAGCCCCAGAGAAACGAAGATTAAGCTCTGTGCTTAGACTTCTAAGCTCAGGTACCAACAAGTCCTGGGCCTCCAGCTTACCCCTTCGTCTGCTTTTCTCACCCTTCAAAGATATTTTCTTTCTTTTTTTTTTCTGAGGGCTTGGACAGGAAGAACAATGGAAGGGCTTATTCTTGGGAAGTCTCACTGGCTCCTGTTCAAATAAAATTTAAGAAAGTGGAGTGGCTCAAGACTCTAGCTTGCAGACATGAGGTGTGTACTAGCCTCCATTCTACCATTTCAAACATGCTGCCTGACTGCTAAGACTCAGTAATTGCTAAGCATCTCCAGAACTAGGGGTCCTCGGGAGCTATTTTTTATTCTTGCAGGAAGAGGCAAGAAGGGGGAAATCAGAGATCAAAGAGAAACTCTGTTTCCTTCTTCTGTCCAATTTGGCCCAGGCACAAGGAACCTGCTGACCATAGAGCTGAGCTGGGCAGGCCCCATGGCTGAGTGGGTAGCAACCACTCTGCACTCAGTTCTCATATATATATATGTATTTCAGAGAGGAAGGACGAGAGAGAGGGAGAGAGAAACATCAGTGATGAGAGAATCATTTATCTGATCAGCTGCCTCCAGCACACCCCCTCCTGGGGATCGAGCCTGTGATCTTCTGGTTCATAGGTCAATGCTCAACCACTGAGCCCCACAAGCCGGGCTGCATTCGGCAAGCTTGTTCCTGCTCTGCCCTCGCTCTGGTCTCATGTTCTCTCTACTTTAAAATCCAGTCCCTGGACCTCTGGGACTGTGGGTTATGGCATTTGCACCTCAGCTCTCCCCTGTGGGGTCTGCCTTTGGTCATCAGACTTCCCTTTCAGGAAGTTCTTTGCACCCCAAACCTGCCTATTGAGCCAAAGGCAGAGCTAGCAGGTATCAGAGAAGTCAAATGATCCCCACAAGAGGTTTCTCCAAAGGCAGAACCTGTTCAGACCTTGTGGTGTCTGAAAACTGGGAGGATGTGGCTGTGCTTCTACCTGGAGCCCAGTGCTCCTGTGACCTGACTCTTCTAGTGACAAGGAAATCCAGACCCTTTTCCTCAAGTTGCCCCTGTTCTCAGAAGGGGAAAGAAAGAGTAGGAGGACTCTTCCTGTGATGGCTGCAAAGCAGAACCCGATGCCGTCCCCTCCCCACTGGGATTGTGTAGCTCTAAGAGGCGCCCTCACGCCTGCCTGTATTTTAATTAATATCATCCTACCATCTATCAGCAGCAAGTCAACATGCTTCACACCAGGGGAGAGAAACAATCCTCGCCTTGTCAGCCCTACTTTCCCAGGAGCAGCTGAAGTCTCAACACCCCCTGACTCTCTGCCACCTCTGTTTCCCTGGGAGCAGTTGACAGGATGCAGAGCAGTTTGCCGCAGAGATGGCTTTGATATCAGAAGGTGGCAGCATGGGAACATGGCAGACTGGGTTGGGGCTGGTTATTGGTAGGGCACGGGACCTCAGTACCAACTCTGCACTCAGGGCTTTCCAATTCTCAGAGCAATGCTATAGGGTGGGAATTTCTATCCCCATCTTCACAGAGGGGGCAGCGGGAGTTGGAGAACTGCAGGAGCTGCTGAGGCCAGACTGCTGGGCATCTGCATGCAGACCTTGCCCCTGGATCCCTCCAGGTCTTTCTGCCTCACTTCCCCTGGCCCCCAGGGCAGCAGCCTGGGGAGTGGCTGGTCTTGAGTGTCCCTCTGAGTGGCACAGCGGGTGGTGGCAGGGCCTTCCCTCAATGTCTCAGCTCCCTCAAGCTCATACATCACAGCCATGCCCTTGGGACACTGCTCAGCCTTGGATGTTAGTGTGTTATCCTAGATGCTCAATGCCTGAGACGAGATAATTGCCCGATTTTAGCAGCAGGTGAGAGGAGCTCACTCTATAGGTGGACACAGGAGGTAACAATATGCCATACTACCTATAGGTGGCTGTCGTGTGCAAGGCTGTGTGTACCTACCTGTATGTGTGCATGTGCACATACCCACAGGAGTGTGTGGGCGTCGGAGCCGTGTGTGATTATAACTAGGAGTGTGTTTATTAGAGTTTCTTCATGCACACATGGAATAGCCTCCATGGTATGCGAGGGTAGGCTGCCATTCTAGCCTAGAAATAACGTTATGGAACAGAGTGGCGCAGATCTACCCAGATTGCCCTGCGTCGACCAAACCTCTCTGAGCCCCACTTACCTCATCTGTAAAATGGCAGTGAGCTGATTCAATGGTACACCATATGCAAATCTGTTTGGCACATGGTAAGCACTCAATAAAATTTAGGTGCTAACTAGTGCTAAATACACCTACTTACTATATCAGCCGTCTTTTCCAAGAAGATAAAAAGACGTCAAATGTTTCTTTGTAATCCAGATACATTCACTTTCTTGTGTTTCCACAATCTGCCAGCTAGGAAGCAGCAGAAAACACAACAACAACAAAAAACTGAGTCTGGTCCTTTGTGGCTAATTCCTAGGGAACCCTCACTCAGTCTTAGGGACCACTGCCTCCCAGGTGCTCCTGAAGACAATGCCTTTGATAATACTGACCCATTGAAATACTTCAGAGCCTGAAAAAGAGAATCTCACTTCCCCTTCCTCTTCATAGGATGAGAGATATATCCTTTTCCTGAGCATCACTTTCTCCCCTGCTCTTCTCCTCGAAACCCTAGATCCTGGAAAATCCCTACCTGCCTTTAAAGCTAGCCTGTCATCCTTCCCACAGAAAACCCCGCTCAGCTGGATCCTCAGCTACTTAGTAACAATTGTCCAATTTCCAGCCTCACTTCCTTGGATCACAGAATTGCCTGAGCAGGTGTCTTCTGTAGCTCCCTTCTCCTTGCGAGATAATGCCTTCCTTTGTGCTCATCCGGCTGGAGTTGTCTCCAGGGAGATGCTGCTGTGAGGACTGTAGGGACTGAGTCTTGTTCAGCTTAGGAATTCTCTCCTGGGTGATTCCTGTGGAGGTGCTGGGCCCCTCCCAAAGGCCATAAGGCAGGGAAAGAGGGTCTGAATGGGTCCCCAATAAAACAGGTTGGAAAGAGGAATTACGGGGGCGGGGGGGGGCGGGGGCGGGTGGAGGCAGACTGTGAGTTAAGGCTTCAAAGGTCAGAGAGGAATTCCACTGTGTCCTGGAGAACATTTCAAGATTTCCTCATCTGGGCAAACATGGTTGTCTCTCTCTTCAGAGTCTATGAGTCTTCAAGAATGATTAGATCTTAACCCCTGTTGCCCCATTACCTTTATAGAGAGAATTCTGGATTTTCAAAATGTGCAGTGTTCCCTCTCTTCTTCTCTAGCTCCTTTTTCTTTTCCTCTCCTGTATCCTCTTTGATCGTGCTCCCTTGGAAACATCTTCTCAGACCAAGAGTGCAAAGATGCTCCTGGAGTGGGGAAGTTACCACAATGCGCCCTTGGCAATGCTGAGCCCGGATATGAGAGAACAGGAGCTGTGTAGATGGTGCAGGGATGCAGAGTAGAAGAGGAAGGAATAGAAGTGACAAAGATGATGCAAACAAAAACAAAACACGTTCCCTTTCCACTTTTTCCCAACCCACAGGCCTCTCTGGTATGGATCAAGGTGGTGGGAATGATGGCAGGAGTGGAGCTGGAACACTGTCAGGGAGACACTGATAATGGCGGTGGCCATCATGGTCTTGGGAATGGGGGTGATGACAATGTTGGTATATGGAAGGCACTGAGGATAGGGGGAGCGTTTAGAGCCACATCTGGAACATTCTTCTTCTTCCATGTTTAAACAAGTCCTATGCATCTTATAAAGGCAAGGAGTGTGGACTGAGGAGTCAGAATTCCTATTGCTCTTGTAAACTTATAAACCCTATCTTTTTGTTTCTCAGTTGGCTCATCTATAAAATGTGGCGATCAGAATAAGTGAGTGCCAATAGCCCTGCCACCTCTTTAATTGCAGAATTTTAGGATTCCAAATTTAGTTCTAGTTCTGTTTTCTCACAGACACTCTAGACCACAAGCCTCCGTCTCTCTGTGTGTTGAGAACACTTGATGCTTAAACCGTTGCTTTGGTCATCAGCACTGATAGCAGTGCCCTGGTCTCGGGCCTGGGTTCCCATCTGGCAAGGGCTATTTTCAGTTCCGTGTCTGGAATAATGTCTCACATAAAATAGATCCTCCGTACACGTTTGACGTTCCCTGGGGACGTAGACTCAACCAACAGTTGCTGAACGCTTCCTGCATTTCAGGCCCTGACTTGGTCCTGAGGATAAAGAGATTTAAAGGTGCATTTTTCTGATTGTGAGGCCTACAGAGTTTAGGCAGCAGGCATATCAACAGTTAAACAAAGCACGATGTGATCTGTTTCGTAACACACAGAAGGACAAAGTGAAATGGGCTTGTTGATGAGGGGCCCAGGTAAGGTAGGATTCAATGACTTCATGTGAATCTTAGATGATAACTCTTGTCTCTCCATTAACAAGAATTGAATGGCACAGAGAATTGAAAGGCCACATGCCAAGGGTGAAAGGGCGGACCTAGCGAGTAGTTGGCTGGTGGGAAGGCTGCAGCCTGACTGTGGAGAGAGTTGAACTTTATCCTGCGGGTGCGAGTGAAGGTTTTAGGCAGGAGTGCCACATGTTCCCAGAATTTTCAGAAAGGCTCTCTGATGGCAGGAGAGAGAATGAACTGGAATTCCATAAGATATAAGGATGCAACAGGAAAATCTCTCGAGTCTAGGCTTTATCTTGAGACTTGACAGAAGGCAGAAGTATTAGGACTGAAAAGGGGCAAAGAACAGAAATCAAGGGGACTTGGGAAGAAGGTTTTATAAAATTCAATGACCTATTCGATCTAGAGATTAAGGGATGGGCAGACATTCGGAATGGTTCTAAAATTTCTTGCTAGGATGAGAGGTCCTATTAGGATGTGGGAAGGATTGTTGATAATGATGGTGGGATTAAGATGAGACCATTTGTCTTTAAGTCTTTGGTCTCAGTATGGTACAGAGAGTGACTTTTGTCTCTTCCCATCCCTCTGTTGCCCACATCTCAGCAACTCATAAGTTTCCACTGACCTGAAGGATCTAGGAACAGGCTGGGCAGAGAGATCAGAAGTCCTCCAGATCATTGGTTTTACTTCTTAGTGACCAAGTGCCTCTATTCCAATAAGACCTATAACCAGTCTCGCTTCCAAGGCCCCCAAAGAGGTCTCTGCTTGATGCAGTTGAGTAGCAGGCTCTATTTTTTCTTTTCTTTTTTTGTACTAAAAGCAGTTTCCATTTTATGCCTTTGTCTCTTCATCCAAGCTAATGTCGGTATGGGATCTGGCAACCTGAGTTCAATAGCCAGTCCTTTTGGTCTTTCAAAGGCTATGAATGTAATAAGAGCACTCAACCCTTCTGAAGATATGCAAATCCGTGCATTTAAAAGATTTACATTCATCCTTCACAGGCCCTGAAATATAAATATGAAATACCCAGAACCTTGTCACTTCAGTAATAATTAAGCTGATGGCCTATTATGTTCGATTGCAAATCAATATAGTATCTTTTGGTGGCACTTGAGTTCTTGAGGGTTGGCGCGGGGCCAGCTCCAGTTATACAATTGAATTGCTGCAGCTGCCTGGGAAACTTCGCTGCTGTTCCCATTCAGGAAGAATAGGCGGGTAACAATGGTGACCAGCCTCCCTGCAGTAATTGTGTACGAGGACACATTTCCAATGGGGTTTTTGTTCAGCAGGTGCTGTTATTTTAGTTTAATTTGAATTCTGAAATATGGAGGAGAGAAGGAGACTAATCTTAACAGCATCTAACCTACAGCTGTTCGAAAGAGGCCAGCAAACAGCATATGTTGCTTAGATGGAAATCATAATTGCTCATTCTCCCTGGGCTGTTGGCCCACCAATGTGGAGCCTCTGAAATTAGCCAGCATTTTTCCGGCATTTTCTGCCGTGGCGAGGCCTCTGCAGAGCTCAGGAAGAGCTAGTCCAGAGTGGCTCACCCGCCAGGTGGCTTTTGCAGCGTCTTCTCCTTCCTCTTCTTCTCCCTTCTTTCTCCTTCTTGGTCATTTGAGATGAATTCCAAACGCTACACAAAACATATCCTGGGTTGGCGTCCTCATTCAAGGCCACCATGGGGAGGCATTATAAGACAGGCACTGAAGAGGGCTTGTGGCCAACCTACACCAGACTCCGGTGGGGACAGAGTGACCAGGACCCCTGGGTCAGAGCTGCTCTGGGCAAGAAGAATCAGTGTAGACATTCTGATTGGAATAAGAAATACCATCTGCAAGGCATGTTCCCATCCACAAATCACTTTCACATGTTTTGTGTTTTTATTTATATCATCATGACACTCCCTGGAAGGAGAAGGCAGTATTCCCATTTGATAGAGAGGGAAATTGAGGTTCAAGGAACAAATCCAAAGTAAAAATGCCAGGACTGGAATGTAAATCCTGGAATGTAAAATTCCATGTCTTTTTCCTCTACCAGCTGCTTCCTCTTTTTACTCTAGTGACTTCCATCTGCTCCCTGGTTGGCAAGAAGTCCTGAGAAATTGGCTTCCTTCAGCCTCTAAATCTATGGTGATGAACACAAGGTCAAGTCCAGATTCCGCAGGGCTCTGCATTGGAAACTGATGTTTGCATGATTGGGGCCTGAGATTAGGAAAGATCAGAGCATACCAAATACAAGGTCTCTTTCCCTCCCTCCTTCCCACCTTAGCTTGCCCTTCCTTCCTTCTTTCCTTCCTTCCTTCCTTCCTTCCTTCCTTCCTTCCTTCCTTCCTTCCTTCCTTCCTTCCTTCCTTCCTTCTTTCTTTTAAGAGTGGTTACACATCCCACAGTTTGGAGCGTGGCTTTGGAATCATATAGCTGCAGGTGCTAGAACAAATCTGGAGAAGAAATAGAAGATGGTGTCTAAGGGCATGGACTTTGAGATCAAGCTGCCTGGGTTGGACATTGATTTTTGTCGCTTCTAGTTGTGTAACTACCATTTGATTATCTTACCTGCAAATGGGAGAAAATAATCTCATTGATAAGATTATTGTGCTGGTTAAATTAAGAAAACATTTAAAATATTAACACAGGGCCTAGCACTCAGAGCTCAATAATTTTTAGCTGCTAGCGATGATATAGAAGCAGCAGCAGCAGTAGAAGTAGAAAAATAGCAATGGTAGTGGCAGGAATAATAGTGCTAAGGGTAGTGCTATAGCAATAATGCTAAGGGTAATACTGTAGTAATAGTGGTGGAAGTGAATGCAGTCCGGCCAGTGGTAATGATAGCAATGGCAGTAATAGTAGAGATAATGGTAGTCATGTCGTAATAGTAGTGCTAATGGTAGGAGTAGTAATCATAGCACTAAATGGTAGTATTCATAATAACTTGGGGAAGTTTCTACACCTCATCTTAACTGAAAACTGGGTAGATGCTATCTCTCTCACAGCTGAGATGATGTTAACAAGTAATTCAATTTCAGAGACATTTCCTGAGCACTCTGAACATATGTGAAATTGTCTTAGCCCATAGTCTGTCACATGGAATTTCACTGAATGTTAGATACATTTAAATGTGAGAGCCCCTCCTGGGTTCAGTACCTGGTGCTTCCCTCCATGATTCTTCTATGCAGACAAAGCTTGGCCTTGCAGAGGAAGGAAACCGGACTGCCCCAGTGTCAGCCACAGAGCATGAACCAAGGCACCACTGGTCCCCCAGCCCAGCACTGTTTGCGGTAGAATGAATGCTTATTGAATGAAGGCTGAAGGAACGGTACTTGGCTGCCTAAGTAATGGACCGCGGGGAGCTCGGAGGGTCTCCAGTGGAGGAAGTGATGGCTGGCTCTCAGCCTTAGATCAGGACAGGAAGGAAAGAAACTCAGCTCTGAAGGCTGCCTGAGGGATGCCTTGGATGGAGGAGCTGTGGGCTCCCTTTGTGAATGTGGGAGAATCTCAGTTTTTACTTTAAGCAAGCCAGACAGATCCAGGACGTGTATGTCGGTGAGAATTTATTTTGGCAGCTCAAGTGAGGAAGGGAAGCCAAAGCCTGAGGCTATTGAATGAAACACTACATTTCATCTCAATCTATCCTGGGTAATCCCAGCAAACATTTTGATCACAGGGAAGGGTAATCCCAGATTAAGTAGCTTCTGTGAGGGGCTTGTTCTCAGGGGGCTCCTGATAAAGACAGGAGTGAGACCTGGGGAAGAAAAGGTTTGTCGATGCAGCTGTGATCAGACTCAAAAGCCCATTCCGCCCCAAATTATGATGTTAGAAGAGGCATGGTCCTCTGACCCACCGATGGCTGAGGTGGCTGCTTTGCTTTGAAAAGCATGGGCGTTGGAACACATTGCAAAAAGGAAAACCAACAAAGAACCCTAAAAAGATGAGGCAGCCTGTAAGAAAAGAGCAAAGATAGGAAAATACTTGCTCTGCTTGGCCCTGGCAGGGTGGGGTCATGAAGCTATGGTTTCTGGGAGCAGGCTGTCTATACTAGGGACAAATAATTGACTCAAGTCTCAGGGTCTTGCCCCAAAGGCCTGAGCATGGCAAAGGTGGACTCAGGAGGTGCCAGCCCTTTGTTGATCAGTGTCTCTCCTCATGGATGTGCATGTCCATGTTCACAGTCAAAAAAATTATCAAAGAATTTATCATTTTGATTGAGGTGGGGTTACCAGCCAATGGCCATATATTCCCTTAATATATTATATAAACACATATATAATATAGATTTCTCAGTCATAGCATTTTCAACATTAAAATCCTTTTTAAAATCTTATAACATCTGTCTTTATTTCCTTACCACACACACTTCCACCAGATACCCATTCCATTTTATAGGTGGGAAAATTGAGTTGCAGGGTGGGGAAGTACCTTGTCAAAGCATTCACAAGTTAGCATCAGACGAAACTGCACCATAACCTACATCTTCCTGCTGCAGATTTGTTGATCTCTATGGTCTAAGTGCTGCCTCCCACACTCAGGTTCTTTTTTTCCTAATATTTAGAAAGCATTCTACTTCCAAATCACCAGTATATTCTTCAGGATATTTTTACTTATATCCAGTGGGCTAAGAGTAATGTTAGCCTATGAGATAAATCATTGTGGGCCCAGGACAAAGAAGATGTCGTCATCAGGGACTAAAGGAAATTAGGCCCTATGACTAAAGAGCATGTGTGTGTGTAGATATAGGAAATTATAATGTAGATATAGAAGAAGTTATACATAACATAGATATGACATCTAATATCTGATAGATATAATATCTTAACTTTATTAATTCAGTATGTGTTTATGAGTGTGAGGTGAAAAACTTGAATTCAAATCTTGATTCTACCAAAAGATAAGTGACTTTTGTGTAGTCAACCTCTCTCAACCTTAATTTCCTTGAGTATACAAGAAGGATAATGATACCTACTACATAGGGTTGCCATGAGGGTCACATAAGATCATAAGTTGTATAAGGAATGCTTTTGGCTTTGAGCGACAATAATATTCAGCTCTAGTGACTTAAACACATAGAGACTTGGTTTTCTATTAAGTCTCTACAAAGAGATATCTGGAGGCAGGGGACTGCTATTGGTTAGCTTATAACTCTGTATGGGATGATATCTCTGCAATTCTCTTCTCCTTTCCTTCATGGTTGCAGAAACTCCTCCCATCACATCTGTAATCCAGTAAGAAGTGTTAAGGGGAAGGATGAGTGTTTATTTCAGGAAATCAAAAGCTTTCTGAAGAATTTTATACCCAGAGATGTGTCATATGGCTACCTCAGGCTGGAAGTTGGCAAAGAAAAAGGAAGTGAAAATGGTTAACATACTATGTCTGCCAGCATAAAACTTCCACACTGGGACACAGCTGTATTGGTATTGAATGAATGCTCTCATTTATCTTTTTCCTGAAGACTCCTATGAATGTTTTAGAATAGAAAGAAATGGTGGGGTTGGGAAGATGGTAAAAAGTGGACTGAGCTGCTGGTCATTTCCTGGGGAACTGGATTATATGTTGCCAGTTTTACTCACACAAGAGAGCATTGATCTGGAAATCAGGGCCACCTGGAGAATGAGGTGAGCACTGCCATTGAGGGCTATCAAGGGACAGACATCCCACCTAATCCTACATAACTCACCATGGTTGGGCTGCTGGACCCTTCCATCTGGATCTCGGCCCTCAGCCTTACCATATGGGACATGCCCACAAACACATTGACATTTTATGGCACCAAATTATCTTCACTGGATGACTGTCCATCAAGGGTCACACCAGTCTCCTCCTTCCTGAGACTCTAGTGTTGTTCAGAGCTACCTATTTGACTGTGAGGATATGAAGACTGGTTCCAGGCAAGTGTCTGGCTTATGTCACCCAGAGGCAGGGAAGTGGTGGCAGAGGGCAGTTAGGCAAGGGGGAGGACAGAGAGCTGGAGGGGAGCATTCTCACATGAGGGAGGCAGAGACAGGTGCAGAGTCTGCAAGATGGGAAGTATCACCTGGACAAAAGCAAGGTGGGTTCCTATCCTGCTGCCTCCCCTCTCAGTAGAGTACCTTCTTTAGGTCAGGCCAAAGATCTCTTGCTTGGTCCCCTCCGGTATCTCATGCATCTCACCTCCTCTTTTGCTCATTCCGTGCTCCTTTCCATGTGGGTCACAGAGACAGCCTCACTCTGGGCTCCATGATCATAGACTCTTCTTTGCAAACCAGATGGTGGCCTGATGGTGTGGAAGGAGCACTGGGTCTGCTGGGATCCAAGCCTGGGTTCTAAGCCTGACTTGTCATTATTGCCCTGCATGTGACTCTACCTCTTTGAATCTCACTTACCTCATCTGTAAGTGGGAAAATAGTACCATCATTGAAGAATGCTGTCAGGAATGAGATAATATTTCTGGAGCTCATGGGCTAAAAGGGCTTATGTGGTGGGGTTGGGTAGGAAGAGACCAAAGGAGTAGAGGGGCTCCAGGTCTCTCACTAAAGCTTGGACAAGAACAGCTCTTTTTCTTTCTCTTTTGAATGTTGAGTTTCTGGGAAATTTGTCATAAGGGGAAAAAAACTGTTTCTCTGCAATGAATGAATGAATGAATAAATAAATAAATAAATAAATAAATAAATAAATATTTAGAAACTGCCAGTTTGTGTCTAGTGCTTAGTATATATTAGGCACTTAATTAATAACACTTTCTTCCCCCACCTACCCAACTGCTTAAAAAAAAAATAGATAAAAAAAGCCATTTGTTGTTTCAAATGGCTTTTGCTCCATGCACTTTTAAAAGTTCCCCCCCGAAAAAAGTACACTAAATGCTTTCCACTTGCATTAATTATGAGAATGGTTGGTCCAGTGATTCTGTGTGTTAAATCACAACTCCGGTGCTTATCTCTTAATCCATCAGTTTCAAACGACCATCCCGGGATTCATTTTTCTTTGGTGTGACTTCATTCTGCAGCCAAAATTTCCTGGACCTGCTTGAACTCCCGTCTTTATGCAGCTCCCCTTTCACTTAGCTGACCTGATAAATGGCCAACAAGGTCCAGTGTCAGCAGTGGGCACGTTTCACTAAAAAACAATTAAAGTGGCAGAAACCTGCTGAGATCTAATAAATATTCACTCATCTGCCTGAACAGATGCCAGTTAGAGCAGAAGAAAAATACAGCTCCTGGAGTCAGGGAATTTGCTCTCGTCTAGAGCTCCGAGCACAGGTGTCAAAAGAAATGGGACTAAGTGAAGGTAATCTGGCAATAGGAAGGATATCAAGGATCAAAGAAAGATGAGGCACAGGTTTCTACCTCTGTGAAAGTGATACCCACAGATCTCCATGTATGGACTGGTGACTTGGATGTGTAAGCTCCTTGGTAAGGATAACACAGCACACCTTTGGCTTCCTCCATAGTTTCCAGAACAGGATCCTGAGGTCCAGGGGCACTTATTGAGCAAGGTTGAGAGTGTTGTTGCTTCAGGAGACATGGGAACACTCCTGACACTCATGTGATCAGAGACTTTGGCTCTCATTGGAGGTGTGACTGTTCCAGGCAAAACCCAGGAAACTCTAAGTGGAGTAGTAGCTAAAACAAAGGATTCTGGAAATTCTAAGGGGAAATCACCTCTGCCTGAAGGGGTTAAGGAAATGGTGTGGCACAAGTGGCATTTAAAATGGGTACTGAGATGTGGAAGTGGGGTAAGGGCATTTTATGCTCACAAAGGCTGGAGGTAGGAAGGTGTGGGCTGCGCTTGGAACCTAGAAAATCCTGTAGTTTGGAGACAGAAAACTTGACTCCTGTCCAACCTCTATCTTCAAGAGGAAACTGAGGTTCAGAGAAGGGAAGTTACATGCTCAAATTCACACAGCCAATTAAATTCCTGTAAGGAAGGTCCAGAGTGGGAGCTAACTAACACAGGAAGGAAACATCAGGAGATGGTACAGTTTGAGCTTTAGGTAATCACCAACATCGAAACACTTGAGTTTGGAGGAGGTACAGTGCAGGAGGAGCCTTCCTGGAGAGGGTGCAGGAAAAGTTTCTCACAGATGAGAGAAGAAGCAGAGAAAGAGAATGTGCACTGTGGGACCCAGGTAGTGGGTCAGGCACCTTATACACCTAATGATAGAAAGACTAATTGCAGTTGCTATTTCGTTGACCGATTATGTGCCAGGTGTTTTATTTACATCGCTTCTAATCTTTGGCATGATTCTTCCAGGGAGGAACAGTTATCCCAGTTTTGCAGATGATAAAACAGTGTCACAGAGGTTCAACATCTGACTAAAGCCACCCTGCTCGCTGCAGTCAGAGCCCGGAAATAAAAAGTGACCTTCCTTCTGTACCATTTTACATATGAGAACAGGTTCAGAATGCTTAAGTGATTGCCCAAGGTCACACAGCAAGGACGTGGCATGGCCAGTTTAAGGGCACAGCTAATGTTATTTTAGTTTTGTTTTTCTATCGGCATAGGTTGGGATGGGCCCAGTGAGACGGGGCAAAGCAAGAGTGCAAAGACGCAGAGGCTGGAACAAGAGCATCCCCTCTGCAGGATGTTGAGACCTGCCTCCTGTCTATCAGACTCTGTGTGGTTAGGAAGGGGACAAAGTTTTGATCTTGGCTCCGCCTCAGTCAATGCCTCCTCAGGCCTCACTCTGCTATTCTTTACTCTCCCCACATTGTGCTTTACTCTCCCTTTCCTGGGTTATGAAAGATGGGAATTATTAAATTCTCTTGCTTCACTCTCTCTGCTGATCTTGGGCAGAGTTTTGAACCAACTTTCAGTGCGCTAATCGCTGGGCAAGTCATTTCATCCCTGTGCACCTCAGCTTCCTCCTCTATAAAATGGGAGTGTTAATCTGCAGTTTAAGGATTGCATGGATAATAAGGTAAACAACGTTAATTTAGAAGAATGTCTGGCACATATTTGACACTCCTTACACAGTTTGCAGCAGTAATATTATCATAGATGGGTGATTGTTAATACTATTATATTCACCTTCCCTGTCACTCAATCCCCAGTCACCAGGATCCACCTAACCTGATCCATCTGGCCAGCATCTCAGCTGTTCTTTCCTTGCTCATGTGGGCTGTTGACAAGATTCCTCTTTGCTCTGTGGCAGGAAGGATGGAGCTAGAAAGATGGGCAAAGGGGTGGGGTGTACCTGGCAAGGTGGCCAGATATTTCTTGGCAGTAATTCATGGAAGTGATGGTGAGACCTGAGGTAAGAGTAGTAGATAAAGGAGGGGCTGCCCCATGGCTACAAGGCCCCCCTGGGGAAACCACATTCTGAAAAGGAAACGAAGTCTCTTTCCTCTCTCCTCATTCCTGCCTTGCTCTCCTTAGCCAACTCTGAGCTCCAGCTGGTCTGGGAGGCAGCTCACCTCTGCCTGGTCATTAACAGTTCATTTGCCTAAATACCCATCATCATTACTGCCAATGGCTCCTCAGGGCACCATTGCATCCCAGGAACTGCAGTAGACCTTCTCCTCTGACTGATGGCCCCACGCTTGGCCCTGCCACCTGCTAATGACTCCTGGGCTGACAGCTCGGCTGGGAGGTGGGGGACAGAACAATGAAGGAGGTCTGCATTTCTCCTCAGTCCCTCTGACACTCACAGTCCTGGAAAGAACTTGGCCCTGAACATGACAATGCCCTAAATCCTCTCAGGAATGAAAAGTGAACCATAGAGAAGAAACGTCCTAGGAGAAAACAAAAGGCACCCTCAATGACCTCCCTCTCAACTCTCACCTCCCTAGAGCTCTTCCCCGCTCAAGGCCGGAGTATCTCTGTCTTCCTTTTGCTTGCAGGATGCATAGATCTATTGGTAGGTAGGGGTGAACTCACAGGACAGGAACCCCCCATTTTGAGCACCATGGCATGCCAGGCCATGTAGAAATCCTCTCCTTTCTCCTCATCGCCACATGCCCGTGTGTGTGTGTGTGGAGGGGGGGGGGGGGTTGTGCCCACCCTGTAGATGAGGAGCCTGAGGCTCACAAAGCATGAGTGAGCTTCGTAAGGTCACATAGCCAGGACATGGCAGAGTCAGTGTTCAGACTGGTCCCGGTCCAAAGGTCATGCTGTTTCCTCTGCCCTCACTGGTCAAAGTGAGGGAACCCTGGGGATTTAGCAAAATCCAGAAGCTGACAATAGTCAGCCACTTGAGCAGCTGCCTTGTCTGGAAGCATTTTCCTTAAGACGTTTGCTCTGTTCTGGAGGCATGTTGCAGTTTTGTTTACTTGAGGGAAATTCTTTAGCTTTTCCCTCTGCCTGCCGAGCCTGCCAGCCCTGCTGCCTGCATCACCTCACGGGGCACTGCTTACATTTATTCAGTGGAGTGGACAGCTCTTAGTGATGGAAAGGCTAACTTTCCTATGTGTCAGCCCTTATTAAAGTGCTTTCCATGTGTTAAGTCATGAAATCTTCACAACAAATCTATGAAGTAGGTCTTATTATTATACCTGTTTACAGACGGGGGAATTGAGGGCGGAGAGCTTAAATAACTTGTTCAAGGTCACCAAAGAACCCTTAAAGGGCAAGATGAGAGGGCTATCTCTTTTAGGGCATCTTTCCTGTGCTCTTTCATGGTCTGAACATTTTCAACCAGCCTAGTTTAGCTATAGTGTTAGAACTCGGGGAACCAGATTGCTGTGGAATGGACCAGGTTTAAAAGCACCTGAACCCCAGGCCTGCTTTGTGGTGGGGCCACACTTGGGGCTCAACCTGGGGAGGGTGGAGACCAGGCATCTCACTGGGAAGATAGAGCCAAGAGCCTCGAGCAGTGGGGAGAAGCAGGAGTGATGCCAAGCCAACTGCCAGCAGCTGGAGGGAGCAGAGCCAGAAGCAGGTTCTGGGGATAGGTTTGAAAGCTGCTTGAGGTAGTTCAGTCCGAGGGCCTGGGGGCCAAGCTTGAGTGGAGCCTGGCAGGCCCAGCAACCTGACCCAGATTCTGGGTCTAGGATCAGAAATACATTCAGAGAAAGGCCTTGGCTCCCAAGGATGAATTTCTGGCCTGGGGCCCCCAAACAAGACAGTGAGCCACACCCTCCCTGGCTCCCCAGCATACTGCCCACATCCCTGTTATCACACTTGCCTCTTTGTCCAAGTTGAAAAGCTGTCCATGCCATTTCTCAGCTTAAAATCTTTTAGTGACCCTCTCCCCACCCCCAAGGCTGCATGATAAATGCCAAACACACTAACATCATTTTCAAGGTCCTCCGTAATCTAGTCCTGATGGCACCTGCAGCCTCATCCGTTACCACCCCCTGTTAAGTTCTGTTCCATTGACACAACGTAACTTTCAATCCACATCACAGCAGGTCTTCTCTCATCATTTCATACATATGGTTGCCTAGCTCGGAAATTATCCTCGCCTCTTCACCCACAGCCCCACCATGTGCATTCATACCTCCTCCCTATTGTCTGGCAAATTATCCATTCTTCAACTCTGACATTGCTGCTTTGGCAGCCGTTTCTAGACATCCCCACCCCAATCCTAGTGGCCAGGTCAAGTTTAAATGCCCTTGCTGTGTTTCCTCTTAGAGACTGGTATGTTCTTAGCATAGCATTTGCCCGCTGGATCATAATTACTCATTTGTCTGTGATGGGCCTTACACTCTCAACTCCAGGAGGGCAGGTGCTCTGTCTTTTCCACTGTTGTATTACCAGTATCTGACACAGGAAGTGGTCAAGCAGTGTGGCTGCATGGTCAGTGGCCTCTGTGTTTTTGCACATGAGACTTGTTTCTTTTCCAGAGTGACTCAGAGACTATGTGGGAATCATCTTCAGGATTTGAGAGCCTCCCACAGGGTGGGTTTGGAGCAGGCAGTAGCACATTCTGACTTAACTAGAGGCAGCACCGGAAATGGGGCACCAGGACCAACACCTGCTCCCAGGCTGGAGTGAACCAGTCAGTAAGTCAGGTGCAGGTCATGGCAACTGGAACCAGTTTGTGCTGGGCCCTGGTTGCAGTGCCAGGCTGCAGCTGGGAAGGTGTGCCAAGTCACCTCATGTGCCCAACCAGTTGAAGACAGGACTGGCCCCTGAGCCTTGTTGGCAGCTGACCTATCCTTGGTATCATGTGATGTTTTTTGTGGAAAATTAGGACTGAGGCAGTGCAAGCAGTGGGTCCCAAAGAGGAAGACGTCCATGAGCAAGAAAAGGCACCAGAGGAAGGAGGGAGCTGAATTTTGGGTGGCCAGGAGCCACAATGGCCCTTTCCTCTTGGCTTCCCGAGGAAGAGGCTGGGCTGGAGGGACCCCAGAGGAGAGGTTCCAGGAGAGGCCCAGTCCCAGGAGAGGTGTATGTTGCAGTAAGGCCTGAAAAGGAGCAGGGACCCTGCCTGAGGCAAGCCAAAGAGCTGATTCAGCGGAAAGAAGATCCCTGGTCAAGTTCTGGCTCTGTCACTTCTCCTCTCTGAACTTCATTTTCCTTCTCAGCTGAATGAGGAAGTTGGGTGCAATGTCTGCAGTTATCTAACTTATTTAGTCTGGCATCTAAGGCTTACCTGTGTTTGTGCCAACGTTATGCAGCCAACCATATGGAACAGTAATCTGTACAGAGATTAAGGTCATAGACCCTGGAGTCATATTAGTGGGGTCTGAACTCTGATCTTGCTACTTGCTAGATATAGGAACTTGGGAAATATTCTTGATTTTTCTATCTGTAAAATGGGGATAATGTGTACCAAGATCATCAGACTGTTAATGGTTACATGAGATGATGAAGGCAAAGCAGAACTTGGCATGTGTTATGTGCTCAGTAAATGTTGGCTAATATTACTCAGAGTTCTTTAGTTTTGGGGAAAACAACCAACTGATTGTCGTCACTCATTTTCTCTTGCCTTTGCCCTTACCCTTACTCCACCTCTGTTCAAACCCAAACCCATCCTTCAAGGGTGGTGACTTTTCAGACTTCTCCAGAGAAACTGGACCAATAGGATGTATATACATATGAGATATACATACATATGTTAAAAGTGACTTATTATAAGAAATCAACTCATTTATCTATAGAGGCTGGCAAGTCCCAAGATCCTGTGCAGAATGGGTTGATGAGCTGGAGACCAGAGGGCCAATGGTTTAGTTCAAATCAAAGGCAAGAAAAAGCCAATGTCCTAGTTTGAAGACCTTCAGGCAGGAGGAATTCTCTCTCATTCAAGGGAAGGTCCGCCTTTTTGTTCTATTCACAGTATGGACTGATTCGACAACAGCCATTTTCAATTGGGGGAGCAGTTTACTTAAGTCAGTCTGCTTATTAAAATGTTAATCTTATTCTAAAACTCACAGAAATATCCAAGATAAGGTTTGAGCGAATATCTGAACACCCTGTGGCCCAGCTGAGGTGACATATAAACTTAACTGACACAGGTGGTTAAAGGCCCACCCATTCCCTGAGAAACCTATCCAAGTTTTCCATTGCCCTGGGATCTTAACTCTCCTTTCACTAGAGGATCTTCTTGGTATCCTATGTATTTTGGCAATCAGTCACATATGCCCTTGCATTTAAAAAAAAAAAAAAGAATCAACATTTATTGAAACCTGCCATGCACCAGCCATTGGGGTGTAGAAATAATAGAAACATTATTATTTCTATTTTTAAGATGAGTAAAGTGAGGTGTAGAGGGTTTGATAACCTTACCTAAGGTATATTTCATAAGTGAGAGAGCCAGAATCCAAATCTAGATCTGTTTGATTCCACAGATATGCTCTTGTCAATATATCACACTATCTCCTTAACTTTAGATATTGTTAAATAATTCATCCGTGCGTGTTTTCCCTTTCTCATTGGGTTGTAAACTGCTAAAAGTGTGTGTGGGGGGGGGGGGGAGGGCGGCGAGGAGGTATACTCTCTGGACCTTTTGCTGAGCTTAGCATGGTGGATAACAATTGGTACAATGGAGGTATATCTGGTTGTAAATTTCTCCTGTAAAGTATAGGTATGATAAAGGACTAAGTGCCATTTGTGTTTGAGGCAGGGCTTTTCCCAGTTACCATGCACTGTGCCTTGGGTTTGGGGCTGGAGTGGACCCATTGCCTGGGAGGATGCGCAGCCCCCATCCCCACAATCTCTACTTGCAGCCATTTGCTCATGTTTTCAACTCCATTGCCATGGTCATTTTCTTCCAGGGTTTCCATCTTCCCCTCTAGGCTCACTCTTGTTGTTTATCTTTAGTTTCCATCTTTTTCCATTTCTGAATCACTCTAATTGGTGCAAAAATACTTCTACTTTCCCTGTCCATCCCCAATAAAATGCTTGGCTGCTTGGGTCTAATGTTTCTTTGGCTCCCGAGTTCAGCTCACCATTCCATTTGGAAGCACTTTTATGTCTTCATATTCTGCAAGTTGGATTTTCCTTATTATGCTACAATCCACCTTTTCTGCTAGATCCTAATTGGAGTGGGTTTCTGTTACTGCAACAAAGAGATCCTGTCTAAAACACCTCAAAGACTCAAAAGTTAGTCTAAATTCCATTTGAGCTTCAAGGTATCTTTTGAAAATAACCTTCTAGTTGGAAACAATTCATTTTATTTACTTTATTAATCCCATTACAGATGATTTAAGTTTTTTTTTTTTCTGAAATAAAACTGTCACGTTGTGTCCAAAGACATAACAAATAGGTCAGTATAACTGGAACAGAATAAGCAAAGTGAACTAGTAGAAGATGCAGGAAGAGGATTAACAACTTCTCTGAACTGTGGGGTAACAGATTATGGCCAGCTTTAGAGTAAGAGTTTTGACTTTACTTTTTATTCTGATATTTTTATGTATATTAAATATTAATTCTGAATGACATGGAAACCCATTGGGGAGATTTGAACAGAGGAGTAACATGATTTGAATAAATTTTAACAAAATCTTTCTTGCTAATATAGTGAGAATAGACTGTAAGGGGGAAGGTGGGGGCAGAGAGACTGGTTTTAAGCCTATGGTGGTAACATAGGTAGGGGATAGCAGCAGCCTGGGTGGTTGAAGTGAACGTGGTTGAAATGATCAGATGTGGTAATGATGATAGCGTCTGATGGATTGAATAGTATCTGCTATTCAAGCAGATAAGAGCAGAAAAATGATGTGTGAGATACTATAAACCTGTCCCAAATGAAAACCACCATGACTTTATAACTTTGGGAACTGGTAACAGGGAGACTATTAGAGGCTGAACATGAGTATGTGTGTGAAAGGGTTGAACAAATATCATGAGGACACTGGGTGCCTTCTTGGGAAGAAAGGATTCAGAGCTAAGCTGTTGTATTGTATAGACTGTGAAAAGAATTCAGTGGATCCATGACTGTGGGAATGGGCCTGGACCCCGAACTGACCTGGCTGTCCCCTTTGACAGGTTTGTGCCTTAGGGAAGTGGCTGAGTGAGTGACTTTAAAGAGGGAAGCCTAGGCCAGGGAAAGGAGCTGAGCAAATCTTAGAGGGTGGGGAGTCAACTTCCTTAGTCCCTTGAAGGACCACTGTATCCTGGGAGGGTCTGCTCTAGCTTCTATTGCAGATCCTGAGCAGGACGCTCAGCGCTGTGACTTCCAGATCAACCTCCAGCAGGGGTAGGAGTGGTCAGCAGCAAAGAGTGGGTAGTTGTTTGGATTGCCCACATGCCTGTCTGGACAGCAGGCCTCCAGGTTTATACCTCCTCTAATGTCAAACGGCTAACACAGATCATGGAATAAATCTCCATCCCGCTGAGTGGGATGTAATGGCAGAGCTGTCAGAAAAGACACTGGCAGAACGCATCCTTCTACTTGGCATGATATAATTTGCACTACCTCTACAAACTTTCCCTGACTATAAAAATAGTGCTTCAATTAGAAACACAACTTCTGTTGGGGAAGGTGCGAACAGCCGTGAAACACTCCATAAGGAACAGGTGAGACCCAAGTAGATCATCAAATGCCAAATGATATACTATAATGTATGGTAATTGGTGATTATTAAAATAGTCTGTTGCTTATCACACAGTAGCTAAATGACCTTTCAGTTGCTCTATAATTACCTGGTGACGGGTGATCTGTTTTTTTCTTTTGGAATTGGTTACCAAACGTATCCGAGCAGAATCTGTCACAGCAGCGGAAGAGGGCACCACAAGGGATGGGTTCCTGCCAACATGGGGTGGAGCGGGTTATTTCAAAAATCCCCAGCAGGGCCAAATGCTCTGAGGGGTCCCCGTGGGGCCAGGGAGCAGAGGATGTGGGTCAATCTCCCCAGGATTTCCCCTGTCTTACATCACTTCTCACCTAGCCTTGAAGCTACCTGTTTGTGTGTGTGTGTGTGTGTGTGTGTGTGTGTGTGTGTGTGTGTGTTTTAAATATATTTTTATTGATTTAAGAGAGGAAGGGAGAGGGAGAGAGATAGAAACATCAATGATGAAAGAGAACATTGACTGGCTGTCTCCTACCTACTGGGGATTGAGCCCAAAATCTGGCATGTACCCTGACCACGAATCAAACTGTGAATCAACCACTGAGCCACACCAGCTGGGCGAAGCTACCTGTTTTGAAGTTTTCTATAGGTTTAGCTGCTGGTGGAGACAAGATATATTTGTGTGGGGTGAGGAGAGATTGGGGTGCCAGTCCCTGCTTCTGTTCCTTTATTGAAGCCAGTAGGGAAGCCTGAGTCTCACTGGGGATTGTTAATGCTGAGTCTCTGGGGATAAGAAGTGACTCAGTGGGCCTTAGGGGAGACCTGGATTGGATCCCAGGAAGGTATGGGGAGCAGGGGTAGTAAGATGAGGACTCCACCTACGGAAGATGAGAGAGGAGAAGCAAGGCCAAGGGATCTAAGAGATAGAAGGTGCATAGCAGTCGTGTGTCTCAGAGGGGAAAGAGGGAGCTAGACAGGGAGGTACTTGTCCAGGGCCTCATGATGTGGTGATGTCCAAAGCTTGGGCAAGACTTCCAAACTCATCTGGACAGGCCCAAACTTGAGGATGCTGCCAATAGATTTGTACTGAGGCTGGTAGCACAGGAAAAAGGAGGGATGCAGGGCCCCCTTTCTCCTCCTTCACCCCCTCCCTGTGCTCCAACAGGCCTCATGCTGGCTCTGGGGCAGAGTGAGAGGAGGGAACTTTTATGTGGAAAGAAGGGTGAGGTACTCCAGAATCCAGCTGGGGGTGAGGGACAACGGGAGTCCCTGTGGCTCCTGGCCTGGTTCACCTCTTCCTGGATGGGTCGCCAGAGCTATGGTTGGAGCAGATCAGACCTTGGCCAGTGACATGGACACAAATCAGGAGATTACTCAAAAAAAGTCTCTGCCTCCCCTTGCTCACTGGCTGTCTTTTACTTCTAGTCACAGCTACTCTTCTCAGCCCGACTAGACTCAGAGTCTCATTCACTCTAGGTGCCTAATGAATGTTTGTTGAATGAACTTATGAATAAATGGAAGGAGATATGAATGCTTGGCATTACAAATGAGCCATCTCTACTTCCATTGTTCTAGAATTTAAAGATCTGGCCTGTGTCACTTCTTCTGGGAAGTCTCGCTGGACCTTGTCAGGAAGAGTAAGGTTGTGTCCAAGCACCCTGTGCATGTATGTTTTGTCATCTTGTATTGCAAGTACCTATAGAGGAGTCTCTCTCCCCCAAGACAGTTTTGTTACCTCTGTATTCCCAGGAGTTAGCACAGGCCTAGCATAGTGTTGATGGTTAGAAAATGTTTGCTGGATGATTGGATGTTTAAAACCACACACACACACACACACACACACACACACACCATTCAAACTGTGAAAACAAAGGTAAAGGTTTTTTTGTGTGTGTTTTTTTGTTTCTGTTTTTGTTTTGCCTATAAAGCTTCCAATCCCCATTTCAACTGTATCTCAATTTTTTTTCCAAATTACTTTCCTCTGTTATTTACAATCTTTTTTTTTTAAATATTGCAAGACATTTTATTTGTAATGATACATTTTTAAATAATTTTTATTGTTTTTAAAGTATTACAAATAGTAGTACATATGTCTCCTTTTTTTTCCCCCCATAGACCTCCCCCCGACCTCCCCTACCCCCCAGTACATGCTTTCACCTGCCCGCCCTCCCCCCCGCCCCAGTGTCTTATATCCATTGGTTGTGCTTTTATGCATGCGTACAATCTTTTTTTAAAATATATTTTTATTGATTTCAAAAAGGAAGGGAGAGAGAGAGATAGAAACATCAGTGATGACAGGGAATCATTGATCGGCTGCCTCCTGAACGACCCCACCTGCACGTCCCCTACTGGGGACCGAGCCTGCAACCCAGGCATGTGCCCTTGACCAGAATTGAACATGGGACCCTTCAGTCTGCAAGCCGATGCTCTATGCATTGAGCCAAGTCAGCTAGGGCTGTTATTTGCAATCTTGATGGGATGGTAAATCCAGATGCCTGCTCTCCCATCATAGAAGGAGTCCTTGATGGCTTCTCAGCCAGAGTCAGAGGTAAACATATGGCCAGGCTTGGGTAGTTGATGCTCTCTCTGAGGCATCTGATTTCTGAGCAAATGATACAAAGATGAAAGAGGTGGTCAGACTACACTTAAACCTGGCAGCTCCCTGATCTGATTGCTCCTGCTATCAGAATGTACTTGTAGTTCCTAATTCTGCCTATTTCTGAGCCTGGTTGTCCAACTCTCCCATTGATTTATTAAGCTCCTGTCATCCTTCCAATAAATCCCCCAATATATTGCAAGAGTTGGTTTTGTTGCTTATAACCAAAGTCTTCTGACTGATATCATCACAAGTCTGGACTGTTTGTGGAATAAATAAGTTGTGTCCAGGGGCCCTCATTTGTGGCTGCCACTCAGAAATGTTCAATGAAGATACTTATTTTTCAAAGTTCAAGGGTTTGAAAGCAAGTCCAGATTTCTCTCTTGGCATCTCTCAGATTGAAAGAAATGAAGTAAAGATGAGCCTGGAACCTGCCAAAGCCATTTGGGTGGACATTTAGACTCTGGGATGCTCTAGAGGGCCTTTTCTGCCTCTGCCAAGGGGAATGCTGCCAGGCTGCTGAGATACAGCCACCTGTGGTCAGCACCTCTCCCAAACATGGGTTTTGGTGACAGGGAAGGCGGTGCCCATCTGCACACACCCAGGAAAAGTAAAAGAGGCTGAACATAGACATTTTTCTTCAGCTAGAGCTGTTTGATTTTCTAGCCAAACACTGACAGTAAAGGAGTTTGGGAAAAAACAAATCTTCTACGAGAGTATTTCTGTTGGCCTCCACCCTGGGTGTGTAATGATGACTGTTATTAGACTTAATAGAGTATCTAGGGCAAGGCATTTTGTATTTGTGTTAAAGACACTAAATACATTGGGCAGGAATATCCCATCTTCTCTGTGAAAAAGATGAGACCCAAATCAGGCAGGTATAGATGCAGCATTGCTCCAGCGGCCAGCGTGGCCTTGTTAGGGCACATCTCAACCCAGTAGGACTGTGGCTGAGGTTTGGGGTTCAAGTGCTGGACCACCACCAGGGCCCTCAATATCCTCAAAAAGCATTACTGGAAGCCAGTTATTCAGGGAAATACAAATTAGCCAGGAGTAGTGGAAGGAAATTTATCTCATTCAGTATACCACAACTCTATGGGGTAATAATAGCTATGCTGTGTGCTGTAAAATCTCTATGTCAGCTCATCAAATATAACAATCTGTTCTTATATCCATTCAATAGAGGTCAAAGCCACAGTCCAGAGGGGTTAAGTCCTAATGGCTAGGAAAGGAGCTCAAACTTGAGGACTGGTCTCGAAAATCCTGTTCCTTCTCATCTACCATGCTTATTCCCTGTAGTTTTGTGACTTTGAGAAAATCCTTTTTGTTTTCCAACCTCCATGGCCTCCCTAGTACAATGGATCAGTTCAATCATCTTTGAAGCCCTTTCTGCTAAGGTCATATTTTCTCTAGGACTGAGGATCCAGGACCACTGTACCCATAAAAGATGAGGCAACCACCTCCTGATTGATTCACAAACCACACGGAGAGCTTATTGTTGCTCACAGGTGGATAAGAGCAGGTCCTCCCCAGGAAGCACAGACACATGCAGTCTAGATAGGACCTTGGTCTCAGATGGGTGCTGCTGCGGGGAATTTAGGAGAGAGAGAAGATTAATTGTGTGAAGGCTGCATGGGGAAGGGGTGGGAATGGGATGTAAAATTAGCTGGCTCCTAGAATGATGAGTAGAATTTAGAAAAGGAAAAGAAAATTTAGCATGTTAGACAATGACAAATAATAACTGCTAAAACCGAATAAATAATTAATTGCTTAAGTCCTTCACATGTTAATGGCATTTAATTATTATAACAGTCCTATGAGAGAGGCAATGTTATTATTTCCATTTTATAGATGGAGAAATCAAGCCTTTGAAATCTTAAAAAACTTGCTCTTGTCCATGTAGATGTTCAATGGCAAATTTGACGATTGACTCCATCATGGTTCCCCAGGCTCATGCTCAGGATTGAACGATACAAGGAGCAAGTGAAGGGCAGGGAGGCCAGACCACAGGTTCCGAAGGAGGGGAGTGGAATCCAGGAGGATGCAGCAGCAAAGGAGGCTTTGGAGGTGTTAGGTCTCAAGGGAACTTGGAGGGTAAAGCATAGGGTGGTTGGTGAGGACAATTCCACCACTTGTCCATATTCTCACCCTAGCAACTTTAGCTTGTGTCAGGGTAATCATAGTAAGAGCGCATTTTTAATAGCTCCTAGCAGGTGTTAAGTATGTGTAACATCTACCACCCCTGAGGTTTTCTATGCATTAATTCTGTGAATCCTCACATCAGGCTTTGAAGAAGCTACCGTTATTAGCCCCACTTTAAATGGAGAAACTGAGGTACAGAGAGGTTAAGTAACTTGGCCACGATCTTCAAGTTGAATGAACAGCAACCCAGCTCCAGCATCTGTTGCATAAACACTCTGCACGCTTCCTGGGCAGGCTAGAGACATGAGCCTGGGTCCAACCCCCATCTTGATCACTTCCTAGATGGGTGGCTTCTCTGAGCCTCAGTTTCTGTATTTGCAAAGCAAAGGTGACACCACCTCTGCCAAGGGTCTGTGTGAGGGCCAAATAGGTGTCTAAAGGAAACGCCAGGCCAGGGGGATGTGAGGTTAAAGGCAAGCTTCCTCCCAGCCTCCCAGTTCTCTCTCATAGTCCCCAAAGCTTTCCTCCCTTAGGAGTCCTTGGCTGACCAGTCTCCTTGCTTCTGGAGTTGTTCATAACAAGGCGGTGTGAGGCGTTTCCATCCACGAATGCAGAGGGGCCTGACCGGCATTACCTTTCCCCATTCAGCTCAGAGATGCTGAGAGCATTGGGGAAACATCTGGGGTTTTCACATGTTGCCTATCTTTTAAAGATGGCTCTAAAATGTACTGGAGACTCCAGTGCTTAAAACAGGCCCCTGCAAGTTCTCCAACGCCTATAATTGAGTAGCAGTTTGGGGGAAAAGCTCCAATATTTTTGCACTTTAAAATTATAGTATTAATTACACCCAGGAGTCTCCATTTTTATTCAAGAAAGTGGCCTTGTCATAAGTAAGTAGGAAGGATGAAAAGAGAAAACAAAAAGAACTTACCTTTCCAACTGAAGTGCAAGGCATGGTCTGTTTCCAGGCAGAGAAAGGCCTGTGGCCTTTCAGAGGAGGAATGCCCACCTTTTGCCTGGGAACTCACAGGAAGAGACCACCGTGCAATCATCAGATGCCCAGAGGAAGGAAAGACCCATATAATATGTATCCCCAATTGTGCAATGAGGCCCTTCAGCCAAATGGTGTTTAAATTATTTTTCCAGCTCAGGTATCTCCCATTTTACAGATGAGGCAATTGAGGTTGAAGAAAATTGTCACCGAGGATCCTGCCAACTGTGTGAGCTTGAGCTTGTGTTTGGGGGACCAAATGAGCCCTGGTCTTGGAGCCCTACGTATTGGTCATGACATAGGCATTCAGGTCACACTGGGAAAATCGCCACAGGCCATCCCAAAAGCCACTTGCACTCACCATCGATTGCTAGCACTCAGGAACTCATATTTCTCCCGCTTGCCTGTAATATGTTCACAGGTAGCTGGCTAAC
This sequence comes from Corynorhinus townsendii, assembly GCA_026230045.1. Lineage (NCBI taxonomy): Eukaryota > Metazoa > Chordata > Mammalia > Chiroptera > Vespertilionidae > Corynorhinus > Corynorhinus townsendii. The sequence goes on along the minus strand of JAPDVU010000008.1, from coordinate 33,005,414 downwards.
TATCAAGTCCACAGTTAGACATGTGGATACCAGATGTGCACAGCATTGCATCCAGCTGTGCTTTTGCCAGTTGTAGTGGGTACCATATGTCAGTTGCTACCCATCTGACATCTGGAGAACACGGCCCACAACAGAAGAAACACCTAGCACAGTACTGAGACCAAGTGGCCATCTGGGTGACAGTCACAGTGCCCTCAAAATTCACAAAAGAAACTAAGTAAAAGTTAGGGCCTGAATTCTGGCCAAGACATTCAGGAAATATTTATTGAGTGCTTACTCTGACAGGCACCATGCTAGATGCTAGAGACTAGTAAAAAAAGACAGGACCCTACTTTAGAGGAAGGGGGGAACCTGTGATCCCCAAAGCAGCCAGGGTGATCTTTTAGTAAAGTCAATCAGATCATGGATTTGCCCACTCAAAGTAAAAGCCTTAATCTTGACCATAGGGTACACAAGCTTACCTACCTTCCCCTACTTTCCTGTCCCTAACACTCTTTCTCTTACCCAATCCACTGCAGCTGCACAGTGGATTGAGTCCCTAGACCACAGAAGCATGGTTCTACCTCAGGGCCTTTGTACTTGCTGTTTTCAGGCTCAATCTTCGTTTTCTTTTTCCTTTTCTTCCCTTCCCTTCCCACTCCTACCAGATATGTACATTTTTAGGAGCTAGGCGTTACAGGTGATCAAAGAAGGAACAAGGTGGGTGGTGGCTTAGTACCTGGCCCTTCCATCTTAGCCTCAGTGTTATGCCTGGTACCCAGTGTTATGCTGGGATCAACCCCAGCTTCAGATCCAGCTTTCAAGTTAGAAAACAGACTGACCATGGACTGGGCTAAAGTTCCCACCACCATCAATGGCTGGCTCCTCTTCCCTGCCCCTGAAGGAGAGAGCTGGGCCACTTTCCAGACACATCCCAGGCAACTGGCCTGCTCTGTGACACTGCCAAGAAGCGAGGAGCCTCAGGAAAGTCACAGACATAAACAAGATAAAGCCTGTGACCTTCCAGGGCACTTGGGCCTGTGGACCAGAGAACTGTCAATGCCCCAGCTCATCCTGATAATAGAAGCTAAAACATTCCAGGAGATGCATTTGTCTCTGAGCCCGTTGAAGGGCAAAGGCTGAGCATCCTTAGAAGCTGGGGGAAGGGGGTGGTGGTGTTAGAGAGAATGCCTCTGGGAGACTTTCTCCAGGGCATGGAGCCAGCCACACTGCCCTTGCGCTCCCTGCAGACCAGACATTGGGCAAGGAATTTGGTCAAGTTCAACCCTACTTATCTAGCACTGCTAGGGGCAGGGGTGCTGCATCCCCTCTAGCTGCAGATGTGAGAGCTATATCCAGATCTCCAGGGGCCCACAAAGGCTGAACAAGGCATGGGTGTCCATAACCAACATGGAAAACAAGAGGGGGTCAAAGGCCAGGCTTTAGGGCTCTGAGGAAGGAGACAGTGGTTCTGTCTGGGGTCATGGGAGGCCAGGAATATTTCAAGACTGGAAAAAAGGCCCCTACGGGAGGCCGTGAATGTCTGGTGTGATTTTGAGAGGTGGAGAAGGCAGGGCCTACTCTCTGGGGCAGAGAAATCTGGGTTCTCAAAAGCCCGGAGAATGCATGCAAGTTCAAGTTTAGGCCCCTGAACAGTTGCAGAGGGGTATGAGGATGGAAAGGCAGATCCCAGTGGGAATAAGAGGGGCCTTGACCTCTAGGAAAGTGTTTGGACCCTATCCTAGAGGCAGTCAGAGCCTGGGATGTCTCACCAGCAGGGCAGGAACAGGCCGGCTGGGCTTTCCATGGTGCATGGGGAGTAGACTGTGGCAGGGTTGTGATATTCCAAGTAAGAGATGATGAGGCCTGGGATTTGGCAGCAGCCATGGCATTGCTGGGTAACATTGCTGATTTTTTCTTTCTTCTCTTCTGAGATGATCATACAGGCCTCGCTCATCCCTATTGCAAGCCCGCATGGTGCCCCCCACTAGCCCATCCTGTGGATGAGTATGCTTGCCCCAGAGCCCAGAGCTGAACTTAAACTGAGACTGTGGTTGCAGAATCCCTGTCCTTTCCAGTGTCCTCTATGTTCTTCCGAACACGGGGCAGCTCCTGACTCCAGGAGGGCTGGGATAATAAAAATGCTGGCCTGTAGCAAAACTTGGCATTTTATTATGTTTTTATCATATTGGGTGCAGTCATTGAAAGGAGCAAAGTCCTCCTTAAAATCCCAAGAACTTCAGTGCCAAAAATAAGGCTCCAGTTTTTCCCGTTCACTTACAAATGCATTTGCACGCACACACAGGCACACACATAGGCGCACATGGGCGCGCATACACACACACACAGCCTCCAAGTTTTTCCTGAGGACCCTGAAGAATTGTTTTTCAGGAAAGAGGGCTAATGGCACAGGAATTTTCTGGAGAACAGATCAAATGGATTGTCAGGTTTGGGGTGGAGGGCCCTCTAAGTTTCCCAGTAGACAATGCTGGCTGGGCACCTACTCAGGGGTTATTGACTAAAAGTACAGCTCCTCATGTGTGGATAGCTGACTTTTATGTGCCAGGCTGCCACCAGGGAGTTCATAGTTTATTGGGGAAGATGACCATAAAAAGAGGAAATTATAGCATGTTAGTACAATGACAACATGGAGTATAGAAGCAAGTACCAAGTCTCCAGGTAACTTGAAGGTGGTGCTAGCTCTGTCCTGGAGGCTCAGGGAAGATTTGCTGAAAGAAGTATCAACTGATCTGGGATTTGAAGGATGAATAGGAGTTTTATTTTTAGGAAGTAGCTTTTAATTTTACTGATTTATTTTTCTGTATAGAGAGTGAAGAAGAGGAATCAGAGGAAGGGGACTTATACATACTTTCATAGCATTTGTCTACATGCATTTGATAGTTTGTACACATTTGCACATTTTAATTATCACAACAGCCCCATGCGATGGGGTTTTCACAGTGAGAAAACTTAGGATAAAAATGGGTAGGTCACGCCGCTAGCTAGAGCTGAGGCCAGAAACCCATCTCAGCACTTTTGGCTCTGACTCCCTGGCCTGTTCCCTGCTGCTGGCTTCTGTACCTGACAGGAGGTAAACATTAATGGAGTCCATTTGTGGCCAACTATGCACTTTTTGAGATAGAATGGTGCTAAATCATTAGAAACTGATTTAGCAAATGGCCTTCTTCAGAGTCAACCCTGCAAAATCTCTTCATCCACTCACAGAAGCTCCAAGTCTCAAAGTGGTGTTCTATCTACCTACCCAGTCCTCAACCCTGTGACATGAGCAGGAGGTTCCTAGACAGGTACACCAGGGGTAGTCTATCCTATATAATAAAGAGGTGATATGCAAATTGACTGTCACACCCTCACAAAGATGGCTGCCTATGACCGGGCTGGCAGGAAGGTTAGTGAGGGATGACCAAATGACTGAACAGCAGCCTGCATGGGGCAACCAAGCTGGCGAGGGGGTGGGGGTGTGTGAGGCAGTTGGGGACAACCAGGCCAGCAGGGGGGGCAGTAAGAAGTGACCAGGCCGGCCGAAACCAGTTTGGCTCAGTGGATAGAGCGTCAGCCTGCGGACTGAAAGGTCCCAGGTTCGATTCCAGTCAAGGGCATATACCTTGGTTGCGGGCACATCCCCAGTAGGAGGTGTGCAGGAGGCAGCTGATCGATGTTTCTCTCTCATTGATGTTTCTAAAACTCTCTTTCTCCCTTCCTCTCTGTAAAAAATCAATAAAATATATTTTTTAAAAAATTAAAAAGAAAAAGAAGTGACCAGGCCGGTGGGGGGAGCATTTAGGGGCAACCAGGCAGGCAGGGGGGCAGTTGGGGGTAACCAGGCCAGCAGAGGGGGCAGTAAGGGTTGACCAGGCTGGCAGGGGGAGGCAGTTAGGAGCAACCTGGCTGGCGGCAGCAGGGGGGCAGTTAAGAGTGACCAGTCCAGCACGAGAGGCATTAGGAGTGATCAGGCCAGCACGCAGAGGCAGTGAGGGGCAATCAGGTGAGTGCGGGGGGGGGGGGGGGGCAGTTAGAGGTGACCTGACAGGCAGGCAGGTGAGCAATTAGGAACCAACAGTCCAGGATTGTGAGAGGGATTGTGATTTTGGGGATCAGGCCTAAACTGGCAGTTGAACATTTTCTAAGGGGTCCCAGACTGGATAGGGTGCAGGCTGGTCTGAGGGGAACCCCCCCTGCACAAATTTCGTGCACTGAGCCTCTAGTTCATTAATATTCTGAAGACTCAGTCAGATGTCAGCTCTTACCCTTAGATCAGATGCCCCACATATGCCTAGCCCTTGGGTCAGCCCCAGACTAGTGTCTAACCCTTTCCTGCCTGCCAGTGACAGTCCAGCCAGGCCTCATTAAATCTGGAGATGGATGGGAAGAGGCAGTTAGAACTGATAGCACTTTCACTGAAGGTCCAGATGTAGGCATACAACAAGGATGGTCAAGCTTGACCAGGCTGTGGAAATGCAACTTCCTATGTGGTATAAACCTCAGGCTGTGTGCCTTTGGACAATTATGTTCCCTCTCTGTGCCAACGGGGTTTGCATTTGCAAACTGGAAATAAGAACACAGGATAAGCACTTCAGAGGACTGTTGTGAGGAATAAATTGGATAATGCATGCAAACCTCAGTGCCTGGTACATGGTGACACCTCAGTAACGTGAGCCTTTTTCGGCGTCACGGTGACTCTTGGCCTTGTTGCCATTGCGGCTACTGTTGTCATTCAGAAGGATGCACAGTATCACCAGGTGTGTCTCCTGTGCTGCTTCTTTTACTCAGTCTATTCATTAATATTCTGAAGACTCAGTCAGAGGCCGTAGCAACATGCCAGGCTTCAAACTAATCAAGTTCCTGTCACTCCAAATGAACTTTTCTCGCCAATTCTCAGATGTTTTGCATCTTGCCACTGGGTGCATTTTCCCCACATAATGAAGTTTGGGCAGCCCTGGCTGGCCACTGCCAGCTCCTGCCTGGCCCCCGAGTGTGACGTTCACACAGCTGTTCCCAGGCACTGCTCTGTGAGGCACCCCCATCGTATGTCTGCCTTCTCATTGGGGGGTGATGCAACCCTAACAGATTAACATGATGTCCTTATAATTCTGCATCCACAGCACATGCCATTCTCCTTCAACACATTTGGAAGGAGGGCAAGTTCTACTTTGTGAAGACCATTACTTATTTTGAACTGGAAGAAAATAATTTATTTGGTCAAAAGTTGTGTTTTTCCATCAAGGACACGTTTCCCTTTTGCAATGAGACATGGGTCTGTTGAAGCTCCACATGGTCTGCTTTCCAAAGTCATTCCAGTGGGGGCCTTTCTTCCTCCCTTTATTTCAATGAACTAACCCAGCAACCAAGAAAATGAGCTCAAAAATAACCACTTAAATAAGGTGAAAGGCAAAGAGGCAGGTGTCTTGGCAAGATCTCCCATCTCTGGTGTTTCTGAAAGAAGCATGAGAATGGACCCTCATCTGATGGAAAATCTATTCAAATTCTTTCTACCATGGAAATAAATGTTCTAGGAACTCCTTTGAAGACCTGGGCCCTGGCTCTCAGAAATCCTATTGGAGTTCCCAGTGCCACCATTACCCAACTAAGAGGGCTTCTGGACATTTTTTTTTAGTTCCAAGTCCTGGGTCATCTGAGGCACCAAACATGAGGATACCTCTTAGAGGCTGAAATGTTGTCAGTGGCAAGCCAGAGGATCCAAGACCTTGAATGAAGCTGCAAAATTTTAGGCCCTGGGAGATTAATCTTGCAGAGACCACCATGGTGTGTCCCTCCCCTCTTCCACCTTTCAAAATCATTTTCAACAGATGTTAAGTTCTTAGATCTGGAAGGCATGACTTCTAAGCTACAACTTCAGGTCCATAGGTGATGAGCTTGCAGACCAAAGAAGCTGCCCCACACATTCAGACATTCTCAGTAGGACTAAGAGAGAGTAATTTGCTCAGTGTAGGTCCATAGGTGATGAGCTTGCAGACCAAAGAAGCTGCCCCACACATTCAGACATTCTCAGTAGGACTAAGAGAGAGTAATTTGCTCAGTGTCACACAGTAGAAAGTAGCAAAACTGGGCTTTGAACCCAAATGTGTATGACTTCCCATGAGGCCTTTCTGCTCTGTTACTCCCAGGAAGGCAGGCTCTGAGCTGCTGAGATCCTGGTGGAGATTTACTTTCCCCATAGCACTGGACTCTGCAGGCTACAGCCAGATCCCCTACCATCTGCTCATTTCCGGAGCACTTCTCCAAATGCCTGGCTTGCTACTGGGGGGCCTTTTGTCCCTAAGCATTCCTGACACTCAAGCACACACTTGCAAAGAAAGCTGGGTTCCAGTTCCCAGGTTGGACAGACCCCATGGAACTTATTTAAAAGTGTAAGAAGTGGGGAAAGAAAATGCAAAAGCATTGAGGCTTCGCTCCCTGGGAGAGAGCACAGCGGCTCACACCTCCCGCAAGGGCTGGGGACTGCATTTGTGGTTAATAACAACTTTGATCCCTCTGCCAGCGGCAGTGGTCATTGAGAAATCCTGACATAAAGAAGGTATCGGGGAGATAAAGTTCTGCAAGCGATGATTACCAGCACTTAAGTTCTCTTTTTGTTGAAAGGAAGAATCCCAGATTGAACAGTGCATTGAATGATATGACAAGCAAGTACTTGATCCCTGTCCAGCTGGAGGGGGATTGTACCCATCAGCAGCTTTTTAGCTAAGGACGTCTTTATATTTCCCTTCTTTGTCTGGGCCTCTCTAGTTCTTCCTTTTACTTCATGTCAGCACTATATAGTAGGTATGCCAAGTGGTTTTGAAATTTAAATTACAGTCTCTTTTTCAGATGTTATTGGAAAGAACATGTAATTTATAACCACGTGTTAGGAGTACAGGATGTTCATGGTCCACTGCCAATTTTTCTTTTGTAAAGTTAATAAAACTTTCATAAAACACTTATACACTTGTATATTTCATGGTAAAGATTTTTTTTTTATCTCATAGGCTAATGTAAAGATTTATTAAAACCATTTTTTTGTTAAGAGGAGTGTCAATAGTTTGCAGCTGAGTGTAATTTCGAATCCGTGGAAGATGACGGTCTGATGGAAAATGACAGTAACAGCTTTGTTGATTTAGCACTAAAAATAAAGGAGCCTTTCAAACGCGAGAATGCTCTAATATCCAGAGTGGGCTAGGATGCACTCGGGCCGATGGAGGCGAGCCGGAGGAGCCGGCCACCAGCACTCCAGGCCTGGCAGGAGCAGAGCAGGACTGGATGGAGCCCAGGTGGGAGGGGGAGCAGCAGCCCGCCAGGATTAGCCAGCAGGAAGGCTCTTACTGGGGAGGGAGGGAAGAGCCAGGAGGAGTGTCTGGGGCTTGCATTGGCTTCTTGTGGCAGGAAATTCGGGGATCTGCCTGTACCCACAGACACTCCTACCCCTTCTAGCCCTCCCTGGGCCCAGGATTTTCATGAAGGTCAAGGGCTACATACAATAAACTAGTGTGCTCTGCACGGCCCTTCCCACTTCTCCTCCCCACCCTGCCACCACCCCAGGATCCTGAAAGAATCTCTTCTGATTATTTTTTTTTTAAAACTGATAAATGGGTATTTTTCTTGTGTGGGGTTGAGCATTGGGTCTGCTGCAGAACTCAATGCTTTGGTGGTGTAAATAGAACTCTCAGAGTCTCTGTTTCCTTCTCCATGAAATGTGGGTGGTAGTTCCTACCTCCAGGCTCCTTTCTGAGACCATTGTGAGATTTGCAGTTTGCAAAGCCCACACAGATGCTTTGCAAACTGCAGGCAGTAGACATGGGAACTCTTCACCTTCCAGGCTGGATCCATGGTCCTTTAGAAAGAATGGTGAGAAGATGGCAAACTTCTTGCAAAAGACCCCCCATTCCCTCAAATGTCGACATGGCTGAATTTATGATTAAAACGTTCCGAGGAACTACAGAGAAAGGGATGATCATTCCTTGTGCGCCATCGGTCTTTTCCTTAGTGAATCGTATTGGGCCGGTTTTATAGATGATGAAAGTGGTGCTACGAAAGGCTGAGCAATCAGTCTGAGATCACACAGCTAGTGAGACAACCCTGTTTCACACTTAGGCCAGTCTCACGCCAAGGCTTGTTCTTTTCTCCCAGTTCATGATATTAGAAGCAGCAGATGCCCTTGGGTGCTTCTGACAGGCTACCCATCCTGCTAGGCACTTCACAGCATTTCTCTCCCTCAATCCTCCTGCCAATCCCAAGAACCATGGTCATCCTCAGGTAAGGTGGGAAATAGCAGCATGGTTCAAGGTTGGCGGCCTCCCTCTTATCCTGGCTTAGCTGAGTCTTGGAATCTCAGTGCTCCAGAGGGAAGGCATGGACGTGCTTTGAGGACAAGCTGCAGAGGATATGGGTGCCCTGATGGAAGTCCAAGCCCTCCCTGGCTACTTCTCCCCCAGGGGAGGGTTGGCCCTGAGGTTTGGCTCAGAAACTGGGCATCGATATCCTCATTCCTCTCCATGGGTCTCTTCCCTGTCTCCCCCATTCTGCCCTCCCTTCCAGCCCCACTCACTGGGGCCCACTTCCTCCTGTTCTTCCTACAATCCTGTTCCTTACTCCCTCTCAACCGAGGCAGCGCTCTCTGACACAGTATTTCTCCTGGGATCCTCTCCGGCTCTATGGAGGCAAAGGCTGGGCACATTCTTGGCTTTCGGGTAACGGTTTTCTTTGCTGGGACCCCCTCTTGCCACCTCTCTCACCCATTTACTTGCTAACTTCTATTCCTCATGGGAGGCTTCTGCTTAAAAAGGGACATTTTTCCAGACCTTTCCTGACCCCTCAGACGAGAGCTGGCCATCTGTATGTGCATGTTCATATCTTATGTTTTCCTCTCACTCCTCTCAATTATAATTAAGTAAGCAGCGTGACCAGGCAGAGCCCCTGAATGGGATCCCTCTGGAATTGCCTAAAGCAGGGGGTGCTGACAAGGCTGGAGGACCCACTGTTTGCCATCTGTCTAGTTTGAGACAATTTAGCAGAGTGCCCAGGAGCTCAGGTTCTGCAGTCACACATACCACCAGCCTTTTAGCTTCATCATCTTGGGGAAATTGCTTAGCATGCCTATGTCTCAGTTATAATTATAAACAGAGCCAGTTTCATGAGCATGTGACCTATTCAACTGCACCGCATGCTCAGAAGGGTTTGCTCTTGGTCTCATGGTCTGCTCTCCCTCCCACCCCATCTTAAAATTCATAATGACTTTTTTTAACAAGGGGCCTGTACTGTCATTTTATACTGGGATGGGCCTTGCAAATTATGTACTTGGTCCTTACTATAAATAAACATTTATTATAAGCGTGAGAGTGAGGAACAATGACATAAGGCAGGTCTATGCCTGGCACACTTTAAGGGCCCATAGTAAGGGCCATAATTAGTATTGCCTCCTGGGTTAGCTACCAAGTACTTCATACCTCTCCAGCCCTCTGGCAGGTGGTTTGTGAGAAAGAACATTTCTAGCTTCCAAAGACAGTCAAGGACAGAGCCTCTCTAGTCCTCCCATAGAAGTCACATTGAAAAAAGTAGAGTTGGGTTGGCCTCGGGGCACATTTCTCAGGGACCCCATGATGTGAAGTAGGGTTTACAGGTATCAGACTTTGGAGAGGAGACCAGGCATCACCAAGTTCACACTCCTGTCTCCTCGGTGCCTCAGTCTCTGTAGCGATGCCATTCTGCTTCCCTGCTGAGTTTAACATTCCTGACGCTGTTTAGCCAGACTGATCACTCATCTGTGCCCCCTTGTCTTGGAGTCAGGGACTGGTTGTGCTTCCCAGCTGGGTGCAGCCAAGAAAATAGAAAGAGGTGGCAGGAAAAATGGCTTCACTCTGTCTTCACCTGGTTGATACATTAGATTGGCCCCATCTCTCTCCAGGCCTCTCTGACCACCTCCGACCCTTCTAACATGGCCAGCCCTTTACTCTTCTGCGTTCCCTAGCCTCTGTCTTAATCCAAGTGCTAGAATGCCTTTGGTTCTGAGACTATTATCACCAACCTTGTCCCTTTGATGTATCCTCCAGAGAACTAAACCCCCTTACTGAAAAGAGGAATTTCCTATTTTATTTGAACAAAATCTATTTTTGAACTATTCAAAACATCTGGCAGCATGTCACAGCCCCTAAAATTATTCATGCAAAATCCCTGGTATTCTTTTATGGAAGGAGGGGCTGGGAGAATCAGAGGGTCTCTTCGCCCAGGGCGTGAAGGGGTGTCTCCAAGGAGCCAGGGAAGTGGAGCAGGTATCTGCAGAGCTAGGCTCTGACAAGGGGTCTCTGAAGCCCAGCCTCCTTCTGCCTGCTGCATCATGTTGTCTATTGAAAGAGTCTCCTTCCCCAAACACGGAGTACAACAATCCCATTGAATGCCTTGCCGATGATAAACTATGTACGGACAAACAACAACAGTGACAAAACCGCGCACAGAGACAAGGCAGTCTGTGTCAGAGAAGAAAGAGAAAAATAAATGAAATTAACAGTGGGAGACAAAAACAGAGGAAAACCCAGCAATTAGATTAATCATAGACTTCCAGGAAATTGGCCCAAATTTCTTTAAAATCTTGTTGATTGTTATTCAGATTGAAGGGTTCCCTCAGCAAGATTAGCCAGAGCCCACCAAGCTTGCATACCAATCTGCCTCATCCACAGCAAGCTGCTCAGATTCGGGGCTGTGTCCCTGCTATGGTGGGTCATCTGTGGAGGTGTGAGGTCCAGTGGGTCATCTGTGCAGGGGTGAGGCAGAGCCCAGCCCTGGGGGTCAAGAGGTGCCATTTCGAGTCTGGGCTCTCCAGCCAACTCACTTGGGGACTTTGAACAAATCATAGAATTTTCTGGACCTCAGTTTCCACATATGTTAAATAAGTAAGCATTACTCGCCCTTTTTAAGTCAGTGGGATTTGAGAGGTTGAAGAATAAAATAGATGTGGCAGTCCTTGGGTAAGCCCAGAGTGCTCTACAAGCATAAACATAATGCTTTGAGTATTTTTAGAGTCAGAAAGAAAGCAGGATATTGCTCAAGGTTTAAATATCTTCCTCCAAGCCCTGGGGCGGAGGAAATGCAGCGTGGTACCAGACCTCGTGGTTTACTACCAAAACTGTTCCAAAGCCTTCAGATTCAGTAAAACCATCAGTACATCTTGACCCAAATATCCGTCCCTCCCTTATGATCTGCATTTAAAAGAAAATTGAATGGCCTATCTCTGGATTTATTAATGCTTAAATCATTAGTATCCTGGCTCCAGAATGCTCTGGGGTTGCCAGAGGGACATCGGAGCTTTCACATGCCTGGAAGTTGCCCTTCACTCGGGGTGAAATAATCTAAGCATAAAATGGTTTGGATTTGGTTTGAAGGGTTGAATGCCTGAGTTTCTCTTCAAATATGATCATTTTGGACTCAAGGTAAAAAAAAAAATTATTGGCTCTGTACTAGGTGCTAGGCTCTGTGTTAAGTACTTTATATGCATGATTTAACATAATCTTTACAACAACCCAAAGTGGGAAATTCTATTAATATTCCTATTTAAGGATGTCAAAGGCAGGACAACATTCAAGTATCATGGAAAAGATTTTGACTGATTTTTCTCTTGGCTTTTGTCTTTGAATTTTTGAACTCTGAAAAAAAAAAAAAGAATAATCTGATGGCTGAAGAGGACCAAAACAGTCATCTAGTATTACATGTCCCCAAATATGTCTTTTCTAGATTTAATAGGTGTTAGCATTTGGGCATCAAATCAGCATAAGAAAAATACTAAGTAGAATTCCTTGCTCTACAAGCATAAACTTTTCAGGGCCTTTGAAATGAATACTCACTGTGAGAGTCTCTAAGAAAATGCACACAGAATTTGCTAAACTTATTTGGTGATTGGAGATTTTTTTTCCCTATAGGATCCTAATATTCTTCAGAAAGCCATTTAGAGAGTGGCATATATCATCATATCGTTTTATGGAGAAAGACACCAAGGCTTGGTCAGTAGAAGTAACTTGCCTCAGGTCATAGTGTGTTAACAGTAGGGTCAAAGCAGGGACTCACGTCCTGAGTCCAGGCCTTAGCTGTGTTCCAGATTCCACTACAACAAAGGAAGATGTGGCAAGAGGACCAGTACCTCCATAGGTTCAAGCCACAAGGGCCACAAATAGCATCACAGAGCACAAATCACACATTTGAGACAGGAATGGTCACAGGTATTATGAACTAGAAGAAAGGATTTTATTTCAATAATTCTTTTGTGCTTGAAGGGGTTATTTTACTAAAGTTCTCCATGGAAAGAGAGAGGGAGAAATGGGGAGATGTATTGAACTAATTGGCTTGCATAATTACAGAAGTTTGCAAGTCCAAAACTTCTAGGGCAGGCCAACAGCCTGGGGATGATGTTGCAGCTTGAGTTTGAAGGTGGACCTTCCTCTACCACAGGGACTCAGTCTTTTTCCCTTAAGGCCTTCAACTGACTGAATGAGGCCCATTCAAAGCATGGAAGTAATCTGTTTCACTCAAAGTCTGCAGAGTTCAATGCTAACATCATCTTTAAAATTACCTTCACAGTGAGTGACAGTTACACTGGTTTGTATTGGAGCAAATATCTGGCCCAGTCAAGTTGACACATAAAATTAATCATCACAGTGCCAATGCTCTTCCTATTCTTAAAATCAGGTGACTTCTCTGTACATCATCCTCACCTAGAGATCACCCACTGTTCTGGATATCAAGCTGTATCTGCCAGGGACTCAGTGGTACCACAGAGGTGCCTTGTGGGTTTTCTCACTAGTGGACGAGGCTTGAAGTAGAAGCTCAGAGGGAGCTGGAGCAGGGGATTTTCAAGGACTCCACCAGGCTGCTTTCCCTCAACTAGAACAATTCCAATTTTATTTGTTACCTATTAGACTTCCATTTAAACCAGTACTCAAGTCTGTTAGAAGCTCTCTCAGACTATCCCAGCATAAAAGCTCCTCTAGGCCCTTCCTACTCTAAGTGGATTCTAAAGATCAGCATCATCAGCACACACAGGACCTTATTAGAAATGCAGAATCTCAGGCTCTACCCAGACCTAATGAACCAGAACCTGCATTTTAACACAATCCCTCCATGATGTGTATTAAAGACTGCATATTAAAGACTGAGGAGACCAGCCTGGTACCTCACTCATTGTAGGCAGTTGAGAATTAATTTTTTCTTTAATGATGGCCTGACTTAGGACATGAGGTCCAGATGGGAGAAAGGTGACACAATTAGAGGAGTATTGGTATCAGAACATAGGATTCTCTGAATATGTGTTCTTTGTGCAGGAATATGACTCCTCCCTGGAGAGCCCAAATCATTGCTAAAAACTGTCAAGTCTCCAGTCTGAGCACTTCAGAAACCAAGATGTTCCGATGGACGCATCCAAGTTCTTTGTTTATGAGAAAACTCCCATAAGGAGATCTGCCCAGCAAAACAAACAAACAAACAAACCTCATTTGGCAAGAGTCAGCAAGGTCGCCCGAGAGTCCCTTTGGTATGAAAAAAAATGAACTACATCTTTACTTGCAGGTACATTTCAACAAATAAAAACTCCCTTCTGTGAAACCATGAATCCATCTGAACTGCCTTTTCCACAAGGATGGGAGAAATTCTGAGCTGATGATCCGCTGAGGAGTTAATTTGCTGCTGTGCTAAACTGTTAACACTGTGGCTATCATTGGGGAGAGAAAGAAGCAAGTGGAGAAATCTTTGATCCTCAGTACAGCCAACTTCTTCCAGAAACTTGAATGGGAGATCAAACACGAACAGCAGTGCAGGCTCTGGGCTCTGTTCAGGGCTATAGGAATCCAATACTCCAATAATCATCCAGCTTTGACAGAAGTCAACCCAGGAAGCTTGCCGAGGAAAAGGCTCAACTAAGAAGACTGAAGCTATGACAAATGAGGGAGAGGAGGAGGGGGCTGCAAACATCCTTGGGTTGTCTTCATTGGAACACCCGTCCTGCACATTTCTCCCCTTGCATAGCCAGCCTTGCTCACAAAACTCAAAAGGAGCAAAGATGAAGTTGAGTAATCATCTGCATTTCTAAACTCAGCTAAAAGTTCAAGGGTCTGGTCTTGGTTTTTCTATGTGAAGGATTCACACAATTTTAGCCCAGGAAATGGACTTCCTGTCCAAATAGCACTATGGGCCACAGCTCAGGCCAACTTCTGTCTAGATCACGCGTGATAGTCACCATAAGAGCCCTCACATCGGTATAGCACCTTGTAGTTTACAAAGCTCTTCTGCACTCGTTATCTCATTTGTCCTGCCGTGTGTGGGGTTGGGTTGGGATGGTGTCTGAGTGCTCCCAGAGCTCAGGATTGATTGCAGGCTGCCTTTTCATCACCTTTTCACTCCAAGAATCCTGGTCATAAGTGATATGCAAAACAACTTGATAAAAGTCCAGCAGCTCCCACAAGTGTGGTCATTTATAGCTATTACCAATGCAAAATCTCAGTATAGTCACTGGAATAGAGCCAACCACACTCATATATGCCAGGATGTATGGCAAATAGGCAGAATAGTATCTCTTATAACTGTCTGAGCATCCAAACTGATATCATCTTACCTTGACACAACCACACCCAGACCCATTACACAGACCAGATACTAAGTAAATACTATCTACATAATCTCGCCAGGTATTTTAGAAATGGATAGTTTGAAGTGTTAGGAAATCTCACTGTCATCTGTTTGGAATAGCAAAAGAGGTCAGGGATCGGAGAGCTCTCTTTGTGCACCCAGATGGATGCCTTGGAACTAAGGAGGAGGCTGCTTGCTGTTCTGTCTCTCACTGCCTGACCCAACAGAAAGAGAGTGACTCCGAGGGTGCATTCAGATGCAGACAGAACTGATGGCAGAGACCTGCATATTCACTTTATGAAACCTTGGGGAAAGTTTGCTTTTCTGAGTCAGGTCTGAACTAGGGCTTAATCTGAGTCCCATGGCAAGAACCTCCTGAGATTCCATGTGTCAACATTTCACTTTAACTTTCTCCAGGGACTTAGAGCTGTAACTACTGATGGGATGATATCTGTATGCTTGCCTGAAATTATTATAATTATTGTTTGCAGGGGTGCCCATTTTTATGGCAGTCTGGCATCTTATATTTATTGAGCACCTGTTATAAACTAGGCATTGTGCTAGACATGTTACATACACTTTCATTCACTTATGCACATATCAACCTGTGAGGGAACCATTGTTTCTCCCATTTTCCAAGTGAAACTCAAGAAGTTCTCCTAGCTCACAGCCATGCAGCCAGTAAAAAGTAGGTCTGCAATTCTGAACCAAACCTATCTGCTTTCTCTTGGACCCCCCCAGCATCAGGTCTGCTCCTGTAACTGGTTTTCTCTGGCTTTCTAGCATCTTTGGCTGGTTGTTTGATACCAGTAGATACAAAGAATGGAAGTTTTTAACATTAAAATGGAAATATTATGATTATTAATTTCTCTGTGCACATCAGGTATTACCTACCTTTTAAATAAATATCCAAAATGGGACTTGGAGGACCAGAACAAGAGCTCTGAATGGAAATCCTGTATTGGTCATTTATAAGCCATGTGACTTTGGACAATCTGTCTGGACCAGAAATTTCCTATCTACTGAATGAAAGGCAAAATCTAAGAAGGTTCTTAATGATTTTAAATGAGAAAATGTCTCTGGCACATTGGGAAGCTAGAAATAGAATTTCCCATTTTTCAAAATCAGGAGTGAGTCTGGTTTGCATTATGGTTCTTTCACTGTCTAAATGTAATACCTTCACTAACTCTCCACCTTGTAAAATCCTAATATATAAAAAGTCAGGGGCCGTCACGACCTAAACAACCAGACAGACAGCCAAACAGCAGTCTGTGTGGGGTGACCAGGCCAGCAGGGGAGTTAGTGAGGGATTACCAAATGACTGAACAGTGGCTGCATGGGGCAACCAGGCTGGCAGGGGAGGAAATTGAGGGTGACTAGGCTGGCAGGGGGGGAAGTTAGGGGCGATCAGGCAAGTAGGCAGGTGAGCAGTTACGAGCCAGCAGTCCAGAATTGTGAGAGGGAAGTCCAAGGGGTCCCGGATTAGAGGGGGTGCAGGCTGGGCTGAAAGCCCCCCCTCCCCCGCATGCATGCATTTCATGCACCAGGCCTTTAGTGGGATAATAATAGTATTGACCTTATGGAGCTGATGGATCTTGGATTAATAAGTATAGATTATTCATAAATGTGAAATGTCTAGAAGAATACCTGGAACATAAGTTCTATAAGAGTTAGCTATTTTAAGGTTTCTTTCCGTCCTGACTCCTTCCCTCCCTATGGACAGAAGATCTCTTCCTGGTGACACAATCCATTAGGAATTATCAATTTTGGACCATTGATCTCCCCTCAGCATCAAATGGGTTAAGATCCTTTCAAAACCAGATGCCTGAGCCACGTGCTGCACCCTCTCTGTAGAGGCTAAGGCCTTGATCATTTCTTAATGTAACTACTTCAGGAAATTTGTCACGCTAATAATGTTAATATGCCTTATTTTTACAGTGCTCATGCCCTGAGCTCTCAATCACTTCAAAACACAGTGATTGAAATGTTTCAAAAGTCTTTGATTTGGAAGTTGTTATGGAGAACACTAGTCAAGTATAAATATGGCAGAGTGATTTAAGGCAGTTGGAGCAATCCAAATGCTGAAGCTTGTGTCAAATAATGATCAATCTCTCTTCTCTGCATTTTCAACACCCTCCTTCATTTGAAGGAGTGGCCCTTGCTGAGGCCTGGAGCACACTGCTGAGGCTGCTGAGTGCCTCTCTGTTCCCTACCCTGTGTCTCTTTGGCATAATCACATATTAAATCCTTAATGGCATGTGGTTCTCTTCATATCAGACTCAGGCCATACAGAGAACTGGCAACCTGGAATCAAAGCTCAGCCTCTGTCTGCACCAATCCAGATAAACGCTTCCCAAGCCATGGCTCTGAGAGTGTGCTGCTACGGGGATAATGCCCTCTGATGGCCTCACACCAGTCAGCTCAGATGCCCACACAAAGGTGGTGGCTGAGCATCTGCCTTGAAGTCCTGATGTCCAGAAGGACCACCTGTGCTATTCCTGGACACCTTTTGTGCACCATTTCTCATCCTCTCCACCTCTTCTCTTACTCCAGCTACACCCACATCCCCTGGTTCTGCTTGGATCATGGCAGATTCTCACATGGATTTCCTGCTTTCTCTGCCTATGTGCACATCTCATACCTCCTTTCTCTTGCCCTGGGTCTTCTCTGGCATGAAGGTGAGAGGCAACCATGCAACCTACTAGCCATATGCATGTGCAACTGGAAGTACAGGCAAGAAAATGACTGAAGGACCACCCTCAAGTAATGGAAGAGAGAAGCAGATGGATGCATACGCTCTTCCTTCATACTTTGAGTTCTCAATCCCAAGGCACATTTTCTGAGGCTCCTCTGAAACTCAATTGTGGACAGTAGTGGCCAGTTCCTGAGTACATCCCCTGTTGCCTTTTTCTCCTGAGCACATCCCCTGTTGCCTGTTTCACTCTTACAGACCTCTCTTCAGCACCCTTCTTGCTCAAATAAATTTCCTGCACACAACTGCCTCGGCCTCAGTCTCTGCTTCCAGGGGAACTCAGAATTACCCTACCTGGGAAGAACATGCTCAGGAAAACCTAGCTCCAAAAAAATGGACCTGGGAGAACCAGAGCTTGTGGATTCCTGGGAACAAAGGAGCATAGCCAGAGATATCTCAGGCAGAGGACAAGGTGACCCAGTTGCCTGAGCACAGAATGACCAGGGGCAGAGCTACCTCAGCACAAAGGGTCTGCTCGACACAATGTCGCTGAGCACCAGGGAGCCAGTGGACAGGATGACTGCAGTGAAATTAGTTCTGATTGAGTTATCGCAACACAGAGGCCTGGGGCCTGCGCAGAGTAAGACCAATACACACAATCACTTTGGATGGAAGCTTCAAGTAGAGCAGTTGTCTTCATAAATGTTCCAAGACCTACAGTTTCCTCAGCATGGAGGGAGAGGCCCAAGGTATTCAGAATGGAGACTGGCCAGTTTCATCCCTACCTCCCCTGGCACCTCCACACACAAATGACCCCCGTTGCTCCAACTCTTACTGTGGGGCCCGCATGAAGGAGAGCTTGGGGTTTGGGTTTAGATGCGCTGAGTTCAATCTACTGTACCTCTGTACTGCCTGTATGATGAGCAACTTATAGAATTGTGAGGGGAATACTGGCCTCTTACAAATGGGGAGGAATATAACAGGGGAGAGTGGGTATCAAGGTCTTCTGTAAAGTTAGAAAGTATTATATTCATAATGTTGACATTACCATCCCATAGCAAATGGGTGTTTCACTCAGGCCAGCAAAAATGTCAACTTTATCATTCCTATCATTGTTATAATTACTAAATAAAATTTTCAAAGTTCTAGTTACTGAGTATTTTCACATTTTCAAACCCATTGTGTCATTTGGTCCTGCCAGAGACTCACCTGGCAGGTTGAATCATTACCCCTTATTCTAGGGAGGAGACTGCTACTCAGAAAAGGTAGCTTCCTCCAGACAGACAGGGAGCAGCAGATCTGGGGCTCAAAGCAGGACTTTGGAAGCCCTATCCTTTTCTGTGTTCTTACGCCAACATGCCAGGGTGGGCTGTTAGGTCCCATAGTCCCAGGCTTTGTAGATTTAATTGGAAGGATGCCGGGAGATGATAAGCCTGCTAAGAATACTGGGTTGATAGTGCTCTCTCTCCCTCTTGCTCGGGGCCTTTCCTGGGCTGTGCTCACACCATGCTATTGCACAGACAAGCATCTCAGGCCTGTATTTAAGTAATAAGACATGACAGGCCATGTATTTCTGGGACATTATTACATGCCTGGGGTGGTGGTAGGAGGCGGAGGCAGAGGCAATTTCTTTAAGCATCGCTTTGGCTATTATAAAATACCATGTATAAATCAAGATGAGGTGGGGGCTAGTCAAAGAGGCAGGCACCCACTTAGAAAGCAGTGCTGGCACGGTTGTGACATCATCACCAGTCCATCCTGTAGCTGCTCCGTCTTGCCAAATCTCCAAGTGATTTGATCATTGGAGACCGCAGAAGCATTCAGGTTCAAAGTCATCCTCGGGGTACTGAAATTGTCAGGGTGGGTGAAGCTGGAAGGTCAGTCATCCCTTGTGCCCATCACAGCCAGTATGATGTGTGATCCAGGTAAACCTGGACTTGGAGGGTCTGGAAGACACTGCCCCCAGCACAGCCATACTTGCCATTGTGCAATCGCTGGATTTGCATGCATCAGTGTCTTACAGTTGTAGTTTTACACTGATTGGAGCGAGGGGGCTGTACTCTCTGCCAGGTTAAATGAGTAGCAGACAAGAAAGATGGCTGCCGAGCTGATCAGAAACAGACTCTGGCTAATCTGCAGCTGGATCCCTGAGCTCTGGTGCTGCAGCCAAGGTTAGGCAAACCCAGGCCGCACGCCTGGTCTCTGCTGTGTGTTCTCGTGTACGGCTTCCAGGCGGTGGTGAGGAACAGTAATATTTTCCAGAGACGTTGCCCTCAGGGAACTGATAATCAAGAAGAAGGTATAAAACAAATACACTCAGATAAATCCAATATGGGGCCGATAAAAAGAAATGCTACAATCAAGTCGTATTCAGCTGTATCCTCATGTGTGGCAGCCATTTGGGGGTAATAGTTTCTCAGTCAATGTTTGTTGAATGGATGAAAACATCCTAAGAACACAGTGTGCTAAAGGAGTCCAGATGCTCCAGGCCTCAGTTTTTAGGCTGTGATGAAAGGAAAGTGGGTCTGACATTCCTTACCCTCTTGCATGGCTAGAGTATGAATTAAAGTATGAAAATATTATTGTAAGCTGTAAAGCACTAGCTAGTGATTTGTAATCAAGGATATGATTCCACATTTGGCCAGCGATAACTGGGATGACTCAAAGAGAAGAGTTCTTGAAGGTTTGGGAGGTTCATAAACATTTAGGGCCCCTTTTCCTTCCTCCCCAGCTCCACTGTCAGTGACTTGGACTAGACCCAACTTGCAAAGAGGTTTCATCGATTGGTCCATTGGTAATGTCTGCCCTGTATACTCAGTTGAGTAGGCTTAGGAGATTTCACCTAAACTCAATGGGAGGAGTGCCATGATCAATTAATGATGTCTGCCATGGTCCTGGGTTCGAGAATGGCAGCATGTATGGTATTTTGAAATTCTTTGCCTAGACTCTCATTTTCTCATTCAGTGCAATAGCTTTCTGACTGGTCTCCATCTTCTGTTGTCATCCATCTTCCTTGTTTCTGCCACCAAAGTTGTCTCTTTCCGAACATAAATCTGGCCACAACATTCCGCACTGAAGTGATTTAAGGATTTTCTACTTGTTCTCAGAGTGTAGCCAAACTCCTCAGCAAGGCTACAAAGTCATAAGTGACTTGATCCCTACCCTAGCCCAACACCCACAACCTTACCTCCAGCCACACCAAGAGAGCATAGCCCGCTTCCTCCCAAACACACCATGCCCAACTCACTGCCTAAAATCTTCTACACATCCTTCTACTCATCATGCATTTATTGTCACATCTGTGAACTCTTCCCTCATCACCTTCAAGTAGAACTGATCTCTTCTTCATCTCCACAGCACCCTATATAGACGTTTATAACAGCACTTTCCCTGTATAAAAAGTATTTATCTGCTTATGGACTGTGAACTTCATATACAGGAGACCATGTCTTATATTTATATCTTTGTATTTATCCTGGACTCTGTGTTTGGGATAAAATACATACTCAGTAAGTAGTGGAAGAAGAAATGAATGAGATGTAAAATGTACTAAATTGACCAGACATATGCACAGCCCTTTCTATGGGCTCCTTCCTCCTAAGTGACCATTCTTGGCTGGTTAGATCTAGGGAGGGTGCAGACCTAAGAGAGCCATTCTTTAATCTGGGTGGAACCTTATGAACTGCCTCCACTGGATGTTGGTGTTGCTGGTCTGAAGACCACACTGTGAGTAGCAAAGTTCTCTGTGATACCGGAGGGGAGAAGCAGAGCTCACTAGAGGAATATCAAGGGCAAGAATTACTAGCCAAAGAACTTTCTACCAGCTCAGAGCTCTGTGGAATGGAATGTGATGCTTCAATATCATGGAGACCGAGCAGGTTAGGCCACGATTTAGCGGGTGCACGTTACAGAGAATGTTTCTGCTCTGTCTGGAAGATAGATAGGCACCATCGAATTTAAACTTTTCTGTTGATGTAACTCCAAAAGATTTTAACAACTGTGCCCCTATCTGACACAGAATTTTCAAGTTGACATCTAAAATTTTACATCATGTATTTAAATATATTTCCTAATAGGAGATAAAAACTTTAAATGGTTTATTAAATAAAACAAAATAAAGATTAACTGATTTAAATAAGTACTTTATTAAATTTAGCATACAAGTTCCAGAGAGCAAGGAAATATTTTGTCTGTTTTGTTCACTGATGTGTACCCAATATATTGTAGGTATTTAATCAATGTTTGATGAATGAATGAAGGCACAACAAATCTTAAAGCAAACATATGAAACTTTTATCTATGAGCCTTACCTATTATATCTCAAAAAATTTGGTAACCCCCCCTCCCCAAAATATTCCAGTTAGATGTTTTCAAATGATTAAACAAAAAGTATTCTAAATTCTCCCAGCCAGTGTGGCTCAGTTGGTTGGAGCATCGTCTCACATACCGAAAGATCTCAGGTTCAATTCCCCCTGGTCATGGCACAAGCCAGGCTTGCACATGCCAGGGTTGTGAGTTCAATTCCCAGTCCATTACTGGTTGGGGTGCATATGGGAGCCAACTGATCAATATTTCTCTCTCACGTTGATGTTTCTCTCTCTTTCTCTCCCTTTCTTTTCCTCTCTCTCTAGAATTAAAAATAAATAAATAAATAAAGTGTTCTAAATTCAATGCTTCCTGACCTTGGTAAAAAAAAACAAACAAAAAGTTTGATGCTAAGTTTTACTCTTAATAGAATTATGATTAAGATAGGAAAAGGATAAAAAGCTCTATAAAGGATAGGACCCTTTGGTTA
Source organism: Corynorhinus townsendii (assembly GCA_026230045.1). Taxonomy (NCBI): domain Eukaryota; kingdom Metazoa; phylum Chordata; class Mammalia; order Chiroptera; family Vespertilionidae; genus Corynorhinus; species Corynorhinus townsendii. Next base: position 32,983,335 of record JAPDVU010000008.1, on the reverse strand, counting down.
CATTTTTTAAAAATAAAAGCTTTGCCCTAATTCAGTGGTCTGTTGACTAATGAGTTTGCCGACCACTGACCTAGATTCTCAATTCCAATAATTACAGGCTGTTGTTGTTCCTTGTGATTAAGCCCCTATCCCAGAGGTCAGCAAACTCATTAGTCAACAGAGTGGCAAACCACGGCTCGCAAGCCGCAGTTTGCCGACCACTGCCCTAACCGGTTTGGCTCAGTTGATAGTGTTGGCCTGCAGAATGAAGGGTCCCAGGTTCGATTCCAGTCAAGGGCATGTACCTTGGTTGTGGGCACATCCCCAGTAGGGGGTATGCAGGAGGCAGCTGATTGATGTCTCTCTCTCATCAATGCTTCTAACTCTCTATCCCCCACCCTTCCTCTCTGTAAAAAAATCAATAAAATATATATTTTTAAAAATAAAAGCTTTTATTAAGACATCCTTAGATGTCCTAGGGATGCCTCTCTGCTCAGTGTCAGCTTCTGAATCTCCATTACCTTGTCCCATCTACCTGTCAAAACATTGCCAAGACCTGGGTTAGGACTGCAAACATTACAACAACATCTCTGAAATACCTTACCCTGCCAGATGTTGGGCGACATTTAATGCCGGTTGGTCTTGATTGGGCATCTAGACGGGTTCAGCAATCTGGAGACAGGGTCATGCGTAGATTAAATAAGAGTCTAAAGATGAAAAATAATTTTGAAAGGCATTGGAGGTCAGATGAGCTTTAGCTAAAGGAGCTAAGTTCTTAGTTCCCCTTGTCTCAGGACCCCTTGCCTTTTTTTTTTTTTTTTTTTTTTTTTACAGCAAAGGTGGAAATTTATTGAAGAACAAGTACAGACTCTCACATGGGAGAGGGAAAGAATCCCACAGAATGGACTCCCGTGTAGGGAGGGGGAAAAGGATCCCCTTTTTTTTTTTCAACCCCTTGCTTTTTATTAACACAAATTGTCCTAAGGCAAGGTGGAGATATACATTTCAAAAGGTTTCGTACAGAAGCATTGTCAGATTGGGGACTAGCCTATGGCTGTTCAGGTGTTTGGCCAACAGGAGGCAATAACATGTAGATTAAGAAGCCCTGAACTGTCTGGCAGCAAACAATGATCCTATTCAGGTTTGGGGGAAATGCCTTTAGCCACTCCAACAGGTGATAACATACGTGATTCAGCCCTTGTTGAGTCCCCAAGTTCCATCAACCTTTTGATGAAACTCTTGCAATTATGACATGCTGGAATTGGCTTCCAACATTACCCTACCTATTTTCATATTCTTTGGATGCCACACTTTGCCCACCACATGAAATTTCCTCTACTGCCCACTCTACCACCTGTGGGCAGCCAGTCCCAGGCCTCATACCAGCCAGCATGGGCGGCATCTGCCTGGTGGCTGGGGGCCACATTGTTCCACCCTTTGACCACAGAGATGTCACTGCCCTCTGACACCTCTTAAGCTATGAAGCATTTCACTCTCACCTTTGGCGTTCTCTCTCCTCTCCACACTGGCTTTTGGAACTCTGACCCTTGGGCCAATAGCTGGAATCTTCCCGAGTGACCCTGTTTCTGTCCCCAACCAGGACTTCAGAACTTCTTTTCCTCCCCTCTCCACAGTCCTAACTCAGGCTCCAGACTTTGTCCTCTCTCTCCCCAGCCTGCCCTGAGCCAGGGTTCCAGAAAGACATCAGAAGCCACCTGCCCCAGGCCTCCTTCCATCCCACTTCAGCATAAAAGGGGAGGCACAGCCAGCCTGTTCTGCTTTCTCTTAATACATTTTTATTGATTTCAGAGAGGTAGGGAGACAGAGAGGGAGAGAGAGATAGATATATCAATGATGAGAGAGAATTATTGGTCAGCTGCTTCCTACACACCACCTATTAGGGATTGAGCCAGCAACCTGGGCACGTGCCCTAACCAGGAATCCACCTGTGACCTCAACCACTGAGCCACCGGGCCGGGCCATTTCTTCCTTCCTTTTCCTTGTTTATGGCCATCTTTCTAAGCATGGGTTAGACCAATACTCTAAGACTTTACTCCAGTGTTGCTCTGACCCAGAGAGGGAAATGGGACTGAGGAGGAATGCTGGCCAAACCAAAAATATTTTTGTGCCTTTTTTGAGACTCACCATAACTCATCTGTCTGAAGGGAAGTGGTGATGTTCCAGTGTCTGTTTGATAAGCACATCAGACAAGCCCACAGACCATGGGAACCAGGAGAAAATGGCACTGCGGGTTACATGGGCCTCGGACGCATTCCCGAGCAGAACAAGTGTTACTGTGGGTGACACAAACCAGAGCTCAAAGCAGATGCTGGTTTGTCCTGTTCTCAGAGGAAACGCTGGCTGGAAACCGAGCTCTGAGACAGGGTCAAAGGCAGCAACGCTCTTTCTGGCCACGGAATTGCCCTGGGAGAAGACAGAACCCAGAAAAACCTACGGGACTGTCTTTCAAATTAATCATGACTGAGAGTCGTCCAAGGGAGTGAATGGATCCAGGACAGCGAGAGAGATGTCTGATCAGAAGGCTAAGGAGGATATTTCCCAAACTTGCTTTTTGTCCCATTAAAGGCTCATCAGGACAAATCCTTTGGGAGACCTAACACAGTCCCTCTGGAAGCATTTGAAAAAAGCAGATTACAAGTATCTGGGCAAGAAAGAGGATGTCAATTTAGATGTTCTCCACTGGATGGAGATAGTAGCAAGAACAGGGCAAACAGAATCATCAAAGCTGATAAGAACCTTGGAAATGATCAAATCTGGGTTTTGTAGAGAAGGAAAGTGGGGCTCAGAGGGGAGTGAGGACATGTCCAAGGTCACACAATCACAGGGTGCAGGAGGAAGGAGAGACAGGACACTCAGGTCTGCAGACACCCAGCCCAGGCCTGTTTTCCTCTGCACTGAACCTTGAAGGACAGCCTAGGAATTGGCCAGGACGCTGCTTCCCTTTGCTGCTGCTCTGGGGCTGGGGAGAAATGGGCCAGGTCCTAAATGCAGCTCTCTGGGAAGTCTCCAGAAGGTTGTCAAGTGCTCCTGCCAGTGCTGAGCTGGCAAAGGAGGGTGGGGAGAAGTGCTTAGAAATCCTGAGCACTGAAAGGTGGCCTGTAATTGTAAAATTCCATTTCCTTTCAATTAGCAGCTGATTGCCTTTGATGAGCTGCAACATTGTTTCCTCCATGTAGATTAGGAGTCAGAGCAGTCAATGAGCTGTGAAATTCTCTCCCTGCTGAAACAATAGACAGTGATTAAAGCGCAGCTAATCCGATCATTATAGCCAGAGCCCACTGATCATTAGCTGCTAACCAGATCCCAGAGAGCAGCTCCAGCCCGGCCAAGGCGGGCTGAATGCAGCAGGTAAATGCTGCCAATATGCCAGGCTCACTCCTCTCCGTGCCCAGAAGTCCCTGGTAGACCTCAGGCTTGGGGTGGAAACCAGGATGCCACAGTGGAGGTGGGGAATGAGCCTGCCAAGGACAGCTTGGTGTGAGGGAGAGAGCTAGGACTTTGGAGGCAGATGTAACAGATCTGGATCAAATCCTACACACACACACACACACACACACACACACACACACACACACACACACACGCGCGCGCGCGCGCGCGCACCACTATTCCCTAGGTGGTTGGTTAACCTCTGAGCCTTAGATAAGTTATTTGTCCCAAATCCTTAATAATACCTTCCTCCTGTGGTTGTTCTGAGGATTAATATCACAGCCTAGGAAGATCCCTGGCATCATGCTAAAAGTCAGTCATAACACTAACTAACATTTCGAGTGTTTGCTACGTGCGCAGCAGTGTTCTACGGGCTTTACATGGATTAACTTGTCTAATCTTCATAACAGCCTGATAAAATAAATGCTATTATTACACCTATTTTTTTTTCCAACGAGGAACACAGAAGTTAAGGAAAACTCTTAGCCATAAGTGACAGAGTTGGGATTGGAACCAGGCAAGCCAGCTCAGAGCCCCTGCGGTTCATCCCTGTGGTTCATCCTCCCCAACCCCCTCCCCGCTCTCTCCCCGCTTCCCTCTGCCACCCCCCATCTCCCACCACCACTTTGCTGAAATGTTAACATTCATTGTCTTCCTTTTTGAGGCCTGTAGTTTTCCAACTTTACTGTACAGATCATCCTGAAAGAGGGCTAAAAATGCAGATCATCAGGCCAAAGCCCCAGCGATTCAGATTCAGCAGGGTAGGGATGAGATGCAGGAACGGGGGTGTTTATTAAAGCACCACATGTGATGCAGGTGCCGTGGTCCAGGACCTGAATGGAAAAATGCTCTAGGTTCTGGGGAGCAGAGGTGTGGCGGGTCAGGGCCTGCATCTCACCCAGGGCTGCCACCCATGCCTGATTAGAAAAGCACAATGGATCTTACAGAGGAGTGGAAGGAGGTGGAAAGAATAGGTTCTGGGGCCACATATGTCAGAATTTGCAACTGTTCCTGCCCTTCCTGGAGGGGCCATGTACATCATCCAACACGGACGACCTTTGAGAGCATAATGGGGAGTTTTAATCATGATTCTCAGGTTTCAGACACAGGCTGGGACCTGCCCAGGCAAAGGGCAAGAGGCAGCTGATGCTGTTGGTGCCCTGCCCACTTCCCTTGGTTCTCAATAGCAGCCATGGAGCACAACTAGCCCGAGCTAGGGACAAGCAGGAGGGTGGAGTTAATGTCCCTGAAATCTATCAATAAACGCCCTGGCGTCCTTGCCCCTTCGCTGGGATAATCACTCAGAAAATGTTCAGCTCCATCTCCCAGAGTTCCTCAGCAGGGCCTAGTTCCTTGCGCACCGTAACATATAACTCAACTTTGGTCTTCTTTCCTTCCCCTATTTTATGATTCACATCTTTGCTGATTGTTTCCTGGAATCGCCTCCCAGATGAATTACCTACCCCCAAAACTTTCCCCAGGATCACCTGTGCAGCCGTGGGCAGGTCGTTAAATTTCCATATCCTGAAGAATGAAGTGGAAATGATGATAGTTAACCCATGGAAAGCATAGGACATAGTAAGCACTCAACAAGTGTGCGGTTCCACTATTATTAACATGGTGAAGTGTGAAAATGTTGGTCATTGCTCTGATTCACATCTGGAAGCATCCCTTCTCTCTCGTGCTGTTGCTGAGGCCCTTGTCTCTGCCCCGCACTGTTGCAAGGCAATCCCACAGGGATACCAGCGCCTCTCACCTTCAAGGTGGCCTTCTGACTGCGGCCAGGGCGCTGTTCCCTCATTTCACCACTCCCTGCTGTATACCAGGCAGAGTACAAGGCTCTGAGACATTGTAATATATATTTTCAAAAATCTGTTTGGAGAAATGGCTCAGAATGGCCACTTTCGAAGGAGAGCATGTATTTATTTACATGCAGGAACCTAGCACTTAGGTCGAAGATTCACACGCATTTCTAAAGTCCCAAGTTGATCCTTGCTCCCGCTTCCAAATACTTTCCATTGCTGTTCTGGAACAAGGTCCAAATATAGCCTGCAAGGTCCTGTGCTGACCTCTCAGCCGCCCAACAGGTCCTCTGGCACCGCTTGTGCTCCGAGGCCCCTTTCTCCCGAGAACAACCCCCTGCGAGGCTCCCCCCTCTTCCCACTCTCCCTTCAAATGACATCGAAATGAGGTGTGATCGCCTACTCCTTTTACTTTTTTTTTGCCAAGCACAGTTGAACAGCTGATTTCAGTCATTTCTACCTATGGTTTCCTCCTTAAAGCTAATTAGTTTCTTTTCAAGTAATTGCAAATAGTACATTTCCCAGGCCCTTGGAGTCAAGGCTGACAACTAGCTGGTTGGAGTGGGCTCTTATCAATAGCTCACAGAAATTAGACGGGCCAGCATCCCACTGGGGCCCTGAGGCTTGCTCTAAGTTGTTTAGAATAAATAGCTCCTAGAAGTCCCAGGGCTCTTTTGTGAATGGCCCCACTGATGTGAAAGCTCTGGGGTGTGGTGGGCAGTTGGGAGCTTCCTTAAGCATCAACAGAGATCAGCCCCACATGCACACGATTTGCTGTGCTCTAGGTGCCAGGTTTGATGCTGAGCATGGTCCAGGAGACGGGGAGGGGGGTGGACGGGGGGGTGATGGCAGACAGTAACGTTTACTGGAGGGGGGGGGGATAGACAGGCTTCATGGAATAATAATAATCTCCCTCACCAGTGAGTCTGACTGGCTAGTCCCAGTACCCTGTCTCCCAGGAACCAGAGATGAGGTCATGCCTATAAAATTCTACTTCCGTCTTTGGGACATGATGAGTGCTCATTCTCAGGTTTGTGGTTTTCCATGTTATATTTCTCTGGCGTTATATTTTGAGGGTTTGTTATTATTATTACTAGAGGCCTGGTGCACGAAATTCATGTAAGGGGCTCGGCCCTCACAGCTGTAACGGCTTGCCTTAGCCCTCACAGCCCCGGCTTCATCAGGAAGGACATCCAGAAGGTCTTCTGGCTGTCCGGTCTAATTAGCATATTATGCTTTTAGTATTATAGATTATTGTTATTAATAATAATTATTATTCGTTTCCTTCCGTTTTTACATTGTTGTTTTGGGCCTTGGATGTGGTGGATGGAGTGACGGGGACTCCTTGGTCCCTAGCACTAGCTGGTTTTGATAATCAGTTCACGCAGGCCTCTGTCCCTGGATTTGGTTCCTATTGTTGTAACAAGTTGCCACAAGCTCAGTGGCTAAACCAACACAAATGTATCATTTGACAGTTCTGTACGCCAACCCGACTCGCATCTCACCGGGGTAAGATGAAGGTGATGGCAGGTGCCTTCCCTTCTGGAGAAAATCTGTTTAAGAAAGAAACTATTTTCCTGCCTTTTCCAGAAGCTTCCCCCTTCCCTGAGCTCATGGTTCCCTCTCTCTAACTTCACAGCCGGCAACTTCAGGCCTAGTCTGTCTTACACTGCCATCTCTCTTAAACAGTCCCATCTCCCTCTGACTGTCACTCCTGCCTCTTCTGCTTTTAGGGACCTTTGTGGTTACACTGAGCACCTGGATGATCCAGGATGACCTCCCTATCCGCTGGTTAGGATGTGATTCCATCTGCACCCTTAATTCCCCTTGTTCCTTAGTAAGTAACAAAACGGATCCACAGGTTCTGGGATTAGGAGGTGGACATCTTGGGGGAGAGGGCTGTTGCATTATTCTGCCTACACAATCCTCATCCCATTTCTTGTCCTTGTCGGCAGCTACTCTAATGTATTTGCTACCCGCCCTGAAATGTGTACGTTTCCTTGTAAACCTGCCGTTGGTGTGTATGTGTTCAATGGGCATTTCTGGCAGTGTCCTGTGTTCTACCTATGGTATTGTTCTTACATTTTTCCTTCGACGCTATGTTTGTAAGGTCTTGCAGGTTGTTCTGGACACAGAGTTTGATGCTGCTAACAACTGCATATTAGTTTGTTTATCCACTCCTCCACCGAGCCGTGTCTGTCTTTACTCCACTCTACACAGCGCCACGACAGGCCTCCTCGTTCAGGGCACCATGGACCTGTTCACGACTTTCTCAGGAAAACACACTAAGGCTAGGATTGCTGGGTCCCAGGCTACGCATCCTATGTAACATTTCATTGCTCTCCTGGGGCTGTACTAGTTATCCCGGCACTAGCATCGTTGTTGAACTTCTCTTCTCCAGGACGGAGAGGCAGTGTCTTCCCACGTGAAACCTCTCGCCCCGGAGCAGAGCCGAGAGCCCTCTCTGCATCGCTCCGATGTGACTTTCTGTTTCCTACAAAGGTTTTGGGGTCGCTAAGGTGACTTTCCTCCAGCTACGTTTGAGCCCCCACCACGCACCTCTCCGGGGAGGTGGGGGAGGCACTGTGCGAGGCACTGGCTCCGTCACAGAGGCGCGTGCTCCGGCTCTGCACGCTCCGGGTGTCATTGCCATTCCTACCCTTGACATTGCCCTTTTGGGTAAATGCAAAAGTATCTCCGTATTTTAAAATAAAATCTGCTGCCCTTTCTCCCAAGTTCAGTTTCATTTCCTCAGGTGGTCACTACATCTAATTTGTCCTTTATTTTCCCCACAGTGAGGTCTGGCTCACCGTAGGTGCTATTAACATTAGGACCTACAGGAATGAAGATGTGTAATTTCACCCTCTAATCTTAGCTGCTCGGAACTGCGAGAGAGATCTCATCCTGTTAAAGTCCCCGACCACCTACTATAGGGAAAGGGAAGTGAGGCCCAGGGACAGGGGCTTACAGAGGTCAGCGCCAGGGCTCAGACGCCCTGAACTGATTTCCAGCCCTGTCTTCTTTCCTTTCTTCTGCCGAATCCCTCTATAGCCCAGTTCTAAAGATGGCCTGGTTTTGGGGGCTGGGAAAGCAACAAGCTAGCTGGGCACGGTAACAAGAGCAGGAGCTCTGGAATCAGACAAATGTGGGTTTGAATCCCAGTTCTGGGATTTGTACAAACTATACTGTGAGGCACGTTCCTTAACATCTTGGAGTCTCTGTGCCCTCACTTACAATGCGGGGTGGTAACAGCTACCACACAGAGTTATTGTGAGAGGAAATCGAGTTAAGGTTTATAAAGCAGTCAGCACAGTGCCTGGCAGAGAGTGGGAACTAATTAAACGTAAACTTCATTCCCTTCTCTGCGGAACACCTTGGTGGCTGAAACACTCCTTTATGCATCCAGGAATTAACAGCACTGTTATGAGATTAATTCACAGCAATGCACATGAAAACAGTGATTCAGATCATGGCAAACAACTATAATTAAAGTATCTGGTATTGTTTGATTGCAGGGTTGGCTTCACTCACTTTAGCACTTTGTGGGCAGAGACCAGGCAGCCTGGGGGCAAAGCGGCTTTGTTTTCTGGGAGGTTTCTGACCACATCCCAGGGCTCTGCCTGGCGGGGATGATTCCTATGATTCTTGTTTTACACTGAAGAGTCCTAACCTCAGTCGGGTGGCATACAGGGAGGGAGCTCACATTCACTGAGCACCTTTTATGCAACAGGCCCTTCAAATGCTCATTCTCACTTTATTATCCCAGAAATTCTAAAAGTTCAATACTGCAAACTGCATTTGCAACCAACAGTGCTGAGGTACATAGGTCAACCCAATAAGTTGCTCCAAACCGCATTCTCCATAAGGGATGGAGCAAAGGTTTACTTCAAGTCCAGTGGACTCCAAAGTCTGTGTTCAATTTATCATGCAGGCTGCCTCCTAGTTTGGGCACCCAATTGGCAGCCAGGTAAGTAACAGACACTGCTTTTAAGTACTTTAAATGTTGCAGCCACGACTGCTAGTCAACTATCCAATCCTATTCTCTCCTACTTTACTACCAAAACGCCAAGTTGTTATTCTGAACAGCAATATGCCTAACCACAGATCGTTTCCCAGTTCTCTTTGCAACTAAGGAAGCCCAAAAGATCTGAGAAATTGTTGGTTGGAACTAGCAGGAAACTTCTTACACAGCACATGACCCATATTTGAGAGACATGATCCCCCCTTCGCTTCTGCCTCCTGCGTTGGATATATAGTCTGAAAGCTGGTGCCTGGCAGCCATTGTGCACCATGAGGTTCATGAGGTGACCTTAAGAAAGAAAGGCCGTTCCAAAGATGGTAGAGCAGAAAGGTAGAGGGATCCTGGGTCCCTGACAAGTATGGAGCTGCCCTGCCAATACTGAATTGCTATTTTTTTTTTCAATTTCTTTTAAATGAAGGAGAAATAAGCTTCTACTAATTTAAGTCACTTTCTTTTTTGTTAGTACAACTGAACATAAACTAACTGATATACCCATAATATCACATTGATTCCTCCAAAAATTCTGTGAGGAAAGTATTATTTTTGTTTAGTTAAGTGAGACAACTAAAACACATAGAGGTTAAGCAACCTGCCCTAGATCACTAAGCTAGAAGTAACAGAGAGTGATTTGAACCCACGCCAACTTCTCCAGCACCCGTACTCTTAATAATCATATTAGACTGCCTAGTTGGACTAGACATCAAAGACTATTTTCTCCAAGCTGAATAACTTTCATGTCTCAGTGGAATTTTCCTTCAGAATCAAACTTTATTTCTGATGGCTTGAGCCCTATTTGCATCTGGCATGAGGTTAGTTTTTCACTTTGTAAGAAATAACATTCTAATGGGTTTTTAAGGGCCCAGAAGACTTATTAGCCATTCCCTGGCTGCCGCAGGACAAACTCATTAAAAACAGCTGAACAAGACCCACAGAATTTGAAGGGCAACAAGAAAATGAGGAAGATGCTCTGTGCATGAGGTTAGAGAATTTGTACAGTAAATCACAATGTCAGAGGGCCCACTCACCCAACTGCAATTGGGACTTCGTGTCCAGGACATTTAATCTGTTTGCATACCCAGATCCCCTTGCTTGGGAACGAGAATTGCAATCACATATTCATTAGACCAGAATTTCTTTCAATAAAACAATTTGGATATCCCTGGAGTTTTCTCTTAACGGGATTTTACCTTCGTGGAAAAGAGTTTGCTTAAGCAAATGAATGGAGCAAATAAAATTGGAGGAGAAATGTTTACTGAGCTAAAGAGAACAAATTATTTTGTGGCACCAGGAAAGTACCCAATTACAGTAAAATATGGTTTATCCAGAGTCCTGTTGATTGGGACTTGCTATTAATTGGCATCTGTAAAATGGGGATAATCATTCTGACATTTCAGGGGGGTGGGGAGGGCTGCATAAGGTACACCAGGCAGAGGTGATCTAGCTGATGACTCTGAGGGCTGCCAGCCGGTCTAGGCTCAGCTGGGCAGTTCTGATGCTGGTCGCAGTCAATGAAGTCAGGTAGGTGGCTGTGCTTCTGGCAATTAGCTGTCTGTTCGTTGGAATGATGGTGGCAGCAGGGCTACGTGTCTCTCATCAGCAGGCAGGCTAGCCCAGGTTTGATTATACCAGGGCTGTCATGGGTTGCAAGAGAGGTCAAGTCCAAATGTATAGGCACTGTTCAAGTTTCCACTAATGTCTCAATGAGCAAAACAAATCACAAGCCACACCTAGTCATTGTCTGGGGAACTTCCCAAAGGCATGGATGTGGAACTTAAAGTCCACATGTGTTCTGAGGATAATAAATACTTATCTTCCTAACACTTCACACTGAACCCACCAGGAGCTCAACAATCCAACACAAGCACCATAGAGCCCGCTCTGAAATAGGCAACGTGTATACATGAGGCCAAGGTGACTTCCTCTGAGCGAACTCCAAGGGGAAATCATTCAGTCCAGGAGTCGGAACACACAGTTGAATGATGAAATTCTTCCCTTCCCAACCAATTGAAAGGATGGATTCTGCATATGGATTTTCTTAACCTGCAAATTAGGGCCTCATAATAATAGGTTGCTGAGTCTTTTTAAACTCTGAGTCTGTGAATCTATACTTTTCCATCCCAATTAGAAAAGAGCTGAAGTCCACCCCAAGAAAGCTGTTTCCTCACCCAATGAGGTAAAGGCAAAAACCAACTGGTCAACCGTGGGGATTGTGTGACCATGGATTAAAATGCCTCTAGAAGTAGTGAATTCACTGTTATTGGAGGTGATCAAGCACAGGCTGGACAACATTTCTAAAAAATGATGTGAAGCTGTGGGTCTATTGTATATGTATGAGTAGACATCAGAACTCTCATATTGCTCCTAAGAATATGTCCCTTTCATCCCCCCAGAGCAGGACACACAGAAAAGTAGAACAGGTCCTCGTAGTAGACTTGTTCAACAACAGCAGATAAGCACTTATTTTGAGCAAATCAAAGTACTTTCATGCCCTATATCTTTCTTTACTCTTTTAGTACCAGTAACTCCTTTTTACAAAGAAAAGAACAAAAGCTCAGAGAGAGAAGAACATTTGCTCAAATTTATCCTCAGTCAGTAAGTGTCTGAGTGGTTCTCTCACTATGTGCTTGGTGACCTGTTTTCTTTCCTTTCCTTCCATCACTCATTCATTTGTTCAGTCTGTCATTCATTTGATGATTATTCTTAGTGAAATTTCTGTGATGTGTTAGGAATATAAGTATTTATTATCCTCAGAACACATGTGCACTTTAGGGTTTGAGTGAGAATGAAACTAGGTAATATATGAAAAGTCCGTAAGCAGTACATGGTAACTAGAAAAAACTCCATGAAGGCTGGCTGATATTGTTTTGGGGGGAATGACCGGGTAGCTTTGGAAATGGAGCCTGAGCTCAGAGAATCTGAGAGGCCCAGTCAGAAAGAATCATGTACACAGGGTTAAAGGACAAATACCAGAGCCCTGAATCCTATGGTTGTTGCAGGGACCTTGAGGAGAGTGAAGGACAACCTGAGCAGAGGCCACCTCAGGGGGAGCGGACAGAGCAGGGGTGCAGCCTTGTGCAGCAGCCCCACCTAGGCCCACTCCATCCTCCCACACTCACGCCAGGATTGAGAAGTTCCTGTAAGGGCCATTGTAAGAAAGCATTGTGCATTCCGGAGCTTGCCAAGAGAACATGCCACTGAGGCCACAGTGGGGACCTCTTCTCCCTCTCTCCCTGCTACGTGTTCCCACAGCCCCAATGCCCTAAATGGCTCTCTGGGACAAGATCTAAAAGTACTGTATACAGACTAAAATTGCTCTCACAAGTGGCTGACATCTGGCCTCCAGAAAACACTCAAGTAATTCTTGCCCTGGAAAACTCTAGGCATGCAGTCTCACCCAACAGCTCGCCACCTCCTTGGCTCTGAGGATATAACAGATAACCATGTGGAATTTGGGTGATTAAAGTTCTGCAGCACGTCAGACCCTGGCCACCCCACAGCAGGAGACACCCATCAGGCTCTCTGCATGATCTTTCGGAAGCCCCTCTCCCTTTCCCCGGATGCAGATGCTCATGGAAGTATGGGTTCTCTCAGCAGGGGTGAGGGATGGTGAGGAGGACTGAACATTCTCTAAAAGAAGATTCCAATTTTGCAATTGTTTAGAATTAATGATAAGGCAGTTCTTGGCAGTTCTTGAAAGAGATGAGAGGTAGCAGAATGAAATCCATGATGAATGCATCAGAAAGGGACAGGCAGAACAGGTGGTTTTGCACTCTGGCTAATCCACATCCCTGGCCCAGCCCTGGCCTAGCCCTGCATGATGTTTAAGGCTGAGTCTTCCCCAGCTCAGACCAGCTCAGGGCTCAGACCCAGAGGGGAGCACCTGGCAGAAGTTCCCCTGAGGGAAACCTTTCTCTACAAGTACTTTGTTACCTTGGAGCCATTGTATCAGAAGCAATTTCAAGGAACTTGGGTGAAAGATTTGGCACAAAGAAAGAAAGCACCAACTCTAATTATTATCTATCATCTATCTATCTATCTATCTATCTATCTATCTATCTATCTATCTATCATCTATCTATCATCTACCTATCTATCATCTATCTATCTAATCTATCTTTTCAATTGCAGTTTACATTTAATATTATTTTATATTAGTTTCAGGTGTTCAGCATAGTGGTCAGACAATCATATACTTTACAAAATGGTCCCTCGATATTTCCAATACCCACCTGGTCCCATACATAGTTCTTACAACATTATTGACTGTATTCTCTATGCTGTACTGTACATCCTTGTGACTATTTTGTAACTACCAATTTGTGCTTCTTAATCCCTTCACCTTTTTCACCTAGTCCCCCAATGCTCCCTCCCCTCTGGCAACCATCCATCTTTTCTGTGTCTATGAGTCTGTTTTAATTTTGTTTGTTCATTTATTTGGTTCTTTAGATTCCACATATGTGTGAAATCATATGATATTTTCCTTTCTCTGACTGACTTATTTCTCTTAGCGTAATACTTTCAAGGTCTATCCATGCTGTCACAAATGGTAAGAGTTTATACTTTTCTTTTTATGGCTGAGTAATATTCCATGGTATATATGTCCCACCACTTTTTTATCCACTCGGTCTATTGGTGAGTATTTGGAATTGCTGTATTATAAGGCAGTTCACTTTTTAATGTGTTTAGGAACCTCTATCCTGTTTTCCATAATGGCTGCATCAATCTTCATTCTCACTAAGAGTGCATGAGAGTTCCCTTTTTTCCACATCCTTGCCAGCACTTGTTGTATCTGGATTTATTGATGATAGCCATTCTGACAGGTGTGAGGTGTTCTCTTATTGTGGTTTTAATTTGCATTTCCCTGGTAATTAGTGACATTTAACATCTTTTCATATGTCTATTGACTATCTGTAGGTCCTTTTTGAGGAAGTGTCTATTTAGGTCCTCAGCCCATTTTAAAATTAGATTGTTTGGTTTTGGTATTGAGTAGTATGAGTTCTTATAAATTTTGGATATTAACCCTATATCAGATATATCATTGGCAAAGGTAAATATCTTCTTCCATTAATGGGTTGTCTTTCGTTTTGTTGATGGTTTCTTTTTGCTGTGCAAAAATTTTTAATTTGACATAGTTCCATTTGTTCATTTTTTTCCTTTTGTTTCCCTTGCCCAGGGAGATATAGAAGAAAAATATTGCTAAGAGAAATGACAGAGATTTTACTGTTTGTGTTTCCTTCTAGAATTTTTATGGTTTTAAGCCTTACATTTAAATCTTTAATCCATTTTGAGTTTATTTTTGTATATGGTGTAAGAAGATGGTCTAGTTTAAATTTTTTTTGCATGTGTATGTCCAATTTCCCCAGCACCGTTTATTGAATAGACTATCTTTACCCCATTGAATGTTCTTGCCTCCTCTGTCAAATATTAATTGACCATATAGGTGTGGGTTGATTTCTGGGGAGAGCATCAGCACTTAGAGGCTGGTTTGTGCTTTCTGATGTGCTGAGGGTTTTTCATACAGAATTCCATTTAAATAGAGAGCCAGAAAAAGAAAATTCCATACCATCCTTTGTTCAGCTGATGTCTTAGTTTACTAAATAATCTATTTTTGTTCTCGCTGTGTGGTTCTCTCTGCCCTGAATGCCCTTCTCCAACATGTCCACATTTGCAAACTCCATCTGTCCTTACATTCCCTAACTCAAATCCCACCCTCTCTATGAAGCCTTCCCTGATTTCTCTGTCACCCCAGCCACCACCACCCCATCAGAAATCACTCATCACAAACTTATTCATTCTGCGCCATTCATTCTTATCTGTAAAATGGGCATGAGAATAGTACCTGCTCCATAAAGTTGTCATAGGAATTAATAAGAACACATAGAATGAAGCTTAGCATATAGACAAAGGTCAATAATACTATTAATTGTGGTTATTAATGGATATAAATTCTTCCTTTGCTCTATTGTGAGATTTTGGAGGCAGAGCAAGGATGGGATCTTACTCATCTCTGAATCTTAGAAGTTAGTAGACGGCCTTGGTACCCAGCAGTTTTCAGGCTCAATGTATAAGGATGAGTAAATGACAAGAGCGACCCTTGAGCCAACAAACACATTGCTCATTGATCCTCCATCTGCCTGGCCCTCTTTTGGGGCCACCTAATATTATGTTGCTATTGTTCAAAGCCGGCCAAACTGTCCTGGTGCTGACTGCCTGCATCCTTACTTTGAAACAGCCACGGGAGAGGTGCCGCTGCTGCCATGCAGTGCAGGCTGACAGCATCATCGAAGCTGCCTTTGGGGCTTTGCTCCTCAGGGGTGGGTGTGGATGGGATCTGTGGCCTGACTACGTGGGGGCTCCATGTGCCTGCGATCCCAGTGCTGCCTTGGGCCCCACTAAAGCCACAAGAGTGGCTCAGTGGAATTGCTACCGTGTCTCTCATGCTTCTCAGCAAGGACAGTTCATAGTGGATGTCAGACTTTGAATTTCTTCCCATGTTGTTTATATCTAATAAGTGACTCGCCCTGTTTTTTTTAAAAGTCAGCTTTTAAAAATACTGTGTTTGAACATCTGTCAAGGGCTGGGGATTAGCTGAATAGGCGCTGGATGCCAGGATATTATATTCTCTCTTATTCTTTATACTGCAATTATCTTGATCCTCAAACAACTCCGCACCAGTTACAACCACTTTCACAGACTTGTTGTTGCTGCACATTCAAAAAATTATTTTATTTGAATCTAAATTAAACTGATATGTAACAAGGTTTTTTTTCCCCCATGCTAAGTCTCAAAAAACAGTATCTGCAGATGATTAAAAAACAGTAAAACATGGACAATTTCAAAGTTTATTTCAAGAATAAACTCATGAAAATTCATCTAATTATGCAGCAGTGTACCAAAAATAATCTCTTCCAAACCTAAATTTGTTTAACAAAACACACAGTCAGCTAAGCCAAATGAAAGCAAACGTGTGTTTATGCCACAGTCACCCCCTCCCCCTGGAGCTCGAGTGGGCACGAGGGCTTGGCAGGGCCCAGATGCCTGCTGGCAGCTTCTGTGTCCTGAGTTGTGCCTGTCATCATTTCCAATGAGGGGCCATTGGCATCCAGTGATCATGGAAATAGACCCTGTTGAGAGTGGTCTCCGCTCCTGGCCAGGTACAGAGCTGGCTGGAGGAATTGAGAGCATTGTACGCTCAGAAACTTAGGGGACAGGAGACACTACCAAAATGTCATGCACATAAATGGTGCCCTACCACGTATTAACAATGTAAAAGCCTAATATGCAAAGTGTCCCCTCGGGAGTTTGACCGACTGGGAGTTCGATTGCTCGCTATGACGTGCGCTGACCACCGGGGGTGGTGCGGAATAAAGGAAGGCCCCACTGGCAGCCAGCAGCTGCTAGGAACCCTATCCATGCACGAATTTTGTGCACTGGGCCTCTAGTTAACAATAAGAGTGATAACAGCCAGCATGTGCTGAGCCCTTGCTCTGGAGCAGATATTTATTTGAGGGCCTGACATTCATATATCAGGTTTGAATCCTATGTATCCAGAAGCAAATGGCACCCTGGGGTTTCTCACTCGCCCTGTCACTGGGCAGTCACTAAATATTTTTAAAATGTCATTCATTTATCATCATTGGAATAAATGAATTGGGTTACATTAATGGAATGGGTTTAAACCCTAATTGAAACCCACCTTCCCCATATACAATAAAACAGAACCAGCCGTCTTCACAGAGTTCTGTGGCCTGTCTCCCCACAGCACCTTTCCTTTACCTGGAGCAGAGAATGTGAGGAAGGAGCCTGGCGGCTGGAAAGGGCGTCTGAGGAAAATGTGCTTGGATGCCCAGGAGGAAGGGACCTGGGACTCCCAGGGAAACAGAAAGGCTCCATAGCCCTCAAATTCCTTGAAATGTGTTTTCCAAAATGGGCTGAACAAGTGGAGGTCTTTTACTCAGCATTCGTCTATCAATTCACTGAAGGCTTTTTGCCCTTGCTGTGCGCCTGGCACAGTGCTAGTCCCTGGGTCTCCAGGCTTCACTTACTTTCTCTCTGTGTTTCCAAAGGCAAGTCCCTTAAACTACCTGCGCCTCAGATGTGAAACTGATGTGAAACTGACATCCTCTTCAATGCCTTCCGGAGTTGGTAGGAGGATCGAATGCGATTAAAATGCTTAGCATACTACCTGACATATAGCAATTACTTTAAAAAAATAGTAATTAAAGAATTAAAGATTCTTTAAAAAAGAAGGAAAGGTCTGCGGATCTAATAGTGGATAAGTAACAGAAAGAATGAATGACAGTTGGAGGTTGAAAGTAATGCACAGACGGTGCTGCTCCTGTTCAGAACTTTCCCTGCCCGCCCTTCCATTCCAGATGAGCAGAACACCTGTCACCCTCCCCCTCCCCAGGCCCACCTCTTATTACCCTGCCCCTGCCCCCATTATGGGCCCTTCTCTCCGCCACTTATGGATTTGGCTGGTTAGTTCTGGAAGAGACTGTGTGTTCAGGCCTCCCCGCCTTTGACCAGGCTGCTACCTCTACTTGGAAAAGCCCCAGTAGTTCAGCAAGACCAGCGGAACGTCAGACCCTCCGGGAGACCCCCACCTGTCCTCTTGTCCTGGCTGAGTTCTGTGCGCTCCTCTGGCTCCCACAGCATGTGGACTGACTGCTGAGGAGGTGTGCATTCTGTGACCAGCTTTCCAGTAGGCTGGGAGCTCAAGGCAGAGCCTGCCCTTCATTGGTCCTTGGGTGTGTGCGGTCTAGCCCAGTGCCTGACATTGGGCTTTTTGGAATATGGAAGGAATGGAGGGAGGAAAGCAGACAGGCAGGAAGAGATCATGACATTCCGGACAGCAGTTTCCAAAAGGGGGGGTGGGTCCAAGGATTGGCTACTAAGGCTCACTTGGAGAAATCCTGAAAACAAAACGGAACACACATACCAGTATTTCCACTCTCCTGAGATTTAGAACATGGGACCAGGCAAAGATGATTTTCCTTGAAGCTAATAAAGCTTGTACTTCAGGACTCTTACATAGCCCATTCCAGGGCCCTGGGAGGAACTCCAGAAACTTATTTATAATTTTATATATATTTTAAAAGGGGCCCTCTGTATTAAATGAGCTTAGGCCCCACAAAACCTGAACCAACTTCTGGCCCCAAAATCTGGAGATTTAAGAAGCTTGTCAAAAAGGACTTATATGCATGCATATTAGCATAAACAATGGACACAAACACTGGGGCGGTGGGGTCTTGCCCGGGTTGGGAATGGCTGGGGGGGGGGGGGGTGAGGGGGGTGTCAATTGGGAAAAAAGGAGACATATTAAAACTTTAGACAATAAAAAAAAATTTTTTTTAAAAGAAGCTTGTCAAGAGATTCTGATTCACAGCCAGGGTTGGGGCTCACTTGCTACTCAGTGTGCGATTCCCAGATCAGAAGCATGAATATCATGGGAGAACATGTTAGAAATGCAGACTCTCACCCTACCCCCAGACCTACTGTAACTGAGTCCACACTTTCACAAAATCTCTGGGCCAATTCACATTAAAAAAAAAAAAAAAGTTTGTGAAATGCAGCTCTAGTTGTTTCTCTAAGAGAATTTTTTTTCCAGCTCCAAAATCAGGGAGGCCTTCTTGGAGGAGGTGACCTCTGAACTGGGCCCTAATGTAGAAGCAGTGTTGGTGTGTGGAGTAGATTCCAGCAGAGGGAGCAGTATCAGCAGACACATGGAGATGGGAAGCATGAGTGTGTGTACAGGTCATCCAGGGCCCTCGGACTAGAATCACGTAAAAGCAATGGTAGGTAAGCTATCTGGAGTGGACTGAGAAAGGCAGGCAGGCTGTAGAGGAACACGAGTGCTGAGTTAGGGCCTCTAGATTCTAACAAGTAGCCTTTGTGTTTTGGTCCAAAAGAATGAGAGCTCAAGCTGCAAAAGCAAAACTTCCCCTGGGAGAGGGAAGTGGTCACCGATATGCATTCATGCTCAGGTACAGATTATTTATGAACAAGCCTATTCTGAAAGAAGTAAAAGAAGGCAAGGGCAGGAAGCCAGAAGAGAGGGCTGAGAAAAATGACTAGGAGGCACTCATATTTTTCCCCACCTGGGAGGGCTAGGAGATCTCAGGAATGCTACCACATTGGGAACTCCATGAATATTTGCTTCTTGTGGTTTAAAGAGGGGAAGGAGTAGGTGGGGTCCAGGTTGAGTCCTGTGAATTCCCTGCCACTCCCTCCAGGCTTCACCTCTGTAGTTTCCTCTGTTTAACTTATTCCTGTAGCTCCAACAAAACCTTCCGGCAGGGTTGTTAGGAAGATTAAAGGGATAATACAGCAAAGTACAAGAATTATGAGGACCTGAAAAAGTACATGCACATGCTTATCCTTTGAACCTTGGAGCCAGAGCTCATAGCTCACCCATTTGTCTACCCGACACCTGGTTCAAGTTCTAATACACAGTGGGTTTTTTATGAATGCTTGATGGGGAAAATAGCCAAAATATCAGCTAATGGGAAACTCATTGTCATTTGTCCTTAGAGTGGGTTTTGTCAAGGTTGCGATGCACATTTTAAAATGCACAGCAATAACAATTTAATGAACACTCACCATGTGCCAATCACTGTGCTAAGCATTTTATATATATTATTAGAGGCCCAGTGCATGAAATTCATGCACGGGGGGTGTGTGTCCCTCAGCCCAGCCTGCACCCTCTCCAATCTGGGATCCCTCTCACAATCCAGGACTGCTGGCTCCAACTGCTCACCTGCCTGCCTTCCTGATTGCCCCTAACCACTTCTGCCTGCCAGCCTGATCACCCCCTAACCACTCCCCTGCCAGCCTGATGGATGCCTAACTGCTCCCCTGCCAACCTGATTGCCCTTAACAGCCCTCCCCTGCTTGGTCCCTCCCCCTAACTGCCCTCCCCTGCAAGCCTGGTCCTCCCCAACTGCCCTTCCTTGCTGGCCATCTTGTGGTGGCCATCTTGTGTCCACATGGGGGCAGCCATCTTGTGTGTTGGAGTGACAGTTAATTTGCATATTACTCTTTTAATAGATAGGATTTCATTTAGTCCCATTGTACAGACAAGGAAAGGGGAACTCAGCGATGTTGAGCACCTTGCTCAGAGTCTCATTGCTATTCAGAGGCAGAGCTAGAGATAGAATGGAGTACCAGTATGAGGTCACAGCTGCACTCACAGCAAAGACTCTTAGGGGTGTCACAGGTAAAACAAATTCCCCGAGGAATTGTGTATTTGGCTTCTCCCCCACCTTATTCAATTGATAGGGAGAGTTGCTGTTTCATACTGATGGAATTGCAGACTCACAGAGTCAGAGATGGAGAAAACATTAGGGATGACCTAGGTCAATGCTGCTGTCTTACAGATGCTACTAGTAAAATGGAAGCTCAGAGAGGTTTCTTGACTTGCTCAAGCTAACACAGAATGAGAATGGAAGGGTTGGGCTCCATATTAGCTTTCTTGGTTCTTATAAAGTGGCTCTTACATTAAGGTAAAAACAAATATTTAAAAAACAGGTTCTCTTGTTTTGCTCTACCCTCACTTCTTCACATCCTTCCTCCTTCACCAGCTCTTCTCTCTCTTTTTTTATTCATTTATGCATTGGTTTAACAAATATTTATTGAGGCACTATAGTGAAGCCATTTATATTTGGGGAAGAGATGGGAATTTGGGAATAAATAAGAGAGAACAAGAAAAAAAAAGAAAAATGAATAACAGAAGTAGAAAGGAAAAGAAGGAAGGGAAGAAAGAGGGAGAGGAGGAAGGAGAGGAAAAAAGGGAAGGGAGGGAGGCAGGAAGGATAGAGAAAAACAACAGTGAGCACCTTCTACATGAATTCTAAATATTTTCCCTGTATTAATTTTTTTAAACCACACAGAAATGCTAGGAGGTAGTCACTATTATTAGCCTCATTTTACAGTCGAGGCACTGTGTCACAGAGACCTTAAGTAAATTGTCCAAGGTCAGAGACCTAGAAGGTGGTAAGGTCAATATGCAAACTTACCTAATCTGACTCTAGAGACCCTGTTTGGGAGTTGTGTTGAAATGTCCTTCAGTTGCCCTGATGGCCCCTGGAAGAGAGGAGATGTCAACACTAGGGACAATAGTGTTTCTGAGAGTCTTTTACCCTCTTTCTCCTCAGCTGTATCTGGAGAACCATCCTCATGTGGTTTATCATGGACCATCAGCCCCAGTGCAGGAAGGGGACTGCATGCACATAGGACTGCTTAACAGAGCAGCCTGGAAGGGGAAGGGGAAGGATCATGAGATTTAGAGCCAGGTGAACTAGGGTTGAGCTGTGTGTCCTGTCACTCAGAGCTGTGACATAGGTGAGTCAAGTCACCTCTTCAACTGTATGTCTCCTCATCTGGAAAATGGGCACAATAGTCAGTTGTATTCTATGCACTTCAGAGGATTAAATTTAGGCGAAAGTAGTTTATCACACCAAAAGGTAAAGTCAAAGAAATCAAACATAGCCATTAACCCTCCTCTGCTTATTTTGTGTAGATGTTTGTTAGAAAGAAAAAGACAAAGAAAAAAAGAAAAGAAAAGAAAAGAAACACAGTGAGGGGCCTGAGGTTAGGATGAGGATGACAGAAAATATCCAAAGAAGAGAAAGGCTTAGGAGATGAGCTCTCTGTAGTGAGGGTAAGAAGATGAATTATTTTGAAAGAACCAGAAGGGTCCAGGGGATGGTTAATTGTCTCTGGATAAATAGGTTACTATAGTCATTTATTCATTCATTGAATAAATTTTTATTGTGTGTCTCCCATGTGCCAATCACAGTGCTAGACATTGGGTACAGTGGTTCATACAACAGACATGGTCCTGATCTTATGGAGCCTGCAGTCTGCATAGAGTCAGACTGAACAATTTCATACAGAATTTAAATGCAATATTATAAACTGTGACATACACTATGAGGCAAAGGAAAAGAATTTTCTACAAGAAAGAAAAATAGTATTGAGTAGGTGGGGACACATTGGAGGACTCAATACCCTATTTTCTTCTTCCTTTCCCCTCTACTGCACCCACACTCCTCCCACATGACCCTACCTCCCACCACCCACCTACTGCTACTCAAAAGGGCATAGGTCTCTACTCCACACAGGTTTGCATTATTTTGTTTCAATGAGAATCTTAGTTCATACAGGCTGCTACAACGAAATACCGTAAACTTGACTGGCTTATAAATGACAAACATTTAGTTTTCACATTTCTGGAGGCTGCAAAGTTCAAGATCATAGCACTGGTGCAGATTCAGCATCTGCTGCAGACCCATCCTCATTGATGGCAGTCTTCTCACTGTAGCCTTGCATGGTGGAAGGGGCACTGATCCCATCCATGGGGTCTCTGCCCTCAGGACCTCATCACCTTCCAAAGGCCCCACTTTTTAATACCTTCACCTTGGGGTTAGGATCTCAACATGTGAATTTGCAAGGACATAATCATGCAGGGACATAGCAATGAGCAGTCTTTTGTATGTGCAAGAAAAACAGGTGCATATATCCCCACATGGCAAGCTGTTTTCATAGCTAGCCTTGGCTGTAGCTCTCTCTAATGTAGCCCTACAAATCATTATTATTCCTACTTTTACAGATTTTTAAAAAATGTTCATAAGAGTACAATGACTTGTCTAAGATAACACAGCCAAAAAGGCCACATTAGAGCTCAGGATGCATGCCCTATGAGAGGGTGGCATAAGGGATGAGAAGGGTATAGAGAAGCCTCAGGGCGTGCCTGGCTCAGAGTGAGGTCAGACTTGTATGTTTCTTCGGCAGCTAGAAGCTGGGACAGCAGCCATTCTCTGGAAGAATGGTCCAGTTTGAGTGGCCAGCAACAGTCCTTCAAAGCCAGAGGCAGGATTTTCATGCTTCTCTGGGGAGCTGTAGTCAGAAGGGGAGCAAGGGGCTTGCCCTAGTACTGCTGTCCCCAAAGGGCAGGGCCCCAGTCATCTCCCCTAACAGCGCAAGCCTGAGGACCAGGGCGTCAGGTGGCCCCTCTGAGCTGCTCCCACACAACTGCAACACGGTACTTAGAACAAACTTGAACACAGACTCCAGGCAGAGAGACCTGGAGTCTGTCTACATGCCAGGCAAAACCCTGGGAGGTGGAGGAGTCTGAGCTGGGGGGTCTGCCCCTCATAGCGGCTTCCGAGGTCTGCAGCGCTCGGCCCTGAAGTTCCTAGCTGTGGACAGTAGGTGGCAGTGGGTCGTGAGAAATCGCGGTCCTCGCTGGGTCCGGGTTCGGGAGACCCAGCCTGGAGAAAAACGTGGCTGGGCTTCGGCCACGCGGGAGAGCAACGCCCCCGGGGGTGGGGGTGGGGGCCGCCCCGGGACTGGCCGGCTTCTGTCCCAGCCGAGGTCAGTGAGGACCTGGCAGGCAGCGCCTGGAGCAGGACAGGGAGGGCTCCCTGGGGTCCTGATCTCCATGTGCTGTGCTCTCAGGGGGAGCCCTTGGCCGGGGCACCCTGATGAGGGCCCTGCCCACTGCCTCCTTGGCCAGAATGTGTGCCAGGCGTGGGAATTTACTTTATAAGCAATTACTTTTTTTTTTTTTTTAATCTGAAGAAGAAACTGCCCTTCAGAGAGGTTAAGGGACTTGGCTGGGCTGTGGCCACTGAGCTCTGTTAGTATCTGTGCCGGATTAAAACTCAGTCCTGCGCTCTAATAATACCCAGTGGGGTGGCGGGGGTGGGGGTCCCGGGTGGCAAAGGTCTGGGTCTAACATGGGATGGCCTCTGGTCTGTGCTCATGGTGAAAGTTCTTGGCTCAGGCACGGTGTGGCCATGGGCTGGTTTGCCTCCACTTTGAGGCTGTGTCCACTGAGGGGCATGGCTGCCATGGCCTTTAGGTAGCCTGCAAGCCCCAGACTGCTCCCAGGGCCCATCTGCATGGCCTTCCCACGCCCAGCCTCTGTGGGGCAGAGCCTGACCAGGGCTGCACTGCTCTCTAAGAAGTAACACTTTCCTCTGGGGAATTGTTAGGTCTGACAAACACCCTGTGAGGCACACTTAAACACTCCTGAGGCTTGGGAAAGGTGACTGGGTGGCTGCCCCTGGGCTTGAACCCAGGTCTCCCGGGCAGGAGCAGGGGTGCTGGGGCGGGCTCTCCTGCAGGGAAGGCTGCTGTGTGCCTCTTCCACACCCCACAGGAGGCAGGCAGGCAGGAGCGCGGACAAATTAATTCATGCTATCTTTACATTATGTATAATGCTGCATGATTTTATTTTGCTTCATTCCCGAAATCTTTTACAGTAATTAGTAGCCAAGTAAAATATAAAAATTAATGCAATATAACACTTTAATGGTAATAATACACCATCCTGTCTAATTAATAAAATCTGTTGTTTCCCAGCACGATTATTTATTTGACAAATTGATAGCATACATCCTGTTCATACCCTCTCTACTGGCTCCCATCCTTTCAGTTTATTGAATAAAATTGTAGCAGGAAAATAAACAGATTGTCTTCTGACCTGACAAGCAAGTGAGAAATAAACCCCTCACTCATACGTCTCTAACTGTTCTCAATAATGTTCTCCAACACATGTCCAGATTGGTTAGAAATGAATCTCTATTTCTCCCTTGCCTCCCCGCCCTCCCCCCCCGCCCCCCCCCTGCGCCCTCCCCTCGCCCCCCGCCTCCCCCCCCCCCCCAGCCCCTTAACAACTGTTTCTCCTTA
Organism: Corynorhinus townsendii; assembly: GCA_026230045.1. Taxonomy (NCBI): domain Eukaryota; kingdom Metazoa; phylum Chordata; class Mammalia; order Chiroptera; family Vespertilionidae; genus Corynorhinus; species Corynorhinus townsendii. The sequence goes on along the minus strand of JAPDVU010000008.1, from coordinate 32,958,387 downwards.
TTTTAGGGAAGGAGACCTAGCTCCCTTTTCCCTCCGGGTAGTGCTTGTACTGGGATACTTTGGGGAAATGAATTCTGTGGCTGTAGATTCTGATGGCTCCCTAACGGAGCTATTGCCGAGACCTGCCCAGTGAGGAGGCCCGGGCTGCTCTGGCTGCTGCTGCCAAGGGGCACTGCGCCCACCTGGGAGACAGCAGGAGAGGAGAGGCTCACAAAAGGGGCGGGGAGGGGACAGGTTGGAGGATTGTTACCAGGAGTTGGGAAAACAAAACCCAGAAATGGGTGAGGGCAGGGGTGAGGAACACAGCCCATTGTCACTGTGTGTGGATCTTGGGACGAAACACTGATCTCATTACAAACCTGAATGTGCGTTATGTTTTATATCACGGGGACACTTTCTATGCTAAGTGTGAAAATATGAAAGCATTTTAAGCTATAAATAGGGCCTCAGAGACAGAGGCACAGACACAGAGAGACACTGAGACAGAGAGAGACAGAGTGACACAGAGATAGAGCAAGACAGAAAGGGAAAAAAGGGGAGACTCACCATCTGTGTCTTGTTTTACAGCATTTTTCTCTGAAAGAAAAGTTGTGATGTGATCTGTGTTTGGGGAAAAGCTATGCTCTCCCAGCTTTCAAGCTATACTTACTGCAATGGAAAAGGGAAAATCTCCAGGTGCACACAGGTGAAGGAAGTCACCCTCTCACAGAAACAGGCCCAATACACACACAGAGATGCACAGGCACATTGCAGACACAACAGTACACCACAGTGCAAATATGCCCTGCTAAGCCAGGCCTTGCCTCAGTGCACTCATGCCCCATTGCAGAGTCTTCCTGGGCCACCACAGTGACCCCGACCTTCCCTTGCACTCTTCATACTCTGATCTTTTTGCACTACCATTTTGTGCTAATGCATTATAATAATAATAATAATTAAGAAAAAGGATTTAGATAAGATTTTCCTGAGAGTATTTCCTAGCCTTTCTGAAAGCCCATAAAGTAGGTGGTCGCTTCAAGCTTTTCACCAATGCCCAGGTATACAGAAGGTGATCAATAAGTGTAGTTGCTTCCCTATGAATTGTTTTAAGGCAGGGTTACTATACCCATTTTATAGATGAGGGGGCAGGTAGCCTCTTTCCAAGAGGAAATAGTTGGGTATTCATTGGAAAATAATATGCACTGGACACTTGCCAAGGGTCAGATACCATGCAAACACTTTGTTTTATTTAATCTTCACAATAAGTCTATGAGGTGGTCCTATTGTTACTCCCAACATGATAGATGTGGAGACTGATATTCAGAAGGTTTGTGTAATTTGCCTCAAATTCAACAGCTAATGTATGATAGGGTTTGGGTTTGAACCCTCATTTGTCTGGACTTGCAGTTCCTCCAAGCCGTGCCCTAGTCCCAGCTCTGGTGCTCACCAGCTGCATGACTTTAAGCAAGTAACATTTCTGAGACTCAGTTTGCTCAAATGTAAAGCTGTTCATATTTTCACCTCGTGGCGTTGATATGAAGGGGAAAGGAGATAATTTATCCATACATGGCCTAGAAGAGTGCCAGCATGAATTAGGAGTTTAATAAAATCTCCGTTTCCTTCCCCTTCCCTTTTGTCCTTCCTATGTCAGCCACTGCCCCAGGACCTGCCTGAAAGATGGCTCAGTTGGCTGGGGCTGCACATAGTGGCAGCTCCAGGTTCCAAGCCTCGATTTTACCATTTGCAAAACGCAGAACTCACAGCTTTTTGTAGAAATAAACTGAGTTAAAGCATGAGAGGTCTGCACAGTGCCTGATATATAGTTGGTGCTAAATAAACATTTGTAAGAGGAAAGAAGGGAGGGAGGAAAGAACCAGGAGAATGGTACCCCAGTGCTCCAAGAGGACCTGGTGCCCCAGCAGCTCTCAGGGCCTGGGGACAGGTCCCGCTCCAGCTCCACAAGTGGTCAAGAATGTCCTAGAGCAGTGGTCAGCAAACTCATTAGTCAACAGAGCCAAATACCAACAGTACAACGATTGAAATCTCTTTTGAGAGCCAAGTTTTTTAAATTTAAACTTCTTCTAACACCACTTCAAAATAGACTCGCTCAGGCCATGGTATTTTGTGGAAGAGCCACACCCAAGGGGCCAAAGAGCCGCATGTGGCTCGCGAGCCGCAGTTTGCCGACCACTGTCCTAGAGGATGGTGAGTCTCCTGCAGACCTGCTCAGTGCCGTCGATGAGTATGTTTTATGATGGATCTAATTAAGCTTTCTAATGAGGGATCACAGGATGACAATTTATCCCAGAGCCATCACTCATTAAATTGTTATTTCAGGAGACGACATGGTTCCAGCCTTAATTGGCAGAGTTCACGTGACTGGAATCCCTGGGGAGAAGAGATACCCCTTGTCACAGTCTCATCACCTCTGTGGTAAGGGAATCAGGAGGGCCCTGAGAGGTACATTTCAACAGCCCAGACCCCACCTGCCCTGCTTTGGAGAGCTCCCTCCAGCAGGTGAGTCATGGGGAGCTGATGGAGGCAGGCAGCCTGCAGCCCCGCAGAGGCCCAAGTTCAGAATCAGAAGCCAGGACCTTTCCATCAGCTCCTTGGATACCTAGTCAAGTAGGCCCAGTTTCCTCATCTGTAAAGAAGCCTTAATGATGCCTTCCCTGCCCACCTCCGGCTGTTGTTTGGGAAGATTAAAGATCATGGAGAAGCTTGTAGAGCAGTGGGAAGAACACAGACTTTAAAGTGAAAGTCTCTAAGTTCAGATCTCTGTTCTATGACCCACTAGCTGGGCAACTCTGAGTAAGTTACTAAGTATCTCTGAACCTTGGTTTCTTTGTGTACAAAATGAATCAATAATAGTACCTACTTCCGTAGAGCTGTTGGAAAGCTTTTAACAGCTTTATGTTCAGCTTGGTTTCTGGGGATACATAGATGAAGAGACATGGTGGTTTTCTAAAATCCGTTTTCACCTTAATATTTGCAGATTAACACTTATACCAAGGACAAATTACAAATCCAAAGAGGACTTGCACAAGTTATGCTGGTTATATCCCAGGAGACATAGGGAGGAGGTGACATTTTAGTTTAAAGTAGGAGACCTTTTTCAGTTCAAGAAGAGAGAAAAATGCGTCCCAGAATGAGGGAGTCAGTATAAGCAAAGGGTCTCGGGTTGGAGAAAGTTGGTATATTCAGAATGTAGTGAGCAGAGAGGATTGGTTTGTGGGTGAATAAAAGGAATGACATAGTGAACGAGGAAAATAAGCCTGGAGAGGCAAGCAGAGAGCACGTTTTTAGATATTTGAAATGCAGTGCAAAAGCATTTGGACTTTATTTTGAAGGTCCCTGAAACTTCACAAGGGATGCATTGAATGAGCTCTCATTACAAAGTTTGGACTTCATAGAAGAACTAGAGGCCTGATGCCCAGATTTGTGTACCAACTGGTGGGGTCCCTGTGCCCTCTTGCAATTCAGGACCCCTCAGGGCATGTCAGACTTCCGATTTCGGCCTGATTCCCCACAGGCCAGGCCAAGGGACCCCACCAGGGGCCTCTAGTATGCATATAAGATCTTTGGTTATTCTCTTCCCATCCTCCCAACCCTCCCCTTACCTCTGAGATTCACCAGTTTGTTCCATGTTTCCATGCCTGTGTGTTGATCATCTGCCCCCTGGTGGTCAGTGCGCATCATAGCTACTGGTCGAACAGTTGAATGGTTGAACAGTCACTTAGGCTTTTATATTTATAGACTAGAGGCCCGGTGCACAAAATTCGTGCACAGGGGTGTGTGTCCCTCAGCCCAGCCTGCACCCTTTCCAATCTGGGACCCTACTCACAATCCAGGACTGCTGGCTCCCAACTGCTCGCCTACTTGCCTTCCTGATTGCCCCTAACCATTTCTGCCTGCCAGCCTGATCACCCCCTAACCACTCCCCTGCCAGCCTGATTGATGCCTAACTGCTCCCCTGCCAGCTTGATTGATCCTAACTGCCCTTCCTTGCAGGCCTGGTCCCTCCCAACTTTCTCCCCTGCTGGCCATCTTGTGTCAGCCATCTTGTATCCACATGGGGACAGCCATCTTTGACCACATGGGGGCAGCCATCTTGTGTGTTGGAGTGATGGTCAATTTGCATATTACTCTTTTATTAGATAGGATGGTAGATTCAGGTTCTGCCAACAAAGGTGGTTTGGAACCTGTAGAGTGAACCTTATCTGTCCACCAAGACCAGGAAGACCAGAGCCCCCATGTGTTAAGTGCCATAGCCTTCTGGAAGCCACATGAGAAACCAAAATGGAAATGGTGCCTTGAATTTGGGACTGCTCAAATTCAAGGAGAAGAAGACTAGGAGAAGGAAAGGAAAGCTTATTGAGCTTCTAGCATGCATCAGGAAAGTGACATTCAATTCTCATGGCACTCTCAATTAGGTGTGACTGTCCCCACTTACAGAATTATGTGTTTGAGTTTCAGGAAGGGTCATGGCTTCTCTGAGGTGACCAGCTAATAAGAACAGAGCCAGCATTTGACCCGTTGTTTGCAGGTACCAAAGCAGTGTTTGTACTACTGCATGCTCATTTACCAAAGGTTGATGTAACATTTAGGACCTCCAGCCTCACTGGTTTGAGGTGTGGGCACTACACCTCTCCATTTTTTAGAAGAGGACATTAAGACACACAGAATTCTCTTGCCCATGGACACCTTACATCAAGTAACTATCTGATAGAAAACAGAGATGCAGTTCTGATCTGGCAGGAGTGGTGCTGAGCAGCGTTTCATTCCTGGAACTCTGGGACAGAATTCATGGCCAGATTCCTGTCTGTCTTTCCAGAAGCCATTTGCCTTTGCTTATTCCTGACTCCAATCAAACAGCCATGAATGGCAGATGTGACCATTCCTGGCTGTTTGATTTTTGAGGGAGTAGAGATGGGGAATAGAGCTGTTTTTATATTACACAATAAAATTCTCTCAACAAAAAAGGTAGGGTACAATTTTCAATTCAAGTGCTTTTCAGAAAAAGAAAATGAGGAAAAAACACAGTCAAAAATATTTGAATAAATATTTGAAAAATACACCCCTATATGTGAAATTGTTCAGAAATACGTATTTGTAAGAGGATTTAAAGTGTTCATGACAGCCACTACTTACACTGTTTAAAAAGTTGCAATTAGCACCAAAAGGCTTGGGTGGTGAAGAAAGCATCATAGCATAGGCGTATTTATATAGCAACTTCCATCAGCCAAAGGAAAAATGGACAGAACTCTATTACAAGCTTTTTATATTTGAAGAGCAATTTCTAATAATATATCTAGAAGCCATTTCTGAAATTGACTTAGTGTGCATGATCCGGGATTAATGTTTTCTGCAAAATCACATGCTCATTTGAACATAAACATTTTGCACTTCCGTTCCACCTCCTGGTTCAGAAGAATGCACCTCCAATGTGTAAAATGATCTATCAAAATTAATTGTGAATGCCCTAATCCAATCAAGTCCACCTCATTAGGCAAACATTTAAATTATTAAGTTAAATAGTGGGATATTTCAATATAATCTTGTTATGCTATTTTTACAGCAGTGCAAATGCTGTCTACAGATGGGCTCAGCTTCCCAATATTGTTGATTGCAGTTACCACCTCTATTGCCGACTTTCTGTCACTGGATGTCACACGTGTATGACATTGGCCAGTCACAATTGCTCACCCTCTCACCACCTCATACTTACTGATAGAGCACCTCCTCTGTGCCACAATTTGAAAGCTGCAGAAGACCTTCAGGATTATCTAGTCACCTCTTTCTGCAGATGCAAGAACGAAGGTTCTGAGAGGGTGGGCGTATTTTCAATGGACCACATAGCCAATTTGAGACAGAGCTGCATAGAGAACTTGGGCTCCTGACTCTGCATCCCTTGCTCTGCTCTCTTCTTTTTCACTCTACTGAATTGGTTTCCCTGTTCCCTTCACTTCTACCTTAATTCAAATAGAAATACTGTAGAAACAAACCAGATCAGGCCCAGGCTGGACATATTTTAAATAATTAGTAGTTTGCAAGATAGCTCTTTTATCCCCCCATATGATACAAGATATAATCCCAACCTGATTGCCCTTCACAGAGCTTTAAATAACTTGTTCTTTCCAAGTTCCTCTAGCCAGCTGACAGCTATTCATCATTTGATATTTCCTCGAAGGCCAGCCCAACAGACATGTTTTGGAAGAAATAAGCTCTCGATGTTTTAGACTCCAATCCCAAAATTAATCTCGTATATGTATGTTGCGGGAGGAAGAACAAGGAAGAAATGAGCAGGAATTGAAGAGGGCCTGAGTGCTAGCCACTACCAGGACCACATGCCCATAGCAGGATCCTCTTGGAAGCCAGAGAACACAGTTCTGTCCTCCCCAGAGCCCCCCGCCCCTGTGCCTCAAGGGAGTTGTGCCCATGCTATTGGAAGTCACAGATTGCATGCCAACGCTGGAGGCTCTAAGGGACCTTCAGACTTTACCCTACCTGTGGCCATGAAGAACTTCCCAGGATGCCCCTTCAGTGTTTGGCTTAAATGTGGACGTGGTTCTCTTTTCCTTATCCCTGGGGCATGACTGAGGCAGGGGTAGAACTATCTCAGACATTTCCAATAGGAGGCCACAAATCTGGATGATCCATCTTGTGGAGTTTAGCTGATTCTCTCACTCAGGCCCCAGGGCACATTATGAATTTTGTGAGCCCCCTACCACTTTTAGCTCCATGAGCTCCTTCCTCTATAAATTTTTAAATTAAATTTAAAATTTATTTATGACTGCATTGATATAAAGAGAAATTTGTTAATATCATAAAATAAAATATTTTTGTTCTTAGAGTTTACTTTTTCTGATTGTGAACAAAATTAAAATGTTTTTGTGAGCCCCTGAATGTGTCATGGGCCCTGAGCACTGTGCCTACTGTGGCTAATGGCTAAATGGGCCCTGCCAGGCCCAAGGACAGGGAGGCCAAGAACAAGAGAGCTTCCTACTCTGCCTGCATTCGCAGGAAGGGCTCCAACAATCAACCCCAGTATCCTGGGAATATCTAGCTTCTTTGGATCTGGACAAGAGAGAAAGTTTTGTCTCTTGTCCTCTCATTTCCCATCTGCTACATGGGGACAAGTTGAAAATTGTTGGTGTAAGAAAGTGTCACCCTCCTCAATATCAATCAAATTCAGGTTCTCCAAGGTCACCATTGGAGGGAGGAAAGCCTGTGTTCCTTGTCCTCAGCCTTTGGTGCTTTCTGCTACCATCACACTGGTCTGATGTGGAGTCACACTCTTCACACCCTAAAACGGGTTTAGTGAGAGTTAGAGCTATCAAAGAGACCTCCTAAGGGGAAAGTAAAAATAGAATACCATGGAATCATGGCACGAAAGTGCTCATAAGAACAGAAAATGCCTGCAGCAAAGATTCAGCAGAGGGACCTGGATAGCCATTGTGTGTGTGTTGTGGGGGGAGGGGGCGGTGGAATTCGGTTGGCTGCGAGGAGATGAGTGAAAAAGGTGAAGGGATTAAGAAGTACAAATTGGCCCAGCCAGTATGGCTCAGTGGTTGAGTGTCGACTTGTGCACCAGAAGGTCACAATTTGATTCCTGGTCAGAGCACATGCCTGGGTTGCAGGTTCAAACCCCAGCGGGGGGCCTACAGGAGGCAGCTGATCAATGATTCTCTCTCATCATTGATGTTTCTATCTCTCTCTCCCTCTTCCTTCCTCTCTGAAATCAATAAAAATATATTAAAGAAGAGAAGAATAGTCATGGAGATGTCAAGTACAGCCTAGGGAATCTTATATAATAAAAGCCTAATATGCAAATTGTCCCCTCACATGGTTGTTTGACTGAGAGTTCGACTGCTCGCTATGACATGTGCTGACCACCAGGGGGTGGCACAGAACACGGTGGGCATCATTGTTGACGATGCGGCACTGGCAGCGGGCAGCAGTGGAGGTGGGGGGCGGGGCCACCACCCTGCTCTCAGGTGCTGAGGGAGCTGGGGTGGGGTCCACCCCAATTGATCACCCCTCAGACGGGATGGTGGAACAGGTGAGGAGGTAGTGCCTGGCCAAGGTGGGGTGCCAGGTGGGGCTATGGAGCTGCGAGGCTGGGGGTGCGAACTGGGCCACCTCGAGGGACTAGTATAGTGAATAACATTCTAGTAACTATGTATGATGTCAGGTGACTACAAAATTCATCAGGATGATCACTTAGCAAGTTATAAATGTCTAATCACTGGGGTGTACATCTGAAGCTAACATAATATTGTATGTAAATAATATTTTCTATAATAGAAAAATTTAAAAAAATGATTTACCAAAAAATGTAAAATAAATAAAGGGCTGCAGAATTTGGAATTCGAACCTCCACACCACTGGTGGGAGTGTAAGCTGGCACAGCTACCTTAGAAAGCTATTTGGCACTATCTTCTAAAGCTGAATGCACATGTCTCATGATCCACTATTTCTACTGCTATGTACTAGATTGAACCGTATGAAATTGCCAGAGTTTGACTGGTTTTTGATCTACAAAAATGTCAATTTAATGTGACTCAACCTAATATATAACCCACAGAAATGCATACATATGCTCATCAAAAGTTACATATAAGAATGGTGGAGCAGCACTAGTCATGATAATCAAACACTGGCTGCTGTGCAAAAGCCCATCAACCATAGAATGGATGAATACATTATGGTTTGTTTATAGAATAGAACACGCAAAAAGGACAAATTACAGATGCATACAACTTGGGTGGATCTCACAAACACAACGCTGATTGAAAGAAGCCAAACACAAAAGGGTATATACTAAATGATTCCATTTATATCAAACTAGAGGCCTGGTGTCCCTCAGCCCAGCCTGCACCCTCTCTAATCTGGGACCCCTCAAGCGATGTCCGACTGTCCATTTAGGCCTGATCCTACCGGGCAGTCGGACATCCATTCCTCTCACAATCCAGGACTGCTGGCTCCCAATTGCTCGCCTGCCTGCCTTCCTGATTTCCCCTAACCGCTTCTGCCTGCCAGACTGATCACCCCCTGACCACTCTCCTGCCAGCCTGATTGATACCTAACTGCTCCCCTGCCAGCCCAATTGTCCCTAACTGCCCTCCCCTGCCAGCCTGGTCACCCCTAACTGCCCTCCCCTGCAGGCCTGGTCCCCCCCAACTGCCCTCCCCTGCAGGCCTGGTGCCCCCAACTGCCCTCCCCTGCAGGCCTGGTCACCCCTAACTGCCCTCCCCTGCAGGCCTTGTCTCCCCCCCACCTCCAACTGCTCTTTCCTGCAGGTCTGGATCCCTCCCAACTGCCCTCCCCTGGTGGCCATCTTGTGGCAGCCATCTTGTGTCCACATGGAGGCAGTCATCTTGTGTGTTGGAGTGACAGTCAATTTGCGTAATATAGAGGCCTGGTGCACAGGTGGGGACTGGCTGGTTTGCCCTGAAGGGTGTCCTGGATCAGGATGGGGGTTCCCTTGGGGCATGGGGCAGCCTGGGTGAGGGGCCTGTGGTGGTTTGCAGGCTGGCCATGCCCCTCGGTGACCCAAGCATAGGCCAGAACTGTCTGGAAGCAGGTATCTGGGATTTATTTACCTTCTATAATTGAAACTTTGTAGCCTTGAGTGGAGGCCGGGGCAGGCCAGGGCAGCAGGAAGCTTGGCTTCCTCCATCACCAGGGGCAACCCAAGCCTCCTGCTCACTCCAGCTCTGTGGCAGCCGCCATCTTAGTTGGGTTAATTTGCATACTCACTCTGATTGGCTGGTGAGTGTAGCAGAGTGATGGTCAATTTGCATGTTTCTCTTTTATTAGTGTAGATTCTAGTGAAAACTTTACTGATCCTTGGTGTTAGAAGTCTGCAAGGGGTGACCCTAGGCAAAAGGAACTAGGCATTGACCTAAAAGGCACATGATGGATGCTTTCTCGATCTGAGGACCAGATTCATGGGGGTGTGTAGACTCTGATAAAATTCACCAAGCTACAATTTATGAGTTGATCGTTTTTCTACAAGTACATTTTCTTTCTTAAAAAGAAGAAAAAAATAAGGCTGCAGAAGACTCAGGCAGCTTTTGGGGCAGAGGCAACTGGCTCCAGAAGGGCCTGCACTTTGCCCTCCAGTTCTTATTTGTGTCTTAGATTTTGAGACCATTATCTAATGCAGGCTCTTTGCCAACTTCTTCACATGCTTTATCTCAATCCCTAACTCAACATTGAGGTGGATCTTGTTATTATGCCCAATGGATGGAGAAACGGGAAACAAATGCTTAGAGAGTCTAAGCAACTCACCCAAATGCACATGATGTTGAATGATAAGCCGGGACTATGATCCCAGGACTATGTTTCTCCCAAGCATTCTTCATGTCTATGCTCTAGAATCAAAGTAATCAAGATCATCCCGGACAACCAAACATTACAATTCCTTTTGATTTGGGTCCAGATCCTACCTCTCTGGACCCCACCTTGTCTCATTGGTTCCTGTTCTTGTCCCTGGCCACCAGGAACCTGTTAGAGCCATGGCTGTGCACCTAGAAGTCCCTCAACAATCCAGCTGAAATGTGATTTTCTCTGTGCTGTCTGATAGGTCCAGGCCCAGCTGGCCCACAAGGACCTCAGTATCCTGGTGCTTATGCCAGGGACATCCAAGCTCCATCCTCTTGTGCTGACTGTTATTTTTGACTTTAGTTCTGAGTGTCAATTTATGTGGAAATATATAGAAACTGATGTAGCCCTGGCCACAATAAAGGCAAAACACAGCTTCGGCCTTCTTCTCTGACCACACACTCAATTTTCCCCAGCCCAGCTCTTCCCACAGCACTGTTCCCTGTGAGTGTGGGAAGAAGTGCCAAGAAGAAAGGCAGGAAGGAGAGCTTCCTGAGTGGACCAAGTCCATTTATATACTCTTTCCCTTTTATACACGCAACTCCCCTGGGAACTGGGTATCATTCCCCTCATCTTACGGTGAAGAATCTCAGAGCTCAGGAAGGTTAACAGCGATGGCTGCTATATGAGATGGTGAGGCAGGCAGAGCAAACTGGGGAGTAGTCAGGGGCAGCCAAACCCTCTCCACTCTCATGTTCTACATTCACCCTCCCAGAACCCCTGCATTGGGTGTGGACATATTCACAGGGCTTGCTGTCTGTGATGTTGGTGCAGGGGCTGGATGTAATCAATGCCATTAGCAAGGCACATGCTGCTCCACTGTGAGGGCAAAGGGTAAGAGAGATTACAGTTGGGAGTTCTGGTTCTAACTTGGGCACTTACTCCATGTGTCTTGAAAAGATTTCTTCCCTTCTCTGGCCCTGAACTTTTCTGTCTGGGCAGTGAGAGAATAGCATTTGGTGTCTGTTGACCTTCCCAGTTGTAGTCCTCTGGCATCTGTGAGAAAGTGCTCTTGGATCTGGACTCTAAAATATGGGTACCACTAGGGAAATGCCCTAACATTCCCTCAGAATAGGGAAGGCCGAAAGGAACTTGCCCCCATAGTCTCTGTCACAGGTGGGTATCTGAGTGACAGAGATAGTCACAAGTCAAATTTAGCAGGAATGAGGGACATGAAGGTTCATTGGGTCCTGTGGACCAGGTCCACCAAAGACCTGGGATACTGGGCAGTCAGAGGAGTGGCTCAGGAAGGCAGGTCTGAAGGGGCATATAGAAGAACACAGGATTCATACCATTTGCTGCAGCCTACTGTTTTATGTGCTATCTCTTGGCTCTCATTCACCCCAACTGTTTTCTATAGCTCAGGGGTTCTTAATCAGAATTCATCCTCTTTGAAAATTTTTGCACAATAATACATGTAGATGAATATGAGCATCTTTCTGGGGCCAAAAGCTTTCATTACATTCTCAAGGAGTTTAGACACCACACATGCACACACACAAAGTTAAGAATCACTCATCCAATTCAAGCACATCCCTTCTCTATCCTCATCACCTGTGTCCTGGCTCAGGCCCTCATCATGGGTATCTTGGTTTATTACATTCAACTCTTTGCCTCCAGCCTCATCTTCTTCCAATCTGGTTTTCACAGAGTCCTCAAGGTCACCATTCTCAATTTCTGCTTTAACAGCCTTCCTTGGCTTTGCATTGTCTCCAGATGATATCCTAAGTGTTTAGCCCAGCTTACAAGATCCTTCCAAATGTGGCCCCCAATTTATTCTCCAGTCTTACCTCCTGACAATCCCTTTCCTTGTGCATCCTCTGCTATAGCCACAGCCTATAACATCCCAGCTCTATAATTTGCATATTTTATTCTCTCTGAGGGAATGCCCTACCCACTTAATTTGTTAAATTCTTATAATGTAAATACCATGAGAAAAGGCTTAGTCTGTTTTGTTCACTGCACTATCCTCTAACATTCAGTGAGTGGCTGACACATGTAGACACTCAGTAAATATGTGCTGTGAATAAATAATTGATTAAATGAATCCTCCAGGATCTAGATCTAGGTTTCTCACCTCTTACAGCTTTCCTGACCCCGTGGTGGAGGTGGTCATTCTGTTGGACCCATATTTCACTGCATTGCAACTACTTTTATATGTAGCATTACTAGGTGACATTATATTTGTCATTATTATATGTCACTTTACTGTATTATTTTAGTTCACAGACGCAGTTTGATTTTTCTTTATATCTCTAGTACCCAGACCAGGGCTTGGCACCTACCAGTTGCTCCAAATAAAAGTGTCTTAAATTGGTGAGAAAAATGAATGAATGACCTCGCAAATGCAAATGCTAAGTTAGTCTTTGCCCATTAAAATTCTATCCATTTTTCGAGGTCTGGCTCAAATTCTACTGCCTTCATGAATTTATTCCATTCCTCGCCTCCAATTAGATATGACTTCGAGCTTCTCCAAGTTCCTCTGGCATTTCGTTGAGCCCTCTCTTGCAGACTGATTCACACCCTCCCATGGTAAGAACTGATCAGGAAGCTCTCCCCTGCTAGTCTACACACACGTGAAACCTCGAGCTGTACCCATTCTGTTCTGTATCCACCCCAGCCTTGCCTGCTAACCCAGCCCTCGCACAACACGCAAAACTGTGATGTGTTTATGGGGTTGTTGTCAATTGAACCACATTTTTTCCAGTTGGATCTATGATTGCCTCCTTTTAGATGTGGCAACTTCAGGTTTTCATAAAATTTTGCTCCATAAAGAAGAAAGAGAAAGACTTGTTGGCCAGCATGGAAGCTTCCGTGAGAACATTAGGTTCTTTGCATTCTTGCCATGCACACACCTCCAACCAAAACTGCTCAGAGGAGGGCCAGCCGAAACCCCCAGGAAACTGACACAGCCAGGCATTCACACTTCAGACAAAATAAAGATGCAGAGTGGGGAAAAATCATGGGCCTCAGCCATCTCACAGTGAGAAGCACTAATTATTCTGTGTAGCCTGAGTTTTTCTTAGTAGGCAAACTCTTCTGAATATTAACAAATATTTATTTAGGAATTAATAATTGACATCTATTAAAGCATAATTTATGGAGAGTGAATTCCTCTTGGTTTGGGTTCACACTGCTCAGCTACATCTGGCTGTTGGAGTGACTCCTGCTTTTGTTAACAGTGAGAGGCAGGGGGAGAGCAGGGGAGAGGGACATGCTCCAGTGACTGCATAGAACAAAGCTCAGTCTCAGGGCACAGGGTTGGGGATTCTGCCCCAACTGCCACTCCTATTTCTGTGGCCTGGGGAGAGTTTTTAGCCTCTCAGCCTTCCTTATAACGTTAAGAAACAGACATCTTTGTATCTTCCTTTTATTTAGGTGGACATGCTTGGTTGCAACTAAAGGAAATTATCTGAGAGTTGGCTTGAGCAATAATGGGGAATCTGGATAAGGAGCCGGATCATCTCCTGCAGCTCCGCACAGGGGTGTGGCTTGGCCTCCGGCCGCAGGGAGCCAGGGCTTGTAAGCTCTCAGCTCACTCCTGCCTCTCACCTCTGCTCTTCTCTGTGCACCTCCTGTTCTCTTCCTGTCTTTGGCCTCCGTGGCAAATGCATGGACTCTTCCATGGCCAGCACTGAGCTTCCTTAATGTGAGTGCAGCCACAGAAGAGAGTGTGAATATTCCTTTTTGTCCCCATTTCCACCTTGTGTTGTGTTGGTTGCTTAGTGAAAAGGTGCCTGTCACACGACCAACCAGGGACAGAGGTGCAGGGTCACATTTAATAAAACACCTTCCAGGCACCACTCTTCATTCATTCATGCATTTATTTATTCATTCACTCATTCAACAACCGGGAACTGACAGCCCATTCTGTGCCAGGTACTTCCTGGGTTCTGAATGGGGCAGTGAATAGGGCAGAAAGGTGTGTGGAGCAGGGGACAGGCTCCTGTCTATGAGGACAGGCTGTCCCAAGAGAAGCAGCATCGACAGAGAATCAATAGGAAACCATTCACTCATTCATCTCTGCGAGTCTGTGTGACAAGCATGACGAACACCTCTGCAAAACTGTAAGAGGTTATTATGATTTTAAATATTTTTAGGGCAAACTAATAAGTTAGCAAAGTAAAGGAGGGAGGGTGAGAGGGAGCAAGAGAGAAAGTAAAGTCCATAACATAAAGACATTGATTTTGGATCAATGTAAGAATTACTTTTAAACTTGGAGGCTTTAAAAAATGAAATGTACAGTGGTGAGCTCTCCATCACTGGAAAGTATTCAAGCCAAAACTAGATGACTTCCCGTCAGGGCTGATTAGAGGTCACTCATAAATTGGGCAAGAAAAAGACAATGTGACCGAAAAGGTGCCATCCGGTTCCATTGTTTGGGAACCAATTATCAAATTCAAGGTCTTAGGAGATGCCACACCTCTGGTCTTCAAGGATACAGAGTGCCTGTGACCTTCCCTGGCCTCCCAAGACAAGAACTTACACCTCATTTTAACATTAAATAGAAACATCATTTCAACTCCTCTGGAATGCAAAGCTGCGAATTTGAGTGAAACATGCAGTTTTCATTATGTTAAAAGATCTACTCATTACAATCAGGATAAGAGGATGTGAATAAGACAAATTGATCACCACTTTAAATGTATTAATCAGCTTGCAACTCTTGTCACCAGTCAAAACAGAACAGCCAGACATTTATTCTGTCTCAGTTGTGTTTTAGGACCCATCCCAGGAGGTTACAGAATCAGTGAGCTTCTCTATGCAGATTATGGGCAAATAGTCTCAATACATTGCAGAAGTTCTTGACTGCTTAGAATTGGACTAAGAAGACACAGTTAAATATGTTTAGTTGTCCTACAAATATTTATTGAGCACATAGTACGTGTCAGGGATTGCATAAAGCCCTGGAGATACAATATTAGGTCAAAGCTGGCCCTTGCTCTCCACATTCCCATAGTTAAATCAAGAGATAGATGTGCAAGCACATAAGTTACATAAAGAGTAACTGGGGCAAATATCACATCATCTCAATTATGTGTGGAATCTAAAGAACAAAATAAACTGACAAACAAAATAGGTCCAGAGGCATGGATGCATGGAACAGCCTGACAGATCTCAATGGGGAAGGGGGAGGGGGAGTACGAGGAGATTAACAACATATATGTATATATGCATAACCATGGACACAGACAATAGTGCAGTGAAGGCCTGGGGTGGGGCAGCATTGGGTGGAAGGGAACAAAAAGGGAGACATCTGTAATACTGTCAACAATAAATTAAAATTAAGTATACGAGTAACTGGGGATAAATTAGTGGCCAGCATGGAGTGCTAGAGGCCTAAGGACAGATCTGGAGATGATGGTTGAGGTTGGATGGCCAGGCATGAAAGGCACTCTGCACTAGGCTGTTTAAGCTTTAGGTCTGGGAGAGAACAAAGGCTCTAGTGGGAAGAGAAGCCAGCCCAGTCCATCTCCATTGTCTGAACATAAGAGGTGCAGTAAAGAGGGTCCAAATGCTAAGTTCTGGAACATGCCTTCTTCTAGTCTGGTCTGAAAGGGAAACCTTAGGCTGATATCTATAGTTGGCTGCACTACCACACCCAGCCTGAATGAAAACCATGAACCTGGACCCAAACCCCTCCCAGGCAGTGCTTTCCTTCTCTCACTGTCCCTGCCATAATGGGGTCTCAGAGCTCTGGAGGATGAGTGAGGGGCAGGCACCAGGGTCAAAATCTAGAATCAGCATTGAGCAGGGAGATTTTGGAAGGAGTTATTTATTGATAAAAATATTTTTATTGATTTCAGAAAGGAAGGGAGAGGGAGAGAGAGAATCATTGATCAGCTGCCTCCTGCACACCCCACGCTGGGGACCAAGCTTGCAACCTGAGCATGTGCCCTGACTGGAAATCGAACTGTGACCTCCAGGTTCACAGGTCAATGCTCAACCACCGAGCCATGCCTGCCAGGCCCCACTGATGTTTTATAGCTATCTTAAACTCAATATGTTCAGTCCTTAACTCATGATCTCTCCCAAGGCCCATCTCCTGAAAGTGAGTTTCTTAGGAAGGTTAGACTGGGAGGAAGTCCAGATGTCTGGGTTGGGTTAAGCCCAGTCCCTGGGACAATCTCCATTCTCAAAGGACACTGTATCAAGTCAGGATTCAGGCACAGGGGAACCTGGAGCAGAGCCACCTGCTGAGCCTGGGGCATGTGGTGATAGCTTGGTCAGGGTCAGAGCAGGCCAAGAACCAGGCTCACTTCAATCCTCCCTGCCTGGGAACAGAAAGGCAAGGCTGAGCTGAAATGCATGGGAAGCTTACCCTCAACTGGGATAGTGGGAGCTACAGTAACAGAAAACCTGCTGTGTGACTACCAGCCCTCCCTTCTCCCAGGCAAGGTAAAATCTCAAGGGACTACCTAAAATCCTGGCAGTGGATTCATAGGAGGCCTGTTATCTACATGAGTTAAAACACTTCGGCTTGGGGCTAGGGACTCAGGAGCCAGTGGGGCAATGAGGAAAGGAGATGGAACCCTCCAGAAAGGAAGATCAGTCCATGAGATTTCTCTGTGCTTTTGCTCCAAGCCTCAGGGTAAGTGTAGAGGAGCCATTTGGGGTCAAGAAAAGCCAGATATCTTCTGCTATGATCCACTTTTACTCCAGGCAATCTACAAGGCCAAACAATCAATCCACTGAGTTGAACCTTACAAGTTACTGATTTTTTTTTTTTTTTAACTTCAGTTATCTGCTGTTGATGATTCCATTATGGGGCGCGAGAGAGGTGTATACTCGATTTAGGGGCCTCTGGAGCAGAGCATTTATCTGGCTTTATGAGGCTTCCAAAGACCATAATGCATGTTTTATGGGCCCATTCTCATTTTTAATCTGCTTTGATAAGATCGCTATGCTGGAAAGATACAGACACTGGCTGGCAGGCCCAGCTCAAGACAGAAACAGTGATACTGGCTTGGGAAGGCTTTTGGTGGGGCCTGTGGGGCTTCCCCTGCACGTGGACTCAGGATCCTGCTCGGTCAGGGCAGCCTTGTCACACCCTCCCAGACCTCCCCTCCATAGGAATCCTGTCTGGTAGCCGGCATGAAAGGGTGCAAGCCTCATACTGTGACAGTAAATCACTTTGACCTCTCCTTCAGGTCACAGCACCAGCGGCATTTTCCACAGAGTAGCATATGACATGTAGAGAACAGGAGAAAATGGAATTCATGTGCAGAGAAATAGACAAGGTTCCAAGCGCTGATTTCTGATCCTAACTTTGAGAGGCAAGGTTGATTGAAGCCCCTCAGCCTTGACCATCTCCAGTCATCTCCCACTTGAATCTTCTAAGCCTATTCCTTGCTTTAGTTCCCTATGGAAAGAAGAAGGGAACATGAGCATTTGGTGAATGGGCAGGGGCAGTCAATCCTCAATAAACCTCTGTGTGCTCCCCTCTATGACCTGGTCTCCTCCGCAGCTAAGTTGGGGTCCTGTGCCAGTACCATAGGCTGGGAGTAGAAGTCATGGGTGTTGCTTCCAGTTCAAAGTGTTAGGAACAGGTGTGAATTCTCCACACTGTCCCCCTTCTAAACTGCAGGAAGTGAAGACCTTCAGAGGTGGAAATAACCCTGATGCCCGAATTATTGTTGGAAAAGTATCTTTGAGAATGCTGCCTGACCTATATGGCACTTGGTTGAGTTACATCACGGAGATTCAGAGAAGGTTTGTTTTTACTGTCCAGGTTATCCTAGTCCAATATCCTGAATACCTTCTATGTGCCCAGGATGGCACTAGGTTCTTTGCTATAAATTATCTCAAGACAGTCTTACGAATATCTATTGCAGAGGGATCTGGCCTAGTGCACTTTGAGGGTATGATGGGGTTCCTACATCCCTCAAGATTCTGCTTCTTTCTATATCCCTCCAGATCTTATGCCAGAACACTTGCCTCTAGACACTCTTGCGTTAACCTGTTCTCAAGGATTCTCCTGGGATCCTGGCTGCTCTCTGGACCTAGCAGTTGCTACCTTTTGCCCTGGACTTGACAATCTCTGGATGCTGGAAGAGTCTACATTTTCCTGGATATAGTTTACTGGAATGGGACAATAAAATATTGACATTTTAGTCAGCCAAATCTGGTTTCAAATCCTAGCACTATCCCTTTACTCATTCACACATGCATTCACAGCACGTAAATTGCTGTTGATGCCCACATGTACATCTCCAGCTTGGACTGATACTCTAAACTCCAGATCCAAGTATCCTACTGTCTTCTTGGCATCTCAAACACAGCTAGAGCTCGTGATACCCAGGGCTTCCTCCAGGCTCCCCCTTCTCAGGAAGTGGCTCCTTCAAAAACCCAGATGCTCAGGTCAGAAGCATCCTTGAATCATCCCTTTCCCTTCTCAAAGTTCTCTAGATTCTACTTCAAATATCCCTTGAATTCTTATCTGCATGTCCAAGCTCATATTCTCTCTCATCTGGAATAGATAAAGATAGCCTCATTGCTGTACTGCTAATTGCCTTACTCCATCCGTTCTCTGCTCAGCAGCCAAAGGATCTGCTCAGAATCTGTTTGAGGCTTTGAATGTCATTTTGGGGGAAAACACCAATTCTGTATCCCTGAGAAATCTGTGTACCCCCTGCTGAATTTATAACCTGCCTTCCTCTCTCCATGCCATCATGCCATCCTTCTTTTAGCCCCTGATTGGGTCCTCAAATAGGCCCCATCTTGCCTCTGCCTGGAGTGCTCCCTTGCTACTGGTCTTATAACCTGTGGTCACTCTTTTAGAGTTTAACTTAAATGTCATTCTCTTAAAGATGTCATCCCTAAATTCCCAATCTAGGTTTTGTCCCACAATATGACTTCTAATCACACCCTATACTTTTTCTTCATTTCAGTTGGCTGTTGTGTGTGTGTGTGTGTGTGTGTGTGTGTGTGTGTGTATAATCTTTTTGACTAGCATGCAAGCACTGTGGAGCAACAACTGCCCACAGTGCTTGGCACACACTATGTTCTCTGTATATACTGATAAATGGGGGAAGGAGTGTTTATTGAGTGGAAGCCAAGTGCTGCTGATTCAGTGGTGAGCAGGGGCCCTAGTTTCAGGGACCAACTCAAATATACAAGGACCCTACTATAAGTAAAGCTCTGAGAAATCCATATTTACAAGCCATCAAATTGAGAAGGTCATTGATATAAAAATAGGTTTTAACAATGGCTTCTTCACAAGACTTATTAATAGCTAACATTTACACAGTGCTTACTATATGTCAGCCATTATACGTGAATCAACTGTTCATCCTCACAAAGACCCTAGGACGTAGGAACTACTTTTGTTCCCATTCTAAAAATAAGGAATTTGAGACACAGAGGTGTTTAATGACTTACCCAAGGTCACACAGCTAATAAGTGGCCAAGCCAAGATTCTAGTCTAAGTTTTCTATATCCAGAAAGTTCTCTCAGCCACTCTGTGCTATTCTAGGAAATGTTTTGTGGTTCTCCCTAAAATAGGAGATGATTGACAGTTGAATTTTAGGTTTGTATCTCAAATAGACATCTAAACTAGGGACATATCATTGGGATTCTCAGAGTGCTTGGAAGACACAGCTAGGAAACAGCATTTCCTGGCAGTGGTGAGGAAACTGGGTAGGCCTGGCTACCATTGCTGACTCCCTGTGTGACAATGGGCAGGTTACTTCACTCTCAAACCCTTGGCTATTTTATGTCATAAAAATGTAAGGAGTTAGACTAGTTCATGTCTGAGCTTTCCTCAAATTTAACACTCCAGAATTGAATGAATCGCTAAGGAGCAATATTAAATAAAGTCCCAATTCCCTCTTCATTTGGTCCCCAAAAATTAACCAGGCATACCCACCTCCTGCTGATCATTTAGGTATATAGGGAGAGCTGACAAATGAATTGGCTGGAAGAGACTGAGGCTGAATGAAAGAAAGAGAAAGGTTAAAAAGAAAAGTGAGGAAGAAAAGAAGGGGATGGAGGCAAAGAAGATGAACAAGAAAGAGGGCAGGTGAAAGTGAAAGATGAGAAAACGGTAAGCAAGGCTGTGAGCTCCCGGAAACAGGCAGACCCATGAGTGTGCATATTGACTCAGTTGCTTGTCACAGTGATGATGGACATCAGAGGCTTTTGACTTGCTCTGAGCCAGGAGAGAGACATGAAAAGGATCATTTTAAAGCCACAAACACGTGGAGCAGAGATGGCAGATACAGAACAATAAATATCCAGGTCAAATTGCCGATCGCGGTATCTGTATTAGGATGTGTTTGTAGTCTCTGCATGTCAGCGATGGAGAGCCTAGATTGTGACCGGGGAAGTCACACAACAATGGGGCCTGATGTTTTGTTTCCACTTTTCAAAGGCGCTCCTTTTTTTCCTCCCAGTGATAAGGCCCAGGAAATGGTTAGTGACATGCTCGTGGGAACCTATGGAAAAGAATACACAGCGTATCAATGGCGCAGCCGCCAGCCGGGAGCTGAGCGGGTGGGTGGGGAAACTGTGGGCTCCTGGCCTGGGCTGTGGCGGTGAGATAGCATTGAGGCGGCCGCCCAGGAGCTGTGCGCCCCAGTCTGGGGACCGGGCCCCTTTATCCAGCTAGAATAGGTGGAAGGCCAGACAATGTAGCGCTGTATTTGGTTTGACAACAAAGGGCCCAAGAAAGATTTGATAGTGAGGGGATGGCTGGGAAGGCGGCGGAGGATGCAGCACAATGAGCGCCTTGCAAAGGTATTTAGCCTGGCCCTTTATGCCAGGAACATGGCAGGGGATGGTTGTCGTCGCTATGTCTAATGGCTTTTGTCTGGGCCACGGTTCTATTGACTAGAGTGAGGTCCCTGGGCAGAGATGAGATAGGTGCCATTACATGTAGGAGCCACCTGCAGTCACACTCCATTGTCATCAGTCCTCTCCTTCCCACGAGCCCAGGTTCCAGCAGGCCCAGGGAGCCCAGGTCAAGGGAACAGAGTGAGCTGGAGCAGGACCTTTCCAGGGACATCAAGTGAGACTTCCAACTCACTTGTGATGGAAAGAGGCAGCTCCAGTTCCTTCTTGGGCCAGGTGTCTTAGCGGGAAGCCACCTAGGAGGAGGGGCAGGAATGAAGATGCAGCAGCTTCACACACACACATACACACACACACACACACACACACACACACACACACACACACACACCAATGCATCTTGATGTGTTTGCCTGACATGCACTGACAAGCATACCCAGACTCACTGGGTTGGAATTCTTCTGAATCCTGCCTCTGCATTTCCCAATGCTGGAGGTGAAGTAAGGGGGATGGGACTTTCCCACAGCCGAGGCTGCCTGGAGCAGCCCTGGGTAGTGAGTTAAGAGCAAAGGCTTTGGGACAAGACAGACCTGGCTTCATCAATAATTAGCTTTATGAATTATAGTAGTTTGCTTAACTTTTCTAAGTCTCATTTTCCATATTGAAAAATGTTAGAAAATTGGCCTACCATAGATCATAGGTCTGTTGTGAGGGGTAAATGAAATAATGCACACAGAAGGCTCAACACAGTGCCCACACGTAGCAAATGCTTACCATGTACTATTATGTCACTATTATCACATGGGTAAACAGCTTATTAAATGGGCTGGATAAGATGGCCTGAAACTTTCAGAAAGAAGTGGCCAATATGTAAGCCATGGCTGTTGATAACTTTTCTTATACTTTCCTTCCTAAGTTTTCCTATTTGATTTCACAGTGTCAATAGAGAAATAAAAAAGGAAAATTTGATTAAATAAAAAAGATGGCCCGAAAACAAGAAACAGTGCTCTCTTTTCTTCTCTTCTCTCCTCTCTCTCTCTCTCTCTCTCTCTTTCTCCCCACAATTCTCTTCAAACCCCCCCTCTAGGGCACAGGACATTTATTAAGCGGTTCCCTGGAATCATTGCTGGTGAAAGGGAGAGGAAGAAAGTGGTAGTAGAAAGAGGGACAAGTCAAGCTGTGATGCATACACAATGGCATTCATGGCCAATCCCATGGCAGCTCTGGAGCTAGAATTGGCCTTCAGAGTTTGCTAGAGTTGGGTTGAGATGGTCAAATCTCTATGCTTCCATATATATCAGTCATTGGAAGAGGTGAGATGAAGTGTTTTTCCATAGCTGAGGCAATCCCTGAAGATTGCCTACTGACAGCACTCCCAGCAGTTGGGACACCAAGCCCTTCATTGCAGGGACATCTGAGGAAGCATATTTCAGTGTCTCAAAACCCTTCTCTTGTATTTCATTTATGCATGCTCTTTTTGCTACCTCCAGCTGCTCCCATGGTGGCCATGCCAACTCCTCCTCCTCCTCCTCCTCCTCTCTCCCCTGCCTTTCTCCTCTTCCTCCTTTTACTACTTGTCCTCCTCCTCTCCTTTTCCTCTACCCCTCCTCTTTTTCCTTTTGATTCTTCTATAACTGTAGGTATTCAAACTTTCATAAGTTAAAGTTTGAGAAGTGAGGAATTAAAGAGTACAAACCAATCAGAAGCAACTAATTTGATTTTTTAGTTCATTCTATTTCAAGTTCTCTGCTGCCCCTTCCCTGGCCTGAACCTTGGATTGGAGACTAGCAGGCTGGAAGGGTGAATGTGTTCTCTTTTTTTTGCTCTCCTTGCTCTACTTCCTTCCCTACTCCCCCAACTACTCCAGGTCCTCTCCACTGAGAAGGCTCTTGTGGGTCCCAAAGGCTGTCTAGTGTTTGAGGAACTATTTTCATGATGGATGCTTCTGAAAGTACAGGGCATCTTTGAAGGAGAAAAGAACAGATGCTGGTAGAGAAAATAGCCCAGAGGTTCAGCTGGTCTGGATCTGATTCAGATTCTGCCACACACTCCTCACCATGTCTTAAAATCCTGGCAAAGTCAGGGCTTGATAAAATCAGAGGTCATCTGCCACTACCTATCTTTGGACCTTAGCTGTCCCATCTCTAAATAGGGTGATAATGTGATGTGAACAGAAGTTTCCTAGGGGTGCATCCAACTCTATAATTCTTTGGGTTGGCAAGAGCTAAGGCAGTAGTGGGGCTCATGCAATGGCTGGTACACATGCTTGCCACACTCACACACACACACTCTCTCTCCTCTCCTGAACCTAAAGGGGTCCTTCTTACATTTCACCCATCAGAGCTATACATCTGCCATCCCCCCAATAGCCACATCTCCAGGCGCAAGGTTGAAGTTCTTTTCCAGCACAGATGGGCATCAGAGCACCACATGGATTGTTCTGAGTCCACAGTGACAGTTAACACAATGAAGACACCATAGCTACACTGACCCTGCACCAGGGACCATGTTAAGCTCTTCAGCATTCTATTGACTCATTCACAACAAGGAATAATCATTACTACAAGTGTTCTATTTTATAGATGAAAAAACTGAGGTCCAAAGAGGTTACCTTTTTTAACCCAGTGTGCTCACTGGAAAATGGAGAAGCCCAGTTTAGACTCCAGACAATCTGACTACAATCTGACTCCAGAACCTGTGCTTTTCACTTGCATGAAACTCAGCTTCCTAGCTGAACCTTAATTGCAGTTTTTGTTTAGATAAGCAGCTTGCCTTTGATTGTTCATATCTTAGGCCATGGAAAAGTAATAGTCAGTTAGTGCCTACTATGTGTCAAATACTATGCCAAGTGTTCCACATCCAATTGTCCCAATTAGGTATTATCCCCCTCCTTGGTGATGAACAAACTGAAGTTCAAAGAAGTAGAGAAACTTGCATGAAGTTACATAGCTCATAACAGGCAGCAAAGAAATTTCAGCGTAGGTCTGACCCTGCTACTAAACCAGCCACTATCCTAACACATTTTGGTGCCAGCTGACTGGAGAGTAATCCAAAGCATATGTAGAATCCTTGCCTGCAGCCTGCGAAGCTCACTAGGTCTCTCATATCTCTCCCCATTGTCCCTGACCCATTGTCACCTTTGCAACTTTGCTCAAACTGGCTTCCCAGATCTCTAGGTCCTCCCTGCTCCTTTTTGCCTATCCAGTGGCCCTATCTACTAAGATACTTCAAGGCACTGCCTCCTCCAGGATGCCTCTCTTTAGAGCAATGACTTCTAACTTTGAACTTCAAGCTCTCACAGAGTGCCTCATGTTCTTAACTTGTGAACTATCCTTTAGAATTGTTAATTAGCTTTTGTCCTTTCATCTTTTTTTTTTAATGTAATGCCTTGTTTCTAAAGGTATTGAAAATTCCTAAGTGATATGTAGGCAAGACATGACACTGCATTCTTTTGTGCATGGTACATGGTGACTTGGCACACTACCTCCTCTGAGGGCACTTTCCTAATAATCCTAACCAGCCTGCCATCCTGCTCGATCATCCCTAACCACTCGCCTGTCCGATCACTCTTTGTCCTCTTGCCCTGCCTTGTTTTCTCAGCTGGCTTTCTCTAACATAGTTTTTGTAAATTTCTCAATCCTCAATTTTCCTCATTAGAATGCAAGTTTCATGAGGGCAAGCACTTGCTTTTGTTACTACTGGATCCCAAGAATCTAGAACAGGGCTTGGCTCACAGTAGGTGTTCACATTTTTTTGAATGGTTGATTCAATGGTTGAGCAAAGTAACAACTCTTAGCAGTCAAAGAACCACAGTGCTGTCACTGGGGTAACCCAGGGATGATGACAGTGGTGATATGAATTGATGGGAAGAGGATCCTCAGAAATATCAAGACAAGAACACCCAAAATAGCATATGTGCTGGATATTTTTGTCCTCTCTACCCTTTTTCCTCCGTGTTGTACCCTGGAAAGATGAGCTTTACAGACCTGGTTTGTAGATTATCTTTTAGCTTGTGGTTGAGTTCAGCCAATGGGAGACTTCACCAGTAGATCCGAAGGCGGGAGGAGAGAGAAGTTGAGGCACTTATTCCTCCAGCTCCCTCCTTGCCATGTTTCTCTAATGAAGGCCTCACTCTCATCAGGAGGTCACTCCTACAATCATAGCTCTCCCCAGGTCTCGTAACACTCCCAGTCCTTGCCCCTTCTCTTAGGGGCAGTAACTCATCCCACAGTTGCTAGCCTTAGAGTACATCAGCATTCCTTGTTAGTTGCCTTGACTTGTCTAATCCTTTTAAAATAATACCTTCATTAAACTCTTTCAGTCATTCTTATCAGACAGGAGGGACCGTTCCAGACACAGCTCAAAAAGCTTTTTGACTAAGAGCAAGACTGGGAGATCAGGGAGGTAGAGTCAGAGAGAAAAGAAATCATGGCAAAGCAGAGTTTCTGTCTGGTAATCCATAGGATAAAGGATCAGGCCAGTTCCTGGTAAAAAGCTATCCCCTAAGACAGTGGTCGGCAAACTCATTAGTCAACAGAGCCAAATATCAATAGTACAACGATTGAAATTTCTTTTGAGAGCCAAATTTTTTAAACTTAAACTTCTTCTAATGCCAGTTCTTCAAAATAGACTTGCCCAGGCTGTGATATTTTGTGGAAGAGCCACACTCAAGGGGCCAAAGAGCCGCATGTGGCTCACGAGCCGCAGTTTGCCGACCATGGCCCTAAGACAACCCCAAATACATGGCCAAGTCTGGCTCCCAAAAATTATTTTATCTGCCATCTCTGTGTGTGTGTGTGTTTTTCCCCTCACCTCTTGACAGTTGGGTAGGGCATCTCCCCCAGCGAGAGTGGAGATTGGATAACAAGATCAGCTTGAAGAGAATATTTGTCATGTTCTGCTTCTGCCCTAGATCTTGAACCAGCCTAGCCCATCCACACTACAGAAACACAGAGGCCTCTCCCTTGTGGTTGGTGTCCAGCACTGGTCTAGCCCCTCACTGCTGCCAACCACATTCCTGTTTCAGTATGTCCTGTTCTTGACCTTTGGCTTTTAGTTATTTTCTTTTTCCTGCTTGGCCTTGATCCTGCCTTTTGGACTTAGAGTGACTAAATGTCTCTAATTTGACCTTTGATTCTCCCTAAGGACTTTGGCTGACACTCACCACTCTTTTTCCACTCCTGGATGCATTTGAAGGGTTCATGATCTCATAGCCCCAGGATGTGAGTGGGTGAGTTGAAGCATGTGCATATACATGTGTGAGTGCATGTTAGGGGTAGGGAAAGGGAGATGTTCAGTTGCCTGAATCTGAATCTTCACTCCCCGCCTGCCCACTTACTAGATGCATGACTTAGGACAAGTTATACATATCCTTTTTGTTCCTCAGTTTCCTATTCTGTAATCTATAAATTTACAAAATGGAAAAAAATTAAAATACCAACCTTATAAGGTTGTTGTGTGGTTACCAGTTCTGTCCAGTAATTATTTCTAGTGGTCACTTCACCCCCACTCCTGCACTTTTGATACACATGGTAGGATGGTATTTCCTGACCCTTTTGTGAACAGGAAGGGTCATGAGATTAATTCTGGCCAACAAATTGTGCTTAGAAGTTATGCATGTCATTTCATTGCTGATGTAAGATCCTCTAGAACTTTCTTTTCATCTGCTACAAATGCCATGTTTCAGATCCCAGAGTGAGGACCATGTGGAACAGAGCCTCCCATGCCCACTCCACAGTGGACATGTAGAAGAGAGAGAAATAAGCCTTGTCATTATAAATCACAGAAATTTGGGGATTATTTGTTATTGCAGCATAACGCAGCCTGCCCTGACGGAAATAGTTGTATGGGTTGAAATCTTTCATATAAAAATATTTCAGCATAATGTTCAGTACATAAGATATACTCAGTAAATATCTATTATCATTTGTATGACTGTGTGGATGTGTGTGTGTTTCCTTTATTAAATCAAACAATTTGAATAATCTTCCATCCTCAGCACTTGAGAAGTAAAGAGGGGGGCATGGTTACATGGTTCTAAATTATCAGGACAGTTTAATGATAGAGGTTCCTTATCTGAGGAATTCTTGAAAGGATGCTTTGACCTCAGTGTCACATACAGACTTAGTAAATATGCCCCAGACATTTGAACAGGAAAATCATGTCATAAACTTAACTTCCTCAATGCAGGCTGACGTAGTAGTACCCAGAGATGGCTCCTTTGGCTATGGATGAGAGACAGAGAGACTCTGTGTTGGATCATTCTTCTGTACAGTCTGAATGATGGTTGGTCTGTGGGGACCCTAGAAGACCTCCAATTAATTATTGCTGGAGAAGATGAAATCATAAACAAAATTCCTTGTAATAAATTTTTCAAATGAGAGTGCATGTTTTATTTACAGTACTGGCCCATTTTGAGCTTTCAAGCTATGAACAAAAACAAACATTTTTTTTTTTATCAAACAGACAGGGGAAAAAGGGCTCAATAGCCTTTCTTTCTCTCCCTGCCAACGAGGACATGCACTCAGAGCTGCAGAGAGGAAGGCAGACCCAGGTTCTGTTGGCTAGAAGAATAAATGGACTAATTTTGCTTTGCACAGGAAGATTTAAGCTATAATGATCATTCCACATTGAGAGGGAATAAAAGAAGGAAAGGAAAGAGGAAAACAAAGGGTTCTGCTGAGGTTCAGATGCTTTTACTTCTTAATTCAGTGTGACACCTGGGTAGAAAATAGAACATATGCAAAGTGTGAACCTCTGTAATTAAAGCAGCTACCATCAGGCATGTTTTTATAGCTAGAAATCAGAAATTCACTTGATCTGAGCATTCTGCAGAAAAAAGTGAAAGAAGTGGGAGATAGATCTAGTTTAATGCCTCCCTTGCCCTCTATCTACCTGTAGCCTAGCAAAGTTTTTCCAAAGCTTAGGGAAGACGCACCATACATAAACTAAAAGCAGTTCTCATGGATTCAGACTGGATGAGCTCCAAAATGCTATTGCCAAAATATCTAGAACGACCTATTTTTTGACAAATGTTGGTGACACATTGGAGAATGCAGGTCTACTGGAATGATGAAAAGGACTATTAAAAAACTCAGGCAGGCCTTGGCTGGTATGGTTCAGTTGGTTGGGCATCATCCTGTACACCTCAAGGTTGCTGATTCAATTCCCAGTCAGGGCACATACCTGAGCTATGGGTTTCATTACCTGGTTGCGGGGGGGGGGCGGGGGGGGGGGGCGGAGAGGGGCATCTGATCAATGCTTTGCTTTTGCATCAATGTTTCTCTCTCTCTTTTAAAAACCAATAAAATAATAATAATTTAAAACTCAGCTAGGCACCAGTTTGGAAAACCCTGGGGGATTAGGTTGCTATTTTCCAGAATATGCATAAATCAAATTGCTATATAGAATGCTATGTCCCTATATTTATTTCCTGTGGCCAGTGTGACAAATTGCCATAAGCTCAGTGACTTAAAATATTAGGAATTTATTCTCTCACAGTTCTAGAGGCTAGAAATCTGAAATCAGTATCAATGGACCCAAATCAATGTGTGTATTTTAAAATATCTTTTTATTAATTTCAGAGAGCAAAGGAAGGGGAGAGAAAGATATATGGAAACATCAATGATAAGAGATAATCATTGATTGCCTGCCTCCTGCACACCCCACATTGGGGACAGAACCTGCAACCTGGGCATGTGCCCTGACTAGGAATCGAACTGTGACCTCCGTTCATAGGTCGGCGCTCAACCACTGAGCAATGCCGAATGGGCCCAAATCAGTGTTTCTGGGTCATGCTCCAGGGACTGTCGGGTGAATAATTTCTTGTCTCTCCCAGCTTCTGATAGCTACCAGCAATCCTTGGCTATAGTCATATCTTCCAGTCTTTACCTTCATCATCTTCTTGTCTTCTATTCCTTTGTCTGTATGTCTTCTCTCTTTCTGTCTCTCTTTTATAAGAACACATTGTGATTGCACTCAGGGCCCCCTCGGGTAATCCAGAATAATCTCCCCATTTTAAGATATTCAACTTAATCACATTTTCAAATATAGCTTTTCTATAGAAGGTAGTGTACAGTTGTCCTTCAAGATGCTTGGGGAATTAGTTCCAGAATCCCCTTGGATACCAAAATTTATAGATACTCAAGTCCCTTATATAAAATGGTGGAGTATTTGCATGTAACCTACATTTGCAGATAGACTACAGCTGGATGTGCCTACACCTCACTTAAATTGTGTGGATTCAGTTCAATGCTTGGTGCATGGTAAATTCAAGTTTTGCTTTTTGAAGCTTTCTGGGATTTCAAAAATATATATTTTTGAGCTGTGGTTGGTCGAATCTGAGGATGTAATACTTTAAACAATAAAGAATTTAAATTAAAAAAAATCCATGAATATACAGGACAGACTATTGGAGAAATTTCAGTTTTCCCCTTGTGTAGGGAAAACCCCATTACTTCCCTATTGTGTGTTTCTTCTCTGTGAGCCTCCTTTACTACTCACACAAAACACTTCATTTCTGGTCACCAAACATGCAGAGGTTTTCTCTCACATCAAGAAATTCTCTGTTACAGCAGCTGGGTGTTCTAAAATTTAACTCAATTCTGACACTGTCCCACAGGTTAAGGGCTTATTCCCACAAGACTGCCCCTTCTCCACCCCGTCCACATCCTCCAGCACTTCAAATGCCAGTCACAAGCAAGATTATCACTTGTGTGTCTTACCAACCAGCTACAGATTGGAGGCTCTAACAGCCCCCTTTATGGGTCTGATTAATTTGCTAAACAGAACTCAGGGAAGTAGGGTACACACCTAAAGGTAAAGTGGGAAAAGGAAGAGGAGGCAGTGATTCCATCTCATTGGAAAACTACAGAGGGTCTTCACAGAAGAGGTGGCATTTAAGAAGGGTAGCGTGGAGTGACAAGGATATGTTGGGTTGAGGGAACAGGATGAGCAAAGGCCCAAGAAGAAGGAAGGGCAGAGCTGGGTGGGAGCCCTTGGAAGAGCTTAGGTGGGAAGAGGTGTCACACATGTGAATGAAGTTTACTTGGGATAAATCTGGAGGTGGGGACTGTGTAGGGGACCCTTGGATGTCAGAAAGGGGAGTATGGGCTTTGTTCTTCTGTGAGAAGCGACCTAGTGTATGTGCTGACATTGATAGGCCATTCAGGACACACTCTGGCCCCTTAGCATGAAGAAGAGAGGTATCTTGACCTATGAGCCAGTTGGCTTTTTATTGGTTCCAGGAGAGAGGATAGGTAGGGTAGCCTGAAGGTAACAAACCAAGAGAACTAACTAACTTATTGAACACTTATTATATGCCAAATACTGATCTTTATTTGCATTAGTTACTATAATTCTCACAACAATCTTATGAGATTGGTACTGATGCTATCTTTACTTTATAGGCAAGAAGACAGAGGTAGAAACAGGCTACTTTACTTTATAGGCAAGAAGACAGAGGTAGAACAGGCTAACTTGTCCCTAGTATAGCTAGTAAGTGGTGAAGCTATTAATGTGCCATAGGCAGCCTGGCGCCTGTGTCCAACACTTAAGCACTATGATGGCAGGGTGGGGTGGAAGCTGGGCAAGACTATCAGTCAGCAAGAGCTCTGGAGTGAAGTCTTAATTCTGTCAGAACCCTCTGCCCATTATCGAGGAATCATGACTTCTTAAGGTTTGACCCCATCTGTGTATTTCCAAGCCTGCAAGTAGGGTAGAGTCCTGTCCTGGATTGGGATTCTGTGACTCACTTGAAACTATTTGCAACCATTGCTGTCTGGCTTTGAATCTCCAAGTTCCATCTCTTCAAAGACCTGTATCTTTAAGTAGCCCAATTAAGATCCATTAATTAATTATTTGTGAAACATCTTCCAAGCATAGATTGAGCTACTCCATGGTAGTTACTTATTAATAATAGCAATGGCTAACACAATACCTACACACATAACATCACTGAATTCTCACAATAATCTTAGGAAATAAGTACATTATTACCTCCACATTTCAAATAACGAAATTGAGCTACAAAGAGGCAGGATAACAAATGTAAAGTCATCCAATTGCAGAGAGTTGAAAAAATTGATGGAGTTTCATACAAAGTCCACTTGAAAGCACCGTAATAAAGCTGCTGAGAAGTTGGCTGGTGCAATCCTGAGATCTCTGGGTTCTCATCTCTGAAAGCTTCTCCCATCAGACATTGCTCCTGCCAGCAAGAACCACAGAGACATTCTTATTTTTCAAACATATCTAATGAGCCAGCTCTCATCACACATTGTGTCATTTTACCCTTAGAATGCCCTGTGAAGAAGGTATGGCTATAGCTATTCTCATTTTATAGATAAAGAACCCATGGCTCCGAGAACATTATTAACTTAAGTTCACACAATTCTCCTCAAGGAGTTTATAGTCTACACAGGAGAATAAATATACTTTAATAAATGAGTAGGTACAATATAGCATGGCCTGGCAGTTATGAAATACTGTGAGAGTCCCAGGAAGTGAACAACTGACTCAGTGTGGGCAGGAGGAGATGGGGTGTGGGAGATGGGCAGTAGGAGATGGTCTGGAAATGTGTCCCAAAGTGGCATTTGTGCTGAGTTTCAAGTGATAAAGATAAAGTGGGAAAAGGAAGAGGAGGCAGCGATTCCATCTCATTGTGTCCCAAAGTGGCACAATGGCTAATACAGAATAATCTCCCAATTTTAAGATGATCAACTTAATCACATTTGCAAATACAGCTTATGTGATGGGGGAGAGAGTGGGAGGAAGGTCATTCCAAGCTGTCCATGGAATAACTGTCCAGTGAGAGAGTGGGGGTATATGTTGGCATATCCTGAAAGGATGAGTGGTCAGTTGTGGCAGAGCATTGGGTACAATGGGGAAAGGCAAGGGTGGAGTGAGAGGACGGGGTCAGATCCTGGAGGGCCCTGTGAGTGATGCCAAGGAGTTTGGATGGTATCCTGCAAATGATGGGAAACATTTTAAGATCTGGATGACTGTGGTAAGATTAACACATGCATCATCCATTGAGAGGAATTGGAGATATGAAGAGAGAGGAAGGGAAAAATAAAAGTAACATTTAAGAAGTCAAATCAGTAAATCCTTATGGTGGTTTGGGTTGTGTATATACTGACTATGAGCAAGGGCTTCAATGATGAGTCTCCAGTTTCTGTATTGGATGATTGAATGGAGGGATAGTGAATTAAGGAGGAGCAGCTCGACGGAGGGCCGCATAGGCAGTCATGAATCTTCTGAGCTTGGGGACCACAAGGCTCTAGGGGGGTGGTGGATCTGAGAGGTAGAAGAGAGAGATTGAGTTAATCCATTAAGCAGATGTTCATTGTTTCTACCATGTGGCAAGCACTGTTCAGGGCCCTGTGAAAGCACCAGTATTGGCTGGTGATCCAGAGG
Organism: Corynorhinus townsendii; assembly: GCA_026230045.1. Classification (NCBI taxonomy): domain Eukaryota; kingdom Metazoa; phylum Chordata; class Mammalia; order Chiroptera; family Vespertilionidae; genus Corynorhinus; species Corynorhinus townsendii. The sequence continues at coordinate 32,925,816 of JAPDVU010000008.1, read as the reverse complement.
AAGACAGCTCAGGGTCTCTTAAGGACTGTAGAGTCTACAAGGGGAGTGGACCAGTAAGTCCCACCATGTCATATCCATGGTATGTCCTGGGTCTAAGAGAGGAGCAGGAAGAAGTAATGGCTAAATCTCCTCTGTGGGGAATGATCATAGAAGGCTTTATATTGAAAGGATCTGAGAGGTAAGCCTTAAAGGAACTGAAGGTATTCACAGGCAGACAGTGCAGGAAAGGGCATTTCAAGCAGAGGGGCAGCAATGACAAAGACATACAAGTGCATAAGAGCCTGTATTCCTACAGCCCGCATGTAGCCCAGTATGCCTGGGGTATGGGGATGTAGGACGTAGAGAGAGGAGGGGCTATGGTTCTGATACTGAAGACAGGTGGTAGAGAATGCCATGTTAAGTGGTTTAGACTATTTTCTATAGAACTAGAGGCCTGGTGCACAAAATTTGTGCACGGGTGGGGGCGTTGTTCCTCAACCTGACCTGCACCTTCTCCAACCTGGGACCCCTTGGGGGATGTCCCACTGCCAGTTTATGCTCTATCCCTGCCTAAACTGGAAATCGGACATGCTTCTCACAATCCGGGACCGCTGGCTCCTAACCATTTGCCTGCCTGCCTGCCTGCCTGCCTGCCTGATTTCCCCTACCTGCTTTTGCCTGACAGCCTGATCACCCCCTAACCACTCCCGTGCTGGCCTGATTGACGTCTAACTGCTCCCCTGCTGGCCTGATCACCCCCAACTTCCCTCCTCTGCCAACCTGATCGCCCCTAACTGCCCTCCCCTGCCATGACCTGCCTCCTCCCCCAGGACCAGCCTCCTCTGTGCCACGCAGAGCCGCAGGACCCCCAGGCCTCACCATGTGGAGCGACTGCTGGGTCCCGCCTCCACTGTGTGCACAGCCATCTTGTGGCAGCCATCTTGTGGAGGTCATCTAATGGCAATGTCTTCCCGTGAGGTCTTTGCATGAGGGCATCATGAGAGGGTGTCACATGAGCGTGATGTCACCTAGGCTTTTATTATATAGGATAGAGATGGAATATAGAATAGATAATGTGATGTGTTGGAATTTGGGGTTTAGGGAATGGCAGTTAAAACCACATGAGTGGTTTTCCCTTCTCTTAGGGAAAGAAAAGAAGGTTGAAAACTTGTTCCAGAGGTAGGCAAAGAATTTCATAGCACCCTGCCCAGGGTGACCCTTGTACCAAATTATTAAAAACTAGCTTCTATGAAGCACATACTCTGTGTCGGACATTATTCGAAGTACTTTATATGTAGTAGGTCACTTAATCCTTGTAATAATCTCATGAGGTAAGTTAACTAGAACTTGATGGATCCTTCACCACTGGACCTTTCAGCCTCCCTGCAAGGATCACAGCTAATGTTTGTGAGGGTTTATTAGGTGTCAGGTGCTCTATTTGCACTATTTAGTTTGGTCCTTACAGCTTCCTAAGAGATGAGAAATGGGCCCACTGAGGGGCATTTGCTAGTTACTTTACTTGACCAAATTAGAACAACTATTAAGCAGCCAAGTTTAATACAACCTTTCAGACTCGACTTTGCCCTGCTGACTCTGTACGTGCTCCATGAATGCTAGCTGAGTGAATAACCTGGTGGTTGGAAGAGCATTTGTTTCTAAGAATTGGCTTCTGCATCCCTGAGACCCAAGTGTCATCAGGCTAAGCACCCAGGTGGAAACTTCCCACAAAGGCTGAGTGACATTGCTGGTTCCTAACCCCACTTGCCTGCTCTGTAGCAGGACCCTTGTAGGACAGGATGGGCATCAAAGGCTGTAGGTTTGGGCTGGGCCAGCCTTTAGCCCCCTCATTGGCCAGGCTCCATCAAAGGCAACTGTGCCAGGCTCTGCTCTACTCCAAGGCTGGGCAGATCAAAGGGCTCTGCAGAAGTTAAGTTTCTGGGCAGCCCTAGTTCTAATCATCAATTGTCACTTTGGCAGTGACAGCAGAGGGTCCAACGTGACAGGACTGCCACAGCCAAGGCTCTGGGGCGGACATCAGAGAGTCAGCTCCAAAGGCCAGGAAGCTACTTGGGGCCCCTTTGGGCATTGACCCTGGTGGGAAGAGAGGGAAGAACTGAAGAGGCCCCTAAGGAAAATGTTTGGAGCAGCATCAGTAGCAGAAAATTGCTGCAGGCAAGAAAACTGACTTTGGCATTTATATTCCTTGCCATGGAACCAGGAGATTTGATTACCTTATGTGGCTGGGAAAATTGTTGATGTGCCTCCCATGTTTACTTTCATATATATATATTCTTGCGCGCGCACACACACACACCTAAATGCATGTATTTGCACACCTGAATCACCCACCTGGATATACATGCATTATAAACATACTCCCATATATGTAGATTCTCACACAAACTAAAACTAAAATATTCATACACACATACTCCCCCATACTTGTCTATAGACACATGTGCACACATACACACAATCATACATGTGCCTAAAGATGCAAGTGCATGACCACACACATATACCTGCTTACTCATTCACAGGCATATATACCTTAGGAAATATTCTGCCATCTTCCAGGACCTGAATCTGATGCTTTTCTCTCAGAAATGAGAGAATCAGTCTCATAAATAGGCGTTAGTGCAGAAATAGCCTATTACAGCCATTCTTCAACTCCAACGTAGAAAAATCTACAGGAAATGTAGCAAAGAGGATTTGTATCAGCTCTTGGAAGGGACTTCCTGCCCCTAAGAGCTATTAAAAAGATTAGCACATTAGAATTCTGTTCACTGAGGAATATTTGGTTGCCAGAAATTTGAACCAGTTGAAATATCAAGTTTGCCCCAGAAAATACTTATATATTTTGAATTAATAGATTAAAAACACACATAATGGTCTAGTTGTAAATGGGGGATTTATTATAATTTGGGGAGCTGAAAACCCTTTATCATAAAAAACAATTAATGTCAGAGTTCAGTTTAGCTAAAAATTTAAGAAGTATAAATAGAGCAGTTTTTGTACCTGAGTTTGCGTCTCATTCTAGTGCCCAATCTTTTCATGATCAAGGTCAGATGAGTGAGAAAAAGTAGCACAGGGCCCCTTAAAACCAGTCTAGCATCCTCTCCTCTGAAAAGTCTGCCCTGACCCTCACCCCAGCAGTGTAGAGTGGGTGCCTGTAATGGACAGTGTGGCTTGTCATCCAGGTTCCCCTTTAGGACCAAGGCACGCACTACCCTGGTGGCAAAGTATTGGCCTCTGACAGCTCACAGCAGACTCTCTTTCCAGGAATTGCCCTCAGAAGAAGGAAGCCATCTTACCCATGGTTACACCCTCTCTCCAGGGGTGGTTGCATCCAATTACTGGTTGATGTGAAGAATAGAGGTCCAGTCCCTTTGCCTCAAATGGGACAATAATAAACAGTTGCCCCAGCTTCAGAACTTCCTGTAGGATCCACTGAGGCCTCTGTTGCAACTACATCAGAGGCTCCTTAGCCCTCTGTCCAGCTTCCTTCGCTCCCTCACAGGTACTATTCCTGAAAATACTCCCCTATAAACCTCAGGCATTCACATCTCTGAGACCCAGACTCCATCTCCCAGTGAACTTGATCTATGGCAGCACCTCTCCTCAGTGATCCCAAGTCCCCATGTATTTCTCATTCTTATTTAAAAATAGATCCCAAATCTCATTATTCTTATCATCTCCATGGCTGTCACTCTGGTATGAGCCATCATGATCTCTCCTCTGGCCCACTTGCAATTTGGACCAGATTATAAACTGGTTATCATATCTTTGCTCTCCACTTCCATCTCAACACAGTAGTGAGGGAAATCCTGTCAAAACGTAATTAAATCACATAATTTCTTTGCTCAAAACTTTTCAGTGGCTTTCCATATTATTTAAAAAATATTACAATTTAAAAATCCGAAGTCCTTACAATACCTGTAGAACCTCCAAGGCCTGGCCCTCTGCATCCTCTATGCTTTCATCTCTCGCATCCTCCTCCCTTGCTCCTTGAACACATCAAGCCTGCTGTCACAGGATCATTCCCCCTTCCTGTATTCCTGGGATTGAGCTCCTCTTACCTCAGAGAGGCCCAAGGAGCAAAAGGAAGCCCTTCAGAAAGTCAATGGTGGGAAAAGGGTCAGGTTTCAAGTTGAGGTAGAGGTGGGCTTCCTATGACAGTCCTCCATGGCCTGTGGGCCCAGGGAAGCCTGGTATCCCAGCCGGCTGAAATGCAGGGTATCTAGGTCAACTTTCATCTGTGTACATGGTGCTTGCCCCTTTGATCCTTGAGCAGATCAAACAGAGCTCACTCATCAATGGCTTCCCTCCTTGCCTTTCAGAGGAGATCATCAAACACAGCTTGCATCTCTCCCTGCTTCCTTCCCATCTTTCCTGCTTTCCATTCAGGGGCATTTGCTCTACAAGGCCCAGCCTGCAGCCCACCATCACTCCTCTCCCAAGTACTGCCCAAGTGGTTGTGTATTTAATTTCTTTAATTCAAATGAGTGGGGAGAATTTTCAGTCACTCACTGATACATCCTGCCTAGGCCCCAGGACAGGGGTGGAATGACACATACACTGTGGCTTTCTGGCTCTTGGTATAGGAAGCACCTTATAATGAAAGAACCAGGACACAGATAAACAGGCCTGGGGGGCAAAGATGATTTTTTCTGAACCTATATCCCTGTTTGTGTAACTGGAATGTTACTTCCTGTGCCAACTACCTTACAAGGCCGAAGTGAGAATCCAGCAAGTTAATGGATGTCTAAGTTCACTAGGAAGTATGGCTTCTGGATATGTATTGGGTTTGTCTAGTCCTTCTAGTCTTACATGTTGGAAAAGACTCAGGTAAGGCTTCTGAATGAGCTAAATCCATCAATCTCCCCAGTGTGCCCAGGACTGAGAGATTTCCTGGGATGTGGGAATTTCAGTGCTAAACCCAGGAAAAGCCCAGGCAAACTTGGATGAGTCGATCATCCTACAAAGAGGTAGCACTTGAGAATGGCTGTTACAGGCTGAATTATGTCCCTCTAAAATTCATAAGCCAAAGCCCTAACCACCAGTAGCTCAGAATGTGACTGTATTTGAAGACTGGCCTTAAAGGAGGTGATAAAGTTAAAAGGAGGCCTTTGGAGTGGCCCTACCCAACGTGACTGGTATCCTTAAAAGAAGAGGAAAGTTGGATAAAAAAAGACACCAGGAATACACGCACACAAAGAAGGCAATGGGAAGATACTGCTGCTTAGCAAGAGCAGTGGCCAGGGGAGAGCCAGAGTGGGGGTCATGGCAGCTTGACATGTGGACAAGATCTGCCTTTGCAGGAACACAGGGCCAAGAGCCACAGAGCCACAGAATCTGAACTCATTTGTGTCCTTACTCATTAGAGCCCTGTCTTCTAATGATGATAAAATCAAAACAAAACAAAAAAACCTCTCCAGGTACATTAAAGAAAGGTGAACACACATGAGAGAACTCCCTTCACATAAGTCACACTTATGGAATAGTATTGGCTTCAGCTTAGAAAGAAGCAAATAGGCTCAGAGTGGGGACCTGGCCAGTAGGTGACAGAGCTCAGGGTTGACTCCAGAATCCAAGGACATTTTAATTGCGACACACTGAGGCGAGCCACAGTGGCACTAAATGCTGTCTGTTCATTTGGACAGGCATTTATTAAGAGCGTTTCTGTGCCAGGCATTGATTAAATGCCAGGATAGACATGTGGACAAGATCTGGCTCTGCTTGAGTGCCTCACAGACCACAGGGGAAATGGGCAGGTGAACTGTGAAAGCAGCAGTTGATAAGGGCCAGCAATAAAGACATGCAATAAGGATGCAAAGGATGGTCTGTAAAGGCTACCCCTTCCCTGAGATGATTCTATTGCACCTTCAAGGCCAAGTGGGGAGTAGCAGAGAACAGAGGGAAGAATTGGTCAAACAGAGGAAATGAATGTGCAGGTGAAGGAGACCTGAGAGACAGGTGATCCTGTGGCTGCTTAGAATGCGTAGAACTTGGGGTAGGTTTGGAGGGTTGAGAGTTTGGCCCATGAAAAACTGGTTAGACATGAGGGAAGCCCCACTCAGACTTGAGTCTAGGAAATGCCGAGATCGGAGATGTGCTCTGACCTGTACCAAACACCTTTCACTTTGCGCTGAATCGGGCCCCTTTCCTTGTTTCTGCTTCCCAACCCTATCTTTTACTTCCATGGGGACTGAGTTTTATTATAGCCCAGTGCCTTGCATAGTATCTGGCATTCATTTGCTGAATAAGGAATGAATGAATGAATGAATGAATGAATGAACGAACGAACGAACGGACTCTGCTACCTGGTTGCATTCTCCTATTATAACTTCCTTTTTTTTCTTTCTTTTTTTTCTATGATGTTTCTGTTTTTAGTTAAGGATTGGACGTGGGCGCTGCACACGGGCCCTGAGGCAATGAGTCTGTGTGTGTATGTTTTACATCAGCCAAACCAAATAAACAAACACATGGCGGAACCCCAGGCGTGCTGCTCCTGCACTTGGCACAGCCAGCTGGCACGTGGCAGGCCCTCCCCAGACACCCCAACTCAGGATGCCGCCTAGAGGCTTGGCAGTGAAATTTGGAAGCCCCCTCCCCTCTCCAGCAGCAGCAGGATCCAGGCACACACTGAAATACTCCTTTTAATTAGAGGGAAATTGAAATTACTTGTGTCTTAAAACTCTGGAGAATTGGTTGGCAGCCCCTAAAACAGTAAGGGCCTACTGACAGCATGGTGACTATGGTACTAGGGAGAGGACAAGGATCTAACGCCCACCCCCAACTGGGCTTCCCGCTCCATTGTACTCATTCTGCTAAGTGGCCAACCTCTCCTGATGGCTGCGGTGAGCCCTAGAGCTTCCTTCTGGGGAGGTGCCCAGGTCTTTAGAATCCCAAATCAAAATCAGAGCTCTCAGTCCAGTCTTCCTGCATTTCCCCAAATCAGTAATGACTGCCCAATTCCAAGAGCCCAAGGTCAAAAATTAGGGGCTAATTCTAGACCCTTCCTTCTTACTCCACAGCCGTAGTCACCAGCATTGCCTACTTACCACCGAGGTGCTTCACAAATCCATCTCCTTCTTTCCAACCTCTTGCTGCTGCCTTAGTTCATGTCCTCCTCATCTCTGGACATGTACAACTTCCTCCTACTGGTCTCCTTGCCTCCAGCCTCCTTTCTCTGACTCCATCCTTCAAGGCCCTATATTGATCTTTCTAAATTATTGATTTGGCCCTAGCCAGTTTGGCTTAGTGGATAGAACGTCAGCCTGCAGACTGAAAGATCCCAGGTTCCATTCTGGTCAAGGGCACATGCCTGGGTTGTGGGCTTGATCACCAGTGGCGGGGGGGTGGGGGGGGGGGAGGGGGGAGTGCAGGCAGCAGCTAATCAATGATTCTCTATCATCATTGATGTTTCTATTTCTCCCTCTCCCTTCCTCTCTGAGATAAAAAAATACATTAAAAATAAACTATTAATTTGATCTAGTCACTCTTTTACCAAATAATAATAATAATAAATAAATAAACTTAAATGATTCCTATAACAGAAACCATGTGTTGTTCTTCTATCTTTAGTCTTCTCTATTAATACAACACCCACAATTTATATGGCTATACAAATAAAGACTACATTTCCCAACATCCTTTGAGGCAAGATGTGGTCATGCAACTCAGGTCTGGCAAATAAGAATTACCTAGAAATGGAGGATGCAACTTTTATCAGTATCCTTAAAGGGAAGAGACATGCTCTTCATCATCCTTTCTTCCTTCCTGTAGGATGAAATGTAGATGTGATGGCGGCGGGAGTTGGAGGAGGCCTTAACGTGACTTTGGCAATGGAGGTCATGAATAGTAAGATAGAAACATACCATGGATCACTGTACAAACCCTGCCTTTTTCTTCCAAACTTTCACATGAGAAGGAAATACACTTCTATCCTGATTAAATTACTGCTGTTTCAGGGTTTCTGGCACTCCAGCTGATCCCAATTCTAATGAATTATCACCACTGCAGGGGTCTAGAACACAAATACCACCAGGAGCCAGGTAGGCAACATAACTTAGTGATGCCAGGATACAAGGAATGGGTTTGTTTATTCATTAATTTTTATGTATTTAGTCATTCAGGTGTTTGTTTTTTTTTTAATTTAACAAGTGTTTATAAAGCCCCATTATGTGCCAGGCACTCTTAGACATTGGAAAGGCAAAGAAAAATTATCAGAGGAGATACAGCCTGGTTGGGGAAGACATTTTAAACAGATAAATGTAGAAAAGTGATAAGGAGATTGTGATAGTTGATGTACAAATAGCTATAGAAGCACAAAAAAGATTGAAGTTACTTTTAAATAAATATCTAAAAACAAAAACTTCATCCTCCCAAAAAGATGAGTGAAGGAAAGAATTCTGAATAAATAAAAGTTAGGAGGATTGGATTTGCTGCTGTTGCAATTTCCTTCCCTTTCAATGAATTACAAATAGTTTGGTATAATACAGCCTAGGTGGGCTTCACCCAGGAAGCAATGAGGGAAGGACATTAGCACAGCAGAAGGAACTCCAGAATTTAGTGGGGGTTAGCTCTGCAGCCTTTTTTCCTCACTGAGCCTTTTATAGGATTTGATAATATCTGGGTATCATAGTTCCTACTGGATAGCACCACATATGTAAGATCTGATGTTTAGGGACTGGACGCAAGTCTAAAGATCTGACACACAGCAGGTGCTTAGTAAATTTTGGTGTAGCAAGGGAAGATTTTTTTTTCCTCTTTGCTATTTTCTGCACCAATATCCCAAGTACAAAGTCCTGGAGGTGAGAAGGCTAAAAGGCTAATTCCAATGTAACCCTGATGTTTGGGGGGCTAGCAATCTGAATCTGTGCCAGTAATCTAATGTACATTCTTGATAACCTATAACTAAGTCACTGCCCCTTTCTCCACAATCTGGTCTTGCAAGACCTGTTACCTAAATGCTCACATTTTACAGAGGCCATAAACCATGAACAACACACAACCCCTAGAGCGGTTATTAGCCCTGGCACAAAGCCAGGCCCTTTGATATGGTCTCAAGGCCCCCATCCTAACACAAGGGACTTTTTGCAAAACCCATGAAAGGTCCAGAAGTCCCATCCATATTTGGGGGACAAAGAAACCAAAAGGGATAAAAGAAGAGCTTCCACCAAATTGGTTTGCTCAGACTTTGGAGGCAACTCCTCTGAGACTGCCGGCATAATAAAGCTGTGTAACTCCATTTCTCTAAGCGTTGCTTGGGTTTCTTTGCTCTTCTACAACAGAGGTTCGGGTGATATTAAAAATATGTAATAATCCAATATTGCACGGGTCTAACTAATCAGATCAGAAAATGGGTGTAAACCCATTTGGCACTGAGTAGACACTGGGTACATCAGCCCTTCCTGGAGAACATTTTAAAATAACAGTGTGAGAGTGGCTTACCAGCATTTTTAAATAAGCATTAAAAGAGAAAGTTCAGAACAGGAATTATAAAAGCACAAGATGCATAGATGCTGACCTCTCACTAATTCTCACTTTACACTCGCTGCTACTTAACCTTGGGCTACATCCCTACTCTAAGTTTACTGCAGTCCAGTAGGGTCAGTTACCAGGTCTGGGCTGGGTGACCTTGAACCCTGAGCAGGTTCAAGCTATCCCTGGGCCTCTGTGACTTCCCTAAAAGGGCTCAGAGCCCAGCTCCTCACACCACAGTGTTTTTTACTCTTCAAACAGAGCAGCAAATTCCTGCTACAGACTCAGCATGAATCTTCCTTCCTCTTTACTTTTCTTTTACAATTTTTTTGTGCTCCAAACTGTCCTGAAAACAATCACGAGGAACACATACCTGCCACATTTTCCCCTCTGAAGTGCTTTCCTCATGGGAAAACTCTCTTTAAAAAATGCCTGCGGAGAATAGACAAGAATGAGGCTGAGCTGCCATCGTCAGCCCATAAGGACTTGGAAATAACTCCTCCAGCTGCTCATGGCTAAAAGTGGAAAGCTGAGACCCAGAAACTAGAGTGGATCGCCTAAAACACACAGAGCACGTCAACAAAATTTTTCAGCAACGTGAAGTGTGTGTACTTTCCGTCCTTTTCTCTGCCTACACCTTGTAAACATGTTTTTAACAAATGGAGGAGTTATCTACCCATTGCTGTTAATCTCAGGCACACACAGGGTCCTCACAGTAAAGGGGACAATTTAGGGGTTCCTTTTACTGTGCATTCTGGGAGCCTCTTTGGTCCAAGCCTGACAGGATACCTGAATGCCTCTGAGAAACCATATGGAAGGGAGGAGGGGTTGGAGTAGTGGTCAGGGAAGCAGCTGGGAGCCCAGGTGATGGGAGTTGGGGGGGGGGGGGTAACTTTACTCCCAGGTCTGCAAGCTTTGGACCTCTAGGTCCCAGCAGGAGGGCATTAGCATTTGTTTTTCCACTTTGATCTTTTGTCTTTTAAGTGTTGTGGAAAATCTTGTTGTCTGGAACCTAAGAAAGTGAAACTGGAAACCTGGCTTCAATACTATGAAACCCATCTCTTCTCAGTGCCCACAGGTTGTCTCCTGGGATTCCCAAGAGTCCGTTCCTTGCCTCTTCTGCCTCTCAGTTTTCTTCACCTACTAAGTGGGAGGGTGGGACTAGTCCAGTGAAGTTCAAAGTTCACCTTTTAACAGAAGAAACTCACTTTCCCCCCTAAAGGAGCTGCTCTGATTGAAGCTGGGATCTCTGCCTTTTGGATAAACTTGAGGTCCCCTTCCTGAGGGTCACTGGACAAACTTGAGGACCCTAAGGAAGTGTTGGGGAGGAAGTTTGAAACACCTCTGGACTAGATGAACCTTTAGGCCCCTTCCTATTCCCCTTTATAATTCTAAAGCTAACTATTGTGTGTTAGGGAGGGCAGAAACTCTGGTTTTTAGTTTTTATATAAATGAGCTGACTAGAGGTCAGGAATGGCATGTGATTTGCCCAAGTTATAGGGCAACTCTGCCTGTCTTTCAAGTCCTGTCACAACAATGCATTCTAGTCCAATAGAAATACTTAAGAGTTCCCAAATATGACACTTTCATTGGTCTGTGCCTCTCTAAATGCCCTTCCTTCTACCTGGAATGCAATTCATACTCTTGTGTGAACTTAGCTCAATGGCTCCTCTTCTCTGAAGACTTTCTCGGAATCCCGCACCCTTTCTTTGTGCTTGTGGAATGCTCTGGCACTGCCTGAGCGATGGTGTCACAGGTCACGGATGACTTACCCAGTCGACCCTTCCAGTAGAGGCCAGGAATCTTGCTTATATTTTCTGGGCTTTTCAGGGTCTCTTGCACATAATAGATATTAAAAATATATGAATTGAATGAATAGCTAAAGGAATGAGGGACACTGCTGGGACTGAGGTGCCGGCCGTTCATCGCCGCAATGTCCACATGACAACAGTCATGGGTGGTTTCCTTCTTGCTCCTTTTGATGTTGCCTGATTTCTGCCTTCATATTTCCTAACATTCAGCTCCAAGGAGAAATGTTCTTTTAAATGTAAGGCTGTCCTCTGCTAGCTTACCACAACCAGCCTCATCTGTCAAGGATAGATTAGAGTGATCTAAACTTTAATCCTACAGGGTACTCCCCCCCACCCCCGCCCCAAGGAATTCATTCAGCGCAGGTTGGAAAGAAAAAAATTCTCACCTGCTGCCCCTCTCTTATATGGCTTCTTTATGCAGGTTGGAGGACCAGGTACCCCACCCTCGTCATTTCTTTAGCCCTGCCTACCATCACCCTCCACATCCCCATGTGGGCATTGGGTTTGGGCCTTTAATACATCAAGTTATTGCTAACCACATGATCCCTACTTTGAAAAGGTAGTTAGCCTCATGTAAGCTTCTCTGAACATTATGAGATGAAAAGGGGCAAAGGACTCACCTTCAGAGATCACTTCCAGCTGCAGTAGTGAGTGTCCGGGGTCTGCAACAGGGTGACAGTGTTTAGATGTGTCCTGAGACAGTGGCCCAGCCAGGGTGATCTAAGCCAACCCTTCCTGGGCAGGGTCTTGGTGGCACCAGCCCTCTCTGGCTTCCTGCCTGACCCTCCTTGCTCTCTACCCCCCTCATTTAAAATGTGAGTTACCTGATATATTCTAATAAGCCACTTTATATTTACATTAAAGAATTAATAGGACTTGCCAACTTAGACACAAAGGGCAACAACTTGGGACAGACCTTGCAGATTAAAGCCTAGTAGATAAAGCCCGGACCCTTCGGAGGCCAATGGAAAAGAAGAAGGAAGGAAGACTAAGGGGGAAGGGGAGTTCTGAGAGCTCAATTCAGGGCCAACTTGATAGAACTAGAAGAAGACTTAAGGAGAACAGTTACAAATTTTTTTGGTACCGTCTTCTATATTTCCGATGGCTTAGGAGGAACAGGCTATTTCTGGTGATGGACAGAGCACTCATGTTGTTCAGCCGTTGCAGAACAAAGAACTGGCTTTGTGTTTCCTGGTGTCACTCTCACAACAGCCCTGAGGAAGTTGGTTTAGCACCACTTAGAGCACAAGTGGCCTTTCACCTGGGCCTCTTGCAATCTGGCTGTGAGGGGCAGGTACAGGGCTGGAGGAAAGGTTATGTTCTAATACCAGAAGCACAGTTACCCTAAGCTTCCTCGGGCGGACTGATTCCACCACTGAGAAGTCTATCAGAGGGGGTCAGGAAGAGGCACTGCCTACAGAGACTCAATCAAGAGACTATTGAATGCTCTTAATCCTCTTCCCCTCGGTGCCAAGTGCAATGCTAGTCACTGGGCATCAGAAGTGAACAAGGACACCCTGCTCTTGAGGGTCTGTAGTAGGGCATTCCTGGGACCTGCATCTCTCCCCATTGATGGAGTTCTGAACCAGAAGCCCCTTCATGCTTTTATCCTCATCCTCTGATGTCCGCTGACCTGGTCCTGATTTTGTGTGAGAGATGGAACTGTTTGCAGTCTCAGCCTTGCATCTGCAGTTGCTCAACCTCGCTTTGCCTTCGTCATTTCACTGACTTCATCAGCTGTGCTTACATTACTCGATTGTATTTACTTCGCTGTAGCTTCTTCTGTCCTTGTTTGCCACAGAGCCAGCATGTGAAAATGCAGCTCCAGCAAAGAGAACAGATGATTGTTTTCTTCAATGATGTTCCCCATTAATAACCAGTGCAAGGGAGGATTCAATGAAATGAAATAAAATATACAATGTATCAAGATCATGTTAGACATATAGGAGGCACTCCATACATGTTAGTCATTATCATTAGGAATCTATATCTTCCAAGTTGACAATTACCTGGAGGAGTCCATTATTCAGAAGTCCATCTTGTTCTCATCAAATAGCTCTTTGAGTGCAGTTAAGTGTAGCAGCTGAGGTATGGGCCACCTGTTTCCTGATGCTATTGGTTTCCCTGATTAGCACTTTCATTCCCACCACCGAGCAGGTCATATCTGCTCTTCACCCATCACCCCACCCTTACCTTGAACTGTCAATGGGGGCAGAGAAATGTGCATTTCCTATTAAATTTAACCCCACACTGAGAGCAATGTAAGAGCATTTATCCACTCAACACATATTATGAGCACACTCTGTGTTGGGAGCCATGCTGGGTGCTAGGGGTATGGAGATAAACAAACCTTAGCCCCCACACTCTAGAAATGCCAATATGTAAACAAAGTAAAGTGTGTTAACTCCATCCAGGTATGAGCCAAGTGTCCCTTCAAATTATGACAAGTGTTCTGGACACTCTTATTAAAATGAAGCTCTTCTATCCAGAAAGAAGAACCAGCAACAGCGCCCCATTTCCTCTAGAACAGTGATCAGCAAACCGCGGCTCGCAAGCCACATGCGGCTCTTTGGTCCCTTGAGTGTGGCTCTTTCACAAAATACCATGTGCGGGCACGCACATACAGTGCGATTGAAACTTCATGGCCCATGCGCAGAAGTCGGTTTTCCTCTCTCAAAAGAAATTTCAATCGTTGTACTGTTGATATTTGGCTCTGCTGACTAATGAGTTTGCCAACCACTGCTCTAGAATCAAAACAAAGTTGCATGGTATTTATGGCAGGTTAGAGAATTGTTAAACAATTGTGAACTCACTCCACTCACCACCTTCTATGAGAAAGAGCTCTTTTTGCCCCATTCAGGTTGGGCATGGCTACACGACCTGCTTTGGTGGAAGTGACTCATTTCCAAGCCGAGGCTTTGAGAAGCATTGTGTGTTGCATTTGCTCCTCTGAGAGCCTCAGACCTCCTCCATGAAAAAAACCCACCCTCAATAGCCGCCACCCTCTGGCCTGGGCCCACAGTGAGATGTGTGGGGTAGACCTGAACTTGCCCCCAGCCTGAAGCAGAGCTACTATAGCCACCTGAAGGTGCACATACAGTAAATTAATGCTTATTTTTTTACACACTAAGATTCTGTGGCTAGTTGCCACATGGCAAAAGCTGAGTAATACTATCCTCACGATTTCTTGTTCAATAAGACTTCACCCATCCTCTCTAGCCTCATCTCCCTCTAATCACACCAAACCACTCCCCTGTTCCCAAGCCCACTGTCTGAGGAATTCCCTCTGCTTGGATTTGTCTTCTTCATTTACTTATCATTCAAAGCCCCGATAAGGTTTCAACTTTTATCTAACATGCTTTTTCATCCATCCTTCCCCACACCAAAAAATATAAGTAAATACAAATACGGATGATAATAATAACACTAATAATAAATTGTTAATTCATTCAATGGGTATTTTTTGGGGTGCCTACATCACATCAGATTTATGTTCTCCTTCCTCTCTGTGCCCCCTCCCCAAGTTCTTTATGCAAATCTATCTAAGGCCCTGGCCACCTTGCATTGCAATTGGCTGTTTAGAGGGCCTGCTCCCCAAAGAGCTAGTGCCTCTTCCAGGGCAGAGGCTGTCTTTTCATCTCTGTCTGATGTGAGGACAAGCACAAAGTAAATGTCAGTCAAAGCAGTCTCCCCAGGAACAGCAGTTGACAGCATATGTGGCCAGTTTCCTGGTTGGGACCCACAGCTGGGGCTGATGCTGCTCCCACCTGCAGGACTGGCCCTGCCCCAGCTCCAGTCCAATCTGACCAAGGCAGGAAGTCCTTAAGTATCTCCAGAACCTAGTCCAGTGGGGCTTAGTGTTGATTCACCCTGTTTATTGGCCTTGTCTGTGAGTCATTTCCCCTGCACTGAGTTCAGGAGTCCACTCTTTTCCTGGGTTGCCTGACCTGGGAGCTGGGCTGTGTTACCACCAGGTTTCTGAGCTGCCTCCTCACACCTCCCACCAGCCAAGGCACCTCCACAGAACCCAGGCTTAGAGCTGGGCCTACGCACTAGGTGCTGCCAGTACAGGCCTGCTCTGTTTAGTCCCAAGTTCTGGTGCTTCTCCAGTCTCTAGGTTCCTCTAAGGAGAGGTCCAGTTCTGTTTTGCAGGCCCTCTCCAGCGACTGCTGTTCTGTTTCTGGGCCCCAGCTGCTCCCTGCTCCCAGACACCAGTCACCTCTGACTTTGACAAATTGAGTATAAAATCCCCACTGGCATTTGGTCACTTCAGCAACCACTAACCACTCAGGTCTTTGAGGGCAGGGCTTTCATTCCAAAAGACAGGTAGAGCCTGTCTTGCACATGCCTCTATAAAAACAGTGAAGGAATAACTGAAAGGCTAGAGACCCAGCCTCAGAGCTCACCTTCCACAGGATAAGGGGAACAGAGTGAACATAGCACTTGAGATTTCAGGTTGAAATTGCATTTGTGCCCCTCTCTTACTTCCCCTCCATCTAATCAGCTCCACTTGCTGATCCCATGTTGGCCTAAACCCACCTTCTCCCTCACACCACCCCTACCTCCTACTATGTTCCTGCCTCCCCTATTTAGCCAGTCCCTTCTGGCACAAGACTTGTGGGGATGGACCTGCCAATGGTATGGCATGTCCCCATCTGGTGAGTTCTGGGATCCTCTTCTTGAGGACCGGCTCTCACTGGAATCCCCTGGTAAGATATACCAGCTTTCCAGACTGTCTCCAGGGCTCAACTCTCCACCAGGACTAGAAAGGCCACAGCATTGGGCACTTGGCCTATTTTAACAGGCAGAGCCTCTGCCTTTACTCCCTGCATTTAATTCAGCTGCACGGCTTGCCCCTCCCAAACCATCATTCTGTGATGGACAGTGAGATGCTGGTGAAATGCAGCACTTCCCCTTTGCTCTCTAAGGCCCTGGTGAGCAGCCCGGCCTCCCTGCTGAATTCTGAGGAGGATCAAACAGAGGGAGAAAACCCAGAAACTTTGTCCCTCACAAAACTTAGAAGCAAATGATTCTGCTAGGAACCCTCAATATAAAATCCCACCCCCACCTGGACAAGGTGAGAGAAGACTGAGGCCACCCGGACAAGAGGAAGATTCCTTGGGAAGGAGTGTAGACCTTCAGACCTGGCACCAGCAAGGGCTTCCGAGGGACACCAAGGGGTAGAAAACACAGTGAGTATTTCTCCTCTGCTCAAGAAGCAGCTCTGGCTTTCTCAGTTACACACAGACCCAGTCAGCCGCTGAGGACCTCCAGCTCAGGAGCCCTGGGCCTGGCAGGAAGTCCCCAGGTATCAAGGTTGTGGGAGAAGACAGCGCAGCCTGGACTATGTTGATTCACACAATCTCCACATCTTGGGAGCTCAAAGGGCCAGAAATACATTGCAATCTAGCCAGTCCTCTAACTCACCTCTGATAAGAGGCCATCCTATTTTTGAATACCTCAGGCAACAGAGAGCTCACTACCTCTCAAGGCCATACATACCATCTTCATATACTAGGTATTATATTCTCCCTCCTATTGAGCTGAAACCTGCCTCTAGGTAAGATAAAGTGTTAAACTATCTCTTAGCTCTTTCATCTGAGCTCCCAAGACCTCAGCTTTGGAAACATCAGAGCCCCTGCCCCCGGGTAGTCTAATAATCCCCCAGTTTACTACACTCATCTAAAGCAGCCAGAATTCTATTTCTTTTTAAATGTCCCTTTGGGGCTAAGAAGAATGTCTGATAGAGAAGATAATGTTGTACATTAGGTCATTGAAACACCCTGATGTCTTCAAGGGGTTTGTTTATGCCTCTGCCCTAAAGAGAAGCATTACCCCAACCTTAGTGGGCTGGTTCCCTTGAGCCCTGGGTCACTGCGGGGCCTGTGACAACTGAGGCCAGCCCCCATCTCACCTTCCCCGGTGCCCCCTCCACGTCTGTGCACACACTTCTCCTCTCTAACACCCCTTTGTCACTGGGGCTGCCTTTTTTTAACACGCAAATTTCACATAAAATCCTTCAAATGAAAACAGGTACTTTTCATTTTGCTCCCATAAACAGATACTTTCTAAATATTTAGACATCTGTATATAATGCCCTTAAACTGTTTGTTCTGAAGCATAAATAGGTACCTCCGTGTTTGAGTTAGTGTCTGATATGTTTCTCATTTAAGGAGAAAACATAAAAAATAATTGGAATAACTACAGCCAGGAACAATGCTTACGCAGCATGTCAGTGTCTTTTATTGTGTCTTAAAGTAAAAGCTTCAGTTGTTAGAGTCTTTCCTTCTCTGTCAGCTCTTGCTTTTAACCCTTCATAGGACTCAGTGCCTCAGGGCAAGGGGTAACAGCAGAAGACCCCCCCCCCCCCCGCCCCATTTTTAGGGCCTGATATGCTGCCTAGTTGCACTCACAATGCTTAGCAGCGGCATATAGATTCCTCATTCCTCATCCTCAACTTTTCATTGAGGGGAACAAACTCCCATTTTACTCCCAAGGAGGGAACAATAACACTCTTTCCCCAGCCCCTAATAGTCCCCCAAGGAGCAGATGAAATGGGGAAATAGGAGGTCAGCACATGTAGATCTGCCCTTCTGAGTTCTCTCCTCTTGGAGTCTACCCACCTTTACCCAGAACTGGGTGGGGGGCATTCAGTTTGGGTGGGGGTAGAAATTAGGGAGCCAGTTTGGATAGAGATCCAAGCCTTTTTCTCCAATCTGCTTTACATTAATTTTTTTCAAATCTCCATTGCTCTGACTCTAGTGGCTTCCTTAAATAGTCTGACCAAAACTATGAAGAGAGGTGTGATTTGTATTATCTCCAAATTCTTACTCCCAAATAGGATATTCCAAGTCCGTGAAGCTCCCCTCTGATCATAAAGGAAATGTTATGTTTTTACTACATCCTTAACATGGGGCTTATGCAACTTCATCAAGAATGAATGGGTGTTCCAGACCTAATTGTTTTCAATAGTCCTGCCAAACTTGCCTAGTCTTGCTTGGACTTCCTGGTGATGGGACGTTCTTTTAGGAGTCAGCCTCCTCCATTGCTGAGGCTCTGACTGCCAGAACTGATTTTTAATAGGCTGACATTTCCTGTAATGTCTACCCATTGGCCTTTCTATGGTCTCCAAATTCATATGTTGAAGCCTCAACTCTCAATCTGATGAGATATGGAGATGGGGCCTTTGGGAGATAATCAGGGTTAGATGAAGTTTCTAGGGTGAGTCTCTCATGATGGGATTAGTGCCCTTATAAGAAGATATACCAGAGAGTTTGCTCTTTTTCCACCTTCACAAAGAGGTCATGCGAGCACACAGTGAGATGATGTCACCTACAAGCCAAGAGAAGAGACCACAGAATGAAACTGACCTTACTGGCACCTTCATCTTGAATTTCTGAGTCTCCAGAACTGTGAGATATAAATGTCTGCTGTTTAAGCCCGCAGCCTATGGTATTTTGTTATAGGAACTTCAGCAGACTAAGACAGACCCTCTTCATTCATTCTTTCACTTGTCAAATGTGTAATGAATCCCTAGTTACGTAAGATACTCTGCCGGGTGCTTGGAATGAAAATAAAAATGAGGAAGTTTCCATTTCTGCAGAGTCAGTTTGGAAAACAGACAAAGAAGCCAGTAATTTTAGCGCAAAGTATACTTTTGTGTAAAGACTACTGTGATAAAGATAGTGAGGGCCCAGCAGAAGGATCTGTTTGCGTCTGAGGCAAGGTCAGCATCTGTGTCCACAGAGGATGAGGGCAAACCTGCTTCCAGGGTGGGATCTGATCTCTTCCAGAAGGTGGGGAGCAGGACAGGCCATTCCCACCACGCAGTGTGGGCTCAGAGTCCCCAGGCCTGGAGGAGAGCCCAGAATCCCAGGAGAGTCCAAACATTTGCAGAGTCGAAGAGCAGGGCTTCCTCTTCGATTGGCGAGCAGCTGCAGGGCAGACAGTGGTGCCCACAGCTCAATCACTCCTACCATCTGTCTCAACACAGCAGCCAGAAGGATCCTTTTAAAACATTAGATCATGTCACTCCTTAATACAGAATCCTCTACCAGCTCCAGATCACTCAGAGGAAATGCCAAAGCACTTACAGGGTCCAGAGAGGACTGTGTGATCCTGCCCTCACCACCTTTCTGGTTGTTCTCTTAACCTCCTGGTCAGCCACTCCTCTCAGCCACAGTAGGTGCGTCTCTCATGACTAAAAATACCCCAAGCATGCCCATACCTCAGGGGCTTAGCACGGGCTGTTCCCTTTGCTGGGGACCCTCCCTGCCCAGATTATCTGTGTGGTGCACATGCTCCCCTCTTTAAAGTCTCTGCTATAATGTCACCTTCTCAATGAGCCCTTCCTGACTGTATCTTTAAATATAGAACTGTCCCACACCAAACCCCTTACTCACAGCTCTAGTTTTGTTTTCTCTTGGGAGCTCTCATTTTCTCATTTTCTAAAATTCTTATTAGTTTATTATTTCTATTTGTATTGTTACCTCTTTCTACCGTACACACACATACACACACACACACACAGGAATATAAGTTTCCAATGCAGATATTTTTATCTTTTTATTTACTGATATATTTCCATTATCTAGAGCTGTGCCTGGCACAGAGCATGTACTTGTGATGGACTGAGTTGTGTTCCTTCCAATGGAGTGTTGGATCCACATTAGGAATTCACTGCAGGTTTGTTGAATAGATTCACATGCTCAATATGGTCATGTAAACAAA
The DNA here is from genome assembly GCA_026230045.1 of Corynorhinus townsendii. Taxonomy (NCBI): domain Eukaryota; kingdom Metazoa; phylum Chordata; class Mammalia; order Chiroptera; family Vespertilionidae; genus Corynorhinus; species Corynorhinus townsendii. The sequence goes on along the minus strand of JAPDVU010000008.1, from coordinate 32,905,810 downwards.
CATATAAAGAAAAGCTCTGGTTTGGTCTATATACTTTGGTGCCACATCCATTATTATGACTGTGTTGGGAGACCAAAGACAGACTTTCATCCATATGAATTCAGGCACACACAAAACCAAACACTTGGTCCAAAGTTCTTACCATCATCCCGGTGGGTGGGCCATTCCATGCAGTTCTGGGCATCTGACGAGCAGGGCTAGCAAACTCAAGTGCCTGGGACCCAGAATGGGAAAAGTGCTTGAGTGAAAGGAATAGGTTGGAGGATGTCTTTAGTTCTTAAAGGGAACAGCCATCATTCACTTCCAGCTGATATCCTCTTTGTAGGAACATGAGGGTCAGCACTATCAGATTTCCCCATTTTTCCACAAGACCCAGAAATCTAGCTTGTAATATGGAATCTACTGGCCTTTAAAATCTGATAGTGGCCCGGCCGGCATGACTCAGTGGTTGAGCATCGACCTATGAACCAGGAGGTCAGGGTTTGATTCCCAGTCAAGGTACATGCCTGGGTGGCAGTCTCAGTCCCCAGTGTGGGGAATGCAGGAGGCAGCCGATCAATGATTCTCTCTCATCATTGATGTTCCTCTCCCTTCCTCTCTGAAATCAATAAAAATATATTTAAAAAATATATAATAAAATCTGATCGTGAGTTCAAACTAAAAACAAATAAACAAAAATAATGTGCAGGCCAACAAAGAATATCTGTAGCCCAGATGTAGCCATGGGTCACCATTTGGGCACCTCAGCTCAGAGCCACTACCAGACCATACGATGTCTCTGTGCACATTAGAAAAGCACTCCCTTGAGGCAGATGCAGCCCTGGAGGTGCACAGTTGGAGAAGCAGAGTAAGGAGCAGATTTCAATCCTCACTCATTACCTCAACTAGAACCTTTGAGCAATATACCAACTGCCCAACTATATGCAGTTATAGGCCTCTCTTTTAACTGTTATATTGAACCTAATCACCCTATAGTTCATATCCATTGGTCCTAATTTTGAAGTTACAAATCCCCACAGTGCCCTTGACTATCCCATTTTTATCATTTTTATTACCAAACACATTTAAAATTACTCATTCAATGTGTCATTCCAACTAAATTATAAGCCAGAGGAGGTCAGGAGATCTTTTGTTCTCCAATCTATTCGCAATGATAAGCCCAGAGTCCAGTCCGGCACATAGAAGACATCCTGTAAATATTTCTTTACTAACAGAGGGGATAGAAATAGAATAAGCCGGCTCCCACAGTGTGTTCAGTTCTTTCAGCTATTCCTCAGAGGCCTGGATTCCAGACCCTCATCATCTTGGTTAGTTTCCTCAGGACTCAGTTTAGTTCGTTAGAAATATTTTGAAAATAGTTTTAACATGTGATCCTCACGACCAAAGGAATGGAAACTGGGCTTACTCTACCACTTTGCATCTGATACTTTATTCGATTCACAGAACAGCCCTCAAGATAAGAACCAGAGGGAGAAACGAGGGCTTCTGGAAGTTAAGGAACTTGTCTAACCAAGGTCACACTGTTTGTAAGCAGAGGAACTGGGATTCAAACTTAAAATTGTTTTGACTCCCCAAAGCCATGCTCTTTCTACTATGCGAGGCCTCTCTGTTCCATTGAATTAGACTCGACCACCAAGTCAGGGACTGTCTTGGGTCCAAATATCTCCAGCATGAATGAGCTGAGACTTTCTAGGCTTGAAGGGTCAGATTCGGTGGTTGAGTCCATGGAGAACAGTCCACTCCATCGAAAACCATGCCTCCGCCTCACAAAGGCGAAGATGTCTTGGGCCAGGACAGCTGAAAGGATGTTTACGGCAAGAAAACCTGGCGGAGATTAAATCCTGCTCACCCACACACCCTTGATCCCGGACTGCTGTTTATGGCCAGAGCAGCAAAAAGCCAAACAAACGTTTCTTCCTTCTTTTTCCTGGTAATGGCTTTTGGGATTTATCTTAGGACAAAGAAAAAGGGTTGCTGACCCCCTTTTCCCAATCCTCCTCCAAAAGCAACAGAATTCAAAACTCACAAATGGAAATGAGGGCAGATGAAGTCCAAGCCTCCGGACATTTCACTTTCTGCCTGGTTTCCAGCTCTGGGTGTTTGGGAGCTGTCAGTGACTGGATGACACATTTGAGTTTGGGGGTCATTGTTGTCATTCTGGCTTGTTATGAAGGACGGTTCCAGACAGCAAGGGGGAAAGAACAAGGCCAGATTGTCATATGTATAGTCCATATGTATAGTCCAGCCATCTTTGAACAAGGCCTCAAAACCGCAGCTGGAAAAAAAACAAATAATGTGTGCAGAGCCAGAGAGCATATTTTCTGTCATTTCCAACCTTATTTTTTATCTTTAAAAAATGTGCAAAGAAGACAAGCACGTTAAAAAGAATTGGAGCCTGGCCGGCATGGCTCAGTGGTTGAGTGTCGACCTATGAGCCAGGAGGTCATGGTTCAATTCCTGGTCAGGGCACATGCCTAGGTTGTGGGCTTGGTCCCAACTGGGGTGCATGCAAGAGGCAGTGTATCAGTGATTCTCATCATTGATGTTTCTCTCTCTCTCTCCCTCTTCATTCCTCTCTGAAATATATATATATTTTAAAAAAAAAAGAGTTGGAGAAAGATTTTTACAGAAGCAAAGTGAAAAACAGACAAACTTTACTTGTAGCTTCGCTTCCTTACCCAAATACTCTGCATCTGTGTGTGTTTTCTGCCCATCATTTTCCTCTTCTTCATGTAACCAGGTTATAATCACAGTTCACATAATGCTTATTTAACTCTACCCATTTTCAATTAGCTTTATATCATAAACTTTAAAAAATTAGTCTCTATTATCACTGGAAGCTTCATAATATAGCTTAATTGTTCCTTGACTCCAGCATTTAAACTACATTTTTATTAATGCATTAGATTCTTATTGTTAATATAATAGATTGCTAGTAAATTAATTATTGTTTAAATTTATTTGTCGTTCTCAAAAACCAAAGCTGTATGACAAAAGCGCCTTTATTTTGTAGGTATATGTAAATTATAAAGGATACTGATTAATAAAGAATTAAATCCTAAAGTCATGGCATTAGAAGGGAATGTCAAAGTCATTTCATTCAAAATTCCAGTTGATGATGGTCTCTTTTATGTTTCTGGTGTACGTGATCAGTCATGGGAAGCTCTCTCCTGAAACGGGCAACCAGTTCTACCTTGAAGAATAAGTCTGATATCTGTCTATCTGTTATTTCCCCAGTGTAATGAGAACATAAGTTTGTTCTCCTTCCCATAAGAGGGACTCACTCTTCTCCTATCCCAATGGTCGGCAAACTGCGGCTCGTGAGCCACATGCGGCTCTTTGGTCCCTTCAGTGTGTCTCTTCCACAAAATACCACAGCCTGGGCGAGTCTATTTTGAAGAAGTGGCGTTAGAAGAAGTTTAAGTTTAAAAAATTTGGCTCTCAAAAGAAATTTCAATCGTTGTACTGTTGATATTTGGCTCTGTTGACTAATGAGTTTGCCAACCACTGCCCTATCCCAATTAAGGGAACAATCCTCAAAGTAACTTAATTTGTATCTAATCACTGCATAAATATTTATCAAGGGCCTCCTCTATGTCAAACATTGGAGATAGAATGGAGGACACAACTTGCAAAGCCCGGCTTTCATAGAACTTTTATTCTAGAGTAGATACGGTTAGAAAAGTAAAAGACATATGAAATGGGTACCTACCCAGCCCTGAGGCATGGGGAAGGCAGCCCAGAAGCTGGGATGAGAAGGTTGAGATAGCCAGTCAGAAAGCATGGACAGTGTACTAGGCAGAGGACAGAATGCATGCAGAAGCCCATAGAGACACTAATCAGAGATGCTAACCCAGAGATTCAGGCAGTGCCGGTCTTTCTCACGCACATCACAGTAACACTTCTGTAGATGACTCTCCTACTGATCCAAGAGGCACAGAATGTCCTAGGGCTAAGGAATCAGAGCAATTTTCTAGATCTCTCTTTCCAGAGTATGTGCTAATCAGTATTAATTACTTAGGTGATAAAGGCATGTACTGGGGAAAGCATGTACTGGTAACACAAGATTAAAGAGAGAAACAGATTTCATTGCAGCATTTTTGGAGCCTTTCCTGGGCATATCAGCATTGTTATTCTCTAAGGAGCATTATTGCATGCATCTTGTACCATGCAATCATTGTATGTGAAGTATCTCATGGGACTTATTTTCCCTAGAAACTTCTTTGCAAAATGTAAATATATAGGCCTGTCCTGGATTTTTACAGATAAGGAAACTGAGACCTAGAATGAGAAAATAACCTCTCCAAAAGCACACAGGGGAAGAACTAGAACAGTAACCAAGTTCTCCTGACTTTCAGGTCATTGCACGCTTTAATACACTTTAATGTCTCACAATCACTAGGCTAAGTCATTGTAAGTTATTTTTCAGCATGTACTGAAAATCTACCATGTGCCCATTATATGATGCATGGCATATTACGCAATGTCCACCACTGCCCTGAGAAGATCTGGTTAAGCTGCAGAGAATTTTATTAAACATCCCAACCTGGACTTACCCCTATGCCTGACAAGGGCCTCTTCCTGAGGACCTACCTATCCCGATGGCTGCAGCTAGGATCTATATCCCTACAGATCCTTCCTGATGGGCTTGCTGTTCTGATGTCATTGTGAGACTGGTGTCAGATGGGCCCAGGATTCAGGAAGCTAACAAGCCAAAGGGGACTGCAGCCATCATCCAGTGTGATTCCTCAGCCAATAGGGGAGCAGTTATCCTCTACACAGACCTTTCCAGAGATGGGGAATTCGCTATCTCAACCCATTCTGGATCTGGTTGGATTCCAGAAAGAGCAGTTGTCTGGGCCCATTACAGAAGCCCAGTCAGAAACCAAGCACAGAGCTCCCCTTCTACCTGGAAGAGTGACTGTGGGGGGAAAACGTGCAGCCTCAAAAATCACCACTTTCTCTTCTCCTGGCTACACTGCAGAGAAGATGATGGGAAGCTGAGGTGGGGGCTCAGGGTTGGCAGCCAACACTCTGCTTTTTTGACTTGAGGAGTGAAGAGTTTTAAGATGATTTGTCATCTTAAAGATAACATCTTAAAGATGTCATCTCAAAGAGAAGCAGCTTTGGATTTGGTTTCGATTGCTCTTCATTCTTTCCACAAGACCCAGAAATCTGGCCATATATATATATATAATATATATAATAATATATATATATATATATATATATTATTGATTGTTTACAGAGAGGAAGGGAGAGGGATAGAGAGTTAGAAACATTGATGAGAGAGAAACATCGATCAGCTGCCTCCTGCACACCTCCTACTGGGGATGTGCCTGCAACCAAGGTACATGCCCTTGACCAGAATCAAACCTGGGACCTTTCAGTCTGCAGGCCGATGCTCTATCCACTGAGCCAAACCAGTTAGGGCTGCTCTTAATTCTCTTAATGAGGAAACCCATAAAGAGAACCCGGAGGAAGAGAGAATTTTATTGACTTTCTTTCTTTTTTGAAATGACAATAGGAGGCATAAAGAAAAGGGGGCTTTCTTGTGGGTGCTGGGCCTGTTTCTTACAAGAAGAGACTGGCTGAGCCCCAGCTGCCCAGGAAGGAACTCGTGAGAAAATGAGGCAGAGGGGGGACAATAAAACTTGTAAGGAAGGGCACATGTCCTCAGAGAGAAACCAGCAGCAGCTGAGGGAACAGAGGGCGCCTGATAAAATCAAGATCTGCATGTGGGTAAAGCCTGGGCCCCCGGGACCAGGAAAAGAGGATCCTTGGTGAAAGAACCTTCCTTCTGAAAACATGGTAAGCTTGTAGACACCATGCATTTGCACTGTGTCTTACTTGCAACCTAATCCTCACACTGTGTCTGTCCACTTGTCTGTCGGGAGTTGGTGTGACCTACCAAGCTTGTACTGGGCCCTGATTTTGCAGGCACAGTTGTTTGCTTCTCTGATGCCTGTGGGTTCTCACCTTCCTGGCTGGCCTCAGGACCCATTCCCAGAACAAGGTCATGCCTCATAGGCCCAGGAGAAAGCTTTCAGCTTCCAGCCCTGGCCTAACCCTTGCTGTCCTTGTCACAGGCCCAGCCTAGTGAGACATTTTGAGCCAAGGAAATCAAACTGTTGTCTCATGGATTCAAAGACTTGTGGAATGTCAGGGTTGAAAGGCACCTCTGGGATAATTAATTTTCTTGACTAAGTAGCAGGAGAGGAAACTGAAGCACAGGGAAAGGGAATGCTTTGCGCAAGCTCGCGTGTTTGACAAGAGCCAGAGCCAGGTGTTGTGGCTCTCTTGTCGGCTCTCATTCCTGAGCTTAAAGAGAGCTGTGCTGCCTTCTCCTCACACACCCCCAGGCCACATCACACAACCACCTACACTACACTGATACACCCTCAACCAGACCTAGGGGAGAGGAGTGTGATGACAGAGCTGCATCTGCTTCAGGTAATCAAAACTACCTCAGGCAACATCTTCAAAGCAGGGACACATAACAAATGAGGTAGTTATCAATATCACTGTTGGATGGGTTCTTGGCTTCCTAATATGCAATTTTCAGTAAGTATTCATTTTTATGGGTGACCTTCAAAAAGCTCTTCATTGCCCAACATATTGAGCCTCTGAATCAGCCTAGATTCAGTCAAGAAAATTGAGCCTCTATGACACTTGGCAATAAGGGGGTTAATATCAAAATCAGGACTTACACAGATGTAGGAACGGTTGGGGGAAAGAAGGCTACCATCTGACGATCAGGGAAATGTTTATTAGATCGAATCCTATGAACTGGTGCAGGAAAGTTCTACAACAACTGCAACCATGAAGGGGTTAAGAAGGAGTCTGAAGCCTGCTGTGTCTGAACATCACAGATTTCCAAAACGAAAGGCCACCTCATTTCCACCTTCCAGATCTCATGCATCTTCTCATTGAAAAACTAACCCAACAATCTATAAGGGATGAGATTCATCCTGACAAAGGTGATGCTGCCAAGATAACAATAACCAGTCTGACACAATCTTAGTTCTGCAGCCTGATTTTAAAAGGCATTCACAGCTCAATCCCTCCAGTTTGGTACACCTCCCTGGACAGAGGACAGAGGGACACAGAAGCATGGCGCCTATGCCAGCAGTTATGTGTGTGTGTGTAGCTGAGATTATCACAAGTATCTTATGGGGTCATCATTGTAATACAAAGGTCTTAAGTTAGGTCATTGAATCCTAAATGAGATTTTTAAAAAAGAGGCAAAAAGGAGGCAAGATGGGCTCAGCCAGATCAGTGAAGGTGATGTGAAGCCAGAGGTCCGAAACAGATCGCTTAAGCCAGATTTCAGGTGTTTGCAGGGTTTGGGGTTATTTTTTAGAACAGTGGTCCTCAATATCAGAATCACCTGGAGCTTTTACAAAATACCAATGTGCTGGCCCCAAGCACACGAGTCTTGATAACAAGTACAAAAAATGCTCTTGGCTGAGAGTGGGGGTTGTGGGGGAGGAGAGGCTGACTAGGAGGCTTGCAGTGTGAGGAAGCTTGGGATAATTTTAAAGAAGATGCTAGAGTAAATTGACCAAAATGAGGTTGAAGACCATAATTTGTAGACTACCAAAGTTTATAGTTATTTGGTTTTTCTCCAACATTTCTCAGCTGCACAGGGGTAGAAGATAAATAAGCAGAATGGGAAAGAGATTGAGAGTTGAGGTTTTGTCAGAAAGATAGAAGGGCAAGGAAATTAAGGATGCATTTGAGAAAGTGATTGCAATGATCAGCCATGGATCTCTGATGGACAGGGAAGTTGGAGAGAGAATGGTGGGACCAAGTGACAAATCTGTGCAGGTGGACAGAGAAGGAGGGGATGAGATTGCTGGGAAGGACTGAGAGTTGTGGTCAAAGTAAGAAGCAGGAGAAGGACTTTTCTGAAGAGACAGTTCCAGACTATCAGATGTGACTCTTAAGAAGCAAGAGAAGATGATAAAGATATTATGGCCAGCTGGCTATTCACATGGAGGAACAAAGGAGCTAGAGCCACATTTGGGGTAACCTCTTCAGATTTGTAGAGGCAAAGAAAGTTGGACCACACTTGGCCCCATGTGAGAGAGTGTGATGGGGTCAACTTAGGTCTTATCCAAGGAGACCTGAAGAGATGAGGAGACCTTAGTAGAAAAACTAGAGACACCACCAAGTGTCAGGAGGTTGCAAAAGTGTAAACAACTAGCTGGAATGGAGCATCATCACCAAGGTGGCTGCAATTGAAGATCTCCAACGAGGGTGGGATGGGTTCCCTGGAGAACCCAACTCTGTGCCCTCACTCAACATGCTCACTCATGTAAGTATTCTCGTGCTTCCCTTCCCTCTTCTGGATTATCATGCTCCAGGCCTGGACATATGCAAAGCAAAAGGGGGAATGAAGAAAGAAAGCACTGAGTGAGGAAAGAAAAAGTGGCCACTCATTCCTGTTCCCTCACTGTAACCTTCCTTTTGCAGCAGATCCAAGGTGGGAGAAGAAGAAAAGTCAGCACTGTAAATCTAGATCAACAATTTCCCTTTTATAGGAGATTGGGCATTTTAATTTGTAAATTGAGGATATGAGACTTTAAATGTCTGGTAAACTTTATTTTATTATCTAAAAGTATCTAAGAAATTCAAGGGATAGCCTGAGATTTCATCGAGGGTCAGAGGTCTCACATCAAATAAGCTTAAAGAAGAGTGAGGAAGTAAAAATTTAAGTTGGTTTCTAAGGGTTACAGGGGGCATGAGGAAATTCTGGGGGAGATCGGTATACACACCATTTTGGGGGTAGAGATGGTTTCATGACCTTCCCAATGAAGTTGCAATGTGGGTATTATAATCTGATTTTATGGATGAGGAATCCAAAGTTCAGAGAAGTTAAATAAGTTGCCCAAGTTAAATAGCCAGCTACTTACTGTTGCATACCCAGCCTAAAATCAGGTCCTATGCTCCAGGGTCCCGGCTGTTTCCACCACTGAGTTGGCCCTTATAAGAAAGAGTGGGAAACCTCTACATTCCTGAAATTACATTGGACTTTTTATAGAAATAAATGTTTAATGTGTAGGTAAGAATATGATGGTAACATTCAAGAGTACAGGGTGAAATGAACATATGAATAGAGTGAGTAATTGCAGGAAAAATGCACATTTGTATTTAATATGATTTTACTTTCTTTTTTATAACCACCAACTTGCAATAATTAGGTTATTAGTTACAGGCAGCTTGGAAAAGGATGTTTTGGATTAACAACTAAATTGTCAGGCTTCTTTATGAAGCATTTTATTGTTGGGGACATTTGGAGGGATTCAGTCCCATTTGTCATTCATTTCATTCTGCCAAACAGATGACTTGCCCACAAAGCATTTCTCCTGCATCTTCTCCTCAGCCCTCAGCTCTCCAGTCACACTTCCTCAGTCCACCAGAACTGTGCACAGAGCTTCAGAACTGGAAGGCACCTCAGAGAACAGCTGGTGTAAGCCTTGGCCCATGTAGAAATCCTCTTCAATCCCCACAACATGAGGACACGCAGACTCTGCTTGATCACTTACATAATAGGATCAGTGTGAAGTTGTACAAGTTCAAATACAAGCTCTTCCCTAGCTCTGGGATCTCAGAAATTCCATAATTTCTCTGTCTTTCAGTTCCCTCATCGTATAAATTTTCAGAAACAAGGTGAGGACATCATGATCAAAAACACACAAAATGCCTCATACAAGCTCTGGCTCATAGTAGGTGCTCAATAAATTATAGTACTCCATGCCTCCCTCCCTTCATTGTTGGAAGTTGTGGGAATATTTTTCTTTGTATATTTCTAGTTCTGGTTTCTCTGGCCATGAAGACCACATCTTCCTCATATCTACCCTTCAGCTATTGGCAAATAGTTCTCATGGCCTCTATGCTATCTTTTCCTCTACATTAAACAGCCCTGCACTCTTCAGCTCTTTCTCATGGTATGGGTTGTCATCCCCTCTGTACCCTGGTCTTCATAATCTGCATCTGATCATTGCCAATGATGCTTGTACAGTGTTGTAGTTCTAGAGGGAAGGTCAGCTATGAAGGTGATTAAGTTTGTCTTTCATATCTCTCCGGCTTCTCTTCTCCCAATCCAATCTCAAACTCCCTCTTCATGTGCCACTGACTCAGCTATTTAGTGACGGCCCAGGGTAAGGAAGGCCTTATTGTTGAATTCAGTCTAGATGCAAGAGAAGATATGGAGAGGAAGGTGGGCATCCAGATGTCCCTGATAAGACCCTACATGAGCAACTTTCCCTGGGTCCCCATAGCACCCCTCTCCCTATCCTGTTACATATTGGAAGACCCATATTGCCTCCTTTGTCTCCTCATGATAATCTAAGGATAATTTTACTTCTCCAAGGGTTTCTCAGTTCCCAGTACATATGAGAAAAATCTGTGGATTTCTCCACAATGCATTTGATTCCTCATAAGCATCAGAAGTTATTGCCAAGAAAGGACAACAGTTGGGGCATCAACTAAAGTGGGTCCCTCCTTACTTCCATGCCAATTATTGATGCATTTGGGAAAAGCTCAGGCGATGTTTAAAATCATAAATATGGTCTGAAGACTTTAATGTGTATCCAAAACATCTGAATACATGTGATAAACTAGGGGCAGATTTCTGAAATTTTAGCAGCTCTTCCTCTAACCTCTGATGTATTTATTATTGGAACATCAAAGATCCAAAATGCTTCATGCCAATAAAGTCTCCATGCCAGGCCTTTCAATGTGTAGACTTAAAAGAGAGTTAAAGGGAGAGGCATGTAATTTGGCATCAATTCAAGTCTATAGGTTCAAAACCAGGCCTAGGAGAGCTGGGGCTAGGCGTTAGGGGGCAACATGTTTCCCACTCTCCCCTGCTTGCTTCCAAGTCAGCTCACCCGAGGTGAGTGGTAAGTGGATACAGAGAAAGCATGCTCTGCCATAATATCCTCTGCCTTCTCTCCTCTAAGAGCCAGGGTTGGGAGGCTGGCATGGGTCTTCTTCATGCAGCACTTAGAAGGAAGCTGACTGGAGACTCCTAGTCACAAATAGTATCTTGCAAACTCAGGGGATTGATAATCCAACCTTTCTTCAAAACCAGTGGTTGAGTGTCAGGAAAGTTTACTCGTTTAGCACGAATCTGAATTAAAGACTGGCTTTTGGAAGTGCTCTAATAATGCATAATGCACTTTGAAACAGACACTGTCCTTTTATTCTCAGAAAGAAGGAAGTGCTTCTGCTGGTGCCTGCATTGGGGCACATGTGGAAGCCCGGGATGGGGAGGGGAGGATATAATGGTAGGTAACATGGAGTAAGCACATGGCTCTCAAACCCATGGGATTTGTTAGATCACTCCAAGGCCATTGGGTCCCAAGTAGCCCCCACTTCCTACTCTAGGACATCATACAGGAGTTGCCTTCCTTCAGTACCATTTTAAAAATCTTGTTTAAAGAATCTCCATTAGAGTTAAAACATTATGTCGTCATAGAATAAGCTAATAAATGCCTCATTAAGGAAAAGATTTCTTTTGAGCCCTCTTTTTTTAAAATTTTTATTAAGGTATTACAAATAGTAGTACATATGTCGTTCTTTTCCCCTCCCCCACTGACCTCCCCCCGGCCTCCCCTACCCACTGGCACTTGCCCTTGCCCACCCCTTGTCCCCACCCCCATCCCCAGTGTCTTGCGTCTGTTGGTTGTGCTTATATGCATGCATACAAGTCCTTCGGTTGATCTCTCACCCCCCCTCCCAACCCTCCCCTACCTTTCCGCTGTAGTTTGATAGTCTGTTCTATGCTTCTTTGCCTCTATCTATTTGTGTTCAACAGTTGTAATGTTCTTTATTATCCATAAATGAGTGAGAACATGTGGTATTTATCTTTCACTGACTGGCTTATTTCACTTAGCACAGTGGTCGGCAAACTCTTTAGTCAACAGAGCCAAATATCAACAGTACAACGATTGAAATTTCTTTTGAGAGCCAAATTTTTTAAATTTAAACTTCTTCTAATGCCACTTCTTCAAAACAGACTCCCCCAGGCTGTGGTATTTTGTGGAAGAGCCACACTTAAGGGGCCAAAGAGCCGCATGTGGCTCACGAGCCGCAGTTTGCCGACCATGGACTTAGCATAATGCTCTCCAGATCCATGCAAATGGTAAGAATTCCTTCTTTTTTTTTTTTTTTTTACAGCAGCATAGTATTCCATTGTGTAGATGTACCACAATTTTCTAATCCACTCATCTGCTGATGGGCATTTAGGCTGTTTCCAAATCTTAGCTATGGTGAATTGTGCTGCTATGAATATAGGGGTGCATATATCCTTTCTGATTGGTGTTTCTGTTTTCTTGGGCTATATTCCTAGAAGTGGGATTACTAGGTCAAATGGCAGTTCCATTTTTAACATTTTTAGGAAACATCATACTGTTCTCCACAGTGGCTGCACCAGTCTGCATTCCCACCAGCAGTGAAGAAGGTTTCCTTTTTCTGTGCATTCTCTCCAGCACTTGTCATTTGTTGATTTGTTGATGATAGCCATCCTGACAGGTGTGATATGGTACCTCATTGTTGTTTTGATTTGCATCTCTTGGATGATTAGTGACCTTGAGCATGTTTTCCTATGTCTCTTGTGAGCCCTCACTCTTTAACATTTTATATATGTTCTAAGAATTATTCCTTACCAAGTCCAACCCTATAGGTTCAAACTGATTTCTCCCCTTTTTTTACTGATGTGAAACCAATACACAAAAAGTCCCAGATTGACTTTCCCTGGGTCACAGGTCACTAAATCCTGCATGATTTCCACCCAATCGTACCCGTCAGTGGTGTTCAACAAAGGCCTGGGTCCCAAGGAGAGAGGAAGCAGCTTGGAGTAGGGGAAAGGATTTTAGAGGAATCTGTACACACCAGTTGTGGGGTCTGGGGCAAATCATTTTGCCTGAGTCTGTTGTCGCTTTGGAAAAGAAGCATGTCATTCCTTACCTTACAGAGTGTCTGTGATGCTCAAACAAGGTGACACGTAAGAACATTCTGCGCATGATGGTATGGTTGGCTGTGCTCTATTTAAGTAAGGTGACTGTGATTCGGGCTCTAGACACCGATCTCAGTGGGGAAGCTGGGAGGGAGGTACACAACAGAGGCTCGAGGCATAGTAGGTGAGAGGAGGCCACTGGAGAGAACCCAAGTAACTGGGGAAGCAGACTAGCAGCCTGTCACTTTCCCAGTTTTGTAGAGACCAAGTACTCCCCTGCATGTGATGCCCAAGCAAGAACAACTGTGGGTGCCCTCATCCTCTTGGTTGTGTTTCTCTTGTGAAAACCCCCATGATTGTTTTTATGGCAAACTATTAAAAATTATTTCTGTTCCTCATTTATCTAAGAATAACACAAACTCCCCTAAATAGCTATTTTATTATGACCACAACTAAAGCTGAAAACAGTTTAATTTCCCCCCATTTGAGGTCCTCAGAAACAATTTAAATTTCATAATAAAGTGACACGGCCAGGGGTTTGTTTCTTAGAGACAGCAGACGTGGGTGTGACCCAGAGTCAGAGCTGGGCCTGAGTTCCCCCCCCCCCACCCCTCCAATCCTGCTGGGCTCCAGATGGCTTAGAAAGGGGTTCAGAAGCCTTTGCAGGGCTCTTTCTCAGTGGGTCTGAGTGTGCAGAGAAGCAGAGAGCAGGGTTCACTTCATTTGGAAGCAGGAAGAGGAAAACTATCCATGCAGGAGAAATCTGGAGCTCTAGCAGATTCCAGGACACAGTGGGGCTGGGGGACTTCCCAGAGAGGGAACTGGATCAGTGACAAATGGATGGTGCTTTTCTGTGCTGCCAGCTCAGCAGTAAGGCTCTACCTGTAATCCATCCTGCAGAATGGCCTCAACATTCCGGGTGCCCCAAGCCAGAAACCCGAGTCATATTCCATAGCTCCACGTCCCCACATGACTTCAGGTATCAAGTCGTCCTTAGTTATCTCTTGGGTTTTTATTGAACTCATCTCTATCCCTCCACCCTCTATGGCCACCTTTGCTCAGGCACTAGCATCATGCTCTCGTCCAGACTGTTATAGCAGCCCCTGACAGGTCTCCCTGCCCCACCTTGCTCCCACCCATTCGTCCTCCACATCACCAGCTCCATCTTACATTTTAATCCTCTGCTTAAATCTTCTAGCCTTTCTCTGTTACGTTGAGGATTGAGCCCCAATTTTTCATCCTGGTATAGAAAACTCTCCTATACCAAACTCATCTGCGGGAGAATTATCTTTTTGTGAGCTTCTTTTAGGAGAATGGATCTAGATTATTATTGACATATTTTACAACATCCTATCTAATAAAAGAGTAATAGAAAATTGACTGTCACTCCAACACACAAGATGGCTGCCCCCATGTGGTCAAAGATGGCTGCCACAAGATGGCCAGCAGGGGAGGGCAGTTGGGAAGGACCAGGCCTGCAAAGGAAGGCAGCTGTGGGCGATCAGGCCAGCAGGAAAGGGCAGTTGGGAGAGACCAGGCCTGCAAGGGAGGGCAGTCAGGGGAGACCAGGCCTGCAGGGGAGGGAAGTTGGGGGCGACCAGGCTTGCAGGGGAGAGCAGTTGGGGGGAGGGGAACCAGGCCTGCAAGGGAGGGCAGTTGGGGGCAATCAAGCCTACAGGGGAGGGCAGTTAGGGGTGACCAAGCTGGCAGAGGAGAGAAGTTGGGGGCAGCCAGGCCTGCAGGGGAGGGCAGGTGGGGGGAGACCCAGGCCTGCAGGGGAGGGCAGTTGGGGGTGATCAGGCTGGCAGAGGAGGGAAGTTGGGGGTGACTGGGCCTGCAGGGGAGGGAAGTTGGGGGTGATCAGCCTTGAGGGGAGAGCAGCTGGAGGGGACCAGGCCTGCAGGGGAGGGAAGTTGGGGGTGACCAGGCTTGCAGGGGAGAGCAGTTGGGGGGGGGGGGTTGGGACCAGCCCTGCAAGGGAGGGCAGTTGGGGGCAATCAAGCCTGCAGGGGAGGGTAGTTAGGGGTGACCAAGCTGGCAGAGGACGGAAGTTGGGGGCAACCAGGCCTGCAGGGGAGGGCTGGTGGGGGGCTGACCAGGCCTGTAGGGGAGGGCAGTTCGGGGGGTGACCAGGCCTGCAGGGGAGGGCAGTTGGGGGGGGGGACCAGTCGGCAGGGGAGGGCAGTTGGGGGGGAGGATCAGGCTGGCAAGGAAGGGCAGTTGGGGGGGGGGGCAGGCCAGCAGGGGAGGGCAGTTGGGGGCAATTGGGCTGGCAGGGGAGCAGTTAGGCATCAATCGGGCTGGCAGGGGAATGGTTAGGGGGTGATCAGTCTGGCAGGCAGAAGCAGTTAGGGGCAATCAGGAAGGCAGGCAGGCAAGCAGTTGGGAGCCAGCAATCCTGGATTTTGAGAGTGATGTCCGACTGCCTGTTTAGGCCCGATCCCAGTAGCATCAGGCCTAAACAGACAGTTGGACATCCCTCGAGGGGTCCCAGATTGGAGAGGGTGCAGGCTGGGCTGAGGGACACAACCCCCCTGTGCACGAATTTCGTGCACCAGGCTTCTAGTTTTATAATAAAAACCATACAAAAGTTAAAAGAATTGTACAGTGAAACCCATATGCCCACAACTTGGATGCTATAATTAACATTCTACAGTAGTGCTTGCTTCATCCATTCATTCTTCCCTCCATTATTTGCAAAAATTTTACTGTTTTTGGTGCATTTCAAAATAAGTTCTGGATGTCAGTGCTTTTTATTCCTTAACCTTCAGCATGTATATCAGATGGCCCTTACATTTGTTTGTACCTCATCCTCTTCCCGCAGATGGCTTCTGATGAAAGCATGGATATATTAGAACCAAAAGATTTGCAAAATAAAAAAGTTAAGCATTAAAAAATAAAGGCAAGATAAGGGGAGAGAAAAAGTGTATTGATTTCTGACTGAAGAAAATGACAGCACATGAATGCAGAACTACCTCTGTGCTTCTCAGAAACCAAAAATCATGTTAGGTATATTGCTTTAATCTTCTTACAGAAGGCCTAGTAGGGACAAATTTTTCCATGTCTTGAAATTTGTGAGTTTTTCATATGTGTAAAGAGCATTTAGTAATGTTGGAAACAAAGCCAACAGAGTTTAAAACTCAGACTCTGAAGCCAGAGGCCTTGGGTTCAAATTTCAAGTTTACCACATATGTGAATTCTAATAAGCAAAGACATTTAACCATGTTAAGATTCAGGTTCCTCATCTGAAAAATGAGGATCTCACAGTACCAGCCTTCTCTTATTTATTTGCTGACTTTAATCAGAGATACACATAAATCACTTACTATAGTGCTAGGCACATCGTATTCAGTCAATAATTGTAGTTGTTATTTTAGCACTAAAAAGAAATGCTTTTGGTGGAAGGTGAGATTATAACATTAAAACATAATTTTATAAGAGCTTTTCAGATGGTGAACACAAATGATAAAGTTCAGGAATAGTGTCTTGTTTTTAATCTCATTTAATACAATGAAAAAGCAAGAAACTCCTCAAGGAATGTGGAAGATACCAGGGATTGCTGACCCAGCAATGATCCCTGCTTTTTTTTTTCTTTTCCTAGCAGAATCCAAGTTTTGTCCAGGTAACAGACAAAATTTTGGGCAATGTATTCATTCCCAGGA
This sequence comes from Corynorhinus townsendii, assembly GCA_026230045.1. Lineage (NCBI taxonomy): Eukaryota > Metazoa > Chordata > Mammalia > Chiroptera > Vespertilionidae > Corynorhinus > Corynorhinus townsendii. The sequence continues at coordinate 32,889,181 of JAPDVU010000008.1, read as the reverse complement.
CATAAACCATTCTAATTGTAAGCCAATTATGCTAATTCTATTCCTGTATGGTAATGAATGATCTAGAAACAGTAGAGAGCAGTGTGCTGGAAGGAGTATACAGAGAAACTTCCTGGTAAAAAGAGAGAACATTCCAAGGGAAAGGCCTGTTCCTTGCTTCTTGTTTTAGATCTTGTATAAGGATGTGATGCATGGTACCACAGCAGCAACTTTGTGACCATGAAGAGAAAGCCAAGGAATTTCAAAGAAGCTTACTCAAAGCCTGTACCCTAATTTCTTATTATATAAACTGAATGAATAGTTTCAAAGCTATTTTCATATGGTCATTCTGTAATATTCAGCTGCAAGCATTCTTAATCTACACTAATAAATGAAAAACATGCAAATTGACCATCACTCTGCTATACCCACCAGTGAATCAGGAGCAAGTATGCAAATTAACCCAACAAAGATGGTGGTGGCCACAGAGCTGGATCAAGCAGGAGGCTTGGGTTGCCCCCGGTGGTGGAGGAAGCCAAGCTTCCCACACGTCCTGGCCGGCCCTGGCCTCCGCTCAAGGCTACAAAGTTTCAATTACAGAAGATAAATAAATCCCAGATACCTGCTTCCAGCCAGCTCTGGCCTCAGCTCAAGGAGGCACTGAAAAAAAAAAGAAAAAAAGGAGGGGATGGGAGCTTGGGTCACTGGGGAGGGGGCTTGGCCAGCCTGCAAACAGCCATCAGCCCCTCACCCAGGCTGGCCAGGCACCCCAGTGGGAGCCCCCACCCTGAAGGGGGTGTGGCCAGTCTGAAAACAGCCCTCAGCCCCTCACCCAGGCTGGCCACACCCCCATGGGGTGAGGGTCCCTGCTGGGGGGGTTGGCCAGCCTGCAAACAACCCTCAGTCCCTCACCCAGGCTAGCCACACTCCCATGGCCCAATCCCTGTAAACAGGAAGTCGAATATCCCTCAAGGGGTCCCAAATTGGACAGGGTGCAGGCTGGGCTGAGGGACACCCCCCCATTCACGAATTTCGTGCACTGGGCCTCTAATTAAATATAAAACAACTAGAGGCCCTGTGCACAAAATTCATGCACAGGTAGGGTCCCTATGCCTGGCCACCAATCAGGGCCGATCGGGGCCTTCCTTCCTCTGGCTGCTGGCTGCTGGCTGGGGCCTTCCTTTATTCTGTGCCACCCCCCTGGTGGTCAGCACATGTCATAGCAAGCGGATGAACTCCCAATCAGTTGAACTCCCAAGAGGACATTTGCATATTAGCCTTTTATTATATAGGATGCGCTAATATTTCCCTGCAGCTCATCTATGTTGTTTATTAACTCCCTCAGGCTGGTTTGACAATAGCTGAAGGGCAGATAAAGAGCTTTATGTGTATTAGTTACGTTGTGCATATTCACCAAGAGCAGCTACCAGCCATGTTTCAGGAGCCTCTTTGAGTAGATCATAACAGTCACTTCCTGCAGCAGTTGCAGAATCCCTGCTCACTGAGCTCAGCAAATGTTTGGTCAAACAGTAATAATATCAAATGGCCTATTACCTAGAAATTCTATTCGGAAAGAGAGTAAGCCAGATACTGGCTGGAAGCAGGTATCTGGTATTTATTTATCTTCTGTAATTACTTGTCAAAGACATTGCCTGAAAGCATTGGAAAAAGCATCTTCAAGAAGATTTTGCAGTTAGAGACTCCTGCTATCTGCTAGAACAAAGGCCAACTAGTTGTGGCATATAGAGAAGTCATGCCCTATGGCATTAGGGAAATGCCCTTTTGCTGTGTGCTATATTTTCACACTTTAATTTATTGAAATTGATGTGCAAAGGCATAGAAACCACATAGTAGGGTTTAGGTGGAAGGAATCAAATTCCATTGGCAAAAAATAGAATTCGGAGTATTGGAGTGTTGTTTGGTGTAAATATATGAATTCATATGTAAGACTTGTATTCTGTGTTTGGTAACATATCTCTAACATCATATGACAATAAGCGGGAAGTAGATTATCCTATATAATAAAGAGCTAATATGCTAACTGGACCAGACGGTGGAACAACGTTCTGGAACCACCTTCTGGAATGACCAGTGGGCGGGGGGTGGGGCCGCAAGGCAACCAGGGCTGCGAGGCAGCCAGGGCTGTGAGGGCCTACTCTTGCATGAATTTCATGCATCGAGCCTCTAGTTTAATAAAAAAAAAAAATACCTGGAGCATAGATGTCTGTGGGAGGGGCTGTGTGCAACCCAGCACAGCTGTGATCTTTGTCCTTTGCAAAGGACATGGAGTGGGGAATGAGGAAGGAAAGTAGTTTAGATGTATGTAGCACAGATTGCTTGCTCTCCACTAAAATCTATTTTCTCATCTTCCTGGACACACAACCAGTGCCATTTCCCATAACCCTTGCTGTTAGCCATGGCTATGGGACTAAGTTCTAGCCAATGGAGTATGAATGGCAGTAACATGTTTGCCATTTGCAGGCTAGAGCAATAAAACCTCCCACATGACTCACTCCATGCTCTTTGTTTCTGTCATTTTGGTGCAGATGAGGAAGATACCCTATAAAATAATCTCAGAATGGGAGTCTCAATATGGAAGAGGCTGGAGCCCTGGATTGCTGCAGGGAATAGAGCTGACAACCTCCTTGAACACCTACTTGGGATTACCACGTGAGTGAGAACTGATAATTACATTGTGTTTGAGCTGTTATACATTGTTTGGTTCTACTTGTTGCAGGGTTTTGGCCTGCACTAAAGGCATACAACTGTGTATCTATTAAGTACAAAGTATAGGTGTTTTGCCCCTTCTGGAGTCCCATATCCTATATATTAAGAGTGGATGTCAAACTACATTAGGAAGACAGGGGAGGTTGGGCGAGGAGGGCTGTAAGAGACCAACCGAAGGACTTGTACGCTTGCATATAAGCACAACCAACGGATATAAGACACTGGGGCGGGGGGGGGGGGGGGGGTGGGGGGGGGCAGGGTGGGCAGGTGAAGGCATGTCCTGGGGGGTAGGGGAGGTCGGGGGGAGATCAAGGGGGAAAAAAAAGGAGACATATGTACTACTATTTGTAATACTTAAAACAATAAAAATAAAATAAAATTTAAAAAAAAAAGAGTGGAATATGCTAATTACCTGTTATGCCCTGAGGCATAACGACCAACCGCATAACAAGGAGATCACTGATTTGCAGGAGGGTGGGGCAGTGAACTACAAGCAGGTGGCAGAGAGCTACAGGAGGGGGCAGGGCAGCAAGCTATGAGGGGGGTGGCTGGGGCGGGGCGGGGGCAGCCTACAGGAGGGTGGGGCAATGGGTGGAGAGCTGCAGGCGAGTGGCAGAAAGCTACTGGTGTACGGATTGGTGCGCAGGGCTACTAGTCTATAATAATATACAGGTGAATGCATACAACAGATTGATACAAACAAGTTATTTTAGTCTTGGGTAAGGTAATTTCCTCTAGAAACTCATCTTAGTTAAATAATAACAATAATAATATTCAAAAAGCCTGGTAGGAGCAGAAGTGCTTGGACCCAGGACTTTGGGTTCTGTCACCCCCTACCTTTGAGGCAAAAAGAATGTTCCCTCCTGAGGGCCCAGAGGGGGAAGAAGCAAACTAGGCTGTGGGAGCCGAGGTACTGAATGGTGTGATTCTTTCCCTATGGCCCCTGTGTTATCATCAAGTCTGCATTGCTCAATGATGGTTTTGTTTGAGTGCATCTGTGAAAATGCTTACCTCTGGAGGGCATCCATAAAGAATTTTTAATTCTGTACTCCTTTGGGGATGGAGAAAAGGGTCAGCATTTCAGATACCCACATAGTTAGAGCTATTCCAGATAATGGCCAAGGGGCTCTCAGAGCTCAAGGGGGGGAAATGCTTTCCCTGGTGCAGTCCAGCAAGCTCTAAGGAAAAACCGACTGCTCTTAAAATATGTAAGTCGGAACCCTCTGGTTTAGACAAGGAGCAAAGGCATGCCAAGCAGAGAATAACAAATGGATTTCAGCCTTGTCAGGCCATGGCCTTCATGGATTTCACCAATTACTGGGCCTGGGTGCCTGACCCTGTCGCCACACCATGGTAAATGCGGTTAGAATCACCTTGTCACCGCAGCTTGTATCTCTGCTGGTTACCTAAGGACAGGGACATAAGATGCTCTTGGATTAGGGCCTTGTGTGCATCCCAGCAATCCTGTCAATTATCTCCGGGCTGATTTGCATGCTGCTCCTTCTCAGCTCCTGCACTGGCTGGCAAAGAGGCCACTTGGTTTTATTGGAGTCTATTGTGCTGTCAGGCGTGGTTTACAACACAATAAGCTTACAGTCACTTACAATGAATGAGCTCCTCAGGAGTGTTCAGAAACACATTAAACTCGAGCAGGTAGCAAATTGTCTATGGATCCGATCGTCTGCACTTACGTAAACATCCAGGCTTTACTTAGACTGGAATTGGCTAAAAGTCCCCATTGGTTGTCAGGTGGTATGTCAGCTTAATGGGCCCTGGGTCTCATTTATGGGTCTCCCACTAAACTCTCGGAATTGTCTGCCTTCACTTGTAGAAACCCACTCCTGCCTGAAGGGGTGGCTCCAGAACATGAGCCTTAGCCAAGCTTGGCGTCTGTGTGTCTGTGCCCTGGTTCTTGGGGAATCCACTATGGAATTCTGGGGAAAGTTCTCTTTGTTTTTGTTTTCAAAATGCACATTGACAAGAGGTATAAAAGTATGGGCAGTCTGGATAAAAGCACATGTGGATTTGGTTTGAGTCTTTCTGCTTACTTGCTGTGTAATTTTGAGAAAGTTACTTAGTGTCTCTGAGCCTGTTTCTTGTTCTGTGAATGGAGATATCAACAGTAGATTCAACATACGGATTAAATGAAACAAAGAATGTAAGGAATACTAGATTTACACAGTATATTGTGCCTAGTGTTGCAAGCACTTGGCATTAATTTAATTTATCCTCACAATAGTTTTACTCCAGGAAAGTATTGTTTTGTAATCCCATTTTGCAGATGAGAAAACAAAAGTCCTGTTCCAAGTCACATGGGCATTAAGTGATGGACCTGGGATTCAAAAGTGGGCACTGGGATGCCAGAGGCCTTGCTCTGCTTAAGTACCATGCTATAGAACCGGGTAGGTACCTGGAGAGGAGTTAGTAGTGCTCTGTGAATGGAGGGAAACTAGGGAGGTGAATATGATACCCACCCAACTTTAAGAAAACACCAGTCTGTCTTGGAGATAAGAGCATTTGAGTCCTTGGTGAGTGTTAGAACTAGGGCAACCATATGTGTCAGTTTTGATTGCCACAAATAAATGACCACAAATTTAGTGGCTTAAACCAATACCCATGCATTATCCCAGTGTCCGTGGGTCAAAAGTCCAGGCACAGCTCAGCCGGGTCCTTTGCTCTGGGTCTCAAAGCCTCCAATTCAGGAGTCAGCAATTCTTGAGCTCAGGGTTCTCCACCAGCCCTCGTGACTGCTGGCAGAATTCAGTTCCTTGCATCTGGGGACAGAGGCCTTCAGCTCCTAGTGGCTGCTGGCAGTTTCTGTCCACAGTTCCAATGGCCCTTTCCATAGGCAGTTCACGTCATAGCAGCTTGCTTCTTCCAGGACCACAGAGGAACCGCTCTCCTCATATAAGGTAACATAACAAAGGGGTGGTGACTATCCCATCACCATTGCCACAGTGTTTTGGCCAGAAGCGAGTCACCAGTTTTGCCAGCATGCAAGGGCAGAGGATTAGCAAAGGGCATGACTCCATGGGGGGGAGGGGCGACAGGGCGGGCATCAGAAGGTATGTCCACCACACAATACAAGCCATTGTTCACTTGGGACACTTGCGAGTGAAAAGATGCTGCTAGTAAATGCTGGATAACAGGCATAAACCAGAACTGGACCAAGCGAAACGGCCTGTATGATTGCCCCAACTGTAAACAGCACGAGCAAGTTACTTTGAGACAAGTGGACCTGAGAATGCTTCATTGAGCAGGTGATGTTTTCATCAGGCTATGAAAAATGGGTTGAATTTCTCCAAGCAGAAATGGGATAGGGGCAGGAGACAACTCCAGCCGAGGGAGTAGTTTGGGTAAAAATATAGAAGTGAGAAGGTTCTCTGAATGAGAGCCAACGCCTCATGCTCCACTTCCCATGCCGCTGCCTCTCTTCCAAGGCTGGCGATATGTTTCAAGGCCTTCATTCCAGGACAGAGGGCAGAGGCTCCTACCTTGCTGTCTGCTCGTTGGCTGGGGTTTCTGAAGAGAGAGTACCTCTCCGATCCTTAATGCACCTGGGATATTCTAGGACACCCACAGATTAGCGGAGAGGCCCTCGGCTTTCTGCATCCTGGTGGGCATTCTTTTATACTCAGTGTGGATCTGCATTTCCTCACTGAAGCTTCTCTTCTGGAGAAAACTAGCAGAAGACGCAAAAAGGGGTCGGCTAACTCCATACATCTGAGCGATGATTTGTTAGAATTGAATTAAGTAGCCACATCAGTCCACAGATCAGGCCTGCACTTGTCTGATTCAGAGCTGTGTGATGTGTCGTTTTACTCTGGGATGGTTTTTGTGATTCTCTCCCGTGGAGCAGTATGCGCCTGACTAACCTCTCTCCCTGCTGCAGGGGAGGTCTTGTCTGGTTCCCATCCATCTGTCCCCCGCTGGGACTCAGTGACTGCCGTGAAGGGGCATTTCTGACCTCGCTCCACTTCATCCCTCACTTAGATAAATAGGAGTGACCTTTGACATGGCCTCTGATGGGTCCTCTGCTGCCACTAGCCCCCTGATCAGGTGACACCGGGGAGCCCCACAGGAGAACCACCTCCAGGGAAGGTGCCATGGAGGATGCGGCGTTTGGTTCAGAAGGGATATGAGTCCGGCTCAGGCTCCAGCAGCGAAGCTGGATTGGCGACAGAGCCACAGTGGTGCCAAGCTACAGTGACTCCTGGGCTCCCTGCTCAGGGGCAACAGACTGGCATGCCCTGTGGCTTCAGGCACAATGAAGCAGGTCCTTGGGGTGGGAGCCAGGCAAGTCCAAAGAGCTGGAACACAGAGATTCTGATCCATTGGAAGGCAAAGGACATATATTTCCTGGGACCTATTCACTCCTTTATCAACAGCTATTTATTGATCTTCACCTACGTGCCAGGCACTGGGGTTGGCACTGAAAGTTCAACAGTGAACAAAACAAAATCTCTGCCCTCGTGGCTCTTATAGTCTTGGGCAGGAGGAGGAGGAGAGCTAATAAGGAGAAAACAAATAAATACAGGTAGAATAAATGAAATGGGGCGGTGGGAGTGCGTCTGGTTAAATAGAAGGAACAGAGTTCTCCAAGGAAGTGACATTTTATCTGGGATAAAAGATGAGAAGGAGCCAGAAATACCAAGAACATTGCAGACAGAAGAACGTGTACAAATGCCCTGAAGTGGGAACAAGAGGTGGGGGGTGGGGGTTTCTGGAAAGAAGTTGCAGCTGGAGTTCATAAGTGAGCAGAAGCGTGGCTCCCAGTGAGATGGGAGTGCTGTTGGGGGCGTGCTCATACTGGGGAGGCTATGCACGTGTGGGGGCAGGTCGATAATATGTCTCAGCGCCTTCCTCTCAATTTGTCTGTGAACCTGAATAACAAGGTCTTTAAAAAGCTAGGAGGAAGTAGGGGCTTCTTTTCAAAGATGGGATGCTGAATGGTTTAGATCGAGTATTGCCTGGTGATAACAGTCCGACAAGGAACAGTGTTCCTGTGGTCAGAAAGCCAAGGCCATTCCTGGGGAGACTGGCAGAGTGGCCAAACACCCCGAGGATCAGATGCAGTCAGCCCAGGAGTCTCTGGAGAAGGCAGAGAAGGATGATGGGGGTGGTCCCACGGCTCGAGCAACCCCTGTCATGGGCAGCAAGCCCCCTCTGGTCTTCAAAGGACAATGTCTTAGGGCTATGGAGCCACTGGGGCCCTAGTAGAAAGCAGCATAAAAAATACATCTGAAGGGAAGAAGGGGGCAGGGAGCAGGGAAAATGGTCCAGGGCTGGGGATGGTGCTGCCGCCAGCTTACACCCACCAGGAGATGGGTTTCCAAATGCCTGGGGCACATGAGCTCCCAGCAGGGAGGCCTGGGGGGGGGGGGGGAGGGCGGTGGAGAGGCATGCTTCCTTCCCTCCCCATGCTTCAAACAAGAGGATGACCACATCCACAGTTCTCATCTGAAAACAGCAGACTTTTGAACAGAAAGAGACTGTTAGTTTGATCTCTCTCCCGGAAGGAATTTCCAAGTGGAAAAACACAAAGACCAGTGGTGTGGCAGACACTTAGGCATGCACATTCACTCCAAAGAAAGAGTTAAAGTGCTTTCTAATAGAAATTGGTTTTCGGTATTTCAGTGCCAATATAATTAGATTGTAACAAGCAAAGCCCTGTAACATAACACAGCGAAAATTTGAAAATTTGATTCTGCCTGGCAAACAACCAAGTCCCCGCGTGTGCGCAAACCTGACATTAATAAGCTACAAGAGATTACATGATTTAGAAAAGAAGCACTTGGTGTTACCAAATCAAATAATAGATCTCTAGGCTATAATTAGGAGAATTGGGACTCAACAATGAAGTCATAATACCGTAATTTAGCTGTGAGTAACAGAGCCACGGAGGCACATTAGGAGGTGGGATGGTATCTCAGTGGTGTGCAGCTCCCAGGGGCGGCTGCTCTGGGCCCCACATGCAGCCACCTGTTGGCATCTGATGTCACGGGATAGACCTGGCCTGCTGGGGCTCATGGAACAAAGGCTCTGGGGACCCTCGAGCTTCAGATTCCACATTAAAGATGCAGGTCCCCAGGGACAGCTGAGGGCAGAGTACCCGACAGGGCGATGCGGGCACATTGTTGCCTCAGAGTGCTTTCGGGGACACATTACAAATGAAGAAACATAAACAAAGCAAAACTAACACTATAATAAATAAAAAGAGAGTGGGAGAGGCCAGCAGCATCATTCATAGTCCTGGAGCTGGAGCTGCGGGGATTGTCAGGTTGGGCGAGTGCATTTTTCCTCAGAAATAGTTTTTGTGTAAACTGTGTAGAGCTGTCTCTAATCAACTGCCTCCTGGCAGAGTAACTCATAGGCTATAAAACCATATCATTTCACGTGGAAGAGAAACCTTAACAGGGCTTCTGAACCTGGGGTCTCCTGAGGGGTCTGTGGAGAGAACTGACTTTCAATGTAATTGGTGTTCTTTGTAATCCTGTGAATTTTGTTTTATGCATTTCAAACATGACACTGCCGAGGGGTCTGTGGCAGACATTGGAAGTGCTCCTGAGCATATCCCCTGGACCTTCCTGTTCACTCCAGCTGGCTCCCCACTGCCAGTATCTTTGGGCCTGAGAATGCTTCAACCCACCAGCTAAGTAAAGCAGCATTTCCGGTTCCCCACACACAGCAGCCTGGAAGGGCCAGGGCATTAATGCCCCTGGGGCGGGTGTGTAATTACCCCAGCACCTCCCGCTTTGAGGAGAAAGATGCCGAGAAGCAGTTTTGCACTCCCGTCCCAGAGTAACCTGCAAGAGGAAGCCCCAGTCCTTGTCTTTATTTGCTGCCTTTCTTTTCCCAATTGATGACTGCTTTCTGTACCTCCCATATAAATTACTTGCCATTAGGATCTGCTTCTGGAAGAACCCAAACAAAGACAGGGTGAACAGATAGGTCACCAGGCCAAAACAAAGAAGAAAAATGGTTAAGAAGCCCTGTAAAATGTAATCCGGGTCCTCTCCTCACCCCAGTCACTATTTCTCAGATTAGGAAATGGGGGCATAAAGAGTGAAGCTCCTTGCCCTACAAAAGGGAGTGATGAACATGGCATTTGCTGTGATGCTCATATCATGCTCATTTATTCATTTTCCACTGTGGAGCCTGACTTCTCTCTTCTCCTTATTCCTCCCCAAGTCCTCTCTGACAGCAGCCATTGGCCCAGTGTTGCTTAAAAGCAGAGATGCTGATTGGATGCTCCTTTCCTCTCTGCCCTGAATGCAGGGCGTGTGGCAGGGACCATGCCTTGTGTCACCCTATTCCCAGGCTCAGCAGAGATCTGGCCCTAAGCTGAACTACAGCAAAGTGTGGGAGAAGAGGCTCTCCTACCATATTTAACACAGGTCCCATTTCCATTCATTACCCCTTGAGCAAGGTGGCACCTGTCTGTACTGTATAAACTTTACCTATTCCAGGAGCCCATGATAGGATTTAGCACTGGGTTGGCAAAAGAGTTCTTGTTGTATTTACATTTATATCAGTTACTTTCAAAGGACATTGTTCTAATTATGACTTTAAACAGTTTTTAGAAATGCTGTCGTATAATAAAAGGAGGATAGAAGGATGCAGGTAAAAGGAAACAGAGATACAATTACAATAGGAAGCCAGGGATAAAGTTGCACAGAAGTAAATAGTAATGATAATGATAATAAAGCTCTTCACATTGATGATTTTATTTAATCCTCACAATAATCACAGGAAGCTGTTGTTATTGTTTTCGATGAGGGAGTTTTCTTAGGTGAGGAAACATAAGAAAGAAGCATTTTGCCATTCAATCCTTGTGCTTAAAAGTTGTCTCTTTTTGCTTTACTCTCTTAAAATAAAATTGACCCCTTTCACCTCTTGTTGAAGGACTAAGATCTTATTATTAAGATCTTACAAGCCATTCCAAATAAGACGGAAAAAAAAATGGGAATTTAATCAGATGATTGCCCTCACATGCCTTGTTTCTTATGACTTTGACAGTTTTGAGGGGTGATGACTAGGTATTTTGTACAATGTACCCAAGTTGTGATTTGTCTGATGTTTTTCTTACTATTAGACCAGGTTATATGTGTTTTTCTTTTTAGGAAAAAGACCACAGAGCTAAAGTGCCATTTTTATCACATCATATCAAGAGTACGTGCCATCAACACAACTTACCGGTATTAACCCGACTGTTATTGGTGTTAACCATAACTACAGATGCTAACCATGATCACCTGGCTGAGGGGTGTTTGTCAGGTCTGCCCACTGTACAGTGACTCTTCCTTTCCACACTGTGCTCTTCAGAAGAAAGTCACTCTGCAGCTCACACTTAAAGAGTAGAGGTTATTGCAGAACACTTACATAACTGACTTCCAGTTCTTCTGCAGAGGAGGTTTGCCTGTCTTCTTCATTTGTTTGTTTATCCAATTATTTATTCATATCAGTATGAAATCCTATATTTATTTTAAACTTGTGTTATAATCCAATACTACTTTATTTATTTTTGCCCATATTCTTCCAGTTTTGATCATTGGGAGGTTTTTTTAGTTGGTTCCTGTGTCCCTTTGATATAATCCCTACCAGTGTGTGTGTGTGTGTGTGTGTGTGTGTGTGTGTGTGTGTGTGTGTGTGAGTGATTTGGGTTATTATTATTATTGGTCTTTTTTAAAGCAATTTCTTAAGTTTGGGCACTCCAAGATGTTCCATGGTCACCTTGTACATTTCCTGCCTGCCCCACTTCTAGAATTGGCAATTCCTTTATTGGAGAATGGTTAGAAACCAAGATCTGGGCACAAGGTGGACTCCTTGTTCCTGGGGTGTCATTGCTTCTAGGCCCTTTCAACGGACAGCAAGAAATTATATTAGTGGGTACTAACCTATGTGTATACAAGTATCTATAAATGTTTCTGTATGTAATCATTTGAATCCATATGAAACTAAACATCTACATATATAAAGAGCCAGAGTCCGTAACGTCCAAAATGACTGAAGGCTCAACAGAACACCAGAAGTCAGTCCTGCAGTCCCAGCACTGACTGAGGCACTGCAGGCACCTCAGCAACCCAGCACTGACTGAGGCACTGCGGGCGCCTCAGCGACCCAGCACTGACTGAGGCACTGTGGGCGCCTCAGCGACCCAGCACTGAGTGCCGAGGGAGCTGCGATCAGGCCCAGACAGAGGCTGGGAGAGAAAAGCAGGGTTTGATTGCAGCCCCCATGGCAGTCAGTGCTGGGTCAGCATGGTGGAAGTCAGTCCTGCAGTCAGTGAACATAGTGTCAATTAATATCTCTTTGAGAGGAATTGAGAATATAAAGTACAGTGTAGAGCAATTACTTACATTATTTTACATAAAACTCTTTTCAACTAAGATATTTTCCTTTATTTAAGATGTATCTTTATTGTCAAAAGTATTACAGATGTCCCTTTGTTTTAGTTTTTCTTTTTCCCCATTGATCTCCTCCACCCTGCACCCACCCCTTCCAAGCCTTCGCCAGACTATTGTTTGTGTCCATGGGCTATTCCTATCTAATACATAAAAATCTAGAAAGATTTAGAGAAAATAAAATAAAAAATATGCCAGATAAATATTGAACAGAAGAGCGCTGAAGTTGCTGCATGAATACTGGATACAGGCTTGAAGCCAAAACACAACTCATGAGATAAAGTTAGTCATTGTAACATAACAAAAGGTTCCTTTCACTAAAGAGATAAGATGGTTCCCAATACTTATACACATAATAGAACAGTGTGGGGGTTCAGAATGAGCCTCACCAAGATGTGTCTCAGTGGTATGCAGATTTTTGAGCTAAGGGCAATTTTAGCTTCAGGCTCAAGTGAAAATTCTGCCCCTCCCTTTAACTATCTAAAAAAATTGAATTAGAGGCCTTTCCCATAATAAGACATTATCCTATATAATAAAAAGGCAATATGCAAATTGACTGAACAGCAGAATGACAGGTCGCTATGACACGCACTGACCAACAAGGAACAGATGCTCAATGCAGGAGCTGTCCCCTGGTGGTCAGTGTGCTCCCACAGGGGTAGTGCCGCTCAGCCAGAAGCCAGGCTAATGGCTGGCTAGCGCAGCTGCAGTGGTGGGAGCCTCTCCCGCCTCTGTGGAAGCACTAAGGATGTCCAGACATCCCCTGAGGGCTCCCGGACTGCTGAGGGACCACCCCCCTCCAAGTGCATGAATTTCATGCACTGGGCCTGTAGTGAGTTCATAAAGATGTCTCCAACACTAATCAATTACTGCATGGATCAAATAGTCTATTCCCTTTGCTTATCTCTAACCTTCCACTCCAACAGTGAGAAACCTGATTCCCACCAACCACCATTCCTTTGTTTGTTTAATTTCAGGTACATATATAGTAGTACCAGAATTGTTAACACTTATCAGCATGGAAAACAAATTTATCAACTAGAATACAGTGCTTATATACAGTTTGTTTGTTTGTGTTTTGACTTTAGTCTTCTGGACTCCACTCATTTTCAAAGTTACTTATCTCTGCACATTTCTACCCAATACCTTCAATGAAGTTATTCCATACATTGGTAAAATTGTTAGATTATTTTGTCACATTCTACATTCCATCCTGGGATCCCCTTACCTCTTAAATGACTTTTGATTTTGCATAATCAAGGTTTACATCTTTCCTATAATGTTCTATGGGTTTTGACAAATGCAGAGTAAGACATTAACCATTACAACACCACACAGAATAGATTCACTACCCTAAAAATAAATCCCCTGTACTTCATTTACTCAAACATCTCTCTATCCCCCAAAGCCCCTGACAACCACTAATCTTTTTATTGTCATTGTAGTTTTGCCTTTTTTAGAATGTCATATAATTGAAATAGCACTTTATATGGTTCTACTTATCTCTTCTCTTAACATACCAACCACACTTCTTTTTAAAAATAATTTTAGTAATTTCCCTGGAGTTTCCAATATACACTTTAATTTAGTTGCACCTTCAAATAACATTATACTGCTTCATATATATACATGATACATAATATTTCTCATTCCTTCTTCCATTCTCTTGTGAATTCATTTCACTATTAGTATGCTAGAATCACCCAATACATTGCATTATTATTATTTAAATAGTTACCAATTAAAAGAAAAATTAAGTATTTTATTTACTGTCACTTATTCCTTCTCTGATATTCTTTCTTTCTTAGTGTACATCTAAGTTTTGACTTATAAAATCTTCCTTCTGCCTGAAAATATTTTTGAACAGTTATTGTGATGAAGATGTTTATTGGTAATGAATTCTTTTTGTTTTTGTTTATCACAAAATATCTTTATTTCTCTTTTAATTTTGAAGGATAGTGTTACTGGATATAAAATTCTAGGTTGATATTTTTTTCTTTTAACAATTAAATACTTCACTTCATTCTCTTCTTACTTTCATGAAATGAAAGTCTGCTGCAATTCTTATTTTGTTTTTCTATGTTAAAGTTCTGCTGCAATTCTTATTTTGTTTTTCTATGTTAAAGTTCTTTCCTTCTCACCATCCCCCACCCTAGTTTCTTTCAAGATATTCTAGGTGTAGATTTTTGACATTTGTTGATGTTCTCCAAGCTTCTGAGATTTGTGATTTGGTGCCTGTCATTGATTTAGAAGAATTCACAGCTGTTATCACTTTAAATATTTCTTATGTTTCATTCTCTCTTCTTCTGGTTTTCTGACACACCTATGTTATACCTTTTGAAATTGTCCCACAATTCATGGATGTTCTGTTGCTCTTTTTGTTGTTGCTATTCATTCATTTTTTTTTTTGGCATTTTATTTTTAGAAATTTCATTGACTTTTTTCAAGCTCACTGATTCTTTGTGTCCAGTCTACTGATAAGCTCATCAAGGACATTCTTCATTTCTGTTAGTCTTTTTTATATCTAGCATTTCTTTTTGACACTTTCCTAGAGTTTCCATATCTCTGTTTATATTACCCATTTATTCTTGCATGCTGTCTGCTTTTTCCATTATGCCTTTAACATATTAAACATAATTATTTTAGATGCTCTATTTGATAATTCCAACATCTGTGTCATATCTAAGTCTGTTCTCATGCTTGCTTTATCTTTCAGGCTGTGTTTTTTCTTCTTTACTTTTAGCATGTCTTAACATTTTGTTGTGGTTGAAAGCCTCACTTTTTGGATGGTAGGAACTTAAATAAATAGGCTTTTATTATGTGGATTTGTGGTCATCTGGATAGGATTTGGGTTATGTTTAATGTTTGCTGTAGGTGCTAGAGGCTTCAACCCCTCCACCCCGCCCTGGTTCTTGTTTTGCCTCTCCTGTTGTCTTTGGGCTTCCCTAAGTACTTTTCCTCAGAGAGAGTCTTACAGTTATTTTAGCTGAAGTCCACTATAATTGTGCTGGAGCCATGTTGGTGTGGTGCTAAGGTGGTTAGGCAGGGAAACACTGTCTAATCTTGTGATTAAGTATTAGTATTTTTTTTATGTATTTAATTCTCTTTTGAGGTGCCTGTCATTGATTTAGAAAAATGTTCAGAGAGAGGAAGGGGGAGGGAGGGAGGAAGAAAGGAAGGGAGGAAGGAAGGGAGGGAGGGAAAGAGGGAGGGAGGGAAGGAAGGAGGGAGAGAGGGAGGGAGGGAGGGAGAAACATCAATGTGAGAGAAACATCCATTGGTGACGTTCCATACACACTCCAATAGGGATTGAACCCACAACCTAGGTATGTGCCTTGACTGGGAATCAACCAACTGAACCAGAGCTAAATCTTGGTCTTTTAATAGGCCTATGTCTTAGGGCTGTGACCTTCACAAGTGTTTCTGCATTGGTATAACTTTTTCTCTCCTTAGATGGAACAGGAGAACTAGAGGGGGCTGGAGTTGGCTAGTTGCCCTTCTCCCAGGTATTCTTTTCCCTCCTGGAGAGGGGGCTATAATTATGGAGAGTATCTGGGCATATTTCACAATGATTACTCTTCCCCTCTCCATGCCAGACCCACTGGGGAACTCTTGGATCATCACCATGAGAACCTAGTGGGGTTCCCAGATTTAAACACACACACACACACACACACACACCACATACACACACACACACACACACACACACACACACACACACACACACACACACAAAACCCATGAGAGTGTGGAGGTTCCCTTAAGATGGCAGCCCAGAGGATTTTTCCACTCTCATGTCAGCGCACACTCAGCCTCAGACAATTCATCCACCTTACCTTGTTAGTGTTCCTACCACTTTATACTTCCAGCAGCTTTGGCTCCAGATAAGTAGATCTCGGCTGTTGATCTCTCTGGATTCATCCTTCTCTCCAGATCTTAGGGGTTTGGTTTACCCTGAAATCTCAGTTCTCTGATGGGTCTAGGAAAATTCATTGATTTTTCGTTTTCTCAGCTTTTCTTATTGTAAGGATGGAAGTGATAACTTACAAGCTCTTTACATGCCAAAACTTAAACTAGCCATGAGATTTTTAACCTATGACATAGAAGAAGAATTACTAGTGTATTCTTTTCTACTTGAGAGATTTTGAGAGAAAGAAGAGACAGGGGGAGAACAGGAGAAGGTCTGATGCCAGAGTTTCCATATAGTTTTTTAAATTGAATTTATTGGGGTGACATTGGTTTCAAGTGTACATTTCTATGATACATTATCTGTATATTGCATTTAGGGTTTTCATTTTCCTCCTTTCTCATCTCAGGGTTCAGTCTTCAGGGGACTGGCTTAAAAACATCATTTGGGATCATGGGACATGGACAGAGAGTTTTCTGCCTTTCTTCAATCATAAGATCTTGGGGAAAGAGCATCTGCCTGCCACTCTGGCAGTACAGGAGAGTCGGTAGAAGCAGGCCCTGGCTTACAGCTTCCCTAGGCTTCTCTTGGTTCCCTTGGTGTGTGTAGCAGACTCAGAAGTTCCTGAATGGGGACTCATAAGGCAGTTGATTTGGAAGCCAGTAAACCTGTCATGTAGTCCTTCATAACAACATAGCGATGACTCCCAGCAAAGTATGCAGAATGGAGGCCAGGGCTGGTGGTGTTTTGGCAAAGGCAGAACCTCTGGTAGGTCTCTAGTGTCAAGGAGAGCTGAGATGAAGATGGGTTAGCCAGGGAAGGCTACCAAATCCAGCTTAAACTGAGAGATAGAGGAAAGCCTTAACATTCACCATAGATTCAGGCACAAATAGGATGAGTGCCATCACACAGAAGACATTGTTTCAGAGACCAGAGAAGCTGGAGGACAGTACAAAGATCTGAGGACCCCTTCTCCTAAATAACACAGGGTCCCAGATATGATACTCCCCTCCCAATATATATACCCAGATGTCCTCTTGCTTGGCAGTCAAAGGTGGGGAAGCAAAATTTAGACTCTTTAGATTCTTACATGAGGTCAGAATTACAGATTGGATGAAGAACATTAATTATTTTCCATGCTAACCATTAGGCAACTAATGAAGAATGTCAGAGGAGTTTAGAAACTTAAAATCTATTTTCTCTGTGCCCATATCAGTCTAATGGACAATTTGTGATTCTACTATATTCTTCTTTCCATTTCTCTGTATTATGTTCTTGGTAACATTTGTCATTCTCTGAAGGTATCTTATTTATTTGTTTGATTAGTCTGTCTACCCTATTAGAAAGAGAAATTGGAGAAAACAGTGGCCTGGCTGTCTCAGCCACCATTGGGTTCCCAGGCCATGTACAATGTGACACATCGAAGGTGCACATTAAAATAATATTTGTGAGACAAATGGGTGGAAGGATTTTGAACCTCCAAGTAATTATTAAATTAATATTTATTAAATGCTAAGCACTTTACATATATCAATTCATTTAAGTACTGTCTATAGTTTTCAAATGAGGACATGGAGGCACAGAGAAGTTATGTAATCTGTCCGAAGTCACAGAGCTTACAAGAGCAAACAAAGCAATCTGGTTGCAAAGCCTGCACGTTCATCCACCATGCCACACTGCCTCTCAGAGTCTCATGCCTGGCCTCAGCTCACTGCCTCCCGCTCCTCCTCCCTCACACCAGATGAGCCACAGACGGCTAAGTAGGCAGCGAACACTTCTCAAGATGTTTTCATCGATTTTGCCAACACTCAGCTGCTTTATCGGCTCTGATGAAACATTTGTGACAACCACAGCAATTGCAATGATCATTTCCATGCTGAAAACATTTGCCTACAAAGCAGGCATTTTTCTCTTCAAAGTAAACATTGGTGCTGCTGAGAAGCTGCCACCCGTACCCATAGTACCCATCGATGCTGTTTCCTTCCCATTGAGAATGCCTCCAAGCAAACCACCCCCAACCACTGACACAATACACAACCAGATGTGGCCTTCTCCTCCATGTGGCCTCCTCTGACACTCCCAGGCCAGTCAGGAGGTGGATCCCATCATCCCCACCTCAGTTTCCCTGTCCTGGCACTGCCTTCACACCTATAAGAAACTAGGTGCAGGGATTAACCCTTCCAACTGTGTAGCTGTTCCGTGTCTTGACTCTGATGATATGGATAGATGATGCCGTATTGATCTGAAGCCCAGCATTTAGTGTATTTGCTTAATTAAGTCACTAATAGTAAATAGAAAAAGACCCTGAAACCCCCTGAAGTTGTTCCTTTTAGTGTTCAGAGGAAAAAAAGACAGAAGGCAATAGAGTTTTCTGGAAAGAGGAAGAACTGCCTAGAGCAGTTTTCCCAAGTATATTTCTGTAAACTGTATCCCAAAAGATATTAATAGGGCATTTAGTGTGGGGCATGGGTTGGGGAGGCTCTCATTGCCAAAAAAATAAAAAATAAAGATCAATAAGTGCAGAGTTAAGCTAATTGGAAGTAAAAACATACTTGTCTGCAAGACTTCTCAGAGCCTTTGGCATGCCAGGGTGCAGGAGAATCTTCATTGTACAAATGCCTTTGACCTCAGAGCCCTTCCTTTGCTAGGCTCTTCAGGGTCCTGGTGGACCATAAAACCAACCTGAAGAAATGCTGTTTGCATAGGCAAGGGGAGACCCTCCTCCATCTAATAATGGTTTGCATGGGAAACCACAGAGAGCTTGTCATTGGCATCAATGAAGTATTTCGGAGAATGGAAAGACCTCCTTAGGCTCAGATGGCATCTCTGTAGGAATAGCCTCCCAGACACATGGGGAATGTGCTATAGATATAATCCAATAGACCAATCCATGCGGTATCATGCTGGATCCTCTCAGGAAGCTAACTTGGCCCTGACAATCCTGTGAGGTCGGCATTATCATGCTATTGCAGACAAGGAACTCAAGAACATGGAGTCTGAGCAGTGGGCTCGCGCAGACAAGATGACAGTGTTCTAGACACCAAATCAGCGCCTTCTCTTCTTCTAGCTGCTCAGATGAAAAATGAAACCCAAAAGGGTGGGCCAAAGTGGTGAACAGTTACCTCTCTTTCAAGAGTTTGGTGGTGGCCAGACCTGCTCTCTCCTTGCTGGTCTTTCCTTGCAGGACCGGATCAAAAACAATCTTTGGGGTAGGGGAGGGCAGCCAGTGGGTAGGGGAGGGCAGCCAATCCCAAATCAGACAGAAGCCTCTTCTCACTCCTCATCTACACTCAGAGTCACGATCTTGGCCTGCGCTCTTAAGTGATTGTGACTGTTTCGTTTTCGAAATATCACTCGGCCTGTTCGAGTAATTTTATACTTAAATTATTTAAATGCAATCTATCCATTGAAGCAATTTCCCCCGCACAGGAGAAGTGTTTTCTTTTTTAGGGAACTGAAGCATGATAAATAAATGAATAAAGACTTGTAGCAGTGTCTCTCTCTCTCTCCTGAAGAAAGCACTTCAGCTGCGAGTCACTCTTGTCAGAAATCTTGGAACTCATAATATTCCCTGTGGTTCTGCTGCTCAGCATTAAAAATAACCAAAGACTCCAGTAACAGCTTTTTTTCCTAGACACGAAGCACATTTTACGCCACAATGCCCGGGATGACACGGGGACTGCTCAGAGCTTGCTAATATTCTCTGCTGCCTCTCTCCCCAGGCCTGCAAGCAGTTAGAATGGCTTAGTGGTGATCACAAATGCTGTCCCATTTGGAAAGTACTTCTTTAAGGCAGCACAGATTAAAATTCATGAAAGGCGCTTGCTTGCATAAATAAATTAAAAGCTGCAAAACTAAAGTTTAAACACCCATACACAACTAGCATTTTACAAACACCATATGCACCGCGGTTCTCAATTCTGGGCTGTCATGCAAGAAGCAAGGAAAGAGGCCTCATTGGGTTTGAATGCATAAAATGGGAAGCACCTTGATCACCTTTGGCTCAAAGGAGCCTCAGCAGCAAAGTGTGAACTAATTGATTTGAACCTTGTCTAAATGCATATGGATTTTAGGGGAGCATGCTAATACCTGGAGAGCACTGTACAAGGAAACTGAGATCGAGAGAGAGCACAGACTTCGTAATCAGGCAATGCCATGTTCAAATCCTAACTCTTGAAATGACTGTGGTGCCTTGGGTAAATCATGGGAAGTCTCTAATAGCCAGTTTTCTCCTGTATAAAGTAGGCTTCAGAAGACTAACCTCCAGCCTCAGACGGCTGCATGGGGAGTAAATGATGTGCTGCACGGAAAGCAGCTGGCAGACAGGAGGTGGCACAAGCTGTTAGTCCCTACTTCCGCTTTTATCTTATCCTTATATAGTGGTGGCGTTGTGAAAAAGCCTCAACTCTGAGCCCCAGTTTTGCCATTCACTGGCTATGTGACCTTGGAGAGCTCACTTCATCTCTCCCAAGCTCAGGTACTTCATCTGTAAAGTTAAGATGGGAACGTCACCTCTCTCCACACATGTGTAACATCTGCGAGGTATCTGGTCCTTGCAGCATTAGGCATGGCAGGCACCCTTATCTCCATTTCCTTGCTAAGGAAACTGATGCTAAGAGAGGGGGCAGAGTGACCCCAAAGTGACTGAGGAGGTGAGTGGCAGACCCAGGAACAAAGGTAGGTGAGCTGAACTGTCCTGTCCATGCAGCTGGGCCTTTCTTCCACCCCAGTGCCTCCTTACTGCCCCGTGGCTGCTCAGGGCCTGCCAGGTCCAGGTTTGTCCCCGCTGGAGGCATTTAGGGGCCTGCTCCATGCTGATGGAAGTAAGCACGTTTTCATCCCTATGTTCCAAAGCCTTGCTGCCAAATTCTGATTATTCAGTGCAATTGGCATCAGTAGGTTGAATTTCAGTCCCTTCCTGAGAAACAAATGTGCTTCTTGGTAGAGTTTTCTGAATTCCCAAACTGCTGCCTAAGACGGGAGAGTGTTGGAGCTGGAGTTCCATAAAGCCTGCACGTGGCAACAGTGAGTTCCTAGGGGGACTACTGCCTGCTTTGGCTTGGAATAAGTACCCCTTTATGAATTGCTCTAGTAGTAGAATCCTGTCAGGAGCCTGGGAGTGTCTGTCTGTCATTCTCTAGCTGGAGATCTCCAGCAAGATATTAGACCTCAGGGATCATCACAAACCAGGCCCAGGCCTGAGGATGCACATTCTAAAACACAAAATTTATCCATTAGTAGTCTTGGTGGCAAGCAACAGAAATAGAATTCTAGTTGTTCTAATTAAATTTAAAGTGTGAAAAGGTAGACTGTCATGTGAAATCGTCCCACTATAAAATACCTAGAAATTCTAGGAAGACATGACAAATAGAGCATATATGAACTTGTAGGGCTTTTTAAGAAAGTAAGAGAAATCCTCAGGGGGTGGGGATAGGGTAAAAATAAATAAGAAATGACACCTTTGTGACTTGAACCTGCAACTGCCCTTATAAGTAGGTGGGGGAGGGCATGGGGGTGTCAATGTCATTGACCTAAGGACGAATTTTTATGCCTGCCTTGGGACAACAGACCAAGCTTCAGGCCTGCACAATTCCATGCTAGAACAAAAGCCCTTGCTCAAAAAGGCAGGATACTCAAGGAGGTATACCATGAGTAAAAGAACAGGCTTAAAAATTCACCCAATCCATTCTTTGTGTACAAGTTTGCTTATTTACCTAGGTTGAGCCCTGGGAGAGAAAATTAAATCTCTAAAAAGGGATAACCATAAGGACACACCTCATATAGGCTTGAAGTTCAAATTTATATTACCCAAGTTGTTTGGTGACCCTGCCATCCCAACACATGAAATTAACAAACAGAAAAAAAGTAGATCCCAAGCAAGATAGTGAACTAGAAAGTTTATATGAAAAAATTACCCAGAAAGCAGAACAAAGAAAGAAAGAGATGAATAGATATGAAGGAAAGTTGAAAGATGAGAAGGTCAGAATGAAACTACCCAACAACATCTATTGGGACTTCCAAGAAGAGACAACATAGAGCATGGAGAAGATGCAATATTTCAATATCTAATGACTAAGAATATTCAATAATTAATAAAAGGCATAGGTGATAAGATTGAGACTTCACAAGCAATATGAAGATGACAGAATAGATAGATGATAGAGATAGATAGATAGATAGATAGATAGATAGATACTAGTAGATATCCACAAAGAGACACATTAAACAGTGGAACTCCAAAAAATACCTCAAAAGCAGCAAGAGAATGAGCAGATTAGGGTTTATCTATAGAAACAAGAGAAAACACTGCCCTAACTGGTTTGGCTCAGTGGATGGAGCATCAGCCTGCAGACTGAAAGGTCCCAGGTTCGATTCCAGTCAAGGGCATGTACCTTGGTTGCGGGCACATCCCCAGTAGGGGGTGTGCAGGAGGCAGCTGATCAATGTTTCTCTCTCATCGATGTTTCTAACTCTCTACCCCTCTCTGTAAAAAATCAACAAAATATATTTAAAAAATAAAAAGAAATAAGAGAAAACACTGACATGAAGGGTTCTACAAGGTAAAGGCCACCCAGACCACCCTACCTTTAAACTCACAGTTGACAAGTCTCATATGTGTTTACAGCCTCTAGTCAGCTTTGAAGTCCCCCTTTCTGAAATATGATCAGACAATTGTGTACTCTTAGAAATGTAGACATCTAATGAAATCTTCTGACATCATTTAGATAATAATTTTAAAATGCTGCAATATGGACAGAGTAGAGACTAGGGAAAAGCAAAGTTGAGAAAATAATTGTCAGTCATAGCTTTTGAAAATTAATATTGTGACCATGCATAGAAAAATGAAAACTGAGAATATTTAAGGAACTAAAAGGAGATCTTGGAGATTAAAAATGCGATAACAAAGGTGAAAAGCACAACAGAAAGTTTTAAAAGTAAGATTTCCAAAAAAAGTAGACTAAATAGAGGTAAAATATAAAATAAATAAAAACATAAGTCCAAGAGTTCTGATAAGCAAATAATAGAATTTTTACAAAATTTAAGGAAATTGGATGAATGCAATCATCAAACATGTAATTCAAGAAAATTTCCCAGGATGAAAGAGCATCAGTTTCTTGGTTTAAAGTGTTCACCAGAATAATGGCTTAAAAAAAAAAAAAAAAAAAAAAAAAAGACCTACAACAAAGCATATTATTGTGAAATTCCCAAATAATAGGAACCATGAAGAAATTCCATAAAGTCAGAGAAAAAGGTCATACAGGCTTGGGAATCAGAATGGCTACCAATCAATCTTAAACTGGAGGCTGGAAGAGAACGAAATAATAATACCTTCAAAATTCTGAAGGAAAATAATTTTCAATGTTGAATTCTATTTTCAGATAAATAAGAGAGAGAGAGAGAGAGAGAGAGAGAGAGAGAGAGAGAGAGAGAGAGAGAGAGAGAGAGAGAAAGAAAGAAAGAAAGAAAGAAAGAAAGAAAGAAAGAAAGAAAGAGAGAGAGAAAGAAAACACTTTTGGATCATCACAGTCACAAATATATTTACCTTCCATCCAACTTTCTCAGGACGCCACTAGGGGATGCACTCCAACAAAATGATGGAATAATCAGAAGATGACTTCTTGGGGTACAGGAAAGGGGAGCCCCAACCCAGGAGAGAAGTGAAGGCAGCTCCTGAGGCGATGGGAAGGTAAGTTCCAGGGAAATTGCTGTGTACAATGCAGGAGTGACTGAAAGAGGTCAGGAGGCTCCCCGAGGAGAAAATGATGGCAAGCCTCATGTAAATGAAAAGTCTTGAGATTAGATTTAGACCATTGGCAAAGAGGTCGGAATTTAATGATTTATTTGTGCATGCAATCTTGAGCAAATAAAAAAAATATGACAAACATTACCTCTAGGAAAAACCAAAGGTGAGGAAAAGGAGAAATAATCAGTTTGCTAAATGAATCACCTATAAAGATCATTACAAGGTGATAACAATATAAACTCGGAATATTTATCTCTCAAGATGATAATGTAAATGTATTATCATTAGAAGGATGTGGGATATGGGTAGAGTATGAAGTGGGTTAGGGGGAGCAATGAGCTAAATTCTGTCTTCCTCTACTGTGGAAGTTCTTAGATAGTGCCTCAACTCCAAAGACAGCAATATGGGTTTATTGCTGAGAGGCCTGGTGGTAAGTAACAGAACTGTCAGCTTTTCTGGGTAGAGTGGTTGCCTCTGGAAGGGGAGGATGAAGAGATGGGGACAGGTGCTTCTGTTTGGTGCAACTGACTTTATAAAATTGTTTAATTCTCCAAATGTTGTCCATAATGAACTTTAATTAAAAATAAAAACAAAGGAAACACTTATAAAGGGGGAACTACAGATAAAGGCCTATGATTAGGGTTATGACAATAATCTTCTGGAGGCAATGTATTCCAAGAAGATGTGTTAATATCTCTTCCAACTTAAATTAGTTTATTTAGTAAATATGTTCTTAAGGAAGAAACGAAAATTATCCTGGAGGTTAAGTAACCTGCTCTTAGGACATGCTGGTCCTCTTACTGCTCTGGGAAGAAAGACAAAGCAGAGGAAAGGAACAAAACCATTTCTTTCCTTGGTGGCTCCGAGACCTTGTTGGAGTCACGTGAGAACACGGAGAGCATTTAAGACATGCCCAACACTGTCAAAACGGCAAGCAGCGTCATCTTGAAATAGGAACAAAAACAGATGAAATAGCTTTTTCATTATTTTCCACATCCTGAAAGGAAATTCACTTCAATTTTAATAACATTTCTATTTCTTATTTATCGCCATGCAAACTTTATAAGAATTGCAAGCTCTAAATTTGGGGTATATGGTGGCAGGATGAAAAAGAAAATGTTTCTGTCATCTAGTCTTTTGTTGTTGTTGTTGAACTAAAAATAAAACCGATGTTACCTCAGAAGGATAAAACAGATGGATAATAGCTAATTCAATGAATGACCATAGAGTCTCAGGAACCTGGCTCAGGGCTACACAGCCAGGAACAATGTCAAAGGTCACAGCACAGAACTGCTCAAGTGCAGACACAAGTCCTGCCTGACCTAGCGCTGACCTTGCCACTTACATTCATGACACAACCAGCCCTGGACAGTGTCCACCACCACTCCCACACAGCCCCGAATGATGCTCCATGCTTCAACTACCAGGCCACAAGAAACTCTACCTCCTGGTCTCTGATCCTGGCATCACTAGCTCCTGATATGAAGGCCGTGGAGTGTCTCTGTATCTGGAGCATATAACTTCTCTGTCGTTTCTGGAAGAGCTAAGAGAAAGAGTATCTGACATTTTCAAAAACCACCAGAACTCCAAAAGTTGAAGAGAAGTTTGATGTCAGGCCAACAGCAGAGACATAATAATAGCAATAATGACTATCATCATTGGAGCCTCTAAGATGGTAATGAAGCATATAGGTTCTGCATTCAGACTAAGTGGGATCAAACCCTGGCCCTTTCCTTTTCTTAGCCATTCACCCAAGCAAATTCCCCATCTCAGGGCTTTGTTCCTGCTGGCCACTCCCCTTGGGATTTGCCACTTTACCATCTCTCTGAGGCATGCAGTTCAAAGTCACATCCTCTTTGGCATTCCCCAGCCCCCTTCCATGCTTTAGGTTTCTCCCTAGAGCTTATCACCATTGATAAGCTACGTAGACCAGATAGTTGACCTGTGGAGCTTTTTTTGTTGTTATTTCTTCCCTGCTCCCCCAACCCAACTTGGATATAAGTTCCATAAGAGTAGGGATTTTGTGTGTATTGATTACCAATGTAGCCCTCAAACCCAGAAGAGGCCTGGCACATAAATATCTGGTGACTAAATGAATTGGGTCCAACATCCAGTTATTTTTTGAGCCTTAGAGCATCATCTGTAAGATGGGATTGGCAATAGAAACTACATCATAGGATTGTGTGAAAATTAAATAAGGTTCGTGTTTGTTTTGTGAGAGGGTGAATGTCCCTTTACCAGCCACCTTGAATTTCTTGCTTCCAACTCAACCCTCACCTGTTGGGTCAGTTAGACTAAAGCCCCTGACACTTTAGGAAAGCTGATAGAACCAGAGAACAAAGACTAGGCCAATGCTCTCAGTCCAGAACTACAACAGAAAATATTTAGAAGACTATGTGATCAAGTATAGCCAGTTTTTCCTGTCTCATCTCCTGTTTCTATAAAATCTTACAAGGTGTGAGGATGGATAGATCATCTGAGAGAAAGCAACAGGACTCTCAGAGAAGTGGCTCTTCCAATCTGCACCAGCCTCCCCGTCTCCAGGTGTCAGTTGCAAAGGGGAAGAATGGTCAGGATACTTTTCCAGAACAGAGGCCCCGGGCATCCCTGAGTGTCTAGGGGCCGCAGCAGGCACTAGAAAACAGCCAGGTTTTCCTATGTCCCATAGAACGGTGTTAGACTTAGGAGAGAAAGATGCCACAGCATAGAACAGCCGAGACTATGCAGCCAGGGTCCAGGTAGGGCATGGCAGAGCCTGGGGCAAGAATGCCGGTTACCAAAGACCAGGAGATAGATCTTAGCAGTCGCCATCAGAGGTAAAGGAATGACGCTGGGCTGGAAGCCTCAGGCTTTTCTCGACCCACACCCACACCCACACCCACACCAGGATACTCCCCAACTCCAGAATGTCAATGACACACCAAGGAGAAGGAGCAAAAAAAGGAGACATTCTGAATTTACTGAGCTTAACCTCAATGAAACTTAGGAAACATTGAGGTGACTGTGATTTCCCAGCAATGGCTAAAATTGGATGTCTGCCATTATGCAGAATGGGGACTTCAAATAAAATTTTATAAGCAAATAAGTAATTAAGTAATAGAAATAATAAAGTATAGAAAACTATGCAGAGAGTTATATTTATCTGACTTACAGATGTGTGGCCTATGAACACCATCCCTACTAAAATATGTACAGACCACATTATGGTGTCTGGCACTTAGAAAGCAACTAAATGAATGGAAGCTGCTGCTATCAGTGACCTGCCAGACTCTAGGCCATTCATTTTACATGCGTCATCGCCAACTCCCACAATAATCTGCAAGGAAGATTGTATTCCTTCTATTTTGTATTTAATAAAAATGGAACTTGGAATGATTCAATGACTTGGCCAAAGCCCCATGCTTAGGAAAGGTCAGAGGTGAAGTTGGAGCCTGGACTACCTGATTCCATACTAGGCTGCCACATCACGCTGCCTCACTGGGATGGGAGTCTAGCTCAGTTAGGAAGGTGCTTGCTCTCTGACTCCGTTGGATGTGGCTTCCCTACATTGGGGGCTCCCATTAGTTATGGCAAGGATTCCAGGCAACAAGGGAAAGTCCATCTTGGCCTCTTCAGGGTTACCTGGGTAGACAGACATTGCTTTGTGATGTAAAGGGGATCCAGGGACCTGTAGGCTTTGAAGGGGGACACTGGCAGATGTCTTCTAATTTCTCAGTCCCATGACCCTCAGGTCTTAAAGGTCTGTATGAGAAGCCTAAAGTAGAAGTTGACGCAGTGGGGGCGGCGGGCGGGGGTGGGGGTGGGGGGGGAGGGAATCCTTTCTTATCTCAGCTGTGGCCATATCTGGAAGGCCCAGTCTAACTCCAACCATATGATGGGTTGGCGCCACCTCATGAGAGCAAGAGGGGTCCAAATAAAGGTTCAGCATCCAAGGCAGGAGCCACAGGACCTAAATGTCCACCAATGAGTGCCAGCGAGGCCCCTGTGTGTTTGCTGGAACTATGAGTGACCAGGTGGTGAAGTCAGGGTCATTTCCATGTTCATAACCACACACCCTGGATTTATTTTCCTCAATGAGTGTGGGTAAGCTAGAAAAACAAGGAATGTGTAATTATGCATTGACTTCAGGGTAACTATGCTCTCTTCCTCTCACAAGTAACACACACACACACACACACACACACACACACACACACACACACCTGGACCCATGCTGCTCTCTCAAAGGCTGCCTTTTCTGAAATAAAAATGGTACTTCACTTCCTTCCATTTGTTAGAGGTGTTATTTAAAAGATTTTGGGGGGTATAATCCTCCATGTTATCACTCCATTTCTCTATTCCACCCCTTATACTCACTACACATGATCTCCTGCCATTTGAGGACTCACTCTTTCTGATGCTTCTCTGAATGACTGGTCATGGTATAGACTCATGACAGAGGTGGGTGTGCCCTAATTTGGTCAGAAAACCTCCCAGGGCAGTGGTGTCTGGGAGTGACCTCAGCTGTCATCTCAGACCAGAGAACACCCGACATAATTCCAGACAAAAGGCCCCCAGAGCTGTGAACACAGGGCCTCCTCAGCCAAGTGTCACTGCACCTAGGGCATGAGAAGATGGAGATTTGGGAGGTGAAGCTGTAGATGGGGACGGGGGTTGTTTCTCTTTTTCACAAGGACCAATTACTAAAGCCCTGTCTTATAGGCTCTCAATGTTCTTGCATAACAAAGGGGTGGGGATGGGGGTTCTTTGAATGGAAACTTTTTGGACAGAAGCCCAGGAGGGCAGAAGCAGGCTGCTTGGCAGCAGGAAACTTTAAGAAATTAAACGGGACTCTGGCGAATGACCTTCTCTAACGACAGCCAGCAAAAGTAAGGGGTCTCTGTGTCCAAGATGCAGGCTGGAGTGTGTACGTTCTAAAAGGGGGGGCAGGAGGGTAGGTACCCAGATATGGGGGATGGGGTCCAAACCTGCTTCCAAGCGCACCACCAAAAGCCTCACGCCCCCCTTTGTGATGGCTTCTCCCAACCATGATGTCTTTATCCTCATAAAAGCTCAACACGTTGGCATAGGAAGAAATCACTCAAAGCCAAAGCATCAATTAGGTCTCAAAGAGTTCCGAGATAATAACTAGCCATTACTGAGCTCATATAACATGCCAGGCCCTGTTCGAGGTGTGATTCGGTTCTCAAGCCATGGAATCCTTACAACCATGCTCTGATGTAGGTACCACCTACAATGCCCATTTTACAGGTGAGGAAACCAAAGACCAGAGAAGTCAACACAGATTGCACAGCCTCAGGTTATGCCAGCTAGTAAGACACCACGCTGGCACTGGAGCCCAGGGAGTCTGGCCCCAGCACTGAGAGCTAAGCCATCTTACCACACTGCCTCACCTGGGCTTTTTCTATCAGAGTCCTTAATGTGTTATGTGCTCTGTTTACTAGTTCATCCCCTCTGCCCTTGAGGATGGACACTATGTTTTATTTATCTCTATTTATCTTCAGTTCCTATGACCGTAGTGGGTGTTCACTAAATACTGAGTTGAATGATGAGTTTAAGAAATCCTTATAGACCTTGTGCTAATACAGAGGAAAAAGGTGACTATGGGGAAAAAAAAATACTTGTTAAACTTTTGCTGTGTAAATAGCACTATGCTAAATATATCACATTTATTTCCCCCTTAACTCCCTAGAATTCTCTGAGAGGTAAATACTCTCATTAGCTCAGTTTCACCAAAGGGAAGCTAAGGCACAGAGAATTCAAGTGGCCTGCACAGGCCCCTGCACCAAGATTCCCATTTAGATATTTAATTCCATGGCCTATGCACTTCATTATGACCCAAATGTACTGACCCTGGGCTAGAACGGGTGACAAGGAAGGAGAAAGGGCAATGAGGACATGCCCTCCAACCAGAGGATCAAGAAAGTCTTCCTGGAGGAGGTAGCACATGACCTTGATCTTGAAGAATCGGTAGAATCTGGACATGCAGAGATGAACCAACAGGTCAGGGCACTCAATATAGAGGAAATTGTGGGAATAAACACACAGGCAGAAAACTGGCATGTGCAGGAAAATCAGAATTATTTTCACTTGGCTGCAGCTCAAGATGAGTGAAGAGGAATGCCTGAAATCCAGTTAGAAAGGGAGACTGGAGCCAAACTGAGGAGAGCTTTGAATGATAAACCTGGGGGCCTGGGTCGAGTTACTAGGCAGTTGGGAGCCATTGGAGGCTTTTGAGCAGGTAGTGATGTATTAGAGCTGTGCTTGGGATGATTTAGCAATCAGAAAGAGGGTGGCTTAAACAGGAAGATATGGGCAGGATAAAGAGCAATTTGGATTACTAGAAAAATGAGATCAAGGTCTTAACTAGGCATGATGAGGAAAGAATGGAAGCAAATAGATCATTTGAAGCCAGAACCAATTACGTAGCCACTGGTAAGGTGTGAGGCTGCGGTGAAGGGAAGAGTTAAAAGAGATGTTAAGGTTTTCCTCTGGGCTCAGAGGGTGACAGTTCTCTTAGCAGAGAGCATATCTGGTGGGAGCACATCCCTTGTCAGGGATGGTGGGTGCGGGAAGCTAATGAGCCAATCCCCTCACACTGGGAGCATTTTCTAAAGGGTCAAATCTCAATTCCAGGCCATCTGCCCCCTCAGCCAGAAGAGCTCCCGTTGGTAAGCCAGGGCTCCACTTCCATTTCTTAGACAAATTCTCTTCCTAGAGTTGATTCATGCAGAGCAATGCATATCTGATATCATCGTCAGGCGCCAATAACTGCCACACACATACACACACACACACACACACACACACACACACACACACACACACTAATGACCAGCATCTTAATGAAACCCCCTCCTCTGTGTGAGCCACATTAGCGAGTTGATCCGGTAACAGAAGACAAGCCGTACAAATTGAAAACTAAAAACTTCCAGATTTCATCCTGCTTTTCCTTATGTCACTTATTTTATGCTGCATGAACTGGATATTCGTTTCCCCGTTTCGCTGGAATGTCGGATCACTAGGGTAGCTGGAGCAGACTCAATTTCGCCTCGAGTAATAGCGTGAGATTATTCAAAATTATTTCCAGTGGGCTGAGCCTGCCTGTTCCTTCTGGTAGGAGAATAGAAGTAAACAACTCGCCACCCTCCTCGCAAGCTGACATCCTTGACACAGCGTCCCTCTGCCTCGCTCCTTAATCGCGAGAGCGCTTTGGGTTTAGCCACGCTCAATTAATTCATCCAGGAAAAGGTCTGGTCAGAACGAGTTGCTTTAAAGTGAGATAAACTGGGCATCTGCTTGGAAAACCAGATGATCCCAAATACGTCTTTCATCGTGAGAAAATGCAGAGCTCTCGCCACATTTAGAGCGGTAACGGCTCAGCGGCATATTTTTTTCTGTGAGAGTTTCAGCAGTGGCGGTGGCAGAAGTGATGGGGCTGCGCTATTAGGGAGGAGGGACCTCCAAACCATGCATTACCCCGGCCTGTGTGTCTGGTGAGGCCAGGTACGTGGGGCTGGGGTTCAGAAAGGGTTTGTGTCCCCAGCTAGACACGCAGCTGGCCCCTCTTGCAGTTGAACACCAAAGAGCTGAGCTAGCACTTGGGAAACATTTTTGCTCAAATTTGATAAGCAACGGAAGATTAGCACCTTCCTTGAGCCTCTATTTTGAACAATGTTTCTTTCAAGGCAGCCAGATTTGGCAGAGAATCCAGACCCTGCAGACAGCCCTGAGGCTTGTGGGGAGAGGCAAGGGGTGGGAAGATTGGAGCAGGCAAAGGAAGATATGTGGTGACAAACCCCAAACCCACAGCTTCTAATGCAGCAGCTTTCACTTGGGGGAGGAAGGAAGCCCTACCACGGGAATTTTCCACCGTGTGAGCCCTCCTGGCGGCTGGTATCAGGGTGTTCCCTGCGAAAAAGGAGGCCCGATAGTGAAGCATCTGCACAGGGGGCAGGGAGACCCAGGCCCCCTGTGGCCTCGAGTCACCCCAAGCATCTCACTTCACTGAGTCCACTGTGCCGAAAGCATTACATGGCACGAACCAGCTGGGGAAAACAGGGACCAATTGGAGCATTAAAAACAGGCTTTTCTGGCCTCCCAGTGAAGGCTAGGGTTTCGGCTCCGCTGCCATCTCCTCACATTTTCCACTGATGTCACCCCAGGCAAATAATTGGTGGAGAGGAGACTTAAAGGGGAAGAGTGGGGCTGTGTGAACGGAGCAGGGGGTTGGAGAGAAAAACTGGCCTGGGACTGGCCCCAGCTGTGACCACGGGACTCCCACCCCGACTTGGGAGGCAGGACTGCAGGACAGCCATTTGCTGCAAATGAAACCTGCCTCTTGTTCCTCGAGTCAACGACGTGCTAGTGAAGGCGCGCGTCTCCTTGAGCAGAAACACTTGTGGGGCATGCCAACCCTGGCCATGGCTCCCACAGTCCCCACCAGGGAGGCAGCATGGCGAAGCAGGCAGCGAGGAGGCTGCTGGTCAGGAGGGGGTTCTGTCCCTGCCTCTACTGCCTTGTGCCACACTGGGCCTTTCTCTGGGCCTCAGCTGGAACCGGTGCTTGGCCAGGACTTTGATTGTGTAATGGGCTGTTCAGAGAATGTGCTACCAAAACCCAGTTTAAAGGTCTCTACAGGTAAATTTCTTCAAACCAGCTGAAATTCAAGAAATATCAATTAAATGTCTTGTATATGCTAGGTAGTTTCACATACATCATTGACATTCATTTTTTAAAAGTGTATTAGTTATCTGTGCTGTGTGATCACTTCTCTAAGCACTTGGGGATAAGGCAGCAAGCAAGACTGACACAGAGTTTACCTTTAAGAGTTTGTCTTCTAACCCCCTCATTTATACCAGCACAGTATTATTTTCTGCATTTTGCAAATGAGGTGATAGAAGCTCAAGGAGGTGATGTGACTTGCCCAAAGTCACACAGTTGTCAAGAGTAGAGGCAGGGGAGAAAACTTGATCTTCTGACTTTAAACCCATGTCGCTTCCCATTATACCACCTTTAATTCTCATGCACAGAATAGCAGGGGATGCTGAAACAATCAGAAAGAAAGGAGAGAGGGAGAGAAGGAGAGGGAGACAGACAGGAAAAGGGAGAAGTAGAGAGGGGGGGAAGGGAGAGAGCGCACTTCTGCTCTGAAATTCTCACAACAAAATTTTTTGTAAATGCTGTCTCCAGCCATCACTCTCCAGGAGGCCAAAGCTCTGACCTGCCCAAATTCTATTCCTCTACTCCAAATATTTCTTATACCAACCAGGCAAGAAATGCTGAAGGGGCTGACCAAAAAAATAAGGCTCTAATAATAATAATAGGCTTGCATTAAACCAAATAAAGTCTTTCTGAAATGACTAAAGAGAAATAGCAGAGGAGAATGCCCCTGGGCTCCCACTCTGTTTATGCATTGCACATTATACCTTTTCATCACAATTACCCAAAGTGGTACATTTGTACTTCCATAATGTATGGAATTCATTACATAGTTTTGCAATGAAATTATCACACTGTGCCTGGGACATCTGCACCCTGTCATACATCATTCTATTCATTTCTAGTTAATTTAATCCCAATATCTGCCCACATGATAAGACAGATGTTCAGCTACACTGCAGCTTCAATGGTTTTCTGCCTCGAAGAAACTTTAAGCCGTTGAAAGAAATGACACCTTTCAGACAGAAAGCTTAGAGAATTAAAAAGTTTGCGGGGGTTGCCACTTGACTATTATCAACTTTATTATTTGTTGGTCTATCATAGTAACCTCTGCCGTGAGGATCAACATGTGAGATTAACAGAGGCATAAGTCTAAAGGGAGTATTTCTATAGCCACTGAAAATGAATCCCCATCAAAACTGGTTTAGAAATAGCTGCATGTCACTCAGGAAGAAAGGAAATGTAGACATTTACACTATTAAATTCCTCACATTTGCTGCTTTGCAGGAAGAGGGAAGGAGGCCATTGCTGCCTGAGTCTCTACGATTTGCCTATGTCGCCTGGATGCTTGGCTCCCATGGTCTCCTTTACTTGGCACTGCCATCCTGGGAGGTGACCACTATGGTGCTTTCCCCTCCATGTCTTCCCACTTCCCTAATTGAGTGTCCCATACTGCATAGTCCACAGGCCTTGCAGACAGCTCTCACTGGGTGTGAATTCTGGCCCTGTCTCTCACTGTCTGAATAAATCACGGTGTTCCTCTACCCTCTTGGAGCCTCAGTTTCACTATTTGCATAAGGTAAATAATCATAAATATTTCATAGAGATGTGAAGGCTAGGTAATACAGGTAAAGTATTGAGCACAGTGCTTAGCTCAGTGATATTAGGAATACTTTTAACAATAAAAGTAACTTTCCATACATGAAAAATATCCTACCTTGGGGTGACCTCTAAGGAGGTAGCAGGCATTATTGTTATTGATAACACCACTATTAATGTTATTATTCCACAATGAAGCCTGTTATACAGAAAATAGGTTAGAATCATTTCTGATTTTTGCAAAAGTTCACTGATGACTCAATGAACTAATGTTTTTGCCTCCAGAAGCCACGGGTTAGAATCATTACTGGTTTTTGTGATGGTCAATTATTGTTCCTGTTAGATCACACAAAAATTGTAATGGACTCTGGAATTCTGGGTGCATTAAAGGGGCTTTAGGTAAGGCAGTCAGAAGTAAAATAAAAACATAATTTGGAGCAGGAACAGGAGTATAAGTGCATCATTTGTACAACCTTCAACTAGGCTGACCCTTGAGGACAGGAGAAATCATTGCACTACCAAAACAAAACAAAAATCACACAACAACAACCCTAATTATTCCCAGCTCCATTTACTCAAGAAACATTGAGAGAGTAGTGAGTTCCAACCAAGTGGCATAAACTGTGTTGAACTATTAAGTGAGACAGGACTAATAAAGATATAGACTCTATATTAATGTGATCATGGATGTATAGTAGTTATATGTTATATACAGGGTGGGGCAAAAGTAGGTTTACAATTGTTTGTATGGAAAATAATACAATAATTAATAAATAATAATACAAGAATAGACTCTGTGCTTCACAACTATAAATTCACTTTTCCCCACCCCTGTGTTATAAACACACACACACACACGCACATACATACACATACATATAGTCTATATACTATTATTTTAATATAGATATATATTTCACCACCAAATAATGGACTAGCTCATGAGTCTAAATGGGCTCTTTACATTTTGGGTTCCTCCACTACCTCAACACGCACACTGCTCACTAAGTTCTAGGCATGTTGTTTGTGAGGTATAATCTAGCTCCAAGAGAACCTTGCAAATCCAAACAATTAAATTTTGTCAGTGGAAAATCTTTAATTCCCTTTTTTCACCATCTGGGGATAGTTCAATATAGGTTCTCCAGTCTCTGTTCTTACTTCTTTTCTATTCTCTTCTGAACTCCATTACCTATATGCTCATGCATTCATGGTACTTACCTTCTGCATTGTACTTTAAATACACTAAATGCACCTTCTGAATACGCACATGTACACACAATGTTATTCTTATTTTTCTTCCTTCCAACTTGGTCGTATGCACACTAAGTGGCTCTTTTATTATTTCATTGAAGAAGATTGCTTCAAGTCTGGCTCTATAGATATCTGCTACCCTACTCCACCACTGAAAACTCCCCCTTCTTGAGCCACTCCTTCTGGAATGACTTTGGAAGGAATAGTATATTCAACAACTAGCCTACAAATGACCTGGACTCAGAGAAAGGACAAGGAGGGTACCTGTCTCTGCTTTCTATCATCTAATAATAAATCAGAAGGCACGGGCTTCTGGATAGACGGGTAGGAGTTAATGATTCAAGGCCTGAGTCAAAACTGAGCAAATATTACAGTGCTTGAGATACTAAGCAATGTTGTGAGAGATAGGGCATGGAAGTGGGGTTCATCTTTAGGCAAGCAATCCCTGGCTACCAAGCCTTCTGATTCACCAACATCAATGAGAGGCCTGGATACAGAATGACCTGGTTCCCTGACCAGAGTCAGGAATTGTGTTCCTGGAATGGCTTCCCCAGCTGGTATAGAATATCAGAAGTAAAAGTGGCCTTATGGATAACTATTCCAATCCTCTTTACAAATGAGAAAAATGCGATTGAAAAGAATATGTTTCACCAACCCACCATCTCTTGGGTGCGCATCTTTTTGGCTTTGTCCCAAATGCCTAGACCAGTGGTAGGCCCATGGTGAAAGTTCACTGACAATTCAATGAACTAAAGTGAGGTGAGGCCCAAAGAGCTCCAAAGGCATACCAGATTATTGTCAGAGTCCTGAGTGGATCCCAACTCCCCAGCCCAGATGCCCTTATTATTGCTTCTGGTCACCAGACAGATTATCCTTTCCAGAGCCAAGAACCCAGACGGCCTTGTGGTCAGGAAGGCAAGCTGCAGGGCCAATGCCATCACTTCCCCTGCTCACAACATTGTTCATAATCCCAAGTCCTGCAACATTAGCCCCATTAGAAATGTAAGGTCAAGCTCATTTGCTCTCTGGGCACTTTTTCTAACAATTTTTAACTTGAGGATTGGTCTACATCCCTTGAAAATACATTTCAAGATTATATTTCTGTTCTCTGCAGAGTTCCCCATGCTTAAAACAGTACCTGCCACCTAGTAAGTCCTTCACAAATATTTAATGAATAAACAAATGAATAACCCAGTCATTCAATTCAGTTTTGGCTCTTGGGCCAACTACTATTAGAAGTAAATTTCTAATGTTCTGCTTAAGAAGAAATCTAAGGCCGTTCCAGGGATTTCTGGGAAAGAATGTTGTGATTAATTAATAAGGCTTGGCATGGGCTCTGGGGCACATAGTGTGGCACAGGTATTTGTTATTTCCAGACAAGATAATTGGGTGGTGAGAGAAAGAGAGGATGGAAAGGATGCATTTTGGTTTTGTGGAAGGAACAGAGAGTGGGAAATAAGAAACGAAGGGGGGATGAAAAATAGCTATCTCCACCTCCAAATTACTCTGATGATGATGACACCATAGGGAAAATGTGTTCCTGGTGTTCTAAGTAGCCTTTGTCTTCCATCCACACTTGGTTTCCTTTAGGGGCCCAGGCCCTTGGGATCTCTGCTTCAGGGGGCTCCTCCTTCCTATCCTGGAGCAAGTCCATGTTAGGCCCAGTTTCTAATCAGCAGAATCTGATGAAGCTGCAGTACCTTTCCACACTACAACAGAGCCCTGCCTGGAGCCTGGTTCTGATGAGTAGGAGATACCTACCTCAGGTTCTAGGGCCACATGGATCTGGCTTCTGCAAATTATGCTTTGTTTGGCATAGAAAAAACAATTTTTTTGTATAAAATGGGAATAATAATACTGCTACCACACTGAAGGACTGGGCAAAATGGAACAATCCCTGTAAAAGTATGAGCACACTTTGTTCGTTTGTGTTAGGAAACCATCCCCTCTGCAGCTCCATTTTGCTTTAGGCCAGCACTTCAGCAGCACCAATATTGTTCCCAAAGAGCCACCATTGCTTAAGTGGATGGAAAAAAGGGGGCCTCTCCTCTGTGGTTTGCTGTAAGAGTAGCTGCTTTTCCTAGATCCTGGAAGCCAGCTTAATACTGAGCTCCCTGGCTGGGGGCCTCCAGCTAAGCCCTGAGCATATTGAACTCCAGCTGTTGAGTGGAGGAACAGCTGGAAATTACACAATTGACACCTAAATGGAGGCGATGATCCCTGCACAATCACCTCTCGATTACCTGCTCAGAGCTTTCGGCCTCAGCCTCGCTGATTTGTAAGCGGTTGTCCAGACCCACGCTCAGTTCTCAAGCTGGGTGTGGAGTCTGTATGGTGGGGTGTGTATATAACTGATTATCATAGCCAAATTCCATACAGCCTGGGGAGTTCATATTGATTCCTCTCATCTGTGCTTCTGCTTCCTAATATATCAAGAAACCTGAAGCATTCCTTCAGACAGTCGTACATGGGTCAGAGCAAAACCATTCTTGGCTGCTTTTCAGCCCTGGGGCCTGCAGCAATCACCCCCGAGAGACTCTGTAGGGGAGGCAGCATGGTGTGAGAGGAAAAACATCAACTTCTGCCATGGCGAAGTCAATTCCCAGCTCTGTTGTGTCCAGCTGGATGACCTTGGCCGAGTTATTTATTTTCTCTCTCTTACAGATACCTGGCCCAAGGTCACATTTGGGATTACTGATTCCAAAACCATCCTATCTAACCACTGGGAAATATTAACTTCCTCATTTTGGCAGTAATCAAGTCTAATCCTATACAGGTATCTGTACCTGTAGGCCTTGCCTAGATCCCCCCATCCCTCAGCTGCCATCACTCCCTCCAGAACAAGTTAGGGATAACTTTGTAGTCCAGATAGGGTGAGAGCTTCCTTATATCCCTTCTAGTCTCTCTTTTTTGTATAAAAGGCAAGGAAGAGAAAATAAGCATTTATGGTATAACTATCTGCCAGGGGCAATGGTTGCTGGTATCTCCACCAAATGCAGTTTCTGAGGATCACAGAGGTCAAGTGCTTATCCGAGTGGATGGCCAGCAGGGGTAGAGAAGCAGAAGCTCAGCCAGATGGCAAGAGCAGGGGACACTGGCCTGAAGCTCACCCCCTAATTCTGTGTCAGTGACCTGGGAGGAGCTCCATGGAGTGACAAAAGACCCAAAGTGATTGCAGGAGCAGTACTTCAGGTAGACAGGAAAGGCTCCATGTGGCAAAGGCCAGGACAAGCGTGAAGGTATGGCTCTGAGTCCCCACACTGCCCTGCCAAGGAGAGGAAGGGTTAGGGCAGGGGACTGGGGAGTGAGGTAACCCAGGATGAGACTAGAGAATTTCTTTGTTATTTTTTTATGTTATTGAGGCCCCACCTGACTTTTACTTCTTAGGGTTTGCCCTGCTCAAAAAGCCAGAAGTGTCCTGGTTCAGAACTCCTTATTGGAAAACACACACACAAAAAATATAGGAAGACTTGAGCTAGTGAGAAATGCTATGTAGGAAAGAAAACAGGGAAATGAGAGAGTGGGAGCAGTGGGACCTTCTCTGGATTGGATGATGTAGTGGGTTGAATGGGGGCACCCACAAAAGAGGTATCCATGCTCTGACACCCAGATCTTATGAAGTAGACCTTATTTGGAAAAGGGGTCTTTGCAGAAGTGATAATTTAAGGATCTTGACATGAGGAGATCATCCTGAACGATGTGGGTGAGCCTTAAATCCAAAGACATGTGTCTTTATAAGAGAAAGGCAGGAGGACATCTGAGTCAGACAGGAGAGGAGAAGACAGACATACAGAGGGGGCAGTCACATGAAGATGGAGGCAGAGACTGGAGGGATGTGTCTACAAGCCAACTAATGCCAAGGAGGCCACAGCCATCAGAAGTCAGGAGAGAGACATGGAACACATTCTCCCCCAGAACCTCTGCAGGGCAGGCATGTGGCCTCCAAAACTGTGAGAGAATAAATCCGTTACAGCAAATGAATCTGCAGACGTCACATTTATGCTGAGACCAGACTTCTAAGAGGGACCAGCCATTCGGTGAGATACCAACACACTCAAAACTCTGACTTCTGTAGCTCCAAGGCGAGAGGAAGTCCCCAGGCCAGAATGATCCCTGCAAGGGACAGAATAAGGTGGCTTAACTGTGTGGGCCTGGCTCTGACTCCGGGGGTTCAAACCCTGGCTCTCTTAATTAGCAGCTGTGTGATTGTGGGCAAGTTGTGATCTGAGCCTCTTTTCTCAGCTGAAAACAAGCTTAATAATAGTGCTCCTCCCTGAGTTGAAAGAAATGAGTTAATAATCATTAACTCAATGCCTGGCACAGAGTGTGAGCTCTCCATAAATGTTAGTTATAATCACTATTATTATTATTATTTTTTCAATTTCAAGTCACAAATGGCCAGAATCCTCTTTCCTGATCACAAAGACTTAAGTGGGCAGGCTGATGCTGTTTGTAAAACTATAAAAGTACCACCTTTTGTCCAATGAGACTTCCTGTTGCAAATCAATGGCCTTGATGGGGCCGGAAGGCAGCTGCCGGTCCTAGCTCAGCTCACAGGAGGGCAGTCCTGGAGGGTGAGCATTCAGCTAGAGCTGTGCATAACTGTAGATCCCTGCCTTTTAGAGATCCGTGTAGGTGCCACCTTAAAGGCACAAAGCCGCCTGGTAAACAGATGACTGTCAGAGCCTCTGATCCTGCACCTGAGGGCCCGAGGGAAGGGAGAGACCCACTGCTCTCCTTTCATGGGAGGTGAGGAGCTGGCTTGGCAAGCACAGTCCTGCACCACACCCATCCCTCCTCAAGCATTAGAGGCTTCCAGAAAAATAAAATCTGGTGCAGATAACGATGTTTCAAGAAGAGGGGCTGGGTGCCCTCTGTACATCACCTCCCAGAGAGGGCTGGACATGGCTTCTCAGCCTGCAATCAGCAAGTCCTTGTGCCGTGCCCTTCCCCACTGCCAGCATTAAGCTAGACAAGATCAAGCTGGGTCCATGTGGGTTCCAAACCGTGAGAATCAGCAGGGAGAAGAAGCCAGGCTCTGGCAGAGAAGGGGAGGCCACTGGGACATGTTTAGGGCTGAGCAAACGTTGAAGTAAGACTTTTACCAGGAGGCAGACATGTGCTAGGGTCTGAGATAGAAAGCTAGCCCTGCCCTCCTGGTGC
Source organism: Corynorhinus townsendii (assembly GCA_026230045.1). Lineage (NCBI taxonomy): Eukaryota > Metazoa > Chordata > Mammalia > Chiroptera > Vespertilionidae > Corynorhinus > Corynorhinus townsendii. Next base: position 32,848,743 of record JAPDVU010000008.1, on the reverse strand, counting down.
TGACAGACCAGTGGGGCATCTGAGTCTTTTGTTATTTTTAAATATGTTTTATTGATTTTTTACAGAGAGGAAGGGAGAAGGAGAGAGTGTTAGAAGCATAGATGAGAGAAAAACATCCATCAGCTGCCTCCTGCACACCTCCTACTGGGGATGTGCCTGCAACCAAGGTACATGCCCTTGACCAGAATTGAACCTGGGACCTTTCAGTCCACAGGCCAACACTCTATCCACTGAGCCAAACCGGTTAAGGCAAGGGAGTCTGAGTTTTACTCAATAATTGCACAAACAAGTGCACAATTACAAAGTCAGCTTACCTTGCTCAAGCCACCCACTTTCCCCAGTGCTCTCCCCATGAGGCTTTTCACCATGCTCCCAACCTACCAAGATTCTGCACTCAGTCCTCAAAATCCAGCTCTGATATCCACCACCCAGACATGTGACACTGTCCACGGTGTCTGTTCAGCTTGTGCCCATAGAGGGGCCTCCACTCCTAACTCTACCCAAGTTAGGGCCCAACCCCAGTCTCTGAACTAGTCTCTCCACAAGACCTGCAAATTAACTTTTCCTCTTTATGGGTTTTCCAAAAGAGAAGAAGTTGTAGTTAGTTAAACAAGAGAAGATTGATCACTTTTAACCGCAAATTCTGTACTTATCAAGTACAGATAAGTTTCCAGGTGTGGGCTGGGTGTACCACCCAGGTTCGTACAAACATTCCACCCCTTTTTTCCTCCTCACAGTTGTAAGGTTGTCAGGTGCTGGCTTCTGTTCCTCAGAGAGCAGCCAAAAGTGATAACTCAGAGGCTGGTGTCTACGGGTGAGGTGAAATACCACTCCCCAGTTCTTGACTCCCAACAATTCCAAAGCTTCTTTGCTTACACTAATTTTCTATGTCTACAGAGTAGGAAGAGTTGCCATTCAAAAAAGTATCTGGCCATTTATACAATGTTCAATCCAACCATGGAGGCAGGCACCCACACGATGACTGGCTAGCAGGAAATGATGTGTGGAACCAGTAATTATCAGGATTTGAGGTAATAGGATCAGTTTGGAAGTGGTTGCTACCTTTGACACTGGATGGCATTACCTGTAGGCCTCAAAGCTAATGTAGATCTAAGATTAAAGTGTCATAAATGAAGTTGTGAGTAAAAGTGTATCCCTGTTCCTTATTCTTTCCAAGACATCTCCCAGTAGTTCTTAGGGCTGAGAACTGAGACTAATTTCACATGCCATCCCATGTATTTTAAATGCCAGACCTATTTGTATGGATCTGTGGATTGTGTGTTTTAGCAAAAGATGACAAGGCCCAATTCTGTGCACTCAGGCTTACCAGACCTGGATAAGACACAACAAATTCACACCTAGTGGGAGAGACTCATATGTACACCAATAATGACAGTGCAGAGCACAACATAAGTGCATTGAATGAGGTCCAAACAGCACAACACAGGGTTCTGGAAGGAGGGACCAACATTATCTCTGGTTGATTTCATGAGACCTCAGAGATTTCATCTGTCCTTGAGGGTTTCCCTGGACGGGTGAGGCCCTTATAGACAGGTTGCCTGGAGTCTTCATCCTAAAGCATCCTTTGTATCTTCCAACCCACCACTTGCCACCTCTTAAAGCTTCGCCACCATTTAAAAGCCCTTCTTCATCCTTTCCAACTATAGTGACTATAGCACCGTCTCCACCCAGACTTTCTACTAGTGCATTACCTACCAGGCAAGTGGTCAGGCCACCCTTGCGACTGGCTCCCTGAGGTGGTAACAAGGTCCTAATCCCTGTAAGTATTTAAGCCAAGGCAGAATGTCTCCTTGTCTGAAATATTATAAATTACACATGTGTTTGGGCATTATACACCAAAACCAGTAAAAAAAATATTAGTTGTTGATGTTGGGGGTGGGGTGGTCATGTTGAGTATGACAATATAGGGAACATGTTCATTAGGTAAGGATCTTGGCTAGAGAACTAGGAAAACTGAGAAAGGGAAGCAAGTTTTCAAGAAAACAAGTGACTCACTCAAGGTCATCCAGCCAATGAATGGTGGGACCCACGTTTTCTGAGTCCTTTTCACAGCACTGTGCTGCCTATTAGTAGTGCTTAACACTCAAACCTAGGAACAATATCCATTTCCATCTGCCTAAATAAATTACAGGTTTCTAAAAATGGCACTAGTGGGTATTAGCACTTACGTTAGAAATCCCAAAGTTAAAAATAGTTTTCACACATGGATTTTTTTTTCTTCAAAAGTTATGCTCAGATTATTCTATGATTTTGGCAATTAAATGCATGCTCATTATGTGTCCATTGGCACTGACTTCCTGTTCATTTGGAGAAGTTTAATGTAGAAATTAAGAACTCTGGAACTAGACTGCCTGGTCTTGATTGACACACTAAAGTGCAAGGCTTTAAGCAGGATTCATAACCTTTCTGTACCTCAGTTTTCTCATCTAGAAAACAGTGAAAAAAGTACCTACCTTATAAGATTGTTATACGGATAAAATGAGCTCATACATATTAAACGGTTGGAACAGTGCCTGGCATGTGGTAAGAGTATAATAAAAGCTTGCTGCTGATATTATCATCAGCAATATTGTTATTTACATAGCAGAAGCTATCAACCCCCATACTGAGGGCTCAGAATTGATTAAAATCAAGCATGCCACAAATAATCCTTGTCCATGCATCTGTACCACTTATGACTATATCTGAGGCTACTCAAACCCTTAAATCAATTATGGTCCAGGCAGTAAAGAGATGGCACACCCAAACAAGTAAGAAAGGAGAATTTAATGGAGGAACTATTTATAAAGGTGTGGGGAGGATTAAAGAAACCCAACAAGGGGTGGTACAGAACCCCCGGGCTAGCAACAGTGGGAGCCATGGCCACTCCTTGGTCTGAAAGGACAAGTGCAGGGAGTGGTTAGTGGAGCCAAAAGAGCTAGAGCTGTGAGAGAGGGTCCCCTGACAGGAGCTGTTGCCTTCAGAAAGGGATATTACCATCCACAGTACTCAGCAGAGAAGGAGCCAGGTCCCATGTTCCATTGTCCTACCAGTGCTTTCCATTGACCAAACCCAACCACATCCAGAGGGCAAGAGAGGGTGAGCAAAGCAGTCCAGAGAAGCCAGCCTTCTGGGCACAGAGCTGGATAGAGACAGGTGGAACATCTGGAGGGGATCCAGCACAATCCCTTTCTCACTTTGCTATGACATCCTCTAGGAAAATTACCAACAATAGCGCAATATGTTAGCCATAATTATGGGGGCAGGAGTTGTTCCTTAAGCTTCACAACTAGAACGTGGCTTATGAGAAACTTTTTGGCTCAGTATTTTCCATACAATTTTAAATCCTTCTAATGCTTTGCTGCAACTAGACTAGTGGGCTGAATAAAACTTAGACCAGACTGCAAACAAAGGTATTAGTCTTGGCATTTAGATACTGAGTTCAGGTGCCAGTTCTACTTCTTATCACTTGAATGACCCTGGAGACTAAATGAACCAAATGCAATGACAGTGAGGACAGGTGATGTAAGAGATGATAAACTCTTATCCACAGCACAAGCAATAGGTCTTGCTGAGGGCTTTGGTGTTGGGAGTGAGTAGGTGTATATGGAAGAGTAAGGTGGAAGAAGCCAGGAAGATGAAGAAGCCATGGACTGAGTTAGGGGAAACAGCAGAGGAGATGGTTCTCTTTCCCTGTAGGAGCATCTGTCATTTCCACTCTTTTTTCCAAGTCCTAACGTGCTTCATTTTCCCTGTAAATGGACTCAGGAGGCAATAGTCATCCTGGTGGCTATTTGGCAGCTTAGGTCTGTTCTGGCCTAGGTCCCCAGCACAGAGCTGCCACCTTGGAAACTCCATAAGTAGTTTAGACTGATTCCCCTATTAACTAGGAATTTGCAATCTCAGGAGAGGGATAATTGGTGCAATTTGGCTCATCCTCCACTGAAAGCTGCAAGGAGACAATCAACATCAAAAAGCCTTTTGGTCCGGAAGTCTGCAAAGTGGCTAAGGATGGAGCGATTTTGATTTTGTGCTTTTAATTTTCAGCTGAACCAGGTCCTAATTGGAACAATATCATTAATTACATATTTGTCCCCATGTGGTCTCTGGGTCCGGAATCTGTTGCAGATAAGGATCCCTTCCATAGGGTAGTTTATTACCATGTCCTCTGCCTGGTGTTGCGGTTAAAGGCAGTGTGGGATGACTTGTTTTGCTGTTAAGATAGCAAATGCAGCTGGCGAATTTATTGGGTTTACCCTTCCTATCCAAACAGATTGCGTTTTTCTTCCTCCCTTGCTGATGATGTTCCCTGCAAAGAATTGTAATAATTAAGAAGTCTGGTCACCAATGTCCGAAAGGAGGGAGGTGTGCTTTCCTAGCTAACTCCCAGGAGAAAAGATTCCCCAGAATTTGCTTGAGTCATAGACTTTTCTGAATCAAATTATAAACTTCCATTGAGCATCTGTGTTGTGCTGGAATGGTGGGGACACAATGCACACCAACGCATGGCCTCTGTCATCAAGTAGCTTCAAAGTAAGAAGACAAATGCATACACATAAGCAGGTGACCAACAAGGTAAGTCACCCAGAGGACCTGAGCTGCATCCTGGCTCCATTGAGTTTAGGATCATGAAATCTCTTTGAACCACATACTCCCAGGATTTCCCCTGCAAAAGGGTATCAAATGTTTCCCTCATAGGATTGTTGTGAGAATTAAAATTGAGACTCCTTGTGAACGATTTTAAAAATAAATGTATCCATTATTACTTATTTTGAATCACAGAAGCAAGTTGGGAATAACTTAACTTTTCAGCAATGCCAAATTAATTTTTGGCATTATTCATTTTTGAAAATTATTTAACCATCTAAAACTTTGCTTGGAAAAAAGAGCAGAAAATACTCATGTTATACTGTTAAATGAAAAATCAGCAATACAAATTTCCACCTGATTCAGTTTCAAGTTTGTAAAAACAATGTGTAGGGAAAAGTGCAAAGAGAAACAGCAGAATGTTAGATTAATTGTTAAATGTGAAATTAGCATCTTCCTTGGCAGCAATAATGTCTAGCATGCAGATCCTGGTGTCTAAATACCATTCCCCACTAAGAGGAAGTGGGAATCCTTAGAGAAATAGCTGACTTCAGGGCTGAAAATGGGAAAGTATAAGATTACTTGGGGCATAATCTTGTTCCAAACAGTATGGAAGTGCTCAAAAAATGGTAAGAGGGGTGTGTGTAAAAAGGACATTAAAAACCAGCTTGAAGAGACTCCCACTGGACAAATCTAGGATAGTTTGAGAATCTGAATAAATAATAGTAATGTATTATAACCCATTGAATAAAATAAGAATCCATGAGTTCATACTGAAGTGGTACAATTTTTGTAAAAGTTTGTAAAAACAATGTATAGGAAAAAGTGTGTTAATTGATCAATATAATTAAGTAAAAAACTGGAGAGAATGGAAAGTACTTTTTTTAAAATCATATATTATTTTTTAAAATTTTTTTATTGATTAAGGTGTTACATATGTGTCCTTATTCCCTCATTACCCCCATTCCCCCACTCATGCCTTCACCCCCCTGTTGTCTGTGTCCATTGGTTAGACTTATATGTGTGCATACAAATCCTTTGGTTGATCTCTCTCCCTTACCCACACCCTCCCCTACCTTCCCTCTGAAGTTTGATGGTCTGATCAATGTTTCTCTGTCCCTGGATCTGTCCCTGTTCATCATTTTATGTTGTTCTTTATATTCCATAAATGAGTGAGATCATGTGATATTTATCTTTCTCTGACTGGCTTATTTCACTTAGCATAATGCTCTCCAGTTCCATCCATGCTGTTGCAAATGGTAAAAAACTCCTTTTTTACCGCAGCATAGCATTCCATTGTGTAGATGTACCACAGTTTTTTAATCTACTCATCTGCTGATGGGCACTTAGGCTGTTTCCAAATCTAGAGCTATTGTAGGAAAGTACTTTCTTGTAGTAGAATTTCAGCTAATGAATGAAGAAGCATATAATTAGGAAATCACTATTTGACAATCATAGTAACCAGTGATTCAAACAAGAATAGTCAATATATGCTGATTCACAAGTGAAATTGTGATGAGAAACCTTGTCTCAAAATATCTTCTAACAAAAATAGTATTAATTTCAAAGGGTAAAAGGGTAACTTTATATGAAGAAGCCTGGAGATGCCATCTTAGTCAAGTGATAAATTAACACCCTTAGAAATGGGACAAATCTATATCCTGTGGCCGGTATGACATAATAATGATAAGGACACTTTTACTTTTCTGATGTTCATGCCAAAATGTATAGTTTGAATTCAATCATGAAAGAAAAATTCACACCTAAATTGAGGGATGATGTACAAAACTGACCAGTACTCTTCAAGAGTGTCTAGATCACGAAAGAAAATTAAAGGAGTGAGGAACTAACTGTTCTAGTTTAAATGAGATGAAAGAGACTTGAAAACTACATTCAATGCATGGGATGAGCTTTTGTTGCTCAACATATATCTCAGTTTTAACTTTTACAGGTTGTATATGAGATTTAGTTACATCTTGCAAGTCCCAAAAGTTCTGGATTCTCTCTTTTCCTTTTTTGAAATAATTTTGGGCAATTACTTCTGAACTGATCTCTTTCTTTTTTTTTATTGATTTTTTACAGAGAAGAAGGGAGAGAGATAGAAAGTTAGAAACATTGATCAGCTGCCTCCTGCACACCCCCTACTGGGGATGTGCCTGCAACCAAGATACATGCCCTTGACTGGAATTGAACCTGGGACCCTTCAGTCTGCAGGCTGATGCTCTATCCACTGAGCCAAACCCATTAGGGCTGAACTGATCCCTTTCTTAGGATATCTTGTCACACGCAGCTAAGAACAAGCAAGCCACAAGAGGTCTCAGGCAGTTTCCCAACCTCTTCACCTAAAGCCAGAACTTCATTGGGAAAATTATCTGTCTTCCAAACTATCTCATGAAATTGTTTTACCAAACTTTTAGCCATAGCCTAACATGAGTCACTTTGTTACCAGCTTCAAGAATGGTTTCCTCCCTGCCAACTACTTGACTCTAAAGCCAGTAATTTGGTTGTTTTTGTTTCGTTTTGTTTAGTTAGGATAACACCCCACTTCTGGTGCCAGTTTCTGTATTAGTCAGTTTCACTGGGTAAGACCATGGTAACAGCCTAAAATCTCCGTGACTTCCCAAAACAGAGGTTTCTTTTTGTTTGTGTGTAATGTGAGCCTTACCTAGTGAAGGTGAACTTCTACACTTTTACACTAGGAATGTGAGTTCCTAGTGCAGGATGTTCAAAGGACAAGCTCAAGTGCTTTAGAGATGGTGTTATAATAACCAGGAAATCCTACAAGAGGGAGAAACTGCCTCCTCCTGCTCTATTCCTTGAAACAGTGAATGACTTCACATCTCTCTGGCTTCTCAAAGCTACAAATAGATAGATGACTAATCCTCTACTTCTTTCCTTCACCCCCACATCCTCCAGCCATGAAGTAAAAATATTCCTGGTAACTAGAACATTACCTGACTCATTGCTTAGTCTCTCTAAATGTTTGTTGGTGTTTACATTAATGCACAAAAATATCTGCTCAAAGGAAAATCAGTGTTTATTCAATTCTCACTCTGAAGCAGGGTCTATAGCTCTCTTAGCTATGAAGTGATAATAAGGAACCAAACCCAGGCCTGTCTCCTCACTGAAATGCTCCTGCTCTTTTTCTATACCATATACCTCTAGCAGCCATGACTTTGGGGAATAATCTGAGAACCCTAAGAACACACGTCAGCAGAGCTTGGTTTGCCATTATCTCATCTCTGACTGTGCATTTAAGTATGCCATCCATAAGGGGCACCATGGCCTACTTATATATTAAGACTAACCTGAGACGCATGCCCAGTGTCATCTTCACCTTCATCTGAAGGACTTGAGAGCATTACTTTGACTTAAAAGAATTCTCTTTTTTTTTAATTGTCTAAAGTTTTACATATGTCTCCTTTTTCCTCTATTGACCCCCTGCCCCCAGCCACTCACACCCCTGAGGGCAAGCCCTCACCACCCCAGTGTCTATGTCCATTGGTTATGCTAATATGCATGCATACAAGTCCTTTGGTTGATTTCTAACTCCCCCCACCCCCAACCTCCCCTGCCATTTGTCTCTGGATCTATTTTTGTTCATCACTTTATGTTGATCATTATATCCCACATATGAGTGAGATCATGTGATATTTATCTTTCTCCGACTAGCTTATTTTGCTTAGCATAACACTTTCCAATTCCATCCATGTTGTTGCAAATGGTAAAAGTTCCTTCTTTTTTATAGTGGCATAGTATTCCATTGTGTAGATGTTCCACAGTTTTTTAATCCACTCATCTGCGGATAGGCATTTAGGCTATTTCCAAATTTTAGCTATGGTGAATTGTGCTGCTATGAACATAGGGGTGCATATATCCTTTCTGATTGGTGTTTCTGGTTTCTTGGGATATAGTCCTAGGAGTGGGATTACTGGGTCAAATGGGAGTTCCATTTTTAACTTTTTGAGGAAATTCCATACTGTCTTCCACAGAGGATGCACCAGTCTGTATTCCTACCAGCAGTGCACGAGGGTTCCTTTTTCTCCACATCCTTGCCAGCACTTGTCGTTTGTTGATTTGTTGATGATAGCCATTCTGACAGGTGTGAGATTGTACCTCATTGTTGTTTTGATTTGCATCTCTCAGATGATTAGTGACGTTGAGCATGTTTTCATATGTCTCTTGGCCTTCTGTATGTCCCCTTTCAAAAAGTGTCTGTTTAGATCCCTTGCCCATTTTTTTTATTGGATCGTTTACCTTCCTTTTGTTAAGCTGTATGAGTTCTCTGTAAATTTTGGAGATTAAACCTTTATCTGAAATAACATGGGCAAATATGTTCTCCCATGCAGTGGGCTTTCTATTATATGTAAATATTCCAAGAATTTCTCTCTTGGTTAATTATCCTGTATCATTTTTCAAACCTCTCTTTTTAATAAAACTTTCTGTTTGAAATATGAAAAATTCTGTTTTTCAATTTTTCTTATTAAAGAGCTTTGAATCATAAAAATAAAAAAAGAATTCTCTTGAGAAGTTTTAGTCTCTTTCTCTAAACTCCAGGATTACCCAAAAGGGAGATCCTGGTGTTGCTGATTCACCTGGCCATACTTCTCATTAGCCAGGAAATTATGAGAGTAACACAGCACTAAGAGCTTTGCCCTGAAGAAATTGATCACAGTTCACAGAGCTAGATGACCCCTACAGAGCCACACTTCTCAGTATTCATGCCCTGGTGTAGTCTCCTACATGGAACCTGGCTTGGTCTATGGTTTGTTTAGTGGATAGAATGTAACATTATGCTTTGCCAGTTCTGGGCTTAAGCTTTAAGAATACCCGATGGCCACTTTTGCACTTTCAGGAGTCCTGAGCTGTCATGTAAGAAATCTTGCTACGTGCTTGGAAAAACCAAATGGAGAGGCCACATGGAGAGGTCCTATACTGCATGGAGACAGAGAGAAAGAGTTGGCCAGCTCAGCTTGCCAGCTGAGCTTAGCCTTCTATTCAACCTTTCCTGATTTCCATGGCTATTGTGAAAGGCAAAACTCAATAATGGTTGGGAAGGTGCTATTTAAATTCTGCACCGGAACATGGGTTTGTGTTATTATAATTCAAGCAACTGTGTGTGTTGAGTACTGAGCTCAGCCAGACTGATGGGTAGAATAGAGAAGGGGATGTCAACTCTATTCTGAAGGACCTCCCATTGGAGAACAAAATACACTTTATGTGCAGAGATGACCCTGTATGTTCAGACATTCTCTCACTCAGCTCTTTTCAGAACCAGAGATGGAAGGGAAGCAAAGAAGGTCAGGGTGGGGACGGGTTTGGGGGTGGTGTGTGCCTCTGAAGGTCAGATCATCTAATGAGGCGGTCACACCACCTCTCCTAGGGGAGACAGATTAGTTATGGCACATTCTGGGGAGATAAACTAACTTGTCATGGGCTCTGCTGGTGAAACTTCATTTCAGGGAGCAGAATCTTGGAGGAGAGAAAGCAAGGTGATATGGCACTATCCCCAATGTGCTAGAATTCTGGCCGACCTTCTCCAGGGAACACAGGGAACTTTTTGAGGCCAATTATCCTCTGACTTAGCCTGCAGCTCTTGGAATGTCTTCGAGTCCTTGGAGAGAGATCAGAATTTCCTAGAAAAGAGACATAACAGGGGCAAGACTAGTACACTCATAAAGGGAGAGTACAATGGATTCACAATGTGGGGCCAAGAACTGAAAAGCAAACAAATGTGAGGAAGTCAAATTCACTTCTGGCCATAATGGCCCTCAGTGGTCAGTGTGCCTACATGGGCTGCTGGAACCACTAAGCCGGGTGTTATAGACAACCTGCCAGGGCTGAGTCTGATCTGCCTCCTCAATGACCCATCCACATGCCTGGTCCTGCCCCATGAAAGAGCCCTCTCCAGGCTTACAGTGTTCTAGACTGAGCAGAGCTTTAAGATTCCAGCCCACACTTTGCTGCTTTCTGAGCATCTCGGCACGAGATGTTCATGGTTATAAGTTGGACAGACTTTTCCCAAAGCATACTGGGACCTCAGCAGTACAGACCAATGAGACAGAGAACAAAAGACTGACCCTGCTCTCAGGGAAATGCCAAAGGGCTTGTCGAAGTTCACATGAGTGTGGTGAGCCCAAGAGTAAATTAGGCTGGAGTTTCTGTCAAAGAAAATCTACTCAGTGGGCCACTATAACGAGACATCCAGTTTGAACAAATCCATGTATCAGGAATAATGGTAAATCAGCAATTCAAAGGCACATGGAGCCATGAATGACCACTGACTGATGGGCTGCATGTAACAAGGCTAATTTGGGCTTTGCTATATAGAGAGGCTGATCATGCAAATATTCTGATAGTCTCGCTCAGACTTTTCTCAGAGAGATGGGCCTGACAACTTAAAAAATCAAGGTCTTACCATCTCAATGATGGAATGTCTCAGTTTCCTCTAGTTTTCTAGAACTTTACTTATTAGATCTATTTAATACCTACATACATAGAACTATATCAAAGCTTAGCTCATGTTCTAGGGGACCCGCTAGCTCTCAATACATATTTCTATATTTGGTGCACTTTAAAATCCAATTCAGATCTGTGACTGATGACTCAGCATCTCTTTCCTACCAATGCTTAGAACCAAAGACACCTCCCCTGGTTGAACCTTTACCTTGACTACCTGGATCCTCCTTTCAAAGGTCTGTAAGTTGATGGACAATCACCTTACTGCTCTATCTCACTCTCACAACATTCTTAACTGCCTTCTTTTCTCAAGCAGTGTATGCTAAAAGATTTTTTTAAATCTTATCTCTTCTCCACTCAGGTAAACTCCATATACCTCACAGAGGCATTTTAATGAAGTGAGCTGAAAATGCAGACACAAAAAGACCATAAAACTATTTTCTTTATAGAACTTTTTTCCCCAAACCAATATTTTACACAGTGGACTGGTATCTATAAATAGCAGAAGTGTGCTGAGCTGCTCTGGATGAAGTAAGAGCTGGGGAGGGAGTTTTCCAAGGCAGATCCTTAGGCCTCCAAGAGACTCAGGGGCTCACAAGTCAAAGTCAAAGAACCATGGACCTAGACCAGGTCACTTAACCTACAAAGGAGAACACTGAGCCCAAAAAGGAGTGAGAGGAGCTTGCCCAGAGTCACAGAATAAGTTGGTATTAGAGCCCAAACCAGAAATAAGGTTTGCTCTGACTTTCCACAGAGAGATTTATGGCCTCTGCCTCTGAAGTTTATCCAGGATATCCATAGAATCAGATAATCATGTTTATCAAATAGAGCCATTTGACTTGGTCCATCTGATTTAGGAAATGTGTAAAATAACAAATCCAACATAATGTCAAAGCATATTTTATTAATTTCATGGATCCTTATTTAGATCATCATAAACCTTTGACTTTAGGAAAATGCTCACATTGAATAAAAAGCGTATATTGATGGCACTAGAAAAATAATTCAAATGTGCTTTGAAAAATGCATTTTTCTAATAGTCATGGAAATCATCTTTCTATGGAAAACTAAGCTATTACATTAAATAGACTCCATGTGTCTGTTCATGATCAGTGCATAGAGCTGGAATCAGACCTTGCTTGAAGCACACACAGAAAAGCTGCCAGTACCTGCACAGAAGGGTGAAGTTAGTCTAGGGACTCGAGTTTTAGAACATGCATATGGTGATCGTATTTTCTAAACAAAAAATCAGGACACACGGTTGACAAGTAAGAATATCCTTTTGGGGACAAAGGAATAGACAGAACGACCAGGTCTGTTCTAAAGAATCTGCAACATATGGTCCAGAAAGGCAGGCTGCAGGGACAGTATTTTGTGTCTGTCTCCTTCACAATTAATCGTACCATTCCAGGGTTAGGAAGTCAATGTGTCTTCCCAGTGTCTGGGTTCTTAACTTTCACTTTGTCCTCCTAAGGGAAACTTTATAAAAACAAAAAAAGTCTTTGAAAAGTTAAAGTGATATAGAAATATGAGTGGCCATAATTATTAATGACACCAAAAAAATGTATAATTTATTGGTTGATATACTGGGCAAAATGTTTGCTTGCTCATCAATTCCATCACTATTAACCTGCCTCTTTTGTATTAGATACTATGCTGAATACTGAGGATATGGGGATGAACCAACATTGATCTCTTCCCTCATGAAGCTTACAGTCTAAAAGACAGTATATTAATATCATATTAAGTATGGCTTAGTAGTCATAGTCACAATAAGTATTTCATTTACCACCCTTTCAAGCACTTCTGTGTGAGACAGTAGAACAGCATGCCTGTGAACATCAGACCTAGGTTTACATACTTAATAGCTGTGTAAATTGGAACAAGTCACTTCATTGTTTTGAGCCTCACTTCCCTACTCTGTTATGTGGGCATAAATTAATAGTTTCTCTTCAGGAGAGAAGAATAAATGGGATTGTGCATATCAAATATTTTTACTGAGACAGCCCTATAGTAGAGGTATGCAAGTGACATGCAAATATAATGCCAGTTTATTAGGCATGTGCCTAAAGAATCTTTGCAGAATAGGTTATAAGCCCCCTTAGTCCAATTACTCAGACTCAGAAAGAAGTTACTTGCCTGTGTCATGTTAATACTCTGTGTATATCTCTGGTATGAATGTGATCAAATCTATTATACTTAAGTTTGAAAAATCAGGCAAGAGGTGTGGCTTCTCAGTCATCCATTATTCTGTGAAGAGCTAGGTCTTCATAGAGTAAACAAGAGCCCTTTTGCAGGTGGGAGAGGGCTCCCCACTTTTTTAGGGGATCTGGATTTGAAAACTAGTAGATATCTCACTCTAGAGACTAGATGATGGGTGGTGACATGGCTTTTGTCACAAGTGGGGTCTTTAAGCAAAGCATGGCTTGTCAGCAGACAGGATCATTTTTTGGTTTATCCTCCAAATGGATGACCCTTTTTCCTCATCTCCAGCTTTAATAAAGCTGTGTGAAAGGGGCCAAGCCTGCTACCATTTTGGAGAAGAGTATTGAAGCACTGTGTGTAGTGGTCTATCCGGACAGTTCCAGTCCCTTGCTACATACAAACACACTCTCAAATGTTCGACGCCCATCTTTCTGAATGGCCAGGATGGCATGCCCCCTGGCTAAGTTGGTCCTTAGCCAGAGAAATGGCTATGGTTGGTATCCAGACAAAGAAGATAAGGGAGCGGTCTTGGTGGAACACGTTATATCAATACCCCTACATCTCCCCAGTGTTTGAGACATGACCAGGTGGTAGCCCAAGACTGTACAAGCTGCCTAATTCCAGCCAGGGGTAGTCTTGGTCACCTTTGTTCCCATTGCAGACAGAGGAGTGAGGGTAGCCTTCAGCTGGATCAGCCAGTGAGTGACAGAGGAGCAGGAGTGATTCTGCGCATAACACTCAGTTCTGAAGAAGCCATAACCGAGTGATGAAGAAAGTGGTAGGGTCACCAGAGGCAGGAAGCACATGACTCGGCGTGCATCTCAGCAGCAGTGGCTGGGCCTGTGGTTCTCCGCTGGCCGCACTCCAGAGGGCCAGATTCCAGACATGTAGGCAGCGTAGACAGAAAAGGAATTCTCTGGAGGCCAGAAAAGCCAACGGGCACCTGGGAACTTAGCCACCACTGCCGTGTCCAGCATTCTTGCCATAACAACTGGTTAAAGGTAATAAACACCCTCTTATTCAAATGGCAAGAGACTAGGACTGTTCGTTTTTGCTTTCATCAATAGTATAAAAGAAAATAATTCAAAGGAAGGAAAACTAAGCTTGACTCTTTCCCTGAGCAGCAAGACAAGAATTAGAAGAGACAGCCCATGTTTAAATAGAGCCCATCAATGCATCCCCAAATGGGTCCCCCCACTTTTCTCATTCCTGCACATTCCTTCTGTCAAAACTCTTAAGTGGGAGATTTTCTATGGGGGATGTGATGAAAACTGATTGCCATGATATCCTGCTTTTCAAATGTATGGACTCGAACTACAGACACTGATTCTACAGTCACATGTTCTCAAATGATAGATTGCTCACTCGGGTGTGACACCTGTTACCTGCATGGTGCTACCTGAGGTTCCCATGGTGCTACCTGGGTGACCAACCACTGATGAGGGAAAGCTATGCTCCTTCTGGAAAGTTCCTCTTCGCAGAACGTTCTCTTCTTCCTGGGAATCTAACTGGTCTGATATCCTCCTCCTGGAGTTCTTGTTTTCTGCTACTGCTTTAGCATCTGTGAGTTTTTTGATCTTGGCTCTCACTCATACGCTAACTCTGGCGTTCACTCTCCATGTCCTTAAGGTGTTTATCACATGGAGCTTCTCTCCAGCCCCTCCTAAGTGGCCATGATATTTGCCTACTGTGACTTCAGGCCCCTTCCTCACAAATGTGTTATGGTCCTCTTCACTTTGTTACCATGGCTCACGTTCTAATAAAACCTGAGCTCCTCTGTCTTCATGGCTGCAGCCTTCTCTAAAACTCCAAGACCAGTTATGTGTTCAAAGTCTTAACTCTCAGGTAGATTGCTTATAACAGTAGACTTCTGTATTTGTTGTTGGTAGTTTCCAAGTCACTTTCAGCCATGTTCAGGAATGTGTGCCATGAGGGGTGTTAGTATTGGGGTGTGTGTGTGTGTCACACAGACACACACACACACACACACACCCCAATACTAACACCCCTCATGCACTGGTTGGTTGAGTCCCATTTATAATTGTCTTCGAACAGAGGCGTGTGTGTCAGCCTCAGCTCTCTTCCTGAAGAAATGCCAGTCCCGCCTGCCTTTCAGCCTGGGTGAGCCCACCTGCATGACCATGAGTTACCACATCATTTGCCCTGGAAAATGCCACAGACCTCGAACAGATATTCAAAGTGTTTAGGGGGAAAATAAAATACCTTAACAACCACTGGCAAATAACTTAACGGGGAGGGAGCCTCAGAAGTCACCCCAGGCCTGACTGGACGCCTATGAATCTTTGCAAAGTAAAATCCTTTTAGCACAGGATCCCTCCAGGCAACAGAAAGTGCCCTTGAGTATATGAAGATGGATGCGAGGCTGCTGTCCACACCTCCAGCTGCAGTACGACTTGTGCATTTTTTAAAATGATGTTTATCAGGTCTAGGTTGTTTTTCCAGCTCAAAACTGAGACATGAAAATGGAATTTTTAGCCAGTAACTCATACATTTAGATTCCTGGTTTTTAGGTTTTGGAAAAAATGCACCTAGTTGTTTTCTTATTACAATACTGCTGGTTTTGTTCACCGGTCCATGTTTTTCTTGGACTGTGGTGAAGTGGAATGTTTTAAATTATGGGCTTTTGCTTTTTAGCCTCCAATGTCTACTAAATAAGTCCATCGTCTAATTCTAAAATTGTGAGGCAGCAAACATGCACTTGTAGCCAACAAAGCTGCATTTTTATTCCAGAAAGGGTATTTCTGTTCTAAATTTACAGCAAAATAGCTCTGGAGACAAAGGCAGGATTTTGGCCAAGCCAGACATGCTTCTTTATAATGGCATGTGGCTTCCAGTGCTTTGCTAAGTAGTCTACCTTACTGAACGTTTCTCTTCATTATTAAAATCTATCGTAAGTGTTTCGAAGCCTCAGCTGATGTTCAAAAAAAGAGATTGGCTATGTTTTAATTTAGCCATTAAAACAAAGCTTAACAACAACAAAAGCAAAACCATGATCCTGCAGATGAAGAAATCTAATAATATTTGGAATAAAAAACAGAGTCACTTTTTAAGCTTTAGTTACCAACAACATTACCAATCCAGAGCAGTTGTAAATTAAATTTAAGTGAAATGGATGAAATCTCTCTTGGTGGAGCTACTGCAAATTTGGCTAGACTCCTCGTCCCTCTCTTTTCTACTATAATTCTTTTGATGCAAGGGGCTGGGTGGATACTGCATGACCTTCAATGCCCCTTTCCAATCTGAGATGCCAGGACTTCATAATTCTGAAACCACAAGCTCCTCTAAATCAGCGATTCTAAGCTTCTCTGATTCTCTACTGACGTGTATCCCAGACATCACTGCAGGTCATTGGGTGCACTCCTAGCCTTCAATAGGAGCCATGGGTCATGATAACTAGGGTGAATGTCATCTTCTCTTCTAAGTGGACATCCAATTATTTTTTTTAAAGTTATTTTTATTGATTTCAGAAAGAAAGGAGGGGGAGAGAGAGAGATAGATGCGTCAATAATATGAGAGAATCATTGATTGGCTGCCTCCTCTGCATGCCCCCCTCTGGGGGTCAAACCCACTACCCAGGCATGTGTCCTGACTGGGAATTGAACCGTGACCTCCTGGTTCATGAGTCAATGCTCAACCACTGAGCCACCACAGCTGTGCCAATGGACATCCAATTATTGATCCTGGTCCTGCCAACTGCTGAGCAATCAAAGGTGAAATAAAAAGCACTTACTAGGACTTTTGACTTCAAGTTGCTTATAAGGAAACAACATCAAAGCCATAAATATACCATGTAAAGGTTTAAACTCTACTTAAGCCTTGGAAGAAAAAATTCAAATGTAGGCTAAGGAGACTCTTGGTAATCTTTCTGTTCTCTCAATTCATCTCCTTCTGGTGTTTTAGTTTAAGAGATTTAATTAGTCACCTTAGCTACTGTTTGAAAAAGCTGAATTTGGAAGAACATGATTGCGTTGCTGCTCCAATATTGATGCTGGTATATCTCAGGGTGGGAAGGGGTGACTATTCAGTGCCTTCCACCTCCCAGCACCTGGATTAGCTTCAAAGGCCAGACTCTTACTTGGTACACAAACCCATGAGGTGAGCACATACTTTTCTGTGTCATAAGAAAGCCATATGATACCAATTCCACTAGTAAGGACTCCTTTCTTCAATCCTTGCCCTAAATCACATTTTCCCATGTCATATCTATTATTTACAAATTAGTACTAGAATCTGGGATCCTGATAGAAAGTTCTATTACTAGGAGAGAGGTGGAGGGAGGAACAGTCTCATATTAGTAATCATATCCTGCGGGAATCTAACTGGTCTCATATCCTCCTCAAATTCTTATTTTTTGCCACTGCTTTAGCTTCTGTGAGTTTTTGATCTTGACTCTTACTCATATGCTAACTCTGGCATTCACTCTCCATGCCCTTAAGTTGTTTATCACACATAGCTTCTCTTGATGCCCCCCCACCCCCGCTCAGCCCCTCCTGAATGGCCATGATATTTGCCTACTGTGACTCAACCTTACTTGGCTTTATCAGGGTAGAAATCATGGAATTCTTTGTCTTTTGATGCTGAGAGAGGAGTAAATTTTGCTAAAACCAAAATGCTATTAGGATCTAAACTTGGGTGTTATGTAATACATTCAGGCTGACAGGTAGTCATCACCACATGTGATTTAAAATACATAAAATAGTCCTTTTCCTTTCCCTTTCTCCCAACACTGGACAAGTTCTAGGGTCAGGAATACTCAGCACTTGTCTTGACCTTGGGTCAATTTATGGAAGGTCCTTGTGGAAATGATGCAAATAAGTTTTCTGGGAAGTGTGCAGTAGCCTGAATTTGTTTTTGTTTTTAAAATTTTTATTGAACCTACTAGTGGCCCAGTGCACGGATTTGTGCACACTGAAAGGAAGTTAATTAGAAGAAAAATTCATGTGCAAATTACATTACTGCAAAAAATTATATGTCAAAATAGTATATATAATATATTATTATAAAATTAAAATACAACATATTTTAATATCACTATTTGCCCTTTCTCTATAATAGAAGTATCAGGGAGCGGTGAAAGAAAATTAATAAAATGTATATGAAAATAATATATAAATTGATTAATAAATAAACAATAACAACATGATATGAAAACAACAAAGACATGATATAAAAGTAACAAAAAATGATATAAGAACAACATTGATAAAAACAATGATTAATAAATTGATTAATAAATAAACAACAACAGGATATAACAACAACAAAGTGCCAATAGTTGGTCTTCAGATACAATCTGGCACCACGTGCAATTGGAACCAGTGAGAGCTTTATATGTATCATGCACACGTGAGTCAACATTTATTTTTAAATTTCCAGTGTGCGTCATATGTACCGTTCGGTCAGTCAGTCAGACAGACAGACGGATGGTCAGTCACTTAGCCTTATATATATAGATTGGGGTGACATTGGTTAATAAGATTATATAGGTTTCAAGTGTGCAATTCTATAATATATCATCTGTGTATTGTATTGTATATTTGCCACCCAAAGTCAAGTCTCCTTCTGTCACCATTTGTCCCCTTTACCTTCTCCTACCTCTCCCCACCCCCTTTTCCTCTAGTAATCACCAATACTATTTTCTGCATCTATGAGTTTTTGGAGTTGTTTTGCTTAGGCCATTTACCTTGTCTCCCCTCTAACAGTTGTCAGTCTGTTTTCTATATCTATTATTTTTGTTCATTAGATTCCACATATAAATCAAATCATATGGTATTTGTCTTTTTCTGACTGGCTTATTTCACTTAGCAAAATACTTTCCATGTCCATCCATGCTGTTACAAAGGTAAATTTCCTTCTTTTTTTATGGCCAAGTGCTATTCCATTATGATCCAGTGAATGCACTTCTGGGAATATATCTGAAGAAATCTGAAACACTGATTTGAAAGAATATAGGCACCCTTATGTTCATTGAAGCATCATTTACAATAGCCAAGATTTGGAAGCAACTCCAGTGCCCATCAGTAGATGGGGGTGGGGGGGAGGGAGAGAATAAAAAGAATAAAAAGGCCTGAATTTGTTTAATATAGAATCAAAAAGAACGGAATCAGCATTTAGAAGAGACTGTTGGATGTTTCCTTCTCTATCTGCTCAAAGTACCATAACCCCCAACAAAACTTCATCAGCTTTGCATGGTTCTTACCCTGTGAATCCTGGTATTAACAGTGATTATCTCTAGATGGTCATGACCAATTTTTAAATTGTTCTTTATAGTTTTGTTTTTGTATGTTATAAAAATTCTGTAATGAGCAAATATTTCATTTCAGTAAAAGTAAACTTCCTTGTTTTAAAAATAGGAAAAGAAAGATCTTTCCTATGTGAGCCAAATTCTGCATTCCTAACATTTTCCCTCGTGGGTTTTTGTTCTGACATGTGACCAATGAACCTAATTATTTTTCCTTCTGACAACCATCCATATATTTTAAAGTGTCAAGTACATTCTTGCTTCTGTTCTTTCTAAATACAACCACCTGATCTGCTATTTATTTCATATAGTTTCTGATGTCCTCCCATTCTGGCCAAACATTAAATGATCTGTCACTTACCAGCAATATTGAAGAGCAGTTTTGATTGGAATACCATACAGCCAGTATCTATTTGTTCAATATAGATAACAGTGCAGTATCACCTCCTTTAATCTACTTTATAAATACAGCCTTATAGCTTTTTTAGCAAACACAGCACACTTTGAGTTCCTATTGACTTATTATTATTATTTCTTTTTACACATCAGAAATCCTTTATTCAATTTCATATGAAATTTTATACATCACAATTGATCTGAAATTATATTGGCCTTTTGAAACATTGTTAGAATAAATTTTATGTTCTCATTTTAACATGGGCTGCTTGTTTACCATAAAGTGCCTACATGATAAATGATAATTTATAAATCTGATTGGCTCTTGAATTTGAAAATAGTCAGTATATTCCAGTTTATATACCCTGCACTCTTTCCTTGTGAGAAAATATAAATGCAAATTTTAAAATTCTTATAAAATTATATTTTCTTTTTTTTGTTGTTTGTTTTTTTTTAAATAAATCTTTATTGTTCAGATTATTACAGGTGTTCCTCTTTTATTTTTCCCCATAGCTCCCCTCCACCTGATTCCCCACCCCACCCCAGGCCCTTACCCCCCGCCACTGTCTTCATCCATAGGAGTAAGATTTTTGTCCAATCTCTTCCCACACCCCTCACACCTGCTTCCCCTGAGAATCGTCAGTCCACTCCCTTTCTATGTCCCTGATTCTATTATATTCACCAGTCCATTCTGTTCTTCAGATTTTTCATTCACTTGATTTTTAGATTCACTTGTTGGTAGGTATGTATTTGATGTCATTTTGTTGTTCATAATTTTTATATTTACCTTTTTCTTCTTCTTCCTCTTCTTAAAGGATACCCTTCAGCATTTCGTGTAATCCTGGTTTGGTGGTGATGAACTCCTTTAGCTTTTTCTTGTCTGTGAAGCTCTTTATCTGACCTTTGACTCTGAATGATAGCTTTGCTGGGTAGAGTAATCTTGGTTGTAGGTTCTTGCTGTTCATCACTTTGAATATTTCTTGCCACTCCCTTCTGGCCTGCATAGTTTCTGTTGAGAAATCAGCTGACAGTCGTATGGGTACTCCCTTGTAGGTAATTAACTGTTTTTCTCTTGCTGCTTTTAATATTCTCTCTTTGTCTTTTGCCCTTGGCATTTTAATTATGATGTGTCTTGGTGTGGTCCTCTTTGGGTTCCTCTTGTATGGGGTTCTGTGCGCTTCCATCAGGTGATTGGGGAGGCTGAGCTACTGCCCCCTATAGGTCACCTACCACACAAAGCCACTCCATCAACACAGGGAAGCAGCCAAAATGCAGAAACAAAGAAACATGTCACGAATGAAAGAAACGGAGGAAAGCAAACTACTGGATGACATAGAGTTCAGAACCACATTTATAAGGTTACTCAAGAATCTTCTTAAAACCGCTGAGAAACTTGATGAGACCTTCAAGGAGCTTAATGAGAATGCCAAAAAAATGGAAAAGGATCAGTCAGAAATGAAGCATACACTGTCTGAAATAAAGAATATACAGAAACTCAACTGTAGATCAACATACCCCAAGAATCAAACCAAAGATCTGAAATATGTGGAAACAAAAAACATCCAACCAGAAAAACAAAAAGAAAAAAGAATCCAAAAATATGAAGATAGTGTAAGGAGCCTCTGGGACAACTTCAAGCGAACCAACATCCGAATTTTTGGGGTGCCAGAAGAAGGGAGACAGCAAAATATTGAAAACCTATTAGAAGAAATAATGACAGAAAACTTTCCCTACCTGGTGAAAGAAAAAGACTTACAAGTTGACTTATTATTTATCTACACTTCTTAGGACAGCCCCCAACATACACATCATGTACAAGTTTTTTTTCAGTCTTATCATTGGACAATTGATTTGTCAAAGCTATACAAAAGACTTTGCATTCATCTTGTCATATTACATCTTGTACTTTGGGTCCAATATTTTGGTCCTCCAATATTATTCCTAATCCTGGTCCTACCATCTAAGCCTCAGGGATTACTCTGAGCTCTGTCATCTGTGAATGTGATGCTCATGTAATGACAAACCTAAGATGGGCCAGGAGACTCACCATGTAGAGGGCCTGGACTCTAACTTAACATAGCTGATTCCAAACATGCTAGAAAGAGCATTGGAGGGAAGATGCTAATTAACATATCCAAGTCTCATTTCCTCATGTCCTGATTTTTAGTTTTCTTCTTTTCAGGGTTATTGTAAGGATGAAATGATTTTAAGATAATGCCTAGAAAAAAATGACTGTCACATGGAGGGTGTACTTTAATATTAGTTTACTTCCTACTTTGGTAAAATTGTTCAAATAGCTGGGAACCACGTTAACCATAGGATAATTTATCCCATACTTGGCTAAAAGCCTTGCAGAAAGCGACCTCTGCCCTATGGTAGTCCTGTTCAGAGTCTTCCAAAATACCAAATAACAGGATTTATTTCAGAGATGCACTCAAAACATCACTTTGAGCTGTCTTCTGCTTTTTCACAATAGCCTTGTGTCAACTGTCACAGTGGTATGAAATTTAAAAAATATAATGATTTATAATAATAATAATAATAATGACATAGTATATGTGTGCAGATGGTTAGGGTTTGTAAGATATTTTCATGTGCATAATCAAGTTATCTGTTACTCATAGCAAGTCTGTCCTTTTAGGATTCCTAACCCCATATTGCAGATTAGTAATGTGATATTTAAAGAGTTTCTAGGACTTGCTCAAAGCCATATAACCAATGACGGAGCTGGTACAAAACCCAGGTCTTGTGATGGCTGGTTTTCACTCTTACTTTCACCCCACCCAAGTTTATTTTGGTTGTCAGAATGACTAAAAGTTCCAAAGGTTATCTCTGAGTAGATCCATTAAGAGGAAGTTGTTTACTAGTAATACATTTGGGGCCCATTTCTATATGACTTAACACAGATTTGCTTATCAGATTAGCCCAAGCAAAGAGCCAAATTCTAAGGGACAGAAGGGTTTTCAGGAGCAGAAGGAAGGACAAGTCAAAGGTACAAGGAGTCAATTTAAACTGAGATAGGACAGGAAGAAACACAGAAGAAGAAGGAGGGGCAAAGTTCTAAATAAGGGCCAAGGAGCACTGGGAACAATCTTTTTCAACATCACACCTGTTTCTCAAAGCCAGTTCTGTGTATCATTTTTAGATCTACACTATTCTGCTCAAAATCTTAAATAGCCCCTTCAACTTCTCAATATTTTCCATGAACTTTGGCTTATTCTTCCAAGAAGCTGTATCACTCTCCTGTATACATTTGCAAAGTAACTGCTTATAGACTGTGCCAAGGAAAATACACCCCCAATGTGGCCATAGTTAAGGTCTGGAAGATGTGTTTTAATACAGTGGTGCTCAAGCTTTTCATTGCTAGAGACTATTTTTATGGTTCCCCCAAGGACCTCAGAAAATCCAAAAATGGCATCAGCAGACAATCAGAACTTCTGATCCACATGAGATAACCAAGATTACCAGACACAGTCCAAGAAATTCCATCCCAAAGCATAGAAACTTAACATATTTGTAGACTGCTTGGCCTTTTGGGCAAGTGCACATTTTCCATGAGGCTGATTTATTTATCTGGATATTTGTTTATATGCATTCATGCCCCATTTCTTTCCACTAAGTGACTGTATAGCATAAGTGCAAACACTGAAATAAAAATAAAATGAAATGAAAAACCAGGGAAATGTAAGTATACACTGAAAATCAAGACCAAGAAAAAGAAAACTATAAATATGCAACCGTTAGGATCAACATGAGTACTCTGAAAAGGCATCTTACTTCACTAAGACTGTTCTATAACAAAAAATGGAAACAAAATCAGTTTTTTGCTTTTCACTATTGAAAAGAGAGACTCAGGTTGGACATTTTGCAACATTGAAAATAGGCCTAAGATTCTGCTTTTACTGGATATTTTCAGACTTCAGGGCTTCTACACAATGAAGCCAAGACTCATTCTTGTCTGGGCACCTGCTTTCCAACCCTAACTAGTCCTTAATGAGTCCGCCAGTAGTAACAGGGGAAAAACCAACACCAGACCCCTGGACCACACAGCTCTCTTGTTTTCTCCCCTGAACTGGAATGTGTAGGGACACCACCCCACCCCCACAGCCACAGGCAACCCTTAATAAAAGGGTGTGAAACCCAAGAAATCACTCCATCACTATGGTCTATGTACAGAGGGGCTCACGTGTGCTAGAGACTGTGCCAGAATATTTATGTCTACAAATAATCAACCTGCCAAAAGTTTTAAAAAACAGCAATAGAATTAATATTCATTCCTGGGCTTTGGAAAAGTGGGTAATTTCAATAAAAAGTGTTGAAGAAAGTTAAAAAAATACAATAAACAAGGGATTAACAAACATTTTCTATAAAGACTTGCAAATAGTAAGTTATCATTATGGATGGTAAATATTTCATCCTTTTTAGGCTATGCATGTCTGTCACAATTATTTTTTGTAGTGCAAAAGCAGACATAGGCAATATGCAAATAAATTGGTGTGGCTACATCGCAATAAAATTTTATTTACAAACATAGGCCAAGGGCTGGATTTGGCTCACAGACCCCTGTTATAAATGGAAAGAGAAATGACATGTTCTGTCTTTGAACAATGACCCTAAAAACCAATTGTGAGAGCTGCAGGGCATTAAGGACTGTTTGCTGCCTGAGACTTAGAGTTTACAGCACTTCCAACCAAAGTGTGTGCATCCCACTTTTGCTTCTTTCCAAGTCTCTTCCAAAAGGTGCTGGGTCTGATATTTTCTTTACTTCAAATTAATGGAACCTTATGAAACATGCATTTTAGTGAACACACTGATGGCACATGCTGCCTGACACACAGTAGGTGCTTTATCTAATAACCTCTCTTTATCTATTAACCTCTTTCAAAAATGCTGATTGTGTGAAAGGGAGGAGGATATGATTCTCTTCATTATGGCAGTCTGCCCAGATGATATCTTGAGCAAGTCAATTTATCTGCTCTAGGCCCGATATTTTATTTTATTAAACATGAAAATTATATATATGTTGTTATGAATTATAGTCACCATGTTTTACATTAGATCCATAGACCTTATTCATCTTATAACTAAAAACTGGTACCCTTTACCATCCTCTTTCTATCTCCCCTGCATCCATAGCCTCTGGCAACCACTTTTCTATTCTCTGTTCTATGAGTTTAATATTTTTGTCTTGTTCTGTTTTAGATTCCACATACAAGTGATACATGCAGTATTTTTTTTCTTTGTCTGGTTTATGTGCCTTAGCACAATGCCCTCAAGAGCCATCCATGAAGCTGCAAAAGACAGAATTTTCTTATTTTTAATGGTTGAATATTATATATATACTAGAGGCCTGGTGCATGAAATTCGTGCACGGGCTGTGTGTCCCTCAGCCCAGCCTGCACCCTCTCCAATCTGGGACCCCTCGAGGGATGTCTGACTGCCCGTTTAGGCCTGATCCTTTCTCATGGTCTTAGGGAACTCTGCTAGCAATTCTCAACCTGTGGGTTGTGACCCACAGGTTGAAAACTGCTGCTGTAGAGCCTAAGACCATCAGAAAACACAGATATTTACATTACAATTCATAGCAGTAGAAAAATTACAGTTATGAAGTAGCAATGAAAATAATTTTATGGCCGAAACCGGTTTGGCTCAGTGGATAGAGCGTCAGCCTGTGGACTGAAGGGTCCTGGGTTCGATTCCAGTCAGGGGCATGTACCTGGGTTGCGGGCACATCCCCAGTGGGGGGCGTGCAGGAGGCAGCTGATCGATGTTTCTCTCTCATTGATGTTTCTAACTCTCTATCCCTCTTCCTTCCTCTCTGTAAAAAATCAATAAAATATATTTTTAAAAAATAATAATAATTTTATGGTTGGGGGTCACCACAACATGAGGAACTGTATTAAAGGGTCGCGGCATTAGAAAGGTTGAGAACCACTGCCCTAACTGCTTCTGCCTGCCAGCCTGATCACCCCCTAACCACTCCCCTGCCAGCCTGATTGATGCCTAACTACTCCCTTACCAGCCTGTTTGCCCCTAACTGCCCTCCCCTGTAGGCCTGGTCATGCCTAACTGGCCTCCCCTGCAGACCAGGTCACCACCAACTGCTCTCCCCTGCAGATCTGAGTCCCCCCCCAACTGCCCTTCCCTGCAGGCCCAGTTGCCCCCAACTTCCCTCCTCTGCCAGCCTGGTCACCCCTAACTGCCCTCCCCTGCAGGCTTGATTGCCCACAACTGCCCTCCCTTGCAAGCCTGGTCCCTCCCAACTGCCCTCCCCTGTTGGCCATCTTGTGGCAGCCATCTTGTGTCCACATGGGGGCAGCCATCTTTGACCACATAGGGCCAGCCATCTTGTGTGTTGAAGTGATGGTCAATTTGCATATTACTCTTTTATTAGATAGGATAGAGGCCTGATACACAGGTGGGGGCCACCTGGTTAGCCCTGAAGGGTGTCCAGATCAGGTTGGGGGTTCCCTTGGGGCATGGGGCAGCCTGGGCAAGGGGCCTGTGGTGGTTTTCAGGCCAGCCACACCCCCCGGCGACTCAAGCGGAGGCCCTGGTATCTGGGATTTATTTATCTTCTATAATTGAAACTTTGTAGCCTTGAGCGGAGCCAAGACTCCTGCTTGTTCCATGACTGCAGCCATTTTTGTTGGGATTTATTTATCTTCTATAATTGAAACTTTGTAGCCTTAAGTGGAGGCCCCGGCCAGCCAAGGTGTGCAGAAAGCTTGGCTTTCTCCATTGCCAAGGGCAACCCAAGCCTGTTCACTCTATGGCCGCAGCCATCTTGGTTGGGTTAATTAGCATACTCGCTCCTGATTGGCTGATGGGCGCAGCTTGCGAGTATAGTGGAGTGATGGCTAATTTGCATATTACTCTTTTATTAAATAGGATATATATATATATATATATATATATATATATATATATCACATCTTCTTTATTTGTTCGTTGGCAGACAAATTGTTTCCATCTCTTGGCTATTGTGAATAATGGAACCATGAACATGGAAGTACAGATATCTCTTCAAGATCCCATCCTCATTTCCTTTGGCTATATACTCAGAGTGGGGTTGCTGGATTGCATGGTAGTTCTATTTTCAACTTTTTGAGGAACCTCTATACTGTTTTCCATTGTGACTACACCAATTTTTATTTCCAACAACATCACACAAGAATTCCTTTCTTCTATGTTGTCTCCACTTGTCTCTTTGATGATAACCATTTTAGCAGGTGTGAGGCAATAGTTCGTAGTGGCTTTGATTTTCATTTCCCTAATTATTGATGTTGAGCACTGTTTCATTTATTTAATCTGTTGGCTATTTGTATATCTTCGTTAGAAAATGTCTATTCAGTTCCTCTGCCCATTTTTAAATTGGATTATTTGTGTTTTGCTACTGAATTGTATGACTTCTTTGTATATTTTGGATATTAACACTTATAAGATACACAATTTTATTTATTTTTTTATTCTATAGGTTGCCTTTTCATTTTATTGATGGTTTCCTTTGCTATGTAAAAGCTTTTTGGTTTTATGTAGTCCCACTTGTGTATTTTTGCTTCTGTTGTCTGTGTTTTTGGATTAAATCCAAAAAAAATCTTTGCAAAGATTTGTGTCAAGAAGCTTACTCCCTATGTTTTTTTCTAGTTCTATGCTTTCAGATCTTACATTTAAGCCTTTAATCAATTTTGAGTTGATTTTTGTGTATGGTGTGTGATTGGGGTCCAGTTATATTGCTTTGCATGTGGCTGTCCTATTTCCCCAATACTTTTATTGAAGAGACTGTCCTTTCTCCACTATATATTATTGGCTGCTTTGTTATAATTAATGGACCATATATCTGTGGGTTTATTTCTGGGCTCTCTATTCTGTTTCATTGATGTATATGTCTATTTTTATGCCAATACCATGCTTTTTAATGGCTATCTTATCTAATAAAAGAGTAATATGCAAATTTACCATCACTCCAACACACAAGATGGCTGCCCCCACATGGTCAAAGATGGCCACCCCTATGTTGACAACAAGATGGCCACCACAAGATGGCCAGCAGGGGAGGGCAGTTGTGGGCAATCAGGCCAGCAGTGGAGGGCAGTTGGGAGGGACCAGGCCTGCAAGGAAGGGCAGTTGGGGGTGATCAGGCCTGCAGGGGAGAGCAGTTAGGGGTGACCAGACCAGCAGAGGAGGACAGTTGGGGGCAACCAGGCCTGCAGAGGAGGACAGTTGGGGGGGACCCAGGCCAGCAGGGGAGGGCAGTTAGGGGTGACCAGCTGGCAAGGGAGGGCAGTTAGGGGTTACCAGGCCAGCTGGGGAAGGCAGTTAGAGGCAATCAGGCTGGCAGGGGAGCAGTTAGGTGTCGATCAGGCTGGCAGGGGAGTGGTTAGGAGGTGATCAGGCTAGCAGGCAGAAGTAGTTAGGGGCAATCAGGCAGGCAGGCAGGCAAGCAAGCAGTTGGGAGCCAGCAGTCCTAGGTTGTAAGAGGGATGTCTAACTGCCCATTTAGGCCCAATCCCAGTGGGGTCTCAGATTGGAGAGGGTGCAGTCTGGGCTGAGGGACACACACCCTCATGCACAAATTTCGTGCACCAGGCCTCTAGTGGTTTTATAATTATAGCTTGAAATCAGGAAATTTGATACCTCCAACTTTGTGCTTTTTTCTCAAAATTGCTTTGGCTATTCAGGATTTTTTGTGGTTCCACACATATTTCAGGGTTATTTGTTCTATTTCTGTGAAAAAAAGGCTATTGTCATTTTGATAGAAATTGCATTGAATTTGTAATGTGAACATTTGGGTAGTTTGGACATTTTAACAGTATTCACTTTCCCAATCCATGAGTGGGGAATAGTTTTCCATTTATTTGTACCTATTCAGGAGGCCCCTTAAGCAACTTCACACTCTAGGAGAAACACATCAGAGAACAACTTGCAAATCATAGGTGCAGTACAAGTCTCAAAGCTGTCATTGACTCACTGTCTGACTCAACCACTTTACTTCTGAGCATGATTTGCCTTAACTATAAAATGAAGTTAATGGAAATATGTTTTGTTTCACCACTGTAATACCATGGCTTTTTATATTACACTAGTGACCCAGTGCACGAAATTCATGCACATTAAAAGGGGATTAATTAGAGGAAATAATTTAATATTGCTATTTGCCCTTTCTCTATAATAGAAGTGTCAGAGATGAAATAAAATTAGTAAAATGTATATGAAAACCTTCCTCCTGTCAGAGTCTGGTGCTCACCACAGGACCCAGAGTCAAGTCCCCGCCCACCCACATGCACCTCAAAATCACGTGAGACCCAGACCCGGCCAGCCCACCCCCATTGGGCTAGATCCAGACCCAGCCAGTCCCACCCTTGTCAAACCCTTCTGGGCAGGGGGTGTAGCCTCAGGTCCCCTGGCCTGGTGCCAGGACAGGGGACACAGTCTGAGTTCCCCTGTCAAGCCCTGCCAGGTGGGGGGGAGGGTGGCACAGCCTCAGGTCCGCCGTCAAGCTCCACTAGGCAGGGGTACGGCCTGGGTTCCCCCGACCCAGCACTGGGGGTGCACCTTACTAAATCTACTAGTCCACTTTGCAGTTACATTTAGGCCACCAGAGAGTGGCCTGGCCATCAGGATACCAATGGAAATATTTGGGGAAGGGGGAGATGACTCTAAATCATAGGGCAGTCTTACCAGCCCAAAGCACAATTTTTTGTACAACAAAACTCTTAACTTGAATAAATTGTTTCTACTTTAAATTTTTTTTCATAATAGAAAATCTGTTAGGAGAAAATTAAGCATTTTTCCTGTTAAGATAGTTTCAAGTAAATGAAATGTTTTGTTCACAAAATGATTTTAACAGAATCATTGCTTTGCCATGAGGCATCTGAAGTGTTTTTCTAAAATGTTATTGAAGTTGGTGTTTTTGTTTTGTTTAATTTTGTCTACAAAATAATAAATGAGCCTTTATTATAGAAAACCCCAAATTGCATAAAGGTACACTAAAAACAACAAAAATCTGAAAAACAAATGACTAATCAACAACAAAAACTGTCATCATTCAGAAAAACCACCATCAGGCTTTTGATAAACATTTTTCTAAACCCCTTCAATATCAGATCCTTGTTTTTCATTCAATAATAATACATAAACATTTACATGTTTTAAGGGAAAATAGGTTTTAATGATATTTTAGAAACCATTAATAGATAGATATAAATCCATATAATTATCTTTTATCTATACTCCATTGTATAGATGTAAAAACTTCTCTTACATACTTCGTTTTCTATGGACATTTGGATTTTTTCCCCATTATTTCACTGTTATACACAACTCTTCAATGAACATGCATATATAATTGAATTCTTTTTCAATTATCTTCATAGAGTAAATTCATATTAGAAGGATCACAGGATATATACATTTTAAATCCTTAGGTATCCTGTCATTCAGGCAGATTATACTAAAGCTCACATATTTCAACTTATACTGAAGTGTTTCCATTTCCTACATTCTGGCCACACCTAGATATTATCTCATTTTCCCACTTTACTGATCTGATATGGTACAATGAAAGCATATCATAGATTTTATGTGCATTTATATTATTAAAGATAAAGTGGAATATCTCTTCTGATGTTTATGGGCTATTCATATTTATTATTTCCTCAATGGATGTCTGTATTTTTCCCAATTTAACAGTAGATTATATGGCATTATTTTCTTGAGAATGTTTCACAGTTTGATTTTAGAATTTTGACTTTATATGTTTTTCTTTATATAGAAATGTTTAATGTAGTCAATCTCTTCCTTTATAGTTTATGAGTTCTGTGCTATGCCCTTCCTATTCCTAATAAAATGATATTTTAATATAATATCACTATTTTAAAATATTCATTACTTTAATTTTTATATTTAAATATAAAAGCTATCTGAAATTAATTTTCATATAAAACTAAGTATTAATTCACCTTCATTGCTTTCACTGTTAACACTATGAGTTAAAATCTATATTTTCTATCACTGATCTGAAATACCATTTTATCATATAACTAGGGGCCCAGT
The DNA here is from genome assembly GCA_026230045.1 of Corynorhinus townsendii. Taxonomy (NCBI): domain Eukaryota; kingdom Metazoa; phylum Chordata; class Mammalia; order Chiroptera; family Vespertilionidae; genus Corynorhinus; species Corynorhinus townsendii. The sequence goes on along the minus strand of JAPDVU010000008.1, from coordinate 32,817,779 downwards.
GCACAAAATTCATGCGGGGGGGGGGTGTCCCTCAGCCCAGCATGAACCCTCTCCAATCTGGGACCCCTCGAGGGATGTCCAACTGCCCGTTTAGGCCCGATCCTACTGGATGGGCAGTTGGACATTCCTCTCACAATCCAGGACTGCTGGCTCCCAACTGCTTGCCTGCCTGCCTTTCTGATTGCCCCTAACCGCTTCTGCCTGCCAGCCTGATAACCCGCTAACCATTCTCCTGCCAGCCTGATTGATGCCTAACTGCTCCCCTGCCAGCCTGTTTGCCCCTAACTGCCCTCCCCTGCAAGCCTGGTCACCTCTAACTGCCCTCCCCTGCAGGTCTGGTCACCCCTAACAGCCCTCCCTTACAGGCATGGTCCCCCCCCAACTGCTGTCCCCTGCAGGCCCAGTCACCCCCAACTTCCCTCCTCTGCCAGCCTGGTCACCCCTAACTGCCCTCCCTTGCAGACCTAGATCCTCCCAACTGCCCTCCCCTGCTGAACATCTTGTGGTGGCCATCTTGTATCCACATGGGGGCAACCATCTTTGACCACATGGGGGCAGCCATCTTGTGTGTTGGAGTGATGGTCAATCTGCATATTACTCTTTTATTAGATAGTATAAATACATTCCTATATCATTTGAATATACTTTTGCACTAATCAATTATAGTTAACAGAACTACCTTTGTAGCCTAAAGTAATACCACATTGATTTAATTAATATAGTTTTGTAGTGTTTTTTAATTAAATTTATTGGGGTGACATTGTTCAACAGGAACATATAGTTTTCAGATGTGGGTTTCTATGTTACAAGATCTGTATATTGCACCATGTTATAGTTTTCTAGTTTAAAAATATTTTGTATGGTATTATTTTTCCTAATCTTGTATATTTAATCTTCCAGGGATATATTTTAGAGTAATTTGAACAATTTTTCATTATTAAGACAGTGGTTAAGTTATTTTGCATTTTGTTAAATTTAATTTGAGAGACTTTTTACAATATTAAGACTGTTTATGTCATAAAAGAAAGTAACTGCATTTTTTTCATGTTATTTTATATTGTTCAGTATTGTGTATTCATTTTCTTCAAAGACACTTGCACATTTTTGTTGAAAATTACTCTATGTATTTCATGGCCTTTTGCTACAGTAACTGGGGTCTTTATTGCATTATATTTTATGTTTATTGTTTAAATATAAGCAAGTATTGTCTTTTTTGTGGGTTGTTGTTGTTGTTTTTATTAATTTCTTTATTGATTAAGGTATCACATATTTGTCCTCATGCCCCCATTCCCATCCCAAACCCCTCCCCACGCATGCCCACACACCCCTGTTGTCCGTGACCACTGGTTAGGCTTATATGCATGTATACAAGTCCTTTGGTTGATCTCTCCCCCTTACCCCCACCCTCCCCTACCTTCCCTCTGAGGTTTGACAGTCTGATTGATGCTTCCCTGTCTCCGGGTCTATTTTTGTTCATCAGTTTATGTTGTTCATTATTTCCCCTAGATGAGTGAGATCATGTGATACTAGAAATACACTTATAAGAACTGAAAATGAGACAAGCGATAATGGCTATGCTGAGAGGCAAATGAATCAGTCTGTAGTGAGTTTCTTTCTGGGCCAACAGTTCTTTTGAGTCCCAATTTCAATGTCAAACAGTTCCTTATGTGTACATGTCAGCAATGATATTTCAGTTCTGGATGGTGGACAAATGGTGGTAATGCAGGTCCGACCCTCTCTGGTTTGGTCCTGGGCAACCTGCCGCAACGCACAGCTGCTGACTTCTAGTATGGCAAGGCGTCATCAGCGTCTTCCATCTCTGGACTGTTTCTCTTCTGTCTTCATGGCTGGAGCAGTCCTGTCAATTCCTCTCTGTTGTAGGAATCCACATGGTCTTGGAGGTGTTTTCTTTTTCTTTTTTTAAAATATACTTTATTGATTTTTTTACAGAGAGGAAGGGAGAAGGATAGAGAGTTAGAAACACCGATGAGAGAGAAACATCGATCAGCTGCCTCCTGGCCAGTGCCTGCAACCAAGGTACATGCCCTTGACCAGAATCGAACCTGGGACCCTTCAGTCCGCAGGCCAATGCTCTATCCACTGAGCCAAACTGGTTAGGGCTGGAGGTGTTTTCTGAAAATATGCAAACATATTCTTGACCAAAAGTTAATAAAGGAATCTTTTCTATAAATTTGACTTGGGATCCTTTTTCATTTTTTGCCCAAATGATTTTCCTTTGGCTTATTTTGACACCATATATGTTTTTCATGGGGGTCTTGCTGTTAGCATTACAAATGAAAGTAAATTTTCTAAAGTAAAAATTGTCTAGATGTAATTTACTTACAGGATATTTTTCCTTACATGATATTCTTCTACTATCCCTCCTTTTTTTATTTAAATATTAGGAGGCTTTTGGAATTTTTATAATGTAGTCTTGATAGCTTTTAAATTTTAATTTTTTGCACTAAAATATGACTGCTTTAGGTTCATTACATGTTATGCAATTTTACCATGAGATGAACTACCAATAAAAATTTTAGTTAACACTTTAGGAACAGCTTTTTGTCCAGTACAATTAATTTTTCTAGAATATTTGCTTATTTCACTTAGCCAATTTAAATTAGTCTGAGAACTTGACTACTATTTTACTGTCAAATTTAATACTCTAACAACAATCTTATTTTACCCTGTAAATATTATTGGAAAGGATTATTTGCCTTCTTGAGTAGGCCCTGAGCATTCCTGGTGCTAGGTTGCATTTAGATATCAAAAACCCACTTCCCCACACCATGGGTACAAGACAACTCAAACAAGTCTTATTGCAGTGAGAGGGCAGCTGCTGTCGACCAAGTCTCTGTCTGTTACCTGGGTCCCGATTTGAGCTGGGCATGGGAAGCGAAGCAGCCATGGGGGCAAAAGACCTCCCTCAGAAGGGATGAGGGTTCAAGATCCTGCAAAGTTGGGAGGGGGGGTGAGGGCCTGTGCCCCACCTTTGTTGACCCCCAAGTTCTCTCCTGATGGCTCCTCTGCGACTGTGCCTGTCTTAGGTTGTTCCTTTCCTGAGGAATCTGGCTAACCAGCCATCCTCCGGGGCCAAGCAGGGTGATGTGAGGTTCAGTTCTGTCTCCTTGTCTTTTTACATTAATCTGTAAATGATTCTCTTGTCTGAACACTTGATATTTTCTAATAGTTGAGTTTTTTAGCTATATGACCTACAAGTAATGATGGTTGTTTCCTACTTAATATTCCTATTCACAGCATTTCATAATCATAGTAGATATGGTCAATGTACTAGCTTTGTGTTAGTATGGCTGCCATAACCATCTACAAAAACGTACCAGCTTAAACTATACAATTTGCTGCCATACAGATCTGTAGGTTAAAAGTCCAACACATGTATCACTGGACAAAATTCCAGGTGTTGGTAGAACTGTGTTCCTTATGGAGGTTCTGGGGGAAAATATATCTCCTTGCCCTTCCACCCACATTGCTTGGTTTATGGTCTCTTCCTTCATCTTCAAAATCAGCATCATTGCATCTCTTCGTGTATCTCTATTGTAGTCACCTCTTCCTGTACTGAAGCTCAGAGATTCTTGCCTTAGTTATGCTCAGTTTATTAATGGGCCTGACAAAGGCAGTCTTCATTTTTGTTAGAGTTTTTTGATCTCTAGCATTTCTTTTTGACTATTTCTTAGGATTTTCTTTTCTCTACTTACATTGTCCATCTGTTCTTGCATGTATAACTCTAAAAGATCTGCCATGTCTAGTTCTGATCTTTCTCTGTCTCTTCTAATTGTGTTTTTGGCTGTTTAGTATGCCTTATAGTTTTTTTTTTCTTGATAGCCAAACTTAATGTACCAGGTAAAAAGACCTGCTGTAATTAGGCTTTAAGTAATGTGACGAGAAAAGAGAGGAGAAGTGATCTGTTGTCCTATTAGATTAGAGCTTAGTCTTTCAGTGAGCCCATGCCTCAGTTTTTCCCCCTTAGGTGGGAGAGGATTACTAGAGTGAGCTGGATTGGGTAATTCCCTTCCCCAGGTCAGTTAGTGTCAATAACAGCTCAGCTGGGTAGGCTCTAGTGAACAGGTCTCTACTGAATGCAGGCCCTGCTAAGAAGGAAAGAAAGTTCTGGCTACTTGTTGCATCCCCATGCCAGAAGCATGAGGGGTTTCCTCTCTGATACTTGTGGGAACCTGATGGAGCTCCTGGAGGTGAATCTCATAAAACTGCAGAGTCCCCTTATGCTCTGTTCCCCGGAGTTTTTAAATGTCAGAATTGTCACACTTAACCCCCAAAACTTAGGTCTTGGAGTCACATTTCTATTCTATTTACGTTGCTTTCTTCAAGTTCTACATTTTGCTCTTCAGTGTCTGTTCCCCCTATTATATTATTGTATTGGTGAATACTTTCATCTATTCCTATTTTTTCTTCATTCTGTCATTATCTCAGTGCTGTGTCTATACCATCAATAATATTTTCAAGTATTAATTTTGCTTTTTGGAGCTAAAGCTCTATTTTATAATTTACAGTATATTATTTCCCACTTTAATTTTTCCTCCTCTTTACCAGTTTATTTTCTATTTTAATAAGTTGCATAATTATTAATATACCTCTTATTTGGTAAAGTCTGTTTTTCTTGAGAGTGTAAAGTCCTTGCAACTAAAATGTTTTTGCATTTCCTTTCATATGTCTTCTTTAAATATTTACTCTATTTGTTGATTACAGTTCAGGTTATCCTACCTAGTGCTGGTTCTAGGTACTGCTTCCTTCTGGGGTTTCCCCTGTGGGTCTCTGCTCTGGTAAGCTCTTGTTCCCTGTATTTGCCTGTCTGTCTCTCCAATCTTGGGGGTAATGGTCTGCCCTGTGTCCCTGTGTCCTCACCTCTCCTAGGAATCCTAGAAGAGGTGTTGTTTTTCCTTTTGTTTTTGTTTTAGTTGTTGTTGTTGTTGTTGTTTTAGGACAGAGTGGTGATTCCAAGCTCCTTACATGCACAACCGGAAACCTCTTCATGACTCTGAATTATATAAGTAGATGCCATAAGTATTAACCCATGTTTATTTTCCTGGCATAAGTCACCGTTTATCATGGTGAAAAATATAAGCTCCATGAGAGACAGCATTTTATCTGCCATATTTACTATTCTATTCCTAGACCATGAACCTAATATAAGTCCAATAAATATTTGTTATAATTGAATTTCAGATATTTAATTTGTTTGAGATTTTTATATCACTGTTTACAAATGAGATCAAACTATATTTTTAATACCAAATCTATTGACAGTCATAAATTCCACCCCTCTCCTCAGAGTAAAGTAAGAAATGAAAAGTAATTACTCTGGGATATTCTGGGATTTTCCTCCAATTTATTATAATGCTATTTTTGAGGTCTTATTATTATTGGTTTGTTTCTAATTTTAGCATTACTTTATTTTTCTCTAAAAATTATAACATTTGCAAACCATTTTCAACTATAATTACTACATTTCTTTAAGACTAATTATATGCTTATCCTACTTAATATTCAATGACAATACTCAGATTTCCCCATTCTTGAGCTCTTTTACTTTCACTATTAAAAATATCCTGGCTAACTTATATTGTTAAGAAGATTTTTTATGAAAAATACTTGGATAAAATATTTCCCAAGACCTTTATGTTTGATAATAACTTTCCATTGGCTTTACACATTGGTGACAACTTAACTAGTTATAGAATTCCTTTTGCTTGCACAATTATCTTCTCACATCCTGAACTCAACCACATTTATCTTTCCCCTTAGGTAACCTGAATTGAAATTTAAAATATATGTTTTCTTTTCTTTAAAATTTAATAGCTTCGCTAAACTATATTTGAGAAATTTTTGTTGTCTGTTAAGTTTCCTGGAACAAGGTTATCTCTTCAAAACAAAACCAGTTATTCTTTCAAATCTGAAAAGCTTTCTTTTCTTAGTCTTAGAGTCACATTTCTATTCTATTTACGTTGCTTTCTTCAAGTTCTACATTTTGCTCTTCAATGTCAGTTCCCCCTATTATGTTATTGTATTGGTGAATATTTTCATCTATTCCTATTTTTTCTTCATTCTGTTATTATCTCAGTGCTGTGTCTATACCATCAATACTATTTTCAGGTATTAATTTTGCTCTTTGGAGCTAATGCTCTATTTTATAATTTACAGTATATAATTTCCCACTTTAATTTTAAAATATTTTCTATTTTAATAAGTTGCATAATTATTAATATACCTCTTATTTGGTAAAGTCTGTTTTCCTTGAGAGTGTAAAGTCCTTGCAACTAAAATGTTTTTGCATTTCCTTTCATATGTCTTCTTTAAATATTTACTCTATTTGTATTTTTCATATTATGTTCCACTTATTTATTTTTGCTAATTCTTGTTGTGGTTTTATATAGCAGAGGATTCTTTTCACTCTTCTCTGAACAGAGCCAGTGTGTCTGAAGTTGCTCCGTTCCCAATTTGGTGTGGATTTCCTGTTGCCCTGAACATTATGTGAATCTTTTCCCTGGACTATTAGTTGCAGCACTGGATGTTTTTGTTTTGTTTTGTTTTGTTTTGTTTTCTCTCGTCATCCAAGTGCCCAAAGGGTGTGGACAAGGATCTGAGGTTTTGTGTAACCACAATTAGGGAATGTTGTCTTTGCTCTCTTTCTCTATACTTTTCAGAAATAACTGAGGATAGTACCACCATATTGGTGATTCACTTCTTCTGTCTCGTGGAGAAATGGGCGGTGAGCTTAGGCTTGTGCTTGTTCCCCTCTCAGGGTAATTGGCCAAGAGAAGTTGCTGTCCTTGTTTCTTCCCTTGTTTCTCACAGGCTTTTGACTTGGTTAGGCATGCATTGACTTCCACATCCTACTGAGCCTGTGTTTACTGCTGCTGCTGGATCATCCCAAATAGGAATCCTAAGACATTATTCCTCCATTACTCTCATACCATCTGCCCTGTCAGAAGTCTAAGGAAAAGCTGGTAGCAATTCCATCCCAGGCTTTTTAGGACCTTTTAAAACCAACCATGGGAAAAAAGCATTTTCAACAGGCAGCAATACCCATTTTTACTCATGGAACAACCTTAATATCTATCGCTCCAAATCTGAACTATCAGCAAAATTCAGCTACTCTTCCCCATACTTCTTGTTTTGTCTCAATGTTGTTTCTAAGGGGAGTTGTACATCGATGCCAGACATTCATTGTCTTTCAATTCTTTAAAATTGTTCTGAATCTGAAAATCCTTTTTCACAACACTCCCAGTATGAGATCAGGATACTTCCCTAGTGTCAGGTTAATGATTTAGTCTTTGTATATTTACTTCAATTATTTTATTCTTGTTTATTTGGGAAGAAGGAAGTTTTAGAAATCTTCTTTATGGGATGTTTTTCATTGATTTCTTTTTCATACTCTAAACCCAAAATCTTTCTTTTTTGTTCTTCTTCAGTTGAACCTATATTTTTTACTATATACTTAAATAAAATTAAAGTGTACTCAAAATGTATTATTAATTTTTGCTTCTGTTTATAAATCAGACTAAAAACCTTCATATCACTTCATCTCTTTGGGTATCATTTTGTTCAGCTGTTAAGTAACCAGTTTGTATTAGACCACTTCTCAGTACTCTCCCACTGCCAGAAGTTCATGAGACAATAAATAACAAACCTGGATTTCTGGGAATTACCATTCGTTTTGGTTTCTGGGCTGCCCAGAGGGACTGGCGGGGCAGGAAGGTGTTGGGTTCTAATGTGTAACTAAATCAACCTGGATGTGAGAGCACATGTATGTGAACAGCACAGGGGATACATCGTGAATCCAGTCCTGAGACTTCAGGAGACTGACAAACAATCCCAAAGGAAAACAATAGTTTGGATTTCAGCCATTGGCATGGGGCGTTAACACATCCACCTGGCAAGACTCCTCAACTAGTAGCAAAAGGGAAGGCTCTGAATCTAAAATTCACATCTAAATATGTATTATTTGAGAGTTGTGGAGAAACTTGATCCAACGAAAACAATTCCACTGCCCTTTGGCACTAACTCAGTGGGGGTTAATCACAGCCAATCCAACCTTCTCCAACTATAGTTTAAGAAAATAGACAAATACCCGCCCCTGATTCATAGAACCCAATTTTGATTCATAAGCAGCTCTATCCCCAAGGATGAGGACTAGGCTGCCCTGTTCCACAAAGATTTCACCTTACTTCATTTATCCAAAATCTGGAGCCAAACTCTAATCCTGTCACTGAAAAATACAGGGCCTTTGGCTTTCTTGACCAACAAGATTCCCTAGAACATGGCATGCTTGTGGACTGAGTGATCAGTAAGAATCAGGGAAGAAGGTGGCAACATGGGAGCCAAGCTGGGAGATGAGCAGAGCTTGGAAGGAGACCTATATTTCAGTGCTGCTGATGTTGCTAGTTTGTTTTGAGACTTTAATTCTGGTAACCCTGAGGTCAGCTGGAGTCTCCCTGCCCCTTTACAGTCTAGACAAAAATGACTCAAAATCTTGTCTTGTATGAACCCATTGAAAATTCCCAGGGACTTATGTACTTTGGTCATTTTTGCCTTAAGGTTCCTGCTTTTGTTGGTGTGGTTTCTTTTCTGTGTCAACCCAGGTATGACATTCATCCTTTTTATTAAATTTCACCAAAAACTGATCCTCACAAATCACTTGTAATTTAGGAGCAAGGCTGAGGTAAAGGAGGGTTTCCATCATGCCTGGGTTAACTACTTCAAGTTAGATATTAGGCATGCTAATACCAAAAATCACCCCTATCATTCCACCACTAGGAGTTTCCCCTAGCCACTCTCCACATGGTTATCTGCTTCCCATAGTTTGTATTAGTCAGGGTAGGCTAAATGCTGTAACAAACAGTCCCAATGTCTCAGTGGCTTTTAAAAAATGTGTTTCTTACCCACATCAAAGTCTAGTTGATTATTTATATAGAAGACTTATGCAGTGATCCAAGAATCAAATCTCCTTTTCTCTAGTGGTTCTATCTCAGAGTTCTCCTTTGGACCTTCTGCATCCAATTGGGACACCAGGAAATGAGTGTGGATAATTGAGTATGAAGAGCCACACAGGATGTCTCAGTGCCCAAACCAGGAAATGATATACATTCCATTGGCTAGACCTTAGTCATGTGGCCCCACACAAGTGTAGGGGATACTAGGAATGAAATAATAAGTGGACCAAGAAGGAAAATGAAGAGTTGGTGAAAATACAGCATTGTTTCTGCCATATTTTTGGTTCCTCCCTCATATTATTTCATACAGAATAGTTTTTTTTTTTAATATATTTTATTGATTTTTTACGGAGAAGAAGGGAGAAGGATAGATAGTTAGAAACATTGATGAGAGAGAAACATGGATCAGCTGCCTCCTGCACACTCCCTACTGGGTATGTGCCCACAACCAAGGTACATGCCCTTGACCGGAATCGAACCTGGGACCCTTGAGTCCGCAGGCCGACGCTCTATCCACTGAGCCAAACCGGTTGGGGCTCATACAGAATAGTTAAAGCATTATTTTATTCTTTTATAACATTCTTGCCCACAAAGTATGAACATGACCTCAGAAAGCTACTCAATATAGAAGATACTACCACCAGAGTTGGCCCAAGAAGTTAAGTCTATTTATTATATAATCCAATTATCTCATTTCACAGAAAGGGGGTTTGAGAGTTAGATTTTGTCAGTGGAGGAGTTTAAATTCGAATCACTATCTTGAGCTCGTCACTCTTTACACTACATCATAAACTACCATCTCTTCAGTTAGATTGTGAGCTCAACATCAAATGAAAGTTCCTGTTCTATCCACCTGCCAAACAGCCCCAGAACCTAGCAAACAGAAAGATATATGTCAGGGTTGGAGCAATATTTTCAATAGGACAATAAACGGGTTTAGTTAAATTGTTTTTGTTTTTAACTTTGGTGGCTATGAAATGGGTCCCAAGGCAATACAATTTCATTTACCTTGGTTTAATTGAAGCCACTTGGACACAATAGATTATCTTTTGATCCAATTAAAAATGCTGCACATAAACTATGAAAGTCTTCATGGCATTCTTCAGACCAGAGCACTATTTTATAGCCAAGTTCCTGAACACATTTTTTTCAAAGGAGATTTTATCGTGGAAAATGTGACAACAGAACTCCAGAGGCATGAACATGCTGTTGTAATTACTCCTCCAGACAATGAAACCAGCCCAAGTTAATTATTTATCAAAACCAATCCACTCTCTGGAAACATCTTTGTTTTGGCAGAATTTTTTTTCCTTTCTCCAGGAAATAGGTCAATAGTTTTTCCTCCCACATTACTTTAGCATAGTATCTGACTTTCAGAATTAGCTGTGTCAAGTGTTGAGACATTTGCCAAGCACCCAGGTGGGCTGGCAAGAGTGCAACAGGAGTCCTGTGGTTTCTGTTTCCTAGATTCTTCCCATGCCAGCATTCCCCATTGACAGGGGTGAGCCTGAAATGGGAGAAGGAAACCAAGGATTGTTCAAGTGTCTACCATGCTCATTACATTGTATTGCTTAATCTCATGAAATAGCTATGAGTATGTCCAATTTATAGATAATGGAATTAGGCTCAGAGTGGTTTAATGATTTTTATACACCATTCTTATACACCTAATTCCATGTACACAGTTAACTATGTCTGATAAGGAGGGGTGTGAACTGTGTAAACAAAGTTGCTTGAACCAGGACTTGACTCCGGTGATTTAGGGAAACCTATGGGGCCAGATTTGAACAATGACATCAGATATACCAAACAAGTTCATCTGTATTAATTTGGCATCTCTGATGTCATTGCTCCACTTTTGTCTTTCAGATGTCCTTAAATTCCCATGGTATAGTCTTTACTTTTGTCCTTCCCATGCCTATCCCTGCCCATGTCCAAAGTAGCTATGTGAATCAGATATGGCAAAAGAAAGTTAAGAAAAGTAAAGGAGGAAGGGGAACAAGAAACATGAGATACTAGAGAAGAAAAGAAGATAAAGTTATACCTTGAGACTTTCTACTTTTAAGATTTTGCTGTGAGCAGCTTGGTTCCATAGCAAACGCACTGAACTAGGAGTAAGGAGGTTTGGGTATCTAGCTCTGCCACTCTTCACTGTTTTCGTTCAGGTAAGCCTTCTGTCTGGGTCTCAGCTTTCTCATCCATCTGGATATGATCAGTATGAATTTCTCCGCAACTCAGAGCCAGGTTTCTTCATATCTAATCCATTTATCCAAACTCAGTTTCAAATAGGCTAGAACTTCTAGATACCAGATAATAATGCATTCAATGTCATGCTCTTGAGTGCTCCATGTTCCAATTATCTGAGAACCACAAGGGCTTTTGCCTAAAGGAGTCTATAGAACATCCCCTTCAGATTTCTAGTGTCTGCTCTTCAGCTGCCTTCCTTGCTGGCAAAGCTTCTCCCTGCCACATGGTGCTGCTGAAGAGCACTGGCCCACTTCCCTGTTGTTGGCACTGGCAGTGCATGGGGAACAATGTCTGGTTTATTTCATCTCTGACACAGAGAAATCTGATCCTCCAAGAAAGGTGTACCCTGGGTGACTCCACTCCCACAAGGCCATTGTGATCTAAGGCTATTTTTCAGTAAGGCCTGTAGCTGGTAATTCTTTGAGCCCAATCTTTGCAATTATACACAGTCATTCTACCCTCATCCTGCCCAACCCCAAAGATGTTGTACCCATGAATGAACCGTAATACAAAAATGGCTCAAGGTTTTCTTCAAGGCAATACTAAGCATTGTTAAGATTCCTGACCCTTTTTCATAGATCCACACATCTAATGTATGACTTGGATACCATTTATTATTCTGGTACAGAATGTTTTGGGCTCCTAACTTGAAGAAATCATGATTTAGAAACACAAAAATTCTTATTTACCTTCAGAGTTTATGTGGGCCAGGGCTGGGGGGGGGGGGGGGGGAGGTGCTGAAGGACTATCTTCCACAAGATGACCATTTATCAGTACATGACAAGTACCAATAAAAACTTTCTTGTCACTCATTTATTAAAGCATCAAGAGCCAAAACAAAACATTTATGCTTTGGTGGGTCCTTTACCAATTAGGGGACCTTATTTACATGAAAGGTTGACCAGGAAGTTCTTTCTGAGATTCTTCCAGCCCTGTTATTTGAAGAATCATACAATGCAGAATGTAGGAGACCTTTCCATGATGGAGTTACTTTGAAGCAAAGGATTATGATGAAAACTAATACAAGAAAGACTGACTCCATCTGCCAATGATAACACACTTAAAATTATTTATATGGCTATCATTAATGTAACAGAACAGTTAATGCTCACTGAATATCCATGTTCTTCCTTATATTTCCCAGCTTCTCTTGCAGTTAGCCTTAGGCCATATAGCTAGTTCAAAACAAGAGACCATGAGTTAAAGTGACATGTGTCACTTCTGATTCGAGGTAGTTAAAAGCCTGTGTACCTCCTTCATCTCTCTCTTCTATTTCTGCAGAACCCATGGAGACCTTGCATTCCATAATGTACAGTTACAAGACTGTGGGTCCCTGACTGACTATGTAGAGCAAAGCCTCCCCAATGACTGGTGTTGGTCATGTAAAAATAACTGAAAAATAAGCTTTTATGTTTTAAGCCACTGAGATTCCAGAGCTAATTTGTTACTGTAGCACACCCTAGTCTATCCTGACTAATATAGCTAGAATGGTAGAAAAAAAAGTGCTAAAAATAATCAATTTAATAAGTCAAAGTAGTAAAAAATGGGATCAGAAGGCTAAATGTTTTATTCAATCTTGGAAATTGTCAGTATGTGGCAGGTCTTGTAACTAATCTGTGGGTGCCAATCTGTCATTCCTTAGTCTGAAGGGGTAGAGAATAGAGCGACCATTTATTGAATTTTTTATGCTAGACACTTTCCATAAATTACTGCACTTAATCCTCCCAATATCCTATGAGTCAGGTCTTATTACCAGCTTATACATGAGAAAAGTGAAGATTGATGGTCATACATTACTAGGTCAGAGGTAAAGTCAGGATTTAAAGGCAGGAAAGTCTGACATCCAAGCCCTCTTGATATTACATTGCTTCATTTATAGCCATAACTCTAGAAAAACAGAACTCCAAATTGAGACTATTTTCTATTCATTATGAGGTGAGGGTTGGAATGGCTCAGGTCCTTTTCATTTCACTGTCTGTAGTTTAGCGATTCCTCCCCAACAAGTTTTGTTACATCTGGTCTCTCCCTCTTCACTGGCTACCTATGATATTATTCCAAAACACAAATCTGATGATGTTGCCCTGGGCTTGAAAAGTTCTGTTGGCTCCCCTTCCCTGCAAGGTCAAGTTCAAACTCCTTAGCTTGGCAACTAAAGCCTTTCTCACCATCCTTTTTTTGCTGCTTCCCCACCGACCTAGTGTCTCCAGTCACAGTAAACTTGGGGTGTTCTCTAAGCACAGGCACACCATGCTCATTCAACTCCACATCTTTGCTCAACTCTGCTCTCTGCTAGGAATATACTTCCTCTCCTGTACCTACTATTTCTCTCCATATTTGTCAAGATTCAGATCAAATGACCATTTGTCTTTTAAGCCTTCCAATATCATAATTAGTAGCCACCTTCACACCTTCCCCAGTGTCATACATATATGATCCCATGGGAATTTAACTCATTATTGGGGCCTCTGTCTTACCTTTGGTATAAAGTTAATTAAGTGTGAATAAACTGTTGGTTTAAATTCTGGTCCCATCTATTGGAGGCTGTATAACCTTGGGAAAGTTAGATACTGAATTTTTAGTTTCCTCATCTGTAAAATTAAAATAAATAATAGTGTTGAGCTATGTTCTTGTGTCAGTGAATGGAATGCAATAAATAATACAATGCAAGTGCTTACTATGGTCCTGGCATATAGGAAAAGTTAAATAATTATATTTAATTGATTCTAGCACAATGGATGACCCTCAGTAGGTCCCCAGTAAACATTTGTTAAATGAATACGTAATTAAATGAAAAGTTGAAATCATTTGAATGACTGAGTAGTGAGAAGACCTGCCAGCTACACAGAGCTCTGCTAGAAACCTTAGTATCGAATACAAAACTCACATGCATGCATTTTCAACTCTTCAGAAAGACCTGGGCAGCAACTTGTATTTAATTTCAAAGTGAGAATTGCTTAGAGGAATTTCTTCCTCAAATCTGTTTAAAATCCAAAGTCAGTGACTACATAGATCTTACAAAGCTTACCCTGCCTTCACTTCTAACTGGGAACTCTGCCAGTTAGTCATCAGCGGAGCCTGGACACTGGCACATGTTGCAGGGTACTGTGTGTTTGGTAGCATCAGGGTTCATCCAGAGGGCCAGCAGAGCACATCCCAATTCTAAGACCATCTAGAATTTAGCTAGCATGTCAAGAGAACGCAAAATCTTCCCTGTAGGGCAGCGATTTTCTACCTTTTTCATTTCATAGCACACATAAACTAATTACTAGAATTCTGCAGCACACCAGAAAATATATATTTTTTTGCCCATCTGACAGGGAAAAAAAAGTTTAATTTTGATTCCTTCACACTGGACAGCTATTGTTATATTGGCCATTATCACTTTTTTGTTTGACAGTCTAAGGCAAGCATGCCTGGTTTATTTGGCCTGTGTTAGCCTTTGAGTTTGACATGCTTGGTCTAAGGGAAAAGAAGTCAATGCCCCTGACTAAATAGTCAGGTACTGCATGTTTTAAAAATTCTTGTGGCACACCGGTTGAAAATTGCAGCTCTAGGGAAACATCATTCTTTTCTTCCTACTCTCTGTGAGGCCCGTGGAGAAGACACAGTGAGATAAGATGAGAAGATGAGGTGTGATAAGGCTGAGTTTGGATCCTGTGGATCATCACTTCTAAAGGGCTTTCCTCTTTGGGGCACATCTACCTCTTTCTTGTATTGCTTGTTTTCAAGACTCATCTTGGTTTACAGGCTTCTTTCTCAGGCTCTTTTCTTTCAATAGTAGAGTCAGACACATGCCCTCACCTTTTCCTGCATTCCTTTCTATTCCTGGTATAATTAATTTGCCTGTGGGTGACAATCTCTGATGTCTCCCTAAATCAAGCATCTTACAGTTGTAAGTAACATTATGAAAAATAAGCCCCAAACCTCAAACCAATGTAATGTACTTCAAGTCCACTTAGGGCCATTGAAATGCCCTAGGGTAAGGGAGCGGCAACACTGCTCCTCCACCGTCCTCAGTGCTTCTGCCCTCCTCTTGGTGTTGGCTTTGTTGCAGGTTGGCTGCCCTCAAGCTTGCAGGATGGCAACCAGCTGCAGGGGCTGCAGGCTTCCTCGAGGAGAAAGTATCCCACACACATCAATTCAAATTGCTTTGCTTCACTCCACTGGGGCCCCAGGAAAACTACCAGTCTCTTTGGCTTGTGTCTGGGTTACCAAAACCAACTTGTAGCAAGGTGGGGAGGAGGGGTCATGCTGACTGATTTACACCAATCAGGGTCTACCCCTGGACCTGGGGGTGGGACCAGTCCCTCCCAGATTGCAAGGGGGACACACCATGGGGACCCAGCACTCTGCCTCACTGTTTCTTCTCTCACTCTCTCAATCCCTTTTATTTGCTTCACTTTAGTTCAAATGAAACTCCAACCCAATTTTTTCTGATCTATTTTGCTTGTTATAAAAATAATACATGTTGATTCTGATTGAAGAAAAGCAAAATAATAAAATAAAAATAGCATGGTTGGAATGTTCATTGAGCAGAGGAAACAGACATTTTTGCGTGCTTGCTTTTCTGCTGTGCCTTTTTCGTACACGATTATATCCATGCTATGTGTGCACAGGTTTAATTAAACACCATGATGTTAGAATTTACACAGGTTGCTGGAAATATTTTAATGTGGGCATATTCTTGCATATAGAGAAACTATGGTTTACTTCAGGGTTCCTCTGTGGTGATACACAGGTCTTCCTAATTATTCATTATAATAAATAAGACTTTAACCAATATCTATGAATTCTGCATTATTTTCTTATGACAAGTTCTCAGCTTCGTATTCCCAAATTATTTCCAAAATAAGTGTATCATTGTAAACTCCTCTCCTCAGTGTAGGAGTGTGGCTGTTTCATTGCCTTCCTACCTGCCCCAGATACTGTTTTTAATTTGGGTAGGAAAAGGGGGGCATCTAGTTGCTGTTTTAATTTTCATTGCTCTGAGTAGGATAGCAGAGACTTTGTTCAAATGTTTATTAATCATATATTTCCTCTTTTCTATGCTTGTTCATATACGGTCTCCATTATCCAAGAACATAAGTGTTTTTCTTATCAATTTTTATGAAATCTCCATACTACAGTTAGGATATTAATCCTTTGACATTTGTTCCAATTTTTCCCAGTTTTTCCACTTTAATTTGTTTATGTTAATTTTCACATACAGAAGTGTTATATTTCTACGTAGTCAAATATATCAATCTTTCCCTTTGGTACTTGTATTGGTTTTAAGATTATAAAGCCATTTCTAATTCCGATATTTAATCAAAATTTAATTTTAACTTTTCTTGCATTTTTGTGGCTTGATCTTTGTGCATTTAATTCTTAATCCCAGGTACTTCGGGGGTCCTTATTTAACAAGGTCTTTACTTAAGCATTTCCCAAGGAATCCCAATAAAGGTACAGATCTGTCCTTTACTATAAAGGACATATAAAGAGGATGACTGACCCATTAAATCATCTGCTTTGAGAAATCTCTTCCCCTACACATGTAGCTTGGAGGAGTGAAGTCAGTGTAGAGGTGAAGGAAGAACTGATTGATAATCCCAAGGTTGTTTTCCTTCTTCGATGCTCAGTTTCCCCATTTGTCACATTTGGCCAGGTTCTCTTTAAGGTATGCTTCAGCTCTTGTTCTTCTGCTTTCTCCATTCCCTCATTCCTTCTCCAACTCCTAGGATGACTTGCACAGAGACCAAAATCAGATGCTTCCCTGTCTCCACGTGTCTTTATAGTGCTTTAGCCCCAGCTTCTGTGCTCTCTCTTGTCCACAAACAGCTCAATTGCATAAGTCGTTCTTAGTGCCAGGTGACCAGTGATTGGCTCACAGGTGGATATCCCATCCAAAGCAGCCTGTCCATTGGCCAGACAGTACCCACATGAAACTGTCAAAAAAGACCCTCTCCAGAAGAACCGACAGTAATTAGCTACATCAGTCACACAGATTCCCTGCAGCATACAGACATAGTCATCCACTTGATCTTGAGACTTATTGGAGCATATGGAAGCAGAGATGCTATGAATACAGAATCTCACAGCCCATGAGAGAGAGAGACCAAGAGAGAAGTGGATCCATAGGCCGTCTTGGTTTGAAGCATAGGGAAATTCCAGTTCTGGTCTACACACATCCTTATAATAACCCTCTCTTGTCTTAAGATGCTCCCTGTTTCTTGCCAACAATAATCTGAGTAAGACTGTCCAGATGGTGTCCTTCCCACTCTTATTCACTTCCTTTCATTAGTCTGTCTGGGGAGGGGCTCAACTGCTGCGACATTTCTCCTTCAGCCAGAAGACAGGAAGCATTTGGGGAAATGAGGTGGAATATTGGACACGAGGAAGATGTGACACTGAGAATGTGTGCACCTGTGCATGCTCCCAGCTTTCATTCCCTCCCACAGTCTGATACTTTGTGTATCCTTGAAACGCATTCACAACCTCAGCCGATCCCAGAGAGTCCTTAACTTGGCAGGATGTACTTGACTGTGGAAAGGTGCTCTTTGCTTTCTCACACCAGCCTTCCCAAGAATTGTTTTAAAGAAATAATATGGTTGTGCCCAGAGCTGGCCCTAGGCAAGACTGGGAAGTGGGGAAAGTCAACATTTGGCTCCTTCAGACCTCTCTGGGCCTGCTCCCTCCTGCTGGCTGCCAGCCATGCCCTGCCCTGTATCTTCCCATTAAAAACTACCTTGTCTGTCCCTGGCCTCCTGAGGGCCCTGCTCTCAGCTTCAAAGATGCTGGGGGGTCAGGTGGGGAGGGGGAGAGGCTAAACAGGAATCTCCTGAGAGTCAGAACCTTAAGCCCCAAATAATGCCAATTCTGAAAGATTACTTTGAGCAGTAAGAACCAATGCTCACCCAAAGCCAACCCCAAGCCCCATGCCAGTCACACTGTGGGCCGGAGCCTTGCTGGGGCATCCTCTGTGCTCCATTCAGCTTTTTGTTTCTGTCTCCCAGGTCTCCTGCCTCCGCTGCCCATGCGACGCACTGTCTCTCCCTTGGCCCCAATTCTCAACACTGCAATCCTAGACAGAGTCACTCTCTTCCTGGCCCCTCCCCCATCCCTTATGCCCTCTCCAGCCCACATCAGGTCCCTGAAGCAGCCACACCCTCATCTCACCTCATGGTCAGGAACCCCCACTGGGGCTCCAACCAGGTCCTCCCCCAGGATCTGAACAGAAGTACCTCTAATGCAGAAATCCCAGAGTTTCGGCGGGCTTCTGTCAAAACTCTTGCATCTTACCATGCTGGAGGTAGACTAGATCTATGCCTCATTCTCCTTACCTGGGAAATGAAAGTAATAAAGTAGCCAGTTTATAGAATTCCTATGAGAGCTAAGCACTTAATACATGTAAAAGACATGAACAGTGCCTGGCACATAATATGTGCTCTGAAGCTTGGCTAATAGTAGGAGCAGTAGCATGATTCATATTGATAATAACATGTGTTAGATTCTCTGGGCCAGCCCCTTCAAGTGAACTGTGGCAGGGGCTGCCTGGGCCAGGTGGGGGCAGCAGAGAGCTATCTCAGGGCAGGCTGGGACCCGTGGACAACCAGGAGTCCAAGGTGGAGGGCAGGGACCCAAGGCCAGTCATCAAGAACATGGCCAGATAAGAAATAGGGCTGGGAAGACTATTCCAACAGATTTTCTGGTTTCTCTGCCTCCTGTCTTTCTTCCTCCAATTTCCCATTTTCCCTTTGCTAGAGTGATCTTTCAAAATTGCATTTTCAATGTGGTTATTCCCTTGATTAAAAACCCTTCAATAATTCCTCTACCCATGGGGGAAAGACCAATACCATTAGGTTGATATTCAAGGCCCTCCAAGAACTGATCACTGCATCCCCAATCTTGCCTGTAACTCTGCTCCTCACCATCCCCCAGGGAACACACCCAAACATAGCTGGAGTTTCCTTGTCTTTATTAAGGACATTTTCTGGACTTTTATAGAATTCCTATGAGAGCTAAGCACTTAGTACATGTAAAAGACATGAACAGTGCCTGGCACATAATATGTGCTCTGAAGCTTGGCTAGTAGTAGGAGCGGTAGCATGATTCTGCTTGTCAAAACCCTACCCTGCTTTCCACATTTAGCTCAAATGCTCCCTTTGCCAGGAAGACTTCCTGGTTTGCCCCGGCACCTCACCAAAAGATGTCTCTCTTTGCATCTCGATAAGCCCTTCACATCTGACATTCTAGTATCTGTCACTGCCAACATTACTCTAGAATGATAAGTGATTACATCTCACCTTCCCTGACACAGTGATTTCTCAGAATCTGTCTCCTCTTCTGTAAAATGGGCTCAAACTGGCTTCCCTGTGGTGTGCTGAAGGATGCAGGAAACAATGCAGGAAAAGTACCTGGAATTGGGGCTGGCACACTTAGCTAGGTTTCATCACTATCATTACTGTTCTATCATGCTCATCCTCATAACTGTCATTACAATTAGAGGGATATGCCCCCCAGTGGTCAAAGATTTGTAAACTTAAGTCCTCAGTCCGCCCCTAGACAAACTCTCATTCATACACACAAAAAGAAAGAAATCTACTTGAGACCTTTTGTGCAGGGCAGGAATGGCAAATTCAGATTATACAGGGCGAGGTTTCCAGGAGCCAGAGCCACACAGGGCAGGAGAACCTGCATGGAGGAGCCGTGCGAGCAGGTAAGAGAACAAACCAGCACAGTGACAAGAGAAGAAACTTTTTTTGGTTGTTTAGAAAGACAGTAATGTTTTCAATAAAAATTTCAACCCGGAAATTAAAATTTAAACAACGTAAGTGCCTCCGAGAATCGAGCAGCAGCAAGCAGTCCCTTAATGGTGCTATGCACGGCCTTTATTTTTTAATGTGGAGAAGGAAAAGATTTGTCATTAAAGTTTAAAAATAATCAGAATCAAAATCCCTTTTGTTCCTGCGGGCTGGCAGAGGCAAGGGCCGACTGTGTGTGCTGAGTGGGTGTCCAGGAAACAGGAGTCATTTGTGTGCGTGTGACAGGAGTTGAGTCCAAATCTAAATTTAAGCAAGTGTTGGCCTTCTTGGAACCCATAATTTTTGGATCAATTATCCTGGACTAAGTGTCTGAGTTTCTTGCTCTCTCTCTCTCTGCTGCATTTAATAATTATAACACTTCAGCCAATAATTTGCCAACCAACTGCGGTGGCCTAACTGTCTGGTTCACTCATAATTTCTGGAACTTGATACAATCATGGCCTTTGAGCCAATTAGTGTAATATTTTGTGTGTTGGAAGTCTGGTCCCCACCCTTCCACCATCTAGCCAGGGTGAGAAACAAACAGCCTGTGTCCATCCTGCAAGAGAAGTTGTGTGTTCCCAGATCTAACCCGGCCATTGTACCCATAGGTTCTGTCTATCCCACTCCTTCCCATCCCTTGGGAAAGAAAGGCAGACTGGTGACCTGATCTGACTGTGGCTTAGTGGCTTACCTTCTCTGAGTCTCAATTTTTTGTCTGTTAATAAGATGAATTCTTGAGTTCCAATCCTGCCTCCACCACTTTCTTGCTGTGCTACATTGGGCAAATTATTTAACTTCTCTGGGCCTTAATTTCCTCACCTGCAAAATGGAAGTGATGATAATATTAATATCATATGTAGTTTCTGAGGACTTCATGACTTAATACAAGTAAAACAAAATATACATGCACACAGAAACTCATACATTCCTAGAATTTAAGTCCCATAAGGGCATGGCTTTATGTTTGTTTTATATCTTACTATATCCCTAGGACCTAGAATAATGTCAATAATTTTCCATGGATGAATGAATGAAGAATGAATATAGAGGACCAATTTATTTTTATTTGTTCACTATTCACTCTCAGCTTATTTCCAAAACCAGTTTGTCATGGTTCACAATAAAGTCGGATTAACCAGAAAGCAATCACAATGAAACTAGGACATCATAGCCCAGAATAAGGAAGCAAGCAGCGCACACAGGTGAGCTGTCCGTCCTTTCACTCAGAGCTTCCTGGCCCCCAGACTCACCAAGCAGCCACAGAGAATCCTGCCAACTCTAATATTCCAGGAATCTGAGTACAGGAATTAGAACCGGCATTTCTAATTTTCAGTGTGACCTTTGGCAACTCTCCTAACCTCTCCTAAGTCTCAGTCTTCCCATCTGTAAAATGTGGAGACTATAACAAAGACCCATTCTTGAATTCTAGCTTTTCTGTTAACAACTGGACATGGGATCTAAAGATAAAAGAGATTTGATTTCTACCATCTAAGAGTTTAAGGCCTGCACACATACATACGCCTCTAATTCAAGCTAGAAAATGGTATGTAACTAAGAGTGTTAGCGAGGCTAAAGGAATGGTAAAGAAAAACAAATGTGTCTGCTTAGGAGGATTTGATAATAACCTTATAGAAAGTCTACAGATCGCAATGGTTCATGAAGAATATTAACAGATAGTCACACAAAAAGAATTCCTAACAAATTGGAAGAAGATGGGAGAAGGCAGGGGGTATAATAGTATAGTTTACCCAATAAAGCAAATGTGCTGGGGAGAACTGAGGGGTGGCGGATGTGTGTGCTGCTAACTCCCTGTCCTCACCTATGGCAGACTCACTAATCAATCACAGAGCTTCATCCTGCTTAGTCAAGAAGTGGCCTCAGGATCCTTCTCAACACTGTTCCAGGCAGCCACTCCCAGTGCTCACAGTTGGTCCATAGAATGAGATGTCTTTGCTCTCTTGATTTAAGGTATATATAAACCACTAGTGAAAAGGAAGACTGTACCCACATGTAGAGGGCCTTTAATGTCAAGATCAAGAATATGAATAATCAAAACATTCACTTGTTCCTCCACATCCAGCTGCTCCTTACATTGGTATAATAACCACAGAGCTTGTGGGCAACACACATTATCATAATATATATACACTGAGCCTGAAGGAACAGAATCCATCCCTGCCAAGGCTTTCCGCCATCCTCTGGGACATAATCCACCTCCCAGGCCGCACAGTGCCTGGCTTGTGCTTAAACAAGGCACGCACTGTAACAGTGTTCTCACATCACGCTGCGCGAAGGAAAACAGCGCTGGGGACCGGTGCCAAAGTTTTCAAAGGGGCTGTCCTGAAACGTAAATGTGGCCTCTGCACATTCTTAAAGCAACGCTAGTTATCATCTCAGTGGTACCAGGGCCGGCACAATTATCCTATTACTATCCAATGGCTGCTCCTGATGAATGCGCCCCTATGATGGTCCCATTTAACCTTACTCCAGGAAAAGGAAAATCTACCGAAAGGAACGTGAAACAGAATTCCATGAGCTCATGTCTAGCGGGGAAAGAAAAAGGCATCTGAGGCCTGATGGGAAGTGAATCATATTGTTTCTAGGCTCCAAATGTAACCGTACTCTCCTGCCCTCCTCCAGGGGACCTCCATTCTCAGCCCCAGCCTGTGGGGGACATTCTAGCAGCAGGAAGTCCAGGCCATGGAATGGCTGAAACCTCAGCCCCAGGCCCCTGTGTCCTTGCATGAGTTACTTTTTATATCAGCATTTTTTAAATACTCCACCTCATTAGAAAAGTTGCCGGGTGGCTTACCTAAACGCTTTTAACACACTATAAGAAATAACAGTAAAACAAAAGGTGCACAGGTATTAAGAAAAACAGATGAGGGGACTATAAAAGGGAGGACTGCACAAAAAGGAAACTTGAATGAGGCAAGCCATTTCATCTTCTGAGCCTCAGTCTTCACATCATAAAATTAGAAGAATACAGTAAGGCCTCACTTAACGGTGTCTGTTGGTGCTGCAACTTTAAGCGAAATGATGTATAATGAAATCAATTTTATCATTTCATAACAGAATGACATTGAATGGAATGATGCTATACAAGGACCTGCTATACCTTATTTATAACATTGTCATGAGAACAAACAAATACTTCACAAAAGGAGAAAAATGGGTCATGATGGGAAGAGGACTGAACAGGTTGTCAGGATACTCAGGTCTAGTCTAGCTCTGCATCTGTATTGGATGTTCCCTGAGGCCTATCCCAGCTTAAAGAGTCTCTAACTCTACGAAGCGGGGACTCGAAGGGAGTGAAAGAACAGGAAAGGCAGAAATATGCAGTATCTTACTTCAACTCATTACGAAAGTATTATTATTGTGTCTTTGGAATAAATTTTTTATGACTATAATGGGGCAATCATTGATTTTGCAAATATGATGTGAGTTTCTCTGCTGTGCCTGGTCCACGGGAGAAACTTCCATGCAGCTGTCCCAGTCCTTGCTCAGGCCAGGTTGTCAGGAGAGGTGGGAAGGACCGGCCCAGATAACTCTGATACAAAAACAAACAAACAAACTTCCTAATCCTAAAGAGGTGGAGGGGGTGGTACAGGGCAGAGTACAAGGTGGAGCCTGTCCTTGAGATAAAGGAAGTTTCTCTGAAAGGAGAAATTGGACCTGGCCCTGAGAAGATCTCTACAGGTAGAGAGACAAGGGAGGATATTTCAGTTGGAAGGAATCAGGTAGGACAACATATAAAACTGGAAAGCACATGGGGTCTGTGAGAAGAATGGATATTATTGGGTTTTTATGGGTCTGCCATTAACTTCCCTTCTTTAAGTGACAGTACCTAAATTTACCTTTGAGGAGTTCCTACTCTCCCACTCTCAGTCCACTTGATTTGGATAAGAGTGACCCCACCCCACCTATCTCCAGGAGAGACATATGGTCCTAGCCCAGTTAATTAGGGTATTGGTTTAAGGCTGGTCATGTGACTCAAGTAGATCCAATGAGATTCAACTGAAACTTCTGCTGAATCTACTACAAAAGAGTTCTTCCTCTCTCCTGGACTCGGATGGAATGTTAGCTGGGAGCTGTTGGTGGATGTCTTCAGTGGTGCTGACAAATAAAACATGGCAAATTCTCAACATTATTTGAGTACCTAGATTCAGCTATGCCTGAAAGCAATACCTCCTGACATTTTGCAGTTTTATAAGTAGAAACCTTTTATTCTTAAGCCAGTTTGATTTGAATATCTATCACTACCATCACAAAGAAACCGATATATATGAGAGCCCAGGTCCAGATGAGCTGTAGATATTAGCCATGGCTAACTAACTGCCACTGTAATCATTACGTTATCTGGGTGGGCCCTGAAGGTAACCACAGGAGAGGGCATCTTCAGGAGAGGGAAACCAGGGAGATTTGACTACAGAAGGGGGGAAGGCAGTGTGAGGATAGAGGCTGAGATTGGAGCTATGAGGCCATAAGCCAAGGAATGCCATCAGTCACCAGAAGGAAAAAAAAAAAAAAGCCAGGCTCTTCCCTGTATTCTTCAGAAAGAACTAGCCCTACCATCACCTTGACCTTGACCCCAGTGAAACTGATTTTGGATTTATAACCTCCAGAACATGTAAGAGAATTTGAGTTATGTTAAGCCAAGTTTGTGACAATTTTGTTACAAGCAGCACTGAGAAATGAACACAGTGACATTCACATAGCCTCTTTCTTCTGGCATACCTTTTGCCTTCCTTAAAACCCACTTCATCTTTGGCTTTTAGCTTCAATTCCACCTCCTCAAGCCAGCTTCCCTTGATACTTCAGCCTCAGATTCCCCCAGCATACCCTCCCACAGCCCCCCAGACTTCATAATACTTTCTGCACCTGTACTTGTTCGTGATTGCCGCTCATGTGACCAATCCAAGGGACAGGGTCCAGTATGTGTCTGTCTTGTTCCCTACTGTATCCCAAGAGTCTGGCTCAGGTCCTAGTGTTATAGGTTCTCAAAAAAATACATGGTGGGGCAAAAGTAGTTTTACAGTTGTGAGTATGTTAAACACAGATTTTATTCTTGTGTTATTATGTATTAATTATTGTATTATTTTCCATATGAACAACTGTAAACCTTCTCTTGCCCCACCCTGTATTTGTTGGAATGAATGAATGAATATATAAAGTTGCTCACAGGACTATGGGATGCTTTCAAAAGATCATGAATGTAAAGAGCTTGGTGCAAGGCCTGGCATATAATAAGTTCCCAGTATGTAGAGCTCCATGTGAGATCTGGGACTTATCTGTGTGTGTTTTGAATGAAATCCCAGTTACTAAAGTTCTGAACTTAGGTAAGTCCCAGGAGGAGTGCTCTGTGGTGTCTCTTTTTCCCTAGCAGTCTAAACACTTTTCTTCTTTACTGCAAATTCTGATGGTTACCCAGGTGTGATGCCCACACGGAGTATCTGAGAAAGGAAAGGAACAGGGCAGTCCTGGAATACAGAGAAACACGGGGGACTTCAGCAAACCTGCTTCTGCTTTAAGACCATAGCAGGCCCTTTGGGCCAGTCAGCTAGGCAGTAGGAATGGCTACTTCCAGCCCTTTCTCAGCCTTGGAGTATGTGTGAGCCTGCAGCTGGGCCAGGCCCAGATGAATTCTCATCATTTCCCAGGGATCCTTCGGCTTGAGTTCAGTTCTCACGCCAAGGCTCTGACAGCTTTATTAGCACCTATAATTCAATGTAAGCATCGGTGTGTTGGGAAACACTTTGAGGCTATCTTTTAAAGTCAACTTAATTCCTTCTCAAATGCCTCTTTGTTTGCCAAAGTGCCAGCCAGAAGACTTCCAGGTAGGCAGGAGATGAGCTCCAGACAGAGGATCAGCGGGACATGTCTGCCGGGCGCCCAAGTCACTTTGCTGGTAGCTGATGTCATTTCCAGTTAGTGGACTCCTGGCAGAGGTGCCTGCAGATGCTCAGATGACATCACTGGGGACCAGCCTGTCACCAGCGGAGATAACAAATGAAGACCAGCCTCGAGTTCCTGCTGCCCCAGGAAGTCACAATTCATTTCTTGGCTTGCTGAGAACTCAGAGAGTAGACACCCTGTGCTCCCATCCTGGCCAAGCCCTAGCGAGCCAGTACACACCCTCCTGCTGTCTGCTTTTCTTAAACAAAACAGAGTGGGACGTGCTGAGCTCACCCAAAAATGTTCTTGGTGACTCAGTAATCATAGACACTGGACAAGCTCTATTGGTCATGCACTCAGTACCATTTTCCCTTCTTCCTGAGCTAGTAGAACCCAATTTTGCTCATATATGCACCCTTCTCTAGGAGAGACTGGTCCATTCCTATCCTCACCAGGTAGATTCTCATGGGACATAGCCATTCATTCAAAAACCATTGAGCATCTATTTTGTGTTGGGCATTGTTCCAGGCACTGAGGATAAAGTCATAAAAAAATCAAAGTCTTTGCCATCAGGAAACCTTAATTCTAGTTGGGGTAATAGGAAATAAGTACACAAATATATATTATGTTATAAATATACAATGTCAGGCCAAACAGTGATAAGTTTTATAAAGAAAAATAAAGCCCGGTGGAAAGGGATAAAAAAAAATAGAGAGAAATAAGCTTTCTGTTTTAGATAAGGTGGGGGGTGGGGGATTGGAACGTGATATTTGAGCAGAGACATAAACAAAGAGGGGGTGCCAGCCTTGTGAATCTTTGGGAGTAAAACATTCCAGTCAGAGAGAGTAGCAGGTGCAAAGGCCCAGGGCAGGGATAAACCTGCATGTTGAGGACTGGCCAGAAAGCCAGTGGCTGGAGTGTTGTGAGTAGGGGAAAGGCTTTGCATTTTGTTTTAAATAGAATGTGAAATCATTGGAGTCTCTTCCCTAAGGGACAGAATCGATCTGATTTACGTTGCCAACTCAAGCAGGGCAAAAGGAGAAGCCAGTGACCAGTAAGCACAGGGAACTAGTGTGGTAACTGGGGATGGGTGATAACTGGAGGTATTTAGGAACTACTTTGAAAGCAGAGGCAAAAGGATTTGGTGGGGAGAGTTAGAGAGAAGAATGAAGGCCAGCTCCAAATCACGTGTTGACACAATTGAGTAAATAAGGGTGCCATTGACTGAGATCAAGAGCCCAGAGGAGGAGCACCTCTGACTGGGAAGATCCAGAGCTTGGATGCATCTGTGCTCAGTTTGAGATGCCTACTAGCCCTCCAAGTGAAGGTGTTAATTAGGCAACAGCTGGGTACAGGGAAGGGAGGAGAGATTAGTTCTATTTCCCTGACCAGTGCTTGGCTTCAGCATGAAATGCAGACATGGCTGATGGCAGCCTCTGGGCCAGCTGTGCTAATTTCTAATGAGGGAATGAGGATTGGTTGGCTAGTTGGTTGAGTTAATGAATGAATGAATAAATTTCTAGTTTTCCATTCATCACTGATAGTCACTGAAATTCTTTAGGTTCACTGGAATTGGAGTTAGGAGACCTGAGTTTTATCTCCCCTGCCTCCAACTTTTTTTACTAATTAATTGTAACCCTGGACAAGTGAAGACCCCCCCACCTCAGAATCTCAGTTTCCCCATCTGCACAATGAAGAATTTAGGCTAGCTAGTCTGTATGGGTCCAACTGACCCTGCCACTCTATAAGCTGTAAGAAGACTGGCTTTGTAACCAGAAATGTTAACTTTCCCCTACTCGATGTGTGACCTCTAGCACTTCAGAGCTCCTCTCCGTTACAGTTTCCTCATCTCTGAAATGATGATTTATGGTCCCTTCCAACATCACTTTCCATTAAGTCACAGCACAGTTGCCTGGTTACTTGTGTTGATGGAAATAGTGAAAAACCTAGAAAAATACTGTTTATGAGGAAACCAACTCCTTGGTGCAAACATTCACATACACACAATCTGGGAGGGAGACCAAACTTTTCCTTTCAGAGCAGCTGTGCCCTGGCTCCCTCTGGATACTGAATCTGGTCAGGGTGGACACTAAGCTCTTCTTAAAGTCAAGAGGATTGTCTTTGGGGCTCTTGGCCTCACTTGGCACCTCACCCCCAGGAGCTAAGAGCTACTCTAAGAATCCCAAAGCCAAACACTGCGGAGTCGGTCACTCCGATGGTTCTATTGCAGGACTTGGAGATGAGACAAAGGTATTAAGACACTAGACCCCTGGCCCAGGCAGGCCTGGCACACAATGAGTATGCAAACTGTCTTATACTTTGGATCCCCATGCCCCCATATATACCAATTAACTAAAGCGAGCCATTATGGCAAAATATAGGACAGCTTAAGATCTCAGATTTTTAAGGTTCTCAAAGATAAGGGTTCATTCATTTAAAGGTCTAACATTAATGGTTCATTTTTAAATAGTAAAATAAAAGACCTACTAGAAACCCTTTCTTACCATTGTTAAGCCCACCTAGCCTAACTAAAATTTTTTTGGTCTGAAATTTATGTCAATTCCATGTTATTAGTGTTATGTGATCAGTACTCTATGTGAAGGTGAATCAATAAGAAATGGACAAATAAGTATATTATGACTTAATTTGTATTTTTTGTTTGAAGACTTGATCTTTCAAGACTCAAGGGGAGGACTTACTGAAAGAGGTCTTCAGTATCAGAAAGGTTGGGACCCAGCAAGTTAACATGTTGAATGTTTTTACATGGGATTGCTGGTGGCTATATCCCTCCCTTTGATGTCTGGGCCCTAAGAACCTGTGAGCTGTGGCGGAGTGTCCCCAAAGCACAGATCCAAGGGAGATGGGGGAAGAGACACTCTGCTAACAGTAACTAATGTCATTTCCAGTGAACTGGCTCTTGGCAAATAAGCTGCAGATGTTGAAATGACCTCATTAGAGACCAGGATGTCAACAACAAGACAGATACAGAGCCCTGCTTAAGATTCCTGCACATTCCATGGCTTTGGAATCCCTTAACTCATTTCCCGAGCTTTCCAGAGGGTGGGGATTTCAGGCCATGGTATACTGCATCATAAAGAGCTTTAGGGAAAATGAAGCTTATTTTAGTTGAGTAGGCTGGCTTTGCTGCAATAACAAAGAGTCCCCAAAATTCTCTCTCACGCCCCACCCCATTTCACTTTGTGGGTTGTCTTCCTCCTTTGCCACATCAGATAGGCTCCAGGCAACATGGAAAGAGTATGTATGGCCTCCAGTCATGTCCAGGCTTACACTTAACTAGCTTTTAACCCCAAAGAAAAGAAAGACCTTGCGTCTCTCAGTCACCCTATACAAAATCCTGATGAAGGGCTTTGGGCCATGGTGGGTCAGGTGCTCATTTATTACTATGGTCAGGGGCATAGGATGCTATGTGAGGCCAATTTATACATCTACCTCCCCAACTAGACTGTGAGCTTGGAAATGAGTCTCGCTCTGCTTCCTGTCTGAGCCTCGCCCAGCTTGGGGTCCCCCTGTAAGGAACACTCAGTAAACATTGGTTAAGTCGAATATATTAGCAAGCCCTCAGTTTTTTTCCTGGCAGGCCCACTCAGCACACACCAAGAAGAAGAGAACTAGACAAGGGGAAGACTGACAACAAGGGTGATTCATAAACCGACTGGCCAACGGATCGCAACTTTTTACGTTCCCCAGCAGCAGCAATTTGGAGAGAGCCCTGGAGATCATTCATCTAATAAACTCCTTCTACAGCTAATAATTAAAAAAAAAAGGTTGCATGGTGGTTTACAAAGCACTTTTACATCCTTTATTTCACTTTAATACAATTCAGTAAATAATAATGAGAGTCTGTCAGGTGCCAGGCACTGTGTTCAATGGTGGTCTATGTCCTCACAGAACTTTTAGTGTAGCACTAAAGAGAGAGATGAAATAATTGAAAAGAGAATAATAGCTGATGTACTTATACAAAGTGTTTGCCCTGTGTCAGGCCGTAGGCTAAGGACCAACCACACGTTAACTCAATAGCCTTACAATAGTCCTTTGAGATAGATTCTAGTTGTAGCCTTGCAATTTGGTGACTTATCCAGAGTCACCTGCCAGCAAGTGACAGAGCCAGGATTCAATCCCACATAGTTTGGCTCCTGAGTATGTGTTCTCAGCCATATAGTTCTGTACCACCAGCTACCAACAGTGTGATGAGAGTTAAAATGGAGAGTTGAGGGGTCAAGGAAGGCTCTAGCACTTAACCCTGTCAGGAGATCAGAAAAGGCTTGAGGCCAGTGGCAGACACTGGCTAGCCTCAAATTCAGGCTGAGGGAGTCTGCCTGACTGGTCCAAGGACACACAGCCAGAAAGGGATGGCTCATCCCTTAGAGCCAGGCCCGCCAGTCTTTAGAGCCCAATGTCTTTCCCCCAGTCTCAGCACAAAGTCCGGAGCAGTGGCTGCTGTAAGCCGTGCTCACAAGTCTCCAGGGACCTCAGGATATTCCACCCCTCAGCCTTCTCCCAATTGTCTTAGCATCAGTAGCCAACAGGATGAAGGGTGTGCATTTTATAAAGTACTTAGAAACACACTGTCTTTCTGGTAATTGCATCAAGGGAATGTGTTTGTTTAACTTAGAAATTAAAACAGAATGACCCTGTCTTGAAAATTATGAATTAATAATCACAAGATATTTGCTTATGTTTATATGCAGAATTGAAAGATATTCATATGAACAAATGCAAAATAAGGGAGAGGGGTTTCGCATACTGGCAAGGGATTAAGGGCCTTCAAAGAGGTAGATTACTAATTCAGCCCTAATGATTCATAGTTAAAAATCTACTCTTGCTGTCCCCCATGTCTGGGGGAGAATAGAAGCATTTCTTTTCCTGAAATAGAAAGCCACATCTTTCTTTCCAGAGAATGCATTAAACTGAGGGGTTTCCACAGACCTGGCAAAAAGCCAGGGTGTTTTGGAGTCTAGGTCCCCTGCCCCACCCGCACACCTCTGTGCTTGCAGGGATGGGGAGGGAAGAGCTCAGGCTGAGCCTTGCCTGGGAGAGAAGGGCCTGACTTCACCTGGGAGCAGGAACCCGAGGGGCACAATGTGGGTGGGTAAGACGACAAGATCAGGGGAACAAAGTCATACTAATGACAGCAGACTGTTAACCTTGATTGAGTGCTTACTACAGCTGAACACTAATCTACATGCTTCACATCTGTCAGCCATTTAATTAGGTTCATGTAATTATTATGTTCATATAATTGTTAGCCTCACTTTGCAAGTAAGGAAACTGAGACAGGGGTTTGTCTGCTCAAGACCATATTTCTAGAAAGTAGAGAAGCCAGGGTCACCCTGAGGTCCCTACCCTGTTGGTTTGGGTTTTGAGACCTTCTCAGGGTCCCCAGAGAGCCCTGCTTCTATGAGCTCTGGTGGCCCTAGACTTGATGCTCTCTGGTCATTTTTGTTTATAGCTCCCTCCTCACAAACTATCAACTTCATATTGGCCCCAGAGCTTTCTTTCCTGGGGAATGGAGTGGGAGGGGGGGGGCTTGGAAGAGAGAAAAAGAGAAGAAAGGAGGGGGAGAAGAAGGAGAAGGGGGAGAGAGAGAGAGAAGCTACTTTTGAAGAAGCTAGACAGTATTATAACCAGTCTCTCACCCAAGTGATGAAAAAGTTATTGTTGGGGCATCTTGGCTCCAGAAAGGAAGAGAGAGATTTTCCTGAATCATTTCTCATTTTTACTTAAGCTTCACACTTTTCCTGGGGCCTCTGGGCAGCCTTCCAGACCCCATCCCCAGGACTGACTGAGTTCCAGAGGTAAGTGATCTGTCCCTCGCAGGCTGGGCAGGGGGGTGAGGCCTGGACAGCGGGGTTTGGCTCGGCCCCCTGACACTGTGCACGCTAATGCAATGTGAAGTAGCGCATCTAAATAGCCTGTCCAACTTTTTTGATGTTCTTGAACCCACAGATGGGATTCATTTCCACACTGTTCACAAAACGTAAACGATACAAGGACATTAAAGAGCATTAAACTACTTGATGACATTTTGGTCACATTAATGAAAAGTGGCATTTTTTAAACTACCAGAAAGAAAGAGAAAGAGGGTGGGGGCAGAAAGGGGAAGAATGAAGAGGGAGAGAGACAAAGCAGGGCGGGGGAAGGAAGAATA
Source organism: Corynorhinus townsendii (assembly GCA_026230045.1). Lineage (NCBI taxonomy): Eukaryota > Metazoa > Chordata > Mammalia > Chiroptera > Vespertilionidae > Corynorhinus > Corynorhinus townsendii. The sequence continues at coordinate 32,785,716 of JAPDVU010000008.1, read as the reverse complement.
GGAGTACAAGTGAGTCCATCTAAAGTGTAGAAGAAATGCTGGCAGTTGGGACTTCACTGAGCAGGACATAAAAGGCAGACATCATTGGGGACTGGCCAGATCTGTAGAGCATTCCAACACTTACATCGTGAGTGATGCATACATACCAACACATGAATGTTCCTTTCCATGCTGACTAGTTCACAAACCTTTGGGACACAAGAGAAGACAGGAGGAATTTCAGACTCACCTCCTCCAGGCAGCCTTCCCTGAGTGCCTCCCAGGATAGATTAGGTGTCTCTTCTCTGGACTTTCAGAGATCCTATGCTAATCTCTAACCTAGCCAATATCACCTTGCCATTTAATCACTTATTGGCTTGCCAGAACCCTCCCTAGACTGCAGGATCATATATATATATATATATATATATATATATATATATATATATATATATATATATATATATATGTATATATATAAGGCTAATAGGCAAAGTGTCCCCTCAGGAGTTTGAACGGAAGACCAAGAGTTAGATCGCTCGCTATGACGTGCACTGACCACCAGGGGGCGTCGTGAAATGAAGGAAGGCCCCAGCCAGCAGCTAGAAGGCCCCAATCAGCCCTGATTGGTGGCCAGTCCTAGGGACCCTCCCCATGCACGGATTTCTTGCACCAGGCCTCTAGTAGGAAATAAAACAAGATTTAGGAGCATAGGTTTGACAAGACAAATTTGCCATGGCTCAAATCCCAGCTAGCCCATGTATTGGTTTTATGACCAGAGCAAGTGAATTAACTTTCCTGAGCTTCAGCTATGCCATCTGTAAAATGGAGTAAGGAGAAAATCTAGCTCATAGAGTTGTAGTGATGCCTTAGTGAGGTAATAATAGCGGTGTGCCTAGTCCATACACACACGACATTATAGATGAACACCAGCCTCCTGCCCCACTCCCCAAGTTATTGGCACATAGAAGGCATTCAATAAATACCTTAAGGAAATTAATCTCTATAGACTCAGAAAAATATTCACTTTATCAAGGGGACTAAGGACTTGGACATGGATGGAGGCACAGAAAGTGAAAATGAGTGGCAGAAACATTGTATAACTTATCAAAATCTGAGCATCTTGTTTTAAAATAAAATAAAAAATTTAGTAACATGGTATTTGTTGGGAGTACCTGGGGAGATGTCCTGCTCAGTCCTCCAACCAACCTTGGCGGGTGAATGGGGGTGAGCAGCCCCCTCCCCAATAGCCTGTTTCCCGCCCCCTCCCCCCTCCCCTCACCCACTGCCTTGGCAGGGCTTTCTCCTTCCAGCCCTGGTGGTTACATTAATTGCTAATGACAATGGCAACCTTCACTCTGTGTGGTTTCCTGCCCAGATTTTGGATCCTTTACAAGGCTCCCTTTTCTTTTTTTCCCAGATAGGAAATGCAACCCGAGACGTGTGAAGAAAAAAAACAGTGTGCTTATTGTCACAGCCTCCACTCCTCGCTGGGCTCCCAGGCCTGCTGTGTGTGCTCTGGGGTGTCCGCCCGCCACAGGGAAGAATAAACCCAGACTCAAATCATAGGAAATTCATCAAATGTGCTTCTCAGAGCTCTGTCTTTCAAGGTCTGTTTCCCTGCCATATGATCTCTATAAACCAAATCACTGTTAGCCAGGGCACGGGACCAGAGGCGCCGGAGGCTCACGGATAATGAATGCCAAATGCATGTGACAATAGAGCGATCAGGGAGCTGAATGGAAATTTCTGAGTCATGCTTCCATATATGTATGTAGACATATATACACGTGTGTGCATGCGCGCACGCACATGCACACATCGACAACACAGTACATCTGAACAGAGGCCAACCGTAATCCTTGGTGCCAGAACTACTAACTCACCTCTCTCTCCATAACTGTTAAGTTATCAAGACAAAGAAGGATAAGATTAAAGAGGGGAAAAAAGTCAGATCCCAGTGTAGCTGGGGACACTCGCTATGGGAGAATCACAGATTTGACTTAGAAGCTCAGAATGCCTTTTGCTCAGGGACTAGCACAGAACCCAACACACAGGGGACTTAAAATGAAAAATGAAAAACAGGGACTCAGCCTGGGCACCCAAGGTAAATGGGAGAAACTGCCCTCCATCGAGTGATTATTGTGTGATCTTTCCCCGTGATGGTTTTGATTCATCCGGGATCTGACCAACCCCTTCACTGGGTCACCAATCACCAGCAGGACCAGGTAAAAGCAGAAAACGTGGGACAGAAACTGGCAGGACACCAGCTAAAGGCAAAAAGGTAATTAATGTTATGGCTTTTAGATTCTAGAAAATACTGCACTTAAAACTGCAAGTCAACTAAGAGGCTGTCGGCAACCGATAAATGCTTCCATATTCACAGGCATCAGCAATCTTCCCCTCACAAAAAAAGTAATAATACATACATATTAATGGATCACATTTTGTCCTTTGGGGAGCATAATTTTTAAAAGGGCCAAGGCAGCAATAATAGTTCCTTTAAAAATTCTAAATGCTGTAATTGTTTTCTCTGAATTATGATGCTAGGATTTAATTAGCAATGAATGTTCAGGAGGGGGGTTGGATATCTTTGATGAATTTGGCCAAACAGAAAAGTAGTCTTGTCCTCATTGCTGCCTCCCTGGCCCCTGGCCCTTCCCCTTCCTAGGACCCTGAAATGTGTGCGCGTGTGAGAACGTGTCCATGTAGAAAAGTTCTTTTCTGCAGTTTGACCATAGTTAAGAAGGAGTTTGCTTTAACAAAGCAAACAAGGAGCATGAAACATAGTCAGTGAGATCATGCAATTCAGCACAAATCTGAGGTTTTCTAGTTATAAGGAGAAAAAAATAATAAAACACAAAGAAATTTCTTTTTGCCAATGTTCTTATCAGTAGGAAGAAGTGGCCCAGACCTTGGGCCTGGGCTCGTAGGCTTGAGGGAGTCATGGGCAGTAGGGCTAAAGGTGTAGAGGGGTGGGCGGTGGAAAGGGTTTCCTTCAGTTATTCAATGACTAACCACTCAGGGAAGCCTCGTGGGCTCAGACTCTGAGCTGGGCACTCTGCACAGAGCCCTGGCATCAATACACTTGCCTGGGATAAACACAATTGCTTTGTTCGTCTCCAAACCACTTCTTTGTAAAAGCAGCTGGAGGGAAGCCCAGACCAGTGGCCATCCACACAGGCAGAATCAAGGAATCAACAAGGACAACCCAGCAGGGCCCCTGGGGGCTGTGCCCACTCCTCTCATCCACCTTTGGACTTTTCATTTGAGACCTGGAGGCAGTTCCTGGGTTCCCAGTATCTTCTATTAACATGCAAATGCCCCTGGGAAAGGTCACACCTTGAGACCCCACCAGCTAACCTCTTGCTCACCAGTTACTTCTTAGCAAGGATTAGCAGAAATATAACACCACTGAGAAGGCTTGGGGTGGGGAGAAGGTTAGGGTTTGTGGAGAAGGGAGGTAAAAGATCTCTTACTACTGCCAACATTTTCCCGGAGAGTCGATCTGCTTTCATTCACCACAACAAATCAATATATTTATTTCAATAAAGGTTGGTCTCTTAAAACTATAAAACTAAATGAAATTGAATGGGCATACCTTTCAGTCCTGCCTTGGTTATGCCTAGGGACCACCTACTTCACAGTTATGCCCAAATTGTAAAAATGCTGCTTCCCAAAATGTCAGGCCACGGTGGTCAATGGAATTCTTCTCCACCCCCCTGGCTGTCACCCAGTTTTGTTTCTCCCTATCATCTCCCGCCTCCTCCCTTCCATCATTCTTGCCTCCTATCTCCTCTTAGCCTAAGACTCTTCTCTTCCTCACCTTCCACTGCTGTAGGCTTCTCTAAATTACTGTTGAGGCCCATCGGTCCAGCTGCTACAGAGTTTTCATCATTTTTTTCAACAAAGTCTTTAAAATGTTATTCTGGTGAGGGCTGTTAAGAGCATAGGACATTGAATCAGCCAGAAAGACTTGGGTTCAAATCTTGATTCTGCTGCTTCTACATACTGGAGGCAGGTGATTTATATCCTCTAATCCAGTGGTGGCCAACCTTTCTGACCTCAAGGACCACCAGTGGTCTGCGGAATCACCAGTGTCCGCATCATTTATCTTTTGAGAGGAATAAATATATATAATATACAAAATATATGGCATTATGCTAGGTACCGTGTGTGTGTGTGTCTGTGTGTGTATATGTGTGTGTGTGTGCATGTGTGTGTGTGTGTAGGCACACAGTTATGTGCTCAATAAATATTTCCAATTGCTATTGTTATATAGCTTATAATAAGCTATCTTCTGGATGATATGGGATTCCAAAATTGTGTTCAAGCAGATTTTTAAAATATATATATTTTATTGATTTCGGAGAGGAAAGGAGAGGGAGAGAGAGATAGAAACATCAATGATGAGACTCATTGATCAGCTGCCTCCTGCACGCCCCACTGGGGATCGAGCCTACAACTTTAATATGTGTCCTGACAAAGAATAGAACTATGACCTCTTGGTTAATAGGTTGATGCTCAACCACTGAGTCACCATGGCCTGGCCAGGTGGGTTTTTAAAATGCATCACTATATACATATCCAGTGAATGTAGGCCTCCAAAGTTGTTCCCTTAGGGAAATGTTTACTTATTTCAACATTGTCATGGTTATCATTTCTGTCCATTCACTCTATTCATTCAACAAATAATTCATGTTCCCCTAGTATGTTCCAAGCACTGCACCAAGTACTTAAGACCCAGAGGAGGGCACACTTGGTCCCTGGCTTCTAGCAGCTCACATCCAGTCGGTAAAAGTAGAGCGAGCAATAGCAGGTGTGCATAAAGAGTCATGAGACCCCAAGTCATGTCTCTTTCATCCCAGTTATGACTTGGGGTGGAACACACAATACTATATACAGATGATATATTATAGGATTATACACCTTAAACCTATATAATTTTATTAATCAATTAGAGGCCCAATGCATGAAGATTCATACAAGAATGGGCCTTCCTTCCCCTGGCTGCCAGCAGCACCTTTGCTATGGCCGGAGCCGCCTTCCTGCTCTGGCCCAGAGCCGCCTTTCACCTTCCCACACTGCCCAGAGGCCCGGAGCAGCTGGGATGGTGCAGAACACCCCCAGCCACTCAGCGCCTGTGTATGCAAATTAACACTCCATCTTTGTTGGGTTAATTTGCATACTCACTCCTGATTGGCTGATGGGCATCACGAAGGTACAGTCAATTAGAATGTTACTCTTTTATTAGGTAGATGTAACCCCAATAAATTCAATTTTAAAAAACAGCCATGAGATCACTCTGTCAGGAAAGAATGAACTGTCAGGGTGATTGGTGAAGGCATACAGAGAGGCACTTAAAGTCTTCCTTACTCATGACCCTAAATATGGAGAAAAATATTTGCTGCAATTGATTTAGACTCTTCTATGTGCAAGTGACTGAGCTAGAGGCTTTATCATTTTAATTTATTCTACATAATAATCATGCAAGGTAACTATTATTCTCATTTTGCAGATGAGAACACTGAGTCTTGGGAGGTTAAGAGATATTTTATAATCTTACAACTGGTTTAGAATAACTGAAATTTCAACCCAGGTCAGTGGGATTTCCAAGACTGTGTTCTTCCTTGCCACCTAATTGGCCAATTCATCGGTCACTCAGCCCAGAAAAAGGGAAAAAATGGTCTTGATATTTGTTGGCACACCTTCAGTTTTTATTTGTGTTTTATTATTTGATACATGCAAAATAATTTGCTAGTATATTTAAGTTTCCTACATAGAAATATATATTTTAGTAAATATTAGAAAACAGATATATATCAAATATACAGTATTTAGTTTTTAGGTGACTCGTTTGCCAGGCATTTTTATGCTTAAATAGAGAAACAGAATTGTACCTATACAACAAATATAATCATAGTTTATACATATTTGTAACTTCTTTTTTCCGCTTATTCACAGATCAAGAACACATTTTTGATGTAAAAAATATACATCAATATCATTTTTATTAATCACTTTTATATGTTCTTTGAATGGATAGATATTATCTTTTATTAAACCTCTAGACAGTTTCAGTTTCTTAAATTATTATGAATAATGTTGCAATGATCATCTTTTACACAAATGCATTTGCATGCTTATCCAGTCATTCTCTTAAGATAAATTTCTGGAAGGGGAATTGATGGGTCAAATGTTTAAGGTCTTTGATGTATTTTGCCACATGTGTTTCATCGTTTGTAAATTTATGCTTGCATTAACAATTTATGAAAGTGCCCTGACACTTTTTATGTTGCTATGTTCACCATGTTATCTTACTGATTTTATGAGTTCTTTATATATTAAGGTTATGAACCTTTTGTCTTTCATATATTTTATGGCATATTTGTCATATGGAAATATTTAATTTTTATGTAGTAAAATCTATAATTTGTTTATGGTTCCTGCTATTGATGCAATATTTAGAAAATCCTTCTCTATCCATGATCCCAACTTTTCTTTTAGATATTTTGGGGCTTCGGTTTTTAAATTTTACTTTTTAAGCTATTCAGAATTTCATGTGACATATGGTAGGAGGAAAGAATTCAAATTAATAAGTTGCTAGGTTCTAACTTTTGCCTACCTTCCACATATGAAATATTACTTCTATTATATACTTAATAATATTACTGAAGAGCCTCCTGTTATTTTCCACTGATCTATTTGTCTATTTTTGTTCAAGAACCATACGGTTTTAATTACTACTACTCGGTAGTATATTTAATGTCTACCAGTGCTAATCTCTTCTCACCATTGTTATTTTTCAAATAGTTTTTTGTAGTCTTTACTGGTTTTCTTTCTTTCAGGAGAGTATGGAGTGGAGGATAACTTTTAAAAGTATGGCAGTAATATGCATGCTAAGGTATTCTGTGTTTCTGAAAAATCAGTCTCACCACTTCATAGCCACCCTCTGTTTTCCCATTTCCATGCTTAATTTCCAAACTGAATGGTGTTTTTCTGGTACTTAGAGTCAGGCATGCCCATTCTATCACTTGACCTATTACATCCTGTGTTTTCCAAGAAGCTTAGCAGGAGGTTTTGTTCAATCTGCCTGTGTGAAAAGTCAAGATAGCATAGTGGTTGAGAGCACAGATCTAGCTATGTGACCTGGGGCAGGATATTTAACCTCTCTGAGCCTCCATGTCCGCATTTGCAATAGGAGGGTGACAACACACTACCTCATAACATATAAACTATATATGGCAGGCACTTAGAAGAGCACCTGGCACAGAGTAAATAGTTATCATTAACTAGTATTGTCCTATCTCAATGGTCTTGCCATTCTAGAGATTTGCTGATTTGTCTTAACCTGGAAGTAGGAGATTGAATGGAAGACATTAAAGTAGGAAACATGAGTTAACTAAAACAAAATTGGTATCAGCCTTTGCAAATGTTTATAGGGATGAGTATTTGTCATTAAGTTGTTCTTCATGGTGTCCAGGGCGCTGGCGTATAAAGCAAGCTGTGGCCCGGCCATAGAGGGGGGCCACGTGGTATCAGAGGACAGCTTGCCACATGAGGACCCTGAACAAGCCGGTCATCTAAACTCAAGGTGGATGCTACTTAGGGTCCTTGCCTTGGCTTTCATCAGTGCTGTCATCTCAGAGCTCAGATGCACCTCTGCGCTCAGCTCTCCCACCTCTGCCCTGAGCAGAGCTCTCTGCTGCCAGCCCAGACTGAGCCAGGAGTGAGCCTGAGCTCTGGAGTCCCATAGCCCTGGGTTAAAAGTCTGGCTCTGCTGCAAACCACTTCAATACAGGGGTAGGCAAAAGTAGGTTTACAGTTGTAGTACTTACATTCATAATTAATGAATGATAACACAAGAATAGACTCTGTGTGTTGCACACTCACACAGTAAACCTACCTTTACTGTATTAGAACTGGAGTTGTCTTCAGCTGAAAAAAATGCGCAAGTTATACCTTCCCTGCCAGGTTACCATGGGGATTAGGTGAAAATAATGCACACAAAAGCATTTTATGGAGTGCCAGGCATAGAGTAGGTGCTCAATAAATGTTACTGCATCAATAAGGAATGTTTGATTCAAAGTCACTCAAAACCCAACTTACACTGGTCTAAACAAAAAAGGAAAATATTGGTCTTATATAACTGGAGATGCAAGATGAAGCTGGGTTTCAGGAGCAGTTTGATTTAGTGGCCTAACCATGTCATCAAGAATTTGTTTGTTTGTTTCCTCTTTCTTCATCCTGCCCTTCGTAGAATCAGCTTCAGCCTGAGACTGTCTGCCCCTCATGGTCCCAGCAATGACTGTGAGTATCCAGAGAGGACAATAGAAACTTTCCTAGGAAACTACAGCCAATTCCTCTTCTTGTAGATCAATAGCCAGAAGGGGTCACAGATCCCCCCTCAACCAATAACCATGGTTGGAAGATAAGATTGTGCATATTAGCTTGGGTTTGGACCACAGGCATAAATTAACCTTCTTGCCAATGTAAGAATGTGTAGGGGGCAGGAACATGGAAACCGTGCCCCAAAGCAGAGTAATTCCAAAGGAAGGGGGAATGGACTTGGGGAAATGACCCCTCATTTTCCAGTACCCAGCAGAACATAGATGAATAGATGAACAAGTCTCCTTGGAAGTACGAGGCCTCAAACTTCTGATGAGGCTCTGTGTCACCAGGGAGAGGCAGGCTCAAGCCACCATGTAGGGACTAAAAGCATTCCTCCTAAACAATAAAAAAACAGCAATAATAACAATGTACATAAAAAGTTATATTAAAAATAGCCTTTTTGAAGGAAAGAAAGTGTCCTTGTTCCAAACCACTTGAGAAGTAGTTGTTTGGATGTGTGTTGAAGGTCAAGGTCTAATCATAAGCACAATTAGTGTTTTTCTTTTCAACTTTTCTCTTCAGGCTGTTCTCTTTCTCTCTGCTTTTTCCCCTGTATCCCTTTCTGCCTGTTTATATTTTATTAGCTTCAAATACCTGTGAAGAAATCTGGAAGGGCAGAGACAGTGGGCTGAAGGCCTGAGTGAGCCCACATTCATTCTCAGCCCGTTTTCCACTGCTGAGTGAGTCTTGGGTCCTGAAAGGTTCAATGGCCAACCCCAAGTGGGCCCTTCACACCTGCAGGTTGCTAAGCGACAGATCCTGCAAGTTTAGAAATCTTTATCCACACCGGATATATTATCCTGGCAAATTGGACTTTCTGATCTGGCAGCAAAGTAACTTTTTTTAAAAAAATAGAGACAATTTAGTTGATTTCAAAGACATCTGGTCTCTTTTTCCAGCGATGTATGACTCCTCTCTTTCACTGAGCACATTGGCTCCAAACACTTCACATGTACAAAAGTGCAAGATCCCTGAAGATAAAAGGGTTTCAGTCGCAAAAGCCAACTCACAGGAAGTGTCACTAGTAGGAAAGGCCTAGAACCAACTTGGGTGGTTGTACCAAGGCACACATTCTTCCTTCTTCTCTCTATTTGATCCTTCTTTTAACCTGGTTGCCTCCAAACACTCTCTCTCCTCTCTCTGTTACTAATTCTCTTCCTGTCCTATCTTGCCTCTTTCTTGTACCTCTCTCCCCTTTTTCCTCATTCCCACCATTGTCTCTGCAAACTTCCATTCAGGCTTCTCCTTTTCTATCTATTCCCCAAGTCAAGACAACACAAGGACAAGATTCAATAGAATGGCTTATGTCCAGGATTCTTCTCATACATAATTTTAATTGATTTTGAGAAGGAGAGGGAGAGAGAGAAACATCAATGCAAGCGCCAAGCATAGATTGGTGCCTCCTGCATGCTCCCTACTGGGGATTGAACCCATAACCCAGGTATGTGCCCTGATGGGAATCAAACCCAAAACCTTTTAGTTCATGGATGTCACCCAACCAAATGTGCCACACCGGCCAGGCATATGTCCAGGATTCATGCTCTTCTTGCCTGCCACAGCGGTGGAGCTGAGTTGGTCACTTCTCTTTTCTTCCTAAATTACAGTTGGGATAATCTCAGGGCTAATGCTCCCTCTCCTACATCCTTCTTTCAAAAGATTTCAAAACAAATACAAACACCAAATACTTTCTCCACCTGATTGTTAATGTCTAGAATTCTTCCAACAGAGAACATTACATTCCACAATTAAAGACCAAGTTCCAAACATAAATAATAAACAACTCACATCTGGGCAGCTTATGACTGTTTTACAAACACATCCAGCTGTTTTCAACCAATTCCCTCATTTGACCCCCCACAATAATCTGAAGATGGAAGCATTATTATACCTTCATCTCCATTTCAAAATGAGGAAGCTGAGGTTCAGAGATATTCAGTACCTTTTCAAAGGTTTCTCTCGCCCAATTCTGTCTGACTATGACATCCATGTTCTTCCCCACCTCACCTCACTTCTTTGAAAAGGAATCATTAATGACTTGCTTTGATGGGAAACCTTTTCCTCATTTCTTCACCTAAAATCCCTTCCCACCCCCACCCCATTCCTCTCTCTCTGAGATCCCTGACTTGAAATTATTGCAGTTGAAACCAGTGGGGTATGCTGCCACCAGATGGCAGAGGATACTCTGGTTTCATGGTGAGCCCCAGGTTTTTACCTACCATAACAATGGTGTCAAGTGTTTCTCTGTATTTATTACTTTATAAACAAAATTATAGTTCACTAAAAAAATAGATAAGCATAGGAGTATCCACATCTATAGAGATGATACAGAGATATCCCCAGAGGAATACACAGGTCATCGGTGTGCCTATTAAAATGCTCATTGACTACAAACAAGCACAACTCAGTCTAATTCCCGCCACAAAGTCACCACTGACCAAGACAGTTACATCCCTCTCATCCTGGCCACTCAATTCCCCAAACACTAGCCCAACAGGAGAAGGCAGAATGACTCTCAGACTTTGGAGAACATCAGAATTCCCCAGAAACACAAATTTCCAGGTCTCATTCCTGACTCAGTAGATGTGGAATTAAGCCTGAAAATTTGCATTTCGAACAAATTCCCAGGTGATGCTGATGCCACTGGTCTGGGGACCACCTTTAGAAAAGCACTGGACTCAAAGGTTCCCCTTTCCTCACCTCTCACAACCCAGCCCCAAGGAGGAGGCAGGCTGAGCTCCATGCCTCCCAGCCATAGCCTGCGTCCTACTGTGATGCTTAACCAATAGCCTTAAACACTGTGGCTGGCACCAAATGAACTTGGGGTCACTTTTAAAACCTATTTCTGCTGCTCAGTGCCAACTTCTGGTCAGACATTCTCTGATATCAATGACTATGAGAAATTCATATAATATTAGTTATAATGATAGAAAAAGTTAGCATTTGTTAAAACTGACATTACCTCATCGAATCCCCACAATGATTTTATGAGAAAGATACCATTATTATCCCCCTTTTACAGATGGGAAGACAGAAGGTTAAGATTAGTATAAAACCAGTAAGCTGGGGAGGCTGAACTAATTACCCATGTGTCTATTTCCAGAACAGAAGCTGTCTCGGCCACTATAGATACTGATTCTAAGTTTTCCATTTAAATATTAAAAGGTGGGCCAAGCCGATTCGGCTCAGTGGGAAAAGCATCGGCTTGGGGACTGAAGAGCCCTGGGTTCGATTCTAGTCAAGGGCATGTATCTCAGTTGCAGGCTCGATCCCCATCCCTGGTCGGGGCATGTGCAAAGGCAAACATATCTCTCACTTTGATGTTTCTCGCTCTGTGTCTTTCTCTCTCTCCCTTCTTCTCTCTCTACAAATCAATGGAAAAATATTCTCAGATGAGGATTAACAAAAAGAAAATGATAATAAATAAGTAAATACTAAAAGTTGGATTTCTAGTTCCCTCGAGTCAGTTTCTTTGGGCTCCTATAGCTTCTAGACCTGGCATTTTCCCCACTGGTCTATGTCCAAACTTACCAGCCAGTCAGGATGCGCAATGTAGTGCCCTGTTTAAATCACACTCAGCCCACAACACCGGGTGCAGGGGAAACAGTTAGAAATGGAAGCCCTATGATTCTCAGGGTCCTAGGCAACAAGACATAAATTCAAATATGTTCCCGAGATGGTACTTTCTAAGGCAGGAAAATGGAATCAGACACTCTATAATGAGTTTTTATAAATGTTATTTTGGTGAGTTGAAATAGCATCATAAAAATTCCTCTTTTATTTATGAAAGAACTGTGTAAACATATCATGAAAAAAAGGGAAAAAAAGAAAGTGATATAGGGGAGGGAGGGAGAGAGAGGAGAAGGAAGAAAGGAAGAAATGAAGGAAGGAAGGAAACAAGGAAGAAAAGAAGGGAGAAGGGAGAGAGAAACAAAAAAAAAACAACCTAGGAGAAAACAGCAAAGGAACAAAAGGATATTTTTCAGCTATTTCATGCTACAGAACATCTTACTAAGAATATAAATTCAAAAAACAGATGAGCTGAAAAGCAAGATGATGAGATTAAAAACAAAAAGGGGGATTGAGGATCTAAGGAAACAAATCGAGGACCCAAACCACAAGGCTATAGAACTAATACAAAAGTTAGAGCAAAGAGCAGGTAGATCCCACTGAAAATAAATTATTTATATAGATGAAATTTTGAGATAATCATGGTAAATGTAGGTTAAAACAAAGATATTAGAAACAAGTACAGAGAAACTAATAGATTTTTAAAGCCTGTTGAATTAAAATAAGAAGCATCCAAACCCAAAGGTAAATTTTAAAAATTATTTAAATAAATTAAAGAATTGAATATGCAAATTGAAAGACATACCATGTTCTAAGGAAATTTAATACAGACAGATCAAGATAGACGTATACTAGTTTTAAAGAATGACATGTCAAACATTTAGTCAGAATAAGCAATTCCTTACAAGGGGTTAAAATCAAGCTGGCCTCAGTGTACCCCACAGCAACATTTAATCCAAAAGACAGTGTTCACAACAGTTTGAAAGAATGTGCACCCCAGGATATATAGCCAGACAAGAATGTTGTTAGATGTAAAAAGCAATAGATCTCAAAGCTAAGAGACCTAGAAATACAGCAGCCATGAGCCCTTTTTGAACAAAACTGTTTAAAAGGGACAGTCTGCCAATGAAGAAAGAAAAGAAAAAAAAGGACGTAAGAATTGAAACACCAAGAAAGAGAACTAGTGATTGCCAATAATTCTATTTAATATGTATGCTAATATTAAACAATATTGCCATGAAGCCCACCCTCACTGCCTTACTTACTATGGCAATATGTGCCCCACCTACTTCAGCCCTTTCAATTTCCTTTCCTCTGCTTTGCTTTTTGCTTTTATTCTATAGCACGTGAGGTTTTCTAATATACCATGTGTTTTACTCTTGTTGATTATCTACATTCCGCCTCACCTCACAGGAGGGAATTAAAGAGTTGCATGACATATGGGAACTATTCTAGTTGCAGAGCAGCCAGTGGGAGCAGCAAGTCTGAACAGTGTACAAATAATCCTGTAATTAACAAAATTCAAATTGTGTGGTAAGGGGAGCTGGAAGGGATGCGAGAATGCAAATGTCCTTACTTTCCACAACCCAAACACAATTGATACTAGAACGGAAGCGTGGAGTTTAAAAGAAATGATGGCTGCCACCTTGTGATGTTTGTGATGATCGCTTTGATTAGCCCTCAGAGCAGTTTTCATGGAATACTGTCCAGCAATATAGAAGCATGTACTCAATAACCTGTAGTTTTACTCTGCCATCTTCTCTTCTGCTGAATTCTAGCAAAGTTAAAGTTAATAATATTTAAAAGTGGAATTTAGAGTTATGACCTCACTTGTATTAAGTGTTTTTAAATAGCTGCTTTCTTAGATATATGAATAAAAAGGTAAACAGATGGTGTTTATTAATGAACAACAAGGATTATTTCTGAGCAGTATAGCATTTGGGGTTATCTTACGACTTTTATCCTTAAACTTTTCTCTATTATAGTAATTATTTATAATGAGCATGTATCTTTTGTTCAAATAAAATTGAATGGTTGCCTTTGTTTTTAAAAAGAAAGGAACACTGAAAGCATATACATCATGATATGCATATAGGTGATATAGATATAGATATAGATGATACACATATACATATACTGATATAAATACAGATATAGATATAGTGATATACATATAGATGGTGTATATATAGAAATAGATATACATATACATGATGTAGGTATAAGTTTAGGTATAGGTATAGGTATAGGTAAAGTTACAGATATAGATATCATCAGCCATAGTGGAAATACTAGAACATGAGCCCTAATCTTCGGTTACCTCGTGTTTCTTTCTGTCTACCAGAACTCCCTCTCAGACTTGCCAGAAGGAAGGAAGGAAACCAGCACTGACTGCAGAACCCTCTAGAGTTGCTTTTCCATAAAGTTTTGGTTAAGCCTGTGGGGCAGGAATAATATCACTATTTTTATGACAAATTTGAGGCTTCTGGTTTGAGGTTTGCCTTATTTTGTACAGAGAGATAATAATAGTAATAATAATTGTAATAATAATAATAATAGTAATAGTAATAATAATAATAATAACTGTGTATTGAGTGCTTACCATGAGCCCAGCTTTATGCTAGGTATATCTAACAAGAATATTTTTAAGCCCCACAAAAGCCTATGATGTCAGCAATTTGTTTTTAGATTCTTTATTGTTTAAAGTATTATAGTATTACATATGTCTTCTTTTCCCCCCATTGACCTCTCCCCAGTCACCCCCTTCCCCAAGCACACACCCTCACACCCCTAGTATCTGTGTCCATTGGTTATGCTTATATGCATGCACACAAGTCCTTTGGTTGATCTCTTAACCCCCTGCCACCCTCCCCAGCCTTCCTCTGAAGTTTGATGGCCTATTCAATGCCTCTCTGTCTCTGGATCTATTTTTGTTCATCAGTTTATGTTGTTCATTATATTCCACAAATGAGTGAGATCATGTGATATTTATCTTTCCCTGACTGGCTTATTTCGCTTAGCATAATGCTCTCCATGTCCATTCATGCTGCTGTGAATAGTAAGAGTTCTTTCTTTTTTACAGCAGTGTAGTATTCCATCGTATAGATGTACCACAGTATTTTAATCCACTTAGACTGTTTCCAAATCTTAGCTATTGTAAATTGTGCTGCTATGAACATACTAGTAGGGGTGCACAGATCCTTTTTGATCAGTGTTTCTGATTTCTTGGGATATATTCCTAGAAGTGGGTCAAATGGAATTTCCATTTTTAATATTTTGCAGAAACACCATAATATTTTCCACAGTAGGTGCACCAGTCTGCATTTCCACCAGCAGTGCACGAGGGTTCCTTTTTCTCCATATCCTTACCAGCACTTCTCATTCATTGATTGTACTTCATTGTCATTTTGATTTGCATCTCTCAGATGATTAGTGACTTTGATCATGTTTCCATATGTCTCTTGGCCTTCTGTGTGTCCACTTTCAAAAAGTGTCTATTTAGGTCCTTTGTCCGTTTTTTGATTGGATTGTTTATCTTCCTTTTGTTAAGATGTATGAGTTCCCTATAAATTTTGGAGATTAGCCCTTATGGGATATAACATTGGCAAATATGTCCTCCCATGCAGTAGGCTTTTTTGTTGTTTTGTTGATGGTTTCTTTTGCTGTGCAGAAGCTTTTTATTTTGATGTAGTCCCATTTGTTTGTTTTATATTAATTTCCATTGCCCTAGGGGCTATATCGGTAAAGATATTGCTGTGACATATGACAAACCTACAGCCAACATCATACTCAATGGGGAAAAACTAAAACCATTTCCACTAAGAACAGGAACAAGACAGGGATGCTCACTCTCACCACTCCTGTTCAATATAGTACTGGAAGTGCTAGCCATAGTGATCAGACAAGAAGAAGAAATAAAAGTCATCCAAATTGGAAAAGAAGAAGTAAAACTGTCATTATTCACAGATGACATGATATTGTACATAGAAAACCCTAAAAACTCCATAAAAAAAAACTACTAAATTTAATAAATGAATGGGCTATGTAGCAGGATACAAAATTAAAACCCAGAAACCTATGGCTTTTTTATACCAATAATGAACTCACAGAAAGAGAAACAAACAAACAAAAAAACAATCTCATTTACATTGCACCAAAAAAATTAAGATACCTAGGAACAAACTTAAATAAAGAGGTAAAAGATCTGTACTAGGAAAACTACAGGACATTGAAAAAAGAGATAGAGGAAGACATGAACAAATGGAAGAAT
The DNA here is from genome assembly GCA_026230045.1 of Corynorhinus townsendii. NCBI lineage: Eukaryota > Metazoa > Chordata > Mammalia > Chiroptera > Vespertilionidae > Corynorhinus > Corynorhinus townsendii. The sequence continues at coordinate 32,769,509 of JAPDVU010000008.1, read as the reverse complement.
ATACCATGTTCATGGACTGGTAGAATCAACATCATTGAAATCTCCATACTACCCAAAACAATCTATAGATTTAATGCAATCCCCATTAATATATCAATGTCATATTTCTCAGACCTAGGACAAACTGTCCAAAAATTCATATGGAATAATAAAAGACCCCGAATAGCCTCAGCAATCCTGAGAAAAAAGAACAAAGTTGGCGGTATCACAATACCAAATATCAAGCTATATTACAAAGCCACTGTTCTAAAAACTGCCTGGTACTGGCACAAGAACAGACATATAGACCAAGGGAACAGAACAGTGAACCCAGAAATCGACCCAAGTAATTATGCTCAATTAATATTTGACAAATGAGGCAAGAGCATACAATGGAGTCAAGACAGTCTCTTCAATAAATGATGTTGGGAAAATTGGACGGATACATGCAAAAAAAAAAAAAAATGAAACTAGACCACCAACTTACACCATACACAAAAATAAACTCAAAATGGATAAAGGACTTAAAGGTTATACGGGAAACCATAAAAATAGAATAATCCAAAGGCAGCAAATATCAGATGTCAGCAATTTTTATTCTTAGTTTAAAAAGTGTTTCAGAAAGATGAATTGTATAGCCAAATGTCACACAGCAGCTAGAAAGTGGCAGTGCCAGGCCTGAACTCAGGTCTGTGCCACACCCAAGCTCATGCCACTTCCTCTACTTTGTGCTCTCTCTGGACTGGTCACTACAGGGCCACACCTGTCCCCAACTTCATCTAGGTCTCAGTGATCGCAAGTCAGCTTCTGGGCGCCATCAGCAGGTCTAATGCAAAGTCTGGCTCCACAGGGGACTCTGCTGTGACCACAGTCATGAATCCCCGTTCTCCTCCTGGGCATCCCTGCTGAGCTGAACAGGCAAAAGGGCAGCTCTGAGGATTTCCAGAGATGGCTCCAGGGCCACCTGGGAGCACAGGCCCCATCTCAGCAGGTATTCCTTGGTGGCTCTGACACAATAAACACTCAGCCAAGGAAGAGACCTGACAATGGTCAGTGTGGTGCAGACAATGGCTCTGTTAAATGAGTGTCTGGAGACTTGGATTTGACCATTCCTTTGTGGCCTGACTCTGAGGAAGTCACCTGATGTCTTGGAGCCTCATTTTCCCCATCAGCAAAATGAAAGGGTTTTTGGACAATCACTAAAGTTCTCAGCTCAATGTTTCTGTGATTTAGCCAGCGGGTAAGGTCCCCTCTCTGGTATAGTCTGAGTGGTTGAGGGCATTTTACTTTCTTTTATGGTAAAATGATGTCCAGGGAGCCAAGCCTTCAGGGGGCAGGCAGGCTGGGATTATCCCCAGGTGAGAAAGGAGCAACTTCAAGAGAATAAGCCCTGGAGGCCATGGGATGGGGTCTCCCTCAAGGGCTTTCTCTTTCTCCCATGGGTGGGTCTTGGCAGCTGGACCACAGGCCTTTATGAGATTATCTGCTAATCATGGCCTGGAAATGAGCACTGGAGAGGACATGAGCACTTATCACGTGCAGAATAAGATGCTTTTTTATGATGCCGTAAAAGAGCGGAAATCACCTTGGCCTCTTGCCTTGTCCTGTGCTCAGTAAGGAAGTGGGCAAGCCGAGCCCAGCCTCCCATTGGCAAGGGCTCTGAAAGCTCAGAGTTTCCACACAGGGGCTGCTGGGAGGGGCTGGAGGGGACAGGAGAGACAGGCCCCCTCTCCAGGGGAGAGGGCAGGGATTGGGGAAAGCCACAGATACCAAAATTTTAGAATAACTAGAGCCATACACCCTACATCAGCAACATTACATACTCACAACGAGAGAGCAAATCATTGGCTTCACTTGGGAAAGGAATTTCTCTCCAAGTACTATTACTGGAACAATTTATTATATTTTCTCTGAAAAGTAAAGCATGCCCAGAATCACTCCTCCTCCCAGTGACCACTCCCACTCAGTGTCTGGCTACTTAGTATTGATTTTCACCCGAAAGGTAAAGAAGGGATTCAACCACCACTTGCTGACTGCCAGCTGTGTGCCGGAAGCTGTGTTGCATACTTAAACCCTCATAAGAGTTAAAGCAATGTGTTGACACTAATCTGGTAGCTTTACATGTATTAATGTATTTAAGTCTTGTAACAATGCAGATTCTATCAAACAAAAAGGGAAATTGATATTTTATCACAAACTCTCATTTTACAGATGAGAACATCGAGTCACAGGGATGATAAGTAATATGCCAAAGGTCACATAGCTGGCATATAGCAGAGCCAGGTCGATTTCTGTGTGTGTGCTTTTCACCATATCTGCCTCTCACAGTTTACCAATTTTAAGTATAGGTTTCCAGGTGCTCCCTCCTTCAAAGATCATCCTTAATACTATACATATAGAGGGAACCATTCTCTCTCCCACCCTACCCTACCCCCAGGGGGAAAAGAAACCTGTGCCCCTCCCTTCATTCTGGCCTTTTCCCTGGGGATGGGGTTGTTTGCCTGGAGTATGAACTGGCAGAAGAGTGACCTCTATTGGTCCATCTCTTTGTAATAGGAGGAGGTGCTGGTGGCTTCACTGGTCAAGGCCATTGCATCTGTCCCATTGTCAGGCGAGGGCATTGCTATCCTCCACACAGCTCAGTGAAGGTCTGTCAGGCAGACCCAACTTCCTAAACAGGCAGCTACCATCTAGACTAAAATGCAGACTAGGATTTTCACTCTGATGCCAGATGCCTCACTGTTGACACTGCACCCTGACCCTGTGTCCATCTAGGAATCCAGAGTGGGGAGGAGACAACACATTAGCTCTAAAAAGCACAAACAACTCCAGCTAGGGACTTCCAGCCCTGTTCCTGGGCACCTCAGAAAGTATTTTTACTTATGGAGATTTCTCCTTCATTTGAATTTTTATTTTCCTGGTTCTTAGTGAAGCTGAGCATCTTTTCATACGTTTATAGGTAGTTTCTCTGTCAAGGATTACCCATGTTTATCTGTAGTAGGTCCCCAAGGGTCCTCATCCCTTGGTATCCATGCCCTTATGCAATCCCTTCCCTTAAGGACCTGGTGAAATCCTAATGAGTAGAACATGTCAAAGATAAGAGTGTCACTTCCAGTGTTATGTTTGTAAAGACTGTGACTTCCATCTTGTTGGTATTATTTCTCTCCTTCTGCCTCTCCAATCTGATGAAGCAAGTTGCCATTTATTGAGCTATCCTGTGGAGAAGCCCTCAGAGTAGGGAACTGAGCAAGGCTCCCAGCCAACAGCCAGGAGGGCCTGAGGCTCTCAGTCAGCAATCTTCCAGGGACAGAATTCTGTCCACAATCACCTTAGTGACCTTGGGAGTGGAGCTTCCCCACTTGAGCCTGAGATGATTGCAGCCCCAGCCAAACCCTTCATAGCAGCTTGTGGGAGACCTCAAGCAAGAAGATCCAACTATCTATTGCTATATAAATTGCTGGGCAATTTATGTAGCAATAGATAACGCGTACATATCCTTTGCCCATTTTCCTATTTTTATTTATTTGTAGCATACTATACAACACAGTACAGCATCTTTTCTGTATTATATGTGATGTAAATATTTTCTACTAATCTTTTGCTTATCGTTAACTTTATGTTTTGTCTTTTATTATATGGAACTTTAAATTGTTGATGTCTTCAAGTGCATCCATCTCTTCTTCTATGGCTTTTAAATTTCAAGTTTCATTTAAAAAGCTCTTTGCTCCCTCAGAGTTGTAAACATGGAATTATCTGTTTACTTCTTTCTCCCCACCCGCACAGTACGTTCCATGAGGGCAGGGGCTCGAATCTTGCTCATCTCTGGGTCCGCAGCCCAAGCACGCAGGAAGTTGGCATCCAGGAATGCTTGAATGCACTCAGGCAGACAGACTTTGCAAGCCTGCATTCCTTGCTCTCAGTAAATTCTCTCTGGTGTCTAATCTTCATTCCTGGGATGCAGTGTGCGCATATCTCCTCTTGCTCTTTGCTGAGACAGAGAACAGATACCCTGCCGGCCCCTTCTGACTTTTTCTCCCATTGCCCCACCAAGGGCACTAATGCACACACTCCTCTGTAACTACAAATCTTGGCACTTAATATTGCTGGTATGCTGAAGATCTCACACTCTGCAGTGAAAAAATAAAAATAAAAAAGAATAAAATAATCTGAAGATTTCACTTAAAGTTCTGGTAAGGATTCAGTGCCAAGGAATGTAGAAATTGACAGCACAAATTTAATCTGCAGAAGATGGGGTCCTGAGGAGAAGCTGTTTGTGCAACAAACACAACCCCAGTGTTCCTCCCTCCCCCCCCCAACCCCAGACTAAATGCACATGAAATGAGAAGCTAATAGAAGTGGCAGAGAATTCAAAGTGGGAGGAACCAGACCAGCAGTGGACTTTGAGCAGATAGCCTGAGAAAAGAAATTGAGACCTGGAGGGGTAAAAAAAATGCACCAGGCACCTGGAATGGAATTGAATACAGAAAGGGGTGATTTGAGATCATACACTTTACCCTGCCTCAATGAGCATATATTTTTAAAAAGAACTACTATACATCCCAGAAAAGGAAAGAAAGAAAGTGAGTTGTCCATGGTCAGAAGTAGGAATGGGGCCGTCAGAAGCCAGGTTTTAATTCCTTGTCAAAGCTCTTTCCACCCAGCAGGGGTGGAGAAAGTCCAGGAAGGAGTCCTAGCTCTAAGCAGAGAGATAAATATCTCACTTCACATTTGCAGAATGTATGATGGAGTGCAATATTCCTATTCCTGGGAAAGTTGGGGAGAGCTGGTGCTGGCATCATTTATACCCCAAAGCATCCTGGGAGAAAGGTGTGTTTGTTTTTTTAAAAAATACTATATTTGGGAATTTCACTCAGTCGGTGTGGACCCCAAGTCCACTCTCCCACAAGCAGAGGTTGGTTCTGGTCTAGGAGTGCCTGAGCTCAGCCCATTAGACCTGGCACATCAGAGTCAGGCATTGCCTTGAGGGGAAAGACAACCATATATCAAGCTAGGCAGAGAGATGGGGAGTGGATTCCATAGCTGGGAGATGGGTAGGGACTCAACATCTGATCAGCACTACTACCAACTTTTGAGATACGTTGTACAAGTTAGAAAAATACTTTCATTTAGGTACTTTACTACCTGCCACGTGCCAGAAAAGTATAATAGATGTGCAAACCTACAATGAATAGGTTAGGAATGGCATGCCCCAGAGCTGTGCAATGCAGCCTGTGAGCCCCTTGTTTTCCTCCGTCCACCTGTGCAGGTTTTGTTCCTGCCACCAGTGGAGCCAAAGCTATTCGAACCCCAGGACATCCTTCATGTTGGCTCTGGCTTTCAAGTTCTTCTCTCTCCGTGGGCAAACAGACTTCCCTCCTAGATTCTACTTTGTGGGCAAACAGACTTCCCTCCTAGATTCTACAGGGTTCAGAGATCACCAATCAGGAAACACTGCAAGAAGCCAAGCCTTGCCCTCACCAGCCCCCACCCTCTTGCCACAGCCTGAACAAAAAGGAGAATTCCCCCTGAGCCTGGAGCAGGCCAGGGACTTCCTTGGCCATGGCAGACCAAGCCATGCTGCCATTGACCTCCGCAGAAATGGAGAGGTCACCTAGAAGAGAAGTATAGCTCTGGGTTCTGTCAGGCAGACGGGACAGAAGGGCAGGAAGTTCAATTTCACAGGTTTTTGCAATAAGGAAATCCAGCTGAGACCTATTTCTTTGTTTTGGTAAGCTTGTCCGCCGCCACAAGGATTCCTGGAACTGAAGCTGGACAGAAGGAGCCAGGGCTTCCTCTTCTCCACATCCTAGCCAGCATTTGCTTGTTGATTTATTTTTTATTGTATTTATTTATAATTTTTGTTAGTCCTCACCTGAGGAAATCTTTCCTTTAGTTTTTAGAGAGAGTGGAAGAGAGGGGAGACTGAGAGAGAAAAACATTGATGTGAGAGAGACGCAGTGCAGGCCCTGACCAGAGCTGGGATCGACCAGAGCCATAGATCGAGCCTGCAACCGCAAGGTAAATGCCTTTGACCAGAATCGAACTGGGAACCCTTCAGTCTGAGGGCCGACGCTCTACCCACTGAGCCAAACCTGCTAGGGTTATTTGTTGATTTACTGCTGATAGCCATTCTGACAGGTGTGAGGTGATATATCATTTTGGTTTTGATTTGCATTTCCCTGATGATTAGTGATGTCGAACACTAGGGATTGCAAATTGGTGCAGCCACTATGGAAAACAGTATGGAGGTTCCTCAAAAATTTAAGATAGAACTATCTATGACTCAGCAATTTCACTTCTGGGTATTTATTCAAAGAAATCCAAAACACTAATTCAAAAAGCTAAACGCACCCCTATGGTCATTGCAGCATTATTTACAATAGCCAAGATACGAAACCCACCTAAATGTCCATCAGTAGACAAATAAAGGAAATGTGGTACACATATACAATGCAATATTTCTTAGCCACAAAAAGGAATGAAATATCATGATTTGAGACAACATGGATGGACCTAGAGGTTATTATGCTAAGTGAAATCAGCCAGACAGAGAAAGAGGAATACCATGATTTTACTTACATGTGGAATCTAAAAAACAAAAATAAGCAAACAAAACAGAAATCAACTCAGAGAGAACAAACTGATGGTGGCCAAATGGGAGGGGGTTGAGGGCTGTGTGAAAAGTGTGAAGGGGATTAAGGAGTACAAATTGCCAGTTAGAAAAATAGTCATGGGGATGTAAAGTACCAGGTAGGAAATATAATCAATAATATTGTAATAACTATGTGTGGTGCCAGGTGGGTGCTAGACTAATCGGGGGCATCACTTTGTAAGGTATATAAATGTCTAATCACTATGTTGTACATGTGAAACTAAAATAATATTGTATATCAACTGTAGTTGAAAAAAGTAACTTAAAAAAAAGAGCCCAAGGTTTGTTGAGCCTTGTAGACTATGTTTAGGAATTTGGATCTTGACCCAAGAGCAATGGGGAGCCATCATCTGTCCCCTCCGCCCAACTGGAAGCTCCAGGAGTCTCTTTCGGTCACTGACACATACCCATTTCCTAGTACTGTGCCTGGCAAACGGCAGGAGCTAAATAGAGATTTGTTTAATGGATTCTTTCATGCTGGAGGTGAAATGATAGATTCCTGTTTCTAACAGCTAGCTCTGGCCGAGGCGCAGAGAATCCACTTGGAGAGATCCGAGTTGGAGGCAGTGAGACAGACTTCTTAGAAAATGGGTGCAACAGTTCAGACAGAAGTGGAGTGGGTTTGGTAAGGTTGGCATCCATGAGGATGGAGGGAAAGTAACATGATCCAGCCAGCATTCATTTATTTATTCAACTGGAGTGAGACATCCAAGCACCTGAATGTCTCTGAGCCTCAGTTTCCCATCTGTAAAGTGGGGATAATAATAGTATGTTGGGAGGATTCAGTGAGATTTTAGCATAGCACCTGGTATATGGTAAATATTTGAACACGTTAGTTTAATATCGCTGCTGTGTTCCAAATACAAAGCTTTGGAAGGATTAGCCACCAAATGGTCTCATTGTAGCTCAGCTCGGCCTAGGGCTGCTCACTCTCTTTCTCTGGCCTCAGTTACCTGTCTTCTAAACATAGGGGTATGACTAACGGACCTAACCAGGCCCTTCCAGTGTTCACATTGTGCGAATACTAGAGCTTTGCTCAGCCTGGACGGAGAGACAAGCATGGATTTACAGGAGAGGGGCAGACACTCTCAGCATGAAAATTTAGCACCTGCCAAATTTTTGGTTTGGTGCCTCCAACATAATACAGATGAGCCGCAAGGAAGCAAATTGGAGGACAAAGACAGCTAACTGTGTTATCTATTCAAGGGTCCTTTATTAGCAGAACTATTAGTCAAGGGGTGGAAATCTACACAGTTCTGAAATATCTGTTTCCTTCTTGCAAGACAGGGAACAGAATTCAAGCTTTCAAACTGTTTATAAAGTAATCAGCATTAATTTGTTCTGTTCAGGTTTTAATTATACACTGTAGGCTATTCTGATAGGACACCACCACCACCATGCCTGTCAGGAGATAATTTCCCACCAGGATGACCACGCACCTCATGAATTATACATGAAACTTCATTTCCTTGTGACTGTTGCTAAAAGATGCTGTCAGCCTCCTGAAATCTCAAAAAGATCTGCAATTGTTTTTCAATAAGTCTAATTAGCAGGAAGTAGGTGGGGAGATGTTAAAGAATGACTTCCCAGGGATATGAGATGCCAAGAGATGCTGAAAGGGTCCTTCCTTGCTGGTGACTCTAGCGGGTCCCACACAGAGCCAGCCTGGCCTCCACAGTTGGAGTCAGGTCAGGGTACTTGCTTCTGCATAACCCACAGGCAGCAAGATTTACATGAGCTCTCTCTGAGACTGGGCCCCAGCAAGCCAGCCAGAGACTCTAGACATAATTCTGTTATTCAAATGGGAGAAGAGTTTGATAGCTATGCTAATGACTTTTATCGGTGAAAACATAACTAATAGCTTGGTTTACATTTGCGTACATTTATGAGCATAATTTTAGCACATAATTTTATTGCATAATAAAACATAATGCAGCATTAGTTGGCTTCACACACACAAAAAAAGGAATACCTTAGAGTGATCTGCATGTAAACCTTCATACTGCATTTATATGAGAGTATCATTTAAAATGTTGACCCGTTTGAATTAATGAAAGAGTTTCCCAGTTAACAATTAGCTGTATAAAGCCATTTCCTGTAGACATAATATTTGGGGGTGATGCTTATGATTCGCTGCATAATTCACCACAGCATTGATTGTTAAAGATTGCTTTTCAACGCTGTTATTCTTATGGTTAAATTGGTTGGAATGAAGGTGATCCTTCTTACATTGCATGCACAGGGTTTCTCAGAGCCTCTGCAGTGTGGATTCCATTTGAGAAGTGCAAAGACACTGACTAGACCAAATGGACTACCTTCGGGCATGAGGAGGACAGAACTTGGCGATAGCATGGGGACACCCCTCTTCATAAGAGGTGTCATGGAGCAGGGCCCAGAGAGGGGGCGTAGGGAGCAGGGGAGGGTGGGACACCCAGACTGGAAGCTGAGTTGTAAACGACTAAAGTGAAACAAGAAGATAGCAGTTGTTGAGGAGTCATGAAGGAGTGCATGACTTTGGCTGAAGGCAGAGTCAGAAAGAAGCAAGGAGTTTTGGCAATGCCCAAGATCAAACACAGCCAGTCCTTCCTAAGCTGTCCATAGGCAGCCCTGGCTAGACTGGGTATATTGGTCAAGACTCTTTCTTGCAAAGGCAGAAAAACAAGTCAAACTAGCTCAGGCAAAGATAGGGTTTGTAGGATCACATGATGGAAAAGTCCAGGTGTGGTTTAGCATCAAACACAGGTGAATCCAAATCTCTTTCTCCTCTCTCTCCCTTAATGGTTTTCCCTTGTGCTGGCAGCATTCTCTACTAGGGCCTCTCCCACAGGTAGGAAAGATGGCCCTCAAGGCTTACATGATAACAACCACCCCTGGTCACAAGTGAGTGCCTGCAGGAGCCCGTCCCACCCACCTAAGGTGCCCAGGGGGATGAGGTGTTCTCTCTGTGGTGAGAATGTTGACACCCTTGATCAATCTCCTCAGAAACACAAGGAGTGGGACACAGACTCCTCCCAAAAGGAAGGGAGGCAAAGGGGCAAGAGGTAGCTGGCCAGGGCCTTACTCCCCCTCATTCCCCACCTCCTGGTGTGAGGGTGGAGAGTGCAACCCAGGTGCCTGGCTGGAGAAGGCCCTGCAGAGGAAAGTGCACTGCATCCAGAAGGGGCCAGAAATCACATTAGGCACAGTCTACCTGGAGGAAGCCAAGCGGTTCACCCTGAGAGTAGGAGGACTTAGGGATGATGACAGCCAGCACAGCAAATATCGGAAGCCTGCTTTTCCCCAACTTCAGATGGGGAAAAGGAGCAGTGGCTGAAGTTTCAGGCAAGAAAGCAGGTTTGGCTTGATATCTGGCCAATCCAAAGTCCCAAAGGCAGACAGAACCTAGCCAGGCTTCCCTGGGTTAGTGAGCTCCTTAAATAAATGCAAGCAGGTGGGCAGGTCTGAGGTCCCCCTGCCAAGATGCTGTAGGGGTGAAACCAGAATAGAAAGAGAGAATGTTCTAGATCAGTGGTCAGCAAACCACGGCTCGTGAGCCACATGTGGCTCTTTGGCCCCTTGAGTGTGGCTCTTCCACAAAATACCAGGCCTGGGCGAGTCTATTTTGAAGAAGTGGCATTAGAAGAAGTTTAAGTTTAAAAAATCTGGCTCTCAAAAGAAATTTCAATCGTTGTACTGTTGATATTTGGCTCTGTTGACTAATGAGTTTGCCGACCACTGCTCTAGCATATCCCTTTTGCCCACTTGATTTCAATATTTGGAGGGCTCAGACATGTGCATCTCAGCCTCATCTTTTCAACCAGGAGACAACTGTGCTTAGTACACAGTTAGCAGACATCTCCCCTGCCTGTGCTTTTCTTATAGACAGTCATCTAGAGCAGTGGTCGGCAAACTCATTAGTCAACAGAGCCAAATATCAACAGTACAACGATTGAAATTTCTTTTGAGAGCCAAATTTTTTAAACTTAAACTTCTTCTAACACCACTTCTTCAAAATAGACTCGCCCAGGCCATGGTATTTTGTGGAAGAGCCACACTCAAGGGGCCAAAGAGCCCTATGTGGCTCGCGAGTCGCAGTTTGCTGACCACAGTGCTAGAGAAAAGAGTGGACTTGGAGAAGTGGGTGAGCAGGTAGAACACTGGGAGAGGAATAACATTCTCAGCTAAACAGGAACATTGAAAGTAAGCAGAAAAGAGACGGGATAACAACCCCATTGTGACATTAATCACCCTTCCCAGGGGGATCCTGGAGAGAGGGCTGGGAGAGAGCCGAGCCTGGCAGAAAGCAAGCTGGACCAGTGTATCAGTTTCCTATGCCACCATAGCAAATTATCACAAACCATGTGGCTTTAAACAACAGGAATTTATTCTCCCATTTCTGGAGGTTTGAAGTGTAAAATCAAGGTGTTGACAAGGCCACACTCGCTCTGGAGGCTTGAGGGGAGAATCTCCCTTGCCCCTCTGTCTTCTGGTGGTTGTCAGCTTTTCTTATGGCTGCATGGCTCTGTCTCTGTCCCCTCTTTTTGGTCTCCTATAATGACATTTGTCATTGGATTTAGAGTCCACTGAGGTAACCCTGCATGATCTCTTTTGATATTTTAACTTAATTCCATCTGCAAAGACCCCTTTTCCAAATAAGTTTCCACTCACAGGTTCTGGGGCGGGGGGGCGGGGAGCATATCTTTTGGAGGCCACCATTCAATCACTGAAATAGGCGACTGGCCAGACTTAAGAACATCACAAGAAGACATTATGGGTGTGGTGGGAGGTTCTAGATGAGAAGAGAGAGCCTGACCTCAGGCAGAGGTAACCCGAGCACCTGGCCTCTTCTGAAACTCGGAGCCTACAATACTACATGTCCAGCATGGGGAATGAGTCAAGGTGGCTTGTGTGCTTGAATGCCCTTAGGAAAAGAAAGAAAATGCATGGGTTGCAAACAAGTTTTGCAGACAGAAGTCACCAGAAAATCTGAAAGTCTATCTCCAGACTAGCCATATAATGTTAGATATCTATAACCTCTTAATCAAATATGAAATCTCATATATCTTCTGGTAAATTTGTCTATTTATCGTTCACATTGCCCAAGAGTATTTGTAAATGATATATATGCCATGACATTAATTATTTGGCCAATCTATGAGGAATCTTATGGAAAGAGGTGCCCACCTATACAATCATAATCAATATGAATGTGAACAGTCACATTCTCCAGATACTTGGGGGAGGGAGATCACCCTCAAACTTCCTTTTTTGTGATAATTTGTTATGGCGATCATAAGAAATACGCCGGTCCACTGTGCCTGATGAGTATGTCCATCCATCCTGATTGTCAACTTTCCTGTTGTATTATATCCTACTTTCGGGGGCTAAACCAAACTTAAGGATATGCTCCCATCTTGGCACGGCCATTCCTATGGAGGCCACCATCATCACCATTTTCAATAAGCTCCCTTCATACAAGTGCCATGGAGCCACTGAAAGCAGCAAAGGGAGCCTAGACTTGGGCCATGCCACTGTTTCATCAGACTGGCCCTCTGTGGTAGGTAGTATTGTACCCAATTTACAAAATAGAAGATGGAGGCTCTGAGAGTTGAACTGACTACCTACCTTCTCACAGCTAGTAAGTGGCAAAGCTGGGAGCTAAAACCAAGTTTTTCTTATTTCAATCTCCTTTCTGTCTTAGATTTGCTTACAGCACAGGGTCCATTAATAATTGCATGCTGGGCCTATGTCCTGGTACCCAACTTGATCCACAGGTTCAGACTGTGTCCTCTTCTGGGTCTGCTGTAGGCACATCTGTAAAGTGGTTGCTAAGAGAGGTTCCTATGACAAATGTCACATAAAAGGCAGCCAGGAGAGGCAATGTAGTGAACTGCTCTTAGTAACGTGGCTGATTTCAAAAGATGAGAAACTTACAGTATTTTCCTTAAGTATCTAAAGAGAGAAGGGAGCCTGTGGAATGCATAAAAAGAATCTTTCCTGGAAGTCCAGGGGGGACCCCTTTTCTTTCCATGCTTAACTCTGCAGGATTTAGGGCCAGCCATGGTTTAAACATTCCTATCTTAATGGTATTCTAAAAGCTCCTTTGCCCTCATGGACCCCACAATTACAGAGTGGTCCCCAACCTTCCCACTGCATTTATTATTTAGGGAACTGCCATTTGGTCCCAACCTATCTCATCTTTACTTTTTCTTTTTTCTTCCTTTTACAATTTCTTGTCTTTGGTCCTCTGTTCAGCCAGCTCATCTTTGTAATTAACCTTTTTGTGTGTCTCTGGTGGGATGCAGACCAGCTTTTTAGAGGCCTCTAATGACACCCACTTTGGCTCCTACTGTGCCCCAGAAGATAATGGCCTTGAAAGCTTTCTCAGCAGCACACAGAGCCTCTGCTGCCCGGCCCTCTGGGCCCCAGTACTGGCCAAGGTTTTGTATTAATAGATGGTCAGTTTAGAAAAATAGACAAAGAAAGATGACTTAGCCTGTTGTGTCTAAAAGACACAGCACCATATAAGTGTCTTCCTGTCCCTAAAGCCAAATGTTCCCTAAGCTCAAGAGCACTTCTCTTAGCCCCCCTGGGGAGGTACAGTTCAACCTTGCTTAACCAGAGTATTCAGGAAAGGGCAAAGGGGCAGGCAGAGAGGATTATAAGTAATTGGAAAGTTCTAGCTTACTGGAAGTTAACAAAAAATGCTCTCTCCTCCCACCCCCCGCCAATCTATATTTCTTGAAACATTTTGTGCAATCACCTATTTCCAGATTAGGGTAGGCTGAGGAATATGACTGTTGTTCCCATCTTAACTCCTTCAAGAAGGGGCAGTTGAATATTCCTCTCTATTCATGAGCACTGAGTTTGATTCTGTTAGCCCTAGCTCAAGTGATCTATTCTTTTGCATCTGCTTTTATTCCTGTAAATCTAGAAAGAGCAAGAGCCATGTTTTATATTCACGTACCAAAAGCAGATGTGTGGGCTTCACCATTTTGGCTACAAAAATATTTGATTCCACATGTTGTGTCCTCCACTTGCTATTGGCTCAGACAAGGTCACAGGGAGGACAAACCATAGGCAAAGGGATGGGAACAAGAGAGGCAATTTGGACTAGCCATGCAATAGGTCGGTCCAGGGCCAGAAGGCCATTCTGGAACCCCAAGAGTGATGGTTCACAACTTTCTCTAGGATTTGCTATGAATAATCATTATGAAGTCTTTTATCCCAGTCTTAATCAGTATTATCTGCAAAAAATAATTAACATGAAACATAATGGACAATGAATAAAAATAGAAATGATAGCATGTGGATATATACAATTTGACACAGGAAAATTGAAGTTGACAGATGAAAAGAAAATTCACTGAAGCCTAATTTATAATCAATATAACTTGACAAGGATCAAAAACTGACCCATAAATCAGATCTCTATTACAAAGGTTTCATTGAAAAAGAGCTAATAAAAATAAGCATTATTTTAGTAATCTACAATTATGACCAAAAAAATAGAGATGGTTTAATTAATAGCTTAACTACAAAACAAATCAATGATTTGAATTGGCCTAAGGCCTTTTGGGGCTGAAAATATTTTCATAGTAGAAATTAATCAGCGTTAGCATAATACTGATTTAAATATTTATATTCAAAATGCCTGGTTCAAAATGGCAGATTTGAGCATCCTTCACCTTGTATATCTCCAGTTTTGCACAGGAACTCAGCCCATAGAAACCACATGCCTATGCAGACCCACAGGATAAAGGAATATGACATTGTTCAAAGAAAGGGGGTAGATCTGTATGTACTGACATAGAGGGATACCCACAATGGCCTTCCAAGTGTCAATTGTCTTAATTAATTTGGTGAGTGTGGATGTGAGTCAGGGAGAAGGAGACATAGCATGCCCGAGTCACTGATGTCAGAGGTCTAACAAGTGCCATGGACAGGAGAAGAAGACTGACACAGGCTGCATGGCCACAGCGGCCAGCCAGCTGTTTCAGGAGCTGCCGGATGACCATCCTCAGGTCCTCTAAACGGGACCAGGAAGCTCTGCAGGATGGGGCGGGCCCAATGAAACATGAGATAGACCATGGAGACACCATCTAGGCTCACAGGCTAGAGAAACCCTGAAAAGGGTTAGAATATGCTTGTAGAGTGTTTGGCCCACAGTAGGTGTTCAACTAATAGTCTTGAATCCCACACTCATGGAACTTCCAAAGCAGATCCCAGCCAAAAGCCCATTCAGTTGGAGTAACTAAGAGCAAATTGCACAGAAAGGTTTTTTTGAGGAGCCTTGGTGAGCAGGAGGGTTAGGAGTCTCTGGCTGTCCCTGTATGTATGTATGGGAATGACCCTGAGGCAGTTGCCAATATTGGAAGTAGCATGTGTTGTGTGAGTGAGCGTGCACGCACACGCGCGTGCGCACCCACTAAGCTTACATAATTAGTGGGGGTGGGGGGATTAGAGAGAAAGGGTAAGGAAGATGGTGAGTCAGGAGGAGCAAAGCAAGAGCCTTGAAGGCCAAACCAAATAGGAAGTGTGGGACCCATCCATCCAAGGGGAAGGCCATGTCCTGTCCTTTGAGATGTCTAGCTTGAGCTGGGAAGGAAGTAAAAGGAAGCTGGGGATTCCGTTCAGTCTCAGGCCAGGCAGCTAATTGTTTCTGATATGTGCCAGAGTTCTGCCAATAATCGCTAGGCTTATGCTCACATTCAAAGTAAAAGAAAAAAAATGGTTTTCTAACATCTGTTCCCGATTTCTTTTTTATTTCAGGCAAGCTTCAGTCCTGTTATCTTTAGGCATTTGACACTAGTGATGAGAGCTGGCTGGGCTTTAAGAATGAAGCAGCTCACAGTGATCCCTCTGGAACAATCCCTGCTTTCTAACTCTTAAGAAAGGGCTACTAAGCTGCTCATCCCCCCCTGGACAGGCCGGGAAGGGTTGCCCCTGCAGGCAGGACTGTCACCCATGCTCCAGCACCCACCTTGGAACCCTCAGTTCATGCCTCTGCTCCCATCAACATGCAGGCCTTGCCCCACTTCTAGTCTGGAAGTCACCTTAACATGCTGTTGTCATCTCCTCCCTTCTAGTCTCCCACGTTCCTCCAAAAATCCAAGAAGCTTGTTTGCAAACTGCCATCTTGGTGCCTGGGGATGCGACGGAACAGAAAGGTTCTGGGATTGAGCACTATCAGCGGTGCCTCTTACTGGCTGCAGGAGGCCACTGAGAAGTTATTTACTTTGAGTCTAAGTTTTCTCATCCTCAAAGTAACGTAGTAGTTCCCTTCCTGAAATGGTGGATGTCCAGGCCAGCACAGTGCCTGAAATATAGTACGTGCTTAGTAAATATCACCCCCATCCCACCACGAGGGCAGCGATTCTCATCCGTTTCATTCAATGATGTAGTCCCAGCACCTAGACTGCTGTGGGGCACCTGGTGGTAGCTCAGTAAACATTTCCTGAAGGAATTGGGGGAAATTTTAACTAGCTGCCATAGAAGCCATCTTCATTCAAACTCTGCATCTCCTGTTTCACCTACAAAATTACTAGTGCCCCTTCCTATAAAGAGACCCAAACCTTCTCAAATATTAGTGCATTTCACTCCTTCCCTTCAAAGCCAACCTCCCACACCAAGTGGTCCCTGCTTTCTGCCTCCTCTCCCTGCACACACGCCCTCCTTGAGGTGTCTGGCATCCTTATCCTTTTAAAAACGAGGAAACTGAGGCTAGAGAGGTAAGTGGCAGACTCAATAACTAGAGAAGCAGGGATATGGACCCAGTTTATTCAGGCCCTAGTGCTTCTGTTTTTCACCATCATCCTGCCCTTCTGTCCTGCGGTTCCCGAAACCACCTCCCAGGATCTGCTGGCACCCAGCTCCACAGTGGGGAGGAGCCACACCGCCCAGTCTCCCTTCTCCAAGTCCTCCTCTCCCTCACTCCTGTGGCTCACTCTCTCTCTCTCACCTAAAGTGTTCCAGGAGATTTCTATAATAATTAGTCACATCTCTTCATCCTCTGAGTTACAGCCCATTAAGAAACAGGATGCTGGAGTCAGGCAGATGGTGTGCTAGTTTGGATAATTCAGTAAATAGTCACAGTCCTCTGGGCTCCCCGGAGTGCGCAGAGCAGATTTCCCTGGCCCACTGAGGTTGGGCTTGGCCACATGGCTGGCTTTGGCTGCAAATGTGACACAAGAAGAGACCTTCATGTGCCGAGTAGCTTGGCTGGGCTTTTGTGCTTCTGCCATTGCCATGGCTCTTGCTCTGGGTGGTCCACTGGCCCTGGGGGAAGGAAAAGTACAGGGAGCAGACCTTCACCCAAACCAAAGTCTTGGGGCCGATCCCAACACCCAAAAGGAGCAAGAAGAAAGTGTTATTTTAAACCACTAAGTTAGAGGGTTTGCAGCTTTATTATAGCAACAAATAAGAGAGACAGATGGGGATCCAAAAACCAGATCCCTAACTGATAAGGCTGACGGGATAATCCTGACATCCTCCCCCACAGCCCAAACTGCCTCCAGCCACACTCATCACTCATGACTGTGCCGGAGAGGTGGCACCGAGCCATCACATCCAAACCTGCAGCTGCCCGTCGAGTCTAGAGAAATGTAAGATGCCATGCGTTTGGATCTGCAGGTACTGAAGGCTCAAGACTCCTCACGTTTCCACCTTTGTTCCTGGAAACCTTTGTGAAATGTGATCACCCACTTCCATGACTCAGCAGGGCTAAGGCCACGGTGTCAGGGTTGGAATGAATGTCAGGGTGGGGGTCAGGTGTGGTGGGGCTGTGCTGGCCCTGGCAGCCCTCCTGGGTGCCTCTCCAGTTACTGCTCTTTTTATGAATGCTGCTGCCTCAACTCCCAGGTCTCAACTTGATTTGTGATCACTGACTTTCAACCCAGAAGTAAGCACAGAGAAACAAACAAACAAAAATAAAAAGAGCAAATCACTAAGGACTGTACTATTTAGCTTCTAGTACTCTGAGGTTTTTCTGTGAAAGCAATAAAAGGAATCCCCTTCTATGTCACTCAGCTGTGGTCAGGAGTTTCTGGCTTCCGAGGGTGCCCTCCGTGACCCCAGGCAGGTCACCTCGCCTCTGAGCTTCTCTCTGCTCCTCCACAGTGTGAGGGTGGGGACGTTCCCTGCCTCCCCCGCAGAGCTGTGGTGAGCTGCAAATGACATCAAGTCAAGATGTGGGAGCACTTGGAAAATCACCACATACTCCAGACGCAAAACGGTAAAACAGTTCTCACCCTTGGCAGCCATGGGCTCCCTTTAGAAGTCAACAACAAACTTAAAGTTTCACTGGACCGTACTTTTTGAATAAGAATGTCCATCCTATTCCTTGTTCTTTTTAAAAGAACTGTTTTTTCTATTGTTGGGATGTTCAAAAGACACAGGCTTGCGAGGCCAAGAAATGTGGACCCATCCAGCTGGTGTGGCTCAGTGGTTGAGCATAGTCTCTTGCACTAGGAGGCTGCCTATTCAATTCCCAGTCAGGGCACCTGCCTGGGTTGTGGGCTCCATCCCCAGGAGGGGGTGTGCAGGAGGGAGAGAGGCAGTGGGGCCTGGGGCGGGATCATAAAAGACTTGCAGACTAAGTTTTTAAGTAACCAGTAGGTCATTTTCTCAAACGATGTTTCTATCTATCCCTCTCCCCTCCCCTCTAAAAAATCAATAAAAACATTTAAAAAGAAAAAAAGGTGGATCCAAAACCTGGTTCAAGTCCTAATAAGCTACGTGTCTGGGAGTAAGGTAATTTCATTGAGGCTGAGCTTCCTCATCTGTAAAGTGGGTATGATAAGAAATGTCCCTTCGGATTACTGTGAAGGTCAGTGGTCTCAGATCTCAATATTGTCATTTTTCAAGCACTTGTTGGGACCTATTGTGTAGAAAGGCTCTTACCTTGATGTTGTGCACGGTCAGGCTGAGGCAGTGGTGAGGCCACCTGTGCTGTTTTCCCAGGAATCTCTGCTTTCCCTCTCTCAAGGTGCCTTTGAGGATCAGGAAGTTGCACAGCTCTCCTCAGCAGCTGTGGCTGGAAGGAGAAAGTGGCAAGAGAAAGTGATGGGTGGAAGGAACCAAGACTCTCAGGTGCCTCCCAGTTTCCAGAAAGCTCGCAAGCTCCCCAGGGACCGGGGAAGATGAGGTGCGGAACCAGCTGCTGGGGTACAGTCATAGCCATAAAAGGAGCGCTGTGAAAAGTCCACTCTGCGGGGAACAATGAGAAGTGAACGCAAAGACTCATTGCCCTTCGTTAGTGACAACTTTGGCAGCGACCTTTCCAGGCTCCCGGGAAGCCTTTGCAGAACGCTGCTTCCACCCAGAAGCACATCATCATTTATATGAATGAAAATGAGTGCAAACAGATTGTCGGGATGTCTGTTAACATCACCTCTTTTTTCTTTCAAGGAATCCCCTCCGTAATTACATTTTGCCTGTCAGTTCATAAATTTTTCTTATTACAAACTGGCCATTATTGATTGCTTTTTAAAAGTACTAAAAGTGAGCCCAAAGCAGTAGATCTCTCAGTAAATTCAAAACATACTATCTTCGGTCCCGATCGCTGGAGAGGAGCGAGGGGGGAAGTCTCCCCGTTCATTGTGGACTCTGAACAGAGGCAGGCCTGCCATACGTTTCGGTTTAGAGACTTGGCTTGGAGGGCTGCGTGTTTTAAGCCACAGTGAAAATAATAAATAAAGGATAAACTTATTTGGCAAATGCTGACACTTTGCAAGCCAACGTCCTGTCATTGTTCTTTAGCTGGGCCCCACTGCTCAAAGCGTTCTCTTTGGGTTTTTGGCGTTTATGAGCAAACGTGATGAGCAGGGAGAGAGGCAGTGGGGCCTGGGGCAGGATCATAAAGACTTGCAGTCAAAGTTTTTAAGTAACCAGTAGGTCATTTTCCCAAATCCTTTTAAAATGAGATGCTATGGCCCTAACCAGTTTGGCTCAGTGGGTAGAGTGTCAGCCTGTGAACTGAAGGGTCCCAGGTTCGATTCCCGTAAAGGGCAGGTACCTCGGTTACAGGCTCCTCTCCAGCCTGGGGCCTGATCAGGGCATGTAAAGCAGGCAACCAGTCAATGTGTTTCTCTCACATCAATGTTTCTCTCGGTCTTTCCCTCTCTCTTCCACACTCTAAAAAAATATAAAAATAAATAAAAATAAAAAATAAAAAATAAAATGAGATGCTAAATATAATGGTTTTATATTTAGACCTATCTGGTTAAAATATGAAAAGAGCAAAATTTTAAGTGAGTTCTGGGGAAAGAATGTATATTTCTTGTTTAGAGTTTGAGGGAAGTTTCTAGAACCTATACTGGTCACAAGTAAGAGATGTGTCAGCACAAGATGCTTAGATTCTGGGCCTCTGCTTGGGTTGGAAGGTCTGACCAGGGGGACACTCAGGTACCCTCAGTCCCTCCAGCCCCGCCTCCTGAACACACAGTCCCGTTAAAAATCAGCACAGGCTGCCTACCCCCAAACCCACTGCTCTAACCTGCCCCTGTGGAAAATGGACAAGGGGAGGGAGAGCAAATGAAAACCTGGACGTGTATGATCAGTTCCTGATTCGGGCTGGCTGGAAGCAAGTAATCAAAGCAAGCCACAACGTGGTCTAGGTCGGGCCGCCAATCTGGGCCGGCTCACTCACTAAACGCAGGCAGCAGCTACTGATCTGGCCGGGAAACAATGCCCCATTCAGCTCTCAGTATCTGTTCTTAATATCAACACACAAAACTGGGGACCCCATTGGTGAGAAAGCAAAGCCTGGGCCAGGAGTGCAATTACACCTCAGCCAACCCAGGGAACAAAACGAGAGACATAAAAACATTTTTAAAGTGGAAATAATTGAAGGGCCTCTAACTATCTTCACGGTGCGCTTGGCCACACTGGGGATTAGGAAGCAGTATTTTATGTTAGGCAGCAGGGCTTTGGTTTGGTGTGCACGCATTTTTCTTTTTAGCCCTAGATCTGAAGAGAGGACTGCCTTGTGTCAAAGTGCGGCGCTGACCCCTCGCGCCCCTGGAGGGGCAGGGCACCCCCAGCATTTGGGAAGAAGACAGGAGAGTCCGTGATGAAACAGATCTAGTCTGTGCCTTGTCTTGGCATCTTTGAAGCGCACCGCCGCCCCACGCCTGTAGATGCCCCCTCCCGGGCCTGGTTTATGGGAGAGGGCTGCCTCGGAGCAGAACCCAGGAGACACAAAGGCTTTGGCCGTGGGCCCCGCAGTAGGGTGGGGCTGGAACTGGGACACACTCTGTTTTCTGTCAGCTCCCAGATAAGATGAGAAAAGGTCAGCCCTGTTGAGAGGAGCTGGTAATCCCAGCAGAATCCCTCAGTCAGGCCTCACGTTGGCCTCCAGGCCATAAATCTGCATCTCGTGAGAAGCAGCCCTATTCTGCCCAGCCCACGGGGCTCCCCACTTGACTTCTGAGCGACTTCTCTGTGCTGGGCACTGGGGTCAGAGACGATGAACAAGACAGGGCTGTAAGAGTGCTGACAGGAAAGAGATGGTGATGCTGACAGAAATAAAGGAGAGAACTAACATTTATAAAGGGCTCACCCTGAGAGCTTTGTAAATAAATAACTCCTCTAATCCTCAGCCCTGTACGATAGGTATGAGCATCATCTGCAGGTTACAGATGATGAAACCAAGGCACAGAGAAGTCAAATAACATGCCCAGGGTCACACAGGCAGAGACAGGCTTCGAACCCAGAAGATCTACCTCCAGGATCCATGTTCTTAACCACTTTGCCCCTGAAGGAGTTGAGTGGGGGAAGCAAGTCAGAGATGACTTCCTGAAGGAAGTCTGGAGGGGCCAGCTGGACAAGTCCATGGCACAAGCCCAGCCTCTTAACACTCGGGCGCTGTGCAGGGGAAGAAAAACACCTTGACTCGCTGTCTACAGTGGGCTCAGAGCCCAGAGGATGAGCACAGGATTCCACAGTGTAGCCCCTGGATAGCAGCATCTGCCTCATCTTGGAGCAGCTTAGAAATGCAAGTTCTCGCCCAGCCAGTGTGGCTCAGTGGTTGAGTATTGACCTATGAACCAGGAGGTCAGGGTTTGATTCCCAGTCAGGGCACATGCCCAGGTTGTGGGCTCGATCCCTAGTGGGGACACGTAGGAGGCAGTTGATCAATGATTCTCGCTCATCATTGATGTTTCTGTCTCTCCCTCTCCCTTCCTTTCTGAAATCAATAAAAAAATTTAAAAATTGTAAAAAATAAATGCAAGTTCTCAGGCCCTTCTAAAACAAAATCTAATTTTTTATCAGCAGATGACTCCCAGGCACTCTCAAGTTTGGGAGGCCTTGGTACAGAACATATGAGTTAGACACATCCCTGGAGGTGGTGTGGCTGGTGTGCCCAAGGCCACAGAGAAAACCAGTGACCACATCTTGCCTGACCCCAGTCTCTGCCATCTGTGCTGCCACAGCCAAGTCGGGACTATGGCTTGGCTTTCTCACCACTACGGAGTCAATCCGATGACGACAGGAGGCAGCCCCTGGGTTGCTCTCCCAAGTTCTTCCCACAGTGGACTCCCCTGTGGGCCTCCCTGCAGAAGGAAGCTGACCTCTGGCTACCATGCCAGCCTTTATTTGGGAAATGGGTGGGCAGGAATAGTCTCTGACCCCTCGCTCACCAACCACACTTCCCATTCTCAAGAGGGCTTTCTTGTCCTGTGTTCAAACCTAGACCTTAGGGTAGATGCTCGGTCGCTCTCCCTCATCCCAACAGCAGTCTCCTGCAGGCGCAAACCAAGTCTCAGAGAGAGCACAGACTCTGAATTCAGAAAGACTCAGGTGCAAAAATAGTTTTTATTGCTGCCTACCTGTGTGACCTTGGGTAGTGTGCTTAACCTCTCTGAGGTTATTCAGTCAATGGAGATGAGAATATCTATTTCATAAATTGATGAGATAATATGTGTCTGATGCCTAACACATTGTTCCCTTCCCTGACCACCTTCTTTCAATGACCACCAGGCCTGGGAACCAGGTGTTTGGGAATGACAGTGGATGATGTCAACCCAGAACAAGATTCCCAGGGGGATGCCGACTCCAATCTGATAGAGAATTCACAGGGGTAGGAGGAGAGCAAAGGGAGGATTATCACTCAGGGCTTCAGACACCTAAGACCTGACCATCATATTCCTGTCCATGTATGAGCTGGAACCATAGCCCTGTCCCCTTCTGGGCTCAGGTTCATACTAAAGGCTGCAGCTGAGGCCCCGGAGCACATCTCCTCTGCAGTCCCATTGGCCCGGTGGCATTGCCTTGGTTGGGCTGGTGATCCAGGTCAGACCAAAGGACACACAGGAGAGACTGAGACCCTTTGCTTCTGGGATTGGAGTCAGCAGCCCCCAGATCTGTTCTAGGTTACATCACCCACAATCATTCCAAACACCCTCCAAGCCACTGCTTCCCATATCCTGGATCCCAGGAAGGCTTTCAGGGACCACATCTAAGAACAGCCTCGCCTCCCCTCCCACAGGACAAACATCACTCATAAATATCACACAAGCAGCATCCTGGCTGAGGCAGAAGGGCCAGGAAGCAGAGCAGCCTGAGAAAGTTGCTGCCCACATAGATGAGGACTCACCCCCCACCACTGCCTATGCTGTTGCCCAAAGCTCCAAGGCCAATTAGTGCATTGCCTTCCCAGACAGCAGCCCCTTCCAGAATCCCATCCCCCCATACACTTCCAAGGATGTCTCTGCCCTCTCAGAGCAAGAATAATCATACTTATAATTGCTATTTGTTGAGTGTGTGCTCTGTGCTAAGCATTTTACATAATATGTTACCGGTTACCCCAACTGACCCTCACAAAAACCCTGAGATAGAACACATTATCTTCTTTTAGAGATGAGGAAGCTGAGGCTCAGGGGGAAAGAGGAAAAATATTTTCTCAAGCCCATAGAACTAGCAATATGGAGCCAGGATTTCCACTCAGAGGCCTGTAATTCCAAGATCTTGCTTGTAGCCACTTGTCTAATCAATGTCATTGCCATAAAGTTTCCCTTTACCCTTCTGTTCTGCTGCTTAACCATCAATTAAGTAGTGGTCTAAGAAATAATCACAACACTCTACCAACTTCCCCCCTTAATTATATGTTGTCTAGGTTCTGGCTCAGTTGTGGAGACCACACCCAAACACCCTAATTTTATTGGAGTTGACCAATATGGAGATTGGTAGGACTATCACCTTCCTCCTTCAGCACCCTCTACCTATATTGGTATAACCCAAGACATCACTCTGGGCAACTTTCCTCCACTGC
Organism: Corynorhinus townsendii; assembly: GCA_026230045.1. Classification (NCBI taxonomy): domain Eukaryota; kingdom Metazoa; phylum Chordata; class Mammalia; order Chiroptera; family Vespertilionidae; genus Corynorhinus; species Corynorhinus townsendii. The sequence goes on along the minus strand of JAPDVU010000008.1, from coordinate 32,745,627 downwards.
TGGCACACACTGAGCTAATACTAGCAGAAGAACCTAAACAGTTTTCCATTTCCACAGATTTCCAGAGGGACTGGGAGTGAGTAGGCCTGCCACCTTTCTGATGGGGTCTCAGAGTTAGAGCATGGCAGAGCAGTTTCTGGAATCTTCTCTACCAGTCCAGGCTGCCCCTGCTGCTCTTCCTTTGCCCTGAGCCTGTAAACTCCACATTCCTCATTAGCAGCAAAGTCAATAATTGCACTTCTTCAACAAGCAAGAGTCAGACCCATCCCCAGGCACCCCAGATGCCCCAGACCTATGTACTTTTCCAGAATTTATATTTAAAAAATAATAATGATTGCCTGCTCCAAATGACAAATTCATCCTCCTGACCTGTGGTTTTAGTTTCTGCTCCTGAGCTCAAGTCAGAGCCTGGGGCCAAAGAGCCTTCATGTAGATTCAGAAGATTCTCTCTGGCCCACAAGGCAGACCCCTCCTCATTCTTTTCCTAGTAAGTGATGCGAAAGCTCCCCCTAATTAGAGTCTCCCTTTAAGTTCTGTAGACTGCTAATGAATAAGAGAAAGAAGGCACTTGGGAGCCCTGAAGAAATTATTTGAAAGCAAAACCAAGTGGCCTCGGTAAAATATCAGCATTTTAGTCAAAAGGATTTTTCCCCCTTATCCATGACCACCTGACATGCGCAGCTGGCAGCATATTGGGAAACCAGAGACACTGGTGTAGTTCAGAGAAAGCAGGCCTCTACTTTATATTCTAGGAGCTTTTGCTTGGCAAACTGTCTCCTTATCAACTAGACCCTTCCATGACCCCTGATCTCTCTCAGCCACAATAGGAGCTGGTATCCCGTTTTGCCCAATGCTGTCCCAGGGGTCCAGAGAGGATAAGTTAATTTGCTTGAGGTTGCACAGTAAGTTGACAAGAGGGCAAGAATTGGACCCTAAGACTATAAATTCAAGGTCATTTCATTCCATTGCTAATAATTCCAACACTCCCTATGTGGCGGGAATAATGGAGGGCACTAACTTACTCATTTACTCCTCTACCAAATAGCTATTGAGCAAAGAGTGGTTCAGTTGCTGGGCCTACAGCAGGGAGCCAAACAAAGTTCCTGCTCTAGCCAGGACAAATATAAGACAATGTCCACCCCTGCCCAGTGCCATTAAAAATGCATCAGGATAAGGAAATACAGACGGGCTGAGAGATCTGCTTAAAGAAGAAAATCGGGTGGTCTCTAGGAGGAGGTAGCAGAGATTCGAGCAGAGATTGAGTGTGAGGCAATGCTATGCAGAATCTCTTCCATTAGTGGGAGAAAGGGATTCAAGCAGAGGGAACAGCAAATACAAAGGCCCTGAGACAGAAACTCAGAAATGGCAAGGAAGCTTGCTGTGGGCAAAGTGCATGAGGGGACTCAAATTGGCGATGAGAGATAGCAGAGGGCAGATCACATAGGGCTTGCCAGCCCATGGCTGGGACTTCAGACTTTATTCTAAACACTCTGAGTTGTGTGCACAGGAAAACAGGTTCTAACTTCTGTTTCTAGGGCTTATCTGGCCACTCTTTGGAAACAGTCTGGAGGAGGTCAAAGGGGAGGCTAAGAGCTGAGGTAGGGGCAGAGAAGATCATCAAATCCTTCAGCAACCCTGTGAGATAAGTCCTATTATTATGAGGCAACTGAGACTCAGAGAGATTAAAGAACTTGCTGCAGATCCCATACCAGGCCGTGGTAGGCTGGGAATGAACCCACATTTGACCCTGAGCTGAGCTATCCCAGAGCTAGAAGCTCTGAGACCAAAAGACACCAAATAAAAGGGGGCTGGCTGCTATCTTGAAGGAATAAAGCTCCCTTATTCCAGGCTTGTCCCCAACCAGCTCCTCTGAGCTCTGTTCACTTGAGAACCACCATTTACTGGGGCCTCGCTGTGTCCCAGGCACAGGCCACGGCTTTGACGTGCTGGATCTCATTTAATCCTCACTATAGCCCAGGGATCTGGGCAATATTATCCCTGTGTTGCCAGATGAAAAAGATCTCATTTTCTCAGTGCAGATAGTGAAAACATTCCAAAGCTGCTTTGGGGTTTAATTCACAGAAACTTCAGCATTTAATCTACTAAAGCAAAAAGTAATCCCTTCTCTGGCTGGCCCCAGGAGCCCGAGTCTGTCCACAGTCGTGGGGAGAACTGGTAGGTCACACTCACGTACACACACACATACACACACACACACACACACACACACACACACACACACACACACAGCTGATCTGACCCAGGGGGATGATGCCAGCCTTCGCCCAATGACTCCTTCATGGCTCCCTCTCCCGTCCCCATCAGAGGGCCCTTGTCTTCCCCTAAAGCCCTAAAGCCTTTCTCTCTTCTATGAACACACAGCCAATGGCCTCCCTCAGGCCACTCACTGGGCATTCCCCAAGCCCACTTTGAGGCTACCCCTGGCTGTGTCCCACTCCTCACAAATTATTGCACCCTCAGGCCTAGCCCTCTCCCCTCCCTGTTCTTTCATCTGCATAAAAGCATACCAGATCTGTGTCTGGTTTTCTCCAGGCCCTAGAAGAACTAATTTGACAAGCTGGGCTCGACTCAGTTGTAATGGTGGCCAGGAAGTTACTGATCAAACTGATGCCAGGTAATGCTTTGTCTTTCAAAAGGGACCTTCTGCGACATTGTTTGGTCCATGGCAGTAAAGATAATGAAGAGTATTACTGACTTAGAGAGGAGGGATTATAAGAGGAGGTTAAGGGTGCTTCCTAAAATTCTGCTACTCCAAGACTCCTGACCTTGGAGAGCAATTCAATCTGAAAATGATTTAAGAACCTACTGTGTGGTAGGCATGCTGCTGAAGGACCAGGAAATACAGAAGGGCTAGCTTCGACCAGGCACATAGGCAATGACAATGACAAGATGATGGCAGCCCTGGAATTAGGGATAAGCTATGGGAGGGTCCAGGAGGAAGGGGTAAAATCTTTTCTGGGAGGGTTCATAATGGCATCAGGAGCAGGTTTGGAAGCATAAACGTTAATGTGTTTGCATGGCTGACATGAGGGCTTTCCAGGCAGAAGAAACTGTGGGGATAAAGGCCAAGAGAGGTGGAGCACCACATGTGTGGGCTGGGGGACCCTGGCATTGCTAGTGAGGATAGGGAGGTGCAAGGACAGGAAAAGATGGGGGCAGTTGGAGTTCCTGTGTTTACAACCTGACGTTTCAATGAATTTCTCAGCAAACTCAGACTCCCCCTGGGGCAAGAATGTATAGCAGGAATTGCAGGAGCTTCAGCAAAAACCCTCCATGGCTCCCCAGTACCTAGGGAATCCAGTTCATATGAATGAACAAAGACTAGGGGCCCCTGCTAAGCTCCAGCAGCCTCTCAGACCTCTCGCCCTTCCCTGAACTCTGCTGACTTCTCCATGAACCTGCCCTTGACTTCTCTGATGGCAGGGTGCCTCTCCTATGACACTGTAATGGACCTCCCTGTGCCAGAGACCTCTGTGAGAGCCACAATCTGGGGCCAGCATGCCCAGTGGGAAGAAGCAAGTGCTCAGGGGTCATCATGATGTGTGGTGTTAGGGGCTATGGAGGAGATGAACAGGCGGGGGCAGTGCTGCACAGTGGTTAGGCCCACGGGCTCAGAGACAAAGTTCTGAACCCTGCGCACATGCCGCCTTGGAATGAAGTTGTTAAATATCACCGCCCAGCTACACCCTCAGGGATCCTGACTTTATTGGCTTAGGGAGAGATCTAGGTATGAGTATGATGCAAACAGGCAGCTAAGGTCAAAGCCACTGATCTGGAGCCTCGCTGTGGTGTTCAGGCCCTAGCTCCACCATCAGTAGCTGGGTGACCCCAGGCAGGCTAAGTCGCCAAATCTCAATTATTGAAATTGTCAAAAGGGGATAATAATACAACACCTCTTCTAAGGAGTCCTGGAGACTTAAATTAGACACTGCATCGAGCTCTGAGCACAGACACTGCGTGTGGTAAACAGTGTTAGCTCTCATTAGAATTGTTTCAGGCAGAGTGTGCTTGACTCAGCTCTGGGTCTCCCCGCAGAGCCTACCATAAAGGAGGTGCCTGCGAGGAAAGTGTTGTATTGGAATCAGTCTAATGGGATTCCCTCTTGGGCAGCCAAGCCCAGCCTCAGCCAGCTCCTCCTAAGAACTCACCCGCACTGCTCAGCAGACTGGCAACTTGGGTCCTATCCAGCATCCTTTCGAGACTATCTCAAGGGCAGACAGGCAAGAGGTCAAGGCAACCCAGGACTATTCTGTGTTCTCACTCTTCACCTCCCCGCACCATGGCCTGCCCTGTCACAGACTCTTCTACCAACAGGACCCCACACCCCAAGAATGTCCTTGGTATGTTCTCAGGACACAAGCCCAGGCACCCCAACCGCTCAAACACAGACCACTCTGGGTGGTGGCAGGGGAGCCCACCAAGGCCTCTCTCCTGCTTCTTGGGCCTTCTGGCCTCTGGTCAGTCAACAGTAAGATTCTGATCAGTGGAAGAAGTGGGTTAGGTGTGCTCATCTCAGCCTTTCCTGGGAATCTGCCCATCTAAAAACCCGCATCCCAGGCCCCTAGAAACAAAACCTCACATTTTCCAGGAAGGCTGGGATGCCTACGGGCCTTCTGATGTTACACTTATCAAGAACTGTAAAATCCAAGAACACGCAAGAGTCACAGTACAGTTGCCAGAAATCCATTTCCTTGTTGTTGCTAAGGCTTAACAGCACAATCAAAAGAAATGTCTGTAGGGGAAAGGAAAGCTTACAGCACAGCCCTCTCTTCATCCCTCTGACCAGCCTTTTCCTCACTCTCAATCGACCACCAATAAGAAACATCCAAATCTGCTAGATGGGCCACCTTTCTAACCAACATCATCCCTCTTTCTTACATGTGCTACAACAGTGCTGCTAACCTGGTCCACAGACCTCTGTCAGTCTGTGAACGGGTTTTTACTGCTCTTCAGTGAGACAAGGAGCTGGGCCAGAGTGTAAATTGACTATGTCCTTAAACACACCATCTTCTGCTGGGTCAGTGTGGTAGGACTAACATGGTCATGGTTCTCTGGGCTCCTCTCTCTCTATCTGGGGAGATGACTCACCCACACAGGTCGCACAGGTCGTGCATGTTGCTCCCCTAACCAATTAAAGATGTGCGTGTCACCTAAGGCAGCCGGTCCCACCGGTATGCCGGTGTCTGGGGGAAGGGTCTAGGTAACTGTGAGGTTCACCATGAGAAGCCTGGCTCACCTGCAGGGAAAGCCACCTTCTGCTGTAGCGGCTCTAGTAACAGGAATAAGCATGATATTTGCCTTGCACATTTGTCTTATTTCTCAACTGGTCCAGAATAAGGGAGGAAAGAGGGGTTTTGTTTATTGAACTTGTTTAAATCCTTACAACTATGGTGGGGGCTGTTAGAAATTTTCAATAGGATAATGCACATAAAAGTTCTTAGCATGTGTCTAGAACATAGGAGGTACTCAATCAAGGGCAGCTATGCCATTCTGCTTCCCTTCTGCCCACAGCACCCCCTTTGAAGCCTCTGAATCGGGGATGCACTGAGCCTGGTATGAAGGCCGCCCGGCTTCTGGGCTCCCTGAGCCCGCTGGTCCCGGAGCCAGGGCCTGCTTCCATGCCGCCCGCTCCCCAGTGGTCGCCAGCCTGGGTGGTAATCAGAGATTCCAGCTGAGCCTTTGATGCCACAGCCGGTGCGAGCCGGGCACTGTTTGAAGTGCCTGCCTGTGTAATAAGGATTTCTAATTCGCTCGAACCAAAGCAACATTTGCAGTAAAGATCATTTTCAGAATGAAAAATAAATTGTGACTGGAGGGTCTGGGTTTGTTTCAAAAAGAGAGATCACCCACAAGCGTCGCGTTCTCTGAGAAGCCACCCGCCCCCGTGGTTGGAGATGGAGAGTGTGCCACTCAGAATTTCAAAGTGCGGCTAATTAAGAGCAGTTTATTAAAATGTCAATCTTTGAAACCAAAACAACTCTCTTCCCCAGCTTGCTGAGTGGGCGTCCCAGCTACTCTTCCCACTCCAGATAATCCAGCGGGCAGCTTCCCCAAGGCCCAAGGAAAGGATCTGTCTGTATATTTCTCCTGAAGAGTGTGTATGGGGAGGGGGGGGGAAGAGCTGCACCCAAGGATGGCCCCCAACTCCTGTCATTCCGCTGCAAGCCCACCCTCTTGGAGCCTTCCTTTCAAGACACAAGATGGCATCAAAGTGTGTGGACTCAGGAGCCAGGCTGCCCAGGCTAGAAACCTCGCCCTGCCCTGCCTGTTATGTGACCTTGGGCAACGAGTTAACCTTTTTGTGCCTCAGTTTCTTCTGCTATAAAATGGAGTGGCCATAATAGTCCCTGCTTCATAGGTTGCTATGAGGATTAAAAGCGATAGTACATAGAAAGCATTTAGATGCCTGGAATGCAGTAAGTACTAAAAGAATTAGCACTGTTATTTCCCAAAGCCTCCATGAGCAGGCACTAAATCTCACTAATTCTTTACAGATCTCTCTTTCAAGGCAAGAAACGCACCCTATTTAGTTTTGTAACCCCAGCACTTAAGATTTAACACACAGTAGGTCCAGAGTAAGTGTCTGTTAAGTAAACAAGTCAGTTAATGAATGCAAGCAGTCTCCCCACCAGTGACTGTGAACAGGACATGGTCAGCTGCCCTGCAGGAACTAGTGATTCTAGAGCTGCCAAAAGAGAAGAGGGCTGTGTGGTGGCAGTTTCTGGCATGGCTCCCAGTGACCCCTGCCTCCTGGTGTTCAGAGCCATGGAATCCCTCCCCTGGGTGTGGCCAGACCCAGGCATGCTCCTCGTGACAGCATACAGCAAACTGTTATGGGATGTCACTTCCATGATTAAGTTATGAAGACTGACTTCCATGTCTCGGGCTCTCTCTTGCCTTCTCAGCTTGCTTGCTTTGATGATGCAGCTGCCATGTTGGAGAGGCCCCTGTGGCAAAGAACTGGGTGGCTTCCTGCCAACAGCCAGTGAGGAACTGCACCCTGCCAGCAGCCAAGGGAATGAGCTTGGAGTGTCCTTCCCCAGTCGGGCCTTCAGATGCACCTCAATGTAGCCTCTGAGAGACCCTGAAACTGAGGAACCCGTTAAACTGTACCTGGATTCCTGACACAGAAACGGTGAGGTAATTACTAGTAATGTGGCTGTTCTAAGCCACTGAGTTCTGGGATAATTTGTTACACAGCAATAGGCAACTCCTACAGGCCATAAAGGAAGAGAAAAACCTGGAGGAGGGGGACAGTCTCCCAGCTGGGGGATCTCCAAGGGATGCCAGGAAAAAGAGCACTCAAGTCGGACATTTACAGTGTGGGGGTCTTCCCAGGTACTCCTCCAGATCCAGGCTCTACTCCACTCTGGGTCTCTGACCTCGTGGGCTGCATGACTCAGGCACCCTTGTCCTTTGGCTTCAGGAGACCAGAGGTCAAGAGCAGATGGACACTCCTGCCCAGCTGGCCAGCATTCTGATAACATTGCTTTCTCTCACCTGAGGTGAGTGAGAATGCCCACTGTTGTTAGCTTTGGGGTGCTTCACACCCTGTTGGTGTCCCTTAACCATGTATATGGTTCATAAATAGTGTCTTCATTAAATTCTCTTTAAATCCCACTCCCCACTCCACCGCCTTGCCCTTGGTTCCTGCCAGGTGCCTGGTCATATGGCCTGCTCTGTCCCAGAGTCTTCTAGTCACGGAATCAAGGGGAGGAAATCCCTGTCCTCAGGGAACTTAAATGTTAGTGGGAAGAGACTGACAAGAAGTGTGATCTATAAGTCAAATATGTATTTGATAGTAGCAAGTGCTGAGAGAAAGGGGGTGGGAATTGTTGTTGCCATTTTGGAGAAGGAGGCATGGGAGGCCTCACTCAGAGGGTGACTGAAAAACGACCTGAAAAAGTAGCAGGCCTGGGCTCTGAAAACAGGGAAGCTGAGGGAAGAGAATGGCAAGGCCCTGAGGCAGGTGTATGTCCTCCCCGATGGAGGAATGAAGAGGAGGCCCAGTTGGCACCGAGTAGGCTTCAGTGAACATTGTCATGAAAGCAGGAAAGCTAAGAGAGAAGAAAGGTGGGAGGGAGGATCAGTACACAGATGGAGCACAGACTGGGCAATGTTCTTATCACCATGCCAGCCACAGGAGTCTTTCTCAAGCCCCCACCCCATCAAGTGACTGTCTCAGCCTCTTATCTTCCACATCATAGGCTCTAGGCCATTCCCCACGTGTGGGGCCCACCTCCTACTGCTAACTAACCCCCAGCATGGCTGTCTCTTCTGGTGCTCTCCTTGGTGGAAGCTCCCTACCTTCTAGATTGTCCAACATCCCATCCAGAGAGCTGGCCCCCAAGGTTCCCAGTGGCAGCCCCAGGCTGGGAGGAAGCCCAACACACAGAGGGCCCTGGTCCCTGGGGCCCAGGCTTGCCTTCCTCCCTAGGCCCAGAGCCAGAGAGTCTCCTGGGCTGCCCACAGGCAAGAAGAGGCCCCTTGTAGAGGGGAAGGGGCAGGGGAGGAAGGGAGAGAGGGGCCAGCAGAGGGCAGCCCTGCCCTGAGCCCTGTCCCTGTCCCTGGGGAAGTCTCTCTCCCTTTGGTGATTGTTTCCCAGGCTCCCTGGAGCCAGAGGAGGATGGAATGTTCTTATCACTTCCCAGAGGGAAGGCTTTCTTCTTCCTTCACAAAAATGTTAAGCTTCATAATCCGATAGGGAACCTGGACAGGCTGCAGCTGGCGGCCTGGGTCCCACTTCTGGGAACTATGGGGAGGGGAAAGGGTTGGAAGGGGCATGAGCCCTGCTTAGCAGAAACAATGAGGGAAGATTGGGGTGAGGGCAAGGGTCCACAGACCAGCCCCTAATAAATGGAAACCTAGGCAATTCACCTCGAACCCCAAGTCCTTGAGAGATGCCCTTCCCCCTAGACCCCACCACACCCCTGAACTATGAAGAGGGGGCTCCCAGCCAGGGCAGAATTGCGCCTGCAGCCCTCAGGTGGCCAGCCCACTCGCACTCCTCCATGGAGAGCAGGCTCACCCTCTGAAGGGCAGGTTACTCTGTCCCTTGTGGGAAGCTGAGCCTCAAAAGTCCCTCCTCACAGAGCTCTGGCAGGTCAGAGGCTGCACAGGAAGAGACAGGACAAGGGACCGAGTGTGGCTGTCCTCCTCAGAAAGCAGGAGTTTCATGAGGCTGGGGCCCTGGGAATTACTAGGGACAGGTCCACTTCCTGAAGTGGGATGGGGTGGGGATGCTCTCTGAAACTCAGAAACACAGTCGGTGAAGATTACACCCACGAGGGGACAGGTCGCCGTGTACTCATTCCTGGGAAGGAGCCACTAGGCTCTAATGATGAGCGGTACTGACGGCCCCCACCTTCCATCTGTCCTGGCCCGGGTTGGCCTCTGGAACTGTAATGCCCCAGGAGGTCAGAGCTCTGGGTGGCCACCAGGCCCAGCCTTTTCCTTGGGATCCCTAGGGAGGGGAAGCTCCTCCCCAGGTCAGTCATGGGGGACCAGGGCTCAGCCCCTTAGAGCCTGTGTGCCTTCTTCCCTCTGCACCTCCTTCCCTGGGGGGGTGACCATGGCTGGCAATCTCTGGTTCCACCAGCTGTGGGGACCCAGGGACAATTTTGCCAAAAATACAAGAACTGCTGCTCAGGTCCAGCTCTGTGCCTGACTGGTCAGCCTCCGCAAGCACACCTCTTGTGACCGGAAGCTCACTATTCCATGCAGCAGCCCCTCAGACGGCTGCACCTTGTTAGGCGACAGCCTCCCATTTCACCCCAAACCGGGTGGGAAACAGTGCAGACTCTAATGTAATCTGGCTTTTTATAACCAACACTATAGCAGAATAACCTTCCACATGCACACTGATTTTTATCTTGAGATACACAAATAAGTGCATTTATATGTGTAGGTTTTGTTTTTAAAAAAACTTTTAACAACAGTTATCTAAGTGGGGTTCCATATAAGAAGACTCTTCACTAATTTATGTATTTGTTTAGGGCTTGAATCTTTATAAAGTATGAATTGCTTCTATAATAACAGACAAGGACATTTCTAATCTAAAATTAAAAATAAACTAATGTGTGTGTTTTAAGTCTTGTGGTAGAGCAGTAGGATAAACTGATGGAAAAGACCATTTCAGTGGGGGTGGGGGAGGGGGGTGTGTTCCAATGTATTCTATTCTACACCTGATGTGCCCCACGCTAACCCCCTCCCCCCCACACACACAGACACAGGGTGGCTCATTTCCAGTCAGAGCACTGCCTCACTTTCTGTAAGCTCATCAGGAAGGTAGAGTCTACCCTGGGCACAGGGCCCTGCACAGGGGAAAGTCAAAGTCAACTTAACAGTCAAGCTATAGCCCTTCTCCACCTGACACCAGACTATTATCTTCAGGAAAGACGAATGCTCACCTGGGCCAGGTGTGTGTGTTGTCAGTATCATCAGGGAGGGAGCCAGATGCAATCAGCAGATTCTGAGGGCACAGCTCTGCCTTTGCTCACTGGACAGACCCCGTGGCCACCCCAGATGCAGGGTGGAGTCCAGCAAAGGGAAGCCTTCCTCACATCTGTCTGCTCAAAGCTGGGAGATGCCCAAGTGCTCAAATCGGGGTGGTTTTTTGTTGTTGTTGTTGTTTTTTAAATGAAGTGAACCAAAGTCAGGAGGGCTGGGGCCAAACCCCTTCCCCTGGGACAGATGTGGCGCCCAGGGTTAAGGAGGTGAGGACAGTACTGCAGGTCGTGGCAAAGGAGTTGTGCTTAAAGGAGGGGAAGCTGAGATCTCTGTATCCCAGGCTACTGTTCCTGCCCTTGGAAGAGAAAAGGAAACAAAAGAAACATCACTCGTGCTGCTTTTTGAGATGGGCTCTGCTCACCTCTACAGGGAGGGGCAGCTCCTCCCCAGGTCAGCCAGGGGGGGACCGGGGCTCAGCCCCTCAGGGGTCATTTGTCACCGTTGAATCCTCCATCCCCACCAGTGTGTTAGGGAACTCCCCCCTCTGAGACACCCTCTTTGTATGGAAGCTGAACCTCTGCTTTCCAGCTTCTTTGAAGTTAAAGGTCAAGTCGCGACCTCACTCTGTTGACCCAACTCACCCACATCAAACTCTGAATCTTAGAATCAAAAGGAAATGATGCAACTGAGCCGATGCTGCCTGGAGCCCAATTCAGTGTGGGTGCCACAGCCGTCACACCCAGGTTCTAGAAGAGCCAGGGCCAAGGCTCTGGGACATCCTGTACCAGGGCAGGCAGTGACATCCTGCAGACTACAGAGCCAGCCCCCTGCGGTGACAGCCTTGGGACTCTCCCTGGACCCACTCAGTTCTGCCAAGTGATTTTGGGTGTCATTCCTGGTTGGGGGTAGGGGGTGGGGGCTCCAGGGCAGAAGTTCTGGCCCTCCCAGGGATTCTGCCAGTTCCCAACAGCCCTTTAATAAATCTCCATTTTATCCCAATTAGCCACAGCGGTTTCCGTGTTTGCCAGGTGGAAGCCAGGTCTGACTCAGAAGCCTGTGTGTTTGCTTTGAGGAGGGACAGGAAGACAGGAGGTTCTCAAGAAGAGACAGTATCTGCTCCCAACCACCCATGGACATGGAGTTGCGTGGAGAACTAAGTACTGTCCACAAGTTACAGCGCCCACAGAGAAGGCCCCTCTCCCACCCACCCACTGTCCCACGTAAGACACAACAAAACAAATTCCTGAGGTTGCATCTGCAGGATGGCTCAGAACCTCAGGGTCAGCTAACGTCCCCTTCCCCACAGCAGCCTTCCATGGGGTGCTCTCAGTGCTCTCTGTGAGCCCTAGGGGCACACTCAAAGCACGGTTTCCAGGCGGCATGATTCCCATAGAGCTCAGTGTGAACAGCGCCCCCTGGAGTTGTGCAACACAGTCACGGGCAGTAAGAGTTCGGAGTTAAGACCGACAGGACTCTGGGAAGTATATACTAACTGGGAGTTTGAAAGGACTTTTCTGTAATTAGAGTGTTCCTGCCCTCCCCCCAACTCCCTGTCCCAGACATAAAGCTCTGGCCTTCCAGCATCCAAAATCCTGCCCCAGATGTCACAACCTCGAGCCCCCCTGCCTCCCTGCCTCCCCTAGCCTGGGTGCCTTCTCACTGCAATGTCTGCATGTGAGCTTCTGTTTCAAAGCAAGTTTTGGAAGGGGGCTAATGGATAAATGGGACGTGTATGTGTGCACGTGTGTGTGTGTGTGTGTGTGTGCCCACCCATCTCATCCGTGCCAGTGAAGAACAAGTCCTATCTCTCTAGAGGCTGGGCGGACCCCGAGATGCTATCAGCAGCTCCTCACTCTTGCTGGCTGCAGCCAACACAAATAGCATGCAGTCACCCCCGGGCTGGGCCACTGGAGAGGGCCCACGCCTCCATCCCACCCTCTTGGGCCGCTACCCGTGGAACCAGGAGCCAGGTATCAGGCTTCAACTGGCCAGACTCCAGACAGCTCCTGCTGGCTTGCGCTGGGCCTGCAGCCCAGCCTGCCCACAGGCACTGGCCACAGCCTGGGCAGCGGGGACTCAGAGCTCAGCTCCTTAGCACCCAGCAGCCACCTTGCCCTCCGGCCCCTGGGGTGCTGGCTTGGCAGATAAGCAGGGCACCTGGATAGGGTGCCCTATTTCACTAAGCTTCCCAAGGCCTCCAAGTTTGCCCCAGGACCCTTCCCATGAGGTAACAGGAAACCCAAGCACTCAGGCCAGAAACAGAACATTTAGAACAATTTGAGGGGAAAAAACTATTCAGACCAATTTCTAGACATCTGAGAGCTCAAGAGGGAAATTAGAGCCACATCTTCGGGCACCATTGTGTGTTCACGCCAAACCCCAACAGCTTGGACTGAAGTAGCACAAAGGCTGCGACTCCCACATCCCTCCAGCAGGGAACTGGCCTGCCGCCCGTGGCTCTGGTCCTCGGGGCCACTGGGCACGCTCCTCTTCATGACTCCACTTTCCTGGACTCCCATTGTGTGCGGTTGATGCGTGTGGTGCCACCCACCAGCTGGAGCCACCCCTTGTTCTTTAGAACTCAGTGCAGACATTGCTTCCTCCTCAAAGCTGCCTTGGCACCACAAAACACCTTGCTGTGTGCCCTGACCCATCGATGGTGTCACAAGGTCCTTCAGACTAGCATTTCCTGAGTCCCAAGCAGGCACTGAGCTCTGGGCAGGGAGCTTCAAGTAGGTCGCCCCATTTAAAGGGCACCACCACCTATGCGTGGGTGTCATAACTCGTGTCATAGATAGGATCACTGAGGCTCACAGAGTTTAAATCGCCCAAAGTCAAAGCTAGTAGATACTGGAACCAGGCAGTGTGGAGCCAAAGGCTCCTTCCCTAAACCATCACACTACCTCTCCAGTTGCTGCCCAGAAAAGGGAGGGGCCAACTCTGCTGGGGAAGGAAAGGGTCAGGAAGAGGAGAACGAACACTTCCACAGGGGAATGGGGCATGGAAGGATGCAGAGACCTTCACCAGGTGGATTCAAGTAAGTACACAGGGAAGAGCATCCCCGGTGGAAAGCACATCAACCACAAAAACCTACGAAGGCAAAACAACAGAGGGCTGTGGCTCTGGGTTCCTAGACATGGGGTGTGAGGAGGAAGTGAGGGATGAGGCTGGAGAGTCAGGCCAGACTCCAGCAGCACCACTGACCTGGAATCCCCTCCCTGACTCTCCCCACAAAGACGCCAGGGGCCCAGGGACTCAGTCTGTGTTCCCAGGTGAAGAATAGCACAACAGGGACAGGAGGAAGGTGAAGTGCTCACATATGACTGGAGACACCCCTCAGGTCAGGGCAGGTCCCAGAGAGACAGACAGATGGTCATGTGAGCAAAGCTGAGAGTACACAAAGGACACCTCTGGGAGGCATTTAGGATGCACAATTTAAATTTATATATATATGAAATTATCATAATAAAAGAGTAATATGCAAATTGACCATCACTCCAAGACACACGATGGCCACCCCCAAGTGGCCAAAGATGGCTGCCCCCATGTGGACACAAGATGGCCACCACAAGATGGGAAGGGCAGTTATGGGCAGTTGGAACAGACCAGGCCAGCAAGGGAGGGCAGTTGAGGGGGACCAGGCCTGCAGGGGAGGACAGTTGGGGGGGACCCAGGACTGCCAGGCTTGCAGGGGAGGGCAGTTGGGGGGAACCAGGCCTGTAGGGGAGAGCAGTTGTGGGGGGACCAGGCCTGCAGGGGAGGGCAGTTGGGGGGGACCCAGGCCTGCCAGGCCTGCAGGGGAGGTCAGTTGGGGGGGGATGAGGCCTGCAGGGGAGGGCAGTTGGGGGGGACCCAGGCCTACCAGGCCTGCAGGGGAGGGCAGTTGGGGGGGACCAGGCCTGCAGGGGAGGGCAGTTAGGGGTGACCAGGTTGGCAGAGGTGGGAAGTTGGGGGGGACCAGGCCTGCAGGGGAGGGCAGTTGGGGGTGACTGGGCCTGCAGGGGAGGGCAGTTAGGGGTGACCGGGCCAGCAGGGAAGGACAGTTAGGGGCAATCAGGGTGGCCAGGTAGCAGTTAGGCGTCAATCAGGATGGCAGTGGAGTGGTTAGGGGGTGATCAGGATGGCAGGCAGAAGCGGTTAGGGGCACTCAGGCAGAGGCAGGTGAGTGGTTGGGAGCCAGCAGTCCTGGATTGTGAGAGGGATGTCCGACCACCCATTTAGGCCCAATCCCAGTGGTGGTCAGACATCTCTCAAGGGGTCCCAGATTGGCGAGGGTGCAGGCTGGGCTGAGGGACACACCCCCCCACATGAATTTCGTGCACCGGGCCTCTAGTTTATATATATAAAATTTATATATAAAATATACTATACACACACACACACACTAGAGGAGGCCTGGTGCATGAAATTAGTGCACTGGGGAGGGTGGTGTCCCTCAGCCCAGCCTGCACCCTCTCCAATCTGGGACCCCTCAGGGGATGTCCAACTGCCGGTTTAGGCAGTTGGACACCCCTCTTACAATCTGGGACTGCTGGCTCCTAATTGCTCACCTGCCTGCCTGCCTGATTGCCCCTAACTGCTTCTGCCTGCCAGCCTGATCACTCCCTAACCACTTCCCTGCTGGCCTGTTTAACACCTAACTGCTCCCCTGCCAGCCCGATTGCCCCCAACTGCCCTCCCCTGCAGCCTGGTTGGTCCCAACTGCCCTCCTCTGCCAGTCTGATCTTGCCCCCAACTGCCCTCCCTTGCCGGCATGATCTCGCCTCCAACTGCCCTCCCCTGCCAGCCCGATCTCGCCCCTAAGTGCCCTCCCCTGCCAGCCTGATCACCTCTAATTGCCTCTGCCTGCCTGATCACCCCTAACTGCCTCCCCTGCCAGCCCAATCTTGCTCGCAACTGCCCTGCCCTGCAGGCTTGATCTTGCCCCCAACTACCCTCCTCTGCCAGCCAATCTGGTTCTGATTGGTCAATTTCTATGCCAGTCAGCATCAAAAGCTCTGCCTTCTAGGCAGCCATTGGCTCCTCATAGTTGACCCAGATTTGGTTGTGATTGGTTGGTTTCCATGCCAGTCAGCATCTCTGGACCTATCAACGGGGCCTGATCAGAAAGGCAGGGCTGATCAGCAGCCCAATAGAGGCCTGGAGAGAAATGAAGGTGTGGCTGCTGACCAGGCCTGGAAATAAAGAGAGAGGCAAGTGCTAATCAACAGCTGCCACAGAGGCTATAGATCAGACCCTGCTTCGCTCTTCAGGCCTCTCTCTGGGCCTGATTCGCAGTCCCCTCAGCAGTCAGTGCTGGGTCGCCACGGCAACCCAGCACTGACTGCAGGACTGACTTCCAGTTGGTTGAGCCTCACAGACATTGTGAATGTGACAGACCCAGAGTTTTTATATATTAGGATATATATATTAGAGGCCTGGTGCATGAAATTCATGCACAGCAGGGGGGTCCTTCAGACTGACCTGCACCTTTTCCAATCTGGGATCCCTTGGGGCATGTCTGACTGCCAGTTTAGGCCCGATCCCTGTGGCGGGATCAGGTCTAAACAGGTAGTTGGACATTGCTCTCACAATCCGGAACTACTGGCTCCAAACCATTCACCTGCCTGCCTGCCTGATTGCCCCTAACCACTCTGTTTGCCTGCCTGATGCCCCTAATTGCTCCCCTGCTGGCCTGATCACCCCTAACTGCTCTCCCCTGCTGACATAATCCCTCTAACTGCTCTCCCATGCCAGCCTAATTGCCCCTAATAACCTCTGCCTTGGCCCCACCACCATGGCTTTGTCCAGAAGGATGCCCAGAAGATGTGCAGTCTAATTAGCATATTACCCTTTTATTATTATGGATAATTGTCCAGTTTCTATTGCATTTTATTATATTCAACTGGAAGATATTTTTTTGTTTAGTTTTCTTTTTCCCTTTAAGAAAGGTTATATATGCTTATAACAACAACAAAAAAGACCAGAAGCATATGAAGTAAAGAAGGGAAGTCACCCTCCTTTCTACCCCCATCGACTTCCCTTCTCAGGGGTTGTCACTGCAATAAATGTGGTCCTTCCTGCACTTTTCTATTTGTACAAACATAGGCCATGCACACGTATAGGAATTTTTTCTTACTTACAAGCTACATATATTCTCTGCATCTTGCTCTTTTTTTCTCTCCCAAATATATGGTGAATATAATTATTCACCCATTCAACACATATTCTTTAGGACCCTACTGTGTGCCAGTAGAATGGAAGAGTAAGGCAGAAGAGGAGGTCAGAGTGAGAAGGACTGGAGCCGTCCTTTCGGTCTCTGAAGATGGAGGAAGGGGCCATGGGCTGAGGAATGCAGGCAGCCTCTAGTAGCTAGAAAAGGCCAGGAAACTGATTCTCCCCTAGGCTCCTCAAGGGACACACCCCTGCTGTCAGCTTGCTTTTAGCCCAGTAACACCGGTATCAGAGTTCTGAACTGAAGAAGTGGAAGATAAATTTGTATT
This sequence comes from Corynorhinus townsendii, assembly GCA_026230045.1. Taxonomy (NCBI): domain Eukaryota; kingdom Metazoa; phylum Chordata; class Mammalia; order Chiroptera; family Vespertilionidae; genus Corynorhinus; species Corynorhinus townsendii. Next base: position 32,728,675 of record JAPDVU010000008.1, on the reverse strand, counting down.
GTTTTAAGCCACCAGGGTTTTGGTAATTTGTTACAGCAGCAAGTAAGAAACTAATAATACCAGGGGCTAATTCAGGAGACCAAGTGAAAGATGCTGGGGCTCCATCCAGAGTTGTGAGAGAGACACATAAAGATCAATTTTGGTACCAACAATTATAACAGAAAGGCTCATGAGGAAGGCTTGGGGATCACCTGGACACGGTCCTTAAGGGAAAGAAAGGAGTTGTAAATGACTTTTGCTTTGCAATGAACAATGAGTGATGGTGGGAACTTGCTCTGCAAGCCTTATCAGGGCAGGGCTTTGTCTCATTCACTGTGTCCCCAGCACCCAACAGAGTGCCTGGAATATAGTAGGTTCTCAATAAATATTTGTCAAGTGAATTAAATAAAAGGGAGAATCTAGGAAACTCAAGTTTGGGGAAAGAAAATGAGTTCAAAGGTCAGAACTCCATCTTCCAAGTGGTTCTGAGGCCCACTGCAGCCATCAGAAAGATCTGTCATGAGCAATGAACACAGCAGTAGGGGAGGACAGATGGGGCTGCTGCGGAAAGGCTGAGCTCAGAGAGTGTGGTCAGTCAGGGGTCTGCAAGGCAGGGGAGACCGGCTGAGACAGCTGTACTGTGACATTACCCACTAATAGGAGGTCCTTATCACCCGGATGGAGATGGGTGCTCTACTTAATTCAGCGGAAAGCTACTCTCCAGGGAAACAGGTGCCAATTTGTAGCAATCACAATAAGAAACATCCTCTCTCTGGCTGATGCAAGCCAACAAGGTAATAGGGCATTGTGCAGTGGGGAGATCAAAAGGATTTTTTTTCCAAGCCCGTGGTGGGCACTTAATCCATCTTTTTCTCTCTCCCTCTCCTTCCATTACAGCCTGGGGATGTACTATTTACAGAGCCTACATTAGCTGCCTTTTCAGATATTGCACTTTCTCAAAACCACTTCAGAAGGAAAGTGAATTAGAAATGAATTTGAGACCCAAGCAACAGCTTTCACTGCCTCCTCCCTGCCCCCAGGCTGGCAGCACCTTCCTGCCTGGATATGGGAGCCCAGGTCCACAAGCTTCCGCAACTCCCATGACCCATAACCATCATCCAAAGACTGTGGTGCACGCTGGCTCCAGCCCTTGGGACTGGTGTGGGAGCGGTGCAGCGAAAAGCAAGGTTTGGGTAAGGGGGTGGGTGGGAAGTGTCATGCTGGGCAAAGGCTAGGGCAAAGAAGCAAATCTGGGAGGTGGATCCCGAGAAGGAGCCATTTTGGACATAGGTTGCCCTCTGTGGGAGGGCAGGACCAGAAGCCAACTTTCCATATGGGCCTTCCCACTTTCCTCAGAGCCCAGTCTTTTGGAAGGTTAAGGCAGCTGCCTGGGCAGGGGCCCTGTTGCTTGAATTCCAGGCCTGCTTCCGGCACCTTCTCCACTGGCCCCCTCCCTCCTTCCTCCAGACATGGGGTGTGATAGGCAGCCACCCCTTCCTGAAGCCCAGGCATCTTCCAGGCGTGGGATACTAAGCAGGGCCAGGGGAGGCAGATATGTGGGAGTTTTGGGTCCTCACAGTGGGAAAAAATTTCAACACAGGAGAACGACACGAAAACCCCTCATCCAGGCTCCTCCTTTCATAGGGAAGAATGTTTGAGAAATCAGTGACTGACCTGGAGTCCCTGAGACTGGGACTGCGACTTGCATTTCTAACCCGCAACCCAATGCTTTTGCCTCCAGTGAATGCCATGAAAATCCAGGTTGTACAACTGGAAAGAAACCTGGGCTTCATCTAGGCCAGGGCTCCTGACCTGGAGGTGGGGGGCATAGCGGGAGAAGGGGATCTCACCTCAACTCCAGCTCCATTTAAATCATCTTATTTCCTGGGATTTCCCCCCAAGAGTTTCAAAACAAATGAATTACTAAAGGAGGGGAGGCGCCAAGGGCCAACATTGGGCCAGTGGGCCTCCTGTCTGGACTGTCAGAGGCCCACTCTCAAAGGGCTTCAGTGACCCTGCCTCCCACACTAGTGTGATTCCCCCTGGAGGGTGGGCTAGACCTTGTGACTCACTTCTAACCACCAGAATGTGGTAAAAGTGATGGACATCACACTAAGATTAGGTTACAAAAAATTCTGCTTCTGTCTTGCTCACCCTCTCTCCATTGCTCTCTCCCTTTCTTCCCCTGATCCTCCCACAGCCTCCTAGGGAAGCCAGCTGCCCTGCGTGAACTTTCCTGTGCGGAGGCCATCATCTCTGCAAGAAACCATGTCTCTGCCCAGCCGCCAAAGACCCAGGGTCTGTCAACAATCATGCACATGCGTTTGGAAAGCACATCCTCCCTGAGTAGAGCCTGAGATGGCTACCACCCTGGCTGGCACCCCCACTGTGTCCTTGTGAAAGACCTTGAGACCCTCTGAGGACCCAACTAAGCTGCGTCTCGTTTCCTGACTCACAGGAACTGCGTGATAATAAATGTTTGTTATGTTAAGCCACTGAGTTTTGGAGTAATTTGTCACAGTGCAGTAGATGGCTGATACAGTGTCCTTTCTGGAAGGCTGCTTCTCGTGAGAAGGGCAAAGCAAGGTGAGCAGAGGCAGCTGTGAGATTGCCACACTCTGGTACTGGCCTGCAACTGACCCAGTCCCTGGTCTTCCGTTTTTGAGCCTTGGTGTCCCCAACTGCACCACCAGGGAGGACTCTGTGATGGCTCCAATTGCACATGACTGGAGGACTAGGCAAGCGTTTGTAGGCCGAAGATGACTGCTGGCATCATGAGAAGGGGGACGCAGGGAAGATGCCTGACTGTCCTCACCATCCCTCTGCTCTCTTCTCTCAAGACTGAACCCATGACATGAGTCAGTGGCATCCATCTTCAGGTATATTCAGAGGTCAGGAGGAGATGCAAGGCACTGAGAAATCCGTTGGAAGGAAGAGAGATGTCTTCACCGATCTCTCTGTCCTGGGCTCTCTCTCTCCAACATATATCCTGTCTTCTGTCCCAAGGAACCCTTCACTGACCTCCAGCCCTATTCCTCTCAAGGCCCCAGCTGGGACTCCTGGCTCTGCTATCCCAGGGAGAGTACCCATTAGGGGACTTGGGTGCAAGAGGCAAACAGCCACCGCTTTCTTTGCAGAGTTCCCAGTAGCAGCACAGGCCACCTGCAGGGTGTCAGGAGCTCCAGACCTCGCTCTGTACCCATGGCGGGGGATGGGTGCTCTTCTCTCCACACCAGGCCTGGGACCGTCCCCAAGGTCCCACTTCCCTCCCTTGAGCAGTAGGCAAGCCTGGGAAAAGCCAGGCAGCTCCAACACTCCTGGAGGATCAAAACAAGCCCAAATAAGGGTCCATTTCTCCAGCATTCCTTCAGGCTGCAAGGAAATGCCAGGCCCGGGCAGTCCTCCACACTGCCCCCGTCACCAGGCCAGGCCAGGCCTGATGTCTCCAGGCCAGCAAGGGCTGTGCAGCAGCAAGGGCTGTGCAGCAAGGGCTGTGCAGCAGAGCTCTGAGCAAGGACTGCTCTGAGTAAACTCTGTCCTCTGAATCTGTTATTCCTGTCACAGGCTGGGGGTAGGGGCTCTGGAGCATCCGCTGAAGGGCTGGGACTACTCAGGAGTCAGGGCCCCCGAGATTCCTGAAGCCCTGGCAGGCTATTGTCAATAGGCCCTCTCACCAGTCCAGAGGGCACTTGCCACCTGCTATGCTCTGGCTGATTCAGTTACCCCACTCTTTCTCTCACAAGCCATTCAATCCTCTGAATGAGGGGTTCCCAGGCTCAATATTGCTGATATCTGGGTCTGGATACCTCTCTGTTGTGGGGAGCCAGCTGGCCTGTGTGTTACAGGACTATTTAGGAAGCATCCCTGGCCTCCACCCACTAGATGTCAGTAGCACAATCCCCCACCCCCACTGGTTATAACCACCAAAACTGTACCCAGACAAGCCAAATGTCACCCCTAATTGAGAACCACTGTCCTAAATGGACTGAAAGGCCATTACCTGGTCTCTGATCAAGTGTCCTGGCTGCAGGGCTTTGGCAAGAAGGAAGGCAGGTGGCAGAGAGGACGGAAATTTCACTGGACCCATGACACTCCAAACCCCCCTAAGTCAGAGACTCTCTCTCTCTCTCTCTCTCTCTCTCTCTCTCTCTCTCTCTCTCTCTCTCACACACACACACATACACACACACACACACGCACTCATGAGGGCTGATAATTAATTCTTCCCAAATCTTGAGAACCAGTATTAGTATCCCTGCTTTGCTATCACGCTCAGGGGGCTATGTGGCTCATATGCCCAACACCACTCAGTTCAGCAGGGGAAGAGCTAGACTCCAGCCCAGGTCTGTGGGCCACTAAACCCATGCTCTATGCCATGTTGCCCTCACCACTGAGAGACTGCACTTCCCTCACTGGTCACACACCCAAGGCCACCATATCCACCCACTCCCACTTTGGGGTGCTAGGTCCTCACATTCCTCAGCTTGGGCTGGGGTTTCCTGAGCCTCCTTGACTGACTTCTATCTTCCAGCTGCTGAATTGTCCTGAACCCGGTGATCGATTTGCATACTATATCGATCTCAAGAGCTGTGTAATATGTTTGACTGGTGGCACTTTGCATAATTTTCTGATTAAGTTACTTATTTAACCTATTGACCTTTTCTCTTAATTAGAGTATCTGGGTACTGCAAATGTTGAGTAGTAATCAAGTTGTGCATTTCCCTGAGTAGAATTCATGGCCTCCCACTTCCCTGCTTCTTCATGACTCCAGCTTCCTCTGCACCGGCTCATGTTGAGACAGCCAGTCCCCTATTCTCCCCAAGGGGAGTGGGCTAGGCACTCTCTGACCTCCACTCTCCAGAAGGTCCCCAAGCTTAGGAGTGGACAAAACAAGAGACAACATGGGCTAGAATAAATATTCTCAGATGAGTAGACAAATCAACACAGGGGTCCACACCCCTAATCAGAGGATTAGACACTGTCAACTAGCTGTTGTGTGTAACGAACAACCCAAAAATGTAGTAGCCTGAAACAACACCCATTTGTTATTTCTTTGGAGTCTATGGGGGTAGCTAGACAGTCATGAGGATCTGGGCCAGGCTCCAATGATTGGGGCTAAGTTCACTCATTCATTTGCAGCCAGTCAGTGCTTGGCTGGGGGCTGGCTGATCTTGGGGGGCCTCAGCTGAGATGACTGTGGCTTCTATGCCTCTCCTTCATGGCTCTCCAGAAGCTTACCTGGGCATGTTCTCATGGGGGACAAAGGAGCAAAAGTGGCAGGAGAGTAAATCCAAATGCACAAGTGCTTGTGAGGCCTCTGCTTGCACACTACACTGCTTATCATACCATTGGCCAAAGCAGGGCACCTGGTTGATCCCAGAGTCAAGAGCATGGCAGAGAGCCCTGCCCACAATGGGAGGAGCTAATAATTGGGCCAGGTAAGGCTTCTTTGTCCATCTCAGAGGAAGAAGTACTCAATTAAATTCTGAGTGTCTGGACTCAAGTGCAAAACAAAGATGAGACTCCTTCTCCTGTCCCTCCCACCCTGAGCACTCATCCCAAACCCCAAGACTGAATGTTGTGGCCCAGGGAAGTGAGGGTTGAGGGTGCAGTTGGCTACTTCCTCTCTTGGTATTTATTTCTTATATTTAATACCTTTTTTAAAGCTCTTAAAAATATCCCTGCTCTTCTAAAAAGACTGCAAGACTGCAGGGGAAAACTGAGACAGCTGTCTCAAGCCACTTGTACCCGACCACCACCCTCCCTCCCAGTGTGGCCACATCTTATCCACTCTTTCTTCACTGGCCCAAGGAACTCCAACAAGTCTTCTACCTCCCTGGGCTCTATCAGGATAGGACATAGGTCCCTCCTCCTCTCAATCCTTAAACCAATCTCAAAGGGCAAGAATTAGCTCCAGGAAAGACCCAAAACCATTTTATAGAGAAGCTACTGGCATCTAAATATCATCTCTACCCTCTGTGATAGAGACTGCCAGTTATCTGCCAAAATTCATTCTCTACTCCTCCCAGAGTAAGATTTTATTTTTGTCTTACAGCTATATTGAAATATTACTGACATTAAAAAAGTGCATGTATTTGATACGTGTATGTACCCATGAAACCATTGCCAAAGTCAAGAAAACAACCAAATCTATCACTCCAAAAGTTTTTTTGTGCCCTTTTGTAGCCCCTTCCTTGTTCCCTCCTTCCCATGTCCCTCATCCCCAGACAGCCAATGATCTTTCTATCTCTAGTGATTAGATTGTATTTTCTAAAAGTTTTACATAAGTGGAGTCATATGTATGTACTCTTTTGTCTGGTTTCAGCATGATTACTTTGAGATTCATTCATCTTTTTGCAGGTACCAACAGTTCATTCCTTTTTATTGTTGAACTAGAAGCTCAGTGCACAAATTCATGAACGGGTGGGGTCGGGCCAGCCAATTGGGGCAGATTGAGGCTGGGCCTATCAGAAGGAGGAGATGGCAGAAGGTTAGTTGGCTGGCCTGCCTGAATCAGGGCCCGATCAGGGCTGGGCCAGCTGGGAGGAGGGGCTTCAGGCTATTTTCCAGTAGGCCCTGCCCCTGACTGGGTTTGGAGGGCTGATTGGGGGCAGGGCTGGCCATGGGGAAGGGCTGTGGGTGGTGGGTCAGCTGCCCCTGCCCCTGAATGGAGTGGGGGGTGCTGATGGGGGGGGCCAGTGGCATGGGGGAGGGGCCATGGGTGGTTGGCCAGCCAGCCCTGCCCCTGATTGGGGAGGGGGGCAATCTGGGGTGGAGCAAGCTAGTGGAAGTGGCTACAGGCTGATCAGAGTGGTGGGGGCCCATAGGGGAAGGGCCAGCTGGGGGGAGGGGCTACAGGAAGTTGGCCAGCCAGCCCCACCCACTATTGGGGTGGGGGGTGATCAGAGGCATGGCCAGTTGGGGGGAGAAGCTGCAGTCCAATCAGGTTAGTGGGGTCCCATATGAGCCAGGGCTGACCAGGGGGAGGGGCGCATGAGGTTGGCCATTGGCCCTGCCCCCTATTGGGGTGGGCGGGGGTGATCAGGGGTGGGGCTGGCTGGGGGGAGGGGCTGCAGGCCTATCAGGGTAATGGGGGCCCATCAGGGTGTGGCTGGCCAGGGGGAGGGGCTGCAGGAGATTGGCCAGCACGCCCCACCCCCTACGGGGTGGGGGTGCAATCAGGAATGGGGCTGGCTGGGGGAAGGGCAAAGGTTGTGGGGGGAAGGAGGGTGTTTGGCCAGCCAGCCTGCCCTTGATCAGAGTGGGACAGTCCAATCAGGGGAGTGCCAGCCAAGGGTAGGGGCCACGGGAGGTTGGCAGGCTGGCCCCATCCCGATTAGGCTGGCTCGCTGAACACAGTGGGAATCATAGCAACCAGACATTCTGGTCATTACGCCGTTATGATTGCTGGATAGATAGATAGATAGATAGATAGATAGATAGATAGATAGATAGATAGATAGATTAGAGGCCCAGTGTAGGAAATTCGTGCATGGGGCGGGGGGGGGTGTTCCTCAGCCCAGCCTGCACCCTCTCCAATCTGGGACTCCTTGAGGAATGTCCGACTGCCCATTTAGGCCCAGTGGGTTCGGGCCTAAACAAGCAGTCGGACATCCCTCTAACAATCCAGGACTGCTGGCTCCCAACCACTCACCTGCCTGCCTGCCTAATTGCCCCCTAACCACTCCCGTGCCAGTCTGATCATTGCCTAACTGCTCCCCTGCTGGCCTGATTGCCCCTAAGTGCCCTCCCCTGCCGGCCTGGTCACCCCCAACTGCCCTCCCCTGCTGGCCTGGTCAACCCCAACTGCCCTCCCTTGCAGGCCCAATCACCCCTAACTGCCCTCCCTTGCCAGCCTGGTCACCCCCAACTGCCCTCCCCAGCAGGCCTGGTTCCCTCAACTGCCCTCCCCAGCAGGCCTGGTCCCTCCCAACTTCCCTCCCCTGCTGGCCATCTTGTGGGGGCCATCTTGTGTCCACATGGGGGTGGCCATCTTGTGTGTTGTAGTGATGGTTAATTTGCATATTACCTCTTTATTATATAGGACTAGAGGCCCAGTGCACAAAATTTGTGCACAGGGGGGTCCCCTCAGTCCAGCCTGCACTCTCTCCAATCCAGGACCCCTCAGGGGATGTCTGACTTCCAGTTTAGGCCTGATCCTGGGGATCGGGCCTAAACCAGTAGTTGGACATCCCTCTCATAATCCTGGACTGCTGGCTCCTAACCACTCACCTGCCTGCTCCTAACTGCCCCACCTCACTGCCTCTGCCTGCTGGCCTGATCGCTCCTAACTGCCTGCCTCCCCCCCCCCCCCCCCCCCGCCGGCCTGGTCACCCTACACAGCCTGCTGTTTGGTTGTTTGGTCATACCTCACCGCTCCCCCTGCCAGCCTGGTCACTCCACACAGCCTGTTTTTCAGTCGTCCACTCGGTTGTTTTGGTAGTGATGGCCCCTGGCTTTTTATATATTAGGATTAAGGGCCCAGTGCACAAATACGTGCACCTTGAAAGAAACTGTGGGCCATGAGGCTGCGGTGGGCACAGGGGTAGGTCTCAGCCCATCCTCCATGCCCCTGCCTTGCCCCTTCTGCTGCAGCCCCTGGTCCAGTCTGCCAGCAGCCCCACTCCTGCTGCCACTGCTCCCACATGCTGATGGTGCTGGCCCTGCTCGCACCTGCTGATGGCATGAAGCAACTGGGGCTGGTGCCAGCAGCAGGTGCAAGCAGGGCTGGCACTGGCAGTGGGTGCGAGCGGCAGATGTTGCCCCAATCACCTGTCAGGAGCAGGAGTAGGTGGAGAAGCCCTCAGGGGCGATCAGGGCCGGCAGCCACCGCTGCACCCACTGAGATGGCACTGAGTGATCAGGGCCAGCACTGGGCTCTGGCAGTGGGTGCGAGCAGTGGCTCCAGCTCCAGCAGCAGGTGCAAGCACCCGGTGGGACCAGGATGCATGGAAGCAAAGAATTTTCAGTAACCATCAGAGGCTTGCCCCAATGACAGCGACCAGCAACCTGGCCTTGGTCTGGCACCCCTGCTCACCTGTTCCACCATCCCACCATGGCTGATGCCCACCATCTTCCATGCTCTGCTGCCTGCTGCCAATGCTGGCCACATTTCCATGTGAACCCCCTGGTAGTCAGTGCATGTCATAGTGATCGGTTGTTCGGTTGTTTGGCAGTTTGGTCTATTTGCATATTAGGGTTTTATATATATAAAAGATAGTATTTCATTATATGGATGTACCACAATCTGTTTATACACTCACTTCTTGATAACTTGAATTGTTTCCAGTTTGGGGTAATTATAAATAAAGTTGCTACATTAACACATAAGTCTTTATGTAGACATATGCTTTCATTCTCTTGGGTAAATATGTAGAAGTATATTGCCTGGGTCATATGGTAGACATATATTTAACCTTCTAAGAAACTGTCAAGCTATTTTTCTAAGTGGTTGTACATTTTATATTACCACAAGTGGTGTATGAGAATTCTAGTTGTTCTACATCCTTGTCAATACATGGTATAATCAGCCCTTTTTATTTTAGCCATTCTAGTGGTAGTTCACTATAATCTCATTATGGTTTTAATTTGCATTTTTCTACTGACAATGAGCATATTTTTATGTGCATATTTGCCATCCATATATCTTCTTTTAAACTAGGCATAAAATGGCCTAACTACAGCCTATATCTTTCAGACTCCCTTGCAGCTTTGGTTATATGATTAATAAAATGGGAAATAAATTAATTTTTTAAAACTTCACTCATGCTTGTTTAAAAGAAAATGTATTATTCATAATCTATACTTAGTATCAATCTGCTTTTGCTGCTATAACACTGCATAAAAGCACCCTAAAAGTCAATGGCAAACAAACATAAGCATTTATTTCTTGCTCAGAGGTCTGCAGGTCTCTGAGAAGCTGCTTTGTTCCCAGCTGAGGGTAAAGTTCAGGTTTGCTTCACATGTTTTATTATGGCATCCAAGCTCCAGAAACAGAACCTGGGGCAGGTTCTGCTCATGGCTGAGGCCAGAAGCTCCCAGAGGATCAAACAGAAACTCATGATGCCTTTTAAGGCCTAGACTTGGAACGAGGGCTTAAAGTTTACTCCTCTGGGGAGGTGGACCAAAAAGAAGTGAAAATTTGCTGAACAATACAATCTACTAGTGTACTCTTCTCCTTCCCACCAACTGAAACACCAATGTGTCTGTGAGCCACACTTGACCATGCTGCTGAGGTTATTATTCTAAAGATAGTGAAGCCAAAGCATGGAGGATTCCTGGGTCCCTGAGAGTATATATGGAGCAGACTGCCCGCAGACCTGGCCCACTCTCATCTGAGGATTAAGCAAGAATGAATTTGCCTTCACTTTATTTATAACGCTGCTTTTTAAAAATATATTTTTATTTATTTCAGAGAGGAAGGGAGAAGGAGAGGGAGAGATAGAAAAATCAGTAATGACAGAGAATCACTGATTGGCTGCCTCTTGCATGACTCCCACTGAGGATCAAGCCTACAACCCAGGTATGTGCCCTGACCAGGAATCAAACAGTGACTTTTATAGGTTGACACTCAACCACTGAGCCACAACAGCCTGGCTGATACTGCATTTTCAACTCTCTTTTGTTTTAACAACCTAGACTTTGCCCTAATATACCCTCCAGCCTTTCCTTTTCCAACACAGGTAAAATTTGTTTTTGTTTTGTTTTGCTTTAATCTCATGTCAGGTGGGAAAAATTTACTTAGCAAGCATTCTTTCATGACTAGCAGCACAGAAGAGGAAAGATCCTGGAGTCCAAATGCAGAAGTTAATATTTCATCCTGCCACACGAGCTGCTCCACTGGGTGTTTCTAAGAATTCTGGGAACTGACAGGCCATGTTCAGAACATGGCTTCCCCTGGTCTCCAGACCCATATGTTCACCTTCCTCTTACATGGCCCTGGCTCTGCCCCAGTTCTCCCTTCCCCAGGCCCGTGGCAGGTCTTGCAGAGCCAGGTGCCAGAGCTGGCCCTGGAACCCTTGCTTCTAACTGGCAGTGCCTCCGCCTAGCCTTGCTCCACTCAACAAACACTAAATAGCAGGCTCTGGCATCTCCTGAAGCTCTGCACTCATTAGCACGCTGGGAGGTAAGTGCAGGCAACCAGGGAGAATTTACCCTGCAGCAACAGGCTTCTCACATCGAAGCCAAACACACCCCAGCAGGTATCGAGTGCAGAGGTTGGGGGCCTCCAAATGCCTCTGAAAATCTTCCACTTTCCTCTCCGCAGAGCCAGCCACTTCCTCTCTTGCCCTGTGTCTTCCACAGTCCCAGCTTCATTGCTGGTCCCTTTTGCAGGAACAGCTGTCAGGCTCTTCTCCAGGGAAGTTTCCTGAGAGCCTGGGAAGCTGCCCGGGCCTCATCTGCCACTTCTCCCTGCAAACACTCCCTGGCCACTGGCAACTCGATCCCATTCCAGGAAAGCCCCCAGATCTCACTGCCTACTCTCCTCTTTGCCCTCAAGGCCCTTACCCTCTTCTCCACCTGGCAAACTCCTCCCCATCCTCCAGGTCCTGATTAAATGACACCTCCTCCAGGAAGCCTGCCCCTCACCTCCCTCCTTTCCCCCTTACCCCCCCTCCACACACACACAGTGGTTACTTCCTCCTCTGGCTTCCTCAGATCAACAGCATCTGTTCTTCTACCAGCCCTTCTGCATCATCCTTAGATGTGTATCTCTTTCCTCCCACACGTCAGTCTGTGCATGATTTGAGGGAAGGGTCAAAGTCTTTTTTGTATTTGAGTCTCCAGCACCTGGCCTAGTGCCAAATGACAAGTGTTGAGTCAATGTTTGTTGATGACTGGAAGAGTGAATGAGCAAAAATAGATAAGTGAGGAAATACATAGCTAGCTACACGGGCATGTGCTTGGATGCATTTTCCCTTCCCAGCATTTATTTCTGTTGAAATAAGTATTATATATGTATTTACTCTCTCCCCTTCTCTCCTGTAAGCTCCCTGAAGACACAGGCTGCATCTATTTTATTCACGGCTATGTGTCCGGGTCCCCAGTTCAGAGCTGGAACTCAGAAGAGGCCCAATGAAATCTGCTGCATAAATGAAAAAGTGGCAGAATAATGGACCGGAGGGCAAGTGGGTGTGTGGGTGGGCACCAGGGTAAAAGCAAAAAGGATCAGGGCAGTTTTGCAATCTAAAGAGACCTGGTCGTTTCTTCCTGCTCTTTTCTTGGGAAATAAAAGCCATTAACTGGCCTCTTGGTTTTGATAAAGACCCCAGGATTCATCTAAAAGTGCAGGTTAAGGAAATTCAGTGTCAAACTTAGTTACAAAATAATTAAGTGTCTGCCCTCTGGACAAGGGTATATATCTGCACTTTAGTGTGTGCGTGTTTTTTGTTTTTTTTTTTTCTTAATGTTAAAAGAGTGGTAGTTTTTCTTTTGATTCTGATTTGTTACTCCTGATGAGTGGGAGGGACGTAGAGTTTCATGGCCTCGGGCCCAGAGAGAGAGAAAAGAGCTGAGAAAGACCCTGAGCTGAGTGGAAGCAGGATCACCCCTGGACCCTGCCCACAGCTGGCTAGCACCAGGACCCCGGATAAAGGGGCAGGGAAAGTGTTCCTCATGACGGGCTGTAGATTCTGGCTGAGAGAACTCTGACGCAGGAGGTTTCATTTTAAGTGTCCCTTCTTGGTGCCACCATGTCCTTAGAATATCCCCAGTACAATCCATTACCCATGACAACTTTATGCCATTGGAGCCCTGGAGAGTAAGGAAGACTGCTCTGCCCACGCTTGGGGCAAATTGCTCTAGGGGATTGGAGGGGTCCAGAGAAGCAAGGACAGCTGGGGAGGAGGAGAGAGGAAGCCCACAACTGCAGCTCATGGAGAGGGGAAAGTCACAGCCACCACAGGTAAATGCTCCCCAAAAGCCTCAGGGAAAGTCAGGGCGGGGTTGGGGGTGGGGAAGCTGAGATTCCCTCCAGTAATACAAGAGTCCAGAGAAGGGTAGAACTCTGATTATTAATGGATAGATGGGTGGTGGGTGAATGAATGGATGGGTAGGTGGGTAGAGGGGGGCATGCATGGATCAATGAGTGGTGAGTAGGTAGATGGATAGAAGAGATGAATGAAGGAGTGGATAGGTGAATAACTAGTTTTTATTACTCTACGTATAGGTAGTAGGCCCAAGCAGAGGGACTGGCAGTTGGATGTCTGAGTTATAAAGGATAAACATATTGCTCACCTGGAACACAGTTTCACTGCCTGGAGTCCTAAAAAAACAAGCCCGCCTCATCTGCTTCTTGGCCCTCTGCCCTGGCAACCCCTGTCCCAGGCTGGTACATGGATGGGCCTCAATCAGCCCAGGGGAGGAAATCTCCGAGTTAAAATATTCCACTGCAGCAGCTAAGAATGCACGCTGATTAGCCAAGTGCATCCCAGGCCCAGCTACTCCACTCACAGCAGTGGCCTGATTAGAGAAGGAGGTGGTTCAATCAGCACAGCCTGCAGCCCTCAGACAGGGCCCTGGCACTGCCAGCTGCTCACGAGCTGGCCCTCCAGGCTGGGGCAGGCAGAGCGGTATAGCTGTGCTGACCCCCGAGAAGTCAACCCTGCTCCCAGCCTCTGCCCGTCTTTCTGGAACCAGGACCCTATCAGCACCTTGCAGGCTGCTAGGCTGGGGCTCCTTGCTGAACACTTCCCATTTAATCACTTATTCATCACAGCACTTTGAAGCTCATGTTATTACTAGTCCCATTTCACAGATAAGGAGACTGAGGCTCAGTGAAGTCAGGTAGGCCACAGAACTAGAATGTCAACTCAGGTCCTCAGTCCACGTGTGATATTGTAAGAGGCTTCAGGAATCTGGCAGTGAGGGAACCCAGTCAGGAACCTGCAGGACCCTTTATATCCAGGAGGGCTGGCCCGGTGGGGTGAGGCTGATCAGGGAGCTGTGCCTTTGTTTCCCCAAAGAAAGGACCCACAGAGCTCCATCCTTGGACCTGCCTGCAGCCTTTTAACACCCCGTCAGACCCTCAGACCACAAAAGCTGGCCCTTTACCCTGCCCTACCAGGCCTCACAGCCCTGCCTCCTCTCACAGCCTTCACAGCCACAGCCAGAGACCTGGCCTCCTTGTTGCCCTGAGCTCACATCACGGGCTCTGGGGTCATCCACCCACCCAACCCCTCTTTGTCAGAGCCTAACAGCTGCCACAAAGTTCCCATCAACTTGGATCAAGAGTAAGTGTGGCTCAGTCTTGCTCCCACCACTCTACTTTCAGCGGGCCCACAAGATCCTCCTCCATCATCCCAGCTTCCCTCCCTCTCCGGTCCTGCCCCTCATCATTCCCCTGTGCATCACGCCTGTGCCCCAGCCACATGCCAAAGCTACCCAACTTCACCAGGCTGCTCACTCTGCAGCAATGCCTTTCACTTCCTCTTCCCCATCCAGCCAGTAAACACCAACGCTTCTTTCAAATCATGGAACATACTAACATACCTCAATGTGAGGTTGGGGGGACGAGAAAAGATAAACCAAAGAACTTATATACTTATATGTATAGCCCATGGACATGGCAATAGGGTACTGAAGACCTGGCCAGGTGGGGGCGGGGGGAGGGAGGGGGGAGAGACTGGGAGGAAGGAGGTAAAGGAGGGGGGATGGGAGATATCTGTAATACTATCATATCAACAATAAAAAGTATATTTTTATAATATCTCAAGTTCTTGATGGAGCCTTTATAGCTCCCCTTCTCCCCCCATCCCAAGACTAAAATAGGCACTCCCTCCTTTGGGTCCTCCTGGGTCTGCCTCTCTCACCAGAGGCCCAATAATACTTGAGTGTTCTTTTCTATTCTCATGTTTGGCTCCCCTGCCAGGTCAGGTTGCCAGATTTTAAAGGTAGAACCAATTTTCCTCTTTTTCCTCCAGCTCCCAGCTCAGAGGAGGTACTGAGTAATGTTTGATCAATCAATCAGCAAATGATTCTCAAACAAAACTCTTCCTGTCCGGCCTCGCACACTGACTGGCACGCTGCAGCGGATTAATAAGTGAATGTGGAGGGTGGGTGGGAAAGAGCTGATTGTACAGCATCGATTCAAATTGTGGCAGAGTGGACACAAGTGAGAATCCCCCTGCAGTGAGGCAGTTCAAGAGCCTCCTCGGACCCACCAATGAACTGCAGTAGGTCCAAGCCTGTGGTCTGGTCCAGTCTAGTCCCACATTTCTTGTGTTCATCTCCAGGCAGAGGAGACAATGAACTGTGACCACAGGTTAATCAGGGGAGACCTGATCACCAAAGTGCATCACAGAGTTAGGAAGAGAAGGAACTAAGCCACAGAATGAAAGCTCAGTCCCTTGGGTACCAGCCAACTATAAATCACTCTAAGGAAGACATTCCATAATCTTCCATCCATCAAGCAGGTCCACAGGTCCAAAGGCAAGGCCAATGAATGACAAAGCAACCTCACGCCCAGCGCAAGTGTTTCTTCAGTGAGTCTGTCTTCCAGGGAGAGAGACTGATTTGATTCCATTTACATGTGTGCCTCCTGCCTTTTGAGAGGCAGAGAATTACAAGGAGCTCAGCTTATCTTTAGAACCACAGCAGTAGACCAAGAACATGGTCATAGGTGTGATATAAAAATTCATTGCCAGCACTCAAAGTATATTTTTATGCTACCTTATTTCCCATAGAATAAAGATGAAAACATTTTTAAGTAACCCAGGGTAGAAGACTGTCATTAGGTTACTATGAATCTCTTTTTAAAAAATGTAAAACATTAAGTTCCACTAGGAAATTTCCTTCTCTCCCTATCTCCTTTGGCACTTTTTTCTAAGATCCAGGTGTCCCTGAGAAAATGCTTTTAATCTAACATTTATTCTAAGAATACTCCTTTTGTTAATCTATACAAATAAAATAATATTAAATATGGAAAGCCTTTTACACAAATGTGAAGTACATTTGGAAAACACATTTTCATATATACCCGATATGTTCTCTATACCATCACATTTCTCTCAACAATCCCATTAACATAATCCAAGCTCCCATCTCCCCATGTGATACTCTGCTTCATTCTCCCCTCCTGGACTAGGAACAATCCCCCTTCAGGACTGTTCACACATATCCTTCAGTCCTGGCCATCCCTTATCACCATTAGTCACCTTGAGCTGGTGTGTCAGTGTTTGTCGGGACCAGAGACTCACTCAAAGTGTACTCAGGAGCCTGAGCA
This sequence comes from Corynorhinus townsendii, assembly GCA_026230045.1. Classification (NCBI taxonomy): domain Eukaryota; kingdom Metazoa; phylum Chordata; class Mammalia; order Chiroptera; family Vespertilionidae; genus Corynorhinus; species Corynorhinus townsendii. Next base: position 32,712,474 of record JAPDVU010000008.1, on the reverse strand, counting down.
ACTCCACACACCATCATTGTTACCCAAGCACTGCCCCAGGGCCACCCAAGAAGAAATAGATGGAGAACTGGGCAGTTGCAGCCTCTCCGAGTGCTATTAGAAGAGGCAGTTTATGGGGTCTCACACAGACATACTCTGCCTTGCCTGTGGTGTGACTATGACTGCACTTTAGTTAGAAGGCACCAAGAAGAGGGAAAGATGAAAATGGTGGTCCTCTTACTTGTGGTTGGCACCAACTTGGGCCTCACCTTTTTGCTTGCAGAACCAATCATCTTAGAGAATACTCTTGGTGCTGAGCTGGTGGTCAAGAGAGGCTTCTGACCCAGCCCCACACTGTGCAACATCAACCTTCCCCTGGAGGCAGTATGGGCTCCAATGTGGAGCTGGGACCACAGTGCAGACATCCTACATGAGCTGCAAGCAGTGTAAGAGAAGCAAGAATATTTTTAACAGCCATGCATTGCTTACCTCAAGGTTTGTACATGAGAAGGAAATGACTTTTCTTCCTCCTCTTCCACTCTGTTTTTTAAGCTACTGCTTGTTTGAGTCTCTGTTTCATGCAGCAGAACTGCAGGGTCTTTTTCCTGCTGACTTACCTCAGGTGGTTCATCTCCATCAGCCCTCCAATGGAACATGGAGAAGAGAGATTTTCCATTCTCTCTTCCTCTTCCAATAAGCTCCATGATGTTTATGTAGATTTGTCCACAACCACCTCGGTAACCTTTGAAGACCACTTACTAAAGGAATGTGTGAGGTGTAACCTTTGTCAAGCCAAAAAAAGATGTGTTATAAGCAACCTAAGTATTGAATCTATAATAATAAAAGCATAATATGCTAATTGGACTGGACAGCCGAATGACCTTCCGGACGTCCTTCTGAATGAAGCCACAGTGGCAGGGGCCAAGGAGAGGCAGTTAGGGGTGATAAGGCAGGCAGGCAGAGTGGTTAGGGGCGATCAGGCAGGCAGGCGAGTGGTTAGGGGTGATCAGGCAGGTAGGTGAGCAGTTAGAGGTGATCAGGCAGGCAGGCGAGTGGTTAGGGGTGATCAGGCAGGCAGGTGAGCAGTTAGGGGCGATCAGGCAGGCAGGCGAGTGGTTAGGGGTGATCAGGCAGGTAGGTGAGCAGTTAGAGGTGATCAGGCAGGCAGGCGAGTGGTTAGGGGTGATCAGGCAGGCAGATGAGTGGTTAGGAGCCAGCAGTCCCAGATTGCGACAGGGATGTCTGACTGCCAGGATGTCCCTGTGGAATCGGGCCTAAACTGGTAGTCAGACATCCTCCAAGGGGCCCCGGATTACAAGAGGATGCAGGCCAGGCTGAGGGACGCCCCCTGCTCCATGCACAAATTTAGTGCACCGGGCCTCTAGTATAGTAATAATGATCAACTCTAGTCATAGGACTATGAGGGATTTTTACATCTTCCCTTTTCTATATGTTTTCATTTCCTTCAATGAGCATTTATTACCCTTAATCTAAAAAGTAAACAACCTAATAAAAAATAATCTGGGCCTGGCAGGTTGCTGGTGGGATTCCCAGTCAGGGTACATGCCCATGTTAGGGGCTCAGTCCCCATAGGGTGCGTGCAGGAGACAGCCAATTGATGTTTCTCTCATCAGTGTTTTTCCCTCTCCTCTCTTCTCTCTCTCTCTCAAATTAATAAAAACATATTAAAAATAATAATGTATGTCTAGAATAAAAAAATATAGAAATTCCTATGAGGACCACTCGAAAGTCCAGAAGATAGTTAATATTGCCAGAATGGGCAAAGAAAGGAGTGGTGCTGGCCCTGGCCCAGTAGCTCAGTTGGTTAGAGCACTGTCCTAATACGCAAGGTTTCAGGTTCAATCTCCAGTCAGGCCACAAACAAGAATCAACTAATGAATGCACAAATAAGTGGAACAACAAGTTGATGCCCGCCGCCCCTAAGGATAAGGGACAAGCCTGTGAACAAATGTTTTCAGTGGTATACAGGTAATACGTATGGTTTCCTAGGGCTGGCCTAGTAAATTACCACAAACGGGTGGCGTGAAACAACAGAAATGCATTGTCTCACACTTCTGGAGGTCAGAAGTCTGAAACCCTGGTGTTTGCAGGGTTAATTCCTTTTAGAAGCTCCAAGGAAGAACCCGTTCCAGGTCTCTCTCCTTGCTTCTGGTGGCTTTATCTCTTCGAGCTACTGCAAATCCTTGTCATTCTTTGGCTTATAGACACATCACTCTGATCTCTGTCTCCATCTTTCCATGGCCATACCCTCTGTGTCTGTGTCAAATCATCCTTACCTGTTTTATTAGGACAGTTGTCACTGGATTTAGGGCCCACCTTAATCCAGGATGATATCACCTCAAGATATTTTGTGTAATTTCATCTGCAAAGACCTTTTTCAAAATAAGTCCACAGTTCCAGATATGTGGTGGACATATCTTTTGGGGCCCACCATTCCCCCCACAACAAGCATTGTTCAGGGTACAGATAAGATCAGAGAAGGGAGTGGTTTTCTGTCTTTACAAGGCAATGGCAGTGGTGTCTTCACAGACGAGGGCATAGTTATTGTCTCTGAGGAAAAAATGGGAGTTTATAAGGAGAGAAAGGAGATGAAGGGCATTCCAGGTAGCAGCAGGCACCAAAGCAAAGGAAAGAAAGCAAGGAGTCACCGTGAAGGAACTCTTAGTAGTGTGGTGTGGAGGGAGAGTGATGGAAGATGAGGCTGGGCGGGGAGGTGGGGCTAGACCTTGACAGGGCTTGAGAGCTTTGGGGCGGGGGGTCTGAACTGGATCAGGGCCATAAGGAGCGACTGAAGAGGGAACTGGTTGGTTTTGTGTGGATAAGCACTCTATTCTATTCAAAGGCTCTTTTTTTGTTACAGATTTATGCATTTCCTTTGCAACCTTGGCAATGAATAGCTATGAGCTATTTGAGGGCAAGGCCATTTGCTTTATCTTTGCATCTAGCACAATGTCCATGTCTAATGTCTAACACACAGTACGTGTTCCATAAACATGTCCTGTTTAAGGAATGAACTGGAAAAGGTGACTACCAAGAGCAGGTGGCCTCCAGGCCTCACCCATCAGAGACGGCGTGGGAATAAAGCGCAGGTCTTGTGTTTATGAGACTCTGTCCAAATCCCAGTTCTGCCACTTAGGAGCTCTGTGACCTCAGACAACCCCTTCACTTTTGGGTTCTCAGTTTGCTCCTCTGAATGATGGAAATAATCATCACTGTCATAAACACTGCCGGTTAATGCCTGAACCTCAGGCAGTGAGTGCCCGGGGCAGCCTCACATACACAGGAATTGGATCTGAAGAGGCTGCGGTGTGCAGGGAGTGGGGCCCAGAGCTGGGGCTGGCCATGGCACCTTCAACTGCTCAGATGCCAGCGACTCAGGGGGACGCCAATGACGCAATTGGCATTAGGGTAGCCTCTGGCCATGTCGGGGATGATGCTCCCGTGACAGGTCATGGAGCTGCCACCACAGCTGCTCATGGACGCAGTTGCCCTGCTGAAGTAGCCCCCAAAGCCAGAGCTGGGCTCCAGAAAAGCCGCTGTGGAGCCCTGCCTCAACACAAGACCTGGAGGTGGGCTTCCTCCCTGATGTGGTTCCACCCCAGCCAGCCTCCCAGCTCCTGGCTCCCATCGGCTGGCCCTGGAGGCCTAGGGATAGAGCTTATAAGGTTTGCGACGCAGGAGACAAAACACAGAGAGTCCAGGCGATTAGAAAGGGGGGGTTTAAATCTTGCGCTCCCGGGCGAAATTCGCTGGTCCGAGAGTGGGCCAGGGAAGTTTGCACCAAAAAGGGGCACAGGTACTTCTTTATACAGCTGTTTAGTGAGGGGAGGGCGGAGGGCATGAGAGGTGTGGAATTCGCCTTGGGCCAGGGGTCTAGGAAGGCGCCAGTTATCTCTGTCACCATCTACCTTGCAGATGCATGCATAGGCTCTGGACTTCCCCCCTGCCTGACCTAACAGAGCTTACATGGGCTTCGTGCCCTACTGTCCTCTCCTAGGGTGGGGTTCTGGCTCTGAGCCCATGCTGTCCCTCTGTCCACTAGGGATACGCATGGTGGCCTCCTAACCACACCCTCCTGTCACTTCCCTGTGCTATTTTGAGTACCAGGTTAACACAACCCTCTCCTCCTAGGCATCAACTTTCTGGTGCAGAGCTGCTCTTCAGGCAAGATGGGACAATCCCTTGAGGACTTGGGCTTGGGACACTGAGTCCGTTCAGTGCAGGGCAAGCTAGGGACTGAAGCATCTGTTAGCACCGTTGGTCACACCAGAGCCACACGCAGCCCCAGGTGTGGGCTGCAGGAACAAGAGGCAATGAGAGAGAACAAGTTGCAGGCAGGAAGCTGGAGATGAGAGAAGGCACCTGCAGAGGGGCTGGCAGACCCCGCACCCTCTATGCAGCCCAGCTGTCCTTCCTGAGAGCCCCTCTGCCCACTGAAACTACATCCGGTGGGTTTTAGCTTCACGTAGCTTGGAAATCCCTGCCAGGACTGTGCTTCCTGATGCCGCCTAAAGGAACCAGCTCAGGGTGTTCATATATGATGCCCGTGCTGAGACGGGATGATGTCAGACACGTGGGCTGAGCGCCTCCTCAATGCTGAAGGACCCTCAGTGCCTGACAAGTGTTAATTCTTTAACTTTTGCAGCAATACTTTGAGGAAGTATTATTTGATATCCAGTTTCAGATGAGGAGTCTGAAGTACACAGAGAGATGGTAAGCAACGGTGCCATGGTGGCCCAGCATTAAGTAGAGGGGTTGACTTCTGTTGCAGGGTCCATACTCGTGCCTGAGGCCATGCTGCCCGGCTATGACACAAAAGACTGGTTCCTTCCCAGAGCCCAGGGATGAGCTGGCAGAACAGGAAATACTTCCCAACCATTGTTGTCTAGTAAGCAGAGAAAAGAGGGTGGGAGCCAGTGCTGTGGGAGTCACCCGCAATTCAGGACATCAGAGAGGGCTTCACAGGAAGGCTGCCATTGAGCTGGGCCTTGAAGGATGTGTAGGAGCCAATCAGGGTAGAATTGGAGAACAGACCAACCTAGACAGAGGGAACAGGTGGTCAGAGGTGTGCAGGGACAAACACCTGGTATACCTTCTCCAACCCACAATGATCTAGGTCTCTTCTGATATTTTACTGCACTGATGGGGATGCCCACAGGCTAATCAAATGCCCATTGGAAAGTGCTGTGCTGGTCTCCTCTGAATCCATAGAAGCACGTGTGCATGGCTGGTTCCTGCCTCTTTAAACCAGCGTTGCACCTCAGTGCTGTGCAGAAAGCTGATCCCTCTGAGGAACAGCCCCTATTAGTGCAATGATTTTTCTATCTCAGCCAAGTTCCAGGGAAACCAACCCCTGTGGTATGTCCTTCCTTCAGCCCCTGCCCTCCTTTCAGGCCTGCCATCTGATCCTTCCCTCAGTGCTGACTTCACCCAGGTAGTGTCTCTGTCCTCTCAGGTAAGACCCATGTCTGAACCATCCAGCATCAAGAACCCTGCCCTGTGCCAGCCCCCGTGGCTCCAAATACCCTGGCCAACCTTGTCTTCCCTGTTCCACCAAAGGGGCTCAGTTAGGGCACAGACTTGTGCTGCTTCTCGGCCTGGCAGTTAGCCCCAATCAATTCAGAAAAGCCCTCCACTGGATCCTGCACTCATTCCAACAAACGGAATTCTCAGTGCTTTGCTGGGCTCTCTAGAAAGTCAGGGAAATTTCCATGGCTCAACATGGAAAAAAAAAAAGAGAGAGCAAGATCAGAAAATTAAAACTCACAGGTGAAAGGTAGGGTTTCCTTGAGGGCAAGTGTCAATGCTGATAGGAAGACCAAGCCCTGTGTAGAAGGCAAGGTCAGAGATCTGAGCCTGACTCCAACTTTAATCAGGGGCCTTGGAAGGGAACAAAGTGAATCCAGATCTCTGGAGCTCCTGGACTCAGCAGAGTTATCTATCAATTGCCTCTGAAAAATTAACCTCCCAATCTAGGTCTGAACTGGATTTTAGATAAGTTCAGTTCAAAATGACCTTGCAATGGAAATCACCAAACATATATAAAATGGTGAAAGTCAGAAGGATGACAAATAGATTTAGACCTTCAAAAGCTTTAGACATTGGAATTGTAGTATGCAGATTGTAAAAGAACCCTACATTAAATAAATAACAAAAATATGGAGCTAAAATGTGCAAGGACCAAGGAACTATCAAAAATAGGCAGGCAAATATGGAAGTGGGTAACACAGAACCTTTAGAAATGAAAATTAAATCATTGAAGTTAAAAATTCAGTGGATGGGTTAAATAGCAGATTAAACACAATTAAATAGAAAATTAGTGATCTGGAAGAGAGAATTGAAGAAATTCATAAGAACACAGTTCAGTCAGGAAGATGGAACATATGGGAGGATAAATGATATGAAGGATAAAATGAGGAGCAACAGGAATAAAAGAGAGCCATATTCAGATAAGTAATGGTGGAAAAAATTTCCAGAAGTGAAGAAAAGTTATGAATCTACAGTTATAGAAACATAAATATAGTAAACAAGGCTAAGTAAACAAATCCACACTGATACTATTGCAGGGACCATGCAGAAAAACTAATGACAGAGAAGATTCTAATAGCAGTGAGAGAGCAAAGGCAGATCTTCCCTAAAGGAATGACAATTACATTGACAGCAAAATTCTCAACAGTAGTGGAAGCCACAAGACAACAGAATAAAATCATCAAAATGTTGGGAGCAAAGAACTAGCCAAAACAACAACAACAAACAAAAAAAAAAAATCAAAAAACCTATTTTTAAGTTTAAGAGCAAAATGAAGACATTTCAGATAAATAAAAACTGAGTTTACAATCATTTGAACTTCTCTAAAAGAACTTCTAAATAATGAACTTCAAGAAGAAGAAAGATGATCTCTGAAGGAGTACGACAAAGAACAAACAAATTGGTAAACATGTAGGTGGACACAAACCAGACATTCTCTCCATGGAAAATATGTTAATCACAACAATCCTATATAATAAAAGGCTAGTATGCAAATCAACAGAATGGCAGAATGACTGGTCGGTCACTATGACACGCACTGACCATCAGGGGGCGCCACTCAGCCAGAAGCTGGGCTCACAGCTGGTGAGCACAGCGATGGTAGCGGGAGCCTCTCCTGCTTCTGCAACAGTCGGACATCCCCTGAGGGCTCCCAGACTGTGAGAGGGCACAGGCCGGGCTGAGAGAACATCCCTCCCCCCCACGCCCCAGTGCACGATTTTAGTGCACTGGGCCTCTAGTAACAATATAAGAAGATACAATATATGACAGACCTAAAATACTCAATGGCAATATCATGTCATGAAAAAGGTGAGTATATTAAAGTATGTAACGTTCCTGTGTTGTTTCAGGGTCTGTTGAGGAGAGACATTCAGATATTGTTTAATGATGCTAAGTGCACAGGTAAAAAGCAAGTGCAATAACTAAAAAATCTAGAAATTAAATATATGATTTTTTAAAATGTAGAATTAAAAAAGAATTTTGAAAGTTAAGCCAATAATAACCTAAAAAGCAATAAAAATAAAGCAGGAGAAAGAAGTACAGAAAAGACAAGGCAAAGAGAAAGAGTAAATTGTAAAAAGTATGTATATATAAATAACCACAACACATATAAAAGAACTAAAGTCACCCATTAAACTATACAGCTTAGCAGATTGGCTAAAAAAAAAAAAAAAAAAAAAAAAGTATATGCTATTTAAAAGAAATAGATCTAAAGTATAAAGACACAAAAAGGTAGAGGAAAACTAAAGAATGGAAAAAATATATACCAGATCAAGTATAACTAAATAAATTTGGGGTAGCTATACTGATTATAAAATTATACTTTAAGACAGAATGCAATGGAGTCAATACATTATAACAGGTTGAATCTCCAGGATGTTATAAAGTCTATTAACTTACATTCATCTGATAATATAGTTTTAAACTTGTTTGAAATATAGAAAGAAAAGAAAAAAATTACCTTCATAGTGGGAGAATGCAACACATCTCTCTAACTATTGACAGATCAAGCAGACCAAAATGTAGAAAGATACAAGCATTTGGACAACCTAATCAGCTATCTTAGTTAAAACGCTATACCCCACAATCAGTTGGTAGACATCTTTTGAAGTACATAATTTAAAATTTTACAAAAATTGTCCACATATTAAGCCATAAAGTAGTTCTCAACCCATTTCAAATAGATTCCTATTGTGCAATTAAGGTGTAAGTCAATAATGAAAAGATAATCCAAACCAGCATCACCACCACCACCACCAGGCTGGCTAGGCAGGTCTGCTTCACCAAGGGATTCGAGGACTGCAATCTGTCCCATGGTGATACCTGATCAATCCTTAGGGTGCTTTCCTCATCTATCCCGTTGAAGCCTGGTCATGGCCATGTGTGCTGCCACCTTGCAGAAAGAGAAGGAGTCCAGGACAAGCAGTTTTATTTTAAACTCACGTTGCATTTGGTGCTAATTGAATCACATGGATGGGCCATACTCAGCCCAGCAGAGGCTGAAAATGTGGTGTCTGGCCATACAACTACGTCCAGGAAAATACAGAGTGCAGAGCTGAAGTACCCTCCAGCAGCTTGCCACACACCCAGACTGATTCTCTGAAGTATAATATTATTACCAAAACCACAAAAGAATAGTAGGGGGAAAAAAGAACATTACTGGCCAGTCTCACTCATGAAAAGAGATATAAAAATCTAAAATAGGAATAAGAAATTCTTATTCCAGCAATTTAGAAAATATAGAAATAGAATTAAGCATTCTAACAGATTTTTTAAAATGATCATCTCAGAGTAGATCTACTCTCAGTTGATTCTTGCAGATGAGAAAATAAAGACATAGAGAAGCTATAGGATTCATTCAAGGTCACTTGGCAAGCCGAAGTCTCCAAGTTCCCACCTCCATTCTACCCCTTTAGGTGCTGCTCAGACACCTTAAGGACACAGAGGGTACCACACCCTTTGTAGTTACACATTAATTCTTTCCAACTTTCTGAGACCAGCACACACTAGACAAGCCCTTGGCTTCCTAGTCTTGTGAACTAACTCCATGAGCACCGGACAGCACCTACTTTACAGAGCACCCTGACATACACTGTTCCTTTCATTTTCACAGAAACCCAGTGAGATAGGGAGTGTAATTGGCCTCTTGAGTTACTATGGCCATATCCTCATCTATAAGGATCCCAGCCACTGCCAGTTCCCTGGATATGTTCCCTGAAGAATTGCACCAGTAGCTCTGTGTGGGAAAACCTGTTCTCAAAGGTGTTCTGAGAAGCCCCAGAGTGCAAAGGCTGAGGCCAGAGGGCTCAGGGTGGCAGGCTGGGTTCGGCAAGTGCGATGCCCCCATGTGTCCCTGGAAGGAGCCCGCCCCCAGCCTGCTACTTTGATGTGCCCATTTAAAGACTGGAGCAGGATTATAGCTCTCCTTTCCTCCCCTCTCTGCACCACACGCGCACACACATACTTCACACGCTATTTATAGATTTATAGATGGACAGGAAGCTTTACTGTAGGGAGAGAACTGGATTAGGAATCAGACACCATGAGCCTTGATGTTGGCTCTGTCACTCACTTGCATGTGATCTTGGACAAATTGCTGTCCTGAGCCTCATCTACACGGCACCCCCCTGCAGCTTCTGTGAAGTGCTTGATGCAGGGGGTGTGCTGGCATCGAGGTGAGAAGATGCTTCCTGGCAGCATTCATATTTTTCATCACAGGAGTCAGGTGGGTTCTCTGGCTCAGCCTCTCTTGAACATTAGCACATTGGGGGTGGCCAAGAGACCCATAAATCCTGTCTGTCTTAAGTAGGATAGAGGTTCAGCTGCTGTAATGAAACCTCAAACTAACCGTAGTTTAAATAAGAAAGAAGTGCACTTCTCTCTCATGTAACAAGCTACCCAGGATTGATGTCACGGCTTCCTAACGTCAGGGGCCCAGGATTCTTCTATCTGTTGCTGTGCCATCCCATAAGGTGCTACCCTCACCATATGGTCCGAATGGTTGTCATCGCCTCCGGGTGCCAGGAAGCAGGCTGGAGGGACAAGGGCCCTTCCTCCCCATTAAGGACATAATCCGGAGATTGTTCATATGCTTTTCTTTGGTCCCACTGGACACAACTCAGCTGCATGGCCACACCCAGTTACGGTGGGGACCCGGGTATATAGTCTTTAGCTGAGCAGCTATATTTCCAGTTTAAAACTCTACTAATATTGAAAAGGGGGCAGAGGCATTGGAGGATAATTTCCCATCTCTTCCATACCATCCTTCTCTTTCCATACTTCAGGGGAAGGAGAAACCCTTTTGGGCTAATCACGGGTTTTCTAGTAGAGTTCTAGATGGGCATGTATTTGAATTTGCAGTGACTGTTAGAGGCTCTGTTTGGAGACAGTAAGTTAGGGAGTTCAGCCAATAAACATGGTCTCACACAGGGTACGGGTGGCAGCACCTGCTCCCCGATGAGAAAGAACCCTGAAAGAGCGGCTAAAGGGCAGAGGTGGGGCTCAGCACAGCTGACGGCATGTGTGTCCAGGAAGACTCCCCAGCCTCTGAGGTCCTGGCCTCAGTCACCCCACATGTCACCCACTGGGCGCAGAAATGAGGACCCGGCCTCTTCACTAATCTCCGCCACCATTCACTTCTCTGTCCAGAGAGGCAATGGTGAACCTCTGGGAACTGGGAAAGCTCCTAGCTGGGGTTCAAGGAGGCCCTCACTCTCCCTGAGAGGCCATCAGCATTGTTGAAAGGTTCAAGGCCTCTAGATCCAGAGCTGGCAAGGTGTGGACATAGCCAGGGGGTCGGGAGTCCCTCACAGAGAGCTGGGAGGCCGCGATGAGGACCGGCTGCTCCATGACAAGGGCAAGTGCAGAAGCTGGCACCAGAGGAGCTGGGTGGCTGCACCCTCTGTTCAGGGCCTCGCGCACAGCAGAACGTCAGGATGCCAATGTAAGGTTAGCCATTTACAGGGAGCCCCTCGGGCCACGCATCATGTTAGGGCTTTATGTATATTTTATAGAGAGAAATTTCTCACTTATTGTTTATAAAAACCCTATGTGGAAGGAGGAAACTGAAGCTAAAAGAAGTGAAATAACACTGCAGAACACATGGCCAGTGAAGGGTGGGTGGCAGGATTCAAGGCCAGACTGACTCCTGGGTCAGCGAACTCACCACCACAGCTCCAGAGGCAAACTCCGAGGGGGAAGGGGGGAGCGTGGGAGTTAGCATCAAGTGGTCTTCCAGCCCTCCACTCCCACCAGCAGCCAATCCCAGCCCTTCACTCACCTGCAGCCAATCCCAGCCCTCCACTCCCAATCCCAGCCCTCCATTCCCACCAACAGCCAATCCCAGCCCTCCACTCCCACCAGCAGCCAATTCCATCCCAGCCCTCTACTCAACTGCAGCCAATCCAACCCTCCACTCCCACCAGCAGCCTCTCTGAGCTTCCATGTGACAGAGACCTCCACTGCAGCAGGCACACTGGGTGTGCTGTTCACCCCTCTGATCCTGCAGCTCCCACCTCCCCAGCTCCCCCACCCTCGCTATCTGCCCTCTTGCCCTGCTCCATCGTTCCTCTCAGCTCCTCTCCTCAGATGATGCGTTATTTGTATTTTGTCCATCTCTGTGCACTATGTGGAGGCTCCATGAGGACAGGGATTTCTTCTGGCTTTATCCACCACTGCATCCTCAATGTCCGGCTAAGAACCTGGCAAGGAGTGGGCACCTAGTAATATTAACCCGTGGATCGATCTATCTATCTATCTATCTATCTATCAATCAACCAATGGGCACCCAGTAAATTCAATGAATCGATCAATTGTCTAGCAGGCTGTACACATGCCTTATTTCCCCCCGCCCCCAGGGATAAGCTGAACAAAGGCCCTGTGTGCATGTGCACACAAACACACATTGACAAGGTGTGAGGGGCGAGATTGTGCCTGAGAACCTCAGGCTTCGGCGGGTTGGCTCATTCCCTCCTTGGGAAACAGGAGTGGCGCAGAGGGACCCAGCTCCGGGAAAGCAGTGCACACCGTGCTCTGCCCACCCCCCCCCCCGCCGCCTCGTCCTCCCCCCCACACAGGAGGAGTCGGGTCCATCTGCTCGCTGCTGCCCGCGAGAGCCCTCCCAGTCAGGAAAACACCTCTCCTAGCAGCGTCTGAACCAGCCTCTGGGCCCGGTCCTTCTGGATGACAGCTTCCTCGGGTCCGCAAAGCAGGACACCCAGGCACTTGGCATTTGGAACAGGCATCTCTGTTTCCCCCCACAGCACAGTGGGTTCTGGAACGTTCTGAGGAATGGGCCATTTTGGCCAGTGAGGGCAAACCCCAAGCATCTGATAAACACCAGCAGCAGGTCTCCACCCCTCTCGCGGGACTGATTCAGGAGCCCCGGCGCGCCCATTAGCTGCCAGGCCGCTGGTGCTCGGGAAAACACTGCTGCTCCCGAGGCGGCTGCAGGCTGCTCAGAGGAGCTGCGGCCACAATCGCCAGGCATCCGCCTCCCCGCCCGGGAGCCCATCAGTTATTATCTGCAGCACAAACACCTACCACTTTGTCCTAACATTTTGGCAGTTTCCTACAAACAGAGCACTTAGCGCTGCCCCATAACTCTGCGCGCTCGCTGGGCCCCGGCTCCCAGCAGCAGGGCAGCCAAGTGGTCTGTAACACAAGCAAATGAAATCTTTGGGGTTGTTTTTATGGGCCTCGGCGGCCCCCGCCACTCCCCCTGCTCCCGCGGCAGACTGCACGACACAGTTTTTGGACAGGCCCCGGTGACGCCAGCCCAGGGGATTACAACAGCCTGGACTGTGCGGCCCGAGTGGCATTTTCCATCCTCGGCCAGGGACTTCCGCTGCAGGCGCCGGGGATCTGCGGCCTTCGCGTCCGCCCACCGCCTACGCATGGTTTGGGCGCTACCCTCACAGCTGGGCACCCCTGGCACATTCTCCAGCAGGGAGGATAGAAAGCCCCAAACACAACCACTGGCTGCCCAAATATTTGCCTCCCCAGCCTGAGCAAGAAGCCCCGGGCCTGGCCAGTTCAAAGGCTTGGTAGCTTTTCCTGGCAAAGCCTGGGAATTCTGGAGGCCACAGGACATGGTGCAGAGCTACTTTGTGGGCCTGGTCCGCTGCCCACTGCAGGGATTCGTCCAGCCTCCGGACTGGAGAGGTGACTCCAGGGATGGCTGGAGAGTCTGGCTGTCTCCTATCCCCTTTTTCTGGGCCCCTTTCCTTTGGCCCATCCAACTAGCTACTGCCTCTTTCTAATGATCCCTGGATCCTCCCACGGCTAAAGAAGGTGTCCGAGAAATACTGGAGAGGCCCTGCTAAGTGCCAGGTGCTATCTTGTAACATCAATGGCTATTGCCTTATTCAATCATCCTAAAAGTCCTGTGAGAAGGTGGCATTGTCTCTATCTGAAAGGTAAAAATGCTTGTGCTCAGAGAGGTTAAGTGACCTGTCCCGGGTCACAGAGCTGGTGCTGGGACAGAAACCCAGAACTGCCTCAATCCAAACCTGATGCTTTTGCCTCCTGGGGAGAGAAGTAGGAGCTCAAGAGAGCTTCTTGAGCCTGGCCAGCGTGCTCAGTGGTTGAGCATCAGCCTATGAACCAGGAGGTCATGATTCAATTCCCAAGTGGGGCACGGGCCTGGTTGCAGGCTTGATCCCTAGTGTGAGGCACACAGGACGGAGCCAATCAGCGATTCTCTCTCATAATTGATGTTTCTATGTCTCTCTACACCTCCCTCTCTGAAATAAATCAATGTATATACATTTTTTATTTTATTTTATTTTTAAGAGAGCTTCTTGAGAAGCCAAACATTCTTGCTCACTTGGGGAAGGCACCAAGGATGTGCTGTGTGACACCAGGCAATTGTCCTGTCCTCACTGGTCTGGGGTGTTGCCCTCTGTGCAGTGAAGGGCATGGATCTGATGTGCTCTTAGGTCTTCCTTGTTTCTTACACTTGACCAGGGTGAGCTCTGATCTTCAGAATACTCACCCTTCACTCAGGCCTCTTCAGCCACCGCAAGGTTGCTGCACTGGCCTCCAGCTGCCTCCCTGTCTGCCACAGGCACCCCCCCCCCCCCTCCCCAGGAGCCCACATGGGCTGTGTACCTGGCCACTACACACTATCTACACCCGTTGGCTTGATATTCAAGGCCTCTCAAAGTCTGGCCCCACTCTTAGGCACAAAGCATACTTCAACACCAGACCCAGAGGACTAGAGGAAGAGGCTAGGCCCAGGATGGGCAAGGAGACAGAGGCTCACTGGGCCAGGGCTGCAGTGGAGCTTGGCTGAGGATTCAGGCTTGGAAGCTGGAAGCTCTCAGTGTTGGGGTAACAGGCAGTTTGTCAGCCTCTCAAGGCCAGGCTCAGGCACAACTTGAGAGACCGCAGAGGCTACCCAGAACTTGGCTCAGTCCTGGGCCTAAGCAAGCTACAAGGGGTTCAGGCCAGGACCTGGCTCTTGACGAAACCAAAGGGCTAATCAGGGAAACCAAGGCAGTTGTCAGTTGGGAAGACAGAGTAGGAATCCTCCCCTTAACGGGCATCCAGGCCCGAGTTGCTGCCCAGCTAAAGCCCTGCATCCAGGATGGGCTGGGGGCTCAGGCCTCAGAGGTACAGCCTGCCTCCACCGGGCCTAACTTAGGAGCCTGTGGGAACACACATATTCATGTGGCTCATGCTGGAGATTGCTGCTGTGTTCCCCGCATCCAGTGCAGTATCTCCTCCTGACACCCCACCAGGTGGTACTCATCGCCCCAGACTCACTCTGCTCTCCCTCAGTGCCCCCCTTCTGTTCCTCTTTCTCCAAAACGTCCCCCACCAAGCCTGCCCTAATCCAGCAGGCCTGGTTGGCAGGTAACTCATGCCGCCTAGACCATCTTTTCTCAAAGGAGACCTTAGGGCCCTCAAGAATTCACACAGAGCCTTCTCCTTCTCTGTCAGGGCTGAGCAACCAGGAGCTTTCACAGATTCACTCATGCGTTCATTCAACAACGTGAAGATTTCTGAGCCAGGTCACGTGCTAAGTGGCAGAGCTAAGAGGCACAAAGATGACCTGAGTCAAGGCCTCATCAGCCCTGAAATCTGACTGCAGGTTTTCTGAGATCAGGGCCCATTGAGGTGCTGAAAAGAATGAAGAGAACCAAGAGCAAGAACCCATGGAAAAGTTCTTAAAGGCCATGACCCAGGGCTGGCGCAACCCTGGGATAGCAAACGAGCAAGGGGAGAGGGAGGGGCAGAGGGTGATCGCTGCAAAGGCAGGCCTGGCTCTCATGGGATGCATTGGCCGTTCCTGAAGGGCTTAAGTCCTGAGAGTGACCAGAAGCCATGGAATGTGGGATATCTGGTCACATTCTCCTGTTGGAAAAAAATTCTTGAAAAAACAACAACAGGTGACCCTGGTTGAGTATCATAATGGCTGAGTTTTAGCTTCCTCATCAGCAAAATGGGAAAAATCATGCCCACCCTTTACTAGTATAAAGAGCTATGGCTAGGCAAAGCTTGTTGGCGATGATAAGAAGGGGATAGTAAGAGGCTTTCCTACCTTCCTCCTCCCCCCCCCCTCCCCCCGCCCAGGTCATCCAGAGGCGCTCACCAGGCACCAGCCAGGGCCCAGAGTTTCCCTGACAAGTAGCAACCTCAGCCTCAGGGTGGCCAGCGGGCCCTCTCCCTGCCCAACCGCCCAGGCCTGGGAATAGACAGGCCCCGCCCAGCTAATTACTCCCATCCTGCATCTGCCTTTGGTTAAATGCACAGCTCCTCTCACAGGCTTGGAACACCAGCCATAAACAGAGCATCTGCATGGCGGATGCTGACGTTTAAAAATAGCTCAGCCTTGGGAACCGCATTCCCCAGCCCTGGGGAGTTCCTGGAATGGGAGAGGGACCATCTTTGCGGATTTAGCCCTGCAGCAGCACACCCTGAGTCCCTAGGCCAGGGCCAGAGAGAGGGGGGGGGGGGGGGGGGGCTGCCATGCTGGTGCAGTTCCCCAGGCAGCCACCAGGTGGCGTCGGGGCCGCCGCCTGGGGGGCCAGAGAAGCTCCCGGAGGCCCCAGCCCGTGGCAGTGCCCTGCTCTCCCACCACTTGATCCTGGGAGTTGGCTGTGGGCAGTGGCTTGGCAGCCGGCGCTGGGGGCGGATGGTGGGGCTGGTGTGGGGTTTCAGCCTCCCCGGAGGGCCCTCATGGCTGTGTGCTGAGCAAACGTTCAGGCCTGATGTCGGCAACATGCGGAACCAATTTTCGGGGAACTCGGCAGCCAAACCATCCACCTTTGGGCGGGAGACAGGATCGCTGTCAGCCCTGGGGGCTCAGTGTCTCCCTTTGGAAAACCAGAGAGGTCTCCTCATGGTGGGGGCAAGGCCATCTTGGCTCTGGGGGTGGGGGCGGAGGGGGGCGGAATACAGAGTCTGAGGCAAGCTCTGAACTCAA
The DNA here is from genome assembly GCA_026230045.1 of Corynorhinus townsendii. NCBI lineage: Eukaryota > Metazoa > Chordata > Mammalia > Chiroptera > Vespertilionidae > Corynorhinus > Corynorhinus townsendii. Next base: position 32,696,015 of record JAPDVU010000008.1, on the reverse strand, counting down.
CAACACTGGGCTGGGGACTTACAGTTGCGGCTCAACTACCAGTTTTGTCTTTTTATGAAGCATCTACTATGTGCCCAGCATCACCCCACATTTCTGTTTGTTCTATATCCACGTGTGGGGGGTAGTTTAGGAAATGATGCTGAGGTTGCCCCTAGACAGGGAGATTCTGGGCCCCCGGGGGCTTTTCGGGTCTCTGTCCTCCTGGCCCCTCTGGGGTTACTCAAGGGGAGCTGGGAGGTAGGGGCACTTGGGCGGCAGAAGAATCATTGTTCATGTACTTTTCTACCTAATTCTCACACAGCCAAGTCTCAGGGCGGGTCAGCCAGGCCACTGCTCAGGGTCCCAGTCTTTAAGGGGCACTAAAACACATCAGTGGAATAAACCAGAAATGCAAACCTAATTCGGGTCCCTGCACAAAGAGAGGAGTGTAAGCTGATCCTCCTGCTGCCCAAGCACCCCTACCCTGCAACCCCCCTTGAGTAACACCAGAGGGGCCAGGGGGCCGGAGACCCTCAGAACCCCCAGGGCCCAGAATCTCCTTGTCTAGTGGCAACCTCAGCGTCATCTCCTAAACTAACCCCCCATAAAATGAATATAGAAGAAATATTTAAAGCACACACCTTTGAACACAGAATTATCAGCTTTTCTGGGTTTCCCAGTTGTGTGGGCCTGGACACTCTTATAACCACTCCCATTTCACAGATGAGAACACTGACACCCAGGGAGCTAGGTTCTGCTGGGCCAAGTCCCTAGGGAAGGTGGGGGGAAGAGTAGGTGGCAAGACAGGCAGGCAACATCAGCAGATGTTCTCTGTGCTTTATGAGCTTGTACAGGGCAGTTCACTGGCCCGAGACTCGGTTCCCTCATCCACGGTGTGGAAATCCTAATAGACTCTCCCTCAGGAGGGCAAGGCTTCCCAGGAAGTCTTTTCATGACCGAACAGGAAGAAGCAAATAGAAGAAGGAAAAACCCGACAGTGGCCTCCAGCAAGGCAAACGACTCCATAAGAAAGGCAAATGACTCCATAAGAACATGAGGTCCCTCCTTACCCTCTCCTCACCCCGCCCCCGTCATGGGATTTGGCCACCCCTGAATGTGGCAATGAGGCAGGTGGCACCGAGCAAGTGTGGGACGTCTTATTGACTGCCCACATGAATGAGCAATCCCACACCCCCTCACCGAGTGTGCAACGTGGGGTGTGTGCGAAGCCACTGCATGAGTACGAGCAACCCCTGAGCGTGGGTGCTGGTAACACGGAGCACCGCACACAGCTCGTGAGGCTGGCACATTGGAGCGAACTGCTCCCATGCCTGTGATGTGAGGGTTTGCTTCAGCTCTTGCTGATGCAGCTTGTGGTATCTCCCTTCTGAGAAACGAGGAGGACTTGCATCCTCTGCACACACACACATTCACAATCTGGCTGGTCTGTAGGCATGGGCAGCAAGAACAGGATCTTGGTGGTTGAGCCCATGGTAGTGAGGCGGCAGGTGTAGATGCTGGGGACAGTCACAACACATGCAGAGGGCTGGGTGCCTGGGGGCAGGAGCCTATGTGTATGTTGGGGCGGAGGCAGGCAGCTTCCCTCTCCTCCCTCCCAGGTGGGCAAAGATGCTTTTTCTGGCCCTTATGATGGCTCCCCACCTGCTAGGAACTTGTTGGCAGTGGCCATCTCAGCATCAGGCAGGAGGACTGAATAATCACGGTGTGAGGGAACTTTATTATACGATTATGCCCCAGCATGGCCCTTACAGGTTCCAAATTTCACATTCGCCATCCCACTGAGTTCTCCTGAGGGGGTATGATTTCCAGCATGCAGTCCAGGAAACGAAGGCTAAGGCAGTGTGCTCTGTGGAGGTCAGTGAACAGTTGCTAAAATGCCTCTGGCTGTGCCCTCACCCACTGGACAAAGCTCCAGGCCCCTCTCTGCGCTCTCCAAGCCCACCTGGATCAGGATCACCCACTCAGTCACCTCATCGTCACAAGGCTCCTCCACCCATCCTGGTTCCAGCCACACAGAATGTCTCGCTGTTCTCCAAAAAGTTCTTTGGGAAGACCCGTCCTCCTTCTCTGCCTGACAAACTCCTATTCTGTTTTCAAGACCCCCTCAAACATCCCCCCAGCTCTTGTACTCCTGTCTTGGACCTTCTACAGCACCACTCACTGAGCCCCACTAAACTTATGACAATGATCTTGGATGTTGCATTCACTGAAGCCTGCTCTGAGTCCCACACTGTGCTGGGTACTTGATATGTACTTTATCTGTGCATTCCCGAAGGGCCAGGACTAGGGTGAGGCAGATAAGATGCTCACTTCTGCTGCAAAATTTAAGAAGGTGCCGAAAGAACTCAGTCATCAAAATAACTAATGTTTGAATGAAGTAATTAAAAAGTTTAGCAGGTATCTGAAATATGCAGTACATTCACATGTGTGTGCATACATGGGCTGGCATTTACTCTTCCGATGCACCTAGCATTTTCCCTAGTAAGGGCCCTTTGTGACCAGGGAAATGGTTCTAAGTCCCAAGAGAGAGAGATATTGGGAAGGAGTCTCAAAACACAGACACACACACACACACACACACACACACACACACACACAGAAGTGGGTGCCTTTCAAAATGCTTCTCAGGTGATTCCTGAGGATGCTGGAGGTGGCTAACCATGGCCCTAAAATAGTTTGCTCCTAAGGCTTCTGAAGAACCTAACTTCTTATTCCCCCTCATGCCAGCAACATGACAGTCAAAGTTGCCATAGATTCAGCCAAGGACAGCCTTTCTCTTCTGCTGAAGTCCGGCCAATGGTTAACTGGCCTTTCTCCTTGCCTGCTCCTAATTCCATCACATGCTTGTGTTGAGCCATGTAGGAGTGGTCACACTGGTGGGAAGGGAAGTGGCACGGTCATTCCAGGAGTGGCATGTACTAAGACCCATTTGGCTCTTCAGAAAGAGTATGTCTGACCTAAGAGGAAGTGGCCAATATTGGGACTATAAATGTGTCCTTCACTGAGCCAAGTGTGGGGAAGATCATGGTTATGCAAAAAAGAAGAAAGGCAAGACAAGCTCTCTGACCCCAGAGAACTTATCATGAGAAGAGAAGAGAAGAGAAGATAGATATTAGTAAAGAGTCACAAAAACAAATGTTAAATGAATAGTGTAATGAGTGACGAGTGCTACAGGGAAGAGATTCGTGGGCTGAGAGCGTATAAAACAGGTGCTGAAAAGGGCAGCAAAGGCTTTCCTTAGAACCTGATGGTGAAGTCTATCTGATGGCAGGTGAGAGTGGGCTAGGGAAGATGTTGAGAAGAGGGTTCCATTAAGAGGGAACAGCATATGCAATTATTAAAAAGCTCTTTTAGCCCAAAATTAGTGGAAGGAAGGAACTAACAAAGATTAGAGAGGAAATCATTGAAATAGAAAACAGACAAGCAATTGAGAAAAGTCAATAAAACCAAAGGCTGGTTCCTTGAAAAGCTCAATAAAATGGATAGATTTTGAGCAAGACCAAATCAGAAAGAAGAAAACAAGAGCTACAAATCTCAAGCAGGAAAGCGGGAAGGATGATAAAGAAATATTACAGAAAGTCTCTTTGACTTCTGATGAGAATACACATTTGAAAGCTTAGATGAAGAGGACATGCGTCGTGTGAAGTTTTCCCAAACATGCTTTAGTACACGCCACTCCTGGCATGACCGTGCCACTTCCCTTCCCACCAGATGACTCTAAGTCATCCTCCAGGTCTGTAGCTCTTAGTCTCGTGTGGCTATTTAAACTTAAATGAAGTAAAAATATTTCAAAAACCAAAAACTCAGCTCCTCAGTCTCACTATCACATTTCAAGGGCTCAGCAGTCATGTGGCTGGCAGCGACGATGGGAGTCCTAGACATAGAATGTTTCCTCACTGTACACAGTTCTGCTGGACAGCATTGCTCGTGACCCACTGACGTTATGATGGCGGGCCTCTTCAAACGGAAGTGGAACTAGCTGTTCTTTTGTGAGTCCCATGGAGGCTCCAGTGTGGGGACTGACAGCCTGCACCTTCCAGTGTGTGCTGCGCGGCATTGAGCTTAGGATTGGCCTTCTACTGATACCCACAGTTCTGAGAAGGGACAGCTCACTTCAATATGATTTGTTGTGTATTTCCACTGTACTGGGCCCCATGCAGGAGCTAGATGTTTTTAAAATGATGAGACAAGGGCTGTGCCCTTGAGGAGCTCACTGTCCAGGTTGGAAGGCAGGTAATGACCTCATGGGCATCAGCCAGAGGACAGAGCATATGGTACAGACCTCGGGAGCACAAAGGAGCTGAGATGATTGCTGGCGGGGGATCTGGGAAAGCTTTGGAAAATAGTCCATGTCCAAGTAATTGCTGAATGATAAATGGGAGTTCCCCCAACAGTCCTTACAAAGAAGAGTAATGCGGAACAAATAAACAGCACGTTCAAAAGCAAAATAGGGAGACATAGACAAAGTGTTGGAGAACTACAAGCCAGTTGTCATTGGTGGATGCAGAGTGGCCTAACCTCATGTCTCAACACCACGTAAAACTTGGCCTGGCTTAACTGTTCAGTAAACATGTAAATAACATGTGTGTTAGTTCTAAAACTCACGTATGCCAAACTATAACTTTACACCTCATTGAATTTCCCCTCTGAGCCCTCTTTATGCCAGGAGGTCAGGAACTGAAAATAAAGGGTCCTGGGAGACATTGTTTGAAGTGCTGGATCAAGCCTCACCTGAAGATGCTTCTATGTCTGGATTTTGATTATGTGAATCATTAAATTAGTGTGTGTGTGTGTGTGTGTGTGTGTGTGTGTGTGTGTGTGTGTGTTTATCAGTTCATTGGAGCTGGGTTATCTGCCGTAAAGGATACATTGACAGGAAATTATCAAATACATTTGATAATTTGAGCGGCTCTCATTCTTAGGATGAATCGGAACCACTTGGAGGGCTTGTTAAAATTAACACAGATTCCTGGACCCCACCCTCAGAGACTCAGAATCAGTTAGGTCTGAGGTGATGCCTTTGAATCTGAATTTGTAACGAGCCCTCAAAAAACGATGCTGGTTCAGAACCCAGTGTGAGTAGCACTGTCTTAGCCACTTACCGAAGGTCACTTGCTAGGAAGTGGCCATCTGGAATTGGAACCTGGCCCTGTCTGATTCCAGGCTCAGGACTTTTTCAACTCACCACCTTTAGTAAACAGGGAAGGGAGAGCATTTTAGCAGCAGGATATTGAATGTATTTGTCTTGCTTATAACCAGAAGACTAGCTGGAAGGGGGGAAAAATCCATCAAGTTTAAGTTGTTTATAGAATGAAGTGCAATAATTTTCAGCCACCCTCGCTTGATTATTCCCCCTTTAAAATGCCAGTCTTGTTTCTGCCCCAGCTATCTTTCACCTACAGAAGACATCTCCCTCTTTGCACACACAGTACTTCATTATGTAGGCCACTTAATTACATGTGTAAAATGGAATGAAATTTCATATGTCCATATGGAGTCGTGTTAGGTAATATTTTTATAATGTTGCTTCCAGCCATCGTGTGAAAGTTATAACGTCATTGCCACATAATTTCTTGGAAATTCCCACCTAATATTATATGGGTAAAACCAAATAAACTTTTTCTACCCTTCCCTTCCCCACCACCCCTCCCCCAACAATCTAATCAACTGCTTCTCTAGAGAAGGTTAAATGCCTGGACAACTCTGGACAACTCCAAACATAAAATTGATCCGGGCCTCCAAGGCCACCGCAAAGATGGTTGGGGATTTCCGACCTTGGCCAAGGGGAAGGGGCTATGGCTCCTTCCCTTCCAACCTTTCTGGTTTTTGAATGAACTATCAGGTTGGGTGGTTTGTTTTTCTCTGTAGGGATGGAGTAGAAGGAGGCAGTGGATGCTGTCACTGGCTCAACAGGGCCGCCATCTGGAGCCTGGAATCCTCAGATTTGTGTTGAAATCCTGGTGGATTCCAATCCACTTAAGAGGTGTAAGGTAAGCTCATGATGGCTTTCACTGTTATGTTCAGTTCAGTCCAAACACCATTCATGGATGCTAAGTAGGATTCCAGGCCCTGTGCTAAGTGCCGAGGGCTTAGAGACAAGTTAGGGAGGTACCTGGGTCCGATGACTGCAGTGTCTGTGCCAGACCTTGGCTTGCGGGGCAATGCGATCAGCTTTGTGGTTTAGAAAGACCCCCTTGGCTACACCTGGGGTGGTGGGCTTAGAAGCATGAAGTCTGGGTGGTACATTACTGTGGGGTCCAGAAAAGAGATCTCAAAGCCCTGAACCAAGGCAGGGCTAACAGGCAAGCAGGGGAGGGCATGGCTGAGGAGTGTGCAGGTGAGCAAAGCAGTAGGATGCAGGAAGGATGGGGGACAGTCTAGGATGCTCAAGTTCAGATGACCGAGTCAACATGAACTCATTCATCCTCTGCACCTGGTTCAGTTTGAGGCACGTGAAATTGTTTAACCAATTATCCCTGCATAGCGTGAACTCAGTCATCACCAAATTAATTTATGTCTCTGAGCCTTTCTTGCCATTTCCAAGAAACTCGCTGTTGACTGAGTTCAGTAGCGCGGGTAAATGGCCTGGCTCTGTGTCTGGCCCAGAGTAGCTACGAAAGACCCTGGAGTTCTCACCCTGTACAAAACCCACTAAGGTTTAGGAGGACAACTGAAAATGTCAGGTTATACACATACATGTTAGTGCTGCTTCCTCCAGGAACATCCCTACAGTATGTGTAGCGGAATGTTTTTAAAGGCATGAAACCAGAGGATGCAGGGAGCAGCAGGGAAGACAGCACTAGCATTTTCGATGGAGGAAGCAGACCAAAATGGAACTGATGAGCAGGTCCAGGGAAGCCCGGCTGAGCCAGCAGTGGAAACCACAGAAGCAAAATGACTTACACTGCAGAACCCTCTACACTTCAGAGTCTAAAGGCTCGGGGGTTGCCGCTGATTTCCCTGGAAGAGAAAGGCAAGGTGAGGCTGACATGGAAGAATTGGTGGTCTGTCTGTGCAGGAAGTGGATGCATCTTCTGCCCACCTCTGCACAGACATGGGCCTGTGCCCCCCCGCCCTCCCCCATCCTCCTCTGCAGCAGGAGACTGGAGGCTTGGTCTCTGCAAGGGAGCAGCAGAGACCTGCACCAGCCACAGAAAACAAGGGATTCAGTGAAGTCGACACACTGAACCTGTCCCTGCTCTGTCCCCAGCGGGCTGGCAGTCAGGCTTAGACCTCCCAGGCAGGAGACTGAGAGTTCAGAGGTTCTCCAGGCAACAGGCACGTGTCATTCACAGTGCGGATAATAGATGGTGAGCCCTCCCTCCTGGGACTTCCCTTTGGGTTTCTGTTTCCTCCTCTTAAATGCCAGCGGAGTGCTGAGGCTCACCAAACACATTAGCAAAGTCTCCAGCACCAAAGAAAGACAACACAATAAGCAACCAAATGTAAGCTGCCCAAGGATTGGGGGGAGGGGGGGCATTGTTTTGTTTCCAGAATTATCCCAAATTCCTATTTGCCTGACAATTAGTAAGTGTTCAATAAATGTTAGTGAAATGGATGGCTGAAACAATTGGGAAGAAATAGTGATTATTGAAAAAGAAGAAGAAAAAATCTTAACTATTTTTAATCATTTTAGAGGGATAGGTTCAGCCCCACAGAGCAAAACCAGGTGCTGAAAAGAAGAAAACTTCTGGAGAAAAAGAAGAGCACGTGGAAATGTAATACAGAAATGAAAAACGCACTTGACATGTGGAAGGTAAAGTTGGGACTACTTCTCCAGAACACAGAGCAAAAATACAAAGAAAGAAAAAGGGAAAATGAAAAGACCAGATCAGGGGGTTCAACATCAGAATCTGTGACTTCCTGAGAAAGACCTGGAGAAAACTGTGAGGAGAAAATCACCAAAGAAGTGATTCAGGATCATGTTCCAGAGCTGAAGGATATGAATTTCCAATGTGAAAGGCCCACTGAGTACCCAATACAGGGCAATAAATAAATATACACACACTCTAAGTCTCATCATCATGAAATTTCAAAACGCAGAGGACAACAAGAGCCCACATATTATGGGAGGGAGGGGGGAAGGAGGGAGGGAGGGAGGGAGGGGGGAGGGAGGGAGGGAGGGAGGGAGGGAGGGAGGGAGGGAGGGAGGGAGGGAACAAGAATCAGAATGGCATCAGACTTTTCAACAACTATGCTGGAAGCTAGAAGACAATGAAGCAATAGTTTCAAAAGTTTGATGAGAAATAATTTCCAACCTAGAATTCTATGCAATCAAAAAATTATGTAAGCCCTAGCTGGTTTGGCCCAGTGGACAGAGTGTCGGCCTGCAGCCTGAAAGGTCCTGGGTTCAATTCTGGTCAAGGGCATGTGCCCAGGTTGTGGCTAGGTCCCCAGTACAGGGCGTGAAGGAGGCAGCTGATCAATGATTCTCTCTCATCAGTGATGTTTCTATCCCACTCTCTCCCTCTCCCTACTTCTCTGAAATCAATAAAACTATTTTTTTTAAAAAATTATTAGACAAAATCTCAAAAAAAAATTACCTCTCAGATATCCTTTCTCAAGAAGTAGCTGTAGGGTGAGGGAGTAAACAAAGAGAAAGACAGACTCTAGGAAACATCGTATCTGAAAGGAGAAACATGCAATGTGATGGAGAAGGGAGAGCCCAAGACTTAAGTCGTCAGTAGGTTTATCAAGCAACTGATTTGTGTTGGAACAGAAAATTGTTCTTCAAGAACTTAAAATTGATAAATGAGTAAGGTCTTTGAACACATTAAGAGGATATTTAAACAAGTGGGAAGAGCTAAATTTGTGATTAGTACATAGACAACTTCATAAATGAAAGAAACTAGATAAAATTCGGCAGTACAGGGAAAATAACTCATGTAGGAAAGAAAAAATGACCATAATCTTTTACATGTCTCATCTGTGAACTCTGACTGCAAAGTCAGTATACAAAGTGAGGATCCATAGTTGGAAATCTGGTGTTCACTCTTAAAACTGAAAAGCCGGGAAGCAGCTCTATTAACCCTCTTTCTGCTGAACTTCAAACTGAGAGAGTGTAAGTCTGGAGCTGCAGAGGACTATCTCAGGGACAGAGACGACCTGGGAGCAACGCCAACCAGTGCAGGTGGAGAGACAAAGACATCAAGTACCTTTTTTTAAAAAAAAAAAAATTTATTGTTGAAAGTATTACCCATGTCCCATTTTTTCCTCATTGACCCCTTCTAGCCCACTCCAGGCCTTCACCACACCATCTGTGCCCATGGGTTATGCATGTATGCATACAAATTCTTTGGTGGATCTTTTCCCACCCACCCATCCTCCCCTGCCTTCCCTCTGAGTTGGAACAGCCTGCTAAAGACATCAAGTGTTGATGCCCCGTTTGAACACCTGTATGCAGCCATGCCTGAAGCCCTGCTATCCTGTACATTTTCAGTGATGTAAGCCACTAAGTCCCTTTTGGCTACAGAAATCATTTAAATTGGGGTTCTGTCATCTATAATTGACAACAGCTAAACAATGTAGTATTTGATCTCTCCAAAGCATTATGGGTTTTTCTTTTGTTGTGTTTTGTTTGGAAGAGGAGATTCCCCAGTTGTCCTTGACTCTCTGAATTATTCCCCCAGAAGACTAACCAGCAAATTTGATGCAATTCATATATATGAGTGGTCTGACCGATAGGATTGCAATAGAATGATTAATCAATATTCAACCTTCTTTAGTACCCTGTATTATATGTTGTTGTTTTTTCAGTGTATCACTCTGGAGTTGACTGAAATTTAGTGTTATATTGAATTTTTCTCCAGACATCTTATTAAAATATGTGAAATTAATTTCAATGCCAAGGTTTGATTGGACAATTTAGGTCCTCACTTTCCAGATTTTTAAAAATTTAATTGGACTTGCAGTTAAGAGTTGCAAAAACTAAGAACCTGTTTGGCAAGGCATTTGAAATTCAACAGCCTGAAAAATGATCCTGTTTTGTGAGCAGTATTTATAGTTGCAGCATTTATCCCTTGGTATGTCTTATCTGACACAGTTTAAGGCCCAGACCGCTTGTCTTTTCCATAGTTCTGTCCAGAACAGGCGTGCTTGGCCGACATGCCCCAGCACATCAACTACCTGCCTCCCTGGCATTTACCAAGGGCCCGGGTTATCTCTGCAGGTGAACAAAGGTGACCCCGGACCCAGTATTTATAGTTGCAGCATTTATCCCTTGGTATGTCTTATCTCACACAGTTTAAGGCCCAGACCGCTTATCTTTTCCATAGTTCTGTCCAGAACAGGCGTGCTTGGCCGACATGCCCCGGCACATCAACTACCTGCCTCGCTGGCATTTACCAAGGGCCCCGGTTACCTCTGCGGGGTGAACAAAGGTGACCCCGGACCCAGGCCTCAGGAGAAGTGGCTGCCTGAGAATTTGCTCCTCATTTCTTCAGTGGCTCACACCCATATATTAAGCAGGTTTTGTTATTTCCACTATTAATAAACAAGTGCCTTTTCTCAGTGAATTGATTTTGCAATATGTAATTAATGCATGAAAATTATTTCATAGAGGTTTTATCCAAGTATAGACTATAAGAGTACTTTTTTTAAATTAAATCTATTTTAAGGTGAATAGGGACAGTATAATGTTAAATCATAGAAGAACAGTTAGCTTGTCTAGGATCCTGATTATTCTTCTGTGTTCATATTATAATTGTTTTCCCCTAACTTTTCTACCTGTGTTATTCATTAATATCATTGGAATTCTTTCCCTTTCAAAAACATATCTAAATTCTATACTTTGCTTTTCATAGTAAAGATCCAGCCTTATTTATTTTTAATAATGCTTATAATGGAAATGCTGAGTTTTGTGTGTGTGTGTGTTTTTTTTTAATAGAGGGGAGGAAGGAAGACATCTGTAATACTTTCAACAATAAAGATAAATTTTAAAAAATAAAATAGAATTATACCTGGCCTGTGTGGCTCTGTGTTTGCACATTGACCTATGAACCAGGAGGTCACAATTCAATTCCTGGTCAGAGTACATGCACAGGTTGTGGGCTCCACCCCCCAGTACGGGGGTGGGGGGGTGGGGGGGAGGGGTGTGCAGGAGGCAGCCAATCAATGATTCTCTCTCATCATTGGTGTTTCTATCGCTCTCTCCCTCTCCCTTCCTCTCTGAAATCAATTATATATATATATATATAAAATAGACTTATAAATAAGATTCAAATAAAAGAATATGCTAAATATCCTTGCTTCTTTAGACCTGGTCTGAGTATGTTTGAAAACATCCATGAGCTGATTAATATTAATCCAAAGTCAGAAACTTAATAGGATGTTTTAAGGTTAATATTGCTTTTCTCAATCTAATTTTTTGGGTATAATTGATGGTATAGGTCAGTTTAGGGAATGTTAGAACATCAAACTATTATTTCCTGAGCTTGAAAAATGCTAAATTATCTTTGTATATACTTTATGGCTTTTAGTACTGGTTACTGCCATTTAAAAACATCCGTTGTTTTATTGATGATAGTAGTGTTGATAGAAATATCAATACCGGTAGATTATTACCAAAGGGAATAGACTAATATTTTGCTGATTAGTGACAACATTAGCTTCTTTGACAGGTTCCTGTAGACATGAATATCAGTCAAATTCTACTGCAAATACTGTTGGTAACTCATCTGTCATATATATACTGAGATTTGACTGCAGAAATAACTGTATGCTTCTGAGAGGGAAAAAAATACTTTCATCAGGATCTTGCTTGTAATGCTTGCTGCTCACTTACCATTTGCTCTAGGTACCATTGTACCTAGTACCATTGTACCCTGGTTCTAGGTAATGACAGAAATGGACCAAGACTTGGTACTTTATCCTCCCAGCTTAGAGCATCCAAATAAAAGTCATACATAGATACCAGCATTGCACCATGTACAAGGCCCTGTGAAGGTGGGATGGTATTAGAGGTAGAGAACTGGGGTCACAAATGAACAAGTATCAGATTGTATTTTCCAAAAATGACTATAGCAACATATCCAGTCCCATACACTATTCAGAATTTTATCACTCTCCCATGGAGAGGTGCAGTTAACTTCCTCTCCCCTTGAACTTGAACTTGGTATGACCATGTGACGGCACCGATGACTGGAAGCAGGGAAAGAGATGCTTCATGACTTCTGTGGCCAGGTCACAAGTAAGGATGCAGCCTGGTCCCCATTCCTCTCTTAGGCTGCTCACCCTTGACACCCAGCCACCATGTTGTCAGGGAGCCCAAGCCACAGGAAGAGGCCACACGTAGGGGTTCTGGCCAATAGCTCCAACCAACTGCTGGCGTCAACTACCAAGCATGAGAGTAAATGAGCCCAGTCTCTGAGTTTCCTGGCTGAGTTCCCAGACATTGTAGAGCAGAGAAAAGCCTTCCTGTGTCCCATTCACATTTGCAAACTCACAGATTCTGTGAGGGTAATAAATGGTTGCTTTGTATTGCTATGTTTTGGGAGAAATTGTAACTAAGCCACAGTAATCAAAATCCAGAATTTACATTATAGTGGGAAACCAGTTACAAACTCCATGGTGAGGGCCAACCTCCAAGTGAGCTTTCTATAGGAGTGTGTTCTCAACAGGGACAATCTCATGCCCCCAAGGGGGCAAAAGTTGGCTCTTAGGGGTGAGACTTTTTTTTTTTTTTTTTTAATGGATAAAGTACAGATAAACATAGAGTACATAAGCAGATAGTACATAAGCGGCATATTGAGAGAAGGCTTCCCGTAGGAGGTGATGTTTCAGCTGGGCTTTAAAGTATGGGAGATGATGGTGGCAGAAGAGAGAGAGGGACCTCCATGCCCAAAATGAATTTCAGGGTATGGCATGTACAGGTAACAACGCCTGTGTGCAGAATCAGGAGCATTCCGGGATGTGGATGGAAGGGCAGGTCATGGTCTGAGTGCAGCAGGAAGGACTCTGCAAACACTTCAGGCTTTGTCTTGTGTATTTTCAGCCAAGACTAAATATGAGGGAAGAGGGGATATCGTGCAAATGGAAGAGGGAGCAAACACCTCACAAAACATCAGAGCAGGTGGAGAGTCAGAGCTCACAGGCCTCCTGACTGATGGGAGATGGGGTGGGACCAAGGCTGCCTGGCAGAGGCTGAATTGATGAAGCCTGCTGGATGACCCATCCACATGGGGTCTTAGGAGTGCCAGGGTAACATGTACTTCAGACACCTTTCCTGACCAACTCTCTTTGCTGGGTATCTAACTCTGTCTTTAACTACCAGAGTCAGGAAAGGAGCCCCAGAATCTACCCATTTCCTCATTATCTACTCAATGGCCACCCAAGTTGGTGCCACAATAGAAACAATTGCCAGGTGGCCAATAGACAGAGGATGCTGTAGAATAAGCTCTGAAGAGAGTTGTCCTCTTGGCCTGGTGTCTCTTGGGCCCTCAATCAGGGCCAGGCCTTGGGCCCAGCCAGAAAAGGGGACAGGGTCCCCAGATGCCTGGTGATAGCCAGGGCCTAGATCCAGGGCTGCACCATTGATGAGCAATCTCCACATGCAATGGAGTCACTGGCTTTAGCACTGGAAAGCACAAGTGTGCGTTCTGGCACTGCCCTTTAATCGGTGTGACCTTGGGTGGGTTATCTACCTCTGGGCCTTCACAATTCAAATGTCTAGCCCTTCATCTCTCCATACCGTGGCATGTGGTTGTCGGAGTTGCCTGTATGCTACTCAGTGTGGCTCCCCTGGTCTTAATGTCTCCAGGGGAGCAGATGCTGCTCATCCATGGACCACACTGTGAGTCGGGCTCTAGAGCGCGATGAAAGGAAAGAATCATTCTTGCCTGGACCATGTTTCTTTTGTCAGAAAAGGAGAGATTACTGAGTGAACAGCTTGTGGGGTGACTGTCTGCCCTCTCCCAGCAGGAGGACCAACTTAGTTTCCTCCCTTTTCGTGATGAGTACCTAGGGGTTGGACCCACTGCTAACCTTTGTCCCGGGGCCCAAGATGACCCAGAATGAAGGATATCAAGGGAAGACTAGGGCAAACTCATAAAAGCTCCCTCTTTCTGGGCTGTCCTTTCCCCACTGCAACTGGGATGCCTTGGAGGCAAATCAGAGCAGTGGCTCCAGGCTCAGGAATGTGGACATCCTAGTGTGAGTTCTCCTGAAAGCCTGGGTGACTTAATGGCCTCGTGCCTGATCGGGAAAAGCCATCACACTGACTTGAAATGGCTTTCCCCAAATGAACAGAGATGTTTCAACTAACAGTGTTCTCCAAATGAAACTAGTACCAAGGTACCCCTACAGACTCCCTGGTCCCCACCATCTAAGACCCCGACGCTCAAAGGCTATACCACATACACATTCACTCCAGAAACAAGTGTTGAGCACTTGTTATATGCCAAGCACTGTGCTGGGAGCTGGGGGTAGGGGTGAGGGTGGGGGCATGGCACAGTCCTTGGTTTCAGTAGCTCATCCTCTAAGAGACAGACACAGACACAGATCATTACCATGCAGCAAACGTGATCAGGGAGGTCCCTTCCAGGCGCTGTGTGGGGTCCCTGAGGGAGAGCCTGAAACCCTGGGGAGCCGGGGAAGATGTCACAGACCAGGTGGTGTCTGGGATGGGGTTTGGAGGAGTGGGGATCTCCCAAACAGAGAAAGGGACAGGTTGACTTGGAGCAAAAGGAGGAGAAAGAGCTGCAGGGTTGGGGACAGGCCCAGAGGTGTGAGAGAAACACCAAGAAGTGGAGGGCATGGAGGGCCCAGGGAGCTGGAGGCTGGCGGGTCTGCTACGCAGGGCTGTGAGGGCAGGAAGCCCAGACACTATCTCGACATCTGTGGACAGCCAGAATATTTTAGGAGAGGAACAGAGGGAGAGAGGACAGAGAGGATCTGTGCTTTAGAAAGAACAAAGGCAGCGATGAGAATAAACTGGAAATGAGAAAACCTAGATGGCTGGGAGCCCAGCTTGGAGGAAGGTTGGGACTTGTGATCAAGCAAGCCCCTGGCTTCACTGGGCCAGTGACAGTGATGGTTCCCCAGCTCAGCCTCTCAACCAGAGGCAGCTTCCTTCCTGGGCTGCATGTGTGGGATGCTGCCGGACGACTCATGTGTGCGATTTCATGGGATTCCCCCAAAACCCTGAGAGGTAGGGATCATGACCCCATGCTATAGAGGAGTTACCTGGGAAGGTCACACAGCCGGCAAATGGCAGGGCCAGGTTGCTGTGGCTCCACAGCCACACCCTCTACTTACCTGGGCTTTCAAATGCCCACGGGGTGCAGGGAGGACCATGAGATGCTAGGTTTCCGTGACTTACGCCAGCTTGTATCAAACTTACAATTTGGCTGCTAAAGTTCCATCAATCCTTGGCTTTTCTCTAATGAGACATTTTTCATAGAAAATACCAAAAAGATTGGCTGTGTCTTTCCCTCTCTCCCTCTTGAGCATTTTCTTTCACTCTCAGGTGCTGGTCGCTAACCTCTGGGATCCGCGGTGCTGGCGGGGCTGGACTGCAAGCTCCCTTCAGCCCACTCCCCACCTCCATCCCTCAGACTCTTAAAAGCTGTATCACTTCACTCCAGGTCCAACTCCTGGCTGGACAACAAGATGGGAGCTCTCCTTCCCTGAGGCAGAAGCAACCTTGAAGTCAGCCAGCATGTCAGTCCTTCCACTCCCAGCCACAGTGGAGGGGAAGGTTCCAGAAGTGTGGCAATTTCCACGCGTGGCTGCTAGGCTTGTAGAAGTTGGTGTCAGATGAGATTCATTCATACCTCGGGATTCTCGGAGCTTTGATAAACGTTCACTCTCCTGGGGGAGTCAGGCAAATAGGAAGTGATTCTTTCTCATCTTCTCTTGACGAAAATCCACTTTGGCTCCTGTTCCTACCACCTAAATCCACAAGCATTTCCTGCTGCAGCAGCGTGTGCTCACAAGGGAGAGAGTAGGCAAGGCTTCCCAGGCTGGGGGTGTGTGTGGTGGGGTCAGGGGGTGAAGGCTTCCAAGAGACTGACCTCCCAACCAGACAGCAGCGCAAGTGGGGGGCAGGGGCACTGCTGGCTCCAGCAGCGAGCGATGGAGCTTATGGCCTACCGGGCTCCAGGGCGGAACAGTCTGCAGGGCATAGACAAGGCCATACACAGAGATCATAAAACAAAATTTATCTTTAATTTGTAAGTGTCAACAGCAGTACAAAAGATGGAGTGATGACGACTAGATTAAGGGTAGAGAGGACAGTCTTGAGGTAAATGAGCATAAATAGGCAGTTCGTATAGACACTCCCCTGAGGGGCCTGGGCCCCATCATGGCATGTACATTATCACCCAAAGATGGCAGGTTAACATATCAGGAAAGCACCTTGTGCAAAAAGGGGGGGAACGTAGCTAAGGTGCCAACATACACCAGGATAGAGAAAGACAGCGTGTCTTTCGATTTTGTCTTTTCCCTTAGTTATGAGGCAGGGGGTGGGGTGAGAGACTTTGAAAAATACCACTGAAAGATTATTCAATGTTGAGTTTTGTCTCACGTCAATACTGCACAACAAAATCCAAGAAGTTTGTGTATGCAACAAAGCTAAGAACAATGATTCATTCCTTTAAATTTGAAGAGATTCTATTTCCCCCTCCACCCCCCTATTTCTTTAATCCTTAGCAAACTTTTTTTCCCCATTATCAAGAGGAGAGTGTGAGAAAAAATGTGATGGCAACCCTTAAGGTCATTTAAAAACTTTACACTGGACTGTACAAGATTTTTTTTTTTGATAAACTATTTACATTTTCAGACTTTCAAACATATTCAAAGCAGCAATAGACACTAGTTTTTATGGTTTTTGTTTTTTCTAATTGCCCAAATAGTTACCAGCCATGGGCCAAGTAGGTACCTGCGTTATACATAGAATTTCTACAAAGAAAATCTGCAGTTACGATTTGCTTAAGGGTGTGGTAAGTGCCCTTAGCGTCTCCAGGGCCACACCCGCAGTGTTGCTACAGGAACCAAAGCACAGTACCTTGACAACAGAGTTGCAGTTGTCCCAACAGCCCTACACACACTTTACACTTGGAAACAGCAGCCAGCATGTCAGTCCAGCATGTCAGTGAATTGTGCTGATTAAATTAACATAAAATACAATCTCACAATATACATCACAAACAAATTACAATGTCGGGAAATAAAAGAGTTACAGTCAGATAAGTTATGTAGTAACAGCTTATAAGCTTGCCTACGGTAATAAAAATTTTACATGGCAAATACAACAATGCATGAACAGAAATGCTAAGCATTCTAATCTGCTACAAGCTGGAGAAGGTTACAATAAAGACTGCACTTTCCAAAAAGCAAAAACACATATGACAAAGGAAGACGAACGGAGAATGCACACAAGCAGACCTGCAATGTGCAGCATACAAAACAGTTAAATATTTGCACATTCCCCATACTCCAAGAGCACCAGCGTTGAGGCCTCACTTTATGCTTGTGGTTCTTCAGGAATAAGAAACTACTGAGCAAGATATGTCACTGAGTCATCAAGCTTTCATATTGCCACGGACACCAATTAGAAGAGGACCTGCACTGCTACCCATCTGCCCCTCCGCCCCATCCCCCCAACCTCTAGCCCCACCCGAAGAAGGTACCAGCGTTTCTAATACTTGTTCATGAGCTTTGGGAAAGCAATCTGTCCCCAAAGAAAAAGATGGGATGGGGATGAAAAGGAAATGTGTTTGCATATCAATATTTTTAATGATATCAGCAGAGGGTTATGCTCAATAGTATAGGGCATCAGAAACAGAACATAATCAGCATAAATAACAGATAGAAGTTGTTTATTAAGGAAGAAAACACGTCGGTGGGGGAGGGGCCAGATGACTGAAGCAAGTGCTTTTGTAAAAGGACAAATGAGGTCATACAATATTATACTTTGAGAAGTGAGCTTAAGTGCCAACTCAGTCTTTAGACAAACGTGTACAGAATCAGGCAAGGCTACAAGCAACCACTTTGTTATTTTTCTCATCAAAAAGGAAGACCCAGAAATAATTCCAATACATTCGTTTAGCTGCACTGTTTGCAGTTGTTGGCACTTGGTACAGGGCTTCTCGTATGATTTAAAACTACTAAGTGATTCTTTTTCCTTTCCCTAATGAGTCGGCAGAGGTCCCCTCTTTGCAACATCAGTAAATTGAGATAAGCAGCCTGGGCTGTGGTGTTTAAGTGACCAGGCTCCCTTCCTACTGCGGGCAGATGTACTTCCTCGAAACAGTCCCTGCTTTCAGCTCGTGCCTGTGCTCCTGGCTCGGGAGGGGCGCTCCGAAGAAGCGGCGGCAGGGTTTCTTAAGAAAGAAGCCTTTAATTTCAGCCCTAGGGTGATCACACCCTTTTCAAATACCCAGGCTCTGGTGGGGCCAATGTTCAGGGGAGGCCAGATTTTGACAAGCTCAATAGCACTGAGCCCACACCTGAATTTAGAACTTGGCCTTCGAGTCTGTGTCAGGACCCTGGCAAACAGAACCAGGCCTGAGGACAAGGCTGGGGAGTATCAAATACCCAACGAAGCAAACTGATGCGCTCCTAAAAGGTTGAGCTGGGTACATGTGAAAACAACAAAGCTCTCATACCTTCTGGGAAAGATACTACATCACATCTGCCAGTGAAATAGAGAAACTGCCTGCCTGCCGCTCCTGTCCACAGATTAACTTGTTCTCTTTCCCTCTTTTCTTTCTTTCTTTCTTTCTTTCTTTCTTTCTTTCTTTCTTTCTTTCTTTCTTTCTTTCTTCCTTTCTTTCTTTCTTTCTTTCTCTTTCCTTCCTTCCTATTTCGTATGGTCCATTTTTAGGCTAGGATTGTCTGCCAGTGTCCCTATTCTAAGTGGCATGGAAAACCCTAATCCTGTAAATTCTTTACCATAGTGGAGACAATTTTTATCTCTGATTTGAAGACACTCTGAAATAAAAAGCACTGAAAAAAGTTTATTAATATTTCCTTTAATTGGCATGGTGGGACTTTAGTTCATGACCAATCTCAGGGGCAGATTTTTGCTTTTATAACAACATTCACGCTTCTTGCTATTAAATGGTCACAGAGTTACCTTACTCAATTGATGTGGATTCACAAAGCAAACGGGCTCTCTCCCAGCTGTCCTCGACATTTGGTATGTTCCATTCACTGACTTTCTATGAGAAAAAAAGCCGAAGTCTGAGTCTGCGGACAGTGGGTTCTAACTGCATGAGGCCCGAGTGAGGGGCTGTCTTGCCCCAGCGCCAGTGGGACGCTGTGCTCTCACCGTGGCTGGTAACCCACTACCCTCCACGCGGTGCAGTGACTCTTCAACTTCTAGTCTGGACCAACACATACGGATAGAGAACAAAAAGGAAATACATAACTTATATCTCACTAAGTATTCATGAACCAAAAATAAATTCTATTTCTATGTTATATTTACACAATTAGAAAAAAAATCTAAAATGAGATGGTAAAGTCATAAAAAACTTTGTTTAAGCCCCACTGCAAAGAAAATGAAGTGATCCCTATGATTGTCATTCTTAATTTCTAAGGATTTTTAGAGCCAAACTTGGCTAATAAATAGGACAAACTGCTTATGCACAGAATTTAGATTCAAATACAGCATCACTGTTTGACCCAATGCAAGGGTGTTTACAATCAGATCATTCCTGAATAGCCTTTCATTTTCGAGAGTGCGGCTCGAAGTAACTGAACCCCAGTGCTGGGGCAGAGCTGGAGCTAAAACAAAGTGTTCATACACACATGTATTTTGCATAAATAAATGAAATAACAAGACATAAAAATGACTCAAATCCGGCAACTGTGAGGCAAGCCCACACGAGTCGAAACAGATGACTTTTGTTCATGTAGTTTTCATACAACAGTTTCACATTAGTCAGAAGTGATAAAAAATACCATTTATATCCAGTGCTTATAACACTTACGAAACAACATCTGTGAGTGTGTGTGTTTTTTTGTTGTTTTTGTTTTGTTATGTTTTACTACAAGCGAAATCAAGTTTCAGTCCTAAAGAACAGTCCTTTGTTCTCCACCAGCCCAGAATATTATTTTGGCATGGTCATAAAACAAACAAAATTAACCTACTATTCTAAATGTTTGCCTCTGTGCAAAATTAATTACATACATTACAATGCTAGCCATACAGCACTCTACCTATGCAACAAAATAAAAAAGGAGTGGAGAGGGCAAAGCAAAGCCAAGGAGGATGAGAAAACAACATGAGGATGAACGAGGAGGAGAGGTATACGTTCAAAAGAAATCAGTAAGACAATAATAAATACTCATTTTTAAAGAAAAATGACCTCCTCCTCACTTGAAATAAATGTACAAAAACAAAGTTCCAATCCCCAACCAATATTAAGAACAAAACATTCCTATCAGTACCTTAATCAGCTTATAGAGAGCACTCCCAGCTAATGATGTAGCCAGTATATTGTGGCTAGAGCTAGTTATTGCTATTAGGTATGGCCTTGAGCACTCTTTAAATAAATATGAAGGTACACTATTTTCTTCCAAGTGACAAAAAATGGCTCAAGAAATCTGATGGGGCCATTCCTATGTTCTAGTGATTAGATTCTGGGTTGTCCTATGAGGTGAACTGTCCCATTCACAGACATTCTCCAACTGAACCACTCTGGTGATGGCTTCCCTCTCCCATAGGCAATCAGGCCAAGATCCCTGTGAGGAAGAGATGGGGAATCCAACCTCACTGCCTCCCAGCCCATCAGCACATCTCCAAAAAAGTCCTTGTGTGACAAGTGCAGTTAATCTTGTTCACACGGAGGCCGCAGACAGAGGACACATGAGCCCGAGGAACGCCTCTGCTGCCCCAGGAGTGATCTGTTCCCAGAGTTAACAGTGGGGACATCCTGTAGAGAATGTATTTCCCCTCTTTCTGCTTCCCTAAGGTTTTCTTTCACCCTCTGGATGTATCATGACTTTCTGCCTCTGTCTTTTCATAGAGGCTCTCATGTGGCTTCTTGCATCCTGGGGATTTTGCAAAGAACTCCCTAAACCAGTCTGATGGGACAAGGCAACTCTGTGTAAAGGTGCCAGCTGTGACAGTGTCACTGTGGCCTCCTCACTGGCCCCCAGCCTTGGGTTATAGGTTTCGCTGCGGGACTTTCCTGCTGGGAGTCACCACCGTTGACCCTTGCTGCTAACCCTTGCTGCTGAATGACATTCAGGGCAAATGCCATGGAGGCAGATCCTACCACTTGCTGCTGAGCTGACTTAGGGGGAAATTCTGGCAAGAGACTTGAGGTCACAGCAAACCTCAGGGGCCTAGCTGTTGAAGTGTAAGACTCTGCACCTGTATCCAAATACACAGCCCTGCAGCGCGATACACACTCGTGTTTAAAAGCAACACGAAGGTATTTAATAGTACCTTGTTTCAGAAATGCTTCCAGATGCTCTGGGGACAAAATCACTATGTACATCTTTTGTATCTAGCAGGAGAAGGAGGTGAAAAGGGCTGAAAGGTTCTTTGGGGAAGGAAGGTGAAAAACAAGAATTATTAAATTAATGCCACCAACAATTTTTTAAAAAATAAATAGTAAGTGGACCCTTGACATTCTGGAATGAATAAATTACTTAAGAGAAAATGTGTTAAGACTGAATGTCAGGGTTAAAGGCAAAGGGATGATGGATGTAGTGAGAGGTGGTCTCGGGCAGAGGAAACCACCGTGTCGGTATCTGGTGTGGTGATCGCTCTGGTGTGCACACGTCATACACGTCACACACTGATGGCACGTCAAGAGGCAAACACGATTGGGTACATGCACTGTGGCAACCTTGTTCATTCCTTACAATATCTTGTCTCCAGATTCCTGAGTACTTTACTATTTTTCTGGAAAAAAAAAGTCTGGTTTGCTATTTTATTTTAAGATGCCAAAGATTGTCTAAGACTTTGCAGTGTCTCCTTTAAGACTTTTCAAAATATTAAGATCCAAAAGTGATGAAAAAGTTTGGCACATTCAAAGTTTAACTCTACACATGGACACATGGAATTCCGAGGCCTTTTGAATATGCTCTACATGCAGCTGCACACGCCATGGACTTGTTCTGTTTCACAAAATGAAATCCTCAGTTATTTTCTAAAGTAATTCAGAATAAAAACACATTCACAACCTGTAGGCCGGCACAGCATACCTGAGTGAGAATGTTTAACCCCATCTAAAACAGTAACTTAAACCTTTATCAACATCCAAAAGAAAAAAAAAGTAAGACAAAAATATAAGACTTGTAAGACAGCTATGGGTTGAGATAAGTTTTCAAGTCCTGGTGTCTCATATTTAATATGTCTTCACCTAAATTTAAAAAACAACAACAACAATAACAATAACGACAAAAAACTCAAGTTCATGAAAAATCAGGGAAAACTTAATCTGTCTCACACTTTACAAAATAATTAAGACCATTCTGCTGATGTAATTGTGGAGCCACAAATGCATGCGGGCTCTTTAAGAACTTTTTGTTGGGGAAGGGGAGATGAAATGTCAGAGTATTTTAATTCAGCAAACAAATACTCCTCAGTTGGCACTGACAGCTTCTGGGGGTTCATTTTCGCTGCTATAGTCTGATTTGGGATCATCTTCATAGTCGTCATACATTTCCATTTCATCCTCTCCATTAATCATTTCATTTCCAGCTAGGCTTCCGCCATCTGTCTTCATGCCATAAGTGCTCTGGATGACCGGGAGGCTGGGCTCTGGGCTGGCAGAGGTGCTAGAGCAGTCAGATGTCATCTGAGGTGATGGTGTGGTCGTTGCCATAGTAATAGCACCAGGATACACAACACCTGTTCCTGTGGTGATTGGAATCTGAGGCTGTTGCCTGTATAGATTCAAAAAAGTAAAATAAAACAGGGGGAAAATGTCTATATCTATATCTATATCTATATCTATATCTATATCTATATCTATATCTATATATTTATATATATATATCTCTATATATCTATATATCGATATGCTCTTCTGTGTGGCATTGAGAGTCATCCCCCAGGTGTGCCAAAAGAGGGCCCTGTTTGACATTTAAGCAAATGACAAAATGTGACTAAGGTGTTCCCTGGAGAAGTCCTGCAAATCTCCCTGATGCTATATGGTTGGGGGTTAAGCAATACAATGGAGCAATTTATTGATGGTTTTGCTACATAAAAGCAGGGTACTTATAACATCACAAATTTGGCAAAGCTTGGGTAACAGTTGGAACAATTCCATAAAGTTACATGTAAGGTTGCTATTTAAGATTCTCTCAGAACATTAAAAAAAAGTATACTTTTTTTTAGTGACATAAGACATATTATAATGACACTGTTAAGTGGGGTTGAGAACTGTACAGAGGAAAGTGACATAAGACATATTACAATGACACTGTTAAGTGGGGTTGAGAACTGTACAGAGGAAAGATCAAGATGAGAAAGGATCTGGTGGGTCCCAAAGAGTCAGATTTAACAAAGCAAAGATTTAGTATCCATGCAAATGTCTATTTACTTCTGTGGCAGAACTCGTAGGGAAACTCCTTCAAGGAGCTTCTATTTTCCTAATTAAGAAAGGATCTTGGATGTCATTATTCCAGAGGCCCTGGGCTGGAGCTGGGGTTGGAGGAGTCAGAAGGGAAGAGCAGTGAGAGTTCGGCCACTTAACAGAATGACACACATTGACTGCCTCATCCTAGATCCCAGCAGGCGCCAAGGCCTGGTCAAAACAGGTCATTCCTTCATAATGTTCCTCTAGTTCAAATAAACTACCAGACCTGTTAGGAAGCTCAGTCTCTCCCTCTGCAGGGAGACATGGCTCCCTGTCTCACTTGCCCTGGAGTCACTATACCAGGTCAAAAGGATTAACCTCCTTCAGAGGCTACAGCTGAAACAACATCCTCATGGATGCAACAGTTTTCACAATCTTAATGCACAGTGATTAGAATTGAAATTTATTTCAACATGTTGTTGTAACTATCCTTTCTGAGCCTCGGTTTCCATATGTTTATAAAAGCTGGGGTCAGGGGAGTTGTGGAAGGACCTTTCACCTTCTAATACTGATGGCTTCAGGTCAGTCCATCATTTAAATGGTTCTTATTGACCTTCTACATTATCACTGAAGCTCTCTGTCCACCTCAGTCTCAAAGGAAAGTACCCTGAATCAATGAATTAGCTTGGTTCTCAGCTATTCTTTGACATGTCCAGAGAAGCATAATTTTCTCAAAAGGGCATGCATTCTTTCCATCCTGGCAGAGGAGGAATGATGGAAATGGCCTAGAATCACTCTGTGAGATATCTGACGATGTTATCTTTAACAAACGCTTTCATTCCCTAGAAGGCATCATAATGATCCCTCAACATTGACGAACATAATATATATAATATCTGTTCTCATCTATTACCTCACTCAATTACCATGGCAGCCCATGAGGTTCTATTTTGCTCACTTTTCAGATGGAGAAAACAAGGCCTACCAGCAGAGTCCTATGAACTGAGGGCGCCTGACTTGGATTCCGTCACTCTTTCCTTTATAGATATACAAGGCACCATGCTTCTGCATCATAAAAATTCCCAATTCCTATCGATCCTGTTGTTATCCCGCTGGCACTAAGCACCTGTTATTGATCTACTCTCTGTGATGCTCACGGTGATTCTTAAAATGCCTGAAGGAGAAGACGATAGCGAAATCTAAATCTATGTTTAGAAACATCTCATAAAATACTGATTTCCCCCTTAAAGAGCCACATTCTAAAAACAGGACACTTTGCCTCTTAAGTTTTGGGCAAATTAACACAAATTTACTGTTATGCTCACCTGCCCAAGGCAGTGAGTGAATGCCTCATTAAACATTTTACTGAATTTGGATCATGGCAATACAAATACTTTTTCCTTAGTCACATAATGAGTATAGAGACAAACCTTCTGCTGCGACAGTAAACCCGTTTTACAGAATTCCCACTCTGGTGGGCTAACCTGTAAACACACTACGTACCATGTGTGAGCTAGCAGATGGCACGTTTTACTTTCACAAAGGACAATTTCTTTTCACCAAGACGAGGTGGTCATTTTCTGCTGTGTTTTTAACTCAAAATACCATATTCTAGCTCTGCTAAATAAAATTTGAATTGAGCGCCTATGATATGCTGGGGACCATGCTGAAATGCTTTCACGTTACCTCCTTTAATCTTCACAACTAGCCCTCACAATAAGCCCTCTTTCACAGGTGAAGTAACCAGTTAAGTTTCCGAGAGTGTAAGTTGCTTGTGCAAGGCCACACAAACCCCACAGCCAGGAGGCAAACGCTTCCTATGTCATGAATGCTCTCCTGGATATCGAGCCTGGGGCAAGAAAGGCAAGCTCACACTACCAGAAAAACACTCAGCAATTTGAATCAGAATCAAATTCTTTTAAGTGGGTTTCACACATTTAACAGTATTTGGACGTTAAGTTGGTAATGGGTCACTAAAAACAAATCAACAGACAAATAAAACACCTGCACAGCTTGTTTTCTGGAGCAAGATGCATATGATATTCAAAAGCTTGGGTGGCTGAGTGATACCAGACGATGTCACCCACTGACCTATCTACTTTCCACCCGGCCATTGCCCCTCATTCCTTACAGATGTTAGGTCCTGGCTCACTGTGGCCTTCTCCAACGTTACTCCTGCCTAATTCTTGATGATTTACTCTTCACACATTCTGACACATTGCTATCTCGGTTTCTTGAGCTTCTCTATTTTCTGAGGGTCTGACCCCTTCCCTGTATCACTTGCTCACTCTCATGTCACACAGCAGACTTTGTCATTTCCAACTACAACCTCTCCTCGACCTCAGTTTTAAACAGCCCACTCTCTGACTACCACATCTTTCCAGTTTCTTCCTCTACTCCCCAGTGCAACAATTTCCCCACCCCACAAGGATCTACAATTTCTTGATCCTTCAATCAACCCTCATTGTCCCTCCCTCCCACTGTATCCTCAACATACTTATTACTATTGGGTATTTATTTATTCTTTACCCAATATAAACGCTGCAATTAGTCTCTCTTTCACCGATACTTTCTACATTCTTACCTGGCAAAACTTTCACTCTCAGCCAACTCTGTGACTACACCACTTAGTGCAACTTGGCTGGGAAAGCACACTGCCATGCTTACTAGTCTCTAAGTTAATGAGCATGAACTTGACCTCCCATGCCATTCAACCATCATCTTGCACTCTTTCTTCTACCCTGCTAGATAATGATTTCATACCTTCTCAACTTCTCCTCCCCATCCCTACTCTCAGTTGATTTAGCTTACCACTTCATGGGAAAATGAAAAGTAATCAGAAGGAACTTTTCACAAACTCTCATCATCACATTATCTATTACCTCTGTCTATGCCCCTAATTCTCTGCATGCCTTCCTGTATTTCGGATCAATTCATAATCCAATGTGCTTGTGCAATGAATCTATCTGCTCTTGCTCTAGGGACCTCTTTCCAGCAGCTGTCTCTCCCATCTGCATTATCAATTTTCCACCTTTCCTGGATCGTTCCTATTAGCACATAAACATGCCATAATCTCCCCTGCTTTAAAACAAACA
The DNA here is from genome assembly GCA_026230045.1 of Corynorhinus townsendii. Taxonomy (NCBI): domain Eukaryota; kingdom Metazoa; phylum Chordata; class Mammalia; order Chiroptera; family Vespertilionidae; genus Corynorhinus; species Corynorhinus townsendii. The sequence goes on along the minus strand of JAPDVU010000008.1, from coordinate 32,669,440 downwards.
AACAAAAAAGCCCAAACACTGTTTCTTGACTGACATCCCCTTTCAGCTACTACTCTGTTTCCCTAATCCCCTTTTAAGCATAACTCTTTAAAAGACTGTGCATATTCACTCTCTCCATTTCTTCTACTCAATTCTCTCTGAAAGCCACTTTTATCACTCCCAATACTCCACTGAGACAGAGCTTGAAAAGGTCACAGTGCCAACAATCTCACTGTTAAATTCAAAAGTCACCTTACTTGACTTATGCCATGAGCAGCATATGATACAGTGAATAACTTTTCTATTTGCTGAAATACTCTATTCACCTGTCTTCCAAGACTACATTCCCAGTCTTCTTCTTATCTCATTAGCTGCTCCGTCTAATCTTTGATGCATCCTCCTCATCTTGCTGACATCTAAGCACTGACGTACTCAAGGTCTCAGTCCTTAAACCTCTTCTCTTCTCTATCTAAATTTACTTTCTTGTTGATCTTGTGCAATTCTGTAGCTTTAAATATTATGTGTGCTGACAACTCTCAAATTTATATCTATAGTAAGCACTATATTCCTAAATGCCAGTGTTTTATATCTAAAACCTATTATTATTATTATTGTTGTTGTTGTTGTTGGATATCAAAATGCCATCTCAACCTTATAGGTATAAAACTAAATTCCTGATCATTTTCCCAAATACCTGATTTCATGGCCTTTTTTATCTTTGTTAATGATTACTTCAGCTTTCTGTTTGCTCACGCCAATTCTTGGTCGTCATATTTCTCTCAAACCTGTATGCAACTCATCAGCAAATCCCATTGGTCCACTCTCAGTAATATATCCAGAATCTCTCTACTTCTTGCCACCTTCACCCCTACAAACCTGGTCCAAGCCACCATCAACTCTAATCTGTTTTGTTGTAAGAGCCTGGCCATTTCAAGCCATGTCCCTTCAGACACTAAATGCAGTATATAGAGTGATCTTTTTAAAGCCTGAGTCAGATCATAGTACCCTTCTGAATACAAATATTCACAATGGCCAAAAAAGTCCTTTCACAATTTGGGCCCCTATTACATCTATTCTTCTTCTCACCTATTCATTCAGCTCCTATCACTCTGGCCTCTTTATTCCCTAAACAAGCCAATCACAGCCTTTCCTCAAGACCTTCGCATCTGCCGTTGTCTCTGTCCAGTTCTTCTCTCAGATATCTACACAGCTTGCTCCCTCACCTCCTCAGGTCTTCGTTCAAGTTTTATCTTCTCAGTGAGGTTTGCTGTAGCCACTCTGTCTAACATTGCACTCCACCGTTTGAAACACCCTACCCCTTTTCCTAATTTACCTTGTTCTAAGGTACGTATCACTATCTGTTATTTATTTATTCACTTGTTGATTGATTGACTTCTCCCACTAGAATGAAAGCTTCATGAGGATGTGCATTTTCACTGATAACATCTGGAACCTAGGAGGTGCTCAATAAAAATCTTCTGAATACATGGAATGAATGAATGGATGAATGGATGAATGAATGAGCGAGCTAGTAAATGAGAGGGAACACAAATGAAAAAAACTGGCTAACCTAATTTAGAAAAGATAACATGTAATGAGACTAGATATATGGAAGAGAAGGTGGTGATCTGAAGAGATGTGAATATAACCATCTTTAGGTGCTTGAATGATTGTGTTTCTAACTAAGGAAAAGTTTTGTTCTAGAAGAGAACAAAGAAAAGGAATAGAACTAACCTGCAAAGTAGCCAAAAGGCAGATTAAGACTCAGGTAAAAGAAAAGAACTTTCTAGCATTAGGAGATATTCCACAGACACTAGTTCCCTTGGGAAGCGGTGAGCTCTCTAGTCCCAAAGAGTTTGAGCATAACTCAGAGTGGATTCCTACAATGGCTGGCTGCTTGAACTATATATATGACTTCTGAGACCCCTTCCAAGTTCCCACTGATTCTATGGTTGCAAAATCATAAACTATCTGTCACAATGGTCTTTCTATCTCATTGTTGTTATAAAAAGAGACTAAAAAATTATGTGAACGTAGCTATTTATAGCTGAAGATGCCTAGCTTTCAAGGGTTTCCAAAATATTGCTCTACCCTATCTATCTTACTTGTCTTTCCTTATTTTTCTGCCAGGAAAATTCCTAGTTTCCTTCTTTATTATTGAACATTTCCATATTCCCCCCTCCCATGTGTTCATATTCTCCTTCACATTAAATATAAATCTTTATTCCTACTTTCTACCAGGCCCTCTACCCAAACCTCAAGCCCTCTTCCTCAAGGATGACCTATAGTTGGCCCTAATGTATAGTAATCTCTCCTCTGAGCTGTACTTGCTATTTCTATAAAAATTTGTATTTCATTATGCATTATGTGTAGCACTATGCAATACATATTTTGTATGTGCATATAACAACTATTATTTGCTCATCTATTCATGTGTGTGTCTGGCTTATCTGTCTATAGCATTCTCTGAAATGAGAGCTCACAGAATTAATGCTTCATGTATTATATCAGTTCAGTATAGTGCTTGGCACAGAGCTAGTTTCAAATAGGCCTTTACCAATTGACTGACTAATCAATTAGCAAAATGGAAAATCCAGCCAATATGCTCAAGCTTTGTCTATTGGAAATTACTTTCCTAAAAAGCATTTTTCCTTCCTTTACAGATCAATTGCAAAGTCAAAATTCAAACACTGCAGATTTCACAAACAGGAATAGCTGGTAAGTATTGGGCTTTACAAATAATGAATGTGCACATCAAAACCAAAGTTGCAGATGTTTATGAAAGTACATATGTAGCTCATGCAACTTATATGAGCAGAGATGGCTAAAAACCCTCACCTCCCAGCCTAGGTAATGAGTATAAGTTGACCCTGAGAGAGTCCAGGCTGACCCTGATAAAATCCAGCATAGTTGCATGGTTTCCAAATCACTGGAATATTTCTAGAGTATAGTCTAGCTTTGCCAGTTGCAAAGGAACTACATATTTATTTTGGCAAAGCTCTCTTGTTTGCTGAACCTTCAGACCTTTACAACATCTATAAATGAAGGCAACCAAGTCTGTTTCATTAGGAGATAAACCCATACATTATACATCTCTATAGTTGATAGTACAGAAAAGAATGGAAATAAAAGCAATCTTTCTACCTTACTTATTCTAATCCAGCTTTCTTTACAGAAAACCAATACTGAAAATAAGTATGGCTTGTCTATGCTAATCAATTATATTTATAAGTCTCTGATACGTTTGATTAGACCTCTTTAGAATTAAGATCAAAAGAGTAAATGTTCAAATTGCATATAGCATAAGGCAGTAGACTGCAATTCTTTATAATATAAAATATATACCTGGCACATAGCATTATTTTTCTAAAATAATTATGTTTATTCTAATTTGGGGCTTACTATCCGACAGAGACTCTTCTAAGCACTTTAGATATTCAGTCTTCAGAAGGGTCCCATGTTGTAGGTAACACTGTCATCTTCATTCTGTATATGGTAAACTGAGATACAGAGAGTTTAAGAAAGTTTGGCAAGTGGAGTGTTCAGAGGTATAAAGAACACTCTGCCAGGAAGAAGCCCATCTAGTATTTGAGCTGGAACAGTCTGGCTCCAGAATTGATGTTCTTAACCACTACACATACAACCTCTAAACAATTTGTAGGCTCTAATTGCGAGGTATGTGTAATAGTGAAAAGGACATATGTTTCACATTCACATATGCCTGGTTTAAATCTTAACTCTGCAATTTACTAGCTGTGTGGCCTTGGACAAATTATTGAACATCTCTGAACATGGAGTTTTCCAACCCCATTGTGAGGACTTTATAAATCTGTTGTATTTGCAATGGTCTGTATAATCCCCGAGCATAGTATATCGTATGTGATAAGTAGTCAATAGTTTACCAATATTATTATTCAAAAATAGCCCCAAATTGAATATCTTATAATATCTACATAATCCTCTATTAGTTCATGGTAAATTATTGAATGCTTTTCAAATGGAGGTACATTTAGCCACATTTCTTTGGGAAAAAACAGCATTGTAGCTATATGTACCCTAATGAATATCATTTCAACAATAACAGTACTCTTATCAGAATTATTACAAAATTCTGATACTTAACCTGGTCAAATCAAGGGCATTAAATCTGAGAGCTAACTTTCCTCCATTTAACATTATTAATAAATTCATTTCATAACAGCTAAGTGAAAAAACAATCTAACTCCCTGACCTTTTAGTTGTATCATCAGTAAAATGCATGATCACATTGAACAAAATTTTATTGGCTTGAAAGTTATGCATGTTTTTTCGAAATCAGCAATAAATATCGATCTTATCCATTCCCTCAATAAATCAATAGCAATGTTTCAATTTCTTGTTTGTTTTTACTTTTGTAACAATGTCACATCTAATGAAGACCAATATCCAAAGCTGAACCCCAGGGAGTGAATAATCTATCAAATACAACTACCTAAAAGAGAATACAGTTCTTTAAGTGGAAATAATACCTGGCTTTATGTAGTAAGTATGACCAAGCAGGGCAGAAGTAAATACTCAGCATTGAGGATTAAAGAATGCAATATCCACTGGTTATTGCTTGCAAATCTATAGCCCATCCCCAGGCTAACATGATGCCTCCATAAAGAATCTCCCCCACGACCCAAATCAGTATCCTTACTCTCTAAAATTCAAAGCTCCACACACCACAGCCAACGATCTTAGTTTCTCTTAGCTTCTAGGAGCTCTTGCTCAAATAACACAGCCATACTCATGACTGTGCCAAAATAGGGCTCCCAGGCTTATTCTGAGGCAATGGGGTAAGGACAATTCCTCAATCATTTGGCATAACACAGACAGAGATAGGGATTTAAACCTTTGTTCTCTCTCCCCTTTCAGCAGTCATAGGACTGCTAGAAGCCTCCATATCTTTCTCTTATTTAGAGGACCATGTGATTTTATAAGCATTGTTATGTGTTCAGATATTCTGATCCAGAGCTGTTTCAGTGTACCCTTTGGTAAAGGGAACTAAATTAAGCAGAATTACTGCATCTCAGATTTTCAAATAAGTACCAGGGAACTAAAATGGAACTTTTGACAGCCTCCCAGACTATGGTGAAAGAGACCCGTTATGTATTGCTAGATACACAGGGGACATGATTGAGAGAAGTATGGGAATCACAAAGGGTCTCAAATTTAAACTTTTGATTCTCTGTTCAAAAGAGATTATGTACAGTCTCAGACATACGCTGACAGGATTAAAAGAAAACAGGTATCACAGTGTCTTAAATTTGTGTTGTGCTGCATATGACTATACTTCCTAAAGTCCACTATGAATTGGTATTTTTCATAAATCCTCTAGTTAGCATGTGAATAGATCAATTATACCACATTGTACTTTTGGCATTAAAAGCATGATTTTAAAAAATGCAAACATTTATAATATAGGAGAATCTGATAATCCTGTTTAGCATGTCCTCATCTGTTACTAGATTAGGATCCTGAAATAACACAGTGGCTTAAAGCCCTCTTTACTGGAAAAGGTTCTTCAGTGGCAAGAAATTCATTGATTATCGAGTGTGATGTAATGTATAGTTTTACTGTGATAGTAAATCCATATTTAATAGTAATGATGATAGAAATTCACCTTTATTGATATTGTACTAAGTAAGCACTATATAAAGTACTTTTAAAAGCACTGCCTCATTGAATCCTTTCAACAAGCATATTATTTGTTTCATTTCACACATGAGAAAACAAAAGGTCAGAGAAGTTAAATCACTGCCCAAGTGGGTGGCACAGTTAGTGTTTGAATCTCACCAACTCCAAAGCCCATGCTCCTCCCAGAGCACTCCAGCGCATTGCCTAGATTCACGCCCAGACTGCTTTCATTGGCTCTTTTGTTGTTATTTTTATTCTGTTTACTATTTCAAATTCATTCTATGCTTTAAAGACAGGATTCTAAAACCAACTTTTTGTTCCATGGGGTTATTTTTTGAGTGTCCTTAAAACTAACTAGCTTTCAGAGGGAAGGTAGGGGAGGGTGGGGGTAAGGGAGAGAGACCAAAGGACTTTTATGCGTGCATATAAGCCTAACCAATGGACACAGACAACAGGGGGGTGAGGGCATGAGTGGGGAGGATGGGGGGGTAATAAGGGAATAAGGACACATATGTAACACCTTAATCAATAAAGAAATTAAAAAAAAAACACTAACTAGCTCTTTACTTATCCTTCCAGGTCTCTCTTTTCTTCTTATTTCCCTGGCATCACACGGCTCCTCAATTCTCTGTCCAGTTAACAGTGAATACAGCTTCCTCTTTACTTACTCTACTTTTCTCTCTCAAATTCTTTCCCAAGTGTCTTCCCAATCTGATTCCAGCTGCCTCACTGGTACCTCCAGAAAGCCCCCCCCCCCCCCTGCCTCCCTCCTGTGCTTCTGGGTCTGGCTGTGCTGGGACCTACAGGCATCTGCATCCCCACTTATCCTGACTACTGTGGTTACAGGGGCCTCTTCTGAATGCAGACAGCCAGTCAGCCAAGTCGAAATTTATACCAGAAATCTATTACCTAATTTTTAAACAAAATGACATGAAATCAGACTTGAAGATATCAAAAACATGTCTAGTTTTTGATTTAAGCAAGAAAATCCACATTGTTACTGTTTCCACCACAGAATAATTTACTGCAACAGGAGTTCTGGATATTATGCCAGAAATGAGGTCCTCTAACCAATGTCAAGGCCAATTATCTTGTGGTGGATCCCACAACAAAAGCAGACTATTGTGATTAGAGTCAGAAGCACCACCCAGAGAAGTTGGAAAGCTTCTGGGGACTTCTTACATTCAGTTTTTATTTTCTCTCCCCATGTGTCTGCTCAGATACACTACCAGGAACTTTGTGTGTGGGCACCGAGCGCCTTAGGTTAGCTGGGGAGACAGTGACAGGGGCGATGGGTTGGGAGTGACCTGCCGCAGGTCTGAGTGTGAGCAGGAGCCATGCTGAGGGCTGTGTGCCTGCGACACTGTGAGGATGACCACAGTCAAGCCCCTTCGATAGGTCACAGCCTCCTCCCTCCCCTAACCTCCATCCCAAACAAGCTGCCGGGTAGCCATGCTGCGGTTTCCTGCTGGGAAGGGAAAGCCCAGGCGGCTACGTTCAGGAACACTTACCCCACAGTAAAGAACTGCCTCATCTCCTGTCTCCGAGACCTCATCAGTTGCTTATACTCCCCGATCCGGAGCTTTTTGCCATCAACAATGCAGGTGCGTTTCGGTCGAGGTTTGTATTTATAGTTCGGGTACTTCTCTAAGTGGATTTTGCTTAGCCGGGCCTGCTCTTCATAATAAGGTTGCTTCTCTTGGTTGGACATGGATTTCCAGCGAGACCCTGGACATAAAAATAACCTTAAGTGCCCAAATGGTGAAGGCAACATATTCCTGGCAAATGCAACTAGGCAGACCTCCCATCTGTGCTCTGAGCTGCCCCTAGTACCACATACCCCCGAGCCTCACAGCTAGTCGGCTAGACTATAGAGCAAAGAATAATTTTCTGTGATACATTATATTATTTCCCTCAATAACTTAAAGATGGTGTTATAATAAGTGCATTGTTTTAAAACATGTCTTTGCTGCTTAAAGGTCATCTCTCACACCAAAGTCTTCCCCCCTCCCATCTGCCCATTTCTCTCCAGAGGGTTAAACACCTAATCACGCCTCCTTTCAGTGTGACAGGGTTCTCAGGAAAAGCATTCTTGGTTCCAGAAACTCAAACATCTCTCTCACTCCAAGCATCGTTAGCAAAGCTATCGTTTGATAAGATGTCAGCAGAGAGGATATCCCTCCATAGACCGTAACCCACTGTGCATACCGTCCCCCTTGGCCTAGGGTAATTAAAAAGCCTCAACTCGACTTAAGAAGTGATAGCTTTGCAACCGGAACGTACCACTGGGATTATATACACCATTTTCAAGTACTGTAAACGTCCATTCAAAGCTGTACCAATGAAAGTACAAAATTTTTTAATATGGTTTATCCAGGAAGAAGCAAAAGTATTCACTCCTCTAATATTGTTTATAAAGAATTATCTAAACACTTGACGAAGAAGGGATGTGTTTTTTTACATGTATCAAATTGCATTTTTGTGTCTCGCTGGCAAATAAAGCGGTAACAGCTGTGCTGACTGGATGTGAGCTATTCTTCAGGGGAGACTTTTCATACATAAACAAATGGAAAAGTTGTACAAATATTCTCTGTAGCCAGCAATATCCTGGTCTGCTTTAATAGCCCATCCATCCCTGCTCCTTCCTGATGGTTGCGAATGTTGGAAAGTCCGTGCAGGTAGCTCCTCAGTGTCCCCCCTGGCTTCCAGCAGCTTCGAGCCCAGCTAACAGAGGATGCTTGGTGCGCTTGTGCTTAAAAGTTTACATTTTAATGAATACACTTACTATATTCTTAATAATTTTTTCAGAGAATGCACACCAATAATATAGATTCCCCACAGCTGCCAAAATGGAAACAGAGGAGTTCTGTGCCCATCTGGGAGCTTACTCATGCTGCCGCTAAAATGGCCAAAAAAAAAAGAAAAAAAATTTTCAAAGTTAAATATCAAACTTTAAGAACAGAGAAACCTTGGTATTCTTTAGAATGTCTATTAATTAGAACAAACTTAATATATGCATTGGAGGATTTTGGTTTGAAAGGTATTTAAATTAGAAGGAATAATACCTCTATGTATATCTCTGAAACTCTAAAAATAAATGTAATTGTAATGACATTTACTATCCATTGCAAAATTCAAATGGAAAAATGGAAAAAAGGGGGGGAATTTGTATTTTAACATTTCACCACTATTTGATCTCATGTATGTTTTAAATTTTCTTAGAGGTCACTGCCTCAAAATGTCTCCGAATCAAGTTAAATTATTTATACAGTGACAAACATGTGTATTTGTGTGTGTCCAGATCACTGATATTCACTCAGGTTAAATATTTATTGCTTTTGAACAAAACATTTAAAAAATGAAAACCACAGTTTAAGTCTCTAATGTTTTTCGGCTTCTTTGCCGGCTCCCTTTGAGATTTTGTCACATCCTGACAGCTTAAATAGAACAGTGTCTTCTGTGTTTTTTCTTTTTAAAGAGGAAACATGTTGACTGTAATGCTGCGTGTTGAATAAAATATGTTCAATATGTTGAGCACAATAATTCCAAACTGTATAATCCGCACGAGGCAAGCTTTACACTAATAGAACAAGGCTTGAGTTTAATCCTAAGAAACGGGAGGATCACTCCGGCAATTCACCACAAAATGGGCCTCTGCCCTGTGGTCTAATGTGTTCAGCTCGCTGCTATGAAATTTGAACTAGTCACATCGTATTAAAGTAAATGTAGTTTTATTTTACAACTTCTAAAGTTATCATTAGAGGCACTGTGCTGCACTCCATGAACTTCACACTACGCGGGGGCTCACCCCCATGTCTGTGATGAGTTCTTTCAGAGGGACATGTGAACAAGAATATTACAGCCGAAAACGGTAGGCTCTGCGCGTGTTTCCAAGTTTCATAACCGCTTAGGAAGTTAAGAAGACTGAGTAAGAAGAGGAGATAAAGCCTGTCTCCATGACTGCCGTGTAGCAGTGACCTCTCAGAGTTGCCAAATTCATAGTATTAACACATCCTAGGAATAGTTTTGTCTCTAAAAGAAGTTTTCAGTCAGTCCTGCCCTTGGCACCTTGTGGATGTCAGAACTCCCAAAGCTAAATGCCACACTCTGGGGCAGGGGATGCAAAGGTGGTGACAAAGTCTCCTGTGGCAGCGTGCTGGGATATCTCTAACTTCTGCAAACCAGTCTCCCTTAGGTATCAAATGGTGCCCCTGCTTTCCACTCTTGGGACACTCATGGGGTAGAAGGTCAGCCTCAGTGGCTGCACTCACCTAAAATTTTGCTAATGTTGGAGTTATGCATGTCGGGGAAGGCCTGAAGAATTTTCCTCCTCTCATCCTTCGCCCAAACCATGAATGCATTCATTGGTCGCTTGATGTGTGGCTCGCTGCTGGCCCGGCCACGGGCATCCCTGTAGACTCGTGCTTCAGCCACAGTGGCACCTCCTGTTGGCCAACAATAATACTGCTGTAGTTTAGCTGCAGAGCCATTCATTGCTTTACTTCCTGTAATGTCAGGGCAGGAAGAACAAGACGGGTGCAAAGCATTATTATCTGGATCCTGTAACACGGCTTGCTGCCTGGTTCAGCTGCCTTCCCTGGGCCCTCCTCTCCTTTTTTAAGGGACCTCTCGGACGCAGAAGGCAGTTTCAAATGACAGTTCACAGGCCCTTCTGACATAGGCCTCAGAGACACACTGGGCAGCATGAATGGTGCATTTTTATACGCCTAGTACCTTTTTAAAAACAATCCGCTGCAAGTGATGATGAAGTAATAATGGGCATTATTTTATGCTAAACTTTCCTGATGACATTCCTCTCTGTGAGAGCAGACCCATACCTATCCTTTTAGCCTCATTTGCCAGAAAGTGAAGCCACTTCAAACTGCCTCTTTCCCTCCACTAGAATCTCTTTCACGATATTGGGCCTTGGCCAGTGGTCTTCTCAGTGCCTGGAAAGAAACCCCTTCTTCCATTCTTCACACCAAGTCCCACTCTGCCCTCAAGGCCTGTTCAAATGTGGTGTGTCTCATGAATTAATTAAGTCAATCAAAATAGTAATTGAGCCATTACTGTGAGTTAGGTTTTAGGCCAGGTGCTAGGGATACAAAGGTGAATAAAATAGCCCCTGCTTTTAAGTAGCTCACAGTTCAGGGGGGTGACAGACCCCAAAAGACAATCATCATGGCGTATAAGGTAGGTGCTTATAACACTGAAGTAATCAGGGTTCCGAGAGGGCACCGGACAGGACAGCCAGCTAGTGCCCTAGGAGAGGTCCCATCTAAGCTGAGTCCTGGAGAATGAATAAGAATTAGCATGTGAGCTAAGACAAATGGGAAGGGACAGGAACAGCATCTGTAATGATGCCTCCAGTCTGCATGCATTTTGTTGCCTTCATGCTGTATGCTTCAAAGTTATTACTTGTCTGTGTGACTATCTCTAATTTTTCTACTCCGTCCCCAGGAATATGAGACCCCTAAAGCTGGTGTTTATGTTTACTCCCGCTTGTATCCCAGGATTTCCCACATAGTATATCTTTATTTAATGTCAAAGATTGTTTGCTCTTCAACTCATATGCAAAAGTAGTAGACTAAAGGCATGCATTCCAAGGGTCCTGATATATTTTCCTGCTGTTTAAGGGTAGTTCTTTAACATCCCCTACAAAACTGTGTCTAAATTTCTGACATTAGTTATAGTTTCTGAAAAGGTGAGTCTAGTAACACCCTAGATTGAATGCTCCTTGAGAATACGGCAGGAACCAGCCTGGCTCCCAGGAAAGCACTTGGCATGTAGAGTTTCAATTAGTAACGTGTGTTAAATTAGTGAATGATTGAATAAACCAATGCAATGAGTGAACATAGCTCCCGCTTGCCTCCGTGCACCAGCATGACACACTGATGCATGCTTCACAATGTGACAATGACGAAACATCTCCCCGTAGATTGAGAGCTTCTCTAGTTAAATGTAGTGTTGGATGGTCAGATAGCAAGCCAGCACTTCTCCTGCATAAAGCAGAAAACCTACTCCCAAAAGCTTAGAAGCAAAATATACATTAAAACCAACATTTTTACTTTCTGGACAAAGTAAATCCCTTCAGCTCAGTGGACTGATTATACAGGAACAACAGGACTCAATCAATTCCTGGCCCATCGCCTCCATTTCCAGATACCTTGATTGTGTAGAAATTTTTTGTGTGTCAGATATAGGAATAAATCAGAACAATAAAGTACACTATTATTTGGCAAATATGGCCATCGTTTGTTGCAAACAAAAGACAGGATAAAAGTGCCAAACTGGATGATAGGGTTAATTCTTTTCCAAACATGAAGGCTGGCAGAGGGGCCACTTTCTGAGGACCCTGCAAACAAAACCATTTTATAAACAGGCCTTCTGTTAGGTCTACTAGACAGAATGATCCCTTACATGAAAAGACTCAGATCCCAAGATGCATAACTAATATGCTACCTTTTTGCCACCATACCCACAGTACATTAATTTCATTTAAAATGCACTGACCATACAGGATAAATTGATTTCACTTTATATGGGTTTGACAGCCATGTTTATTGTGCAGTGAAATGTAGTGTAGCTTCCAGCTGACAATATCCATCAACACGGGGCAATATGCTGACTGCTGGGCCAGATGAAGGCATACATTACTCTGGAAGTGAAACACTCATTCAGACACGACAGTGTCTTCTCCTGAGGATCACTACGGTAATTTATGATGCCCTCCGTGCCATTACTTTACAACTGACATGGATGTAGCAATTTATATACTTGCATGCATACACATAAAAGAAGACAGGCTTGTGGAGAATGCCATATGCAAAGACATTTCAATATTATTCTAAGTTAGTTACTACGCCACAGGTGATTGACATTGGAGATTTGCTCTTATTGTCATAGCTTTCTCTCCACCTCTAACAAACCTAAAATAGCCAGCGTTTATTCATTTAAAAGATGTATTTTCATTGTGAATAGGATGTTTTAATCTCCTACAAGCTAACAGGGAGCATGGTGGATTTTTAGATTCTGTTTCAGTAGATCTTCTATTCCAAATCAATTGATTCTCCCAGATACATCACACACATGGCCCGTCTCTCCCCCTCAGTCCATGCCACACTCTTCGCATATCCTTTCCACTCTCTTCTATCTTACTAACCTTTACGCTTTTCCAAGGAAGAGGGTTCAGGTTTTACCCCACCAACTTCCCTCCACTGACCTTGCCTCTTTCTCCCATGGTACATTTTGTCTCATGACACTGACACTGAATTAATTACACAGCAGAGTTCTAGGAGTCACAGGAATGCTCTAGGAAATTAAGAAATCCAAGCATGGTACAGAGTATAAAATACAAATTAGGAAATAGAAAATGCTCTGTGTCATGTACACTTCTCTTTTTTCTTTCCTCCTCTTCTCTCTTCCAAGGGGTGTAAACTGCAAAAAAGAATGGGACATCCCAAGGAAAACTAGAAATGTTGGGTCTATGAACCAAGATTTGGGAAGAAAAAGAGACCTAAAATGATTTGGGAGATCATTTTTAAACTGAAGATCTGATCAGAATCAGATTTTAAGAAAGTATTAAGGGGCCTCAAAATCAAAAGAATATTTAGAAAGTGTCCTTTAAATTCCCCAAACTTTATGAAACAGAATGGTTAGAGAATAATTGTTGCAATAATAGAAATACATATTAAATTCAGAAATTTAAAAATGGATTCTATGAAAGCCCTTTTAAACACATAAAGAAAATTCTGTAGAACACTAAAATATTGTTTTCAACAGGTATGCTATTAGTCTGAATATCTGAAGCCTAAAAATCCATGTTCCGTTCTAATTAACTTTAAAATCTACATATCAAGTGTGACTTTAAACTGCTTCATTCATTTTTGAAAATAACATCAAGGTGTTTTTTTTTAAAGCCACTTTATCCTAAAATAGCCAATGCTCTGTGTCAGAATGCGGAATTGTCCTAGAGAATGTCTCATAATCTATAAGGCATCTTCTTTTACTTTTTCTAGCAGAGGAATCATTTATTCATGTTGTGTCTTCTCATGGAAAGCAGTTGGAAGAAGCTTAGAACCACAGCTATGTACCTGGACTACTGCTTTCAGCTGATCCAAGAGTCTTTAATTACCAACAAAAGCATTCCTAAATGACAGTTGCTGAAGGGCCAGAGGTCAACAGACCCACATTAGGCACACTGGTCCTCTGTACTCCCAGCATCCTGCTCTCTCCAACTTCGCCGAGGGGCTTGGATTGATTAATTTGCCCTTCATCTCCCATATCACAGTTTGTGTAAAGGCAAACTTTCAGTGAGATACAGAAAGATCGTGTATGGGGAGAAAATAGAAATTATAAAGGAAAAGACTTCCTTAGGAATCTGAGATTTAAATGATTTAAAGAGAAGACAGAAAGTTGAGTTTTTCCAGGTGGGTTGGAAAGAGAGCCAGTTTAACCATCATAGCCTATGGCAATGGTCCTAAACTAATCCTAGAGAGGCCCCCTTCCTGGGTAAATTCCAAGAGTTATGCGAGTGAATGAGTAAGTGTTTGGTGTGTGCTTTTGTACACATAAAGTTCTCACTAAGGAGGAGCTTTAGCTAATTCTATAATGTGCCTGGTAATCATTTACTCATGCATTAAATTCAGCAAACACTTCTGACACGTTTTAGGTGTACCCAGCATTGTGATCAGGTATTCAAAAAATAACAACACATGTGCCTTGTTTTTAAGAAATTTGGTCCAGTGAGGGAAACAGACACATAAAGAAAAAAATTGCAAAGCAGTATAAGTACTAACAAAGGTAACTTTAATATGCTATGACAGCAGATAAGTGAAGCTATTAATGATATTGGAATGGACAGAGATGTGTATCAGGAAGGCTTCAGAAAAGAATTGGTGCTTGAAAGCATCTTAATGGAAGAGTAAGACTTTACCAGCAGGTATGGGTGTAAAACCACTCCCGGCTAGAGAATCAGCATGGATGAAGGCACAGAGTTATAGGGAAAGCATAGTAGGTTATGGGGAATAAAAAGAAGCTGGCTATGGCTTGGGCTTATAGAGAAAGTAGAAGAATATTAAGAGATGAAATTAAGAAAGTAAGCAGGGGCCAGATTGCTAAATACCCTTGAATGCCAAGCCAAGAATTGTTTAAGGTGATTAAGCAGGCATGAACAAATATAGTCTAGAAGAGATCAAAATGAAAACTTAATGAGAAATTACCCCTGAATGGTCTCAATGATCACTAGTAAGTTGGTAATAAGGAATAGAGAAAAATAAGGTGAATAAATACCTCACAAGCCCATTACAACTTACACTTTGTCAGACAGAATGTGATCTATGCAAAATGTTGGCACAAAAGATTCTCTTCTGGGATCTAGTTCTGGTAATGGCAGAATAGCTTATGTCAGACTAACCCTCAAGCAGATAATAATTACAAACTCTGGAAAAAATATGAAAGAGCAACCATTTGAAGTCACTGGAGATTTACCAAAATTAAAAAGAAACTGGAGAGGATTCAATCCTAGAAAGAAAGGAATTTAACTGAAAACCTTTTTTTTCATAGCTTTTCCATGAAGACACTCTGTAGTCTGCCTAGACTTCACAGTATCTTCTGACACATTTATCCAATTAAGACTGACTTTCTGTTTTCATTCTAGCTATTCCACAATTTCAACAGGATCAGCAAGTAATTTAACTGCTTTCTAACACAAAAATTAACATTCTTAATAAAGGAGGATAATGAAAACCAGAGTTTCCACAATGTACAATACATAATAAAAATTACTAGTTGTTCAAACAACCTGGAAAATGTGACCCAGAAACAAACAAACAAGCAAAAAAAAAAAAAAAAAAAAGGTCAACAGAAAGAGTAGCTGAGATGACTCAGACAGTGTAATGAGTAGACAAGCACTTTAAAGAACCCATCATAAATATGTTCAAGGACTTAAAGGAAAAGCTTGTTATAATGAATGTATAGAAAGGGGAGAGCTCAACATAGAAATAAAATAAAAAATGGAAATTCTAGAGCTGAAAAGTATATTTGAGATGAAAATTCACTGAATAGCCTTCACAGAGGTTTGGAGTTCAGATAAAGGGTCCGTGAACTTGAAAATACATCAAAAGAAATTATGAATAGTCTCAAAAACATTAAGGAAAAAAAGCTGAAAAAGTAAAAAGGGACTCAATAATATGTAGAACAATATTAAGTGTCCTAAAATATGTGTAATTAGAGTTCCAGAAAAAGAGAAGAAGAAGAATCATAACTGAAAGTATTTGAAAAAAAAACACTGCCTGAAAATTACCTGAAGTGGGTAAAAAACATCAATTTATAGGTTCAAGACAGTCAGTCAGTATAGATACAAAGCAGTCAGTATAGATACAAAGAAAATCATACCTAGACAGTAGTCAAATTGCTGAAAACCAAAGACAAAGGGAAAAGGACATACAAGGTAACAAAAATACAAATAATAGCTGATTAAAAACCGCAAAAACTAGAAGGCTATTGAACATCTTTAGAATGTTGAAAGAAGAGGTAAAAAAAGCTCAATTCAGAATTTTATCCATTGAACATATTTCAAAAATGAATGTGAAATACATTTTCAAATAAATAAAAGCTAAAAGAATTAATTACCTGCAGAATCATAAAAAAAGTGGATAAATATGTGGAAAAAGTAAACCCTGATCTCTTACCACACACTACACTCAATAATTAATTCGAGATGAATCATAACAAAACCAAAGCAACAACTGTAACAATCCTCAAGGAATAAATAGGATATTTTAGTGACCTTGGAATAGCAAAGATTCTTAGATATGGCCTATAAATCATGAAATGTACAAGAAAAATGATAAATTGAATTTTATTAACATTAAGACTGCTCATCAAAAGTCATTGTTAAGGAAACCAATGTCAAAGCACAGACTGGGAAAAGATATTCACAATGCTCATATCTAACAAGACCTTGTATCAAGAATATATATACCCAGCCAGCATGGCTCAGTAATTGAGCATCGATCTATGAACCAGAAGGTCACGGTTCGATTACAATTAATTTTGCTACTGTTATGAATCATAATGTAAATATCTGTGTTTTCTGATGGTCTTAGGTGATCCTGCTAGCAGTTCTCAACCTGTGGTTCTCAACCTGTGTAGAGCCTAAGACCATCGGAAAACACAGATATTTACATTACGATTCATTAACAGTAGCAAAATTACAGTTATGAAGTAGCAATGAAAATAATTTTATGGTTGGGGGTCACCACAACATGAGGAACTGTATTAAAGGGTCGCAGCATTAGAAAGGTTGAGAACCACTGGATTACATGGTCAGGCACATGCCAGGTTTTGGGCTCGATGCCTAGTGTGGGGTGTGTAGGAGGCAACCGATCATGATCCTCTCTCATCATTGATCTTTCTATCTCTTTCTCCCTCTCCCTTCCTCTCTGAAATCAATAAAAATACATTTTAAAAAGAATATATAACATTGGCAAATATGTTCTCCCATGAAGTGGGCTTTCTTATTGTTTTGTTGATGGTTTCTTTTGCTATAAAGATCACACACACACACACAAAAATAAACAATCGAATTTAAAAATGGGTAGAAGGCTTGAATAAACACTTCACAAAAGAAAATATAGTTATGACCAATAAGCACTTGAAATGGAAATCCGTATCATTAGTAATCAGGAAAATGCAACTTTAAACAACAATGATATACTATTTCCCACCTGCTAAAATGGCTTACTACATTAAATATTGGCAGGTAAATAGAGCAACTGGAACTCTAATGTATTGGTGTGAATTGGCACAACCATTTTGGAAAACAGTTCGCAGTTTATTTTAAAGAAAAATACACCCAGCAATTCTACTCTGAGGTACTCACCCAAAACAAATGAAAAACAGTTTTTAAGGCATACATTTATATAAGAACATCATTGTAGTTTTATTCATAATAACCAAAGATGGAACATAATTGGAGAATAAACAAATGTGGTATATACATATAATAGGATACTATTCAAAATAAAACTGTTTTAACTCTTAGTTTAAAAATAAAGATAGAATAAAAGAATGAAAGTAAAGAAAAACAGCTCTTGAGCCAGAGAACCATAAAGGAGGGCAAAAAACAGCTGTGGTAGATGGCAGCATAGGTAAGCACCTAAACTGCTGCCTCGCACAACAATTTCAAAACTACAACTAAAAGACAGAATGGACACCATCCAGAACCACAGGAAGGCTGGCCGAGTGGAAATTCTACAACTAGAAGGAAAGAGAAAAGCTCACGGAGAACTGGAGGAATGGCAAAGGGTTGAGGTACGGCAAAGGGTCTTTGTGCGCACAGAGAGGAAGGGCGGCTGAGAGCCTGACTGATTCTCTCTGGCGGGAGGGGGAAGGAAGCCCCGACTGCACTGAACCTCAGTTCTGACTGCACTGAACCCCAGTTCCAGGTGAGCCCCTGGGGACCCACACTCTTGTGGGGGGAATCTGGACTCTCAGGCAGAGGCTTGGGAGCCGGGGAAGGCAGAGGTCTGGGGGTGTGCATGCACGCGCACAAGGGCAGGGCTGACAGGAAGCCAAGACTGTCTGCTCCGCCCTGAGACTCCACCCCATCCAAGCTGAACACAGAGGCTTTTGCAATTTGGCAATTCTAATCCTATAAGGCTGTCTCCAGCATCAAACTTCTCCCAGCGTAGACACAGCTGATCCTGACAGCCAACTGGCCTGGAGGTCAATTCCTCCCAGTGATACCAACATCAAGACTTAACTACAACAAGGCTGCACACATAGTCCACAAAGGGGTGCACAAAGTCCACTGGGCCATATAGGAAACCTAGCACACAAAGCTATCCTACCAACTCAGGGAAGCAGTGAAAATGCAGCGACAAAGAAACAGATCACAAATGAAAGAAATGGAGGAAAACAAATGACTGGATATAGAATTCAAAACCATGGTTATAAGGCTTTTCAAGAATATCCTAGAAAAGGCCGATAAATATAATGAGACCCTCGAAGATATGATAAAGGATCAACTAGAAATTAAACATACACTGACTGCAATAAAAAATATTATACAGAGACCCAACAACAGACTAGAGGAACACAAGAATCAAGTCAAAGAATTGAAATACAAAGAAGCAAAAAACATTCAACCAAAAAAGCAAAAAGGAAAAAAAAAATCCAAAAAGTTGAAGATAGTTTAAGAAGCCTCTGGGATAACTTCAAGTGTACCAACATCAGAATTATGGGGATGCCAGAAGAAGAAAGAGAGCAAGATACTGAAAACCTATTTGAAGAAATAATGACTGAAAACTTCCCCCACCTGGTGAAAGAAATAGACTTACAAGTCCAGCAAGCGCACAGAACCCCAAACAAAAGAAATCCAAAGAGGACCACACCAAGACTCATCATAATTAAAATGCCAAGAGCAAAAGACAAAGAGAGAATATTAAAAGCAGCAAGACAAAAACAGTTAATTACCTACAAGGGAGCACCCATACGATTGTCAGCTGATTTCTCAACAGAAACTATGGAGGTCAGACGGGAGTGGCAAGAAATCTACAAAGTGATGAATAGCAAGAACCTACAACCAAGAATACTCTATCCAGCAAAGCTATCATTCAGAATTGAAAGGCAGATAAAGAGCTTCATAGATAAGAAAAAGCTAAAGGAGTTCATCTCCACCAAACCAGTATTATATGAAATGCTGAAAGGTATTCTTTAAGAAGAGGAAGAAGAAAAAAGTAAAGATAAAAATTATAAACAACAAATACATATCTATCAACAAGTGAACCTAAAAATCAAGTGAATTAAAAACCAGAGGAACAGAATAAACTGGTGAATATAATAGAATCAGGGGCATAGAAAGGGAGTGGACTCATAATTCTCAGGGGGAAAGGGGTATGGGGGGTGCAGGAAGAGCCTGGACAAAAATCATACACCTTGGATGAGGACAGTGGCGGGGAGGTAAGGGCAGAAGGTGGGGTGGGAACCGGGTGGAGGGGAGCTATGGTGGGGGGGGAGGAGAAACAATTGTAATAATCTGAATAAATATTTATTTAAAAAAAAAAAAAGAATGAAAGTAAAACAGAAAACCTACCAAACAAACCAAAGTGATCTTTTTGGAAAGATTCTCTTTTCTATCGACTTGACTGTATGTATATTCAAGCCACTGTGAACTCAAAAAGATGGTCTCTTTTTCTAAAAAGAACCATTAAAAAGGGGAAAAGGCTTATTAATGAAAAGAGACATGAATATATATCACTGGGTTGCTTGACAATCACAGTATTTTAGGCTACTTCAGTCTATCAACAGAATAGTTGATTTTCTCCTGTGGGATTTTTGGAAAGAGTTAGGTAGATTTGATAGGCCCTTATTTGGGTTAATAGATAATGATAGTGAGTGCATCAGAAACAAAAATGTTGAAGATGAAGGAATTTCAGAGAGGGACACGAACAGTTAGGAAACAAGGGTGTTAATATTACACACATTAGATAGTTTCACCATGTTCACCCTACAAAATCTATCTTAATATTATGGAGGCCTAATTCAGTATGTTGTAGACATGGCTGACAGCTATCTGTCTGTAATTATGGAAGTTCTGCAAACTTTGCATTCCCACTTCCTGCCAGAATGTGAGCTTACTTTCATTATAAGATGGCTGCTTAGAATTCCAAATTGACTTCTTCTTGTAAAAAAAAAACAAACAAAACAAAGTAACCAATGTGGCTATCCTAGTAATTTACTAGACAGAAAAATACATTTCATGTTTGAGCCAGAGCCTTAATCATTAGGGAAATGAAGTGTTCCTCTGTGAAGAAGGGATGCCAGGGTTGAAGAGTATGGTTTGTTCTCTATGCCTTTTATAAAAGACTAGTAGTCCATTGCACGATATTGTGCACAGTAGGCCTCCCACTGCATCCACGGTAGCCAGCGAGAACCACAGCGCACCATCAGGAGCTGCGCTGCTTCTAGGGGAGCCATGCGGCTTCTGCGGGAGGCAGAAGCAAGTGTGGGCCCCGGGAGGAGGTGGGCCTGCTGTCTCCTCTCTGGGCCTGCACTCAGCTATGGAGGCTGCAGGCCAGCCTCCCTGTCCCCCAGAGGCCCTCCGCGGCTGGGGCATCACCGCAGCAACAAAGCAAGCATTCTACCCCGGCAGCTCTGCGCCTGCTGCCCAGAGGCCCTCCATTGCCACAGGGACAAAGCAAGCATTCCGCCAGGCCACTCACACTGCCTGCTCTCAGTGGCAGCCCCCCCAGGACTGTGGGACTCCGGCAAGGCTGAGGGGACTGGGCACTGCCGTATTTGTGACAGAGTGATGGTTAATTTGCATATTACCCTTTTATTAGATAGGATTAGCTAGAAAGGTTAGTAGGTGTCATGATTTAAAGAAGGTGAATGCAAAATATGGATGGCATAGTTTTCCTGAGCTAAAGGTTGGTAAAAGAATAGAAACCAGTGGTACAAAAACAAAAGATGAATTACGGTACTTTGATTAAGGTGTAAATTTTTTATTTGTCCAATGTAAGGGAAAGCCATAGGCAAATTTTCATTTCCCTGTTTTTATCTTAAAGGTTCTTTCATTCCACTACTAACAAATATCCTACTTACCTCAAGTATTGAGCTTATCTGTATCAAGAAAGTCACTGAATAAACTAGAGAGATAGGTAGGTAGGTAGATAGATAATGGAAGGAAGGAAGGAAGGAAGGAAGGAAGGAAGGAAGGAAGGAAGGAAGGAAGGAAGGAAGGAAGGAAGGAAGGAAGGAAGGAAGGAAAGGAAGGAAGGGAGGAAAGGAAGGAAGGGAGGGAGGAAGGGAGGAAGGAAGGAAGGGAGGGAGGAAAGAAGGAAAGAAGAGACAGAGAACACTTTGGAAACAGACATGTCACTAATCAGAGTACCAAAGTAATTCTTTAAAGAACAATTTACCTTTTTGACTACACTAGGTCAAAGATCAATTTATAGGATAGAAACATTAGGTATGTTGTGTTACATGCTGTTAAGTCGGCTCTGACTCCTGGCATCCCTTATGAATGAGTGATGTCCACAATGTTCTGTCCTCAACAGCCCTGCTCAGCTCCTGTGGACGCATTCCTATGGCTTCTTTTATGGAGTTAATCCATCTCATATTTCGTCTTCCTTTTCTCCAGCTGCATTCTATTCTCCTGAGCACTGCTGTGTTTTCCAAAGAATCCTACCTTTCCATGATGTGCCCAAAGTAGGACAGCTTCAGTTTTGCCATTTTTTTAAACATATAATAATATTTACAAAGTGCTTTCAGTAAATGCATTCTTTAATCCTCTTTATAATCCTTTGACATGGGCAGAAGGGTAGATATATTTGTCCCATTTTATAAATGAAGAAACCAAGGTTCAGAGAGTTACGTTACCTTGCCCTGAAATAATCAATTGCTAATTATTGCTACTAAGCAGCAGAGCCAGACCCAGAACCTCTGTCTCTCACTTCCCGTATGGTGCATTTCTCCTACACCAAAGCTACCCCAGCCCCCATTCAGTGATCTGAAATAAGTCTGACTTTTAAAGCCCACTGTTCCTTTAACAGAACATTACTTTACCCCTGTAAGGATGCCATTTCCCTGCACAGCTAAGCACATTAGAGGAGCCCATTACCAGTTATGAAGTTCATGCCACTATCTAATTGGTCACTGAAATACTGTCCCACCAGAGATGCAAGAGCATGCAAAGAAAAGCACTAAGTATTGAAATTATAGCAGGGACTGAAACGATGCTAAATTAATGCATTCCTTGGTTGCAGGATTAGGAGCAAGTGTTATTGTGAATAAGGCTTCTATGTTTTCCTATTGGAAACTCCATTCTCTTAAAAGATCAACAAGAAGAACCAAAAGGGAATTCCCTAAGGTCAGCTCTAAGGAAACATAAACCTCTAATTCAATAACTCTGCTACTGCTCTGAAAAAAAAAAGGCTTTATTATTGCAACATCCATATGGAGCCAATTGGACATTAATGACTAATCAATCCCTCCCCTTTCTATTCTACTTAAAGTGTCACAAACCATGTTTAGATTAGCCCATTTCCTGCTTAGGATTGCTCAAGATGTCTTTTGTTCTTTCAGGACCAGCCTGATGGAGGCAGCTTAAACAAACACAGGACCGGAGTGGCGCAGGAGTTATAAAGTGCCATATGTGAATGAACAAAGGGGCTATACTAAAGCCTTTTGTGGTATTTGTTAATGTTTTTCATCTGAGCTTAAAAAGGCTTAATGACTTTGTGGTGAGCTGATGCATGTGGCTCGTGGCTTTACAAAATGAAGGAAATTCTAACCAGTGATATACCAGTCAGTGTTTTCAAGAGTCTCTTGCTTTCAGTTTTGGTGCCTGTGTTTACTTTTTTTTTTTTTTTTTTAAGATTCTCAAGTTGTATTTGCTTTACTCAGAGCCCTTTACCTTGTTTCAACTATAGGATCCAAGGGCAACTGGGATAACTTATGTGATTCTTTATTTTAATGGTCTGAAAGTAACAGAGAACATCAAATACTCCGCTTACTATCTATTTGGTATTTGTATGCACAGGAGGAAGGTTTACAAGCTGTTGAACCAGGCGAAAAGGCAGCGCTTACATCGGAACCAGAGACTACTGTGGATGAAATAAGACAATAATAGGTCTGGCTTCCTAAGTTTTCAAAGAACCAGGCTCAGATTCAAGTCGATTCCCTGGGAGAAGACAGAGGCTGGTGAAAAGCTGGGGGACTAAATAATTCATGTGGCTCAGCAGCTTCTGGCTTCATCCAACTCAATTCACTACCCTAGACTCCACATGAAATTAAGAAGCACAAACCAAGATGAAGCAGATCTCAGTGTTGGTTAATGAAGACACCACTAAATCCATTGTCTTGTTTCCATACTTATCTCGTCAACTGCCTGGGCCTCACTGTCTCCGCTGGCTGACTAGCCTTCCAGCTTTAAAAACTATTATCAAAATTAATGTAATTTGTCTCTTTTCTCCATTTCATTTATTCTAGGGAATCTGCCTCTTATTAGAATGAGAGATATAGATCGTGGGTGCAGTAGAAAGTAATCTTTTATTTGGCTGGGAATACAGAAATAGACAATATTAAAAGGAGATGGCTCAAGGATTTGGGGAAACCAACTCAATTTCATGGTCCACCAAAACATTTTTGCCCTGAGAATCTTGTGAAAGTATTTGAAAGCTATCTAATATTTGTAGGGTTTGAAAGATTTTTTTTAAAAAATAGAACTAAAATGTATTAAATATGCATAAGACCCAACCAAGAGAGACCACCTCACATCTCCCCACTTCCCACATGTGAGAACTGTAACCAGACTAAACTTCTCAGTCTGAACAACAACAAAAAAGGACCATTAGCTTATACATTTATGGATCAGCTTTTTATGAAGGACTCATTGGAATAACAAAGGATTAGGATTATTTACTATAAAACAGTAACAAATTAAGGCAAGGGACAGTGGACAGTTGTTTTTTTCTTTCTCCCTCACAAACAGTTCTACTACTCTGCAGCATGGACTAGCATTATCCTTTTTCATTTTGCCCTACATAGGATCAACCTTCCCAGTGAAAAGTGAGCTTATACTGAAAGCAGCATTAAGTGATTTCTCTGTCATGAAAGTATATAAACCATATATATATATATAAACTGAAATTTGTATACTTAGTATAAATTTTAAATGGTTGAATATATTGAAATTCTTATGGAATTCTTCTGTCCATATTAAAAGTTTTAGTTCAGAGTTACTTTTACAATCTATTCCTAAATGCAACAGTCTATAGTAGAATGCAAATGCCAATGGATTCTTGACTTTTTGGAATAAATTAGAAGCACGGTTAACATAACTTGAAGGGGCAGGGGGGAAGGTGGCTCTTAAACCCAATCCTGACCTTAAACAGAGAGAATTAAAGAGCACTCCAAATTGGCATGATTCTTTAAGTCCTACCAACCTAAGGTTGGGCTGAATTCTATAGCCTGCAGATGGAAAGTGAGGTGGCTCTTGCTGCCAAGACAGGAGGACTCTGGGATAGGGTCAATACTGCAAAAAACTATGCAGTCAGTCCAAACATGGAGAAAGGCCTTCATGGGCTAGGGTTTATTCTGATATGTTGGTATGGGAAGCAGACATACCTACTGATGAGGAAGCATGGACCGATTTTACAGTCCCACTGGGAACAGATGTTGGCTGCTCTTGTCTTGAGTCTAATTTTCATGGTAGACAGTATTAACCTTTTCTCACCCAATTGCTGTAGTAATATGGGGAAGTACTTCTGTGTGATTCAGCAATGGCACAGACAAGTGTTTCTTCTCCAGTGTAGAGGATATGCAGTCAGAAAATAGATGTTTTCGTGCGTGTGTGTGTGTATGTGTGTGTGTGTGTTGATTATATACACTGTCACTGATACTCCTTTAGTAACCAGCTACTGGGCAGGGCTTGGTTCCTCACTAACGAGAGTCTGAGTCTTTGGTTAGGCTTTCTGGCATAAGCAACTCTGAGGAGCAGATGGAGTCCCCTTTATAGAGGTATTAGGGGATGGAGTCATACAAGAATCTTGACATTTCATGCACTTGCCCCATCAGGACTATCCATCACTTGGAGAGTTCAATGGAAATTGTTTTCCACCAACATTAAAAGGTTATTTGGGAGCTTTTAAGACACAGCAAATATATATCTTTAAGAGAAGTTTATTTGCTTGTTTAAGAGAGCTGCACTTCATATGTAGTGCTGATATAAACTGGTGCACAGGATCCTCTAAAACTGTTTATATCCACAGTAAAATACATTTTTGTGATACTCATACAACAGAGTTAGTCCAGAGCCAAGGACTTTGGGAACTCTGCTTATCTCCCAGCCTGCGTGGCTGTTAGTCTTCATTGTGTCCCGGGCCTCCCTGGCTACCTATCCTGGCTTCAGACCCCAGCCTGCTGGGTCCATGGAGACTGCTTTGCCTATTCATTTCTCTGACATGCCTGGAAACACACTTTTAGGCAGTTCTGAAAGGTCAGACCCATAAGCCCACAGCACAGCTCTGGTTATGTTCTCTTCTGACTTACCTGGTCTTCTATTTTTTATTTTTATTTGTTTTTGTTGATCTTTACTGGAGGCCATTTTTTCTATCGATTTTAGAGAGTGGAAGTGAGGGAGGAGTGGGGAGAGAAGAGAGAGAGAAACATTGATGTCAGAGAGGCACATCAATTGGTTGCTTCCTGCACGCTCCCCAACTGGAGTGGGGAACCTGCAACCTGGGTACATGTCCTTGACTTGGAATTGAACCCAGGACCCTTTGGTTCTCAGGCCGGTGCTTTAACCACTGAGCATGCCGGCCAGGGCATGGGTCTTTTCTTTTAATGTGTACAATTCCCCATCTTTTATTTCTGGTACATATTCTAGTGCTTGGATGTCTTCTTGGGCAAAGACATCTTGCCACTGCCATATTTCTATATTAATTTCATTTATCTGAAAGATGGTGTCATCTTTAATTAATACTTGCTACATTCTAATGTACTTTCAGGTAAATGATTTCAATTACTTGGAAATGAAATAAGATAGTTAAAAAAGACTGTCAACTGGAAATCACCTAGTCCAGCTTCCCCACCTGCAGATGAGAAAGCTCAGGGAAAGAGACTTGCTTAGGGTGAAACAACTGGAATTTAAGTCTCCTAGTCCTTGAGCAAATATCTGAAGGAGTATCATGTGGGAAAATGGTAAGTTCTATTATGTTGGAATCCAGAGGTCAGACTAGAAGCAATGGGTAGGAGTTAAATGAAAGCAGCGGCAAATTTGGGCTATAAATAACCAAGAATTAAACATTAATAATTAGTACTGGAAAGAGCTTCTCAGGAAGTAGTCAGTTTTCAGTCACTGGACGATTAGAGGCATTTGAACAGAAATAAGATGTACACTGGTCAGGAATATAACGTGATTTCTTGGCTGGAACTAAAACTTTGATGATGTCTCTACTGTGATTCTGAGAATCTAAGGGCTGCAGCGTGAAGTGGTGTATTCTTGGGCCTGAGCTAATAGAGACCCTTTCATTCCAAAGTGTAAATAGTTGCAGCCTTTAAATCCCACCCTAGATTATGCCTCTGCTGCCTTGAATGAGCCGTGTATCATGGAGTCAACCTCCCTTTTCCACCAGGAGTAAGGATCCAGGGCAGGGGAAGGGAATGAAAAAAGCTTCAAAGAGTTCCCAGAGGATGGATCAAAAGGTAAGCAGGATTTGTAAGAGAAGAAATTCATATTAAATAGTGCATTTTTAAGGAAAAAGAGGAAAAGTCACAGTCTCTGTTATTTGTCTATAAACAGAAAGCTTAAGTTGACAATAACAAAGTTATTCTGAAATATAAAACTGAGAAGCAATCAGAAGTTCACCCTAAAATATTAAAAACAAATGAAGCTTTCAGAAGGGTTAAGGCTGTCTTGGCTGGAACCCAATGCACAAATTCAGTACAAATCTATAAAACCCTCCTAAGCAAATCTGAGAATCTGAGAGCAACAGTTGTAAAAGTGGCTATTCTTGGTTCACATATCCATTTCCATTCTAATCAATGCAACTTTTTAATACGTGGAGAACAACATCGTTACAGTTCCAACTCAGGGTCCGCAAGTCTGGCCAATGATAGTCCTGTTCGGAGCACATCCCTTTCAATGCTCACACTGCACTATTCCCACCAAAATGAGGTGCAGCCTCCCTCTGAGGCTGGGGCACAGCAATTGAATTTGAGAATTAAAGTAGGAGTTACAAGAACATTTTTGTACCCAAACTATTCTGCAAAACAAAACAAATGGGGGGGGTGGAAAGGAAAGTATCCCTCTTAGCAACCCCAGGTATGAGAAAGAGGGGGAAAAAAAACAGGAAGGCAAGAATACAAAAAACAAAGGTAAACCACAAGGAATGCTGCTGGGGGAAGATGGGAGGAGAAAGGGGAGGGTGCCCATCTGTGAAAGGTATTTGGGAAATTATGCTACTGAAGTGATCTCATCAACAAAAAAACAAGATAGATGGGCTTGAAAACCTGATTCAGCAGGTGGCACATGTACTCTTGAAGGTACCAATCTCCCCTTTTATTTTTCTGGAAAAAAAACTACGTGGAAGTTACTGTGGAAAGACCACCTTTCTTTTAAGAAACATACACTCTGTTTTATGAATATCCTTGGGCTTGGAAGGGACCTTGGAGATAATGGAACTCAACATACCTCTTTTAAAAGATAAAAAATGTACCATATTATTTAACTCATACGTGTATTTAATGAACAAACTGAACTATCAACCAAAATAGAGACAGACTTATAGAGAGCAGGCAGACAGCACTGGTGATGGTGGTGGTGTGTGTGTGTGTGTGTGTGGGGGGGGGCGGGGGCGGGGGGAAGCATAGAGGGGATAAATGGTGGTCTAAAAATAAGATAAAAATAAATAATATAATAATATAATATAATAAAAAATAAAGATGAAAACTTAAACCCAGAGGAATTAGTCCTTTGTTTGCCATCATTTAGCAAAAGAGCTTAAATCCAAATCTCCCAATAACCAGACCAGAGCCATTTCTACTATACTTTGCAAACTTGAAATTAGGAGAGTTGGGATAAGAATTGCACTCTTGCCTAAGGAGAACAAGGTGAGGGAAAATGCTATATGAAAAGTCCATAAAAAGTTAAACAGCTCTTCGTCATTCTTAATACATGGTGACAGATTCAGCTAATCGAGACCTCTCTTCCTTGCATGTCCCCTATAAGAGCTAACCAGTTTTGTTGCTCAAAACACATGAAGCCTTCAACTGCTTCAAAGATTAACCAGACCTTAAACGTGTTTCCTAAACCCCCAGCACCAATGAATTTGTAGTTTTATAAATATCATGGTGAACAAGAAATGCTGTCTTGTCATATTCAAGCCAAATAACAGCTGGACTTTAAAAATAAAATTTTGAAGGCATTTGCCTTTTATATTTTTAATTTCTGTTTTCCTGGCTTATCGTTTTGTCATTTGATTTTGATGAGTGGTTAATACACACGCACAGCTGCCTATTTCGATGACCTTTCCCTTGCAGCTCCCATGCTCAGAGCTGGGGAGCAGGTCTACAAGTTGCTTACTAAGTGATATTGGCGTTTTCATGACAGGCAGACATTTTCCATAGAAGCCAGGCTGGAACAGGGCCGATTTCCCAGGCTGACTTACTTTAGTCACTTCAGAAGCCCTACAGGAGTATGGGGTAGAAGTGGATCAAGGACAGAGTACCTTAAGCTTGCTGTTCTGCACCTAGCCAGTGTGGCTCAGTGGTTGAGCATCTACCCATGAACCAGGAGGTCAGGGTTTGATTCCCAATCAGGGCACATGGTGGACTTGATCTGGTTTGCAGGAGGCAGCCAATCAATGATTCCCTGTCATCACTGATGTTTCCCTCTCTCTCTCTCTCTCTCCTTTTCCCTTCCTCTCTGAAATCAATACAAATAAAAATATTTTTTTTTAAAAAAGATTGCTGTTCTGCTTTACTCACAATAGCCAAGACATGGAAAGAACATAAGTGTACACTAACAGATGAATGGGTAAAGAAAATGTGATATAAATATGATGGAATGTTATTCACCCATAAAAAAGAAAATCCTGCTATTTGCGACAATGTGATGGACCTTGAAGGCATTAGGTTAAGTCAAATAAGGCAGACAGAAAAAGATAAATACTGCATGATCTCACTTACATGTGGAATTGGAAGAGGCCAAACTCATAGAAACAGAGAGTAGAATGGTGGTTGTCAGGGGCTGGGGTCTGGGGAGAGTGGATAGACCTTAGTCAAAGGGTATAAACTCCAGTTGTAAGATGAATGACCTCTGGGGATCTAATTACAGTATGGTGACTATAGTTAAAAATACTGTATTATACATATGAAGTTGTCAAGAGAGTAGATCCTAAATTTTCTCACACACACACACAAAGATAATCATATCAGGTGACAGATGTGTTGGCTAACCTTATTTTGGTAATCAATTTCTATTACATATGCGTATGAAATCATCACATTGTACACCTTAAATTTACACAGTGTTATTATCAATCATATCTCAATAAAGCTGAAAAAATTAACTTTTTCTGTTCCAAAGCCAGAGGAAACATGGAAACAATCATGTATGGACCAAGAAGGAGTGGCATTCTGGGCTGCAGCCACCAAACTCACCTGACATTTGAGCTCTCCTAGGAGCTATCTCTCTGTATCTCTGTGGGCACAAAGAGGTCTTCACCTTTTTAGTACTTTTCTCAATGATAATTCCATCTGTCTTTCTGTATGTGTGCATTTTCCTTTTAATCTTCAGTCTTCCTTCACTAGACTTTAAACCCCAAGAGGTCAGGAACATGTCTGTTTTGTTTCCTTTGGTTATCCAGGGTCTGGTTCACGGCCTGGTACACAGTAGCACCCAATAGTTGTTTGTTTGCTTGTTTGCTTGCTTTGAAGAGCACAAGCTGACACAAGGAGCTTATAAATGTTTCAGCTATCCTTTCCTTTCAGTCCCCTCTTAGTCCTTCTGCTAAGGGAAAGGAGCAACATGGAGCAAGTATTCTGCGTACCTGTTATCTGCTCAGACTCTAATATGAACTGTAACTCCAGCAGGCTTCGCAATCAGCTCACACTTGAACAGACTCCAGGAAATACCCTGAAGTCAGCAGAAGGCAACTACCCATCCCAGCAGCCCTCACAAAGGCACCAGCTTCTGTCCGAATCAGAGCATGTAACTTGACTCCATTCATGAACTCACAGTCCCCCAAAAGCACATGAGGTCTCAATGGCAATGCTGGGCAAGCTTCTGAAGGGAGCTTTGCACACGCTCCTTAAGCTCCTGGGCCACAACAGCCCTTCTACCATTACACTCAGCAGGCACTGCTGCTACGTGTGACAGGGTAACAGGAGAGCTGGAGTGGGGCATGACTTGCTATATTTAGGGAAGAGGAAATGGGCCATTCTGAGGAAGGTCACAAGAAGTTTGTCCAAAAAATGAAGGCATCATAAATATCGTATATCTATGTACATAGGGCATGCAGTATACGGTAGCACAGTATTTAAGAGCTGGGGTACCAGAGCCAAGGCTTCCTGGTATCAATTCGCAGCTCTGCACTTATTAACTATAATATATTCTTTACAGAGTTGTAGGAGGTGTAAATAAAAAACATAGTATGTATGTGAAAAACGTAGCACATTCTCTGGCATATAAGTGCTTAATAAATGTTTGCACCCCCCCCCCCCACCACACACACACACACACAAAACAGTAACAACAACAAAATGTAATCAGGAAGTTGGTTTGAATCCAGATAACCTGGTATTGAATGGAATTTCCAAATATGTTTCTATACAACATGTTTTTCTATAGTTAAGCTTTTCATATTGTTGTCTTTCGTAATGGTTATAATTTTTAAATTGCCCAGAACATAATATCATTATTAGCATTACTAAGAGATAACTTACTATATCTATGCCCATTATACAGCTAAAACACCAAATGAAGAAGGATAAACTACAGTTATGAAAACTCTGTTAGAATAGGGTAAGGATAGAATTCTGTAATTCCTAGTCTATTGAAAACAGACAGACTGAATAACTCAAAGCGATAAAAAATATTTCATTGCCTATGGTCAAAGATTTAGTTACTTTACAGTACAGCCTTCCAACCAAATTTAGATGGGCCGTACCTGAATATTGGTTCCCTAGAGTGGAACCTCAGTCCTCACCAGAGAAAAACCTGCACTTCTAAGTGTCTATAAAACAGTGATGTCAATGTGCTCTTGTACACATTTTTCATAGAAGACAGTGGGCATATTTCTGGTTTTGAGCCCTCTTTATCCCTCCTCCACCTTCTCCTTTTCCTCTTCCTCTTCCTCCCTCCTCTACCCCTACCCTACCCCTACACGGGCGCACGTGCACACACACACACACACACACACACACCCCAATCAGAGTTTATTTTAATACCTTGTCCCAAGGATTATCACTAAACATTAGTCTTTCCTACTGGTATGAAAAGTCTGTCTTCTGGAAACCCTCTGAGGTACCTCCTAACGCCTGACACTACCCATCCTAGTGCTTGAGACGGGGGTTCTGAACTGCCTGGGATGGCCGAATATCATCGGAAGCTATTCCCAGTTCAGATACTGCTATGAAATGTCTTCATGCATTTTCAGGGGATTAGGGTCCTGGGACAAATACTGCCAGTAAAAGGGATAATAGAAAGGATTCCATCCCTGAAGCTGAAGAAGGACTTTAGCTGAGACCCAAGATAGGTGAAGTATTGTGTTACTCTAAAGAGAACAGATTAATCTTCCCTGACTGTTGGGGGTGGAAGGAGGGAATCTGCAAAAGGAACAGCTAACGGGAAAACCAGCCCCTACTCTGTGATGACACAGTAAATAACCAGGCAACATCACCACTGACGTGCTGGCCTAACGCATAAATCGTACCCTGCCTCTGGGGAGCAATTTCTGCTGATTTGCTGCTGTGCATTTAAAACAAACAAATAGAAAGGGTAGCGGAGTGGACAGGCATTGCTAGTGCTGCCGGCAAGCCCACTGAGAATGAAGCTACTCTCTCCTTCCAGACTTCCAAAGACTTTAGTCATGGTTAGTGCCCAGACCCAGGCTGGGCCTTACCCAAGTCATTATTAATTTTATGCCAAATCTGCTCAAACCACCATTTAGTTCCCAAAATGGTTTGATTGCACCAGGGGATCACTTGATTTGGGGTTTAAAAAAAAAATCCTTTTTTATATGTTTGTCCTTTTTTCCTTTTTTTTTTTTTTTTTAACAAGAATGCAGTGAAGTGATTGAAACAGAATTCTGTTGTTCATTGGAATGCAGAGCGTCCTTTTAGTTTAAAACTAGACTGGCACCTTGAAGTATGTGGATTGCTGAGTGTCCAGTAATATAGGATCTAGCTGTACCTCAAAATCCTCGATTATAACATACAATGAAGACTAACATTTGCTCTGCTTTGTCAAGAAAACCGAGCTGATACTCTTAAGAAACACCAGGAAGATTCTATAGCGCAGACACATCTCCAGGAACACCCAGGGCCGCAGGAAAGAGCTGCAGGGAAAGCCACTCACCCTCTGCGTCTTCTGGTCGTGTGAGATCGATGACACCTGGGCCCAGCTTCCCATCTTCACTGGACTTGCCTGTTAGCGGGGGCCCCAAGTTCTCAAAGCGCGTCCTTTCCTAGAGGAAAGAACAATCCGAGTCTTATTCAAGCTTCCCAAGCAGCCACGTTTCCTTCCCGTTTCTGTCTTGCTTAGTGGGCAAAACTCAGATGTGCAAACACCATTTCTGTTCATCGTGGGCTCGGAACATCTTTCTGGAAGATTCTGTGGGAGCCGGGTGCTGGCCCTGACAGGGCTGACCGGTTCTAAACCACAGTACCTGGAAGGGAAGGGAGCCTGGGACTGGAAACCTGCCAACGCTGTACTGCGCATCTTCTTCCTGTTGTGTTGGCCCCAGGAATCTAAAAGGAATGCCATCTAGAAGTTTCAGCCCAAAGTGCCAAACTTGTGAGAGCAGTTCCCTTTAAAATAGATGTACTGCTATTTAATGGGAGAGGCATGGTCCCATTTAGAGATCATATGTGGCATTGGTATTCCTGGGAAAATACAAGTCAGGATTTCAGAAACAAATATTTCAAAGCAGGCCAACTACATGATAGCATGCATTGACACTGTTATTTTTCCTAGGAGTTTCAACCATAAGTTACTGGGGCAGGAAAAGGAGGACTTTACTCCGAGCCAGCCACTGAGTCAAGAAAGTGAAACTACTCCTGCCGCTATAGGAGGGAAACCCAAAGATGTTTTACTTGTTAACCGGTTCTTCTAGAAGCCGGAGTCGGAAACGCCACAGTGAACTCCCCCTCGCAGCTCTTCAGATCAGTGGCAGAGGGCTCACTGGCCATCATTAATAGGGTGTTCTTATCTACGGAAACAGCCCGGGTCCCCTTCGCGCCTCCCTGAGACTCTCCAGACTCACACTTGGCTTTGTGTTGTGCTTATGAATGAATGAAACCTTGTTGTTCATTACTACGAAACAATATTAAATGTCATGCCAGCTTGAATTTACAGACATGAAGTAGCAGCGTGCAGCTCCGGGAATGGTTTCTGCATGTTATACTGAATGCATTATGCAGCAGCCGAGTGCTGATTGCTGTGCAGCGTATTGTTCAATGACCTAGTTCTGGACTGAGCACGTTTGGTATTAGATGGAAATACTCCGAGTGTTCCCTTCCGTAAGATGTTTAGAAACTTGGAGACATTCTTAAAGAGCAAACATACAATTACTTGATAGAGGCTGTCTCTCATTTGTATAGTCTCACTACGTTTGTGCTTTCTAATATGATTATTTTTGAATATCATTATATTTCTATAATTAATTCCCATCAGTCAAATGGTGCAGGAAGTCTTCCAATCCCCCTTCAGCATGGAATGTGTTGAAATCTGTGTTGGAAGAAAACACAGCATAAACCTTGCTTTAACCAAGCACCATTTCTCTGAAAGATTTGCAACAAAATTATAATCATGAATTTCACCAACTGGGTCATTAATACTAACTAGTTACAATGTAGGGAAACCTCTGAAATATTCATTAAAAAAGAATGAAAATACAAAGCAAAGTAGGTACGGTTCCCCATATCTTTGTAGGTGAAAACAGTGCTGCGCAAGAACAAATTGACCCAGACACAAGACACAACGAGAGACATCCAGGAGCCATGCGGGGGTTTCACACATTGTCAGAGGGAGACAGCTGCTGTTTTGTTTTTCTTTTTAAATCCTCACCCAAGGATATTTTTCCATTGATTTTTAGAGAGAGTGGAAGAGAGAGGGAAAGACAGAGAGAAATATCGATGTGAGAGAAGCACATCGATTGGTTGCCTCCTGCATGCCCCCTGACCAGGGCCCAGGCCTGGGAGGTCCCTGCAATGGAGGTATGTGCCCTTGACCAGAATCGAACCCAGGACACTTTGGTCTCCAAGCCAACACTCTATCCACTGAGTCAAACCGGCTAGGGCAGTGGTTCTCAACCTTTCCAATTCCGCGACCCTTTAATACAGTTCCTCATGTTGTGGTGACTCCCAACCATAAAATTATTTGCGTTGCTACTTCATAACTGTAATTTTGCTACTGTTAGGAATTGCAATGTAAATAGCTGTGTTTTCCGATGGTCTTAGGCGACCCTGCTAGTGGTTCTCAACCTGTGGGTCTCTTGGAAGAATTTTATGGTTGGGGGTCACCACAACATGAGGGACTGTATTAAAGGGTTGCGGCATTGGAAAGGTTGAGAACCACTGGGCTAGGGCAAGGACAGCTGCTTTTGATTAGCCAATTTCTATTTTTGAGGAGCACTCTTGTTTGCCCTGGTGTAAAGAAAGAGTGTTAAAGTGAAGATGAGTAGTACAAAGGAAAGCAAAATATGCGACCTCTGTTTTATCACGTTGTTTCAAATTTCAGACATTTGCATGTGAACCCTTTCCCTGTGTTAAATGCAAAAAGAGTTCTCATGTGACACCTGCAATCTTCTTGGAAGAACAAACTTTAGCTGTATTTTTATGGGGGGAGACGGGGTGGGGAGGAGAGAAACAACTTTCTCTGAAAATCAACAGACCTTCCTACCCATCAGTATGCATATTCCAAGTATCTTTCTAGTCAGTCATTCTCTTTGATTTTACTGCAAAATATTCTCAGTAAAAAAATAAATAAATAAATGAAGTTCCTGAAAGAATATCAATATTTTGACAAGGAAGGAGAAGAGGGAAAATTACATGCCATGGTTTGTAAAATCCTAAGACAACAAAGCTTACACGATGATGATATATTTTCTTTTCAAAAAAAAAAAAAAAAAATGAAGTGCGCTCACAATTCAGTAGCATCAGCTTGTTTTTCATCATAACAACAACAAAAAAATTTCAGAACGTTCGACAACACATTCGCGATGTCTCTGAAGCCATGCGGTTTTCTGACTTGACTGAAAAAAATCCTTCTGCAGAGCTACTTTCCTTATAAAACATCAATATTTTGACACGGTAGAAGTCAAGGAAGAATACCCCATGAAATACGTGTTAAATAGACAGAAAATAAATCAATGGGGGAAAAAAACTGTTCTGGGTGGTGGGCTGCATTTTATACTTGGTAATATTAAGCACTTGTGTTTGAGATTAAAGTAAGACCCCGCCAAGCCATGGCCTTTCATATACGTTTCTACCTAGTCTCCCAGAAGATTTCCTTCTATTCTTCAAAGAATAGCTCAGAATATTTATTTGCCAGCCACATAACCATCAGATAAGAGGGCCTGATGTCTACAAGTTAGCTCTGGGCAGCTGAGCGAAGCAAAGATTTTACTGGTGAGATTGAACATGAGCCTAGTAAATACAGGATATGGACAGGGGCAAAGAGAGATGTTCAAGGATACGTTAGTGACGACAGGCTTCGACTTTTAGCCATTAAGTGCCAGTGGGCATGCCCCTGTATGGAATAAATATAAACTGTGGGTGGCAAGGTCTTAACTCCAAATGTTTTCATGCACTTGAACTAGCTCTCACGATGTACATAATTCCCAAGTAAGATTATTTTGGAGATATAAGCAAAATACCCCCATGTTAACTTAATCTCAACCCTCCAGGAAAATCCCCCCATCTTCATGTTGACAGAGAAATGTGCATTTTACATGCAACTATGTGACCAGACACTTAAACATTGTCAGCCACAAACATGCAGGCGACATAAAAGTTATTGGAAGAAATGAAAGTCAGCTCTGCGTGTTGCAGGACTTGGGCTAAGTGCTTTGAAATTATAATGTATGAGGTAGATGTTGCATATTAAATAAAGATATTTAAATGATAAAGCCCACTTTAGTGAGAGTTGATGAATGTTAAATGTTACAAGCCACAAGACCCAGGCATCCATCACCTTCCCATGTTATCCGAGGCGATGGCGGGCAGCCTCACTGGTGACAGATAGACTGCCGCATTATTATCCCTATTTCCAGAGTCACTGCACAAACCATTCAACTCCTCAGGCATCATTTTTAACCTTGCATTCAATTAGCAACTTTTCCCTCCCTCCCATGGCAAGATTCATCAATGTTGTCTTTGCATCAGTGGAGAGAGAGAATGGATTTGGGGTAACTGAAAGAACAGAGGTTTGTTTCCATCTAGGCAAAAAAATAAATAAATAAACTTCCTCTTACTGGCAACAAATGTAAAATTGTGATGGGGGAAGAACAGCTACGAAACAGTAAGCACACAATAATGGGCTTTTCTTTGCGCTTAGATAAAAGCTGAATTTTTGATGTGCACAGTATATTTTAATAAAATTTTATATACTATGTTTTATACACTTATTGGCTATTCCATAATAATGTGTGTGCTAACAGTAAAATTGCTCTTAAATTTATGTGTGTTATTTATACGTTCCCATGTAACAATGCTTTTTGTTGTAAAAAATATTCTGTTTATTAATGTAACTTTACAACCACTGTATCCGAGATCCGTGGTAAATTAATGACATTTTTATTATTTTATAGTGTCATTAAATTTTTACTGATCACTCCATCAAACAGAGGCAGTAAAGGCCATAATGTAAACTGGGACACTTAGATCAGGCGGCAGGAAGACATTCCATGGAGTCTGAAGAAAACTGCTTGCCGTAAATGATATTTATGCCATCTTTAAGTATGTTAGAATACTTGGATAAGTTTGGCAAAACTGTTTCAGTAGTCGAGTGGATTGTGTACTTAAATAACAGTTTGCTCGCCAGCAAGACAAGCCTTTTTCAAACCATACGTGAGATGACTGATGGCAGCCGTCTCCTGAGGAGCAGCACTCAGAATGGGAATGTGAGGACGCAGCGGGCCCCTCCCTGCCAGGCCGCCAGGACTGACCAGCCTGTGCCTTGCCTCCAATGATTTCAACACCATCCCCTTTTCCACGAAGTGGAAAATGGTATGTGCTGAGAGGGGTGTTTTGTTTGCAGCCTTACGAACAAGTATATTTCATTTGACAGGTAGATATGGCTAGACAATGATGTGATATACTTTATTTCAATGCTCTAAATGAGAGGTACTTTACCGACCTTTATTTGAAGCTTGTTTCTAAAGAATGTCTGAGTATAGAGTCATTTGTAATAGCCACAGAAAATATACTTAATGTCTGAATATGGGGTCATTCGTAACAGCCACAGAAAATATACCTAACTGCAAAATTTACCTATAGTCCAGTTAGAATGGGTCAAAAATAATCTCATGTTACTTTCACATGAAAAATACATTATAATTAATGTACTCTACAGTAACTCAAATATTCTGTTTATAGACTATATATTATACAAATATTATATAATACTTGTATTATATAATATTATATAATATTTGTATTATATAATCTATAAAATATATACATATTATCCATTATACTTCTGTATAGTATATAGAAGACAATAAGTAGAAAATTTTATGCTCGTGTAATCACAAATTTAAAACCACCTATCTCCTACATGCGATTTTGGCATGAATCTTGTTTAAGTAAACAAGAATTTGTTGTGACATCCTAAAATATTAAGTCTTTAAATATTAAAGAGTTTCAAAAGTCTTTTCAAATTTATAATAATAAGAAACGTTGCAGGGAAAGTTAATACTGCAGTGCCACCAGTTATGTTTGTGTGTATTCCTGAAGCAGAGTTTTCTAAGAGAAATAACCAACACATGCATTATGAATAAAAATTCTCTCAGGCCACCGCAACATTCTGAGATCTTAGCTATCCTCACAGTGTCAGCTTGGTCTAAGTATCCCCCAAGACGTCCCGTCATTTCATCCCAGCTCCAGGCTTTAGTGTCTCTCCAACCCAGGACAACTCCTTCCTACATTAAAAGTCAAAACTTCCCTACAAAAGCAGCTTTCCCCTAGTACTATTGGTCTCACCCCTCTGTGAGACCCTCCGTGCCCAGTTAATCATCAGGCTTGCTGAGTGTTCCTTCACAGAGCCTCTTGTGCCAGTCCTTCTCCTCATGGGCCTCCACCACCAAAAACTAGCCCAGCACATGCCCTTATGCCTGCACAGGAGATCACTGCTGCGGCCTCCATTCTGGTCTGCCTGATCCTTGATACTGCCCCTCGCCCTGCGTCCGTCCACTCACACTCCTCACAAGATCCCACTCAATGTCTCATGGCTTCCTATTTTCGATTGCATTTCATCCTCTGTCTGCTTTTCCAGGCCCTTCATACACTGCTCCCATGAGTCTTAACTCGGTTTCCTAAAACTTTCTCATCATACATCCTCTGCCCTCGGTGCACAGTAACTCACCTTCCCATAATAATACCATGACCACACCTGCTCCCTCTTCCCCCTGGCTGCTAGGATAATACTTCCTTCTCTCTTCTCCCTTACCAAGGTTTATTCATATTGAAAAACCCAAATCGTCCATGAACTCTACAACCTCTCTGATCTACAAAAATTCTTAGTCTTCCCTATATAATCAGCCACAATTTACACACGATGTCAAAGAATTAAGCTTTGGTTCACGTGTACTTCCAAGTCTCCTCCAACAATGGCAATATATTTTCAAGCCAGGGATTGTGTCTTACACTTTTTCTATACCCTATATAATAAAGATGTAATTTGCAAATGGTCGGTTATGCTATGAAGTGTAACGACCAACCATGTAACGACCGGATCATGGATCAGCAGGAGGGTGGGGCAGCGAGCAACAAGTGGGTGGTGGAGAACTATAGGAGGGGGCAGGTCAGCAAGCTATGAGGGGAGCGGGGGGTGGGGAGAGCTACAGGAGGGCGGGGCAGTGGGCGGAGAGCTACTGGAGGGCAGTAGCGAGCTACTGGTGAGCTACTGGCACATGGATTCGTGCACAGGGCTACTAGTATCTTATAATGTAATTGGCATTAGTGTCCACATAATTTATTTGTTTTTGTTAATCCTCACTCGAGGATATTTTTTGCATTAATTTTTTTTAGAGAGAATGGAAGGAAAGGGGAGAGACAGAGCAAGAGAAACATTAATGTGAGACACATTGATTGGTTGCCTCTTGCAGGCACCCTGACCAGGGCTGGGGATCTGGCCTGCAACCAAGGCACATAGCCTTGACTAGGAATAGAACCCATGGTCCTTCAGTCAGCAAGCCGACACTCTAACCACTGAACCAAACTGGCCAGGGCAAGGCCACATAATCGGTTTACCCACATAAATGAAAAACACTCTGTGCACGTGAGTGTCCAAAAGGAGCAAGAACTACCAACTTTCTAGCATTTCAAATTTGTAGAAGAGATGTTTATACTCCACACTTCACATTCTATTGGTGATACTTCTTTAGGCAATGATAATCAAAACAAGGAAATCCAGAAAAATATTTAAATATTTTCTAAAAGAGGGCAATAAGCAACTGTAGAAGAACACTGTGGAAGAATACAGCTTGATTACAGAACTTAACATGAAAAAAAAAGGGTCTGGAGTCTGACTTGGAATTTTTGCAGTGTAACACTTGTGTCTTTTTGCAAAGTCTTTGCAGAACACTGCCAAAGAGGAGACTACCCACCACAAATGCATGGCTGAAAAAGCAGTACATATTTTTAAAAGTGTACAAAAATTTGTGTTTTGCTCTGTGTTTTTTTTTAAAGCAGAACAATGTTAAGTAGAATGCTGACAGAGCCTGTCTCTTATTCTGAAAAAGTTTCTCTAACTCCATGATCTGGACATATTTTGCCATCATGTGATTCTCAAGAAGTACTACTTAAGCACACATGTGGTTTCTTTCTTATTGACTTAGCAAGCTCTATCACTTTATTAGCCTTTATTTTATATCCTTTATTATACACTTAGTAATGTAATGAAAGATAAAAAAAAATGTAGGCTTTCCAATGGAAAGTAATCACATATGCTTTTTAAAAGGTGATTCTTTTTTTGGAAGGAGTTCATTTAGAGGTGCTGGGCCTTTCTTTCATAGTGATATTTTGATGGTCCCAGACACAGTAATCATGATAATAAAGACTGTGGCTGGGAGAAACGAGGTTCATTATTAAACCTCATTGTTAAATAACATTTTGTCAGCTAACACTATTAACTTGTCTAGACTTTAATACACTCTTTACTAAAATTGTGCTAGGACTCACAAATCAGTTAAGGCCCGAGTTCTCCAACTCTGTTTTTCTCCACAGCACAAATGCACAGAGGGGTAGGACAGAGCATCACTTACTGTTCGTTACTATGTGCAAGGCACTACCCAATGAGTATTTCCTTTACCCTCCCACCAATGTTACAAGGAAAATATTGCTACTGCTATCAATTTTATAAGAGAAGAAAGGTGAGGCTCAAAAATATTTTTAAATATTTTATTTAACTCAATCAAAATTTAGATAGGTATTGGTACTAAGGTGAATTCAGAAGTTCTAACTCTAGAACT
Organism: Corynorhinus townsendii; assembly: GCA_026230045.1. Taxonomy (NCBI): domain Eukaryota; kingdom Metazoa; phylum Chordata; class Mammalia; order Chiroptera; family Vespertilionidae; genus Corynorhinus; species Corynorhinus townsendii. Next base: position 32,628,380 of record JAPDVU010000008.1, on the reverse strand, counting down.
TCATTACCATGTAGATTCTCTGAGCCTGTTTCCTTATTTGTAAAACGGAAAAGAAAATGCTCATGCTGCAGGATTGTGATGATTAAGTAAGCGACCAGAAGTATGAGTGCTTTGCAAAATTAAAGCAACTCATAAAACACCCACTTCTGTTAAGCATGTTATATAGTGTTTGCTATATGATTCAAAGCTACATGCTAATGAAGACAGGGTCCTGATGTAAAGGCCAACATCCACCCTCTTGTGTCCACAACGCAATTATACATCCGGAGATGCTCTCCTTTTTAACTTGGCTGCTAAGCATCTCAGGACTAAATTTAAATCTCCATGTCAGTAACCATGTAGTATATGGATCTTGTTATTCTCTACTTATAAGCTCTCAAATATCCCCATCATCTGCACAAAGAGACTCAAACTTCCTGTAGAACCTTTCATGGTCTGGCTCCCACTCTTCCATCAGCCTTATGTCCTACTCCTTTCAGTTCATGTTCTCTGTCCCAGTAAGATGGAACTTCTTGGAGTTTCCTGAATAAGCTATGATACTGTATGTCCTTGCATATTTGCATATACTATTCTCTCTTAGAATGCCTTTCCTTAGTCCTTTCTGGGCCAAAAGGACTCCACCAGTTCCAGGCAGAAATGATGGTATCCCATCACCACCCCATGTTTATAGAAAAATGTTTTACAATTGTTAATGTATATGTTTGTTTATGTTTCCCCAACATAAGGTATGGTGTCCATGTCTTATTATCTTTATATTATCAGTTCCTACCATCATTGCTTCCCATGATGCTTGCAAATACTAAGTACTTTGGGTGCTAAATCCTAATAATCCTGATAAAGTTACTTCTCTCTTTTCTTTCATTTTAATTTTACTTTTAAATTAATTTTCAGATATTGTTTAAAAACAGTGACATCTAGATTCTTAAAAGGTAGATAAATACAAAGGAAGGTGTTTGAGTCAATAGAACAATATAGTGATCTATCTTGTCAGGGTTACCTTAGTACTGAAACACAGGGAGTCTTCTTAGTTACTATTATTTAAAAGGACTCTGGTAAGAAACTTCCCTAAAATCTCAACCACAACCACATCCAATATTCTTCTCACACACTCCTACATTGCTTAGCAATCCACCATTTGAATTAATTAACAATGTCAATATCTTATGAATGGACAGTAGAATAAACTGTTAAACAAAATCATATTAATTTCAGTTAATTCCTCTAGAGAAAGAACATCTCTAGGAACGATGAGGCAGATAAAACAACAGGAGCAGAGACATAAAGCATTTAGTTTAAGTACTCTATCCTAAAGAAAATAACTTCACAAGAGTTTAGGAATACCCAAGCTAAGAAAGATGGCTATTATGGACAGAACTGTGTCCTCTTAAAATTCACATGTTGAGGCCCTAACCCTAGCCTATTACATCAGAACATGACTGTGTGTGGAGCCGGGGCCTTTAAAGAGGTGACTAAATTAAAATGAAGCCTTTGGGTGGGCCCTGATCCTATACAACAGGGGTCCTTAAAAGGGGAGGAGTTCAAGACATACAGATTCATGAGAGATGTGTGCTCACAGAGGAAAAGCATGTAAGGACACAGCGAGAGGGCAGCCATCTGCAAGGAGAGAGGCCGCCAGTGAAACCGGCACCTCTACCTTGGATTTCCAGCCTCCAGAACTGTGAGACCTGTAAGCTCAGAAAAGCATGTAGCACATGCCTGCTGAAGGGAGCTAATATCTGGAGAGCTTCTTGTGGAGATGTTTTATGGAGCTTACAAAAACATTCTCGGATGATATACAACAAGTTTCCTTCATGATTTGAAGAGTACACCAAACCAACCAAGTTCTCTCTCCACATCCCAGGCAAGAAGAGCATCCTGAGTACCTCCTGCAACGTACACTTAGGCTCTTGTCACGGATCCTCAGATGATAAATGATAAAGTGGCATTAACTCTGAAGATGTGAGACCCTTTTAGTCTTGGGAGCCACTGAGTTAAATTAGTTTCATCAGGATTATAGTGATTACTGAACCCCTTTAACCAAATGCTTTCTGTCTCATTCATATGGTTTTCATATGGTTTTAACCAATTGCAAGGTTATTTATAAGTTTGCAGCTCCCAAGTAGAGTTATAAAGTGTTCAGATTTAAGGAAATCCAGTTGTGTGGCAGCCCAACTTCTACTTATATGTGGTTTCCAATGTTTTACTTGTGTACAGAGGCATGATGCATATTTGTTCCTGAGTGTTCTCTGATTAACTATTTGTTTCAATAACAAGTTCACAAAAATTCGGTTGTAAAATTATATAAACTCCTATTAAAATTGAACATGTGATTTAAAAACTGGAAAATTTTATCTCCATTTAAACCACCAGTAAGACTATTAATTTAACATTTATCACATGAACAAAAAGGCACAAGATAATTAATGACCAGCTAAGCAAATGTCTTAGTCCAAAAAATTATCTTAGGAATTCAGTTTACTCAAAATTTAGGCACTTGATTTCAAAGAGCTATTTAATTTACAATGTGTACTTTTGAAAAATATTGTCTGTAGAAACACAGGTGCCGTTTATTCAAGTTAAAGACATCAAAGCTATATAAACCAAGAATTAATATTTTCCTCAAAACTATACCTTCTTTTTCAATTTTAGCTGGCAAACTGATAAATATGAAAAAAATTTTCTCTCAGAAACAAACACATACAAGGAAAAATGGGGAAAAAAATGTAAGGTATTGCCTCCAACCATTTCTTTTAATTTTTTATGTATATCTCAAAATTTCCTAAGATATTTGGCTATAATTTTAAGAAATATGTGTGCTACAAAAATAACATATTTCTTCAAAAGAAAAATCAGGGGGCATGAGAAGGGTTGGTGCCAGAAGGAAATGTAACGGCCTCTGCATTCAGAGAGCATGGAGCTAGGACACTCACCCAAAGTGGCAGTCCAACCAGTAACAGATTCTGAGCTTGCCTCAGCCGCCAGACTCTGATTCCTGCTCCTTCCACTGAGCTGCTCTGCATCACAAGTGCCCTTCACAGACTGTCCCTGATTACTTCATCTGCGAAATGTGGGAGCTGAACTAACTTCTCTCTATGGTTTCTTTCAGCTTTAAGATTGGATGATTCTCCGATACTTGACATTTTTGCTCCTGACACCCACACTACAGCACATAATAGTACTTTGGCATCTCATAAAAATTTTTGAGCAATTATTTATATTTTCAAGGAAATAGCTCAAAGTTAATCCATCTGTCAGACAAGCCTACCAAAACCATGGTCACACTTAGCCAAAAAGCATTTGTTTGCTACTTCTGAAATTCCCTCTCCACCAGGGCACACTGACAGAGGGAAGGGATACAAGGCAGGTGAAGGCAAGGGAAGAGGCAGGCAAAATCAGAGGGAAACATTTACATCTAATGTGGTGAAATATACTTCTATGTCCCTGATTTTGGTGCTCATGACGGTGGCACTAGCAAAATACATCCCTTTTTGTCTGCAAGCAAAGTAACATATATGCCGACATTGCTGGTAAGAAGAGAGCCTCTCTTCAGAAAAAACAAAACAAAACACAAAAACTAAACTAATTAACTCCTTGATGTCAGGATTTTGCATATTCTACTATTATCCTCCTCTAGGAAACAGGAAGTACTATTAAGTTCAAGGACAGTCACAAGCGACTTTAAAATAAAATAAAATAAAATAAAATAAAATAAAATAAAATAAAATAAAATAAAATAAAATAAAATAAAATAAATAATATTAACCCAAGACTATGTCTGATACTTTGGGGGGGGGGAGTTTTTTTTAAGATTAAGTAAAATTAAAATTTGGAAACTTTCATTTCACGAAAAATTGAAAAACCAATTGAAATTTCAAGAATGAGTTTAAAAAAGAAAGAAAACATTTAGGACCCTGTTCAAAATAGTATGCCACCACGGCAACGTTACAAAAGACAAAAGATAGTATCCAACTGTGGTGCTATGTGTTAATTGTACGGTTTTCCAGAGATGTGGGAGAACTGATATCAATTACAGTATAATTACCATTACTTCCAACAGAGTTAACATGTAGTTACCACAAAGTAACGTACAATTAACTGGTGTCACATTGCACACCAGACTAAATAAGATACAAATTAAAAATTCCCAAATGTAGCCATAATACTCTCCTATCTCTTAAAAAAAAAAATGAAACAACTTTTTCTCTGATATGTCACAGCATTTTTCAGGAATTAGTGTAATTATTTCACTAATAATTACTAATAAAGGAAAGAACAAGACATATAGGTTAGGAAGAATCATTTTTAGCTGTGTAATGAAAACCTGCCCAAGGAAAGAGAGACTTATATATCAACAAAAATAAATAAATAAATAAACTTAATAACCGAAACCTGTTTTAAATAAAATTAGAATTTTCCACATTTCTTAAGTTCCTGGAAATTAAGCTGCTATATTTTAAAACCAAGTTCCAGAATGTTCTTGGTTTTACTGGTACCTAATAAGTGTTTAATGCATTTATCAGTGACCGTGAGCCTGCTTTAGTGGTGCTACTGAGGAACACAGAAATGAGCGAAGCTCGGTCTAAGAAGACAGCTTACACAGAATTTCCGGTTATTTGCTATGTAACATGGTAAAACCATGTCTCAATAGGAGCAATTTCCTTATCAGGAGGTGAACTGAGGGAACAAAGAAGGCTATAGCTCAGTGTGACAAAGTCAAATACCTCCTTGGAATGTCTCAAGTCAGCAGCCATAACACAGAAGCCTCCATAGGCTGCATCTGAGAGGGGCACGTGTGGGGGCACGTACACGCCAAATGCTCAGCTAGGTTTAATTAGAAGAGAACTGGAAATGGCAGGGTGCAATGCTGTGAAGTTGATGAGAGGACAAAGGGAAAGTAGCTGCATTGAAAACCCAGCTCCAGTGTTCCTGCTATATCCGTTTCAAACATCTGGGCCTCCAATTATTTATTGAACTCATGTGTAAGAGTTATTTGGGAATACTGCAACTGTTATAGAACAGGGACAGGCACACTGCGTTGTGAAATACTGGCAGGACTGGACTCCTGCTAAAATCTGGAAGCAGTGGGTGGAAACTGCCTCGGGATTACTAGCTTTCAGTCCATGTGTGAAAACCACGAAGAGGTTAATATGCTAAGAATACATTTCATAAACAGCATGCTATTAATACGGCAGACACTATTTTATTAGAAACGTATGTTTTGCATATATTTGTAGATTTAGTGAATTTCCTATTCTCTTTTTCGTATCTAAATGCTTACTCGAGATTAAAAGAGGCTAGACACATTTGTAAAAGGCTGCACATCTCCTCTGAAGATGACATAAGCATAGGCACAGGCCCACAACACTCTCAGGGCAGTTTGTTCCCTGGGTAGTCAATATTTTCCCTTTTCCTCTGAATGTGGAGCGCGGGAGTAGATGCATTGTTTTTGCACGCAGTTTCATGTTCTACTCTATTAAATGCATGCCCCTTTTGTTAGGCTACGAAGGGAACCAAACTGGTGAGGAAGGATGACAACAGAACAATGATGGGTACATCATTATGCCATGTTATTTCCTCTTGTTCCCACATCTCCTCTGCATTCCTCTGATTATTGCAGCCTCAAAAAATGTGCTGATCGCTGTGTGTGTTAGGCGACACCGCCAACCCGGGAAGCTAATATGCCAGATAGAGTGCATTATGCATGTGATGTAAATGAGGTATGTGCTCAACACATACCAGCCGTTTGTCATCAGAGAGCCCGCAGACAGGATGATGGGCGCAAGTGCCTTTATCCCCTTCCCCATGTCCACAAAGGGAAAAAGAAAAATTCACCTGCTCATGACAGCTACCTTAATTGGCATGAACTTGAAATATTCCCGTTTAAAGAATATTTGGGGGAGAGCTTTATTTGCTGTTATTCTATTAGAAAAATAAAAGGTTTGACATCTCCACTTTCAGAAATTCAGACTTGAAATGCAGTGTATTCTAGGTCAGAATAGAGAGGAAAAAAGACCGAACCAACTTTATTTCTCAAAACCAGAAATCGATCTTCAGCTTTTCATTGCAGTCATAATTTCAGTGTCAAGAGAATAATTAGCAGTGAAGCTGAATTTATGACTGCGTTAGCAAATTAGAACTACTTCTTTAATTCAGGTTTGGAAGCTAAATAGTAAATATATTTTAAAAATCGGAATCAGATTTCCCTGCCTAAAAGTAAGGCTTTCAGAGTAACTAATCTTCCCTGCAGAGTGAGGGACGATGCTTGAACTACAGTAACAATTTCTAAATGAAATAAAAGTGACACCCCCAAGGGCTCTCTTTCTGGACCAGCAATAAACAAGCACATGTTTATTCTTAACGCCGGGGTAGCTGCTCTCCCTGCCCCTCTCCATCACCTGCCTAGACAAGGACACACCTGGAAAACCAACTAGAGCAGGATACAAGGCAGAGAGGTTGTTTGTTCAGTCCCAAAGATTGTCTAATGAGCGTAACGACAAAGGACTTCCACGGTGTGGAAAAAAAGAACTTATCTGTAGAACAAATAATTTTCTACGTAGACATTATATTTATCAGTTTTTAAATCTGTGTAGAATTCTAATGGTACTTTCAGACTAAGGACAAGGAAAGAAAAGATCATGAGTATAACAGCATACAAGGTACAAAGTTTTAAGATGAAAGCTCTTATTTCACACTACTGCATATATTTGAAAGAACACAACCTAAAGGAAGACAAAATCTTCTTTGCACTGGTTCAATAAAACTCACATTTGAATTTATGACTAAAATTTTAGTTTTCCATAACTGAAGTGACCAAAAGAATAGAAAAAGCATTGCTAACAGGGCTGGCCTGCCTTCTTGCCTGCACCAGGACGGGCATAGTAACACTTGTAATTTATACACGGCTTCCAGTGTGGACTGCCTTCTCTTTCTGCTAATGTGACATGAAGGGCAGGATTATTAGACTGCGCAAACAAAGAAATAGACTATTTTTATATTAAAAATAATCTATTTAGGTACTGTTTGGTTGGAAATACTAGTTTTCCCTTGAGGACAAGCTATTAAGAGTTACCGCACTCACCCTCTGTAGTTTAAGTTGTTTTAAAATTCATTGTCTATTGTTCTAACCAATCACATACTTTTCCTTCTGGATAAACCGATTTCACACCAAGCTTTATTTTTTAGTATAGTTTCACTTTATGATACATCAATATTAAATAGTCCCTCAAACATCACCTATAGATATTTTTATCTCATTTAAAATTAGATGCTCACAGACATGATTCTGGAAAACCAGTTTGTACAAAGCCAGGTGAAGTTCATTAACTTACAGAGCATTGTGATCTCGCTGTATTGTGCTAATCAGTAAGTAAGTCCATCTATGTTCGGCTAATTCTTAGTCCTCACCTAATTCTTTGAGAAAAAAAATAAATGCTTCCTATGAACTCCAGAGATCTCTGGTACAACAGACCTGATGCACTTCAAATAGACTTTACTTCCTTTCCACATCCTCTTCTGCCCACCACCACCCACAAAGAGGCTCCACAAAAAATTATTTTATCAAAAAAAAGTGACGACATGCTACTTATGTATGCTGTCAGCCTGAGGCAGCACTGCGTGCACCCGCTTCCAACAAAAAAGGAGGCAGGAAGCACATGGCTCAAAACTTCGCTTCCTCAAGGAAATCACTGACCCAGTTATTTGCTCCTCACACAAAAATCATGGCCCACATGCAGCTTTCTGATCACGAGCATCTTCAAAATTACAAAGTCCTTTATATACATATGTCATTTGTAAGGCGGAATCATTCCAATTTTACAGAACCTACTGAGGCTCAGTAAGATTAGACACTTCCCCAAGATCACCCAGATAGTAAGAGTCAGAGAGAGACCTAGAAGATAGGTTTCCCAATTTAAAACCCAAGCTGAATTCCTTCTCCTCTTTTGTACAGCTTGACTTGGTTTTAGAAACAGGTCATGATATCAGGAAAATCAGGGTCCAACTGGTTTCCAAAGTCTTGTCAGTCAGTATTTATTCTATAACTTTAACTTCCAAAGCTAGGTATTCAGGTCTAAGACTTTATCACATCACCATTTCAATAAGTAAAATCAACATTGGACTCGGAATGACTTTGTACTGGTTGTCTCCTAGCCTCCCTAAGCTCTGCTACCTCCTTCATGCATGGTTGATTCTTCTGCAAAGTATCCAAGCCCTATCCTTAGACACACTCAGGAGATCTTACACCAGAGGAGGCAAGTGGTGAGATATAAGCATCCCACACTGGAGCCCTGCCTGGGAAGAATGCAGCGATTGCTGCTGCCCCTGTACTCTGAGCTTGGAGAATAATCTTCATCTGTGGTCAGAGATAGCACCCTGACTGCAGTCAGCTGCATGACTAGAGGGAGAGTGGGAAACTGGGAGTCAAAGAGAGAGAAAAAAAAGTGAGGGAAAAGGAAAAGGAACGAGAGAGGAAGAGGAGAAATGGTGGGGAGTAGAGAGAGATGGAGGAGGGGTAAGAAGGAAGGGACAGAAGTGTGCTCTCCTCCATATGGAGGCAGGGAAGTACTGGGAAACTGATCAGCAACCTCCAGAAGAGAAGACAGAGGGAGAAGCTAAAGGAGACTTCAAAATTCCTCTCACCACTAAATAAGTTATCCAAGGGTCAAAGGCATCAGATACACGGAGACAAAGGAAGATTTGACTTTACAATACACAAATGATGTACCATAGAATTGTATCTTGAAACCTACATAATCTTATTAACCAACGTCACCCCAGTAAAAATTTTTTAAAAATAAAATGAAAAATAATTATTTTCTACATAAGGTCTAACAAGAAGCAATTCTCCTATAATGTGAATTTCCTCTGTCAGAAAGAGGCCAGACACTCACTAAAGCCTGGACAGACTCAGATGAAAATATATGTTTATCCTTACAAGAGTAACTACTTCTTCCTCTGTCTGGTCTCTGGCCACAAGCAAGCAATCAATGAATAATGACTGAGCATATTAGGCTCAGTGTTAGGGAAAGAGCAGAGTAAGACCTGGGCTCTTCCTTCACAATAACAACAGTAACCCAATAGTATGGTGACCTGGAAGTATAAATTTACTTAGAGAAGAGCTGGAATTTGAACCTAGAGTTACCTCCATAGTTCTTGATGCTTTTAATCTGTACTGGGGAATAACAATAATCTCTTCCATAGGATTTTTATGAAAATCAAATGCGATGTTTATATAAAAGTAGTTATCATCCACCAATGCCTATAAATTAATGTGAATTATTTCAAATTTTAATTTGGATTTACAATTCCATACCACTCTGAGGAGTTTCCCAACTGAGAAGATTATCACTTAGCAATTGCTCTTATAGTTTCTCTGTAACAAACAGGTTGACTTTCTGCAAGCTTATTTACATTGAGAAATACACTCAATTTATCTCAGCCACACTAACATCATTATTTTTCATTCTCTCTCTCTCTCTCTCCCCCTCACACGCATGCATGCACGCACGCACGCACAAAACACACAAAAACAAAACTCTGGGCTAAATTTCTTAGACAGCCCTTCAGGGCTTCTATCATCGGAACTGCCCCCTCTCTAAACCAGAGCCCACCCCTCTCCTCGATGAACTGTCCTCCAGCCATTATTCCCCACATGAGAGGACCCAGACCCAATCCAGGCTCTTGCTAGAACCCTGCCTGTTCACTCATCTCTGCCTACTCTACTCTGCTTGCCCTTCCTTTGAGACATTTTAAGTTTTTCCCTGCTTCGCAGAACCTCTCCTTCCACCTGTCATTGATTTTCATGAGCTTAATTACCTTGGCAGCTCCCTTCACTCATTTGGCACCTGGACCTCACATTGTCAGGTTTCCTTCTATATGCATCTGTCCTTTCTCCCAAATCAGACTATATTTCCCTTCAGGGCAGAAAGGGGCTGGTCAATATTTATCTGAATCCCAAGAATCTATCACAAGCTCCATATATCAGATGGTGAGCTCTCCCTACCTAATGTCTGTTATGTCATATGGTTGCACACAGCAAAGGAGCCAGAAGAATATTTGTTTGCATCCACCTTACTTTATGTACATTACCTCATTTAACGTTCCCACAATCTGATATGGTACTAGAGGCCCGGTGCATGAAATTTGTGCGCTTGGAGGGGCGGGGGGTCCTCTCAGTGCAGCCTACACTCTGTTGCAGTCTGGGAGCCCTTGGGAGATGTCTGACTGCCACCACTGCTGTGCTCGCCAGCCGTGAGCCCAGCTCAAGGCTTCTGGCTGAGCGACGCTTCCCGCCCCCCGCCCCCCCCCATGGGAGTGCACTGACTACCAGGAGACAGCTCCTGTATTGAACGTCTGCCCCCTGGTGGTCAGTGCGCAAGATAGCGACCGGTTGTTCTACTGTTCGGTCAATTTGCATATTAGCCTTTTATTATATAGGATATTCATCATACCTACCTTCCAAGTGAGTAAAGAAAGGCACAGAAAAGTAACAGGCCCCAGGTAACACAGCTAGTAACACATGTGGTATGAAATGACATCACAACTTAGTCTGTGAAGCTGAGTTTTGTTGATTTTTAGAGAGAGAAAATGGGAGGGAGATAGAAACATCAATGAGAGAGAAACATCATCAATTAGCTGCCTTCTGCACACCCCCTACTGGGGATCAAGCCAGCAACCCAGGCATGTGCCCTGACTGGGTATTGAATTAGTGACCTATTGAGTCATGGGTCAGTGCTCAACCACTGAACCACCCCAGCCAAGGTGAAGCTGAGTTTTGTACCTAGATATGATTGATTTCAAAGGGTCATATTCCTTCTTCCATTACCAATGTTTTGCCTAGAACTGGGGAAACTATTTTACAACAGTCACATTAATGGGCTAGAATAAGAAAGACTAAACTTGTCATCTCCTTTGTAGAGTGTTATTAAAATTAGAGAACTCATCTTCTTAAGGAATAGAAAGGTATTGGTAACTGATGTACAGTGATCTTTGTTGAAAACTATAGGGACCGGCAGCCGAGAAGGGTTAGGGAACTAAAACTAATGGACAATTCATCTTACAAGACACCCTTTGTGTTATTTCAGAACCAATACCATTGACAACATTTATAAAAATATACAAAGAGCAATTCACGGTTGCACCAAAAACAAAAGCAAGCATTTCCATCCACAGAGGGAAGAGAGCACTTTGGGACATTCTAATCTTAGTTGCAAATGTCAAAAATTGCAAACTGGATCTTAGATAAAAGTGAACTTCTGCCAGAGTAATCCTAATGGCACATTTTTGACAACCAGGTTTAGGACAATGCTGAGCGGGAAACAGTAATGGAAATAATGCATAAAATACATCTACATGCAGAGTTTTCATATGTACTCTTCGTACGTAATTGTATGCCTACAAGGTGAAAATAAAAATAATCAAGTGTATTAATACCTAACTCCACAAAGAGAAGAGAGTACAACACAAACAGACTTACACAGAGTGACACACATACATTGTTATATAGACATATACATATCTACATCAACAGACATAGACACATTGATACACAGATTCAGAGAAGGACACAGACATGGACCCACAGACATACTTGTAAACACACAAACCCAGATAGACAGATACACATCCGGACAGACACACAGACACAAAGAGATTCTGATAAGCACACAAGCATACTCACATGTGCACACAATCAGATAGACAGACAACAGCAGACATCAATGCCTATAGATATAGATTTAAAGACAGACAGACAGATACAGACACACACACACACACACACACACACACAGACACGTTCGTGCACGCACACACACACACTCATGCAGAGTCACAGCTAACATATGCTCGTATGCTCTGTGGTTCTATTCAGGGCTCACTAGAACAGGTGGGAAGAGGTGAGTGTTGGGGAGGAGGGTGAAGTCTTCCTTCTGTTGTGGAAAGAGATTTGAAAATGGGGACTTGAAGAGCCTCAACATTGGCACTACCTGGGTGAAGGTAAGCAAATGATTTGAGCTCTTTGAACATCCTCCTCCTCCTGTAGGAGAGGAGTGATAAAAATTCTGCCTCCAAAAATGGCCATTGAGATTAAGTGTAATAATAATGCTTAAAAGGTGCCTTTCAAATAGTGAAAAGACTGAGATTTTAATGCTTGCTATTATTTTCCTAAAATTGTCACAGGCAAAGAAAGCTCTGAGGAAAAGAGTGAATGTACAATCCGCTGTAGCCACTGCTACAAGGCCCAAGCAAATCTTCAAAAAAAAAAAAAAAAAATTCAGCTGTAAGAAACTGAACTTTCACATCTGCAAATACAAGTACAGAACATTTTGTTACTGGCATCAACTTAAATCAGCTAATATTATATTGAGTGCCTGCTGTGTGTAAAGGCATGCTTGAGAAATATATTCTATTTAACCAGATATTCTGATTAGTCAAGTTATCACATGTCCTATAATATCACACCTGGCCTATCAGCAAAGATTATAATATAATGATATAAATAGCACTCAGACTGAGTTGAGCACTTTGAGACCACGTGATGCTTCAGATACTTGTACATTGTTTAGTACACTGAGTGGATCCTAAAGGCGATTAGGATGGAACTGATCTAACTTGGAAGTTGAGAATTCTTCAGGAATACTTGATGAACTTCTTGTGTGGGATGGCACAGCATTAAGTCACTGGACACTAAGTTTGTGACACATCCTTCCTCTGTGTATTGGGTGTCTTTCCATTGGAAGAGCCTGCCTCCAGGACAAAGGGACACCCTCTAACCTCAGGAAAGAGAAGAATGCAAAAAAAAAAAATCTAAGGCAGATTTAAATAATTTCAAATGGAGCTTTACTTACAGAAATGCTCTCAGAAATCCTACAAAACAGAAAGGAATGGATTTTTTAAAGGCATGGTCCTAGGAACTGGCTTACAGTTTCCTGATTGATTTCCCAATAACCAAGAAACTAAGTCTTGCCAACCATGGGTGAGAACATCGAGGCTCAGTGAGGTCACAGAGCTGGTGAGGGATAGAACCAGAACCTTAGGTCCAGGTCAGTTAGCCTCAAAACACACTCCCTTTTCAATTTTCCACATTTCTCTAAAGGTCTCTCCCATTTTTTTTTAATTTCTTTATTGATTAAGGTGTTACATATGTGTCCTTATTTCCCCATTATCCCCCCATCGCCCCCCACTCATGCCCTCCCTTTCTTTAAACTGACAGAGTCTTCTTAAAATGCAGTTCAGATTAAATGTGCCCCATCCACACACACACCTTTAATGGCTCATATCTATAAACATAAACCTAAACGAGCTATGGCAATGATCTATTTCAAACTGCCTTCCTACCAGTGATAGGTCAGGCACTGGACAAGGCCTGGTACATGGATTATTTGATTAAATCTTCACAGCAACCACTTGTGCTTAGAACGATGACTATTCCCATTTCTTAGAGAAACTTGGGCGGTCTAATTTCAAATCTTTGCTCTTATCCACAACTTAACCAAGTGGATGTGAAAGCTAAGAACGAAGTAAGAAAGAGAGAGAGAGAGATGGAGACATACAGACAGAGAGAGACAGAGAGGGAGAGAGGGAGGAAATATTTATTAAAGACTTAATGGCCTTGTGATACAGCAAGAGACTGAATGCGAAGCAGATATGAGAATCAAGCTGTCTTTCCACTTTGCCAGACATTAAAGAAATTTGGAAAAATATAAAACAAAGCTGGTCTTTTTCCTATTTTTTTTTATTTTGAAGAATTTACTTAATACTAAAAAGTGCTATTTATATTAACACCTAATGAGTTTATTACTATTATAATAAACTCATTAGGTGTTAATATTAAGTTATTATTTTCAAATAACTAAATACATATTTTTAATTCTTCAGTTTTACTATCTCTATGGTAAATATTGATAGATATATCCCACATAAATAAAAACTCTTTGGGGTTCTTAATAATTTTTTACTGTAAAGGAGCCCTAAAACCAAAAATGTTAAGGACAGCTGATCTAGGAGGATTAAGAGATTAGATCCAGAAAGATTAAGGATTAGGAAGTACTTACCATAGTGGGAAGTTAGGTCTATAAAGTCCTCATTATGAGTAAATCTGCTCCAGACATACTCAAACCAACAAGTCTTTATGCAAAGTTATGGACTGTGATGGATCTAATTTTAACCCTTGCTCTGGGGGATCCTTCCACTGTGCATGGCATTTGAATTTATGACACTTGTAAACAAACCTAAAAGCCCTTTGTTGCTCTTTCCCCACCCCATCCCTAGTAAGTATCTTGAACCTTGCAAACCTATATAAATTCTCACCATTTTTTCCATTTAACATTCAGAGAAGAAAGAAACCAAACAAGTTTGTTGTTGTTTTCATGGATTAGATCTTAAACTAGTAGCTAGGCAACCAATCAAGTAGCCCTGACAACAGAAATGAAAGGAACTTAATGATTACCTTCAGCCAGAAGCCTACAGGCAGCACTGTTCAGTTGCCCAATGTTATTGGTTCAAACCTAAAACCTAAAATTAATAAAACTTATATTTTTTCTAATTTATAGCATTTTGATCTGTGTATACTGTTTTAGAAAAACACTATCACAAATAGTTATCCTTTTCAACGAAATATGCATGAAGCATATGTATGTATGTGGACTTCTTTATCTCATGATTTTAGCATTCCCTTCATTAAAAATGATGTTTGAAACTCAGATGTATGTCTTCTTATAGATTCTGAGTAAAACTGCCTTGTCAATCTCACGGAGATGGAGGGAACAAGTGAGACAATGAAGAGAAGGAATGCTGATCCGGAAAATTAGAGGGAGAGCAAGGATGTGATCTAGGGCTGGACTTACTTTCCTAATCTGCCAAACAGGATAGTATCACTACATCCTCGAATTTGGAAATGTCCAAGAGAGACAAATATGTGATAATATTTTTAAAACATAGAAGCATTACAAAAAATGTTTCTTGTCATGATGTGAAAAGTACTACATACATGTTTTTTTAAAAACCAACTACTGTTCTGCTTTGCAAACGAGGATGCCAAAATTTGAATTTTCTCTTACTGTAAATTGTCTAATGTGTCCACACCCCTCATAACATATTGTTGTTATAATGGGATCAAGTTAACATGGAAAGGAGCGCTGCAGCTGAGCACGTTAGTCAAACCCTCACAAAAACAACCTTCCTGATTAATCAGTACCATGAACTCCTTTGGAAACAACAAAATCTCGCTAGTCTGTGTGTTATATAAAAACTCAGTCATTCCAAACACACTTTGCGAAATCATTTGCGCACAGTCCCCTTTTGCTTATTGTTGTGTGGCCATATTGATCTTCTGTCTGAATGTATCCTGTCACGCAACAATGAATATTTGAATCAATTGTACAAATAACAAGGAACTGTGACCATTGACAATGTGGAGCAGAAGACATACGATACGTTTTTCATTTCTAATAAAAGGG
This sequence comes from Corynorhinus townsendii, assembly GCA_026230045.1. Lineage (NCBI taxonomy): Eukaryota > Metazoa > Chordata > Mammalia > Chiroptera > Vespertilionidae > Corynorhinus > Corynorhinus townsendii. The sequence goes on along the minus strand of JAPDVU010000008.1, from coordinate 32,612,925 downwards.
GGCAGTATTATTACATCAATGTAATACTCAAGTGACATTCTGTTTTATTTATTTTTTTTTGCAAACTATGGGTGAGGAACAAGAATTTACACTTGTGAAAAATGAACAACTGCTTTTTTGAATAAACAGGAACAAGTTTACATGGTACCTCAGTGATTGGATTATTATTTCCATGATTGAAAAAGTATCATTTTGGCATGAGAAATTCATATGGTTATCAAAAATCAGGTTAAGTTTTTTCAAAAATCATAGATTGAAATTCTGATTTTCTGGAAATATGTTAAAGTATATATTAAATTAGTAGGGACAAAAGCTCCCCAGCACAATAATGTAATCAAATTTGAACATTGTCATCTTGGCTATGGCCAGATCATAGCAGGTAGCTAGTACATACAAGTTATTGGAAGAATGAAAAAGAAAAATGTGAATCTTGATTTTGTAAGAAGGTGGCTATTAGTTTCTTACTAACCTTCTACTCTATCTTAAGATATTTTGGCCCCAAGAAGCAGTAAGTTAACCCATTCATCATTGGAGAATATCAAGAGTGAAAATTTAACAAAATTAATAGATTTGACAACCTGGCTGATGCCTTAACGAGAAAAAGGTCCTAACATTAATAGAGTATCTTCTGTGTCAGATAGGTACTCTAAACATGTTTTTCCTCAAAACAATCCTTCACGAAAAGGATAATTGCCTCTATTTTATAGATGTGCTCATTGAGAATCACAGAGGTTAAGTCACTCACTGAAATAACATTAGAAAATAGCACAGGTGACTTCCAAGATTAACCCTGGACACTGAGGTCCAGTTTTAATCAGCTCCAAAACCCATGGTCTCTAATTCTAACACTGCTCTGGGTCTAGCCAGAGCAGTGTTAGAGTTAGAATTTGTCTCTGTCTACATCATTCAACCTTCTGTTTCCTGAATGGTATCTTTCCGCAGCCAGAACCAGTGGATATCATGGCAGGGAGGAATGTCCCACCTTGACAGAAGGTGACAAATACACAGGAGGCAGGGAGCTCAATGCTTTTCTGCATCATAGTTTTAGTTTATTTTGACCCTGGATTATTCCATCAAAGGGTTGAGACTGCCAGTGTAAGTACTTTTGTATGTAACAGGCTTAAAGATCTCATAGACAATTAATCTGGTACTATTCTAAAAATAGTAACATTATTGACTAAGAATTAGAAAAGCTGAGATTTAATTCATGCTCTGCCATGCATCCACTATGTCCGTGGTCGGCAAACTGCGGCTTGTGAGCCACATGTGGCTCTTTGGCCCCTTGAGTGTGGCTTTTCCACAAAATACCACGGCCTGAGTGAGTCTATTTTGAAGAAGTAGTGTTAGAAGAAGTTTAAGTTTAAAAAATTTGGCTCTCAAAAGAAATTTCAGTCGTTGTACTGTTGATATTTGGCTCTGTTGACTAATGAGTTTGCGGGCCACTGCACTATGTGATCATGGGCAAGTCATTGCCTTTCTCTAGGTCTTCGTTTTCCCATCTGTGAATTGAAGTAATTGGACTAGAGCAAATGTAATGTCCCATCCAGTCTTTCACAGTGCGGTTTTAATCCCACAAACATACTTCAGAGGCAGGCAGAGTGTGATCATAGTGTCCATAGCAGCTCACTTTGATACCCAATGAGGTCAAGCATTTTTCTTAAGAGACTCTCCAAAGATGAAGGGGACAGCAGTTCAGGCTACATGTATATGGATGTGTAATCTACCTATTTATGAGCAGCTCTGATCAGTAGGCAATCAATTTACTGGCTCCTCAAGATGATTAAAATGAGCTAAATAACCAGATTCCCAAGTTGCATAATACCTATGAAGGAAAGTGCTCTAACCAACCTTCAAGTCAGCATTCAAACGTTAAGAAGCTCAGAAAAGTCAGAGAACACACTTTAACACTAAGAAAGCCCACCCTGCCTGGCCTCTCTTCTAACTTACCTCTAAGAACATTTAGAAGCATCTTATTTAAAACTCTGATGTGTAGTGTTATGGCTAAAGTACTCTGTCTTAGAGATGTCAAAACAACAGAAGTTGGTAAGCAATTAGCCAATAATCTAATCTAATTGCACTGGTACTGAGGGATAGAGAGGGCTGGTGTTCTTGGAGTGGAAAGCTGAAAGCCAGGGCAGTAACTTAGACTTCTGCTGGCAAGGCACTCACAGTCCATGCCCAGAAGCTATGTGGAAATGATGGGGCAGAACATCTCCTAAGGCGCCGTTACAGTCTATTGTCCCCACAATCTATGTATTTAACAGACCCTAAATATCTTGTGACACAACCGACCAGAACATCTCCGTTGGTGCCGTTCTGGCTGATCAAGTTAACAATGTTTCATTTTAAAGTGCCAAAATAGGGATTTACCCAATATGGTGAAATGCACCCTGGGTAGTCATGTAGTCATATGAACATATATGTGATTCCCATATGTGTTATAAAGACACAAGCACTTTTATGCCTGTGTAGTAAATGCTTGTCCACATTTATGTACATATCAAACATGTTTTATATACATCTAATGTTACTACATGTCATACAAACAATCTACAATGGACATTGTGATGCACTGCCCAGATTTCTCCTTTAGGATTGAAAGATTTATTCCCTCAGCTGCAAAATATGTTGGTAGCTCACCCTCAGCTGTTTGGCATTGACTTTTGGATGAGGGCTTCATCCAAAAACAGGTTGACACAAGTGTGTAAAAACTCACCCCCTCCACTTGGGGCAATTGCCCACTTGGGGCAATTCTGAATGGCCATGGCAGCCTCCAAGCTTCCTATGGGCTTGGCTGAGGTCTTAGTTGAGACTGCATTGCTTTGATTCTTTCCATTACATAGGTGGCAATCAGAAAGCGAACTCCCCAATGAACCTGCTCATTAATTTCCACCTCATCCGCTTCTCAGATCTATGATACACCCCTTTATAAAGAATGTCCAAGTAAGAGAGCAACCAGGGATGCTTAATAAATTATAAAGTTTTAGGACAGCAACATTGTGAAAATTTTTCTAAAACTGTATTACAGGTTATGAGAACAAATTCAGAAATCTAATTTATAGATCTTTATATTTAAGGAAACAGATAATTCCAAAATGGACAATTTTGAAGACAGTTCAAATGAATTTAAAACAATCCATTTTATCACATTATTTCACATTATATATTTACCCTCTTTGACTTCAGAAGATCTGATCCTCCAGAAGAAAAAGTAGTGTCCTATGGAAGCTCATAAAATTAAGATGGATTATTTTGATTATAAGAGAACCAAATCTACCATCACAGGAGTCCTTTAATGTTCTAACTTTACTCTTCTGGCTGCAACTAATTTAGTAAGCAAGAATAGCTACCGACTCTAGAAACTAAACAAAGCCTACAAAACCACAAAATGCATGTTCAAATGAGTGACACTATTGGGGAGGGAGCTCACAAAAGCTAAGGAGAGCTTGTGAACACATCCCTGAATGTCATGGACTTTTCCAGTGCTCCAAATTCAATCAGTAAAGTCATGGGTTGAGACAACTCCCTTTAACTGGGAAACCAGGGCTTTCTGGTTCTGTAGAAATCACCCTGCTGCTTCCCCTCAGGGGCTCAGTCGTATTCAGTGTGATAAATTTTAGGTCAAGTTTGGTTTTTCATCATTACTTTCAATCTTAGCCTAATCGCTCATCTCTCTTCCTTGTCTTCTAATGTGAAATAAGGTGTTCTTATTTCAGAACCTCAGACGTCTTCTTCCAAAATGAATTAAGAAAACTCAGTGAGAAATATTTAAATTGACCTGTATTTGAAGTTAATAGTGCATTAACTTTGAACTTCAACTCCAATTGATGGTACAGATTCAACTATCTTGGGTCACAGTGTCAGACACAGAGAGATTCACTGCTGAAAGTAAGGTGTGTCCAGTGCCAATGTCCTGCTAGGTTATGGATCAGGATACTGCTATTCTAAGCCTGCTTAATAGGACTGAGGGGCTTCACTGAAAGGCTGAGTTGCTGCAACAGTACTGAACACATGTCTCATTTTCCCCAAAAACTAAATAGCATATACACATATTCTATTTTAAATACTCTTTATGTTAATACTAAAGGCCTGGTGCATGAAATTCATGCATGGGGGAGGGGGGCCCCCCTTAGACCAGCCTGCACCCTCTCCAATCTGGGACTCCTTGAGGGATGTCCGACCACCTGTTTAGGCCCGATGCCCTCCCCTACAGGACTGGTCCCCCCAATTGCTCTCCCCTGAAGGCTTGGTCCCTCCCCTAACTGCACCCCACTGCAGGCCTGGTCCCACCCCAACTGCCCTCCCCTGCAGGCCTGGGTCCACCCCAACTGCCCTCCTCTGCTAGCCTGTTCACCCTTAATTGCCCATAACTCCCCTCCCCTGCAGGCCATCTTGTGGTGGCCATCTTGTGTCCACATGGGAACAGCCATCTTTGAACACATGGGTGCGGCCATCTTGTGTCTTAGAGTGATGGTCAATTTGCATATTACTCTTTTATTAGTATTCCAAACAAAAATTTCCATATGTATTTTTCAAAGAAATATTTCATTCATGACATTAGTCAAAGGCAAATTTTTTTTCATAATTTAACAATAATATGGCTATTTAAATGAAATAATTAGTTTTTTGTGGAATAAAATTTCTGAAATGTATTAATTCTAAATATATTTTACTGAGCCCAATGTTTTTCAACTAGCGGTAATTTTGTCCTCCCTTCCCCAATAGAAGACATCTGACAATGTCCAAAGTCATTTTTAATTGTCACAAAAGGGGGGAATGCAGGTGACATCTAATAAATAGAGGCCAAATTAGTACCCCCATGACCAAGAATTACCAGGGCAAAAATGTTAATAATGCCAAGGTTGAGAAACCCTGATTTAATCTAATAAATCTGAAGTTTCTAACTTTGTGTATTACCTCAGTTGGAAAGGAGTTTAAGCATGTGAGTTGGCCAATATGCCAACACCTCTACTGCTTCCTTCTATTGACCCTCCCACTATTGTGTGAGCATCTCATATCTGTGACCAAGTAGTATATTTGTCCCACATATTTAAAACTCACCATGATTTAATTGGAAAGGGTAATGGAACAGAATGACAGCTGTCAGTGGGGTGGAGTGTGTGTGTGTGGGGGGGGGGGGAGCGTTGGATGAAAGAAGGTGAAGAGATTAACCAAATAAAAAAAATATGTAAGTAACACATAGACATGGACAACAGTGTGGTGATAGCCAGAGGGAAATGGGGGGGGGGGGGGGGGAGGCAGAGATGAAGGTGGGCAAAGGCAGAGAAAGAGGGGACAGAAAGAAACTTTGGGAGGTGGATACACGATGCAGTGTGTAGATGATGTATGGTTTAGTGAACCAATATCACTCCGATAAATTCAGTTTTAAAAAGGGTATGGAAACATAAGGTAAGAAAGTTCCTACTCTGTACCAGGAGTTGGGCTGAGTATACTCACATAAGCTTATGTCATTGTATCTCAGATTACTACTCTTATATTATAGATGAAGGAATTGAGAGTCAGGTTAACCAACTTGCCAAATATCACACAGTTGGTGACACTCAGTGACTACTATTCCAAGTGAGAATATATATTTTTTAACTCATTAATACTTTCTCATATATGCAAAGAAAATTTCTGAATCACTAATGGTTGTTACTACTCAAAAGAAAATTTTTGAATCATTAACGGTAGTTAATGGGGTGAGGAGGCTAATTAGCTTTTCACCATATATCTTTCTGTATTACCAGAATTTTCAGTAAGTATATATTACTTCATTTGAAAACTAATAAATAAAAAAGACTCAATTAAACAAATTGCTGACATGTTTCTCAAATTAATTTTAAGATTAACCCTGGACAAAATTGTAAAGTAGGAGATGGTCCATGGTGCATAAACCCTTGTTTTTAACCCAATTTCCCACTCATTAGCCCTATGCCAAAACTTCTTTACCTACCCATGTTCCAAGAAAGGATCTTAGGAAGTTATTTACATTAAAATTAAATATGTTATTATTTCATGGTGTTCTCACTGAGCACAAGACAGTATCTTAGGTCAAAAGAATGACTCTGTGTTTATCTTTAACATTAGAGAGATAGAAGAGGTTTGGGGACAAGGCCTTTTTTTCCTTGTAGTCCTGGCAGCTCTTAAAGAAGGGCTCTGCCTTGTGAGCCCACTGCCAGGGATGAAGCACTTCATGGGGAATGAGGCACTTGACAGAACAGATCCAGTGGCTGGCATGTGCCTGACAAGTCCCAAGTATATAAATGTTTATGGCTTAAAAGGCACCGAAAGACCTGCCATTCCCCCAGATAGTCTCTCTCTGACCTGATCTGAACCTTCTGCCAAGAGGATCAATCAAGGCAGGGTGTCAGTAATGATTACATTTAAATGTATACACACACATACTACACACACAAACACATATACATATATATTTAATGTTAACATCAGTAATTCAATGCAATGAGAACTGAGAGTAAAGTTGAATTCTTTATTAAGCTTTGGGAAGTCAACATGTCCAGAGCTAAGCTTTGTAGTCTGGTGAGGGCTTTGGTTACAGACATGCTATGAGAGTTCCACCCCCTCAAACCTCTTCCCAGCCCCTGGTATCCCAGCTGTCTCCTGGCTAACGTACATAGATCCATCAAGAATGGGAGGTTGATTTGAAATGAGAAATGGCTCCATATCCCACAAATTGATTGACTTGTGTCCCCCAAAAAGATATATTCAAGTCCTCACCTTTGGTACCTGAAAATGGGGCCTTATTTGGAAATAGGATCTTTGTAGATATAATCAAGTTAAAATAAGGTCATCCTGGATTAGGGTGGAACTACATCCAATGACTAGCATCCTTCTAAGAAGAGGGAGATTTGGAGAGACAGGGACACAGAAGACAGCTATGTGAAGAGGGAGGCAGAAATTGGAGTGATGCACGGAATGGCAAGGATCATTCATTCATCAGATAATCAAGTTTTTTCACTCAATGAACTACAAAAGCCTCTCGAGTGTCCCCATTCTTAACCTCCTACAGTCCATTCTCACACATCACATGAATGCTCTTTTTGTAGGTAAGTCACATCAGGTCAATGCTCTGGACAAAATCCGTCTAAAGGTTCCCACCACAAAGTAAAACGCAAAGTCTTTCCAAGGCCCATAAGGTCTACCATGCTCTGTCCCACACGACCCCTTCTCTCATGCAGCACCTGCCATTCTTGCCTTCTGGTCGTTGGTCCTATGCCCCAAGGGCCTCTACGCTAATGTCTCTACTGCTGGATGCTCTTACTCCAGCTCCTGGCAGGGCCTCCCTGCACCATGACTTCATTCATACCTCTACTCAGTGTCACTTTCTCAGAGACCTTAGCTTCCTGTCTAAAGGAGCAACCCCACAATCCCTATCCCCTGAACTTGCTTCTATTTTTCTCAAAGCACGTATTCACTCCTAAGACTGCTGGCATTGCATTCTATATTTCATATTTATTTTTTTGGTCATCTGTGTTCCTCTATTAGAATGTCAGCTCTATGAGAGCAGGGATTTTTATCTGATTTGTTTACTGTTGCATCTCCCATGCCTAAAACAGTATCTTTCATAAAATAGGCACTTGAAAATAGTTGCTGAACAACAACAAAAAATCAGCAAATGCATTCTGTAAGCTGCTTTGTTTTATTTTTTGTTCTGGCTGATAGGACGCTTAGAGCAAATTCAGTGATGAGTTATAGTAAGCTATCCCATCATGACCGCATAAGCTTCTTTTTAAATATTATATTCTTATTCTAATAACCTTACATATCCCCTTTATTATAAGATATCTCTATATCCTTTGGAATGGGACAGGAAGACAACAATGGGCAGGTAGGCTGAGTGCCTGGTTGATGCTTGAGAGTCTGGAAAGAGCCAGATGAGAAGGAGCCAATGGCACCAGCGAGCCAGTGAAGGAGGGAAGCCAGTTTTACCTTTTCATTCCTGCAGTTGTTCAGCCCCATATTATTCATGGAGGGCATTTTCCCATCAATCCCGTGTGGCTGTTGCTGCTGTTGCTCCCGCTGGATCTGCTCTCTCATCTTCCGAGCCTCCTGAATGGCTTTCATCACCGTATCCTGATCCCCAAACAGGGCAGGGGAGTTGAGACTGGACAGGATATCTGCACACACAGGATGCATTATCAGAGGCTTGTGAGGTGAGAATCTTTACAAAATACTGCTGCTCTCCACTCCCCTGTAGAATGCTGCATTTGCCAAACAAGGAAGGGGCAAGTTTGCTGTTAAGAAAATCGCAATACTGCGCACAGAGCACAGAAGGCCAGGCCAATGAAGCTGTGTTGTTTTGTTGGTGGTGGTTTTGGTTTTTGGTTTTGGTTTGCTTTGTTTTTTAGCTCTTGGAAAATGCCCTAGCACTCCAGTTTATCTGGCTGTCAACCCACCTCACGGATGAAAGTTCCTGGATTCCAATTGTGTGTATATATTTATCTGCACTGCTATGTCTAACAATTAGGAGGAGAGTAGTAGGGAAGAAGGAGGTGGGAAGGGGGAACAGAGATGTCTGTTCAGGCTGCTCATTATATTTGGTGTGCTAATTCAGGAAAGCTGTTGCTGGCCTAGCAGAAAGGATCTGCGAGGCTACATGCGTGCTTCAATGACATCTGTATGTGTGTGTTCGTATGTCCACTGCAGGAGAGAGGGGGCGGGAAGAAACACACCACACTCTGTTCCCCAGTCGCTGGCTGGTTAATGAAGCATTCTACTCCTCATACTGCCTCAGTTATTTACCAAGAGAGTGACAACCCATTCCCTGCCCCCAGCCCCATCACCCACTGCTCTCAGCTTCCTGCCTTCCTGAGAGCCAGGCTGTAAGAGTGGGGATGGTTTTCACGTAAGAACAAAGCTTCAAATAAAGTGATAGTAAATGTTTACCTTCATTATGTTCCATGCAACACAGTGGGAAAACTTTCAAAATTAAACTGACTAATTTTCCTTCATATCTTGCATTATACTATAGGCTAAAATTTATATAGATAAGTTTTTCCAGTTCTATAGAAAAGTAAAACAATTGCTTGCTGATTAGTAGATTCCAACCCACTTGTTTGTAACCTGGTATGAGCATTTCAGGGCCCATGTCTGTGTGTGTGTACCTGTGCACCTGCCTTTGCTTTTAGAAAATATTCTCAAGGCTATCTATGGGAAAATTTTTAAATCAGTCACTTTTTAGGATATAGAAACCCATGTCTTGTGCCCTGAAGCTTTTCTGATACACACACAAAAAAAACTCTCCTATATTGTCTGGAGCAGAGAGCCATTGCTTCAGCCCATTTCTTTCAGCTCAGGATCTAAGACATATGCTCTGCTGAAGTATAAACTTCATAAAAGCAGGGCCTGGGACAGGGTCACCTCTGTCCCTCACAATGCTCAGTACAGCACATCAATGCTTTCCCAACACAACTTGGAAATGGATAATAGGAGGGCCATTTCAAGATAAACTCTATTATTATTTATTGATGTTGGCTTTTTTCTCATCTCACAGCTTCCAGTGATCCAGTGATCACATTCACACACTGGGTTTGCTTTGGTCCTTCCTCCCACAGCAAACCCACTGACTTGGGCTGAGGATCTCGGGCCCCCAAAAGGCATCCTGACTCAAAATGAGAACAGGCCGCTGTGTGGCTCCTAATGTGCACATTTCAGTGAGAACGAGTCACCTCTGACTTCGACTCAGCACAGTTCAGCAAATGCCCCAACTGTGGGTTCACAAAAGGAGCACTGATTCCGTGGGAGAGGACCTGGATTCTGGTCTTAGTTCTGCTGATTGCACAGCTACATGGCTGTGGGCAAGTCGTTTTACCTGTGAGAACCCCATTTACATACAACCAGGGTAATAACACTACACTACCTAACTCATAAGATTATTGTAAAAAAAATCAAATAAGATAGGCAAAAATGATAAGCTGTAAATGGCTACATTGATACACTATTTAACTTATTGCAATAAGCATTTCAGGCTCCAGGACTCAATAACACAAGGAAGGTAATATGGTGAAGAAATGCTTAGGTTATTCCCTAATCCCTTTGAATGTCTGAGTCTTTATTTGAAAAGTGAGAGATTTAAAGAGTATAGTAACAATAAAGTAACAGAGCTCCTGACAAGTTTTTCACATGCTTCATTCCACACGTACTTGTAAGGGTGCTGGTATTCACTCAGCCCAGCCTTTTTAAACCTTACACCTTAAAGGTGCCAGACACCACGTTAGGCAATTTACATGCATTTTTCTCTCTTAATTCTCGTAACAACCTATGAGCCAGGTAATAATATGCCCCTTTCAAAGATTAGGAAACTAAAGTTTAAAAGATTAAATATCTTTCCCAGGATTATACAGCTAGTAAGTAAAGGCTCTTAGTCCAAGTCTGTCTGACGCCAGAAGCCATGATTTCCCTGCACACTTCTCACATGGGGTGTGAGCGTTCCTAGAGAGACCTGGCTACGTGTCAGCAACTCTAACAAACCAGAGGATCATTATATCTTATTATATTCCCATTTTATTTCACGTATATTTGTTTTAATGCAAACTAATCGATTAGATGTGAAATCCACATACATTTTTAAAAAGAAACATAACATTTCAAAGGAATTTTGGACTTTTGGTGGGCAGCTTTGAGGCCAGGGTCCCTTTAGGTCCTTGGAGGGCTCATGGTCACTCCTTCTGTCCAGAGTTACTTTAGTGGCAAAGCACTGATGGAACACAGAAATTCCCCACAGTCTGATTTGCTGGATCGAATTCATCATCATCTCAAGAACCCATCCCAACAGAATTTATATGATGGCCTTTTCCAAAAGCTCTAATAACCCAAAGGGCACCAAATTGGGTTATGTTTCAGTAGGACATTTTTGCTTTTTTTCTTTTTCTTGGACTAAGGAACACTTTGGAAGCAAGGATCAGTCATCACTCAACAGGTGTGTTTTCTGTTACCTAATTCATAAGTCTCTTCCTGGTGTTGACCTTTCCATTTACCTAGAGAGGATCCCCTTCCCAAGCTCCCTGCAATGGGGCTTGGAATGCCGCTTTTGTTGGGCAGGCTGACGGGGCTGGTTTTGCTGGCTGGGAAGAGGCTCTGGGTGGGAGAGGTTGGGGACTTGACAGGCTCCGCTGTCTTGGGTCTGGATGAGAGATTCAGCGGCTGTGCTGCTGCTTCATCCTACGGGAGTTTAACATAAATAATTATTAAAAAGAAAAAGACAAATGAAGCACATTATCACTTAGTAAGCCACAGTTATTTTACACCTCAGAGACAATGCCACATTCTCCTACAATCATAACAAAAGAAGCTAATTATCTACCTCCTTGAAGATTCATCAGAAGGAAACCTCATTAATTTCCCTGTGTTATGCTTCTATTTACATTAACTGTGTCGTTGGATCATTCTTTTTGCCAAATTAAAATCTGAATTAGCTCACATTACAGCTTAATTTCCTAATGTGTTTTCAGGGATCTAAATTAACCTAGGGCATTTACAAAGAATTATTTAAAATTTCAGCAGCTCTGTAGTGCTTTTGTGTTAGTCTCTCTAAAAAGTTCCTGGGACTATAAATAGGCCCTGCAGCTAATTTTTTAATATATATTTTAAATCAAACAATTGCAAGTACTTTAAAAATGGAAACACAGGAGGATTTCTCTGATCTCCTGGGCCCCTGCCCGGAGCCGCCTGCCACAGCATGGCTTCTATGTGGCTTTCTGGGTGTGGGCACTCTTCATGGTCTGTATTCTGGTCTCTATTCATGTTTAAAATTAATTTTTGCAAAGAGCTAGCACACATTATAATTATGTTTTACATACCATGCTATATGCAATTTATTTTTCATGTCTAAAGTGATGTCTCTTTATATCTTTGCTCCATATATTTACAGAATGTCTATTTTAAGACCTGTCCTATACTGAGCACAGGACTCAAATATCTTGCTTGTAACTCTAGTTTAACCAGAAGCTCGGAAGCTAAGCTCCTTGCCATTATTTTGTCTCATTTATCCTGCCATAAAACACCCGTAACACTTCCACCATGCTAAAAACTTACTTGTAATATGAGCATATTCATTTAAATGTTCAGTTTTAAGATCTGCATTATTGTGTCCTAAATAAAATTGTCAGCAAATGTTAATTCCTGTTTTGCTTCTGAGGAGGCACAGAGAACTTGCTTTTAATGTTATTGTTTAAAACACACAGTAGAGCTTGGAAACAGAACATCCTCCCCCTTGGCAACCCTGTGACCTCTCTGAGGCTCAATTTCTTCATCTCTAGAAGAAAAAAAAGGCCTGATTTTAGCTGATCTCTAAGGTCTCTTCCAGTATTAATGGTCATTGTTAAAGAGGCAACAAAAGGGGATGCCAGAAAATACTACTCAGGAAGGAGAACTCGAAAAAAATAAAAATCACATTCAACAAAGGAGCCATTATGTTCCAAGCACTGTGCTAGACATTTTCACACATATTAGCTTATGTCACTTTCAATAAACTACGAGGTTGGGCAGTATTATTCTAACTTCACAAAGGAAGCTGAGTCAGAGTGATGAAAGCACTGTCCAAAGTTCTATGTGGAGGGACAAAATCAGAATTCTAGTTTATTGGACTCCAAATCCCAGGTCCCTTTACTACTATACTATCAGAGACAATAGGTCACTCGATAATGTAGGGATGTCCTACAGTGTTTTTGCTCTTGTTTTGTTCTGTTTTTGCCATGGTAGGAAATAGGTAATCAGACACATCCATGTTGCAATGGTCTTTCATTTACATCTAGACATAGGATAGGTTCTTATGTAACAGTTACATCTTTTATGAATGTCAAAATTATCCAATATGTTTAATTATAATTTACTTCCTTTTGTTCTAAACTCAAAGGATAGTTAGACTAGTCAGTTCCTTTATTCATATCTAAGAAATAGTGATTCATATACTAGGTTCACTCAGCTTCTTAGATACCTAAGGTCAGAGTTTTCTTCAAATTTGCAATTACTTCTTAAATATAGTTTCCTGTTCCTTCATTCTCCTTCTGGGGTTTCAGTTGCATATATCAGGTCATTTGATGTCCTGCAGCACTGTCTTTTTTCTTTGTATTTAATTTTGGATAGTTTCATTGTCATGTAATCAAGTTCCCTAATCTTTTCTTCTATAATATCTAGTTTGTTGCTAATCTCAGTCAGTACTAATCCAGGGAGTATACTTTTCATTTCAAACAGTGCTTTTTTTTTCATCTCTAGACATTCAATTTAGGTCTTCCATGTCTTGCCTTATAACTCTTGTGTTTTCCCCTAAGTTCTTGAACATACGGAGTTTATAACATCTGGTTTTATTCAGCTTTGAATATACTCCAATTTATTTATCTTTATAATTTAATAATTGGCACTTCCACAAACAATGCCACTGGGCACGGGAAGCACCTATCAGCTCCCAAATCTGTACATCTCTTTCTACCAGGTCAGACCTGCTACTGGTCCTCACAGCTGGCCCTGGCCTGACAGAAACTCTGTGGGTGTTTGGGGGGGAAGCAGATTTGCCTGATTCCTCAGTTGGCTGTACTTGTAAGTCTCTTATAATAGCTGTGTTTACTGTTTTACCTGCTAACTCAATGATATGTGTCATTTGGGTGTCTGGTTCTATTGACTGAGTTTTCTCCTCATTATTGTTCATATTTTCTAGCCTCTACGAAAGCCTGAAATTATTGAATGGACGCTACACATTGTGAACTTTACATTGGGTGTCAGAGTTTGTATATCCCTCTAAATATTTGTGACCTTTGTGCTGCGATGCAAGACAATTTAATCCTTTCTGGATACACTCTTAAGTGCTGTTAGGCAGGTCCAGAGATGCTTTTAATCTAGGGATAATTTGGCCCCACTACTGAGGTAACACCCTTCTAGGGATTCTACTGGACATGCCATTTGTCAGGAGAACTTTCTACTCTGGCTAATGGGAATTCAAACCATCCTCAGTCCATTGTGAATCTTACAACTGTTTTGTCTATTAATCTGATCTTCCCTGTTGTTAGATAGTTTCCTCTTAAGCATATGCTAATCAATACTCAACTAAATTTGGGGAACCTTCAGTGGATCTTCAATGCACTCTCTGTGTGCAGCTCTATCCTCACTGGCACTCCGCCTCACAAATTCCATCTACCTTAGTATCCCTAAACTATGAAATCTATCTCTTTACTCAGGGAGGCTGCCAGACTTCATGTGTACCCCTCCCTGCACTATTGCCTGACAATTCCCTCTAGATATCAAGCTGAAACAACTATGGTCTTTGCCTCACTTTTTCTTTTTAATCAGGGATCACTGTCCTATACTCCTATTGTAAATGTCTGCAAACCATTGTTTTATATATTTTGTCCTGAGTTTCAGTCGTTTAAGCTGGTATAGTATATCTGGTCCCTTTTCCTTCATCATAGTTGAAAATGTTAATCCTCCAGGTAGTTCGTTAATATCTCTCGGTATACACCTAGAAATTTCAATCACAAGCGCTACTACCACCACCACCATCTTCTTTATTACCACCAGATCATCATTAACACCCTCATCACCACTACATTAACATTTTGGAATACTCACTACATGCTAGAGGATGTATTCTCATATTTAAGACCCATAATAATATTAACTTTCATTTTACAGAGAACATTAAGTCTAAAGAAGGTTTAAGTAACTTGCCCAATGTGACACAACTGGTAAAAATGATTGAACTGGCTTTTGGACAGAAGCATTCTGACTTCTGATGTTGAGAATTATAGTGAATAAACATTCTGGGGGAAAGAAGGTACATAAAACCATTTGTATCTATTTTTGTTACCTTCAGAGAACTTGCCTTTTGTGATGTAGACATGTTATATACACAAAGAAAGCAATGACACAAACAGAAACATGAAATATTTTAGTGACCATAATTCTTTCAATTAGAAGATTACAAAATTGTTCTCAGAACTTCTTCAATAATAGATAGGAGCTATTTTAAAAATGTAAAACATTGGCTTTATGTTTTGGCTTATACATTTTTACCCACACATACAATAAACAATCTAATACATATAAAGAATAAGGAATACTTTCTTTGTTATTAACATAAAATATAGTCAGGTCAAATTATATAGAGAACTCCCTAAGAATTTGCATGTGGTCAAGTGAGTAATAAAATTCAGTTGGCCCACGAAGCTGGAATGGTGAAAGCAGATATAAACTTAAATTTAACCAGGGAACATTTTACTCATCCAGTAAAGGCTTGGTTTGGTGCAGTTCCATTTGGCCAATTCACTTATAAAATGACTTTTTCATGTTAAAATAGCTAATACTCAATACCTCAAGTCACTGATATTTGATATGCTCATACTCTAACAACTGTAATTAAACAAAGTGCCTTGGTTTGAGTTGTAGTCTTCCGACTCTTGTTCACAAATAGAAACTCTTGGGATATCAAAAGTCTGTTACCATAGTTATGCTACCTTAATAAATGTAAACAGCATATTTTCATGTTTCAATATTTCTAACAACAAAGCATAAATGTCCATCTAGTTCTTTGGAGAATTTAAAATCATGGGTGGCATTAAATTAATTCCTTTAGGTGGGGCAGTAAATTAATTCCTTTAAGTGATGTTTACTTTTCTTATCTTTGGTATTTAGGACCCATTTTTATAAAGTCCTTTCTGAAATCTCAATATTTCTGTCTGAAAATATTATAAAATAAAATGATTTCAGTGAGTTTGTAGCATTCAATGCTTTTTTGTTGAGTTTTGGATATTTTCCATGTGAAGATTTAATCATTGTAAATTTTCTCCCAATGAAGTGCTTTGGGTACATTACAATCATACATCTGTGCTTAGCATACCCCTCTAAGTAGATAAGTCAATTATATAAAACAATTGTTTTTTCTGAATTGTTTGAATTTGTTAATTCAACTTAGGAAGGAAAGGCAATCATAAAAACCAACCAGTACCACCTATTGGTACCAGCTGCAGCACAAAGTTGGAATGGATCATCAATTTCCCTTAGTCACCAAGTACCTCCTGGCCGCCCCATTCTTAGGCACTGAAATAATGTCCTAGCAATACCTTGGGAGAGCCTGTTTATCTTATCACAACCTATGTGGCATCAGACATGATTATGCAATGCTACCCCTCGTTCTTCAGAGCCCACCTTCCTAT
The DNA here is from genome assembly GCA_026230045.1 of Corynorhinus townsendii. NCBI lineage: Eukaryota > Metazoa > Chordata > Mammalia > Chiroptera > Vespertilionidae > Corynorhinus > Corynorhinus townsendii. The sequence goes on along the minus strand of JAPDVU010000008.1, from coordinate 32,596,759 downwards.
TTTTGAAGGGAAGACCTTTATCAGAAAACCACATAAAGCCCAGCAGTACTCTTTTTTTGTTCCCCTTTTTAAATCTAAAGTTTGGAGATCCTCCTTCTCTAGTAGTATAAGTGGGCTCCCCACCTGTTTAAGAAACTTAGAGAGAAATGTCACAAGTCTATGACAAACACTGGCAATAAAACCATGGCCATTCATGCCAGTGAACATTAAAAAATAAAAGCTAGAGTCCAAAGGGGAAAAACTCTTGAGAAGTGAGTTTGCAGATTTAGGTAAAGATCTCACAATATGGCACTATTGTTATCAAACGGGAAACACCTGTTTCTCAGTGCTCAATCATGAAATTTACCATAAAGAGGAGCATTTTGGGGATCCTTTATGTTGCTATGCTTCCTGCTGTTTATTCCCAGCACAGCCTGGTTCACTACCTTTTTTGTGAAGCTATTTTCCAAACTGTTTCCACAATCCTGCAAAGCAAGTACCTTAACTTGAGTTACAGGGCTGGTCCCTCTCTTTTCATTTTTTATCCCAGTAGGTGACACTGCCCCTGCTGTGTTTGGTGGCTGTGGAGTTGATGGCATCTTTGCTCCAGGTGACACCTGCATGCTGGCCAGCTGAGCGGCATAGAGCTGCTGCAAGACAGGGAAGACAAACATTATCTCTTTAAATGCAGCTGAAATGGAGTTTCAGGAAAACTTACCGTATTGTTAGATACATATTGCTCTGACAGCTTTGCAATTTCTCTTCCACTATTTTTTAAAGAGGACAATAAGAGAGATCAAATAATCTAACAGAAAAAAAAAAAAAGTACTGGTATGAGAGTCATTGTCCTGTCCCTGGTCCTTCCAACAATAACTTTATGACCCTAAACAAAGGACTTGATCACTCCAGAACTCATTCTCTTCAATTGCACAAAAAAGGAATTTGACTAAATGGTCTTGAAGATTCTTTCTAGTGTCTAAAATCTTTATAAAAAGTTCTTTAAAAGTTGGTGTGTCCATTCTTGTAATTTTAACATTTGTGAACTAAGAAACTGATCTGAGCTTTCCTAGGGATTTCCTACAAGAATGTTGTTCTCCTTCAGTACTGACCACGCTTCTCTGGGACCGCTGATCTATCTGAAGGATGAAAGTGCTGCCCTCAAGATCCCTGAGGCCCGATGGACATCGGTCTTTTCTCCGGGTCCTACTTCTAGGCAGTGTAAAACATGGTCCTAAGGAAAATATAGCCAGATTTGTGAAAAAAAAAATAGTAAGAAAATCAAGCTTCTTTCTTGTAGCGTAGGACGTTAAATGCTTAACTGCCACTTTATTAGGTTTTGGATGATATTGGTGACACATGAACGTGTAGAGCTGCTAGTTGACCAGAATTCAGATAACTTAATCTTAACACTATTTAATGCTTGAAAATGACATTCAAATATTTTCTCTTCTTCTTATCAAGAGTAAGCCGTTACCTTAATAGGCATATTATGGCATAATAAGTAGAAAACTTCCTAGTTTCAGCAACCACAAAAAAAAAAAAATAGCTCAAACTTTGCCACATTAGTAGGGGAGAAAAAACAGGTGGTTTGTATGTAATTTCCAGTATTACTATCATTCAGATGGACAAATAAAAAAAATTACAGTAATCAAAAACAGACCTTTCAGCACATGTAATTAAATGAAAGCTTAATAAAGAATAATTTTCCAGAGCCAGATGTGCTTATGTCATGATTGTTGCTTTCTTTGGAACAATTTTCTAATATAACAAGCCTCTAAAGAAATTAAAGCTTCATAATTCTGTGTGTGCAATGACTCAGTGGCAAGAAAAATCACAAGAAAGAGTCAGTCAAACTGCTAAAACTTAGGGGAGTAAAGGGGACTCTCTTTTTTGTTTCCTTTTTATCCTGTTGTATCTTTTTCCTTTGAAATTCAGCCAGGTGTCTTCAAACAGGGGGGGAGTGGCGGGGGGGGGGCGGGGGGAGGGCAAGTGAATCTTCTGGAAAATTTTCTGCTTGGCGTAAGCCAGTGTAGAAAAGTTCTGTACTAAAGTGGAGATGGCGGAGAACTGAAGAAGTGCTGACTGTACAGTAGCTGGTGTCATGACCAGTATGCCTATTGAGTATTAAAGAGTCGTGAAATCTTAGGGAGGCAAGAGTCCTTAGACATCACTTATGCTTTCCTTTTACCTCAGTAATTCACAAGATCAGAAGAAAGTCAAGTATCACGATTTACAGATTAAAGACTTTGGCTTGACTTCGATAAAAAGAATCCTGTTTGTCAAATAGATGTAGGTTTAGAAAACAGTTTCACAGCTCATCTGCTAAACTAACATCAATTGTGTATGTTTTATATGCAAGGTTCTGTGTTAGGCACTAAGGAAGTTTCGAAGTCTTGGAACAAGCATAGAGTGGTGTAGGAGATGTAAGCTATGGATCCTTAACACCTAGCTTGTACCTTCCTTGTGATGCTTATCACAATTTTTAACCTTCTGTTTCGTTATGCACATGTCTTATCATCTTCGGTACACCGTAAGCTTATTGAAGTCCCGATCAATCTAATTATGTTTGAACTAGAGGACTGATGCACAAAACTCGTGCAAAAGGCTTAGCCCTCGCAGCCGCGCTGGCTTGCCTCGGCCCTCACAGCCTCGGGTTCATCAGGAAGGTAGTCTGGAAGGACATCCAGAAGGATGTCTGGAAGGTCGTTTGGCTGTCCGGTTTAATTAGCATATTACACTTTTATTATTATAGATGGCAAGCATCAAGAACAATGCCTTGCAAATAAATGATAACCAATCAATATTTTCTGAATGAACTAACAGTATATAAAACCACTGGATATTTGGAAGGTGAAATATTCTCTTTCTATAAATGAGGCAACAGAAGTGGTATATGATCATATTTACTATGCATGTAATGAATAGTTTTATGATATTGAGTTAAAAAAAGGAAAATAAATTCAGAGCACATGAAACTGTATTGTTTCACGAGAAATGATTCGTTTGAAGATGTTTGTTAGAATGTCAGGCAGAAAGCTGCTCAATAATCGTCAAACTTTTCTAAGACAATTGTACTGCTTGAGCAGTAACTATGGAGCAGTACCGAGATTTCTTCTCAGCCCCGTTACTTATAATTTAAAAGTATCTCTACATGCTACTGTATCTTTTTTTGAAAGAAAATATTAGTTATTCAAATAAATAATTTTAGCTAGATCACTGCTTTACAGATCAATTGTTTACATAGGGGGAAGGTTAAACTCTGATTAACTATCACATAAGAGTTTATAACATGTAGGATTCTTAAATCATAGTTATTGGTCATAATAATGATAATAATGAATATTCATTTCCAAATACAGTTGAGGTTTAAAAAAATCAGCAATGTAGTAAAGCTTCTAACAGGCTTAGCCAAAGTTCCATAAACATTTAACATTTGGTGAAGAGTGTTTTTGGAAAAATGGATTGTTCCATTTCAATTTTGAGAAATGCTCAGTGCTTGTTTGGGATACTGAATTGTTTCTTTTTCCAGATATATAAGATAAATGCAGTGCACATAATGTTAAAATAAGTCTAGCTAAATAATTTTCAAATTATAAAATCACTCACATTTTACAGGAGCACTTTCACAAATGCTTTTACTATTTTATAGCTAAAAATATTCCACCTATTTTATGAGTTCATTTTTAACAAAGTAGTCAGCATTAAAATTTTGGTAAGCTGAGCATTGACATATTTGGCATCTAAAACTGAAAGGACTTTAACATATCATTTAGCCAAGTCTGACATCCCCATTCTACTGATGAGCTGAGGTCTAGAGAGCAGAAGCAGTATGCCCGAGATTGTGTAAGTGCTTAGGACTCACTCCAATGTTATCATAAAAAGTACAAAGGGATATATGATGAAGCAACCTTTGTACCTTTCAAGCACGTTTGCAGCATTGATGAATGTGTTCAATGACGGATCTTTATTACACGCTCACTATTAACTAAACACTGTGCTAAAAACTAGAGGTACCACAACAAGCAACTCAGAAAATAATCCCTACCTTGATGAAGCTAGAAAGAGAATCATATTAAATAAATGCTTGACAGTAACTGTAAATTATGGTTAAGATAAGTGCTGAGAAAGGAAAATACATAATGTCAAGAGACCATCTAATAAGGGTATTTAGCAGAGTCTGGAGGATCAGAATAGCTTCTCTAAGGAAGTAACATTTTAAATAAGAATTATCCAGGTGGAAAGGTTGATAATGAACATTTTAGAAAGAAGAAACATCAATTATTATGGCTCTGAGGTAGAAAAGAAGGCAACATTTTCAGGGAACTTTAAAAAGGCCAGTGTAGCAAGGTTGTTGCGTGAATGAGGAGTGGGATGAGAAGAGGCTAGAGAGGAGTAGGGACTTAGAGGCCACATTAATAATTTCAGACCTTATCCCCCAAACAGAAGTATCTACAAAGAGGAATGAACCGAAACCAAGACACAACGAAGTTTTTCTATGATTTACCAGTAACTCATTGACCAATCTTTTAATTAAATTTGATGAAGATCTCACAAACCCACAAATATATACCTCCAATAGTAATTGTAGAGTTTTTGTCCTGAGACTAGCCTTAAAGGACAACTTATCTTGCATTTGGATCCTAGTGACGCTTGAATAACTAAACCTGCTTAGATTCAACACAAAACAGTAGGTCTTACCAACCAAACTCAGCCTTATGGTAAAATTCTTGAGTGTCTTCAAGTATGCACACTGGTCTATGGCCCGGACCTAAGAAATGTATTGTGTCAGAGTCATTTTATAACATTATTGTATTTGGGAAGAGAGGCATATTTTGCCCCCCAAACAGCCAAATTCTTGTCAAATTATAATGCGTGGTGTCACAGTGTACCTGATATTTACCACAACGTGAAGTATATATATTTTTATAACTGCTTTCTATGATAAAATCATGTAATATCTCCAATGGAGAGTGCCATAGGGAAAAAAAGTTCAAGGCCTTTTCTTCTCATAATCACATAGTTTACACATAATCACTTAATCGGTCATGCAGTCATGGGACATCACCCCCATTCATTCACATGTTAATTCAACAAACATACAGAGCACTAACTTAGGTACTGTCGTAGGCATTTTCCATTTATTATGTAAACTTCAAAAGAATTATATAAGATAGGATTACCCATTTTAGAGTCAGTGTCACTTTTAAGCCCTTGTACTTTCTGCTTTTGTATGTTAAAATTAAATTATTTTAAATAAGCTATACAATGAAACCCATTTCCTGTCCCTAGCCACAAGACAAGGATCATTGTCCAAGGAGAAGAGAAACTCTGAATTTGCTGCTGTTCTGAGCTCTCAAATAGCAAACTATAATTCCAGATGTCTTACAGCTACTTCTTCCAAAATGGCATTTCACAATCTTCAAATGGAGACCACCAGCACTAGAAGGAGCAAGAGGCATAATTTTGATCCAAACTACTTCCTTCTCCAACCAATCTCTAAGCCATAACATAAGACACCTGAAATATCCTAGTGACACATGTTTTAATAGACTGATAAAATAAAAAGCACTATGCATAGTATGGGTAGAAATAAGAGAACTTGATAAAAGGGACACTAACAGGGGCTTTAAACTGGCACCAGTATGCTCCAGTATACAGAAACCAACAGTAAAGAAAGCAGGCACAACTTCACACACTGGTTCTCTTTGGAGTGAAATCTCCTGTGTTTTATCATTTCGATTAGAAAGGGCTTTGTTAAGTGGCCTGTCAGAATCTGGCCCAGAGAGAAAGAAAAAAAAAAATTCTCCCTCAAATGCAACGTGCCTATTGGTGGATAATAAGAAAAGGAAGAGAAGGGAAATGCCTTTCTATAAGAAGAGATTCATAGACACTACTGAAATTTCAACTCTTACCATCATATTCACCCCATTTCCTGGGGTTCCACACATTGTCTGGGAACCCTAGTCCTAGCCCAGGTTAACTCAGATTCTGTTCTTGTGTATCAGACTCTACTCGGGGGAACCCTACTTGAAAGAAACCAGCAGGGTAGGGTTGGGGGTATCCTTAAGGAAATGTCATTATTTACTTGATTGATGCTAACACTAGGCCCCACGCCCGGCTCAGTTCTCCAGAGAGATCTTTCTCAAAACAAGGCAGACAACCATTCCTTTGCCTACCAGGCAAGGTATGCTGCAAAGCTGGACAGGCTCGGCTGTGAAGAGGTGGAACGAAGACAGAAGTAATTAAGCAGCCTGATTTAGTGCTTGTTCGGCACAGGAAAGAAAGTGTGTCAGTAACAAGTCATTACAGACTGAAGGAGGGGTGGGGGAGAGAGCTTACAAATAATTTGAAAGAGATCACAAATACTTTTACTTCTCATAAACCTCCAATGTCAACAAAATGATCCAGGAAATATAGCTGCAGTTTTATGGAAGGAAAGAACTGAAGTCCTTGTTTTCAGCATAGAAGGCGCTTGTTTAGCTCTACCCTTAATATTTGACACCGAAGAAGATTGGCTGTAGACAGGAGGTGGGAGAAGGAATGGCAGAAGAACCACCACACCCACCTTTCATATAGTGGGTTAATTTCCAAGTCAATCTCCTTGCCCCTTCCACGTATTTTTCTATTGCCATATTATTTCTCCTTTCTTACTTATTAATCTTTCTGGTTTGTTGTAATTCTACTCATCTTTTGAGTATCAACTCAAAAATCACTTTCTTCTTTAAGCCTTATCTGACCATTGCCTTGTGTTCCTACCATTTCACATCCTCTATCTCTGTGTACTAATGACATGTCTTTTCTTTTACTCATGTCTTTCTCTACCACCAAACTATGAGTCCCTTAGGGTGAAGACTGAGTCTTATTTGTTTTTATGTCTCTAGCACCTTACATAATGACTAACATTTAATAGATGCTCTATTAACACTGACCATTAAAACCCCTTCTTCTTCATCCTGGTCTCTATCTGCTTGAAATTGCTCTCATTTCTGCCTACACCTTTTCTTAGTATACCTTTTCTCGCACCATCTCCAAAAGAAACCCCAGCATTGGAGGTCATCTTTCTTTGTTTCTTCTCCTTGAACCTACAGGCACGTGGGTGCATCATGCAATGCACTGATTTTCTTGCAAGAATCATCAGAAAATGCAATGTCAACAGAAGAAAGAATTGCAAACATAATTTAATCCAATGCCTTGGCTTTACAGGTGAAGAAAACTCAAGTCTAGAGGGGGGGAAAGTGATTTGCATAAGAATACCAATTGGTGAGCAATAGGTAGAATAACATCTAGAACCCAGGCTCCCTATTTTCCCCATCCAGTATTCACATGGATTCATATATTCCTGTTCCTATTCTCCTAGGGAAGTGATGCAAATAGAATCTGTACATTCTATCAGAGTTTTTTGGGTTGAACTGCAAAAAAAGAAAAGAAAAAAGGTGGTGAGGGGGGTTGTTTTTCTACCCTAGGATTTAAAAGAGAATTTTATCTAATATGTACTTGAAAAGTAATCATTGGGCACCAGAGAATAATTTACATTTTAGAATTTTATTTTAATAATTGTTTTAAAATGTGCACATTTTAAAATGTAACCATAGTAATTAGGTTAAGGTAATTATAATCATGTTAAGGTGTTTTAGATTTTTAAAATTAAAGTTTATGCAAATACACATAAGGGGCCAAAAATTTGTCTCAGGCGAGAGCAGACCTATTTTACCACCTTTGAGATTTCTGCCATTTGCCTTTCCACAACAGCCAAAGGAAAAATGGACAAGCATTGACTATAAGCCACTGGAGAGCCAGGACCTGTTTAATTCATTTCATTATCCCCTGCAGCAGGCTCAAGAATGTCAAGTAAAGAAAAATGAATTGAAAAGAGTTTTCCTGGCTAGAGATCCTTTTGCCTATTTTCCCAAGCACGAAGAAGCTTGCTCCTCTGACGTAACTCGTGCTAATGGCATAGGGGAGTGGACAAAATATGTGGGGTACGGAGGAGAGGAGAAGTTGTATAAAAGAGATAGAGGAGAGAGGCTCAGGTCAAGGTCCTACCTTTACAAGAAGAAAATTAAAAAACAAAAATAAAAACAACCTGGAGTCCATCAGGTAACAGAGCACCTAGTCGTCTGCTATAAAAAAAAATAAGAGTCAGAATTCATTCTTGGATTGCACCTATTATATTGGAATGCATACATAATAGCTTTTCCTTATGGAACATAGTTGCACAGTACAAGTCACTAAGAATAAACACAGCCCCCAATAGTGTGTTTTTTAATATGTGTTTATTGATATCAAAGAGAAAGGGAGAGGGAAAGAGAGAGAGAGAAACATCAATGATGAGAGACAATCACTGATTGGCTGCCTCCTGCACGGCCTCTAAGGGGGATGGAGCCCACAACCCATGCATGTGCCTGGATCAAGAATGGAACCATGACCTCCTGATTCAGAGGTCAATGCTCAACCACTGAGCCCCACCAACCGGGCCCCAATAGTTTTAACAAGAAAACTCAATCTCTCTCTGCTTCTTCCAAGTATCTTTATCTTAAGGTGCAAAATATAATATGTAAATACATAATGCTTTATGTACAGAACAAAAAAGTTCAATATTAAAACAATTAGTAATATGGTTCTTGAAGGAAGACATTGGAAGAAGTGATAATGAAGGCAGTTGGAAATCGGTACTAGGGGAATGACTGTTTTCCTTCTGTTTCCAAGAGCCAGGCAGGCAAAGCAGAAGAGGCCCAGCTCTGGGAATGTGCTCCAAGTGGTGCAGCTCGCATTTGTAACGCCCTTTAACTCTCTAGGCACAAAGCCCAGCTCACCAGGGAAACCTTAAACAAGTGCACCTTCACTCTATCAATAAGACATACAAACACTCCAAAGAAGTTCAATTTGAAATCTAAGCATGATTTCCCATAAACTAAGCTGCAGAGAAACTTTCACCGGGTAGATGTATTTGAGGACATGTGCCGAGTTTAATCAATTAGTTTTTGTTTTTAAATATATTTTTAATGATTTTAGAAAGGAAGGGAGAGGGCGAGAGTGAGAGAGAAGCACCAGTGATAAGAGAGAATCGTTGATTGGCTGCCTCCTGCATGCCCCTTACTGGGGAGCAAGCCCACAACCCGGGCATATGCCCTGACCACGGAATTGAATCATGACCTCCCGGTTCATAGGTTGATGCTCAACAACTGAGACATCCTGGCTGGGCCAATCAATTACTTTTAATAATTGAATGTAGAACTGGTTCCAAATATTTAAAAGCATTGTTACCGTGCCAACAAAAGATGAATTTTGATTCGGTTTCATTGAAAAATTATTAATTGAGTGGCCACTGTGGGCCAGGTACTATTTGGGAAAAGAGAAGTGAGAAGTTAGAAAATGTTCTGGAAGGGAGTGGGGAACAGAGGACAAATAAATAAGCACATAGCTATGTCATTCTGGTGGTGATATGCGCTATGAAATATAACGTGACCGGGCATATGACTATGAGGGGGAGGGGATTTTTAAATAGAGAAGAAATCAGGAAAACGAAAAGAAGGGGACAACTGAGTAAGAGACCTGAAAGACTTGGAGGAGTAAACCATGTCATTATGTGAGGATAGCATGCCAGGCAGAGGCAAAAGATAGGAGAATGTCCTGAGGCAAAGGTGTGCTTGTGCTTGGAATGTCAGAGGAATAGCAAGAAGGCCAGTGTGGCTGGAGCAGAGTTAGCTGGGCAAAGGGTAATAGGTCAGGTGTTAAAAAGATAGCAAGGGGCCAGATCACGTAGACTTTATGTAGTATCTAACAGACTTTGAATTCTCTTCTGAGTTTCTCGGAAACACATTATAACAATATGGCAGACCTGGAAATCCCTCAGCAATACCCACAGGAAAACCTGGAGATATGCCAGGGCTGCTTTGCCTTGCCCTCAATGACTGCCAAAAAACCAGATGCTATTGCTTGAGAAATATTCTACAACAGCCCAGCTTCAATGCCCTTCAATTTCCATCCACAATAAAGCCTCCCAAACAACACAGAATGGAGACAAATATGGGTTAGTATGCAATAAAAAAAAAGTTTTTACTTAAACTGTTTAAAAAAATATACATTTGGGAAAACAAAATTGCATGGAAGTATATTTTCTAAATGTTATTTTTTTTAACTTTAATCAATAGAACAAATGTTGCTGGTTGGAAGTAAACATGTTTATTATACAGAAATGATTTTACTGTTTTTAACTGAATTTGGTTTTTAATTTCTCAGGGACTTTGGGTTCATGAACACCAGAATCATGCTAATGAAACAAATTCATACTTAGGAGGAAATGTATAGATCTACTAAACAGAAATCCCAAATTGATAATATCAATATGAACTGTGCACTTCTAGTCAATATTGACAGAGGTAAGAATGTATTTTGAATTAACTTTTAAGTGCTCAAGTAAAATAAGCAAGAAATAATGTATAACATCTTTTTTTATTTTTTTACTTTCCTCTTCTATTTGCTTTGTTAATTATTATTTTTAAAAATGTTTTCCCCTACTTCAGATCCATCTCCACTAAGTGTCATTTTTTAAACTGCAAATTATCAGTATTGCCAATTGGAGAACTTCAGCATATTTTACAGTATGTAAATACACCATCTGTAGTCTACAGTAATACCCATGGCTTCCTCCCTAATTAGCAGAAAGGAATGATATCTTACACATAGCAGCCATAGTAAAAGTTATTCAAATAGTGTGTAATAAGCATACACGGTGTTTTATTGTCACTAGATACGATTCTGATAGATATCTCAATAATCCTCCTTGACAGCTCCTTGTAGCAGATGAAGCAGGTAATGGTTAACATAAAGGACTGAAGAAGGAAGTTGGGAAAATAGGGTTTGCATGCTGCTCTGAGAAGCAGTGTAGCACAGTGCACACTCTAGCCAGGAAGAACCAGTTTCCTATGATCTCTGCAAGTTATTTCATCTCTGTGGGCCTTCAATCTCCCCATTTTTAAAATTGGCAAAAATAACAGTACCTACTCCAAAAGACTGCTGTGTGGAGGAAATTAATGCACATAACATACTAAGAAGGGGGAACACTAGAGACTCAATACTAGCAGGCTCTTATTCTTATTCGTATTTTTATCAGTATATTCTTTTACAGAGATGTTACTCTGAAAATCTTACTCAATAAAACATTTGGAATTTTTATTTACTTTAGCAAAAATTAGGGAAATAAAGACGAAGAATACTAGTATGTGCTGTCTTTCAGGAGCTCACAGCAAGAACAGGAAGGAGAGGAAGAAAGGCTCAATATGATGAGCAGTAAAAGAAGCATTTATAAATTACTATGAAACATCATCATCAGGCACACTTAGCTGCTTGTTTCTAGCTTTATTGAGATACTAGAGGCCCGGTGCATGAAATTCATGCACGGCGGGCGGCGGGGGAGGGTTCCCCCCTCAGCCCAGCCTGCACTCCCTCCAAACTGGGACCCCGAGAGGGATGTCCGACTGCCGGTTCAGGCCCAATCCCCAGGACTGCTGGCTCCTAACTGCTCACCTGCCTGCCTGGTCACCCCTAACTTCCCCCCCACTTGCCGGCCTGATCGCCCCTCACTGCCATTGCATGCCAGCCTGATTGCCCCTAACTGTCCCCCTGCCAGCCTGGTCACCCCTAACTGCACCCCCTCCTGGCCTGGTGGCCCCCAACTGCCCCCCTGATGGCCTAGTTGCCCCTCACTGACTCCCCCTGCTAGCCTAATCACTCCCAACTGCCCCCCTCTGCTGGCCTGGTCCCCCCAACTGCACACCCCCCTCCCCCCCTGCCGGCCTGGTTGCCCCTAACTGGACCCCTGCTGGCCTGGTCACCCCTCACGCCCCTCCCCCCCCCCCGCCTGATCGCCCCATGCAGCCTGGTCACCCCTCACGCCCCTCCCCCCCCCCCCCCGCCTGATCGCCCCATGCAGCCTGCTGTTCAATCGTTTGGTCATCCCTCACTAACCCCCCTGCTGGCCTGGTCACCCCACGTAGCCTGTTTATTCAGTCGTTTGGTCGTCCCTTACTAACTCCCCTGCCGGCATGGTCGTAGGCAGCTATTTTGTGAGGGCCTGAGTGTTAATTTGCATATTACCTCTTTATTATATAGGATAATGGACAACACTGTGAGTTTAAGGTGTACAATGTGATGGCTTTATATATGTCTATCCTGTGGAAGGTTAACACAAACATATCCTTAGTTTGACCGAGGACAGTGAGGTAGGCTTTGCTTACAGGAAAGCCCAGAAAGGTATCCTATGTATACCAAAAGTTTAAAAATAATCCTATAAATTTAACAACAACAACAACAACGAATCCTGAGCAGAATGGACACCGATCCCCTGAAACATTTCATGGTTGAGCTAATAGTTTTTGTTTTGCATTTAGTAATGTCTCCCCCTCCCAGCCCTCTCCTTTGGGATAATGCCCTAAGGCTGTGCCCATGGAACTAAGGAGTTCACACTACGACCTGATGTGGCTTTGAGAAAGCCTTGCGATTCATAAAATGTGCCACTTCTCTGGAAAGAGGGCAACCACCCTTGGCTATTCATTTAGGGAACAGAAACTTTGTTTTGTCCATTGTTCAACAGAAAAACCTTCAGGCATTCAAAGTCCTCATTTAGGGGGGCTTGTGCAGAATTTCAATATCTCTGCTAAGCCTACTATAACACCCTTAGAAAAGTCACGTTACACGATGTAAAAATCACAGCTTTAGTTTGTTTAGAGGGCATAATTCCGAGTGGACCATGGAATATTTATGTCGCTATGCAGCTCTTTGAAGGAATAATCTTATGTTTTTGTGCCTGTCGTGGGTCAGAGGTTCAAATCAGCACTTCTTTCTGTCACTCCTTATATGTTGTACTATAATTTATGGCTCAGCAAGAGGACTCATAAAACAAAAGTGTCTATTTTATTTCAGCAACTAATTCTAGTTAATCAAAGATTTCCAGCCAAACAACTCAGCATGAAACTCTGCATGGAAAATATGAGAAGAACAAAGCATTTTGTCAAATAACACATCTCATGATGTAAACACATATGTCTCTTAAGGGAAATTTTATCGTTTCCACATTATCGGCATACAAAAGGAGCATTCTTGTCCCAGACCTGGTGCGACTGTGGAGTCATCGTCATTGGAAACAAGAGCCTGATTAGGTTCCCACACAGATATGAATAGACTTTCCTTTTTTAGTGAAATAGCTGCTTTTATTCCTTTTTCAAACAGGCTGGTAATTGTCACCCTAAAAACACTGAATTGTACTCGGGCAACATTTGTTTCTGTTCTTTTCTCCCATCTTTTTAGGATCAGCCAACAACATTACTATCCCTTCTGGTTGGTCCTCTCCTGGAAAGTCTGAGTTAATCCACAGCTGTGTGAATGTGAAAAAGGGACACAGCAGGCTAAGTCTGTTGGGTCTCTTGTCTGCTAATAAAGTGCACAGTCTGCAGGACAGATGTTAAGAGGATCTGTTAAATAAGTCAGTGGCAGAGATCCTGACCTCTGCCAGGGAACATTTTATTATTCCAGAAAGGGGCATAATTGCAAGGCATTAACAATTAGAAGAACCATAGCTTTTCTTTATAGATTTTTACTCCTTGCCTCATCATTTGTTTGAAATACAGCAGCAAGGCCCATTCACTGGGAAGCAATGTGCTAAATAGGATTGGGTTCAGTACAAACTGCAGAATACAAGATTTCTAGAAATCCCAGAGAAATTGTTGAACCCTGGCTTTCCTTCAATTTTAAAGAGTATTGTTTATTCTGTGTGTATCATTACACTCTTTGTACAGTTTCACGTGCCACAGGGTACCATTGTACTAAAGGGACTATGACTCTCACCAAACACAGTTCCCTGGCTATTAAATCTAGTGTAATGGGACATGTAAACTAGAGATCAAATTAATAGAGGAATATCACATCATAAAGTTGTTCACTGTACCTTACACCACTTTGCCATTTATGGTGTGAGTAAAATCATGTCTACCACATGCATTGCAAACTCCCAAGGCACTCTGTGACCTGACACTTTGCTTACCTTTCCAATCTCACCGACTACTGCTCTTGTGTACTCAGCCTGCGCTGGACTAGCGTTGACTGAATGTGCTACGCTGCCTATTGCTTTACACATGTGGGCCAGCTGTGTCCTTTGTCTGGAGTGCTTTTCCTCTTCTCTGCATCTCGGCCACTCTGCATCCTCCCATAAACTTTGTAAACGTCCACTCTCAAGATTCTATTTTTTAACATCACCTCACGCATGAAGATCACCAATACTTCCCCAGGCAGAGCTTAACACTTCCTCCCCCCATATAATTTTTACTCTGGAAACACATCTATTTTTAACAATTATCACATTGCTTACTAGACTGTGGGCCCTCTGAGGGCAGGGATCAAGTTCTACTGAACAGAAGAGAGGGTTTACTGCACAGCAGGCACTTAATAAATATTCAGGGAGTTAATGTGTTACTGAACTAATGAAATAATTTGTCCTTTTTTCATGTAATAATTAATCTTATAAATTAATATAAGTTTATATTCTGGCCTTGTCACTACTACCAGCACTGTTACATGGTCTTATATTTTAATATGCTTTATTTTGTTCTTTTAAAGGATCATTTTCATTAGGTTGATTCATTCAATTTCAAAAGATATATCTCTACAAAAGCTCATAGATAAAAGCATGAGATATACTGTCCTCTTGGCCATGTTTTAATTCAGTTCAATTCATCCAAAATTTATTTACAAGACACAGTCAAATTTAGTTCTTCACACTGTTGCCTCACAATTCTGTGCATCCTAACCCAGGCCACTTACAAGCTGTGTGGCTAAGGTCAAGTTAATCCATCTCTCTGGGCCTCAGTCTCTTCAACTGTAAAACCAAATGATTCACATAATACTTGACAGTGTGCAAAGCACTTTTCACAGGCATTATCTTTATAATTGCCCTATGGGGGTATTACTCCTAATCCTATTAGTTAGAATCTGGGTATAGGAAGATTAATTTTCTAAAACTCATGGAACCAGTGGAAAGGTTGGGATTTGACCCTCAACAATGCTGAGGGCCTTTTTAGCTCTGTAAGTCAATGCAATTTCACAATCTCATTGTCTATTTGTGAAGGCAAAGCTTTCAATGTGGTGGTATCTTTTCTTGATTAGTAGAAAGTCTGGTTTAAAGTACTTTAATCACTGTCTGGTTATTATTTCTTCCTAAATAATACTGCACTGTGCCTCAGGAGCAGTCACCAGGCATTTGTATTTGGATAAGAAGATTTCAAAGAGTCTATACACAACCAGCTTTGTCAATCAGTAAAAGAGTATATTTATACACACATATAATAAACTAGAAGCCCTGCGCACGGATTCATGCACCAGTGGGGTCCCTCATCCTGGCCTGCGGGGATTGGGCCGAAACCAGCTCTCTGACATCCCCTGAGGGGTCCCAAATTGCAAGAGGGCGGTTCTCGGATGATGCACCTGGAATCGGGAGCCCTCCTCTCTGGTTCCAGGTGCATCACCAGAGAACCACAGCTGCCAAGTCACCGCAGCTCAGCAGCTCCTGTGTTGAGCATCTGCCCCTGGTGGTCAGTGTGCATCATAGCTACTGGTCAGAGCATCTGCCCCCTGGTGGTCATTGTACATTATAGCTGCCAGGTGGTCGGCTGGTCGACTGCTCCACCGGTCGCTTAGGCTTTTATATATATAGGTGACCAGCTTATGTTATCTGTTCTTATCACTTTGAAGTATTGCTCATTTAATTTATTTCCTTCCTAGACTAATACTATAAAAAAAGGCAGGAACTTGCTTAGGTTGCTTGCTTAGTAGAGTACTAAAGTATATAGCACATGTTTTAAAAATATCAGCTAAATTAATGAATAAATAAGAGAGATAAGGACATGGAGATAAATTATGTTTATAGAGTATTGACTATATAGCAACATTATGCTAGGTAATTGCTTACATTACTTCATTTAATATTCATAGCATGGGATTTTCTGTTATCTCCATTTCACAGATTAGGAGACTGAGGTGCAGAGAAAATGAGCTCAATTTCACAGAGCTCTCTCTCTCTCTCTTTTTTTTTTAATCCTCCCCCAAGGACATTTTCCCATTGATTTTCAGAGAGAGTGGAAGAGAGAGGGAAAGACAGAGAGAAATATTGATGTGAGGGAAACACATTGACTGGCTGCCTCCTGCACAGGCCTGACCAGGGCCTGGGCTGGGGAGGAGTATGTGCCCTTGACCAGAATCAAACCCAGGACACTTTGGTCCACAGGCCGACACTCTATCCACTTAGCCAAACCGGCTAGGGCCAAAGCTCTTTTAACTGAAGGGGTCTTGTGGAACCAAGCACTGCTTTCTTAAAACCTCCAAACTATTCACGATTGTATAGACAAAAACCATGTCAGAGAGCCAGCTAGCTGCTGGATAAAAAGCAAGCATGTTGTTCCAGTGTATGGCTGTCAATCACCACCTGATGGTACACAGTCATTTTCCTGTTTCATGGGAAGTATATCTGTATGTGATGATAGTGATTTATAATCAGGAAATGTGGAAGAGGTGGTATGGTTGGACATAAGTGAATTGTATATGACTATTTAGTCCTGCAACTAAGAAATCCCTTTTTATTAAAACTATTGCTAAATGGATAGAGAAGTGACAGCCAGGCCTCTACTATCTCAACATGGCTTCTCACTCTTGCTCTTACTCTCACCTGCACTGTCTAAGCTAATGATTTATGCATTATTTGGAGACTCTCTTTTTAAGCAGACTGAGTGATAATCCATTGAGGATGTGATGCTAAACCACTTTTTCTATAGAGTTTTTAAAATGGGCCTCTGAGAAGGAGTTTGATACAATTCAATGACTGAAGTAATACCTTTGTCCATTTGAGCATTAAATGGTCCGTTGAAATACAGCTTAGTTAGAGAGAATTTCAGAAAATAGTACTTCCTAATTTTTTTTTTTAATTTCTCTCCTAGTTGACTAGAGCAGAGCTTAGAAAATGCAGCTCAATCACTTTCCACAGTCCCTCAGGTCAGCCTCTCACCAGTGTTAATTAAATATAACCCCCTTAGAATATGTGAGGTTAAGTGAGAGTACCATAGCACTCTTCTCCAATATATTACTATGAACACAAATGGCCATAATCTGTTTATAAGACTTCTTTGAGCACAGAGGTCTCACTAATGAAAAAGTAGAAGAGAAAAAGCAACATAATGTGACAACATACATTTTAAACTATCCATCTCCACATCCATTGTGCTTAAACAACACATATCATAAAGGAAATTGGGGTAACAGATGATTTGATCTCTGGGTAGCAAGTGCAGAGCAGTTTGCAGTGTGATAAAGAGCAACTATGAAAGCCAGTGCAGAATGCAGTCCATTGCTCCCTAAAAATCATCCTTCCCATCAACTAAGATAATTTTCTACCAGCAGCTAAAGGATTAGTGTATTTTCTCTTTTTAGCGAATGCTGTATCTTCAGTAGCACGACTTGGTCAAACTCTAAAATTGGAAAACTGCTAAAATAATGGTTCTATACTAACCATTTTAAATGAAAAAGTCCCTTAAGACACTGGGTTTATGGTTCTAAAAAGTTTCATGCACTGTCCAGGGCTATTTGTAAATTAAATTGTTTAAAATAAAGCTCTTTAATACTCTATAATTAGTCTTGTCTCTCTGAACATGACTTTACTGTAAATGCTCCTTCCTGACTCTCCTATTATCCCAAGATTCCTGAGAAGAAAGCAGCCAAGCGATAATTCTACATTATTGCTGCTTCGGTGCACTAATCGCTTAAAGAGCAGCAAAGACTCTGTGCTCTCTGCCCCATGGCTCCCGCAGCCTCCTGGTCTGAGGCAGACATCCCGACCCAGCCATGTCCAGATGTCAAGAGGAATCCCCAGCTCCTGATGCAGCAGGCGCTCCATTCCAGTATGGTCAAACATCTGCTTCATCTGCTGGCATGCAACCTGCTGAACACGCTCAGAGGGCAGCACGGGCTGGGAATGGGCAAGGACACACTCCCAGCGACTCCAGGAGACTCATCAAAACTTTGAAATTATAAGACAGCCCCAGCAACTCTCAAAAGAATAGAGCTCTGGCATTCAGCAGAAATATTTTGAACTCTTTACTCAGAAGAAAGCTACAGAATACGATAAGACAGATTGCATGATAGTTCTTCTGATCCTTGCTAAATTCTACTAGGCTTCAAGTTTCTTCTGGGCAGTTAACGAGACATTTGGAAAATGCACAAACTCGTTCGGATCCAGAGAATGTCATGTTGACTTTGAAATTTTCCCCTTTTATAATTTCATTAAATTACTTTTAATTTACTTGAATATTATAATAAGAGAAGAGAGCTTCTAAGTGACTGTCCTTCTTACATATTAGCACAGTTTAAAGCAAAGAATCCTGGTTAAGAAGTAAATTTTAAAATACACTTAAATCATCTATTATAGTCCTATTTTGTTTAATAGATTAGTAATCTGATTCAAGTCACTTACCTATCTGAGCTTCATTTTCTTCTAAAATATGGTGATAATATCAAAGCACATTTATTATAAAGCCTACATATAAATTACTTATTAAACTGAAAAAGATTATATAACATGTGTTACATATTGTATATATATCTATATATGTGTATAAATGTATACATATATAATATCCACACCATTCTTATATATCTTTTGTTTTTAGAAAGAAATCAAGGCTTCCTTCGCAAAATCCAATTCACACAGCAAATACAGGTTTTTTTTTTCTGCCAAAAATGATTCCACTCATCTGATGGAATCTCAACAGCATCCTATAGAAACTAATGAACAGGTCCCAGGCCCCAACCAAATTTCATATTTACTTCACTCTGAAAGACAGACTTATATACCACAACAGTCAGGAATTGTATTCCTTCAGTGAAAGCCAGAGTATATGGTATGCTTAATACAATTGAGAAGATGAGCTTGGCTCAGCCAGTGTGTCTCAGTGGTTAAGCATCCACCTTTGAACCAGTAGGTCAGGGTTCAATTCCCAGTCAGGGCACATGCCCAGGTTGCAGGCTTGATCCCCAGAGGGGGGCGTGCAATAGGCAGCTGATCAATGATTTTCTCTCATCATTGATGTTTCTCTCTCTCTCTCCCTCTCCCTTTCTCTCTCTGAAATCAATAAAAACATTTTAAAAAAGAAAAGAAACGATGAGCCTGAGGAGAAATGTGACTGTTCTAGTCAGAAGTCACTGGCTAGAATAAAAGTCTTCATTTTGAATATTAAAATGAAACAAAAAACTGAGGCTAAATAATCAAATAAGTCTCAGTTTCTTAAAATCTGCCCACCTAGGTTCAGCTGCACAGGGAGGTGGGTGGGATATCCTGTTAAAATGACTAAGATTTGTAATCCAAGTCTTTACTATGGTTTGTTTCCCTATTTTTTCCTTCTCAGATGAGGATGTAAACTCCATGAGAGCAAGAACTTTGTTTTATTCACTGATATTGCCCTAGTATCTAGAATAGGTTTTCTCAACTTTAGTACTACTGGTTTTTGGACTGGATAATTCTTTGCTATGAGAGTGTGTCCTGTGCATTGAGGGTATTCAGTAGCATCTCTGGTCTGTCTACCCACTAGATGCTAGTGATCTCTTCATCCCCACCTCAAGTCAGATCTATCAAAAATATCTCCAGATATTGTCAACTGAACCCTAGGGGGCAACATGCCTCCAGTTGAGGACCACTCATCTAGAATAGTACCTTGCACATAATAGACACTAAATAAATATTTGTTGAATAATTGAATGATTAAATTTGTTTGGATTTTCATACAAACTTTTCAAATTTCCTGAACATGATCCCTTATTTATAACCTTCCTTTTTTTAAAAAAAGATGTTGATATTACCCTAACACACAAAAAGGGTTATGTCATTGTAACAATCAGATTCAAAGCTTAGTGTAATTTCAAGTAACATGATTTATTCATTTAATTTAAAGGAATAAGTGAATTAGAGTGAAAAATTGATAAACAATCGAAATATGGACTGTCCTAGACCCTCAATTCCAATAATTACAGGCTGCTGTTGTTCCTTGTGATTAAGCCCCTATCCCTGTGGTTGGCAAACTCATTAGTCAACAGAGCGGCAAACTGCAGCTTGCGAGCTGCATGTGGCTCGCGAGCCGCTGTTTGCCAACCACTGGTCTAGTTTAAAAGCACTTCTGTTTCAAACTGGCGACAAGTGAGCACTGTATGTTGCACTTTGCAGGGTTTGAAAAAGTCAACCTTTGTACATTTTAAGTAATAAAAGTTTTATGCGTATCTATCACATATTTATTTTTGATTAAGTTCATGCTGCTCAAGGTCAATAGCATTATGGAAATTACTGATGAAATACCGAAAATTGCGATTATATAGGTATAGATATAGATGATATAGATATTATTTCAAAGGTTGGTTACAGTTATTAAGCTGACTTATTCTATGTTTGGAAACTGGAGTGAAGCATCTTCTAAAATATTATAACTTTTTTTTAACCCTCACCCAAGGATATGTTTATTGATTTGAGAGAGAGAAAAGAAGAGAGAGAGAGAGAGACATTGATGTGAGAGATAAACATTGATCAGTTACCTCCTGTAAATGCCCTAGCCAGGGATTAAACCTGCAATTTAGGCATGTTCCCTGACTGGAATTGAACCTACAAGCTTCCAATGTATGGGACAATGCACCAATCAAGCCATACCCACCAGGGCAAACACCAGAACGTTTTGCTTTCTAACCTTCCAATATATCCTTAATCACATCATCTCTCTGATTTTCAAGGTAGTTCATTATAAACAGACAGATATATGATATGATACATGGTACCAACCAAACAATACCTCAAAATCCAGTTTGGTAAAAGAAAAAGGAATAAAACTACCTGTCACTTTTTTAGAAAACAGCACCTACTGGTAACAGAGAGTCTATTTAAATACCAGTATTCATAAACTGGGAGCTCCCTGTTGAGTGGTTTAATTAATGAGGCTGGAGCTAACTGAATGTTGGTGGAAATTGTATATTAGTAAAGATACAGGACTGCATTGATTTTGTAGTTCCCAGGTCCTGGGCTCCTACTAAGCCATCTCTGAGAGTATAACTGAACATCCCAGCAATTATTTAAATACAGTAATTAACAGGGCTTAAGTAAGAAATGTTGTACTCTCTTAACTTTTAGATATTACCCTAGAACCAACTGAAAATACATTTTCTAAAAGAAAGTCCAGTTTAATCTAATGTTTTAATTTGTGAGTAGGTATAAACTTAGTCTGTTTCACTGAATACAATAAGATTTCTAAATGTTAGTAAATATCTTCATAATTTATATCCTTCTCTGAATCTGCCTATATTTCTTTTTGTTTAAATATATTTTATTGGAATTCTGGGGAAAACCAAGATGGCAGCATAGGTAAATACCTAAATTGCTGCCTGGCACAACAATATCAAAACTACAACTAAAAGACAAAACAGACGCCATCAAGAACCACAGGAAAGCTGGCTGAGTGGAAATTCTACAACTAGAAGAAAAGAGAGGGGCACACAGAGACTCAGATGAACTGTGAAAGGCAAAGGTACGGAGACACATGCGCCGAGAGGACAGGCGGCTTGGTGCATGGGCGGCTGAGTGTGTGGCTGGCTTTCTCAAGTGGGAAGGAAACAGAAGCTCCTGACTGCACTGAACTCCAGTCCCAGGTGAGAATCTGGGAACCCAGACCTATTTGGAGGGAATCAGGACTGTCAGGAAAAGAGAAAGCACACTGAGACTCAGGGGAGCTGCAGAAGGCAGAAGTCTGGAGGCACACGCGCGCAGAGAGGACTGACTGCTGAGTGCACAGGCGGCTGAGTGCATGGCTGGCTTTCTAAAGTGGGAGGGAGACAGAAGCTCCCGACTGCGCTGAACTCCAGTTCCAGGCGAGTTTCTGGGAACCCAGACTCATTCAGAGAGAAAATGGACTGTCTGGCAGCGGGAAAAACTCAAGGGCGGCTTTCTCTCAGAGGTGCTTGCAGCGATTACACAGGGACACTGAGACCCAGGGGCCTCATAGGGCAGGGCTGACAGGAAGCCAAGGCTGTCTGCTCCACCCTGAGACTCCGCCCCATCCAAGCTGAGCACAGAGGCTTTTGCAATTTTGCAAGACTTGTCTCATAAGCATGTCTCCAGCACAGAAGTTCTCCCAGCATAGACACAGTTGATCCTCACAGCCAATTGGTCTGGCGGTCAATTCCTCCCAGTGATACCAACAACAATCAAGACTTAACTACAACAAGGCTATGCACACTGCCCACAAAGGGGTGCACCAAAAGTGTCCACCTCAGGTAACTGGGGGAGGCTGAGCCACTGGGCCCTATAGGACACCTACCACACAAAGCTACTCTACCAACTCAGGGAAGCAGCGAAAATGCGGAGACAAAGAAACAGGTCACAAATGAAAGAAATGGAGGAAAGCAAATGACTGGATATAGAGTTCAAAACCACGGTTATAAGGTTTTTCAAGAATTTCCTAGAAAAGGCCAATAAATTCAATGAGACCCTCGAGGATATGAAAAAGGACCAACTAGAAATTAAACATACACTGACTGCAATAAAAAATATTATACAGAGACCTAACAGCAGACTGGGGAAACGCAAGAATCAAGTCAAAGAACTGAAATACAAAGAAGCAAAACACACTCAACCGGAAAAGCAAAAAAAAAAAAGAGAATCCAAAAAATTGAAGATAGTGTAAGGAGCCTCTGGGACAACCTCAAGCGTACCAACACCAGAATTATGGGGGTGCCAGAAGAAGAGAGAGAGCAAGATACTGAAAACCTATTTGAAGAAATAATGACAGAAAACTTCCCCTATCTGATGGGAAGAAATAGGCTTACAAGTCCAGGAAGCACACAGAAGCCCAAACAAAAGGAATCCAAAGAGGACCACACCAAGACACATCATAATTAAAATGCCAAGAGCAAAAGACAAAGAGAGAATATTAAAAGCAGTAAGACAAAAACAGTTAATTACCACCAAACCAGTATTATATGAAATGCTGAAAGGTATTCTTTAAGAAGAGGAAAAAGAAGAAAAAGGTAAAGATAAAAATTGTGAACAAGAAATACATGTCTATCAACAAGTAAATCTAAAAATCAAGTAAATAAAAAATCTGATGAACAGAATAAACTGGTGAATATAATAGAATCAAGGGCATAGAAAGCGAGTGGACTGACAATTCTCGGGGGGAAAGGGGTGTGGGGGTGTGGGAAGAGACTGGACAAAAAGCGTACACCTATGGATGAGGACAGTGGGAGGGAGGTAAGGGCAGAGGGTGGGGTGGGAACTGGGTGGAGGGGAGCTATGGGGGGGGGGAAGAGGAACAATTGTAATAATCTGAACAATAAAGATTTATTAAATTTTAAAATATATATATTTTATTGATTTTTTTTTTACAGAGAGGAAAGGAGAGAGATAGAGAGTTAGAAACATCGATGAGAAAGATTGATCAGCTGCCTCCTGCACACTCCCTACTGGGTATGTGCCCACAACCAAGGTACATGCCCTTGACTGGATTCGAAACAGGATGATGCTCTATCCAATGAGTAAAACCGGTCAGGGCTGCCTATATTTCTTTTGCCTACATCAGGATTCTCCTGGTGCCTGCTATTTTTTTTTTTAAGAAGACTACCTAGAAATGAAAAGCTGTTTACATAAAATAATGCTTCCTAAAGAGAAAGCACTTGATTGAATATATTTTTTTAAAAAGTTTTCATAGAAGCTCAGGCGCCAGATGGCCCCCAAAGATAAAAATCATTAATTTATTAAATACTGAACCAGGCAATATTCAGGATTCAACAGTATACAAAAGAGACTTAAGTCCCTGAATTCAGTGACTTTCGTTCTAGTAAATTAGAGTTACCCATCAGAAGCACTTTAGGCAGAGAAGCTAGAGTAGAACTGACTGGTTATTGGGATGTTGGAAAGAATTCCCTTATTTTGATGATTTTTTTTTGAAACCTAACACATGCCCCATAATCCCATTTACTAATCATAAAAACCCTGCAAATAAATAGCCACTTTTCACAATGAACAAACTCTAAAAAGAAGGTAATCTGAAACCTGTACACAACAACATAGCAAGTAATAGTGGAAACTTTAATCCAATAACCTGACTCCAAAGTGGAGCTCACTCCATTAGCCTCAGTTCATCTAGTCTAAGCTATAACGGTCCTCCCAAGTTCCACCACACTCTAAAGTCAAAGGGGTGAGGGAAGGCTGATTAAGAGAAAGTAAGCGTTTCTCCTTAAAGCACAACCCCATGGTTGGCATCCTCAAAACAAGCTTTGAATCAGTGCATTCCTTTTTCTTCACTGGGTAGCCAGTAATAGGCCACTCTAATCAACCCTTTATTCAGCTCTCTATTAGAAATCACAACCTCTCCAGCCTACCCAGCAAAACTAGCTCACCCTCCCATTCCGCCACAGCACTAAGGCATGTTCAGGACTACAAAGAAGAGGACGGGGTAAGAGCCAGGAAGGGCATCTAAATACAACACCATAAAGATTCAGGCTGGAACAGAAATAGAGATAGAGCATTCTCAAGGTTGATGGGCACTTCTTCCCTTTCCATTTGTACCATGGAAATTGTCAATATCATTTAAATAAAATATGTGTTTTGGATTTACTTTTGCAAAAACTTCAATTGTTCTCCATCTTTGCAAACTTGGCAAGACTTAAATAGTTTCATTTAAGAATAACTTATAGTTGATAGGTTTTTCTAGTATTTTAAGGCTCCAATTATATTCCTTTCCTCACATCTTCCCTGAACTATATACATAGTGCCCATCAAATAAAAGTGAGAATGCATTTATATTGTTTTTTAAATTTTTTCATATTTAATTCCTTTCATTTAGACGACTACCCATACTATCATTATAAGAACGCATCTGTTAAAATATGTTCCAACTAAAGCTTGGTAGGCTTTGAATGCTTGATAAAAATCATTCTCTGAGGCTAATGAAGACAGAAATTCTGCCTGTAACAATATTAAGTTTGTTTTCTCCAGTGATTCAGAGAAGTGAGCAATCTGTCAGTAATACATTGAGTGAAATTACTTGTCTTGTAGGAATAACTGCTGACAGTCACTGTATCTCAGGGCTGACCCAAACATCTCCCTGCTGACAAACAAATTACTATGTCTAACTTTGAAAAGGTAACTAGCTTGTTTTTAATTTTGATTGGTCTTTCAGAATCCCTTATACTTACACACAGTCCCATCCTTCATTGTATAAAAAAAGAAGAAGAAGAAGCAACAAAATGTGTTTTGGGTGGATAGGCTTGAATTAATGAGTAAAGGGGGGAAAAAGTAAAGAAAGAAAGCCTTACCATTGGAACTAAGAAAAAGAACTGTTATTGCTTCTTCCTGAGACTGTTGTGCAGATAAAACTGGTGAGTATGTCTACCCAACATTAAGACTGGCAGTGCCGCCAGTGACTGACTGGGTGAGTGAACACATTACCGAGACAGTATTGTAGGAATTAATTTTCTTCAATAAAGTGATTTTTAAGGCTCATATATTTCACAATCTAAACATATGTCACTGTTTCATAAACAAAATAAATGGATTAAAATAATACATTACCAATATGCTGACATGTGGAGATGTTTTAATTAGAAATTCTTAAGCTGTGTGATATTTAACTGCTGTATTTGCTAAAGAGAGCATGTATCATTTAATAAGAAGGCATGAGACAGGTGTATCATTTTGCATGACATGGTTCCAGATTGTGTTTACTATAAGCTACAACTATGAGGCAACATTACTCCTAATTAAAAACAAAATTAAACAAGATCACCTTAAGGATCTATTATATTGAAAGTCTTCACCTACAATGAATCAATACACTGAAACCACTTTTTCCTCTTTAAAAAAAAGTCATTCAGAGCTTAGTTTCTAAGATGATATTTCTTCAGAAACAATTTAGCATCTTAGCTATTTAAAGGCCAAATTTACATGACCACCTCATTATACTGGTCCCCCTTCCTTAACATTCTTCTTGACTTACTTGAAGGACCAATGCTAACATAGCTGAGGAAAGCAAATGGCAACTGGTCCTGAAATTTATCCGGGTAGAGAATTGGAATAAGTAGCAATATAATATATTGTTTACTGTAGCAAACGCCCTCTGTTCTCTAAAGGTCAAAAACACAGTAACCTTAGAGTTACAGTTTCTGATTGTTCCCAGGGTTAAATACATTATCAAAATTAATGGTTCAAGCCCCTCAACCTTCAGATATATGAGTATTCATGACTCCATCTGCTGAACTGTTCAACTAAAAATAGCATTCTTTGGCCTGCTCTCTTCTAATATTGTGCCCCTGAGACAGAAAAAAACCATGCCTGGGATTAGCTCAGAAAATCAACGAAGTAAAAAGAAATATTTCCTGCATCTTCTTTATTCCAGAGAAAGATAGAACTGGAATATACTAATGTAAGAAGGGTCTTTCCACTTCAAATATCTTTTCTCTGCTTGATAACAAAATGTTGGGCTTCCAGGGTGTGACCATAAACACTGTTCAGATTTATCCAGGCTTATTAACTGTTAGAAGTAACAACCTTTAAAGGACAAGTTAACTGTGACATCGGATAGGACCAGTGCTAGCAATGCAGCAGGGCGGGTATGTGTGTGTGTTGGGGGGTTGAGGGGGGCGGTGGGGTGGTGGTGGTGGTGGTAGTGGTATGTACATATTGTGGACTTTTTTTTTTTTACTAAGAATCTCTGTTTAGAAATAAAACAAGTTAACATACTTGCAATGCTTCCTTAGTATCAACAGTTTATCATGATGATGATTGTTGGAGCTGTGACATTTTAGCTTGTCAAAGAAGGGGAGAAAACCTTAGCTAGAAAAGAAAGCAGACTTTAAAATCAATAAAGCAAGATATTATTAAATGTTCTCTCTATTTTCACTCAAAACTTTAAATGTTAATGTCTGTAGCAGCTTCAATATGCGTGTCTACTCTGCTGTTCATAAATGTCCCAATAAACATGTTAGACTAACACCTGGAAAGTTTAGGCAATCTGCCTTCAAACAAGGTCGAGCTTTTCTAACCAGGGTACCATACAAGCAAACAGAACAAAGGTTTCCTAACATGCAGGAAAAACTTGCAAAAAATGGAAGCAAGAAAACAGAGCAAGGATAAACAGAAACCCAAGAAATTCTCAAACCAGCCCAAACTCAAACTGCAAAGCGGTGAGGGCTCCTGCTTAAATGGGTTCTCTATTTGGCCTAATAAAAGTGACAGACGTCGGCATATGTTGTGCTTCTCGATCAGCATTGCTACAGCAACACCCAGATCTGGCCCTCACATGTATGACATTATGGCATCAAAGCCCGACAGAAGCCAGACTTGACAGCATCAGGGGCCAGTGACGCTGTGACAGAAAGAAGTCAACTTCAGTGACTTGTGAAAAATTAGTAAACGAAAAAATGGGTAGAAAACCAACTAAGAGAAGGTTGATGGGATACACCTCAGCACTTCAAGAGAACATAAATGTCAAAGAGGAGAGGAGGTCACCTGCTTTCACATTCTTTCAAGCACTTAAAAGTTTAACAAACTAACTGTCCCTGAGAGGGTAAGCTTGCTAACTGTTTTCACAGGGAAAGCTTCTTCTTCGTGTCCCGTTTCTATTGAGCAATCAATCCCAAACAGATTTGCAGAATGTCCAGCGATATGGTATCTTTTCTACATCCAAAAGCCTTAGGAGAGAAATCCTTTCTGACTGTATAGCAGAGAGCAGATACTGAGAGTCTATGCCTGGTCATGCCTGGGTGGAAACTCCCGTATACCGCATATCAAAGGGAACGGGTGGGAGCAAGGGGGCAGCAAGCTCTGGAACTCTTCCCTAGGCTATTTCCAAGCTGGCCTTTGATCTTATCCTCTTCTTTCTTCTCTGGAGTAAACGTTATCATTTTCCAAAAATGTAGATTCCAAAGCAGCAGAGAAGAAGACACATGGACACTTTATTGAATATATAGTATGCAATATGTATAACTTGCAGAGCCACTAGAAGCTGAATATACACCGTTTGCCAGCTATAATTACTTTCTGTTTTTATTTTTTTGAATTGGGTTTCCTATCCTTGGTTAGAATATAAAATGTAGTATTACATCTAACCTAGAGAGTGAAAGTGTGTTTCAGTCTGAGGTAATCTGTCTCCATTTTTTTTTGGTGATTCAACAGCTAACTGGCAACTCGCCTGTACCTGAGAGTCCCAAAGAGGAACACCAATGATATAGAAAAGGAATCATGCATGAAATCAGAGAACTACTAGGTCCCTGTAGAAGAAAAGAACTGGGTTTTCAAAAGAGCCATATAAGCCATCTTCTCCCAAGTAGTGAGAATACCATACACACACACCAAAAAAAACCAAACCAACTAACTAAGAGCTTTCCTGGAAGTTAAATATGAAAGGAATATTATCAAAATGTATGGGGCGAAAAACACCCAGGCAGGCCCAGGCACCCATCCCTGCTTCAGCCTGAGAAAACTAAGTTAAGAAACCTGAATTAGGTAGAGTTAGAAATCCTAGATAAAAACTTTGACTCCAGGAATATTCTGTAGCCTTGGTTAAAAAACTTGACCTCTCTGAACCTCTGTTGTTAATCTGCACAAGCAGAACCATATTCTATCCACTTTGCAGAGTTTTATGTGGTCAATTGAGATTTTTGTAATGTTTAAGCGTGTGTGTTTTTTAACATTATACGTCACTACACATTTAAAAAAGTAAAAATAAGTAAAGAAAATAAAAATGGTTTGAAAACACACATATTGTAAAAAAAATTGCCTAAATACATATACAGGAATAAACAACCTAATTCAGGGGCACTGGTTTGACATCTGCTTTTTTTTTTTTTTTTTTATGAAAGAAAAGGAGCAAAAAGGAGCCTCCTTAGGAATTAGAAGTAGGAAATGATTATGTTGCCGTGTTTAGGTTTTGTTTTTGCCACTTTTGAAAAAGCCTAGAATATGACTGAACAATCCAGTCCCCCACCCACTGAAGCACCAATGGAAGTATTCATACCTCAATCTGTTTGTGGTTGTAAGAGTGGCCACCACCATGTTCAAAGGTGTCCAAACTCCTGCCATAACGGTCACTTAGGCCCTTTAGCCTTGGGTTAATTTGTGGGTGGGAGACATGACCCTTCTGTTTAGTAGCGTATTCAGAAAAAAAAAAAAAAGACAAAACACACTGTCAGAACTCATGAAACAGAACACATATTTCTAAATCCAGGGTATTGACCACACCAAAGCACAGAAAGTAGAAGGTTTAGGACCCAGATGTCCCTTCATAGAAACTTGGTACTTGGCTCTAAGATCAAACAATGGTACTGATTCTTATTCTTGCCTCTGACTCAAAGGCATACACTCCATAGCATAGCTATCTAAAAAGGAGAAGTAGATTCAGTTTCCTGGTAGTGAGGCTTTTTTTATTGAGTTCACCAATTCCAGTAATTTCCAGTGTTAGTAGTGGGGAAGGAGAAGGCTTGGAAGAGAGGTAGGGTTGCCACTGTTATAGGCAAAACTTTTAGTTCTGCTGGGCAGTCCATAACAAGGCTTTCTGGATGAGGCTTAGGATAAACATGCAAAGTCTTGCAAAAATTCTTACTTGAAGACCTAGTTGAAAATGGTCAAAATAATGTTTTTTTCAAGGTAAAATATTTGTACATTTTTTAATGTTGAGATTATGTAGGGAATAGCAATGAAGCAAGTGAAATGCCTAGCCAGGTGCTATTTTCTAGATTTTTTAATTTAAGAAAATTAAAAAATAATCACAATAAATTATAAGAATAAAATACTATCTTTGAACTCTGCACTGTATTGAAATGAAAGTTGATTGTTATCACGTATTTTTAAATGTTTAAACTCTGAAGGTTTAACCACTATTTTAATATTATTTTTTTGCTAAAAATACATACTCATTTAAAGTCAATTTCCCACTAAAATGGCAGTGTTGGAAGGGTGTAAAGATCACCTAGCCCTACTGTAAACCCTTCATTTTACTGTGAAGAGGACAAGGTGCAGATGATTTTTTATTCAGCTTCCTAAACACTTTCCCCCAAGTGTAGCTTTTAAGTAAAGAACTTGGTCAGACTCCGTGCCAAGATTTTCAACCTGGAATGAGGAAGAGGATGAGGTGAGGTGAGGATACGCATGCTCAGGTGCAATATGTTTACATTTTACTAAGTAGCTAAAGTAATTTGGTAATGATGACGACTGTTCATTATTCAAAAATTTTCCACCTGTTCTATGAGCTGCTAGAAGGAAAATATCCAACCCTGCTCTCTGTTTTGATGCTTATATGTAAAAGCTAATTTGACATAAACTAAGACATGGGTGGAAAATTGACGAGGAGAAAGCTAAGATAGACAATAACAACCAGCCATAAAGAAGTTGTGAAACCATGAACTCACCTGATAGAGAATATAAAGTCCTAAGTCATCGTGTCATTTTGTCCTTTAAAAATATTGAAACTGGCACTTTCCTATTTGCAGTACAGTAAGTACATAAGGTGTTAATCCTCCCAGGCTGTGCTTAAAAAATTATTTAACATTCGGGCCATTATTTAGCATACAGCTGGTTAGCAGTTTTCCACTAGAGCACTGGCGAGCATCCCACATTTTCCTCTGGCACTTACCTGAAGCTGTAAAGGGCTGAGGCCCGAAGCGGCAGCAGCTGCCATTGTTGATGGAATGAACTGTACGGGGTAGTTATCACCTGTCGGAAAGAACAATGCGCACAGGTTGAGACAATGCACAGGGAATCGCAGCAGACAAGTACAAACATGGCCCTGGGACTGCATGAGCTTTACAACGTTGCTCTAAGCCCAAACATCTGCAGAAACAAAAGGCTTCGTTGGGCACAGACTTGCAATGCTGCCTTGGAACTTTTTGTTAACAGATAGCTGGTAGGCAAACTGGCAAAACATGAATGTGATGTTAAAAAAATTTAATGTGCAATTCAAGCATGTTCACTCCATTACAAATCTTGTAATACATCATTTTTTTAAGAGCAAAAAAAATACCTTAAAGCCAGGCTGACACTCCGTTCCCTCAGAAAGCATTAAGGCTTTACAACAAAAAACTGGCTTGGTAAGCAAGGCGGAGCGTTAGAGCCCCAAAAAAGATTATGATCTGTTGACTGTCCATAACCCTAAACTATACTTATTTTTGAAAAAACAGAGAAAAAAATTTTTAAAATGCAACCTCTTCAACTTGATAGCAGTGAGAGGGAAACTCATCTTATCTGGCAACATTCTGTGAAATGCCTGGTATCCCAACAGGAGTGGAAACATTTTTCTGGATTAATTCTGTGGAGCCTAGTACAGAACCATGCACTCTAGGTACTTATCGCTTACTCCTTGATGATGTGATTACATAACCACCCGTTTCACATGGACTATCTCCATTAAAGTTCGGAAAATATTGAGCACGGTTCAGCAGGGGCCAATGCTACATCCTAACATGTTTCTGACTCCAGGCCCCTCCTAAATAGGGGGACAGAGGTGCCGATGGTGACCTAAGAGCACAGGCTGTGTGCAGCGACCTGAGGGACCAAGAGGAAGCACTGAGGAATGTATTGTGATCGTGGTGACTGAGGTCAAAAATGAATACTTGTGGACAAATCACACAATGTCAGGGATTAAATGGAGCATCACTTTGGCTCCGGCCACTCATTTAAAGTCAGTGTCGCGCGCTCTCTCTGGGCTATCTTTTAATAGGCTGTTCCTTCACACATTTTTGACATTTATAATAATCATGCTGCTTTGCATGAACTTTTCCACACTGAAAACGGAATGTAGAATGAAGAGACGGTGTAGAAAGAACCACAGTAACAGTGGCAGTCAACCAGAAAGCAACAAAACCTCTTTGTTGCTTTTTTTCTGCATGGACACCAATACCTGGAGCCTTCCTGAGGCCCCTGCTTCCCTGGGCCACATCCTGTCTGCCACACGAAGTGCTACTCAGCTGGCCCCATGGACATGTTTAGTCACTTCCACTTTTAACAAATTGTTAGCCTCTAATCTGCACAGTCTCTTTGCATCATATCCATAATACCTCATCAGACCATTGAGCACAGTGTGTGCTCGTGTGCAGTCCAGTAACAATTGGCTTCTGATTGCATACGAGCGCTGCTACAATGCACTCACTAGCACTATGCTGTGCTGGTCTCCTATGGAGTAATGTTCAAAATATCTGATCTTGTTTTTCCCCTTCCATGAGGTTGATTTTGGTTTGCAGTGCTGCATGAGCTTTTTAAAAAAGTTAACTAGGCCAAATTATTTTTTATAGTAAGTGACTGTTCGCTTTATGCTTAAATAATTCTGCTGATCTCCTTGATATTTAAACTAAATTATCGGATGAAAGAATATTCCTATCTAAGTCAAATAGCATTTCTTCGGTTGATATCTGATCAGGTTTAAAAAAACCACAAAACGATGCTGAATTAATGATGCTTCAAAAATAGGGCGGAAAAAATCACCATTCCAACTATCAACATGGACTGCCTCGTGGAACATTTTAGAGCTATTCTTTCTTTAAATATCATGCATTATTCATACTAACGCTAAACCACAAAAACCTCCTCCCTGTAAGTTTAATACCAGTTGCTTTATTTGTACTAAAACATTTTTCATGTCAAACATATTTTAAAAAATCAAACTCTAAAAGAATTCCCTGGGGCACTCCTTTTTTCATAGCTGTCATGCTTCTATGCTATGAAATAGCTGATTTTTTTAAATAGTTTTTGGCTTGCTAGTTAATTTATTACTATCTCTACCACACCCTGTAGTACTCTCCAGCTCACCTGCTGGCTACAAACAGCTCTCTTTCTACTGCTGACAAGCTTATTTTTAAAGCGTTTCTATCTGCTGCTGGTTTAAATCTGTATGTTTAAATATAATGTTTGCAAAGCTATTTCTCCAGAACATATCATTGTATTGATATTGAAAGTGAAAATGAATACATTAGAGCAACAGTGATTATCACAGAAAATAGTTAGAAGAGAGAGAAAATGGAAAAGTCAAGAGAGGGAGAAGATAAGGGTGAAGAAAGGGGGGGGGCATTATAAAAGCAGAAGAGCAAAATATAAGAGTCTCGGAGAGGGATTTAGGGTGTTGGTAAGTTTAATTTTTTATAACAAAGTTACGTGCTCTCCCCAACCCTTTTAATTTCCTCTGTGTAAGAGTTGATCAAGAAGAAGTTCTCAGTGGCTGACTTGGCAAGGAATCAGTCAACATGTTGTAGCAATTTTTTTCAAATTTGTCTCTGGATTTGAAATGCTTGCGTGAGCACCCATTCTTTTAAATTTGTACAAAGGAAGATGAAGCCTGTTGGAACAGGTCGGCTTTAGGCGCTGCCGTACTCTGGCTCCTGCCACCTCTGGTGTTCGAAGACAACCTCCAAGAGATAGTCTGGGAAAGAATGCCCATTCTGCAAATCCATCTCTCCAGCCTTCTAGATTTTCTAACTGGCTACTTTTACCTGAGGATTACAGAACACATACGAAACAGGATTTAAAACCTATGGCACATTTGCCTAACATTTGTTTCACTTGTCACACTGGGTAACATTCCTTTGAAATCAAAGCAGCTCCACAGCAAGAGTCCCTGAATGATAGAAAGTACATTGTGTAATTTTCAGGGAAACCGAAATGAAGCCAAAACTTATTAAGACTTAACTACAGGAGGAGAAGGAACTAGGACTCAGTCTACCTCCTACAAGAATACTCGTAGTTTGTGTAATTCAGATAGAAATTCCACTTTCATTAGAGAGTCAAAAATCCCATAGGTAAAATTCTGTCCATTTAGTTTGATTCTTCAGAAAGACAAGGGACTGGGATGGTTGTGGTCTTCTGAGATATTCACTTCAGATACTGACCTGTTGAGGAAATCATTTAAAGAGCTTGGGAGGAGTAGAGAAGAAAAGTACATTAAACTGGGAGACAGGATTCAAAGATTCTTCCGTTAACTGGCTCAAATTCTCGCACCTTACTTTACACACTCCAAAACAGAAGAAAAATTCACTACATGACCCTAACTCTCTTACAGATTATTGTGTGGTGGCATCATAGGTTTATGGCAAATTACTTGAGTTGCCAAATAACTTATACATAGACTCCACTTTTATAAGCTATCATCATTCTTAATACAATATAAAAATAGTTCAATCACTATCATCAATATAGACTTGGACATACCACTTTGCATCTTGCCTGGATGTATGTATTCAGAGTAGCAAAATATTACACTTCCTCTATATTCTAAAAAATTGCCATAATCAATCTGAATTTATCTTTGTGAAACATCACAAAAGTTAGCAGGTAATGGGTGACACTTTCAGAATCCTAAAAATAGAACAAAACCTTCTATTTGTTCTGAGGACAATTGGGCAAAAAAAACAAATGGTAAGCATGCTCTTATTTCTCCTGCTAAATTGCTCCTTTTCTGTTCATTAAAGAATGGATCAATGATGAGAAGAGTTTTGATCTTAGGAGTTTTCTTAAGAGTATCTGCATGTTGTTTTGTTGTTGTTGTTTATTTTTAAATATGTTTTTACTGATTTCAGAGGAAGGGAGAAGGAAGGAGAGAAACATCAATGATGAGAGAGAATCACTGATTGGCTGCCTCCTGCACGCCCCACACTGGGGATCAAGCCTGCAACCCAGGCTAGTGCTCTGACTAGGGAATCAAACCACAAACTCATGGTTCATAGGTTGACACTTAATCACTGAGCCATGCTGGCCAGGCTATCCGCATTGTTTTTGATACCTTCAAAGAAGCTAAGAATCAAGAATCAATCTTAATTTCTTCACCTATTTCATAGATGCATCCACCCTTCTGACCAATATATAAAAATCCATGGAATTTGTCACAATAGCAATTAAATAAGTGAGGGTGGATGAACTGATATAAATCCACCCCCATTATAAGAAATGAAATTATAGTATCAACTCAGTGTATGCCTTAATGTTAGCTCACCAATGATATAGGCTCCATATATGAAGGAGGATTCGTTTACATGGGTGAACAGTTTTTCTTCTTGGACTTCAAAATTTTTATTTAAAAATTAGAGCACTAATATGAAGAAACTAAGATGATTTAATTTAAAGTAGATAGATTTAATCAAGAATTCCAGCAACAGTGGTTACACACCTATGATTTAATTCTGGAAGCGGTAGAAATCCCAGCTTTATAAGATGTCATTTGGGAAACCCTATACATATAAGTCACATTTTTGTCTACAGAAAAAGCAAACACCAGATTTTTCTTAATGTCATCCACACTTAGCCCGTGTCCACAAGAGTGTAAAATATCAAATCAGAGAACTAGTCTGGATTCTATCTCTGCTAATTCCTAGATGGGAGTGCTTAGAAAAGTTAATCAATGTGTTTGACTTCCTTTTTTCTCAAGGAGTATCTTTTATTTTATTTTTATTTTTAAATCCTTATTGTTGAAAATATTATATATATGACCCCTTCCCCTCCCATTGACCTCTTCTAGCCTTCCTGCCTCTGCCCCAGGCTTTCACCACCCTATTGTCTGTGTCCATGGGTTATGAATACTAATATATGCACACAAGTTCTTTGGTTGTTTGACTTTTGTTTTCTTTCTTCTTTTAATAAAATAGAAATAATGCTACTTTTATCTTAGAATTGTTATGAAAGTTAAATTAGAATATATATTATATTTATATAATTATTTTATATAATTGCTTATTTCATTTATTTACTAGTATATAAAATTTATTATTTATATGTTTATAGACAAATAAATGATACTCAATAAATGCTAAATGAAACAAAGAAGCATTAGATAACAATTTTACACCAACAAATTAGAAAATCTAGAAGAAATGGACAAATTCTTGAAAGACACTAATTACCTAAATGGACTCAAGAAAAAAATAAAAAATGCCAACAGAACTATAACAGGTAAAGAGATTGAATCAGTAATCAAAACCTCCCAACAAAGAAAAGTCTTGGATCAGATAGCTTCACCAGTAAATTTTATTGAATATTCAAGAAAAATTAACACTAATCTTTCCCAAAATCTTCAACAAAAGAGAGAGAGAGAATTCTTTCTAACTATTCAGTAATGAGACCAACATTACCTTGATACCAAATTCAGAAAAAGACATCACAGGAAAACAAAAACACAAAAAACAGTCCAATATCCTTTATGAATATAGATACAAAGATCCTCAATAAAATATTAGCATATTGAATCCAACAACATATTAAAAGTATTATGCACTATGACTAGGTAATATTTATCCCAAGAATGCAAGAGTGATTCAACATCTAAAAGAATCATATTTATAGAACAAAAGGGGAAAACCCCCACTTGATCATCTCAATTGATACATTTGACAAAATCTAATAACTGTTCATGATAGGAAAAATAGTCTCAGAAAAGTAGGAACACAGGAAAAGTTCATCAACATATACAATTCCTGTAGGCAACACTCCTCAGTAAGCCAATGAGGTGGGAGAGCTTGCTTGCTGTTCACTAGGCACAGGAACCCTGCAATGCCCAGAGCGATGGGCAAACTATCTGACGGGAAGTCCCAGAGCCCTAAATATGTTAGTTTAGACTCTGCTAATATGGGTTCAGAAACAGTCAACTTCCACTGTGAATATCACCCCAAGGAGGGCCTGTCTATCTAGCAATCAAGACGATTATTCGATCAGCTGGCAGTATAAGCTCTCTGGAATTGTTTTAGGTTATGGGAAGGTAGAAAAGGGGGAAAAAGAGTCCTTTATTTTGTAATTTATGAAGACCAAGGCAGCGTTTGCTCAGCCTCTTGCTTAGAGGACCAAAATATCAAGTTATGTGATCATTGCACAGCTTTCATATGTGACAAAGCTCCTCTCTTCTAAAAATATAGTCGTTGTCTCATGTGTATTTCAAGTGAAGTTACCATAGCTCAGTTTATGGCAGAAAAGTTTTCTCACTCCAGACTCTGGTCCAAATTCAGACTCTGGTCCAGAATTCTCCTCCCCAAATGGCAAGAACACTGAATAGATTAAGTCTCCTGAATATGTGATTTCTCTACTAATAGTGTAAGAACATATAGCTTTTATTCTTTTTACGTATAATTTTTTATATACAGTAAAGCCTAGGTTAGCCAGCATATTAAAGAACATAAGAGTTCTGCTTAATTAATTTCTTGACATAACTTAGGAGTCACCAGAAAATACTTTTATCACCAGCCTTGCCTGGGGTTAAAAACTGTCCTAATGTCCAGATCTATTGTCCTGCCTTAACCAAAAGGTTTTAGCTAAAATAATCAAATACAACTTTGCTTCCCCAGAATACTAC
This sequence comes from Corynorhinus townsendii, assembly GCA_026230045.1. Classification (NCBI taxonomy): domain Eukaryota; kingdom Metazoa; phylum Chordata; class Mammalia; order Chiroptera; family Vespertilionidae; genus Corynorhinus; species Corynorhinus townsendii. The sequence continues at coordinate 32,559,404 of JAPDVU010000008.1, read as the reverse complement.
CCTGTGCTGCAGATATGCTGTTCAATGAAGGTAACTCATGCCTGCATCATATTGTCCAAATCTCTATATTCTTCTTAGTTACATATTATAATCTCATTGATGTTTTATGAGACTTTTAAAAAATGGTCCGACTTCATTGACTATATAACAATATCTGTCCTCATGAAAAATGTCATCGTTGTTTTAACAGATTTAGGTAAGTAGCATGTTAATTATGTTGATATCTATGTCTAGTAGAAAGTAAGGCCCATACCCGATTTTGAAGTGTGGAGAACTTTAAATTTAAAAACACTGAAATTAAATAGTTTCCACATATAGTTCATTTAAAAGGGTTCTGAGACTGGTATAGAGATGACAAACTCAGATTCAGGATAAACCAGTAAATTTAGTTTACATCAACATTCCAAAGATACTCAAGACAAAGAAACAGTTCAGAAATACTTACGGAGAACAGAGAAGGACTGAACCACTGCACTGACAGAAACATATTCTCTGACAAAATATACTCCTGTCCTTAATATGAATCCCAACTTCATAGGGTATATAACTTGTTCTGAAAATTCTCCTCTAGAAAAATCAATGTTTAGCAATCCAAATACCACACCTGTCTTTCACTCAGGTGTCCAAACAACCTTTAATACTAAGGATTGGCTTTTTTTTTTTCCAATCTGATGAATTTTCAAAGTCAGTCCTTAAATTAGCCAATCCCTTGACATCGCTATTCGTTAAACCATTTGAGTTTTGACACACATCTTACCTTGCCTTACAAGGAAGGGTGTACTCGGCCAAATACAAAAGACTAATCAATAGCAACAAGCAGTTAAAATAGATATCAAAATTCACCAGGTTTGTTTTTATGCTACTTAGTAAACTTTCTTACCAAACATTTTAGTAGAGTGATTTATATTTTATTAGTGCTTTAAACATATTAAAATACCTTTGTTCACTTTGTAAACCCCACGCACACAAAAAACCTGCTGCACTCAGATTTGCTACACACAGATTTGGTGGTTAATATAAGCAGGTTAATATGTTAAAAAGAACTTGACACAGAAATCATTAATGAGTAGAACAAGGTCACTACTTCTGAGCTGAGGTCACTTACAAAGAATGCACAAATGAAATTAAGGTTGACTTTTATTTACTTGACTATCTTCTTACATTGGATTCCTTTGGCAACATATCTTTAAACATTTAAAGCCCTGTTTACAAGGAGGCTCTGAAAGAAGCTTCAAACCATTCTGTGTCCCTAATTGAATTCCCTAGGAGTCCAGGAAACTCAGAGGAATAAAGAAAAATCATAACATTTGCTAAATCATCTCAAAACATATTTCACTGCAAGGTTATGTGACCTGTTTTTTTGAGGTTCTAAGATGAATGAGAAAATACTACTGAATGTTTCATTATTTAGACTGACATCAAAAAGAATTTTAGCTATTAATGGTAAGTTAATTAAATAATCCAGTTTTAATTTTTCTTCCAAGAGAAATCAGACAACAACTAATAACAACATTTTATACTGTACATGACCACTCGGCCAGAATATAAAAGCTCTCGGGAAGGAAAGCATCTGTAACCAAATACAATTATTCACAGTAAAGGTATGAGACAGAGCTAATAAAAATGTGTAATCGCCCCCAGGGAAAGTAGCACTTTATCTATGAATTTAAAAAAAAAATCAAGTGGAAGAAGAGAAAGTAAAAGTTTTTAGCAACCAATTAGTTTATTAACATGTCACCTTCCCAATTAACTTCCCAGTTCTAATTTTACTTTTAAATAAGCTTTCATGATCTTTGTACTCAGAGTTCTTTCATGTGCTCCTGTGTTTGTTGTGACTACTAAGCAAAAACATGTGGATTTTAGCATTTCCAAAAGAATGTTAAATCCCTCTCTACTTACCTGGTTTGTATGTTATTCCAGGGGGGAAGAGGAATCCCTGTTGGGCAGCAGCAGCTGCTGCCAGGGTCCGCTGGTCATGTGGAAAAATTGGGATCATGAGCGGAGGCATGTGACCCTGAACCTGCTAAACAGAAGAGAGCCTATGATCAGACAGAGAGCAAATGCACGCCAAGAAGTATTTGTTTTTCACTCCTGGTGGTGTGTGGGTACCCAAGCAGCCACCCACCTCCAACCTCATTCCAAATATGCTCCCTCAGAAAACTCGGGCCACATTCCGCAAGTCCCTTCTCTTAGGTTCCATTAGCACAGCAAGAACATCACCTCACTGTGAATTTGCTTCACCCCTGCTTCCACTAAATTGCAGTTACTGGCTTTCTTTTATCTTAACTTTATTTTTCCTTTATTTTCTTTCCTTTTTTAAAATGAAGAAATAAGTTGCTTCTTACGTTGTACAATGTTTAAAGGTTTTACCCTTACACCAGTTTTGCATTCTGTGCTTTATTTTGAAAACAGTGTTTAGTATCCTTGGACAGAAAATAATGTCTAATTGTTATGTATTCCAAACGCTGTGTCTCCCCAGTTAGGTATCTTATTTCAAAGCCTCACTGCATTATGTGAAACATATAGCTCTTCAGATTTAAGGCTACTACATCTTGGCTCCCAATTAAACTAATATTCTTTGCCATACACACCTCGATGTAACATATAAATTGCTTGTCTGGCTAAGCAGTTTTACAGCTTTATGCACTACCATGTAGCTCAGTAATTATGGAGTTGTATTCAGAGAGCATTTCATAATAAATCCTACTACATCAAATTTCATTTGACCTCAATAAATGTATCAAAGAGCACAAAAATGCAAAATAGAAAATCTTCACTCTCTATATCAGTGTTTGTATTCCATATAAAGAAAGTGAGAGCTATGACAGAATCATGCCTCTGGAAATCACACTTTAATTTCCCAGCTCCCTCCTTTCCTCGAGGCATGCCGCCCCGGTTCTCACAGGAAGGTTTTGTCCTGGCTTTCAGGGCCTGATTCTGTAAGTTGAACTACAGGACTTTTGTTATATAAAGGTCAAAACTAGGGTGTATTAACAGAAATGATCTTTTAGTTCAAACTGGATTTTTGGCCTCCTTACTAATATAAAAAGGCTACATGATATTCTATTTAGGATATAAACCTTTACCACTAATTCTACCGGCCCCAAACCCTTCCTCTCCTTAAATTCCTAAATCTGCTCTTCAGGCAGAAATCCACACACTGGCTGGTGACCCTGTTTAAATAGCACTCATTTGCCTTGTCCTGTCCTTATTCCCTCCACAGCCAGGGACATGGTGCAAAATGCTTCTGTATGGGTCTAAGAGGTTTCATTTACCAACAATTTTTCTCTAGGGAAAGCCCTATGATGTGGGTTAATAAAGGGCAAGCAAAAAATAAACACTTTACAGTATTTTTCTGAATTCATTTCTCAGGAAAATCAACTTATAATAAAAAGGTCTTTGTGCAATTACTACCTTGCCAGTGGGGCGTGAAAGAAACTAGCTTTAGGCAGCTATTTCTTCCATTTTAGCTGAGGTAAGCCCAAGTTTTGTATGTGAGAGTACAAACTTAGCCTGCTTAAATTGGACCTGATCCCCTAGTGCCCAGGTCTTGCCTTTAACCCTGAAGAAAAACACTAAGTTTGCTTTCAACCCCAGCTGATTGTGACCTGATGCAAATCTGAGATGTCAACGTTGAGGGCACTGTGCTACGTCAGAAAATAAAACATGGCATTCTTTGTGGGTGACTATTGTTCAGTGCAAGAGTATATGGAAGGAAATCATTTCATCTACTCCTAGAAATATGGTCCTCTCACATACCCAGCACATAGCACAGATGTTTCACACTTTAAAGAAAGGGAACAAGGAAGTGAGAAGTCTAGGTATCATATTTCTTTAATCTTTCCTTCTGTCATTTAACAAACATTTATTACATTTTATTTATTTATTTATTTATTTATCATTTTTTAAATCCTCACCCAAGTATATGTTTTCACTGTGTTTTTTTTTTTTTTTGGGGGGGGGGGGCGGGGAGAGAGAGAGAGAGAGAGAGAGAGAGACATCAATGTGAGAGAAAAATCAATTGGTTGCCTCCCATACACACCCCAACCAGGGAACGAACCCACAACCTAGGCATGTGCCTTGACTAGGAATCAAACCCGCAACCTTTGGTGCATGAGACAATGCTCCAACCAATGAGCCACCTTAATAGCCATGGCTATGAAGTTATTATTATGTGTGATGGATCTTGAGACGTAGCTGGGGAAAAATGGAGGCCATTTAGCTTGGGATAAAAAAGATATGCTATATTCAAATGTTTGAAGGACTGATATATGGAAGATGAACCAGATTAAGTCTGAGCAGTTATAACTCAGACTTAGGTTCAAAAAAAAAGATTTTAGGGAAGTTTAATGCAAAGAATTTTCTAATAATGAGTTCTCCAACAATCACTGATGAAAGAGTGTGTGTGCCATTTCCCTAGAGGTGGTCAAGTAAAGGCTGCATACCTACGTGTAAGAAATTCTTGAAAGGACAAGTGAAACTGAAACCCTGATTAGATAATGACCTGTAGAGCCTTTGCAACTTGATAATTCTATGGTTGTTTAAGAGTCAACATAAGGAAGATAATGCCACCTAGTCATTCTTTCAGCCATTCCACACATAATTTATTCACAATCTACTCTGCCTGCAAAGGCTTTGCTGCCAAACAATCCAAGCTTACATCTGTATACTGCCCTTCTGTTGGCTGTGTGATCTTGAACACTCATTTAACCTTCCTGAGTCTATTCTGTCATGTAAAAAGCAAAGCCAGTGATACTACCTTACATGGTTATTGTGAGGGTTAACAGACAAGGAAAGGAACGCTTGAGGCACAATGAGTGGCACATAATAGGCACCCAGTATGTGTTAGGTCTTTGCTCTCTTTGTGATATACTGCAGTTTGAATACTCAGTACTAGAAAATTACCAATTTTCTGATAAAAGAAGAAACAGTAGATCTTACCCATAACTCTAATTCAAAAAAGAAAACAAGAGCCAACTAAATAATTCAGTTTGGCAGGCCGAGGCTTGTCATGTTCTCGGCAGCCACCACACCTCACGGAGCATTATCCCATCCCGAGTATCTAGAAAACCGTGAAAAAGAAGAGGTGGGATTACTGGGATCATTTGAAGATGTAATTATTCATTAAGCAGCATCTTAGGAGGAAAACATAATTTTATTTTCATGGTGCCCAAGCTCTTCATATCATAAGGGATCAATGGCAATTAGGCATCAGACCTTAATTCTTGAATCTTGGTGCCTGAAGATATTTCTTTTGTAACTAGCTATGTACATGAGAAAACTAAGTAAACTATCTAGGGTCCTTTTTTAATGCCAAAGAGCTATAGGGGTTTCATATTAACATAAGCTATAATAGTTTAGGGAAGTTCCTTTCTGTCCATCACCCTCTACAGGTAGGAAATGTTAGACATTTTCAATGCTATTATCTCAGAGGCAGTTTCAATAAAATGAGGGTCAAAGTAAATAAGGAGGGGAACAGAAGGCATAGGGAGAGCCATAGTAATAATAGCTTCAGAGGTATTATTACTATGGCTCTCCCTATGCCTTCAGAGGTGGAACGGAGTTTAGAGTTGATCTCACCTAGTAGTTCTCCAAGTATGGTCTCTGAACAGCAGCATCAGCCATACCTGAGAATCTTAAAAAAGCAAATTATGGGGCTCCACCCCAGACCTATGACTCAGAAACTCTTGGGGTTGGATCCAACTATCTAAAATGTAGACTAAAATAATCCAGAGCAGTGATGCTCAAATTTTAGTGTGCATCAGAATCTGGAGGACTTGTTAAAACAAAGATTGCTCAACCCCCCCCCTCAAAGTCTGAATCAGTAGATTTGAGGTAGGGGCCTAAGAGTGTATTTTTCTAACAAATCCCCATGCGAAGTGAAGCTGGTGCTGCTGGTCCAGGGACTGCTCTTTGAAAATCAATAATCTAAATCAAACCTCACATGGAACCAGGTGAGTAGAGAAGGCAGAGGTTACACTGCCTATGACCAAGCTGGATCTAGAATCCAGAACTGCTAATCACCCTGTCCAGGGCTTTTTCTATTGCATCACATGGACTTCAGTGATAGAAAACAGAGAAACCATATGTGTACATACTTTCGGTAGAGAAAATCTGGAGCCCCGCAACTAAAAGCAATTTTATGTTTCAGAGGTGTATGGTTGGAGTGTGGCTATTATATTTGTTTAGTTCCAGTTTCTTTTATCTTCTCTCTTGTTTTGCACCCAGAACAATTTGATTATAAGTCTATTGTAACTAATTCCAATAATTTATTATAATACATTCATTAGCAATGATCATTTAGCTCCAAATGATACAATTCTCCTTAACTTGTCTTAAGTAAAACAATAATATGCCCTTTACTAAACACAAACCAAAATATCCAGTGGCCAATTAGAATCTAGGCTGAGAGATGATGGAAAGCTCCTTTCTAGCTCTAATTACAGAAGTAACAGTAGTGGTAATGATAACCATAGCAGCTAGTCCTTTCCAGTGTTTCCTATATGTCCAGCACGGGGAAAGTGATTTACATGCGCTATCTCATTTAATCTTCAAAATGTTATGGTGTACTTACTGTTATTATTCTCATTCCCTTAATGAGGAAGTCAAAGCCATGAGAGGTTAAGTAGCTTTGGTCAATTAAAAAGTGGTAAAGCCAGGATTCAAGTCCCAGGTAAATCAGGCTCAAAGTCTATACTTTTAAGTCCCATTGCCCACCATCCAGATATCATTGCTGACATGTACACATAAGGAACTGTTAGACATTGAAACGGGGACTCAGAACTGTTGGACATAGAAATTGGGACTCAAACATTTTTTTTGTTTTGTTTTGTTTTGTTATTATATGTTTATTTCAAGTCTGCAAAGGCAAAACTTTTTAAAGGAAAGAAATGGTGGGAAAAAGATACAAAGGCAAAGAAACATTGAACAGACTGTCAAACTACAGCGGAAAGGCAGGGGAGGTTGGGCGAGGGGGGCTGTAAGAGACCAACCGAAGGATTTGTACGCATGCATATAAGCACAACCAATGGATACAAGACACTGGGGCGGGGGGGGGGGCGGGCAGGTAAAGGCATGTACTGGGGGGTAGGGGAGGTTGGGGGGAGGTCAATGGGGAAAAGAAAAGGAGACATATGTACTACTATTTGTAATACTTAAAATAATTTTTAAAAAGCAAAAAAAAAAATAAAGTCATCTCTTACTAAACCAACCTAACCGAGATCAGGAATATGATTCTTTGTGATAACAATTACTTGACTGGGAGTTTTATAAACATAACTGTAATTTATATAAAGTTCTAATAAATGATACACAGAAACCCAATGTACCTTTTACCCAGTTTCCTCCAATAGTAGCATCTTGGAAAACTACAGTAACAACATCACAACTAGGGTGTTGACATGGATATAATCCAACAATCTTAGCCAGATTTCCCCAGTGGGATACTATTTTAAAGGAATTATCTGTCTTAAAAATCAGTAAGGGTAATGGAGGTCTATGAATACTTCCAAACACCCATCAGTTACAGAAACCTCAGCAGTACAACTCATCGGTGCAAATAGTCGTGGGTTGCATAACATTTCGGTCAATGGCAAACCACATATATGATGGTGGTACCATAAAATTATAATAGAGTGGGAAAATTCCTAACATGTAGTGACACCGTAGTCATTGTAATGTCTAGAACCGTGGTCGGCAAACTGCAGCTCACGAGCCACATGCGGCTCTTTGGCCCCTTGAGTGTGGCTCTTCCACAAAATAGACAGCCTGGGCGAGTCTATTTTGAGGAAGTGGCGTTAGAAGAAGTTTAAGTGTAAAAAATGTGGCTCTCAAAAGAAATTTCAGTCGTCCTGTTGATATTTGGCTCTGTTGACTAATGAGTTTGCCGACCACTGGTCTAGAGGAACAAATTATTCACATGCTTATTTTGATGCTGGTGTACACAAACCTATGTGCTGCCAGGCGTGTAAAGTATAGCACTTACAACTACAGTAGTAGGCTATACCATTAGGTTTGTGTAACTACATTCTATAATGTTTGCACAACAAACAAGTCATCAAACAATGCATTTCTCAGAAGGTAACCCTGTCATGGCGGCTCATGACTGTAATATAAGTGGGAAGGATAAATTAAAGCAACAATTTCCCCCTTTCATAACTGTCCATTCTTTGTACTTACTAGAAGGTTATTGGTTGAAGGTGGGAAACAGAAAACAAGGCCAAGTTAGCGGGGAGAGATAAGAGGGCTTGGTGGCTACATAAAAACACATAAGCACCTGGAGTACTGACCACCTATGGAAGCTGAATTAAGTTCCCTGGCTGAGTGCTTACGGCAGATAAAGAATTCTGAAGATACAGAGAAGCCCCGACCCTGCTCTGGAAAATGTAAGCCTGCCTTTCCTTTTCCTTCCCATCATCCTATTTCCCCATCTGGTGACATGCCAAGAAAGGCACTCACCCTGGAAATAGCAACCTCCAAAAATAGTTTACTAAAGAATAAAAAATAATAGAATTCCCCTCGCTGCATCAAAGAATGACCAGTCTCCACATGTATTTTCCAAGATGTTATCAAAAATTCAAAATAGCACCCTTGCTGCTTGAAAGGGTAGCTTTCCCTTAGCACAAATTCACAGATACTTGGTAATTATCCTATAGATAAAGGAGTAAAACACATTTTGTTAAGACAAAGAGTGAAACTTGATGTGGCCAAAAATATATCTCTGAGTATGAAGCTGCATTATTTTTATTGCTCTGGAAGTCAGCAATAACTGGCTGGATATGTCACTGTGAACGACTAGTGAGAAACTGGTAACCCATCGGAGGTGAAGCTCAGTCAGTGCGTCATGGAAGGAACACAATACACACCTCAAATCACAACTGTCTATTAATTCTAACCTCCACAGTTCCTCACCAAAGCAGCTCCCTTTCGGAAAGGAGGGAAACACATCCTTGATCAAATAGGGTACTTGCCAGGGAGTTTTTTTATTATTATTTCTTTATTGATTAAGGTATTACATATGTGTCCTTATCCCCCCATTACCCCTCCCAGCCCCCCCGCTGCTCATGCACTCATCCCCCTGTTGTCTGTGTCCATTGGTTAGGCTTATAGGCCAGGGAATTTTAATCGCTTGGGTGTTCCTCACATCGTTCAGACAATCCAGACAGCGGCAGATGCACGTGAAACACTTAGGTTCTGTCTCTTCCTATTTCTAAAACAGAATTGTTTCATCAACACTCATCCCCTTTGTTTTCTCTGTGCTAAGTTGTTGATGATGCTATTTTTTGCCATCTGCCCCAGAGCTTCATTAAAGATACATGAATGGGCTAACTGGCCTGATATCTTGTGAGGAACAGGTGCTATTGTTTGTCCCTGAAGACTTACACTAAAGATATGACTCAGAATACTTGAGAAAGAGCATCTGCAGCAGTCAGTCAGAGAGCGACTTGGCAGAGACCTGGCTACGTGCTAATATGCAAACACACTCAGGGGGACTCATTTTCTCTTTCATGAAGATTACCTAACTTTTTTAGTGACGGGAAACAAGAATTTGTGTTGAAAATCGTAAGAATATTAGTGTCTATTAGTGAGTTAAAGGCAGTGAGCAAATGATTTTTTTAATGCTTTATTTCTAGAATATCATTCCTCATGGGGTTTAATTGGAGCAAGCTTTTTTAATCTGTCGGAAGAGGTGTATCCAATATTTATAAATCATGACAGAAGGAGGGAAAGATAGAGACAGAAAACAGAGAATGAGAAAGAGTGATCAGAGAGGAAGAGGCAGAGAATACAGACAGAAAAGGTGGGAAGGGGAGGGAAATTACTTAAAGGCCATATTCTTTATTGCAAAGAATAGCTGAGTCATTTGTGTAAAGTGTTACCACTGTAAAAGCGCAATGTCTACAGGGAAAGAAATAAAGGCCCCAGAAAGCTTACATTAAAAGCCTTCAAGGTCAGGAAGATGTCTTCGGACTGTCTAAACATGCATGCTGAGCCCTTCTGTAGAGTTAGGAAAGAAAAGGTCTCATTTGATAGGATAAATAGTGCCTTAACTATAAACACTTAGTTTTAAACTTTTTGCTCTTGTTGTTAAAAATCGGTCTCATATGTTGAGACTCTTCTTTGGCCTGCCTTAGAAAGCATAATGCAGTTGGTCAACACACTGAACTTCTCGTGGTTGACCTGTTCGAAGCACACAAAGGAACCTTATATTGTATATGTCCTACCCTAGTATTCACTAATTGTTTCAATCCATTAATCATCTCCCTCCAGGTAAAATGAGTGTCCTGAATGGCCTGTGCCATTTGTATTTCCCCACGGCTCTTACCACTGGGCTGACAACGTAACTAGGCATTTTGCTTCAACTGATGGATCTGAGAACCACCGAGGCCCTCAGCACTCATTTCCATAGGTTAGTACTGTCAGTGCAGCTACAAAAGATGTAAAACTGTAGCTGTTCTCATTCCAGAAGAGAATAAAGAAAGACTTTTAAATACTTCTTGGTATCATCACCTTGTTTGTTTTTCATTTTTCTTATTTAGCAAACCTCTGGCTGCTGCAGCTAATGGAGGAGAGCAAATCCTCGCTTCCTAGAGAATCTAGTTAGCTCTAGCAGGAGAACAATCAAACTGAAGTTTCATCAGGAACAATTCTGGGACACAGCTTTTTAAAAATATTTGAGAACACAAGAGTCCCATCTTCTCAGATGTTTCCCACCAACATCCATTCCAATAAATATACATTGTACAGATAATGTAACTGCACCCAGATGAGGATCCTGCTTTGTGTGATTTTGTTTGTTGATGGCAGGATTCTCTCTCTCTCTCTCCCCACCCCCCAACTCCCCCAACCCAAACGAGGATAATATACCACTTTGTTACCATTGTTATCATTGCCCTTTAATATGCAATTTCTTCCTAAAACTTGCATGCTGCTGCCACCACTCTTCTCAAGACCCTCACTAAAGGAACAAGAAAACCCCTGAAAAGGTAGGATAAACTCAAAATAATACAGTTTAAAGGCATCATTTAAAATTTTTTTTAATGTAATTTTAATGATTTTAGAGAGGAAGAGTGAGGAAGAGAGATAGAAACATCAGTGATGAAAGAATCATTGATCGGCTGCCTCCTGCACGCCCCCTACTAGGAGCCCGCAACCCCAAGCATGTGCCCTTGAACGGAATCAAACCTGGGACCCTTCAGTCCGCAGGCCGACCCCCTTCCACTGAGCCAAACTGGCCAGGGCAAAGGCTTCATTTTAAAAACTCAGGCCTTAATCTTTCCAAGTCATATGTTTTAGTTTGAATATTAGAGCTAACTTTACATTTATGATACATATTTTTGTGTATGTATAACATATACTTCAGTGAAAATTTAATTTAAAGAAAAAAGGGAAAATCGTTCCAGTAGTTTACTTATTAAATATACTTAATATAAAACCTAAATGGTCACAAGAGAATGGAAAAGACACATCTTGTCCCCAGCTTCACTATATCTCTGCCCTCACTTCCAAGAGTAATACATGCAAACAAAAGCAATTCTTTTTACTGGACTGGTCTTTAAGATAGCTACTTCAAATCGACTTCACAGTCTAGCACTTCCCAGTTCCCTTCCTTGGTTACACAAGAGAGAAATGATCATTGAGAGTAAGAGCACAGTGACTTCATCTATTAGGATAGTAGCACACATTTTAAAAAATCTTCTTTACATTTATATTCAGAGAGAAATGTTAGCCCTGAAAGAACCAATCCTGACCTTTGTGTTAACTCCTTTTTTCATATTCTCAACATACTGTATACATTCCTTCTATTTGCATTTTCTAATGGGCAAATATCTCATTAACCTGCCAGAATCATTAGTAATCAAACATCATTATATTCTCTCTCATTCATTTGTACATGTTTAAATATTGAATTCTCAAAGAAAAGGACATAGGTTTAGCATTAGCATAATCGTACCTCTTAGTATCTCTTACTTATTTGTTCCCTTACTCCCTGAAATAAAGAATTCCACACATACACAAGGACTTCTTAGGCTCCCAAGAAATAGTTACTACATAAGAGAAGTCAGTAGTGCTTGTCTTCATTCAAATATTCAACATCCATTTACTGAGCATCGAGCACTATACACTCGTTACCGTGCTAGGCACTAGGACCATAAAGCTACCTTGGAGAAGTCCACAGCCTTATTCTATCAGGTGGTGGGGTGAGGTTTGTTTTCCCTTACACAGTGGTATAAATAATCAGTTCGTAAGCTTACTTTGGAATAGGGTCAACAGAGAAAGGAAAGATTTGCTTTAAAAAACAAAATTATAACAAAAATCCCATTAGGTGTCTTTCCATAGTCTTCCTATGGTCTTTAGCTCCGAAAAATTTTTGAGAGTATTTATGAAGACAAAAGTCAGATTACTTTATAAAATGGATGATAAATGTTAATTAAATGTGTTTAAATTATCTTACTGTGTCTTAAGAAACTCTCACCAGGAGGGAAGTAGAATATCCTGGCCATAAAGAAATTAATAAAACATGTTATGCAAAAGTAAAATTTATGATTCATTTGGAATTAGATATCTACCACCTTTCAATCCATACAAATGCATAATCTTGTCAATTAAATATTATTGTTAAGGTCTAGTAGTATGTTAAAATCACTTTAAAGTGCAACTAAGGAAAATTCATGTGTGTTTATTACTCCTTAAGGATCTATTAGTGGGTATTTTATTCAGATTCGTGCTGTAAAATCTGCATAAACTCAGCATATTGTTATCCCCATGTGTGCATTTGTTTGGTTAAAGCAGAACAGCAAATCTCAATTTTTGCAACTTCTGGAAAAGTCAAGAGAACTAAAACAGTCTTAATTTTAATCAGATACAAACAGTTATCACTACAGAAGTGAAGAGTTGACTATTATGCAAATAGTCACAGTTAGTGGTCACCAGGCCATCACAGAAGACTGAGCTAGTCAATTACTTTAGATATTTCCAAAGACTAGTGAAGATGAATGTTTCTTATTCTACCCTGTCTTATTTCCACAGAACTATGAAACATATTAGAGACTAATGATTGTTGTTCTCAAATGCAAACCTCATTAAATACACAATGATCAAAGTGTTTTGCCAAGATGGAAATTAATTTTTTTAAAAATTTTTGCATAAATGCAGTATAAAGATGGTAACATTTGTGAAGAATGTAGCATTCCCTTCTTTGTAACAACCAAACTCAGATATAAAACTTTCGTAAACTTTTGACCTGTAATGAAGGCAATCTGGCTTTTACCCCTGAAGTATTTTACACAAGCTTATTCTGTTAGCAATGACCAGAGTTCAATTATTAAATTCCTCCTCCAGAAATGCAGGTTTACATCTTTGACTACAGGTCTTGTTAAAATTATGCACAAGCAACTTTAAGGCAGACTTTGTACCTCCTTAGGGCTTAGTAAAAGTCTCTCTTACACAGAGTAGGGACTCAACAAATACTTGTTACATAAATACATTAAAGAATTTTTGTTCTATGTTGTTTAAAAATTAAGCCACAACAACTCTAATGATTTTGTTAAATCTTCTGAATCAATTTGAAGTATTTTCATCATTAATAATCTTCAAATTGAGGCAATGGAAAGAAACATCTCCGCCAAGATGCTTCATCATAGCAATCTTTTCTATTAGCATGCCATGGTCTGACTTTGAAAATACAAAAGTCAGAATGAAAATTAAAAAATTCAACTGTATTAATTTATTTGAAGATAGTTTTTTTAATTATTTTAATATATATTTATTGGTTTTAGAGAGAAAGGAAGGGACAGGGATAGAAAAAGAGAAAAGCATCATTCGGCTGCCTCCTCTACAACCCCTTCTGAAGATCAAGCCGTCAACCCAAGCATGTGCACTAATCGAGAATTAAACCATGTCCTCTTGGTTCATGGGTTGACGCTCAACCACTGAGCCACACTAGCCAGGCAATTAGAAAATAGTTTGTTTTTTTAAATGTTTTTATTGATTTTTAGAGAAAGAGGAAGGGAGAGGGATGAGCGTTAGAAACATCAATGAGAGAGAAACATCATCCATCGGCTGCCTCATACATGCCCCCTACTAGGGATTGAGACCAAAACCTGGGCATGTGCCCTGACCAGGAATCAAACTAGTGACCTCTTGGTTTCTATGTCAACCCTCAACCACTGAACCACACTGGCCAGGCTGAACATAGTTTTTAATGACTGAGGTCTCCTAGTACAATTGCTAAAATTCTTCTATAGTATAATTTAAAGATGCCTTTAAGCTTCTTTAATAATTTCACCATCATCAATTATAATCCTTACTGACAGAAATGATAAACTGCTCTCACCAGAAGAGCCAGGAATATGGTTTTCCAAAGTAATAATAATAGCAAAATAGAGACAGACTCACAGAGAGCAGGCAGACAGCTCTGGTGGTGGAGGTGGGAGTGAGGGTAGGGGTAGGGTGTTGGGGGAGGATTGAGCAAAAAAATAAATAAAAAGAGAGCGAGGACTCAAGGACATGGACAACAGTGTGGTGATTACAGGCAGGGAGGAGGGTTGGTGGAGTGGAAAAGGGCATAGAAGGGATAGTTATGGAAAAAATAAAATACAAGTAAATAAATAAAATGTTATGTCACAGTGGGCTGGTACTGCAATGCAGAATGAATGTAGAAAAACATGTCAGCATCAACTATCATGAAGAGCAGGAGCAGTTTCATCTTAAGCAGAAGGCCTGAGAAACCTACTGTGGGAATGCTGACCAGAAGATATATAAAGTGACTTAGCCACAAATCAAACAGCTTTCAGGTTCCCACTCTTCATCACACTCTAGTATTTTTGGAGTAAGAAGTCAATGACATGCAACTTTAATGTCATTTTGGAATGTCACCTACAAGTCCTGCTCTCCCCTCAGCATGCACACTTGCATATATGCACATACTCATTCACACACACTCACCCACTTCTACACCCGCTTTCCCCAACTAAATGCACAAGTATGTCAATACCGAAGATGATCATAAGGATAAGCTAACACATTGATTTAAATAGAGCAATTTTCTTCCTTTTTGTATTTTCATTTAGTACTATGTTCATATTAAATAACTTAGAAACATAAAGAAGTGTCCCTATTAAAGAAAGTAAGGTTCAAACACCCTAGGCTAGGCTGGCATTGAAGTCACTCCACACAATGTTCTTATGTACCCCTCAAGCCCTTTTCCTACTAACCTTTACCATCTTTCTCCTCTTATTTTCAACTAGAGGCCCAATGCACGAAATTCATGCAAGAGTAAGCCTTCCTTCCTCTGGCTACCAGCACTGGCTTCCCTCTGGCACCCAGGACCTGAGTTTCCTCTGGCACCTGGGATCCAGGCTTTCCTCCAGCTGCCAGCAAGCACCTGGGACCCAGGTTTCCCTTGCAGCCCTGGCTTTGTCCAGAAGGTCATCCGGAAGGACGTCCAGAGGGACATCTGGTCTAATTAGCATATTACACTTTTATTATTATAGATAGCTTCTAAGTCTTTGTTCACACCACTTAGAATGGTATTTCCTCTCTCTCTCTTTTTGCCTTCCCAAACCTGACCTACCATTCATGGTTCAGCTCAAGTTCAACTCTATGAAGAAGTATTAAGTTCTTCCTTCCTGTCAAAATTTACATTGCACATATTGTGTTGAATTATTTAGTGGTTTTCATTTCAATATTTGCCACTATTCTAAGCATTGGGGACATAAAAGTAGATAAAATTTCCTATCATTAACTCTTAGGAAAGACAGACAATATACAAATGAATGTAGATATATATGCAGGTGTGTGTGTGTGTGTGTGTGTGTGTGTGTGTGTGTGTGTGTGTGTGTATGGTGGGGTATATGGTGGAAAGTGGGAGGTAAGCATAGGGAATGGAGGGGTTTATTTTGGTTAGGGATGGTCAAGGAACACTTCTCTGAGGAGATAATACAGCACAGGGTTGCATGACCTAAGAAAATGCTACATGGAACTATCTGAGAAAAAAGCAACTCAGGCAGAGGGCATGTGGGTACAAAGGACCCAATGCAGCAATAACTTGGGTGAGTTTGCTGGTAAGGCCAGCACAGAAAAAGCAGAGAGAATAGTGCGGGGGGGGGGGGGGGGGGCGGAGTGGTTTTTGCAGAGCAGAGCAAAAATGAGGATTTTATTGTGAGTGTGATGGAAAGTCATTGGAGGGTTTTAAGAGAGAGAAGTGGCATGAGACCTGACTTAGGTTCATAAAGATTGCTCTGGTTGCTGGGAAGAAAATGGACTCCACTAGACAAGAATGAAAGCAGAGAGGCCAGTTTAGAAACCACTTCAATAGTCCAAAAGTGGGATCATCATGGCTTTTTCCCATCTTGCATACCCTCTCTACTAAAGTAGAAGGAAACATCTTGCAGACAGATTCTTAGTGGATACTAGGACAGTGCCTACAAATATGAATGGCAACAAATAATTATCTGACTGGTTAACTAATTGATTAACTGACTGATTAAAAACATGACCTGTCCAGTGATTCCATATGAGACAAGAAGCACATCACTTTCAAACACTGGTACTCTTCCATGCCTATAGGAGAGAGGAGCATAGGATAATAAAATCTAAGAGGCTACCGCGGCCTCCCTGTAATTCTCTTCCCCAAATACTATGTCTTTTAATAAAATTTTAGGCAGCAGAGAAGCCTACTGAAGAAACTGAAAATGTAAATCCTTAATCCAGTCTCTGTGGGGGAAAACAGGAGTATTTAAACTAATTCAAGTTACTTGCCAACTTTCCTATGGGAAAAAAAATCAACTTTTAGTAAAGATCAGAACAGTAGAAAATTTAATATATATAAACCTGCTCAAACACTGGCTAATTTAAACTTCTCTAGTTTTTTTGGCATTTGAGACGAATGTCATATCTGCCAAATGAAACTGGAATTTACAAAAGAGTCAGATGCTGCAGCAATTCATCTCTCATGATACTCTGCTGATACAAAAAAAAAACAGGTCAACAGCATTTAAAACGAGCAGATTATTACTAGACATCATAAGGTATAGAAATGTGTAATCACTATGTTGTTCACCATAATAATGTATGTCATCCTTAACTGGAAAATAAGTTAACTTTTAAAATTAAAATAAATTCCAAAAAAAAAAGAATGATTAGGAGTAACTCATGCAATCACAGCTGAAAATGAATGGAAACTGAAACCCAAAAATAAATGGAAGGATCTGCTGGCCCAGTCAGGTCAATAGAAAAGCAAACAAACCAGAATTCAAAAGGGAAAATGAATATACTGAATTTTCCACACATTCTTAAAGCAAGAAATCCTACTTAGAAATTTGAATATTCCTTTATCCTTTATATTAACATTTTACCATACTCCATCTAAAACACAGTATTACATAGCCCTTGATGATTGGCTTAGATTTAAGGTAAGCACAATATAAAATCTTAGCCAATCTTCTGTACCACCACCACCAAAAAAAAAAAAAGGTAGTAGTAACTTTGCCCGAATACAATATGTTAAGAAAAAGGAAGAGAAGTGAAGATCAGAGAGGGAAGAAAATAAAAATATGAAAGGAAAGATAAAGAAAACAAAGAAAGAAGAAGAGGGAGGAAGCAAGCTAGCAAGGGTAATTTCGGCTTTAAAAATTTTAGTGCTGTCTTTTATATCCACAATTTTGACCTGATTACTGCCGAGTCTGTCCTTTACACTTCAGCAAATATCACCTCCAAACCCCAGTGTTATACTTACCTTCCAAATATTTTATAAATATCAAGTGATATATGTAAAAAGCTCTTTGCAAAATGGAAATTGCTATAAAAACTGAAAATTTAAATTAAAACTGAAAATTGAAGAGTTGTGGATGTAGGTTGCTGACCAAGTTAGTATAAATGCAAGGACCAGCCTATAAGTGTGCCCTACATTAGCCATTCATGACTTGGAACACATGGAACTCAGAAAAATATTATAATAACTACATGTAGAGACATATTTTCCCAAAATCAACACCACAAATTTTGAGAAAGTTCAATTTAACTTTATAAATTTCTATGGGTAAGAGAAAGAAAAGAAACCCCTACCTCTATCCCCATTTAAAAAAAAAAAAAAAAAGCAACGAAAAAGATATGTCCCATGACATGTTACTCACATGGCAAAGTATCCATATACTAATTTTTTACTTTAGTTTGAATTGCAACTTGAATTCCTACTAATGTAATTACAAATTTGTGAGCAGGTATATTTGCATTACCCTACTAGCTCATCCACAGTGATCTAGAACCATGATGATCAAACCTATAGACATTTCCTTTGGCTCCACATGACAGTTCCCAAATATGAACGACACAAAGCCCAGCTTTGAGTCTCTTTAACTCTCCTTAATTTAACTATTAAAAAGGTCAGATTAGCTCCTTTACAACTGCACTATGATTATGGGTTCCATGGTAGAATAAGAAATTGAATCTACATAGAAATTATCAGCCAATAACAATAGGTCCTTGTCCAGCTGTGACTACTTCCCTCCTCTACAATCAGTCCTTATCTGGTTCAGGAAACGCCTGTTTTAACTGACAGGTAGGAGATTAAATCTACAGCTGCTGAAATACAATCTCAGCTCTGTTAGATAGGCTTTCATTGAAAAGCACTATACACACATAATTTGTTTATGTTGTACCAGCAATCTCTGACAAAGCAGACTGTCTAGCTGAGACAAATGTGGTTAAACCCATTTATTGTATTATTTCTGCTACACAGAACAAGCTCTTAAAATGCAGAAACTAGACAAGGCACAAAGCTCTAGCTGTCTAAAGAAATCAAGAATAGATGACTTCTTGTTACACTAGCCCTTTTTACACAGAAAGCATGTTCTCCCTTGGAAAACATCTATTCCAATTTCTCTTTTAAGTGGGTGGTTCAATTATGTTTATGCTTTCAGTTTTTAAAGTTTCTTTTGTTCCTTCTAGCATAAATGGGCATAAAATCACCTGAGCACTGAATATTTCTATGTTTAAGAACAAATGAATATTTATAGCAAGTGCTATATCACCCCCTTTAAAAATACCCATAATGATAAATTTTAATGACAATCCATCCTCTTTCAATATTTCTTGCAAATTTGTATAATGTTATTTGATTCTTTTATTTCACTTGATCAAAAAATAGCTTTTCAACTTATAAAAAAATATAAATACTGGTTTCTTTAAAATAAGTGTCAAGGGAAGAGGTTTTAACAACAGCAGCAACAATGAAAGATGCTAGTTAAGTGACCATGAATTACTTGCTTCAAATTAACAATAGAACTACAAATAAAAAATGTTTGCTGTATATCTAAAATCTATTCTTTAGGTACACTTATTCAACACTAGCATTCTGAGTATACGGTATATATATATATATATATATATATGTGCTGCAAAATTAGTTATAATCAAAGATTAAAGTCTTCATCTACCTTTACTAAATCCTAAGTTATAATCAATAATAATAAAACAACAGATGATACACAATATGGTTTCAAAATAAGAAAACAGATGCTATAGCTCAAATTTGTCAAAATATTTTAGGAAGAGTAGCATAATAAACTTAAAGATTATAAAGCTATATTTGAAATATGGCCAAAGGATTAATGTTAGCCACTCTCAAACATGTCACCATTCCCTAAAATCTTTTTATTTTTATTTTTCCTTAATCATCATCATAAAACAGGAAAGTGAGAAAATAATCTTCCACCTTGGAACATATGTGCCACTTGGAACTCCGGGTAGTCTTAAATGTAGAAAGTATGCAATAAACTAGCTGAATCCATTGGGTCTCCCTCAAACACCATGGATAATGAGAGGAATCCATAACAGACATAAACAAACCCAGAAAGATGTCTAGACCCCACATCATTATATATGATATATGCCCAAGATATATGGGCATACATTTGAATGTTCAAGTTCAAACTTGGCTTCTATTAAACTGATTCAGTCACAGCATGGGGTTTCTTTAATAAACAAACCTCACTGTTAGAAAATATTGGGGACTCAAATCATGTATTATGCCCCAGCTAGTTAAAGATGTGGTGCTCTAATGCCCTATATCCCTGAAGCTTTCTTACAACAGACTATAAATAATAAAGGAAAACTACAATCTAGAAAAACATATAGAAGTCTTAGATTTTTGGGTTACAAGTTGGGGGCAGATACTACAGAAAGCTAGCATTTCAACATATGTGCAAGGATTTACATTTCCCATTAAAATTAGAAAAGTTTAATAGTGTGGGCCTTAGAATTTTATTTTCCAGGATTCTTAAAAATGCTGAATGCATTCAAATAAAATATGTAGTCATAGTTATCTCAGTATAACTGAGTGCTTTGCCGTATTTGATATATACACACATGTATTCTATAAATAGATTTATCTTTAACTTTAGAACAACAGACTTTTCGAAACAGAATGGCTTTAGAAAACCATTTTTCCAATACTTTCCTTTTAAACATAAATATAATAAGGCCCAGAGAGGAAAAGTGACTTGCCAAGGTCACAAAACTTGAGAATGGCTAAGCAAAAGTTAAAAACAAGGTCGTTAGTCTCCAAGTTTATTGATTTCATAAAATCATAAAATCAGAAATTTTTCAGGGATGGAAAAGGATTTGAAGATTTTAAAATCCAGTGAGTCTTACCTAGACACAGCACTCTAGTGTGCTCTTTCAGGTATATACATACTCTCTCCTTCCTTGTCCAGAATCACTGGTCCGCCCAACCATACATTTTAGAAAAGAGAAAAGTGAGGCACATAGAGATAGTGTGCCTTGCCTATGATATAATTTGTCAAAATCAGCTAAGATTGAAACTAGCTCTCCTAATTTCCAGTACAGGAATTTTCATTTTTCTTTTCTAGTTGTCTTTCTGTCTTCTTTAAGGTAGAACCTAAATACAAACATACCCTTTCTGTCCCCAACATTACTGTAGTCTAAATATTTTTTTTCCTTAAACATAAATCTACATAATGTGACCAAAGATGAAGGCAAATTTCCATTCTTCTACAAAGACATTCTGGCAATACTATAAACAGTGACTCTGATGACTGTCACTCTTCCTTTTTTTCCTATACTACCCAGCCCCAAGTTTGTATGCCTGTGACATTAAAATCAATCAGATATTATTCTTTTTTTTTCTTAATGTAAGAGACCATGAACTTTTTTGAAACAGAACTATAACTTTTCACCTCCTATTCCTTTCAAAATACAGAACACAAAGACAGCTTTTACCAAAATATAAATTGAGTTATTTTCCTGAAGGTTAGGGTACTAGTTTTAAAAAAGGATAAAAGTAAAGTGACTAAATAGAATGGAACAGTATATAAAAAGGATAATAAATCATGCTCAAGTAGAGTTTATTTGAGGGATGCAAGGTTGGTTTAACATTTGAAAAATCAATCAATATAATTCATAATAATAAGATAATAAAGTAGAAAAAACATGATTATTTCAATAGAAGCAGAAAAAATTGAAAAAATTTAACACCATCTATACTAATAAAAGGGTAATATGCTAATTAGACTGGGTCAAATGGACATTCTTCCAGAGGTCCAACTTCCTTCCAGACAAAGCCATGGTGGTGGGGGCCAAGGCAAAGGCAGTTAGGGGAGAGATCAGGCTGGCAGGGGGTTAGGGGCAATCAGGCTGGCAGGGGAGGGCAGTTGGGGGTGAGATCAGGCTGTCAGGGGAGGGTGGTTGGGGGCGACCAGGCCTGCAGGGGAGGGCAGTTGGGGGCATTAGGCAGGCAGGCAGGTGAGTGGTTAGGAGCCAGTGGTTCTGGATTGTGAGAGGCAGTCAGACATCCCCTAAGGGGTCCCAGATTAGAGTGGGTGCAGGCCGGGCTGAGGGACACCCCTCCCATGCACGAATTTCATGTGCTGGGCCTCTAGTCTTACCTAATAATAGTCAAACATGTAAATTGACCGTACCTCTGCTACACCCACAGCCAATCAGGAGTGAGTATGCAAATTAACCCACCAATGGTGGGTTAATTTGCATATACAGGCACTGAGTGGCTGGGAGGCACGGAACGCCTGCTATGTGGGAGAGGGGGGCGGCGGAGGGAGCTACAGGAGTGGTGCTCTGGCCGGGAGTGAGGACTTGCAGGCTCCCGGGTGGCCAGGAGCAAAGCCAGGGGAAGGAAGGCCTATTCTTGCATGAATATTGTGCAATGGGCCTCTAGTTCATAATAAAAACTTTCAGTAAAATTGAATAGATGGAAATAATATAAAGGTATATTAGAAAAACCTACGGCCAACATCATAATCAATGATGAAAGTCTCCATACTTTTTACCTAAGATCGGGAACAGGCAAGAATGTCTACTCTCCCCACTTCTATTCAATATTGTACTGGATTTCTTAGCCAGTGTAAAAGCAAAGGAAAAGAAAAAAAATGCATATAATTTGGAAAGAAAGTAGTGACATTGTTTTTAGCTGCAGAAAACATGATCATGACCATAGAAAATTATAAGGATCTTAGAAAACTGCCATAATGAATAAGTAAATTAAGCAAAGTCACAACATACAACGTCAATAACAAAAATCAATTGTTTTTCTGTACACCAGAACAAACAACTAGAAAAATTAAAATTTTTAAAACTCCATTGACCATCAGCATAAAAATAGCATACTTAGAAGAATTTAATCAAAGAATACTAGGCTTCTACACTGAAAGTTATAAAACAATACAAAGAGAGATTTTTTAAATACCTTAAAGAAATGGAAAAATATGCCACATTCGTGTAATGAAGACATATTATTGTTAAATAGTAATTCTCCCCCAAATTATTCTATAAATCCAACAAAATCCCAATCATAATTCCAAAAGAATATTTTAAATATGTCAAACTAATTCTAAAATTTATATGAAAACTTTAAGGAAAATAATTTTGAAAAGGAACAACAAAATTGGACAACTATAATAAGATATCAAGACTTACCATAGAGAGATCTAAGATGGCAGCAGACAAGGTAGATGTTATACGCATCTCCTTCTAAGACCAAACTAGAATTACTTGAATAACCAACTGAAGACTAGCTAAATAGAAGCCTTATAACCAAGAATTTACAGAAGAAGCTACATCAAGACTGGTAAGAAGGGCACAGATGCAAAAAGGGCTGTCCCCACTCTCATGGCTGCTGGCTGAGATTCCAGAGGGATATCTCAACTCCAAAGGTTCTCCCATTGATTTTCACAATGATGCCAAGGGGGAAATAATGGTATTTTAAGCAGATTTTGCTAGACATGGTTATTAGTATGGGGAACCTCTATCTGACCTAAACCTAAACTTTGTGATTCTAAACACAAAATTTAACTAAAAATGAACTATCATATAAACATATGATCTAAAACTCAAAAATTTCTAGAAGATATGAGAAAAATCTTCATAATATTGTGTTAGGCCAATATTTTTAAAACAGAGCACAAAAACATGAACCAGAAAAGAAAAGAATGATAAAATGTCACCAAAATTATAATCTTTGGTCTTTGAAAGACACAATTAAAAAGACAAAAAGGCAAGTCAGGAACTGAGAGAAAATAATTACAAATTTAAATAAAGAAACTTCTACCCAGAATATTTAATAAAAAAAAAAAAGACTTACAATTCAATCAATAAATGAAATAAGTTAATTCTTAAAAGGGGGCTAAAGATTTGAATAGATAATTCACACATAGAGAAATATATATGGTCAGTAAGTACATGAGAGGGCTCTCAGCACCACTAATCATCGGACAAATGAATAGGAAAACCACAATGAGATACCCCTAAAGCCCACCAGAACAGTTAAAATTTTAAAGACTGACAATACCATGTATTGGCAAGGATGCGGAGCAACTGGAACACTCATACATTGCTGGTGGTTATAAAAAACGACACACTTTCTTATAAAGTTAAGCATACAATTGCCATACAGCCCAGCAATCAACCCACTCTTAGATACATACATAATAAAAATGAAAACATGTGTCAAAAGGACTTGAAACATTCATAATAGCTAACAGTAACTGAAATCAATACAATGTCCAGTAACTGGAGGATGGCTAACCAAATCATGATATGTCCATTATGTGTAATACCATCTAGTAATATAAAGAAACAAAATATTGACAGACCCAGTAACATGAAAGAATTTTTTTAAATCATGCTAAATGATGCCCTAGCCGGTTTGGCTCCATAGATAGGGCATCAGCCTGAGGACTAAAGGGTCCCAGGCTAGATTCTGGTTAAGGGCAGGTCCCTTGGCTTCAGGCTCATCTCCCAAGTGCATGCAGGAGATGTGTGTCACTCACATCGATGTTTCTCTCTCTCAGTCTCTCCCCCTCCCTTCCACTCTCTCTAAAAATCAATGGAAAAATATCCTCACGTGAAGATTAACAACAAAATAATAACAACCATGCTAAATGAAAGAAACTGGACATAAAAGAGAATATACTATATGGTTCCATTTGTATGAATTTCTACAAAAGCCTAAATTATAGTGACAGAAAGCAGATCAATGAAATGGACTCAGAGTGTCACAGGGGGAATATGACTGCAAAAGGGACACAGGGAAACTTTTCACAGCTAAAAAGTTGTATATGACTATATACAATTTCCAGGACTCATCAAACACTTCAAACAAATTTCACTGCATGTAATTTATGCATCAATAAGGCAGAACAATTTTTTTCAAAAGTGAGAAAATTGTTAACTGTCCTATGAAGTAGGATTTTTTACAGATGAGATTGCTAAAATAAAGATTAAATAATATACCCAACACTATAGCTAGTAAGTGAGAGAGCCAGAATTAGGAAAAGGAAAAGTCTACTTTAGCATTAAACAGAAAAAGGGTTCCATTGGGAAATCCGGGCTCAAACCATAGCCCTCCTGAGCTATCAGGTTGCCTGGGCTTTTTTGTTTTGTTTCATTTACACTAACTTGTTAAAATGACAGCCTTGTTCCACCTGCTCTCGGCTTAGAGTGCAAAGTGATTAATAGAACAAGGACACCCAGATTCACCAAGCACGGCAAACCCAAGCAGCCTAATTCCTTATTCCCTGGAACCAACCTCCCACAATGGCAGGACACTGGCATGTGGAGGGAAGAAGCAAGAGTAGATAGATTTTAATTCTTTCTTAAAGTTTTACCTTTTAACAAAAAATGGTGAGAAGTGTATTACTTAGTTCAGAGGCAATTCTGTTATGGTAGAAAAAGACCTGGAATAAGTGAATTGAAGTTAAAAGGTCTAGATCAGAGTCAGTAATGTAACAAATTGCTTAACTTCAGTTTTCTCCTCATTAAAAAAGGAACAGTAATACTGATCTCACAAGGCTGTTGTGAGAAGAAAATGATGTCAAGTGGTTAGATGTGTAGTGCATAGCAGACACTACCCACTGAGTTTCAAATCAGGCCAGTGTTCTCATAAAGAGGCACATCTCCTTTTGGAGAGCATTTCAGAATCTTGGTGAGTGTGTGTGTGTGTGTGTGTGTGTGTGTGTGTGTGTGTGTGTGTGTGCACTCACTGCACATATTCTCTCCTCCTGGAGATTCAGTATGCCCTGAGAGGAAGGGAGACCCTGCCCCATTGCTGCTGCTGTTTCTGCAGTCTACACTTTGGGGTGATGGGTAGACTTGAGAATCACCAAAGCACATTTGTGAAGATTAGGTAGGATAAAGATCTCTGAGAAACACAGCTGGGTCTATCTTATCCTATGGAAGGTTTCTGTAAGAAGAATGAGTGAGTAAGGATCTTGCAAAACAAACAGAACAATATTTTCAAAGAAGCAGCTAAGGAAGGTTAATAGGAGAGATTCTGAATTATTTTATAAGACACAGAATTAAGAGATACAAACTGAAGCAGACCCAATGACAGATACTAATTTGATTCTCAAGACTTTGTGACATTATCATGTTGTTATATTGCTTTAAGCCACTATGGTAATTGAATGGGTGATGATAATAATGCTAATAGTAAAAATAGTAATAACATAATACTGATATAGGACTTCAATGTGCCAGGCACTTGTCTAAGTGCTTTACATGCATGAACCCATTTAATTTTCAAAACATTTTCATGAGTTAGATACTGTTTTTGTCTCCATTTCATAGATTAGGCACAAAGAAGCTTAGTAGCTTGTCTCAAGGTCAGGCAGCTAGTAAGTGGAGGTGCAGGTACTCTAGTTCCAGAGTCCTGCTCTTACCAGTGTGTCAGACTGCCTTATGATACAGAGGTTGTCAAGGTGGGTACTCAAGGCCAACATGTTGGGAGGAAGGGTGGTGAAGAAATGGGGAATTAGAGGGAAGTAAGGAAAGCCTTGAACATTTTTAGAAAGGTTAGCTTGAAATAGTATGTGTAAGTGTAGAGGACTCTCCATGTTGTAAACCAATGTCATCAACATATATTTGTGATTCTGGTTTTACTGTATGTACAGTAAGGAAAACAAAGCAGAGCAATATGGCTCATGTTAGAAGTGACTGGCTTTGTGCTCTCACTGCCTAGGAAAAACTCACAAATATTTAAAGTGTGCAACTTGGAAGATAAAAATAATGTTCTTGTGTCACCGTTTAACCTAATTAGAAATTTCTGTTAATGTGAAAAATTGTATGAGGTTATTTTTGTTTATTTAGAGGGCACACGGGTTTTAAAAGGTTAAGAAATGCTGGATAATAAAAAGTCTAATGCTTACACACTGAAAGACTAGGCTGAAATACTGGTTTCTTCTACTGTCTTCTGAACCAGTAAATTGCAATTTTTTTATATATAAATGAGAAAAGCATTGCCTTTAAGAACCAAGCTGAACACTACTTAATAGGTGTGGAAATTATTTGAAAAATATGAATTACTATAGAAATTAGTATACATTATTTCCTCTACATTTACTATACATTTGCTATCTGTAAATACAAAGAATATATTTACATTTACATTTATTAATGTAAGCCAAAATATTTATAAATATGGAATTGCTTTTAGGAATAAAGAAGCTTTAAAAATTGAGACTTAGGACTTCTTGATGATCTACTATATTCCAGAAAATATATGCCAGATACTTTCAATACTTAATCTCAATTAATTCACATAACACAAGTCAGGAAGATGTGATTATATCATTTTATCAGTTCAGAAAGGTTAATAAGTTCATAGAGCTAAATTCAAAATCAAGAGATTCTGATGCCTTTTAATCATAACACCTTTCAATATAAAAGGAGATTAATATTTAATCAGCCAAGCAACTACCACTACCTGGGATTTTGCTGTGGTTATTAATGTTTTTGTAAGTTTCTAAAATTTGAGAAGATCCAATTGTTGATCAAATTTTAAATCTGGCTCCATCATTGGTGGAGATTATTAGTATATGACCACATTTTTTTGGTCAAAATGGAAGTAATTAACCAGCTATCTCTTCCAACTTCAGTACTCTATTGAAGTACAAGAATAAGCTATGTTTAATTATTGAAGATGAATCTACATCATCTGTTGATGAATCTCTTGACAAGATACTATTAGCAGGTTATTTCATCAACACTGAAATCACATCAACAGTGACATTTCTGAATCTCAGAAGCTAAAAATAATATTTTGATTGAAATATTTGTAAGAAGTAGCAGTAACCATGGCCTAGGACCAAACCTCTTACCATTTATAGGGTTCTTCCAAACATGAAGGCTAATATATTCAAATACAAGTGAAAAGGGCATACAAGTGGATCAATAGTGTGTTCTTTATAAGATTTCCTTGTAAGAAACCTCTAAGTATCACTGAGATAACAACATTGAGCTAAGCATCATAGCAATCTCTAATTTCTGTTCTTGAACTCTTTGAATCAAAGTTAATTCTCTGTTTTCTGTATTTTACGTTTTTATTTTTTATTTTAAAATAATTGCAGATTTACAGGAAAGATTCAGGAATATTGCAAAAGCTGCAATATATGCTTCGAAGACCAGATTGAAGTTTTGCCACCTGTCCCGACCTATCCCTTTATAGCAATAAGATCCAATATGGGATCACCTATTGGATGTCTCTCCAGTATCCTTCAATCTGGCATAGTTATTCAGTTCCTCATTAACCTTATGACCTTAACAGCAGTGAAGATTTCAAGCCAGTTACTTTGTAGACTGTTCCTAAAGTGTTTGTTTGTTTTCCTGAGATTTCCTTATGATTAGATTCAGGTTATCCATTTTAGGCAGAAATATCACAGAACTGATGATATGTTCTATCTACTCATTGCATCCCACTAGGTAGTTTATGATATTGATTTGTCCCATTGCTATTAATGTCACCTGAGTAATGTGGTATCTTTCAGGTTTCCCCACTATACTGTTGCACTTTTCCCTTTGCAATGTCCTAGGTATTGTATGGGGAGAGACTTGGAGACTATATAATCATCCCATTCCTCAACCTACTCTTATCTAATAGTTTTAGCATCTTTTCATGGCTCTTAACTGAATTCATTATTATTATGATGGTGGCCAAGTGGTGATTTCTTTCCATAATTTCCTGAGCTTTTTTTTTAATTTTTTTATTTAGCACTCTGCTAATAAAGAAGAGCTTTCTCTTCTGTCTTTCATATTTCATTTACTTTACATATCAGTGTGGGTTGGTAAATTCCAATTGTATTAAATTGAATAAATTCATTAGGGTTTTTATATTCTTAACTTGTGCCCGATATGGAACCAGTTGCCCTTTCAGGATGAAGTTGCATCCTTTTTATGTCTCTATAATTCTTTACTTTATAGAATAATAAGATGTTCCAGAGGTATCTGGTATGTTCCCTGCTCCAGACTTGCTCTCAGAAGAATGATATTTAGAACCAAAATCTGGGTGCAACATGTGTTAGTTACTACTGGGTATAATATGCTACTTTGGCCCTCTCAGTAGACAGAGCTTAGAAAAATATTTTTGTATATAGTATACATATTCACACACATTTATACTTATACTCACTTCTATATATCTACATATGTCCATATCAACATATTAATATACATATATACATATATATGTATATATAGAACCATAAAATCACATCAATATTTCCAATTTCAATCCATTACCACAAACTATTCTTGCCTTTCTCTGTTTCATAATTATAATAAGACTCTTCTCTAAAAAAAAATTTTAAACACTATCAAAACTCCATTGGCATTTCCCTAAAAAGAACTAAAACCACAAAAAAACTAAAATTTGTATGGCACCACAAAAGATCTTCAATAGCCAAAGCAATCTTGACAAAGAAGAACAAAGTTGGAGGCATCATGTGCCCTAATTTTAAACTATATTTCAAAGCTGGAGTAATCAAAACAGTATGGTATTGATATAAAAAAAGACAGAAAGATCAATGAAACAGAATAAAGACAAATATAATATGATTTCACTTATATATGGAAGCTAAAAAGAATCCAAAACACCAAGCTCCAGGACATCTCATAGATACAGAAAATAGACTGAAAGTCGTAGAGGAGGGAGTTGGGGCAATATGGGGGAAGGGGTTCAAAAGGTACAAAATTTGAATCCTATATAATAAAAGCCTAGGGGAAGAGGAGGGAGTGGGCAATATGGGGGAAGGGGTTCAAAAGGTACAAAATTTGAATCCTATATAATAAAAGCCTAGGTGATTTCACATCCTCAAGTGACATCACCACAAGATGAATGCCACAAGATGGCTGCCACAAGATGGCCGGTAGGGGAGGGCAGTTGTAGGCAATCAGGCCCGCAGAGGAAGGCAGTTGGGGGTGACCAGGCTGGCAGGGGAGGGTAGTTGGGGGTGGCCAGGCCTGCAGGGGAGGGCAGTTGGGGGTGATCAGGCCAGCAGGAGAGGGCAGTTGGGGGCGATCAGGCCAGCAAGGGAGCAGTTAGGCATCAATCAGGCCGGCAGGGGAGTGGTTAGGGGGTGATCAGGCTGGTAGGCAGAAGCGGTTAGGGGCAATCAGGCAGGCAGGCAGGCAAGCGGTTAGGAGCCAGCAGTCCCGAATTGTGAGAGGGATATCTGATTGGGCCTAAACCAGCAGTCGGACATCCCCTGAGGGGTACCAGATTGGAGAAGGTTCAGGTCAGCCTGAGGGACACACACAACCCCCATGCACAAATTTCATGCACCGGGCCTCTAGTTATAAAATAATTAATTCATGGGAATATAATATATAATGTAGTGATTATAGTTAATGATAATGTTTTGCATATTTGAAAGTTGCCAAGAAAGTAAATCTTAGAAGTTCACAAGGAAAAAGTAAGTTCACAATTTTAACTGTATATAGTGACATATTGTAAGCATTTTGCAATATATACAAATTATATTAGATCATTATGTTGTACACTTAAAACTAATATAATGCTATAGATCAGTTATATCTCAATAAAAATTTAAATTGAAAAAATGGCTCCCATTATGTGCATGTGTATATATTCATACATAATTCTATATAAGAATGTATGTATGTATACATATATGTACATATGTACAATAGCACTGCTATTTCTCCCCTTATATTTAACTGCAAGGCAGTATAATATAGTAGTAAGATCACAGTTTGGACACTGCAGAGACCTAAATATGATAGATGGGTTTAACTAACTAGATGTGTAACCTTAGTTTCCTCATCTGTCAAATGGGGAGGATAACATCTACATTGTTGCATATTTATGAAGATAATGAAAATAAACATAAAGAAACTGATCCAGTGACTGATAGATAAGACCATAAATGGGAATTGTTACTAAAATTTTAAGCTTAGGTGGTAAACACTAACATAAAGGTATGTACATAATTCATTATGCTTTGGTATTAGAGCTAACAAGGAGAATACCAGCAAAGACAACAAAAGGATTGACTTTTGCATTAGATCTTGCTACCCAAAACCCTGGCTATTGTGCCTTTAGTGCTCTGTTCTGCTAAGAGTAAGGGAGAGATGTGTAAAATAAAGAGGAAATAATATAACAAATATGTTTTTCAAAAAGAAATTTAAGGAAAATTAGAATAGGTGCCCAACAAATAATAGGGGAAATCGCTCTTCAAATTCATTATAAAAGAAAAGACAATGAAGGTCATCCTATGTTCCCAAGAGGCATTTGAATTTCTCAATTAGATTTCCACTGAGAACCATGCAGTAGGGGATAGTATCTCCACACCAAGAATGGGAGTGAAACGAGATTACATTTATTCAGGTGTGGTGAGTGCCTAGAAAAGTGATGAGATGAGTTACGTGGTAAAATCATCAGTCCTAATTGCTTCATCTTTCCTAATAAAATATGAACAAAACCATTGCGTCTTAGAGACCAAACACGTTCATGTCACCTAGCTATCTTTTAAAGAGTCCATAGGAAGTTCTTTCACAAAATGTTTCCTTGAAGGGAAAAAGGTAGTGGAGTTTGAAATAGTTAAGCACAGCGCTGCCAATCTTGCTCTTTAAGCCACTTCCTTCCCCAAATCCTGCTTAATCCCTTCCCCCCAAAAAGAAAGCTTAGATGAACATGAAAAAGTTTCCTTCTTTTCATTGTACTTCTCACATTTCCTATCCCCTGCCCTCCACATGAAGTAAAAATAACTTGGTTCGCTTCAGCACCCAGAAGAGCACAGCCAGTTTACCACTCCCATGTTCCAGGTCAGATCTAAATCTTTCTGAGTTACTTCTCTTTGGCCCTAAACTTTGCTCTTCAGTGTGAAATCTAAAACTTGCTAATGACTGCAAACCAGAAATGCAGCCTGGCATGAAGATGCAAATTACCATGGATCCCATACTCTTTCACACCCCTTTCAAAGGAGAATTAACCATTGTTTCATAACAACTTTGTTACAGCATCCTTTTAACAAAGACCAACTGCTACTAAACAAATTATTTTTAAAAACACCACCTTCTTGGGCCATTGAAACATGTATATGTATTACTTCCTCAGCCTGCCTTTTAGCTGATTAACAAATATGATGAATGTAATCCTGTAGACCCTTAACACTGAAAGACAACCTTCTAAAGAAGTTTAAAGTACGTGCTGCCAATCAGTGATTGAGTAGGACCACCCATAGCCATTTTTTAAAAATTCTTCATTGTTTGAATAATATGGGAGGAAATTTAGTGTATACGCTCTTCTTCCTGTATTTTCCAGCTAGATTAAGCTGTTGTCTTCACAACTGCCTCCCAGCTGCTGTGACTTGTGAAAACAACAGACCCTGCTCTGTTGTCTGGAGAAAGCCGGGATTGTTATGAGTAACTTTATTGCAGGCACATGAGTGTGTTAAGACTTTAAAACACGCTCAAATGTCATGTGCACACCCAATGACGGGCAAGAATAATTATGAAAAAACAAGAAATCTATGTCTATGAAACCGTGTTGGACAAAATGGGCCATTCATTGTGTTCCCCTGGGAATGCCTGGACTCTGCCGTCAGAAAACAAAAAAGGCACTTTTTTCCTGCCGTAGGCTGAATGCTTAGCTTTGCCATCTGAGCCCTAAGAAAACACGGGCCCCTCTAGTGCTGGCGCACCCACGCACACTGAAAAATATTAATGCCTCTCTCTCCTTACTTTTCTCCAGGCATCCCTTCTGTGTAGGCTGCAGCCAATATAATGTCAACACAAAGACAA
Organism: Corynorhinus townsendii; assembly: GCA_026230045.1. Lineage (NCBI taxonomy): Eukaryota > Metazoa > Chordata > Mammalia > Chiroptera > Vespertilionidae > Corynorhinus > Corynorhinus townsendii. The sequence continues at coordinate 32,526,836 of JAPDVU010000008.1, read as the reverse complement.
AATAGTTTATCTAACATCAGTCCCCCGCAATTTCCCTCTTGTCCTCAGTTATTTGCCCTTCCCCCAACATTAAGAAGGAAAGAAAAAAAGATAACCGTTACCCCAATGGAAAACTTGTCTCTGGCACAGATTTTATTCGCAGCAACATTCCCTTCTGTTTTCTTACGTGTTTGCTACTGTTAATGTTTTTACCAAATACTACGTAAGCATACTCATTTGCCTGCAGATTGTTCCTTCTTCCCTTAGGAGGCTTCCGAAAGCCATTTTGTTGGGTAAAATTGGTCAGCTGTTTCTCAAAAACGCCCCTTCTCAAAGTCCAATACCCTGTGTCCTTCCTGTCAGTGTGTGCGCGTATACTATACAAGTGGAATGACAAATGAAGCTCCAAATCATTTCAGCTCCAACACAATTTAGTATACAGATTTTACTGGAAGTTCGAAGTTTTTCTGTTTTAATTTCAACCACAGTTATTTTATGTTCACTGACAAGGTCGGTTATTCACTGATTTTCCTAGATATGTACACTGCACTTTGATGGTCGACTGTAGACTCTACTGTAATTTCCTTGGCAGCTGAACTGGCAGAGAGCAATATCCAATAAGCATACTTCCAAAACAGTGAGCTCTTGCCCAAGATTTCCAATCTTGAACTTTTCAGTATGTTCCCAGAAGAAGAGGCTGGGAGAATATGTGCTTCTCTACACAGTGGGGTCACAGGAAGCTGATAGAGCATTAAGACCATAAATTCCCATTTCGTCTTCCTTTCCACAACCTAGCTTATTTGCTCTCTTATTTCCACCCACTGACTTCAGAGCCTGCAGATAAATTAGGAGCAAAACTGGAAAAGAGAGAAACACTTCTTTGGTTGCTTTACAAAATTTAGCTACAGAACACTTATGTCAATTCCTTCGTCTAGAAAAAAAATATTTTAAAACTCATCAAGTTTAAACATATGCCTCATCTTTAGCTAATGAGCAAATGATTTAGAAAGGCAACAGCTGGAGAAGTGAGATATGAATTTTGTCTGACAATAAAATGTGGTTATCTTTTATTTAGCTAACTAGTGTTGGTGACCGAGCAGCAGCCAATGCCAAAAGAGAGGCATTTGTGGCGCGTGTATATATACCAGCAGAAACCAGGGTATATTCTGTCAACCAACTGGTTGTTTTGACTACACCATTCCCAAACAATTGATTTGACTGAGGTAATCAGTTGATGTTAAGTCTATGAGTGAGTCAGGGGGTTAGAGAGCCTTTTCGAGATTCATCTAGTTACTAAATTCTAAGCCAGCTCATCACTCTTTAGCAGAAGGGTATTGATTGTATCAGGTATATCAAGTTTGTGGTGAAGCCATTGTATGGATACAGTCAGAGGCATAAAATAACACTAATTTATTATAGGAATGACTTAAAAGAGTTGGCATTAATTAATCACTTAGGTGAAGAAGGTTACATTTCTCTAAATTGGAATGAACTACTTTTGCAATAACCATCATCTAGAAGGAGGGAAATCTGAAAGCTGGCAAGCCAAAGTGCAGACCCAGAGGTCATCTCAAATATTTTCACACAAGTAACAATGGCCTTGTACCAGCAATGTTCCTATAGAGGCATTTTTTTAGTGATGCTAGGGCCCATTCTCCAGGATGCATGTGAGACTACTTCATGGAAGCCACTACAGGGTGGTCATAAGTAACACTTCATCCTCTGAAATGTGAAGTTGGTTTCCTGTAGGTTTCTAATTCTAAGAGCCTACGCAAGATTTCCTTCCTCCCTGGATCCTGAAACCTATAAGCACATGAAACTCACATGAAGAAGTACTAAGCAAAGAGTTTAGAACTAGTTCTGTCTCCCAGGCTGAAAAATAATGTACTTACAACCTAGCCAGCTATCAGCCCAGCCATGAATTTGTTTTAACAATTCAACAACATCACCATTCCTCATTCATCCACTTAGCTTAATTTTCCTAGCATCACTTTCACTGCTGAGGTTGTCTCTATTAAGCCATTTTTTTTGCATCATTAACTTTTAACCAGGCATCGATAGCTTTATTGTTTAAATTGCGTATGACTTTATTTAACGTCAGCATTTCTTCTAGCTCCTGACAAGAAGTCACATTTTATAACTAATTAAATTGATCCCTGAGAAGCAAAAGCCACTAAACGGAATTATTCCCACCCAAGTGTCAATATATTAAATCAAAGGGCTAATGAGTTGGGTCACTGCTTCTTTTATTGGGAGGCTACAGCAGAATAGGACTCGTATTATCCTCTATTTTCTGCCTTAACAATCAATTTTATTTAAACCAAAGGCAGCTAATTAATACCTTTTGATCTTACAGTAAATAATATCTCCTTTGTAACACATAAGTGGGGAATGGAAAATTTCCTTTGATGACATATGCAATATATTTTTGCATCTTTTTATGACATTGGGTCAGAGAAATGTCTAAGATGATATAGGTGTTTTGCAAGCAAAAAATTTTGACAATTTCTAGGTTTCAACTATTAGCATTATGGGTTTAAATCAAGATGAAATTTTGCCTCTTGGATCTGACAATAGTGCCTAACAATAGTGGTTAAGAAATGACTAAATTTGTAATGTCAGTCTTTCCTGTCGCTCTTGCTGCTGCTGAGTAATACTTTGAATGATTTCACTATTTACATTTGGACACTACTTTTAAAATTCATCACCTAATAACTCATACAACTCACTGTTTTTGATATAACTTAGCTTCCTTTGACAAAAATCCCTACAGCATTTTACTGTTGCCTTCAGTTAATCTCATCAACCCAATTTATTGAGTTAAAAATTCATGTCTAATTATTTGTATCTGTGAATTTTACTTTTTATCAGGGGGACTTCAGCTCATAATTTATCATTTCAGCATTTGGGGAAGAAAATAAACTCATAAAATTGGGTATGGAATCTCTTATATCTTCAAAAACATGAGCAATGCAGTCTATAAATCATGCATATAGTACAATTATGTAAAAGTCTGGCAAGTTGAAAAATTCAATCCTGTAAAATTAAGCCTGGTGGCAATTATCTTATGATAGTGAGGAGACCACCTCCAGGAAACACAGTGGTAAGGTAGAAATAAAAATGAGAGTACAAAGAACATATACATGACCAACCGCAACTGCCAGATAACAAATCGCAGCAATGTCTTTAATTTTGAGGTGAGGACTTCATCTTGTATATCTGGCAATTAGCCAAAAAAACACCAGTTTAAATGCAGCCCTGAGATCCTTTTGGGTTGAATTAATCTTATTTATCACATAATAAGTTGTCAAAAGTCAATTTTGTCTCTAATACCTAACTTTGTTGATTTACCACCAGGATCAAACACATCATAGGGAACACCACAGATGTTTTTAACAAAAACATGTTCTTTCATCCTCACATAGTTTGCTTTTTCAAACATTGAATTAGGGTTTCTTTCTTTGTAGACACAGTGGTTCTTTTTTGAAACAACCTTAAATAGTCACTTTTATCCATTTATAGATGTGTGTGCTTTGGAGGTCAAGCATGTGCTGTTGTTTCTTACCACAAATGTTTTCCTTCATTTTCAATGGTCAAAAGTCACAGGCATGTTTGGCCCCACCCACAGACAGATCTGTTCTGTATCTGGAATCCCAAGGCTGCCTAGAGATCACTGAGGCACAGACGCTTAGTTCACAAACAAATGAAAAGGTATCTCAACACAGACCAATGGAATTTGACACTGGACCGTCAATAAGTTACAGGAATAAAACAACAACAACAACCTAATTACTGTCTTCTTTGGAATGTATGTGTATTTACATTTAAAGAGCATCCTCCCTTATTAATACAAATTACTAATGTTAGTGGACATACTAAGATGTTCCTGATAAACACTTGATTGGTTATGTAATATGTAGTGACTGAATTAACAGTATGACATTCCTCTCAACTTTCTAGCTTCATGTTTTAATGTGTGGTTTTTTTATTACTATTATTATTTCAGAGAGAGGGAGGAAGATGAGGAGATAGAAACATCAATAATGAGAGAGAATCATTGATCAGCTGCCTCCTCCATGCTCCCTACTGTGGACTGAGCCTATAACCCGGGCATGTGCCCTAACTGGGAATCAAGCTTTGACTTCCTGGTTCGTGGGTTGATGCTCAACCACTGAGCCACACCAGCCAGGCACCTAGCTTCATGTTTTAATTTAGACACACACATGCACATCCACTCATGCATGCACAGGCACACCTTGAAACAAAAATATCAGCATTGTTACATGAGTTACTTGTTTAAGAAAAGGAAGTCATAGCCTCAAGGAAGAGAAAAAAATTGTGAACTGATAGTTACCCACATTTGTTTGGCAATGTATCACCCTACAAAGAAGTATTGCACAGGGAAAAAAAACAGTAAGTTTCTCTAACCCTAAAAACAAAAGGTTCGACTCTCTCTGATAGGACCAGTTAGACAAATAAAATATCTTATCAAGTCACCCCAAAGAAAACAGCCTAAGAACGCACGCTGCTCTCCAGGAAGCCCAATAGAGCAACTAAACACATCTGAGACTGGAACACACTGGGCTCATCAGAACTCGAGCTCCTTATGTCTCAGAGGGGGCCATCGGCAGTAATGACTATAGATCTCTAGTTTCCTGCCCAAAACATGCTTAAATCTTCTAATGGTCACTTCTGCCCAAATGCCCACAGAACTGAAGAGGCTAGTAAGACAGATGTATGGCCCCAAACTCAAACAGTGTTAGCAAGATGTAAATACGTTTTCTGGCTTGATGCTGACAAGATGCTGAGGAAAACGAAACTTTTTTAAAAGCCAAAATGTGAAATCTCAAAGAGAAATATGATAAAGTTCAAACTTCTTTTCTCTGCAAAGTGCCAAACAATCTCACTAATTAATCCTAATCCAAGAATCATTTTAAGTTCTACTTTTTGGATAACAAAGTATGGCACGTACACAAAGTTTTGGATGATGATGCCCAATAAAAAAAGGAATATCGAAGTAACGTAAGATTGTAACTTTTTCTCTTGGCTCAGATCATAGTCCCATCTTCCTTACAGAGGCTGATCACTACCCAAAGCTTTTTAACCTGTTTTCTGTATTTTTACGTTGGACAAATGCAATTCATAGCAAAGTTAGCTTAAGACCAACAAGGAACACTCATCACACATTTTATCTTAATATTATTAAAAAAAACTATGCTCTAATCAGGATGCTAAGTGGAGTTTACAAAACATGAAAAACTAAAATAAGAGCACAACAGAAGATTATGAATGAAAGAATAAAAGGAGGCAGGGAGCAATTGCTAACAAATATCAGACTAGAATAAGAACATGTCCCCTCCCACCAATTAAAATGCTGCAATAAATTACAAAAAGCTCTCCAATCTTTTGTGTCATTCCCCCTTTTATGCTACATATCCCTGCACAGTATCCTCTTACCAGCCTAGAAAGCCTCACTTTAAATTGTATGGAACCTACAGAAATGAACTATTGATAATTCTCTCTGGTGCCCCTATTTTGTCTTTTAAGTGGCTCTTCTCTGTCCCTTAATCGGACCTTTTCTAATCACCTAGCTCTGAATTAAGTACAATGGTCTTCTGAATCATTCAACCATAGTTAATTGATTCTTAAAGCCACTTAGTATCGTCCCATGAAAAAATATGCAAAGTAGCTTTACATAAAGACACAACAAAATTCTAGTGGTATGTACCTCAAATCTTGTTGTCTCCATTTCTCCACATATAACTGTACAAACAGCCACAGACTAGCACACAAGATATCTACCTACCTTGATAAATCTGCACCTTGAGTTTGTAACCAGGCATTGCCTGGGTAACTAGTCTTTCAGGGAGTGTTCAAATATTTGTAGTGGGGGCAGTTTGGCCTGCACATATTTTAGTTCTTATTCATACATTCCTCTTTTACAAACTGTGAACCTGGTAAATTTCTCAATTTGAGACTACTGCTCCTTCTTTTCTGTATGTGGTCCTTGATTACTCCCTTTGCTTAACTGTGGAGGTATGTCAGACTGTCAGCAAAAACATCTCATTGTTTTCCTTTGAAGTTATTTCCTAGGCCAATCTCTTTCTGTGTCCAGTTCCCAATCTGACAAATGAGTCTACAAGTAACTCAATCAAAAACTCTTCTCTGACCCTAGCCAGTTTGGCTCAGCGGATAGAGCATCGGCCTGGGACCAAAGGGTCCCGGGTTCGGTTCCTTTTACGGTCATAGACCTTGGTTGCAGGCTCCTCCCTGGCCCGGGCCCTGGTCAGGGCTCCTGCAGGAGGCAACCAATCAATGTGTTTCTCTCACATGGATGTTTCTTTTTGTCTTTCCTTCTCTCTTACATTCTCCCTAAAAAAATAAATAAATAAAATTTTTAAAAATCCTGCTCTGCACTGGTTAAATTCCCAGTAAAGGTCACCTTCCTGGGTTGCAGGTGTGCAGGAGGCAGCTGATTGATGTCTCTCTCTCTCTCTCTCACTCTCTCTCTCTGTCTCTTTCTGTCTCTCTCTGCCTCCCTCTCTTTCATCAGAAAAAAAAAATAAAAATTCTGCTCTGAGAGATATAGGTAACAGAGTGAGCAGGAGCTAGGGTTCCGGATTCATAGAGAGAGGCAGTAGAGTGCAGTGGTTAAGAGCACAGATTCCAGAGCCAGAATAAGTGTAAATCTCAGCTCCTATTAAATGTCTGATCTTGGGCAAGTTACTTAACCTCTCTATGCCTAACTTCTACCATTTATAAACGGGGATAATAATACCTATTTTATAAGGTTATTTTGAGGGTCCAAAAGTTAATATGTCTAAAGCAGGGGTCCTCAAACTTTTTAAACAGGGGGCCAGTTCACTGTCCCTCAGACCGTTGGAGGGCCAGACTATAGTTTAAAAAAAAACTATGAACAAATTCCTATGTGCACTGCAGGCCCGGGACGAGTCGGCTGCTAAGCAGGACAGGCAGCGGCACCCGGCGGGCCGGATAAATGTCCTCGGCGGGCCACATGTGGCCCGCGGGCTGTAGTTTGAGGACCCCTGGATAGCATTCAGCAAATAGTAAACACTATATAATTGTTTGCTGTTGTTGTTAATTAGGTTAGAATACTGACCCTGCCACTTATACCTTGGGCAATTTGCTTCACCTCTCTTAAACCTCCATTTTGTCACTGCCAAATAGGGAATTATTGTGTTAAGTAATATAATACATATAAGGCATTTACTATAGCACCTCATATATAGCAACCATTGAATAAACATTAACTCTGATGTTAACATACACTTGACAGTCCAGTATACACTGAGTGGCCAGATTATTATGATCTCTGAACACATAGTAATCTGGCCATTCAGTGTATATTACTAATTTATAGAAGTTAGTCAGAAAGGTCTCCTTAAGGAAATGATTTGAATAAATTGAAGGATGAGACGTAGATATTAAGGTAAAAGTATTCCAGGAAAAAAGAAGCACATTACAAAGTATGTGGAGGAGGAGTGTGTTTTAGGGGCAGCAAGGAGGCCAGTAGAGATAGAGTGGACCAGGGAAGGGGAAAGGTGATATGAGGTGAGGTCAGAGAGATATGGGATAGATCATATAAGCACAGGAAGATGAGCAGATTTGAAGGGTTGGATAAGATGAATTATCCAGGTAGGTATGCATACTAGATGTTGGACATGTAGGTTAGAAACTTGGAAAGGGCATCTGAGTTAGAAATACAGATTTAGGTATTATGAGCTAATAGCTGATAATGAATTTGTTCAGAAATATAAGGGTGAGAGGAGAGTAGGACGCAGAAGCTTTGGAAACTCGAATATTTAAAGCGTGGATTAAAAAAGCAATGTGAGCATGTGATGGAGATAGCAAAGAAGTAGCAGTGGGAACAACTCTGGTAAACTTTACCGAAAAGTTGGTAAAGGGACTGACTGATCCTCATCAGTTCATCTCTGTAGGAGTCAATCATGAAATATTTATTGAGCATCTACTACAAGACATCACAAATGAATATGAATGCAATGGGATGCAAAACAGTAGGGCGGTAGACATAATTTATTTAACCTATTCATTTTGTGTGTGAGACAACTATAACCAAAGACCAAAGTGACATGCTCTGGTTCACATATGAGGCAGGACTGCAATCCAAGTCTTTGAATCCTTCTTTCTTCTCAGCCCTAGTCCGCTCAGGCTGCTATCACATAAATGTCGTGTACTGGGGGGCTTAAACAGCAAACATTTATTTCTCACAGTTCTGGAGTTTGGGAAATCCAAGATTGAGGCACCAGCCGATCCAGTGTCTGGTTAGGGCCCACTTCCTGGTTCATTCATGACTGTCTTCTTGCTGTGTCCTCACATGTCAGAAGGGTGGAGGGAGCTTTCTGCTGTGCCTTTAATAAACGTACAAATTCTACTAATGGAGGCTTCACTCTCATGACCTAATCACTCTCCCAAAGGCTCCATCTTTAAATACTATCACCTTGGGCACTAGGATTTAACACATGCATTTTAAGGGGACAAAACATTTAATCTACAGCATGTTCCAATACACTTGACTCTAGACAGGGAAAGAGCATATGGAATTGTAAAGAACTTTCTGGATGTTTGGTCTTAAAAGCTGGGTAGGGGTTGGATATTTGTGGAGAAGGGAAGAGTAATATAAGAGTGAATATTAGAGCAGAGAAGTGAGAATAAGCTTGGTGTATACAGCATTTAAAAAGACATCCTTCTGGCCCTTGGTTGGAGCGTTGTCCTGTACACTGAAGGGCATGGTTGGATTCCTGGTCTGGACACATAACTTAGTTGCAGGTACATACGGGAGGCAGCCAATAGATATCTCTCTCTCTCCCCCCCCCCCCACCCCCTTCCTCTCTCTCTCAAATCAGTAAGCATGTCCTCAGGTGAGGATTTTTAAAAAATTCCCCAAAACCTGAATAGACATTTTTTAAAATCCTATATAATAAAAGCCTAATATGCAAATTGTCCCCTCGACTGGGAGTTTGACCGGGGGGGAGGGGGGGGTGGGGCCAGTGGCGGCAACAGCAGGAGGCGGCCAGGGGAAGGAAGGCACCCCAGCCGGCAGCCAGCAGCTGCTAGGGACCCTACCTGTGCATGAATTTCGTGCACTAAGCCTCAGTGAAAAATAAAAAGATACCCTGTTCTATGGTAGAGGGATTTTTCTCAGGGACTGAGGAAGATAAATTTGGTCAGAATAAAACCTGTGGAGTGGGAAAGCAATAGGGAATTATTGCAAAACTAGTTCATCTTTAATAAAAGTATGCTGTTGAGGAGGAAGACATACACTGTAGATAGTACAGCCAGACTTTGAAACTATGTTTTTGAATATCTGCCACCTCCTCTCTTTAAAGTCTTTTTCCCTTAAGTTAAACCTCAAATCCATACCTAAGGATTTCAGTAAACTGATAATTATGTATACACATTTGGAATATTTAAAAATTTTTGATCAAGTGGAATTTAGGGTTTCATCTAAATGTAACAAAGTTTATACCATATATTTACTATTAAAATAATCTCCCTTCTATTGACCTATATTGGCTTACAGAACAATCAGACTTTTGATAAAGGGGTAGGTAAAACTTCATTACCCAGTATTTATAAATGGCAGAATTTGGGGGGCAGGCAATGAAAAATGGAGCAAAACCACAAATGAATATTTTTTTCAAAACCGTCAGCCATAGACAAAGTCATTGGAGGAAAATAATAAGAGGGGACTATCATACCAAAAGTTATTAGCAAGATCTGATAAAAAATGCCATGGCCGGTGTGGCTCAGTTGGTTGGGCATCATCCCATGCACCAAAAAGTTGCTGGTTTGATTCCCGGTCAGAATACAGGCAGTCCTTGGGTTATATCATTTCGTGGTTGCATTGCAGTCTCCCATTTATTTATTAAAAACAAAAAGTTCCGCCATTTCAACGTATGTACATATGTGCTTTATGTTTTTTATTATTTATTTCTCACAAGTAAAGATCAGGAATTGTTACTTTTCCTTTAAATGTTTTTTACTGTTTCACTTCATTACTGCTGTGTATGTGCTCCATGTGGGTGACATAGGTGCTTATGTAGGTGGGTTCCGACTGATGACGAAAATCGCATTACATTGCTCCATAGGAATGGATCTCCGACGTAACCCAAGGACCTACTGTACATGCCTGGGTTGTGGGTTCCATCCCTGGTTGGAGGTTGGGGGAGCCTAGAGAAGGCAGCCAATTGACGTTTTGCTCTCACATTGATGTTTCTCTCTCTCTTCCTCTCCCTCTCTCTCTAAAATTCAACAAAAAGTCATTTAAGAAATGCCTTGACATAACTAACAATATGTACAGGGGTGCTACAGGTTGGATCCTCTAAGAGCAGACATAGAGAGAAGGCCTAGGGTACAAGATATTTATGAGGGACAACACCGTAATTGAGAAGGAAGAAGAAACCAGATTGGGACAAAAAGAAGTTGAACTACCCTGGCTGAACAAAAGTCCATCCAACTCAGCCGGAAGCTCTGGAGTGAGTGTGCACTTTAAGGCCTAAAGGCCTAACCTTCACTTCCCATGTTCTTCACTCCAATAGTAGAGCCCCAGGAAGGAAACGACATGGGCTAAGCAGCTCTTCGCAGCTGAGGCAAAGCTGAAGGAGCTGATAGGTGGAGGCTGTCTGTTTCCTGTACCGCTGTGGGTCTGGATAGTGCATCTCTCCATGTCTACCATAATGACTGATCTTAAATACCGGATTGTGGTACTTAAGCAGCATTTATTGACAATAGAACAGTTTTTATAGGTGATGGGGAGAATTTTTTCTTTGTTCTGCTTCTGTTCTACAGAATCTCACTCTGTGCCTGTTTCAGAATCTACTTTAAATGTGATGTGTGTGTGTGTGTGTTTGTAATTTCGTTTCCATTGTTTTTCTTATTTCTAGGAAAGTATACCAATTTATCAAGCATGGAATTTAAAGCAAATACTGTAAGTAAATTTAATATTGTATAGTATTTGGGGTTAGGGGAACAGCTACTACCTACTGAAATAATCCTATCTAATAAAAGGATAATATGCAAATTGATCATCACTCCAACACACAGATAGCTGCCCCCGTGTGGTCAAAAATGGCTGCCCCCATGTGGACCCAAGATGGCCAGCAGGGGAGGGCAGTTATGGGTGATCAGGCCAGCAGGGGAGGGCAGTTGGGAGGGACCAGGCCTGCAAGTGAGGGCAGTTGGGGGCGACCAGGCCTGCAGAGGAGAGCAGTTATGGGAGACCAGGCCTGCAGGGGAGGGCAGTTGGGGGCAACCTGGCCTGCAGGGGAGGGCAGTTAGGGGTGACCAGGCTGGCAGGGGAGGGTAGTTAGGGGTGACCAGGTCAGCAGGGGAGGGCATTTAGGGGCAATCGAGCCAGCAGGGGAGCAATCAGGCTGGCAGGCAGAGGCAGTTAGGGGCAATCAGGCAGGCAGGCAGGCAAGCAGTTGGAAAGCAGTCCTGGATTATGAGAGGGATGTCCCAGATTGGAGAGGGTGCAGGCTGGGCTGAGGGCCACACACCACCAGGCCTCTAGATGTTTTCATATTATAGTAATATACAGTATATGATAAAAATGACATTCATTATTAAGTGACAAGTAGTGCAATCCTCACAAAATCTGAGCCCAAGAATAAAAGAAAGGAAAAGGTGTACCAGTGGTGTGCTGGAGTTGACTCACATAAGAGTTGGTGATGTGTATTTTCCCAGCTCCTTATTCAGTGACATCATGTGCATAGGTTGAAATCAACCTTAATATGGGTACACCATGGAAGTTGGCAAATTCTATAAATCATATCTGTCTCCTTTTTTTTTTTTTAGAGCTAGTTTACCAGCATACAAGTGGGAGTGATAAAGGGCAAAAATATTAAGCAGCAAAGTAATAAAACCTTCGAATCATTAATTCTTTAGTTAGAATTACTAGATGTCAATTAACCAATATCATTGGTTTTGGATCAAGAGTTAAAAACTTTTTTGTAATTTTGCTGAGAATTTGGAATTAATGGAAGAATTCAAAGGGAAGCTCATTTACAAAGAAAGATTCTTTACTAATTTAGAAATATTTTAAAGTAATTCACAGCCAGGAATAATTAGTTCTCTGGACTCAGTGTGCTTTTCCAATCATTATTGCCAATAGACTTCAGGAAGGAAGAAAAATTTAGAAGTCTGAAGAGAATTTAGCTTAAGAAAATGAAATACTCCACAATTAATTTTTCTCCTTAGTCTATAATTTCATTCCAACAGCTACTATATCTTCCATGTTCTTTGATAAATTTGTGAATGACTCCACTTCAATATAAAGATTCTTCTTCTTACCACCTTTATGTTAGAAGTAACCACATTGGCCTACACCCTTTTTAAGTAATTTTACCACTCTTAGTCAAGTCAGGTCTCTACCACATATGTTAATGTTTCTCAGTCTTCTTTCTGTCCTTTGACATATCATAGTACCTGGCACTTGGTATTTACTGAAAAAAAAAATGAATTTTAGACTTTTTGTTGTTCTCACTTGACCTTGGTCTTAACATGTTTCTTTGACATTCCCTTTCAAACATACTAAACCCTGGCAGGTGGCTGAATTTATAGCTATCTTATCAGACTCTGGTTGCTCATAGTCATTACTCTCATACCCCTTCCTGGAACTATGAAAATGCATCAATAGATTCTCCTGCTTCTTTCTTGTCTTAAATTTAATGCAAAGATTTTGTCAATTATATATAATGGACCCTGAAACTCCTTCAATTTTTACACATAAACTGTAATAACTGTTGCTTACGTAGAAAAAAATAAAAATTTTAAGTTCATAATGGTAGCAACCTTGTCAACTCAAAAACTGTAAGAAATTCCAAAATTTTACTTAGACATTCTTGCTTATAATTGCAACTGGCCATATGTTGTATTCTTTAATACAGAGAGAATTCAGTTTAGAAGTTCAGTAAGACAGCCATATAACCTGGAATGTTTTGGTTTCTTTGGAGATGTTCAAAGCCTTACATTCTAAACTTAACTCTGTTACTAACTAGGTGTTTCCAGGACATAACATGTGCTCTCAGAAAACTCCATCTCTATCAGCTTCAGTTTCCTAACATGAAAAAGTAAGTGTTTTGACCTGGGTCAGTGTTTTCCAAACTTTGTGGTTGTGACCAATTAATGGGAACAGAGCTAACATTTTAAAAAATATAATAAAAGAGAAGAGAAAAGGGGAAATATAAAGAAAACAGATAAGGAGGAGGGTAAAGAGCATAGAGGTAGAGAGAAGCTGAAAGAAATAAGAGAAAAAGTAAAAAGTGAGTGGAGAGAGGAAAGATATTTAGAGAAAATTAAGACAAGAGAAAGTTAAAAAGAATAGATTGTGTGACAAGAGGAGAAGAAAGAGAAGAGTACTAGAGAAGAGGATGAAAAGAGAGGGAGAGAAAACCAAGTAAGAAATAGAAAAGATCTCATATGAAGAGCCCATGTAGAAGGCAAGTATCATTTAATGAAATTTGTTCCTGTTATATCTGCATATGTGTTGTGCTGAATGCATGTATCAGGTAGTGCTGTGAAATACATGCCTTACTTTATTAGTCTTAATAAAACCTGCAGGTCAGTGATCTGGTTATCCTCAGGATCCCTTCCAGCACAAATAGCTTACTTCTAGTTCCTATTGTTATACCTTTTATAAATGAAAGGTTTAAAAGGAGAAGTAAATGATAGAAAAGAAGCACATTAAAAAAATTTCAACTACTGCCTGGCCACAGTGGCTCAATGGTTGAGCTTCAGTCTATGAACCAGGAGGTCATGGCTCAACATCTGGTCAGGGCACATGCCTGGGTTTCGGGCTTGACCCCATTTGGGGTATGCAGGATTCTCTCTTATTGCTGATGTTTCTATCTCTCTCTCCCTCCCCCTTCCTCTCTGAAATCAATAAAAAATAGATATTTTTTTCAAAGATTGAAACTACTGATAAAACATATAATCCTGACCTTTCAGAAGGTTAGGTATCATCTGCCCAAGAAAGGTCTACACCAGGCTTTCTCAGCCCACATCTCAGGAGAAACACACTCTGGAGAGAGGAAAACATTCTTCCCACTCAAACTTTCCAGATCAAATCTCAAGATAAAACGTATCTCTCCCTTAAAGTGAAAACCAAATCTTGCCAATAAATCTTGATTAAAGTCCTCATAAGTTATAGGTTAAACCATTCTCCCAGAGCCTTGACATGGATTTGGCTTCTAAGGAGAACCCAAAGACAATGTTAACCCCAGCAAGATAACAAACTGCAGACTCTTCCTCTGTGGCTCCTGTGAACTGCAGCTGATCATGTGGAATATACTATGTCCTCTGTGAAACATTTGGGCATTGACAGGTATACTTGTGACTGTCTCAACCACAGAACCAGCTAATGTGTTTAAGGCCCTCCATTTCTGAAAGAGATTGTTTGCAAGACAAAGAAGAGTTGAGCCTCTAGAAATTCTCAAATAACACATTAACGTTACCTTGTTGAAAAGTACATAATACTGCTGTGTTCCATTTAAGGCAAGTAAGAAGTGTGCAAAGCACTCTCTTGCTTGGTCTGTAACTTTTTACTTTGAATCATTATAGTTGGTGGGCCTGTAGCATTTAGCCATTTAGTTTATAGCCAGTGTTTTTGTACTTGCTGACAAGATGCTCTGTGATTGCTCTCACATTTTAAAATATATGAACATTTTGTTTTCTTGGCTCCTTTAAGAGTTCTTTAAGAGAAAAACAGTATGTCTCATATTTCTTATATTGCCTTCATATACCTAGGTTTCAGTCATGTTACACAGAGCAGATATTCACTGTTGGCTGTAGGCTGAATTAACTGCTTCTTTCTTTCTTTCTTTTTTTCTTTATTGCTAACTGTGGTTTTTTCCTATAGTTGATTACTAAAATAACAAATGGTAAAACAGTTCTTTAAAAATCTACTTTTGGAGGAGTAATTTTCAGTGTATTTTCTCTGGCGTTCCAGTCAATGCTACTATTCTTGGTGTGATAACTTTGAAAGTCACAAATATCACCATCACGTTTAAGGGATATGCCTTTGATGTTGATAAAATTAAAAATCCTTAGGCTATGATCAGTTAACAAAGCTAATTAAAGAATATTATTAAGTGGGGAAAAACACATTTTATTTGACATGATTATTTTTCAGATGGCTCTCTTACTACACTGTGAGCTTATTAAAGGCAGAGATATAATATTTTCCACCGGGTATCTCCAGCTTAGTACTAATATACTTAATAAATGGTTAAAGAATTGAATTAAATCTACCACTCTCAAGATTTCTGGTTTTAACAAAATATAAGCAAGAATTGTAAAAGATATAAAGCTTTAAAAAGAGACCAAACAATAAATTAGCCTGTAAAAACCATAGCTTTTACTATTCTTTTCTCAAATTTCCCCAAGGAACCATAGTGTTACTTACTTCCAAAAACTATAATAATGCTCCCCTGGCCAGTGTGGCTCAGTTGGTTGGCCATTGTTCCATGCCCCAAAAGGTTGCTGGTTCAATTCCTGGTCAAGCTCCCAGTAGGGGCCATGAAGGAGATAGCCAATCGATGTTTCACTCTCACGTCCATGTTTTTTTTTCTCTCTCTCTCTCTTCCTCTATTTTTTAAAAATCATACATGGTGTGATCTTAACACACCCACCACTAAAAAAAAGTTCTATAATGCTGAATGAAGAATTTTAAAGGACTAAATACATCTGTAAAAAGTTATAAAATCCCTTATTATATATTAAGTACTTAATAATAGTTTTATAAATAAAAATTATTCACTAATGTAAAGATAGAAAAAACGAGTAATAAAACTTTGTAGTATAAATGCACTCACAGTCATATATGCTCTTTCAAAGCATTTTTACATGAGTTAATCCAAACAGGTAACTAAAATAATTTTTTAAACAGGTCACTAGAATTGTTTTTTCATTTATAAAAGGTACACTGTTTATTTATTTTTAATTTTTTACTTAAATTCTTTATAGTTTAAAGTATTACATATGTCTCCTTTTTCCCCCATTGACCTCTCCCGGGCTACTCCCACCCCCCAGAACACGACTTCTCCTCCCTACTGTCTGTGTACATGGGTTATGCTTATATGCATGCATACAAGTCCTTTGGTCAATCTCTTACCCCCACTTCCATCCTCCCCTACCTTCCCTCTGAGATTTGACAGTCTGTTCGATGCTTCTGTGTCTCTGGATCTGTTTTTGTTCATCAGTTTATGTTGTTCATTATATTCCACAAATGAGTGGGTACACTGTTTATTTCATCAAGATTATCAAATATAATCAAGCAGGAGTTGAACAGCCAATTCACCAACTTATTCTGTCTTCAGATTGGATAGTTTTAACCTAAGTCAGATCATTCTATTTAATTCATGGAATCATGAGCTAAATATTTTACTATAATTTGTTTCAGAAAAAAATTGCTTCATCACGTGATGAGCATTCATTCACGTGATGAGCATTCATTCAAAAGAAGAAAGAGTAATTTTTATTGTCTCCTTTGCCTCTTAAAATTATTTAAGATTTCAACTATTCAATTCAATAATAGTCATTGAACCTTCACCATATACGAGGCACCAAGCTGGGCATGTTGGTACTATAAAAATAATAGTCTCTGCCTTCAAGGATACTATGATCTTGTAGGAGGAATATAACATGCATAAATAACTAAAACATAATGCATGTAGTTAAGAAAAACACAAGAGGCTGTGTAGGCTCTGAAGAGAAAAGGATGATTAGATGGGGCCAGGAAAAAGTTTGGGAAAAGTTTCATGGAATTGTAGGCTTTTAAAAGGCAAAGATCAATGTGAGGGGGGAAAGGGCATATATAAAATAGTCATTTTTTTTCCAAATAGAAAGAAAAAAATATCTGACAATTGACTTGGAGATGAGAAAACACAAATTATGTTTGGGAGATAACACATAAACAAGTTTGATTAACTAGCTAGCAAAAAGTAAAGCTAGAAATTAGAGTAGGAACCATGTTACGGAGAACCATGAAACTCAAGCTAAGAATTTGAATTTTACCAAACCATCCACACTGACACTCCCAAATGTAGATTTCTAGTCCTTATCTCTTTTACAAAGTCCAAAGTTCCATGTCCTACTGCCTTTTCAACACCTCCACCTGAATCTCTAATAAGTATTTCAACTTAACAATTCAACACTAAACTTCGAATTCTCCCTTATCTTCCCCGCATGCCTCCCACCACAATCCCTCACGCTCACCCTCTGTAGATACCTGTTTCTACAATTTCCCCAATGAATGGCAGAAGCTAGGTGAATAGCAACTCCATTTTTAAAGTTCTTTAGATCAAAATCCTTGAAGTCACCTTTAACTTTCCTATTTCCCTTTCACTCCAAATCTCTCTGCCTCTACTTTTATAATATATCTAGAATCTAACCACTTCTCATTTATGTCCATTGCTCTAGTCCAAGTTACGAACATTTCTTACCTAAATAGCCTTCTCCTGACTCTCAAGTTTCTACTCTTGCCCTTTTCAGTCCATTTGCCGCATAGTAGGCCGAATGATTCTGTTAAAACCCGTCAGATCACAACATTCTTTTCAATGGCCTCCCATCCCACTTACAGACCAAAGCACTTAATGTATATAAAAAGGCCCCTTCTGTTTTTATGGTCTACTCTTTTCCGTTTCGTTCACACCCCAAAATTACTCCCACTACTGCTAGCCATACTTGCCATTAATGTTCCTTAAAGATTGTTTCCCCTGACCTATGAGTCTTTGCATATGCTATTCCCTGTACCTGGAAGGGTATTATTCCAGATAGCCACATGACTTGCTTCCTAAATTGCTTCAAGTCTTTGTTCATATATGACCTGCTTCTTAAGGACTTACCAAATATACTATTTAAAATTGCAGTATCTCATTCCCAGTTTCCTCTAGCTTTTTTTTTTCCTCCATAGCAATTCTTGTAACATGCTATAATTTTACTTTTCTCATTTATGTCTGCCTCCCCCTCACTAGAATGTAAGCTCAGCAGGGCAGAGATTTTTGTAGATTGCCATATCCTCCAAGTCTAGAAAAGTGTCAAAACATAAATGCTCAATGAAAATTTGTTAAATAAATAAAAATAGCAGGCAACAAGACACCATTAGAGACTTCTGAACAGAAGAGAAATACAATGAAAAGTGTGCTTTAGGAAGAATATTTTGTAATGAATGTGTAATGTGAAGTGGATAGAGGTAGACTGAAGGTGAAGAGACAGTTTAAGACTATATTTCAGCAGTTTGGGCATGAGGTAATGATGACCTACATCATGCTAGTAACATTAGGAATGAAACAAAAGATGGATATGAAACATTTGGAGGTGAATTGGACTAGAATTGGTAGTTCTATGATTCATAAAGGAAAACAGGTATTGAGTATGACTTGAAGTGATTATTCATTTTTAAGAACAGAAAATATAGAGGGGCAATTTAAAAAGAAATGATATTAACTGTTCATTTTGGATAACACCCTAAATAAAAAGGGAAAGCAAGCTTAATCGAATTAATTCATGTCAGAAATAAGGGTCCTAGAATTTTCTTTGGCTCTCGTTTCTGAAGATCCTACTGTTTTTCATATTCAAATATACTCCAAATCTGGAACAAAGATGGCTTAGTCATTAGTTTAAGTGGTTTGGCATGTGTTATTTCAACTAAAACATGGCTTCTTATGAAAACCACAGTACTTCTGGGTAGCAAGCAAAGATGCTAAGAAAAACCACCTGGGAGAAAATGACTTACTTTTTTTCCTTCTCAAAGTTACACAGTCATCAGTTCATATTCTAAATAAAAATACCACCCCATTCTCCATCAGAGTTAGATCACCATAGCTATACACAAGACTCAGACACTTTCAGGAGCTGTCTACATATTAGTAGGAATAACCATGCAGGTGGAAATGATCTGATTCCACTCATGAAGTCCGCTTTAATAATCAGATACAAGCAAAAGAGTTACCTGTCAGCTGTCCATCATTATAAATAAAATCCACAGCTTTCCCACCCTTTCTACTATGCCACACAAAGCCTGTCATACCCAGTAGATTCTTGTTCCCATGAAGTGATAATACTGCACGTCTGGCTTTATGTCAGTCAAGGTACCATATTGGAGGATGTCCTGATATTTCTATATTAAAAAATGTAAATGTAGACATGTAATAATGTTTTGGAGGAGAGGGGAGATTTTAAACAAATTTATCATGTCATGTATTTTATTTTAGAGATCCATTTTTACCTTAAAACATGGAAATTTAGAATTTGGGGGGGAAATCCTTCATTTACATATAAGGCAATTGAGGTTCCAGAGATAAAGTGATTTGCCAAAGGTCATTCAGAAAATGATTAGTGGTCATCAAGAAAACCTAGGTCACCTTTTTTAGTTCTAAAATAAACCAAGAGCCAATCTGGCTACAATGTTCATCTTAGTGTGTTCATTAGAAATTATAAGTGCTGTGCCCAACCAGTGTGGCTCAATGGTTGAGCATCAACCTATGAACCAGAAGGTCAGGGTTTGATTCCTAGTCAGGGCACATGCCCAGGCTTGATCACCCACAGTGTGGGGCATGCAGGAGGCAGCCAATCAATTATTCTCTCTCAACATTGATTTTTCCATCTCTCTCTCCCTCTCCCTTCCTCTCTAAAACCAATAAAAATACTTTAAAAAATAATAAGTTCTGCCTGCATGGTATGGCATAGTGATTGAGTGTCAACCCATGAAACAAGAGGTCACCAGTTTGAATCCCAGTTCGGGCATATGCCCAGGTTTCTGGCTCCATTCCCAGTAGGGAATGTATGGAAGGCAGCCAACTGATGATGTTTCTCTGTCATCGATGTTTCTATTTCTCTATCCCTGTTCCTTCCTCTCTCTCTAAAAATCAATAAAAATATATTTTAAAAAATAAATTGTAAGTTCACTGTTCATTTTCAAAATTCCTCTTTATGAACAATTTAATTGGTGTCTGTTATAAAAACATTCAAAACAGATAAATAAAAAGGTGGTTATTGCTCGTATTTAAGAACTCCTACCTTCTATCTATATAAAAGGCTAATATGCTAAGTGTCCAACCATCCAACCAGTCACTATGATGTGCACAGACCACCAGGGGACAGATACTCAACACAGGAGCTGCTGAGACATGCACTGGCCATTTATAGAGAAACGGCACTGTGAACCTGGCACCCACAAAGCAACAGTTGGCTTCCCCCAAGTGGGACACAGGCCCCACCACCACCCTGGAGCAGCCCACCAAATCACAGCTGACACTGCTGAGACCCCATGGTGCAAAATGCAGCCCACAGCCTAGCCCAGAAATGGTTGCTGTTGGCACCGGGTAATGATGTCACGTAGCAAAGCCTGGCTTCCACTCCCTAGCAATAGCCTCCTTGGAGTTTCTGCAGTCCAGAAACATGACTTGCTTTATAGCCAGGTAGAAACATTTTACACTTTAACCAAATGTCTGTGAAGCATTTTCCCATGCCTCACCTCATTTGATCCTCACAGAAGTCTTGGAGTAGGTAGATAAAAGACTCCTATTTTCTTTTCATTAGCCAGAAAATGGAGATTTAGAAAGCTTAGAAACTTGACCCAACTGAAAAGAAGAAATGGCGGACCTTGAAAATGACTTCAGGGTTTCTCACTGCACAGAATACAGTCAAACACTGCTATAGATAAATATTTACCCTTTGTTCTCCCTGCATGATCTACAGTAATAATCTGCTTTGTGTTGATATTTACTGCTGTGCTGCTGACAATTACCTGAAAGAGAAGTTAGGGTGCTTCACTGAGCTGGAAAAGTTTAGCTAAATTAGAAAGCAGGTCTACTTAAGTAAATTTATCTATATCTATCATTCTATCTACATCTATATCTATATCTATATCTATATCTATATCTATATCTATATCTATATCTATATCTATATCTATATAGCTCTCACTAGCACCAATCACACTTGTGTATTTCGATCTGTCACTGTCGATCGTGAATTTGGTTGACATATCTATTCTACAGAAAGGGCAAATAGCAATATTAAATTATTTCTTCTAATTAATTTCCTTTCAATGTGCATAAATTTGTGCACCAGGCCTCTAGTTATCAATACATATAAAAGCCTAAGCAACCATCACAACCGAACAGACACCGAACGGGTTGTGTGGGGCGACTAGGCCGGCAGGGGGGTCAGTGAGGGGTGACCAAATGACCGAACAGCAGGCTGCATGGGGTGACCAGGCCCACAGGGGTGATAGTTGGGGGCGAACAAGCCAGCGGGGGGGGGAGGGGGAGGGGGACAGTAAGGGGTGACCAGGCTGGTGGGGGGCAGTTAGGGGTGACCAGGTCAGCAGGGGAGGCAGTTGGGAGGGACCAGGCTGTCCTCAGGGGGGACAGTAAGGGGTGACCAGGCCAGCAGGGGGGCAGTTGGGGGCAACCAGGCTGGCGGGGGGCAGTAAGGGGCAACCAGGCCGGTGGGGAGGGGGCAGTTGGGGGTGACCAGGCCAGCAGGGGGAGCAGTTAGGGGTGATTAGGCAGGCAGGCAGGTGAGCAGTTAGGAGCCAGAGGTCCTGGATTGTGAGAGGGATGTCCGAGGGGTCCCGGATTGGAGAGGGTGCAGGCTGGGCTAAGGGGACACCACCACCACCACCACCACCATGCACAAATTTCATGCACCAGGCCTCTAGTAATATAATAGCTGTCATATAAATACATTTAAATGTTTATTTATAGGTCATTACCTACTGAAAAAAAAATTCCAAGCTTGAAAGGACAAGTACAGAAATTTAAAGATCAGTAGTCAAGAATTAAGATAAAGGGTTAATTAGGATTATAATACAAGTCAAAAGGGAAAAATAATTCAGTTTACAAAAATAAGGTAAGTGGAAATATACCTGTAACCTCCTACATATGCCTCTTTAACAATATGGAATTTTCCCCAGAAAGCAGAGTCCAGAAATTGAGGCAAACTAAACAAATCATAGTTTGAAACACTTACAGAAAATGTTGAAATAAAAATCCCCTCTACACTTTAAGCAATTACCATCTAAAGAAAGGGTTCACAGTAGCCAGGGATGATGCTTAGTAAATAGCTTAAATTCCTTCCATTTGAGAGTGAAAGATCCAAAGTATATTAGCCTCTCCCCACCCCCTCTAGTGAATTAATATTCCATGATATACACCACCACTGCTGATAGGGGCACCTCTTTTCAGTGAGCAGAGATCAGCAAATGGCTATTTCACAAAGAGTAAAAATATAACCTTGTAATTCTAATGTGTGTTTATGTTTTTTAAAAAGTGGCAGATCCATGTTAATAAACGTTGCTCAGGGAAAAATAAAATAGTTGCTAAGCCATGGTGAGTAATTAGCCTTTTAGCATCCCTTTTCTTCAAGAATGCTTCCTCCGGTGCTGGTTCTTTTAAATAGCTCCCATCCTGGCTGCCTTTGTTGGGCTTGGAAATTGTTCACATATGAGAGAAATTAAGCTCTCATTTAACAGAGACACATGCCTGTCAAGACCAGAGGAACAAAGACTAGTCCCTGGGGCCTGTTCAGCTCCCAGAGGCTGCCACTCATTCTGTTAGCAATGCTTACCCTTTACAGAATGTGTATAAAACCCAATAAATCATTTCATCTGCTCTGCTTAATACATGAGAGCTCTGACCATTTTTCAAAGTGTTTTCTCTTTCTTATACAACTTCACAGCTAGTTAGTTAAATTAAAAAAAAACACACACACACACACCAAAACCTACTATTGTTTGTTTGTTTGTTTGTTTGTTTGTTTGTTTGTTTTTTCAGAATGCAATAAGACTTTTTTCAGTCAAAAGGGTAATGAGAATGTTCCCAAACACTGGTAGCATAAAGGAAGAGGCAGTATCTCCTTAGGTTTCATCCCAGATATCTTTCCTATATTCTTAGAACACCCATTTGGTGAATTACCCATCTATCTCCCAGCTGCTTTTAAATCTAGAAGCTAGCTCTGGGAAAAAAAACAATCACAACAACAACAGGACCAGAATGGGATAGGCTTGCTGTCCCATTTAAATTCAACCCATTTTGCCTGGTTGGAACACGCAACCAAACATGTTCTTTTCAAAAAGGGTGGAGGCTAACACTACTTCTTAACAGCCGGGAAAGTGAAATGGCCTTCTTCTAGACCCAACGAAAATACCCCTTCACACATCCTCATTCACACAAAAAATAGGATGTTTGCTGAGCCTTCTTAAGGAGAAAAGGCACCGTTGCTTTTTATATAGAAATCCTCTCTGTATTGTCCCCTACCTCATTCCCTTACCTCCTCCTCCCCTGAGAGAAAATATGAAGGCTATGCTGAAAAACTAACAACCAGATTTTGAAAGCCTTCCAGTTTAGACCTACTCTTATCCCAAGTAGAGAGGGTTGGAAGAGCTGTGGGGAAATGAGTATATGCCCATAATTATTTTTTTTAAAAAAAGACTTTATTCAAAAGTAAAATACTTGTTTAGCCTGACTGCATTGTATGTAGAGCAAACATCCCAAAGATTTGCTCTGGCAATGTTAATCTTAGCACAGAAACACTGGGGGTTCCAGGGCTGACAGCTTCAATCCCCAAGATGCCTTGAACCCCCAAATACTAAGAAGCTGGTAGCACAAGGCACTTCACCTTGCTCAGCAGGAGGAGAAAAAGCAGATCTACACCGGGTAAGTAAAACCAGATCTACACAATGGTTGTATGGAGAAGCCCTGCAATTAATGGAGACCATAAACAGTTCAAGAAGCCAGCGCCGCAGCAGTTTCTGCAGAATAGGCTCACACCCAGTTCGATATTAATCAGATGTATGACTGGCACAAATGCTTTGCGCAAACACGTAACTGTGCATGTGGCTCAGTATAAAAGAAAACAAAAACAGAAGCACATCGGACTCTTTTACATTCATTTTTATGTATCATTTCTGAGTGATTTACCATTTTTCAAATCATAATTTATTTTTATTTTTAAACCGCAAATCACATCCTTTAGGCCTTAGCAGATGCAGATGTCAGGCTGTGGTAGTACAACAAAATTAATTAAATAACCCTTGAAAAAAATAAAACAAAGTTTATTTATGAAAAATGACATTAAGGTGAACTGCCTAATAAGAACATGGATTTGCTTAAATAAAACATTATATAGTTCTGTTTTAGATTCATCCCTAAAGCCCTGAAAGATATTAGAATTTTAGTGAGTAATTACCCTATTTACTTCAAACAAAATGGGAGGAAATCGGAAAGCCATATTAAACTCTACCACACATCAGAGATGAAATTCTCTCATTTTTTATCTTGCAACCCAATAAATAAATTGTAGCTGGAAAATTTATTAGGACTAGAAGATGAAACCTAACAAGCTAGAAATGAGGAAATGGCCAAAAGAATATCCACATCAACATTATGCTTCAAGCAGAAAACCCACTTCTAGGAAGCATAACGGAGAAGTCGCCCCTTCACAGCTTAATTGTTTTCAGACAGTCTAAGCCACACTCAGCACCACCCCCACAGTCAGACAAAGTTCTAACTACTTAACACATCTCTTTTCAAATGAAAACGCAACACTTGGGGTGAAAGCAAGAGAGACTAGGAAAAGGTGTTATATGCTATATATGCCACTGACATAATACTTCACTAGAATATGCTGTAATTTCCTGCAATTAATACTTTGCAAAGCTATAAGGATCCCCCCCCCCAAATTATAATATTACACTTGTAACACGAAAATTAAGTTTGTGTCACCCTTTCCATTATACAGCCCTGATGCCAGGAGTTTGTCATTGGCTACAGAAATGTGCTAGGTGTGGCCTGAAAGCAGGCATTTATAGGGCGCTCTTCCTTAAATGTGCTTTTCTAAAAACCCCGTAGCTATCATTTCATGTGGCAGGAATTTCAAGCCATTACAATGCCCCGCAAAGCAAACATGAATTTGACCTCATAATTCAAAACCTTTCAATGGTTTAAAATGCAAACATTGCTAAGTGGACATGGCTTATGCTGCGGCCAAACATGACATTTGCCTGAAAGCTTTGTAGGCAAGACTACCTACTGCTCTCCATTTTCTAAGGACCGGAGTTAATTCCCATCATCTGGAATCACAGGAGGTCAGAGTCACAAGGAATTACAGCAATAATTTTGTATAATGATCCTTGTTCTAAATATATGGAAAGTGAGAATTAGTGCAGAAGAATAATTAGACAGAGATCATGTAAGTCACTAGCAGAACAAAGACAAGGCACAGACATCCCGAATCCACATCCAGCCTTCTTTCTGCCAGGCTACACTTCTCTGATACTATTTTGTCTCCCAGTTGGGACCTTCAATAGAAAGGAGAACAAGTTCTGCTTGAAAGTAGATTAGCAATCAATCATCTCCTTGTCTTCTCTTTTCCTGGGCTTGGAACATACAACTCTATGGAATTAATTCAGTGTCCTGGACAAAGTTACTTAGGAAAATGAGTAAGAGATGGAGCAGGCACGGATATCAGTAAAATAGCCTGAAAGCACTGGTAAGATCTATTTTTTCCAGCTATCTAAAGACCTTGTTTTCATTAATTGGAAGCTGTATTTAAGCAATCCGAAATCAGATATGACAGTCAAGTGCAAGATTTGGTGATCTATTGGTGATCAAATCTATTCCAGTGGTGATCACAAAATTAAAGAATAATTGCCTGCTCCTTTTGTGTTACCTGAGTTTTTAAAAATAAAATAATAATAATAATAATAATTACAATGCATTCTCTTCCAGTCTTTTTGTAAATGCCTATTTTTATATAGTTGATTGTATATACATGATTGTGTTCTAGGGTTTATTCTCACCTATTGTTATATTGTAAACATTATCACAAATCGTGAGTATAATTTTTAAAGTCTATAACAGTTCATCACATACATATACCATAATAAACTGAGTGATTTTTCTAATATTTTTCTTATAATAGTACAAAAGCAACTTATGTTTGAAAAAAATTTTAAAGTAAACTAAAACAAGAAAAAATATTTTAACTATAATTCTACTACACAAAGACATTTGCCTTAAACATTGTACTCTTAACCACTTGAAGTAGACAGTGTATCACAAATCTAAGTCTCCACAGCCAGGGCCCAGTCTTATGGTATCAATATGGAGGCCAAGGTCCTAAACATGATGTTCAGATTACCTCTTGTACTGGACTGCCAATCATCTGGCCTTCCCTCACACAAGGAATCACTAAGAATTCCAAGGATGTACTTCCACTCTAAAATGGAATCTGTGAAAGGGCCCTGTCAGAAACTAATGTGTCTGACAGTCCACAATTGCACAAAATCCAACAGTCTTAACGGAAAAGCAGCTGTTGTGCGGATGCCAACCTCAAGAGCCCAACTTTATTTTTCTTTGTACTGGTTTTCACCTTTGAATTATAGATATTCCAAACAAGAGCTTCAATTCTTCCATGGACACAGACAATAGTGGGATGAAGGCCTGGGGAGGGAATAGGAGTGGGGAGGAGGGGATCAACATGGGGAAAAAGGGGGGACATCTATAATACTTTCAACAAAAAGATAAAATTTTTTAAAAATTCTTCCAATAGTAGACTATGTGTTTGTTCCACCACTATGTTTCTCACCTGGTTTACCTGATCTTCTAAGACTAAGCTCTGGCTAAATACTACTAATAATAAATACTACTATCTAACAGGTGCCTATTCCTCTGGGCTTTTCCACATACAAAGAATATCAGGTCATCTAATGGTGTCTTCACTCCATCTAGAAACCCGTCTGCACACGCATTACAAGAATCACACAGATGATGGCAGAGAGGAAATCTTGTATCTAGTTTTTCCTTTTCTCAGACCTCCATCACTCATCACTAAGCACGGTGACAGCTTCCTCTCCATGTGCACCTTCTTCCCCTCCATCATGTTGATTCCTTCAAACCCCATGTTGATTCCATGTTAATTGTTTCAAACCCCATCCTCCAATTACTAAACTGATTATCTGGGAGCTATCATGATATTCATGATTCCCAGTAAAGGGCAAGTGAGGAGGAAGAAGGAGCTGACAGCCACAGAATGAAAAAGGTCCTTTAGGACAAACAAATACCTCAACCAACCATTGGAGATGCTTCCTCTCCTTGACATTTCAGGTCCTCGAGTGCCTTCTCAGACACCATTCAATTATACTAACCCTAAAGTGCCCTGTACTTCACTAATTCCCTGTACATCACCAAATGATTCTGCCACATCCAGCTTAAAAATCACCAGACTAGGACTTACTTCATCTTTTATCAAATCATAGTACAGAAGGAATGCTCTTCTGCATAGGTAACTGGACCCTGATATCATCACAATTTTTGAAAGGGAACAAAAGTTATTAGACAATCCATTGAAACTAAAATCCATTTTCTTGGTCTTCCTCCTCCCTCTCCCCATTTTCCTATGAATAATACAACTACGTGTAAGTAGGAGCCAACTTTTATGTGGCTGGGAAATGAAGGATGCTATTCTAGCACCAAATGCGCCTGGCCTGTTAGAGTTCTTTAGAATAGTTTGTCCACCTTGTCAACATGTTCAAGCATAGCCAAGTCAGTCTCACCGAAAGCCATTTCCATCCGCCCTAATCTCAGCCACAGAGCAAATTCATCTGTATATGTTGTAAGATGAAAATCTTCCAGCAAAGTGTATGTTTAACAAAAGTCATGACCTTGACCTGACTGAGAGGACTTGACCCTTTCTTCTGACCTGTGAGCTCCTTAACTTTTGTTATTAAATATTACAACTTTAACATATTCTTAATGGATTGGGTGGCGGACAAAATGAATTCAGTGTCTCACAGTGAGGCATTACACCTTTTGCATCATTTATTTTCTTTTATTTTGAGCAAGTAAAAATATTTGACTCTAAACATTAATAACTTTGAGTGGGAGTTACCTTATGTGAATTAAAAATGGTTATGTCAGTACATCCCTTCAGAATTTAAAAAATATTTCCCTGTGCTATATCAAGTGTCACACAGTATATCAATTTTTATTTCCCATCTCTCAAGTCTGGTATGCATACTGTTTAACTTCTTAAATTCTAAGTATAGACATAATTCACAAAAGCAGGGCAAATGCTTGACTTACAGGAGATGGCGTACATAAGATTTATATGAACAACTTTATTTTAAACAAGAAAGACTTTTGCATTTTGTGCGGCTACATCACATAACTTCATCTGCGAGTTTTTTTAAGGTTATAAAGTAAACCGGAGAGGCTCATTTACTATCTCTCTAACTTCACAAGCACTACTGATCTAACAGAAAAGCCCATTTTAGTGTGAAAGGTCAGAGTCTGACCCTATTTTCCAGAATAAAATGCCATGCTTCCTCTTAGACAATCTCTAGCAGCTCTAGCTCATTCTTGGCCAGCCATTTCTGAGTGCCTGATAAACCTTACCTTTCCTCTCACTGACAACTGAAATTCTTCTTACTTGGTAGCCAGAGAAAATTGTTGCTCTTTTTTCCCCTCTAGATTATCATGATGAGAATAATTGATCAAAGTGTATCCACATTGACTATCCTATATTCACATCACAAATTTGTTGAGTTCTAATTATGTATGTGTATATAGATACAAGCATGCCTACATTTGCTGATATAAAATATGTACACGTATGTTTATAAGGGCCTCTGAAATTATTCCTTACTTAGTATGTAAGAACAACAATAGTCACACCAATAATGATAGTAATAGATGTTATGCATTCAGCACTTACTAGGGGCTTTATAGGATGATCTCTAATCAACTAGTAAGGTACCAATATTATACATCTTTTAGGAATAATGACATTCAGGTTCAGAGACATTAAGTAATTACCTCACAGCTAATAAGTAGCAAAACAATTACAGAGCTAATAAGTAGTATAACTGAAATTTAAATCTTGATTTATTTGTCTCCAATACCTGTGCTGGTTCTACAAAAATTTTTAATTGAATACAGTCTGAAACAATGCATCTTATCTTCTATACCTTCTACTTATATGTACACGTAGTTTAAAAGTATATTCACATTCATACATCCCTCACCTATGTCAAGCTGTAGTCAATTACATAGAGAATATTTTTTAAACACAATAAAAAATAGGTTGATTTCCTGGGTCAAAATTCATTCTGTTTAGATAACAGAAGTCAAATGGCATCTGAGATTTTATTTTCTAAAAATTTTTATCTCATTATGAAAAACTACAGTGTACTTTTAAATATCTCTCCCAAAGACACAAATCTGATATCAACACATTTTTATCTTTCCAGTACACCTACATATAAATAAAAATCAAGTTCCTAGACTTAACTAAATTTATTAAAACTGTTTGAACCATAGTCCATTATATGCTTTCTAGCTATTAAGTAAAATAGCTATAACCAAAGTCAAAAGTGTATTTCAGTTGCTCAAGAATTATTTGCTTATGACCCAAACCTCTATCTATAGGTAGGTAGGAAGGTAATATGTAGAGAGATACATAAGTAGATAGATAGTCCAAAGAACTTAGAGTTCACATTTAATAACTTAATCTGCATTACTGTTTAAAGCAGTATTTCTCAATCCTGACTGCCCTCTGAAATCATCCAAAGAGCTTTTAACAGTCACCATCTGGGACTGTACCAAGACCAATTAAACCAGAATTTCTGGAATGGGACCTAGGCATTAGTATTTTTAAAGGGCTTCCAAGTGATTACAAGGTACAACCAAGATTGAGAACCACTGGAATCAAATGCTGTCACTATGTCAACTGGAGAAGGTAGCTGCACAAATAGGTACTAACACTAAAGGTGACTAACCCTCCATAGAGAGACACATCACTTTAAAGCACCCAGAAAGTAATATAATTAACTATCTAAGGAGTTTATATGTAAATACCACGAGTCATTCAGCCATGAATACATTTCATACTAACCTACAAAAAGATTCCAATTATGTTCTTTTTACCTCTTTCCTTGTGGGTACGTACTCACTGCTGTAGTAGTTCTGGGGTATAAACTAATTCTAATAACAAATCTTCCTTTTTTTCCCCCTTAAAGGTAAAGGGGACTATAATGAGATTTTAGATGTTAGATACTATTATCCACATTTTGCAAAGTAGAAAATTGAAGTGCACTAAGATTTATTCAGGTCACAAAAAGGGCAAGTTGAGACACAACCTGGAATGTTAAAAACAGTACTAGATTCAGAATCCAGAAAGTTGGGCTCCATGCATGGCTCTGACAATGTTTTATTTTATCAAGTAAAGTTACTGGAAAGCAAAAGAAACAAAGCACATAGCACTTATTATCACCTTTACTTCACAAATAGAAAGGGCATTTTAATGCCAAAGAAAGCGGGGGGGGGGGGGGGGGGGGAGGAGGGGGAGGCGGGAAGAAACAATCTCAGGATTATTTTTAAATTTAACTTAATGATAAACTCACTGTATTGTTACCAACAGGAATAGCTGGACCCACCCTCCCCCCATCAGTGAATGAGAATCAGGAAGACCTGGAGGTGATGTTTTCAAGTTCAACATTCTGTGAAAGTGAAGACATGGAGGAGGAGGTGGAACATTTAACACCTCTTAGTGCAGTGCTCTTTCAAGGGTTTCACAAAATTCCATTATGAAAGAACTGCCTTCATAATTTTTGCCTTATTCAAGTACCCAATTACTTCTCTTAAGGTTGTTATTTAAATTGCCTTTTTTGGGGGGGAGGGGGGTGGGAGAGCTAATTACATTTATTTCAAAAGGAAACTTTACATCACTCCCTCAAGTGGAAAACTAAAATCACTTGTCATAAATAGAAGATAACCAGATTACCATGAGAATAAAAGTTTTATTTTATTTTATTTAAATTCTAGTTAAACATGATTGCCTCCAAAGGCTCCAGACTAAGGTGATCTCTCTCTCTCTCTCTCTCTCTCTCTCTCTCCCCCTCTCTCTCTCTCTCTCTCCTACAAAGAGAGATTAGCACATCCTAAAAATTATTAAAGACTAGCACTACACTGAGCCCTCAGTACAGGCAGAGAGATGAAGAACAAAACAGAAGAGACACCTTTTCTATGGGGGCCCTGGTTCACTATTATAGAATGTCACATGTTGGCACCACCTGGATCCTGTGCCCACTCTTCACCATACTCTCCCGCCTCTGAAGATGTCTTTCATTAAACCCAGAAAGCTGCAAAGACTTTGGATTCCCTGAATTTTTAGTATCACTAGTTTGAGAGAGAGCTGGGGTATGGAATCTGAGAGATAAGCCCATGTAGATAAGATAGAAAAGAAGGGGGCAGCTAGAGGGGGCTGGAGAGTCTGAGGGATAGCCCTTGAAAAGCATTGGAATTCATACCAGGTCCTGGTCTGCCGAATGAGATCTTTGCCATAAGGCCACATTTAGAAAACAGGTAGCAAGCTGATTGATAATTCCACGTAGTAGCTCATGGGTGCCACCTCTTCTTATTTCTAGATCCACTCCCAACTTTAACAAACGGTCTCAAACAGTTAGTTAGTGTGATTAACTGACGAGAAGTTTCTGACCCACAGTAATCATTATATTTTTAGCTGTGAAAGCCCTTGCTATTCATGAAGTATAGTAGCTTCACCTATTCTTTATAATTCAGAAATTTCACTATGAAAATGTTTGAAGCAAGCTATGGAGCATCTATCATTACTTTAAAAGTTAATTAGATTACATAAAAGAAATAATTAGATTTGCATTTTTTATCTTGGTTTTAAACTTCCAAAGAAGATCACAACAGCCTGCCTGTGGCCAATTAAAAACAGCATACAGCAGAAAAATAGAGGAGAGAGGGTCTGTTTTTCCTGGCTAATTCATGATTGAAGATAGAATTACAAAATATTTTAAGGGCTTGCTGAAGCTGGGGGCTAATCCTAAACTTCTAAGCTGTGTTTATAACCTTCATTTCATTGCAAGTGTATCAGATACACGTACAGTGCCAACAGAAGTATCAAATTACTTCCAATGGGTGTATTTGGTCCTTTCAGAGGCAATTGGAAGGAGATCAGTTACCTGATCAATAACACACAAAAAAAGGACTATTCGCTAGAGCCAAAACAGGAGCACTGTAATTGCTTTTTGTTTATCAATGCTAAATACAATTAACAAAAAGATACGACATAAGACAGAGGGACTATGTGAGACTGGAAGGCTCCTGACTTCCCTCAATTTTTCCGCTTGCCGCGTCAGCCATCTCCAAAAGACAATAAAGGCAAGGTCCAGCTCTTAAAATTAGAGGTCAATTAGATACTTAATGATGAAGCATATCTCCAAATATATATCTATTATTATTATCCTAGCAAAAAAATTAATTAACCAGGTCATGCAGGCCATGAAGGCTAATGTACAAAGTAATTATTTCTGATCTTTAGACAACTACTTCACACAAATGGGAGTCCTTATTCTGCTCAGCAGATACCAGAAATGCCTGTAGTTAATCATATTGGAGGAAACAAAAGGCCAGGTTTATCTTCTTAAAAGGTGAGAGTACATCTCAAATTATTCTATTTAATGGTTTAAGAACAATCACCTCCTACTTATAATATTAACATCTCCAGATTAATAGGAAAAAAGAAGAACACACATTTAATGGTGTCTACCATGTGACAAACACACAGAGTCAAAATATACGAATAGCACATAAGATTATAACCAAAATAGAAAACACTATGTATGAAAAATACTCATATATCCTTACGAAGAGAGAGGTGTCACTGAATAGACAAAGAATTGGTTTTGGAAAGAAGCAGCATATACTACAGCTTTTAAAAGAGAAAGTTTTGGACAAGACCATGGATATCTGCAAAGCAGCAGCAATGGCATTTAGTGTAGTCCTTCCACCGACTGAGTTCACCAATTAAGGAATGTATTAACATATGAGGGGAGGCCAGTTAATATTGTATGTTAACCATAACGATTAACAAAGAGATAAGAATGTCAAGTTTCACAATTACACCTTAGATGGTGGATGTGTATGAGTTGACTAAATCATTGGCTTTGACCCAGCAAGCCAAATAAAATCCCAATGAGCCAGTCCATTCTTGAGAGACCACTGTTGTTCGGTCAGTGATATGAAGAAAGGACACTCCCTATATAGCACACAACACAAGCCACTTGAATAACTAAAATTAGGGTCTGAACAGACATGGATAATTAGATAACACCATTCATGCCTGCAGAAGTAAGTTTCTCACAAAGATATTTTAATGAGCTGAATTTTCTTGCAAAGATTAGATTCTAGCAGTAAAATGCCATCATTAAATGTGTTCCTACTGACATGCTATCAAAACCAAAGAATGTGGTGTGTTGTGTCCACAAAGAAGAGTATCTTCTCTGGATTCAAAAAGCATGACATGGTCAAATGATGGTAAATGAATAATGATATGGATGGAGCAAAAAATCAGGATCTATAAAATATTTTCTGTTTGCTTAGACTAGACTTACAGGGGTGGACAACAGTATGTTTACAGTTGTAAACACCTGAAACACTTTATTCTTATATTATTATTTATTACCTATTGTATTATTTATTTGTATTATAGCTGTAAACCTACTTTTGCCCACCCTGTATATATAATAGTTGATTTAAATACTGTATGTTTTCATATGTCCAATGGATTAAAAATAAATTTTGTTTTCTAATCAACATAACCGATAAATAAAATTCTTCAAGAGACTGGCTAAGTAGCATATAGTGCAATGGGTGGAAGAAGGGGGATGAAATTACTGAGGCCGTTATCTGTCCTTTGGAATTATAGCATGAGACCCAACATTCCCAACTCCAAGGATCCATATTCCATGATTTATTAGTTTTGCTTTGCATAGAATTGATAAAAACTGTGCTATATTTGTGCAAAAACATCTAAATTTTTCTGGGCTCACATGGCAGGAATTACTTAATATGTAACAAATTAGAGGAATCACCATTTTCCCCCAAGCACAAACAGAGGGATTTGAATTCACTAAGCAAACAGCCTCCTAAAAGATCTGTTAATATTAAAGCATTTTAATAATTGTTTAGTTATTAACCTGATTTTTAAAATGGTAAAAACTGACTCATCAAAAAAAATAAAAACATTAGTTCACAAAATCATTCATCTTACAAGGCCTACATGGTCTCACAAGTAAAATTTCAGTTAGATTTTACCAAGGCAAATTATGTTAAAAATGATATTCAAGGAAGAAAATATGTAAATGAAATTATTTAACTGCATATATAACTTTTGAATGAGTGCAAACAAAATAAGCCTGTGAAATAGCATTACAAACTACCTCCTAAATTGTGCCTTTTCCTATTTCTAATGAAAAATCCTGCTTTTAAATTTGTGCAAACCATTCAGGTTTTCATTTGTTTCCATTATAATAGGCCCAGATGTATTTTTACTAAAGGTTAGACACTCTTTTCTTTCTTTCTATTACAGGTTGCAAATTCCAAAACAACAAAACTAATTCAGAAGTCAGTATTCGGAACTAGATGTGAAAAATAATCTTGACTATAACCACCTGACACTCATTATTCATAGCCAGTTGCCAAGACTCAATCTTGCTGACCATGTTAGCTAATAGGTTCTAGGACTCAAGATTTTAAGAAAAGATAAAATTTCAAACATGCGCAGATGGTCTCCATATTCATTTGCTTTCAGAAGAGAAGTTAGGTTTTGTATTTATTATCTTATTTTACTCTGTTACGTTTTGTATTCAAAAGGGAGAATGTTTCTTTCATGATAGAAAATAAAGTGTTAGAAACATCTCTTAAGTCTCATGTTTTGCTCAAAAACATATATATTAAAAATTAGCCCAACAATAATCTCTCTCCTAAATTTGATCATGTCTATGGATTGTCAAAAGCCATTTTTGAAAATACAGTTAACCCATTCCCTTTCAAAAAAAATAACTAAAAGTCGTAATATTAAATTCCCACTTTTTAAGTGTCAGAGATGAATACTCGTGTAAGGAGTATTTTTCAGCATTTGAAAAATTCTGTAAACGGTCTCATACTGATAAGATAAATACTGACATGCTATGCAGTGAAGAGTAGCTCAGAATAGAGAACTGTAAATACAGGTTATTGCTTCCTCTTATTTTTTACAATGTGAATTCTGGTTACAAAGAATCCTATATTTCTAAAATGATTATAACTGACACTTTAAATCTATGATTTTATAACGTAAAGTCCTGAGATCAAGTGCTGATCAGCTTCAATTTTTATAAATTTAAACAATGAGAAATATCCACAAATCTTAAAGGCAATTAAACTTCTATTAGAAAACCCATACCAACTATTTTCCTATATTTTCACATTGAGTATTCTGATGAGTAATATTTTAAGATCAAGGTTCCTGAAAAAGACATCAATTTCATATAGTCAAGCTGTGACTATAAAATCATATGTAATCAATAAACAGCAATAGTATTTCATAAAAATACTCTGAATTGATTACTATTCATCTGAGAGCCTCAGTACCACAATTAAAATGGTCACTTAATATAAACAACATTGAACTAATAAGTGAGTTATATTCAAAATAAAGAATGAAGTAAGTAATAAAGAAGTAATAAAAACATTAATAATAAGTAACTGACATGGGAACATGGGGAACTTCTTCCATTCCTACTTTACAAACATGAGAAACAGAGAGAACTAAATGATCAGGTTATTTAACACCCACTGAGTTCCTAGAGAAGGAACTAGAGAAAAATGTAGGAAGCCACAGGCTAAAAATCTTGACCTTAGTAATAGGAGACACACTGAAAATTCTAATAAGGACAGAACAAGGGAACACCTGGACAGTTATTTAATTAAGTATCTCAGCATGAGTTATAAAAGAGATATCGGGATGAGAAATTATTCCAAGATTTAATTGTAAAGGCTAGCTGTCAAAAATGCCAGACATTCCATTTCCTCAGCATTTGGGCCCTTTACTTTGAAACATATAGACTTGAGTATGGAATATAGAATCAGAACTGATTTTAAAACAATCACCACCACAACAAACCACTGGTTAAAACCTCCTCGTGAAGATAGCTGGACATACACACTTGAATACAAAATATAGAATCAGAACTAATTTTAAAACAACCATCACAACAAACCACCGGTTAAAACCTCCTCATGAAGATAGCCAAATCAGGTACAGGTACTTCTTCAGGCACTTAATCATTATTTTAAATGCAGTGAGTGCTACCTGAGACACTAAGGATGATTAACAAAAATGAAGCAGAATCTACATTAAAATCACTGGCTTTCATCAGCAAGGAAGAAGATTAGAGTAAGCTACGATATTATGTGAATGTTTTCTTAAGAATACCGGAAGATGTAATAATATTAATCTCAAGGAAAGGAATAATGTAATTCAGAATATACTGCCCCAACTAGGCTGAATCACAGATCCCGGTGGTTAGAAAACCACCACAGCAGCCAACAGAAACCACAGAGGCTGTGGTGGGTACATATAACTCTGGCATCAGGATTCCTGGGTATTAATCCCTAGACAACCATACCTATGTTCCTGTTCAGAAATGGAGACCAATCCCTTGCCTATCTGAAATAGCTGTGAGTTGAATTAACCAGTAAGTGTCTAAAGGAAAGACAGAAATCAAAATTCCTTCCCATGCCGTTGTCATCATGATCTATATACAATGCTACCCTGCCACAACAAAAAAGATAATTTCTAAATTGTGTTACAATGATTCAGACACAAGTTATTCTCCCTTTCTCGACTATAAGCTCCTATAGACAGACAATTATTCATTAATCTTTAGATTCCCCTCAGCATCATCTAACAGAACTGCAACTGATAGCTGTTAAAGAACTAATCAATTATTACCAACCTTTTCCCAGGTCATAAGAATCTTCTCATAACTGGCCCAATCAGAGAATCCTAACAAGTAAACAAGCTCACGCTTCTCCCCATGATACTGCTAGAGGGTGAAACACAAAGCAGAAATTGGTTTGTGGCAATCAAAATAGCATGTGTACGCTACCTTGGAAACCACTAAGTTTCCACTAGGTTCTGTCAGGCAAATGGCAGAAAGAAGAAAGATAAGGTTTTTTCCTGCATATGCATCACGTCAGAAAAGAATGCTTTAGACCACCACTTAGGTGAGATTTTCTGCATCCACTTATACCGTGGTACACAACATCCTTGAGAGTAACTACATCGGTGCTGTTTATAAGAGAGGGGTGCATTTGCAGCATTTTAAATTCCATTTTCAAGGAGGAAAGTCTCTGAGTATAATCAGACGAGAGTAATAAAATACACTGACCTGGATCTGTTGCTGCAGGAGATTAATTTTGTGCTGCTGTTGCAGAAGTTGCTGCTGCTGTCTTGCAATCTATCAGAAATAAAGTTACATTAAGTTAAAATGAAATGCTTACACCTTTGCCATTACCTCAGGTATCTCTCCTGGTATTACAAGACTGCTTTGCTGCACTTCTATGTGAAAGAATTCCTGTAAAGTGAGAGAGGCAGAACCAGAAAATTTGGAGAAAAGGCAAATTTCAAACAGATGCCACTTCTCTGCTTACCCCTAACTCTTCATCTGCAGGTGAGCACTACCCCTTGTACATTTGCGAGCAGCTACTCTATCTGCACCCATTACCTGGAAAGAATGGGAGTTTCGGAATCTGACCCTTGAGGAGTAAATATGGAAAAACTATGGCTACGTGTTTCTAAAGAGCTGAATTTGGACTAAAAAAGTAAAATCTGTATACATAGACAGGAAAGAACTTTTTATTAATTATAATACAATTGACTTGGTGAAACCTTTTCTGATATAAGGACTCTCAGTACTGATAAGACATATATCACCAAGAGAATATCAAAACACCACAAAATATCAAAAATCGTTACAAAGATCTCTTTTGTTGATTTACAAATGTACATCAATGATGTGATGTACAAAGCATTTTAAAAACAAAATTTAGTATTTATCTAGTTATCCTTTTGAGGGTAATGTGTCACAGTCTCTTGCTTCACTCAACAATCGAATTCAACATCCTAACACATCATCTGGTCTAGGAAAAGAAATATTAACCACTTCATGCAAGCCTCATTGAAGACTGAATCTGCCCCTCAGGAGAGCAAACAACTTCTTTAGGATAGTAATGTTTACTATAAAACATGAAGGCATCAGTCTGCTTATTGCCTCAAAAGCTGAGTTGAGGGGGAATCCCCTTAGAAGACACTCCAACCTAGAAAGCCAAAGAGAAAGTGGCCAGGGAGGTGCCCTTTAGGCAAGAGTTATAGGTATGGGGTTGTTTATTTGTTTTGTTTTTTGTTTTGTTTTCCTATTTCCGAAAGCCAATATTCTAGAATGGGCAATGTGGGAAGTGAAAACAAGTGTGGATCAACCCCAGGTTGATGCTTTGAGTCTTTTTGATGCTTTAGCCTAGAGCAGAGGGAAACACCCAAATCAGATTGTCATTCAACAGAAGAAGACAAAATAGCAATCTGCGACCAAACGTTGCTTTAAGGTTTCTGGTAATGACTAGCTCACTCTGAAAGTCATGACAAAGCTGTCCCTAACAGTTTGAGAAACGGGACCATTCCTCCCCAAAGCTTTATAAGCAAACTGGAAATGATAGCTAATCAGGTTGAACAGGCCCGCTTTGCTTGTCACCATTCAAATCAGAAAAGGACATAGTGGTTTTGGGGGGTTGGAGGGGAATAGGTGAAAAAGGTGAAGGGATTGAAAAGTACAAATTGGTTGTTACAGAATATACATGCAGATGTAAAGTACAGCATGAGGAATATAGTCAATAATTTTCTAATAACTACCCCATGCATGGTGTCAGATGGGTATGAGAATCATTGGGATGATAACTTAGTAAGTTATATAATGTCTAATCACTGGGGTGTACACCTGAAACTAATATAATATTTTATGTCAACTGTAATTGAAAAATAAAAATGATTTAAATAAAAAAAAATTTTTTTTTAAGGAAATGGACAACTCACTCTGTGACTCTAGGTTTAGATGCTGGATCCTCTGAATATTTATTCCCTCTTAGCAAACCAGTGAAACACCACTAGGCATCTAACATTGATGTCCCTCCTAAATGATAAAGTGCTGCACAGAAATGCCTCTAGAACACCACAGTGCAATTACTATCATCCACTCTAGACGTGTGGGTTTGACACAGTGAAGTATGGTACATAAGCACCATGTGGCTCAAATTCTGAATTTTATTTGCCAATCGGTTGAGCTACATGCTCGCTTCATTGAGCATGACAACCTAGTTTTAAGTGTCATTTAATTTTCATTTTGAAATATAATTACAAAGTGTTCTCTGTAAGATATCACTCGTCTGCAAATGTGTCAAGATTAATTTGTGCTAGCTTATTCACAAGTGTCAATAGTTAATTACTGTGTCATCTCTGGATGGCTAAATGACATTCTAACTTCTGAATTTTTACAGTGTTCCTTTATGTTATTTTCCATTAGGGGCTGAGTCCATATTCCTACACGTGGGCAAATATTCAAGCATATAAAATACCAGACGTCACAACTCATTAAAATCAACAGAGCATATATTGCTCTATATACCCCTATAAAATACATTTAACTGAAAAGATAATTCCAGTAATAATGTCAGATTCCTAAAAACTGCACATTAATTTGGGTCTGTCTGATCTAAAGCACCAGGGACTACTCTATAGGATCACAGTGTTAGATTAATGTACCCTTACGAGACAGGAAAAACATTTGGGAGAGCGATTTATTTAATAACACATACATTGAAACATTGCTATTTTTTCTTCTTTCTCACTTCTGAATCAAGGAAATAAAATTCTTATAGGAGCCATGTGCTAATTTTTTTCCCAGTGATTTACCTGTGCTATAAATAGAGTGACCATATAATTTAGCATCCAAACCAGGACAACTTTTGCAAGTGGAAGGGGGATTATTAATACTTATTTTGGAAAACAGGCATTAACCAGGGTTATTCCGGGAAAACAGATGTGTGACCCTCGTTTTAAAGTCAGAGAAAATCATTGGATCCGTGGGCTAGAAGGTCCTCAAAGTTTCCCTAAACCAGAGGCCTATTTCTCTGGATGAAGAGAGTAAGGCCCAGAGAGAAGTGATGAACTCATGCTTAAGCTACACTGGCTGCCTATGTGAATCAGCTTCCCTGAGTGATTGATCACATGCCAATGTTCTGGAAAGATGTTATCATTTCAGTTATGCCCAGTTGCTATGATGCCTTTCTTTGTCTTCTACATATCCCCCTCAGTGTTCTCAAAGACCCTGATTTCCAAAAGGCTTCTTTCTTCCCTTCTTTTTTTAGGCACCCTTCTGACAAATAAACCAATCAATGTGATTACTCGCTGAGCTTGGCACATTCCACATCTCCAGTTCGTCAGCTCCCTTTGCAGGGCTCACCTGTTCTTGCTGTTGGCGAGCAAGGTCCATTTGCTGCCGTTGTTTCTCAATTTGTGAGGCTGCCAGTTTTTTCTGCTCATCATGCGCTGCCAGGAGCTGCTCCCGTAAACTGATCAGCTGGGTAATCATGGTAGAGAGCTGCCGTTCTTTTTCTGCCAGGCTCTCAGGTGTACCTACAATGGAAACAAGAAGATATCTCACAAGTTTGAGAAAAGTATGAATGAACTGGGGAAAGGGGTGGGAGGAGGGCAGATTTAGAAAGGGACCGCTCTACCACACTTAAAGATCCAGGAGAATCACTGGAGGTCATTGTGAGTGCAGGAACACTACAGAGCAGCAATGGAATCGATGCTAGGGTTAGTCGCTGCCCCTG
Organism: Corynorhinus townsendii; assembly: GCA_026230045.1. Taxonomy (NCBI): domain Eukaryota; kingdom Metazoa; phylum Chordata; class Mammalia; order Chiroptera; family Vespertilionidae; genus Corynorhinus; species Corynorhinus townsendii. Next base: position 32,486,076 of record JAPDVU010000008.1, on the reverse strand, counting down.
CCAAGAACAACTACTGTTCCCAGTATAACTCTCCCTCACTCTTCCTTCTCCCTTTCACTCTTAAAAACAAAACAAAACAAAGCAAAACTACCTACTCCGTTCTTTCCCTTTCACCACATGCCTCTCCTTTCCTCCCCCAAATCTATCAGATCAAGTTAGGAAATAGATGATATTTAGTACCAAAGGTTAGAAACTATGGGTTGTATTAATATTCTGTAATCAGCTCTACCCTCCATGACTAACATAGGCTCTAAGACATAGGTAGGTGCTTAGTAAATGTTATTTAATGAATTTTCTGGTCATTGTCCTCATGAAATTTTTCTATTGTGCAAAGATCTGTCTCTGAAGCTCAGAAGTCAGGGGTCACTCTCTTGGCCATGAAACAAACAAACAAAAATGGTCTTGCCTTAGGTAAGAAAGGATGGAACCTGATTTTTTTTTTCCCTGCGAGGGGATCAAGCTGAAGTTCCCAAGTTCATCCTTAAAGGCAACAGTATTGCTTGGGGGCTCTCTCGCCCCTTTGTCATTCGTCATTCTTCAAAGGAAAAAACACATTCGAGGTTGAGAAGGTTATGCATAAGGATGTGCTGTTTAATGAATATGATGTCAGTGAACACTTTTGGTATGCACTAATGGTGCTGAACAGTCTTTTTATGGGCAAATTGCACAGCTCTCCAAAGTAAAGAGTACGGAATCCTTTTGTGAATCAAAATTAGAGCATTTTACTGCAGCATAAGATAAGAATTTCAACCCTCTGTATTTGAGCCACACAGTTTCATTATGAAGAAATGATCTATGATTTGAAAGCTTTTCAGAAAGATGCCACCAGCTGTCAAAGGGGACAAAGATTGCCAATTTTTGTGCGTGTGGAAGAACAGACTTCCAATCTCCTTATGAAACCCCTTTCATTCCTGCTAAGAGAGCACCAGGGTAATCTGAAAAACTAAACATATTTTAATTAGGAGTGGCCATATTTCCTGAGCAGCCCCTTGGAGAAAGGGAGCCTCAGAAGATGCTGGCTAGCACTTCTTTGTACAGGGACAGGCAAAAGTAGGTTTACAGTTGTTCCTATGGGGGAAAAAAAGACATGCAGGTTATGATTAGTGAGTAGCTTTATTAACTGTTTCTTGGACTCACAACTGTAAAGCTACTTTTGCCCACCCTGGTATATGATTCCCATAGGGTAAGACTGATGTCAGCAGAAAAGCTAAGACATTTAAGGCTACCTTGGGATTCTCAATGCCAATCCAAGTCCTAAACAAACTGTCAATATCTTTATCCTTTAAAGATTCACTGAGTGGAAAGATGACCTAAAGTTAAAATTAGAAGAAAAATAAGATAGTTGAGATGGTGATAGAAAATATATTCCACTGATAAAGGAACAAATAATGTATCAAGGATGGTGACCCGCTGTCTTTCTAGCTATTCAAGTTGATTTTTTAAAAATCAGCTTTTATTTCAGCAATAGGAATTTCAGCATGGTAAAAGAGAGAACTTCTTGATCCAAGAACATATATATATATGGCTAATATGCTAAGTGTCCGACCATCCGACTGGTCACTATGACGTGCACTGACCACTAGGGGGGCAGACACTCAACATAGGAGCTGCCATGAAGCACACTGGTCATTTTTTTAAAATATATTTTATTGATTTTTTACAGAGAGGAAGGAAGAGGGATAGAGAGCTAAAAACATCGATGAGAGTGAAACATTGATCAGCTGCCTCCTGCATACCCCCCATTGGGGATGTGCCCAAGGTACATGCCCTTGACTGGAATTGAACCTGGGACCTCTCAGTCTGCAGGCCGACGCTCTATCCACTGAGCCAAACTGGTTCTGGCCACACTGGCTATTTACAGAGAAATGACACCATGGACCTGGCACCCACAAAGCAACATTTGGCTTCCCCCAAGTGGGACACAGGCCCCATCACCACCCTTGAGTGACAGCCCACCAAATCCCAGCTGACACTGCTGAGACCCCATGACGCAAAATGCGGCCCACAGCCCAGCCCAGAAACAGTCACTGTGGGCACCAGGTAATGATATCACGTAGCAACACCTGGCTTCCTCTCCCTAGTAACTAGCCTCCTTGGAGTTTCTGCAGCACAGGAACACAACTTGCTTTATAGCCAGGTGGAAACATTTTACACTTTAACCAAATGTCTGTGAAGCATTTTCCCATGCCTCATCTCATTTGATCCTCACAGAAGTCCTGGAGTAGGTAGATAGGAGATGCAGTGGAATTCTATTTTCTTTGCATTAGCCAGAAAATGGAGATTTAGAAAGCTTAGAAACTTGACCCAACTGAAAAGAAGTAAGAAACGGTGGGCCTTCAAAATGACTTCAGGTTTTCTCATTGCACAGAATATAGTCAAACACTACTGCAGTGAAATATTTTACCCTTTGTTCTCCCTGCATGACCTACAATAATAATCTGCTTCATGTTGATATTTACTGCTGTGCTGCTGACAATTACCTGAAAGAGAAGTTGGGGTGCTTCACTGGGCTGGAAAAAGTTTAGCTAAATCAGAAAGCAGGTCTAATTAAGCAAGTTTATTCTATATATATAAAAGGCTAAGTTGACTGCGCATGCAGGATACATATAAAGCTCTAGCTGGTGCCAATCACACGCGTGTGTTTTGATCCCTCATTGTCAATCATGACACTTCTATTATAGAGAAAGGGCAAATAACGATATGAAAATATTTCTGCTAATTAATTTCCTTTCAATGTGCATGAATCAATGCGCTAGGCCACTAGTTAAAATATAAAAGTAGGTTCCCACAGAGCATCAAAAAATTTCTTCACAAGTATCACAAGTTCAGCTAACACATATGTTAATAGATAGAGAGATAGAGAGAGAGAGAGATTAGAATATATAAAACAAATATAAAATTAATTTACTCATTTCATTCATTTTTAACTTTTTAAAAAAAATTCCTGAATGGCATATATATGTTAGGTGCTATATCAAGAACTAAGGATACTGAAACCGTAGTTAGAAAAAGCAGACAGAGTTACCTTCTCCCTTTTGTACGCAATTTATAGTCCAAGTGAGGAGACAACTTAATCATGTAATCATACAAATAAATAAGATGTACAAATAAGACAGATACTTGGGGGTAGGTTTAACCAAGTTTGAGAAGCTCAAGTACAGGGAAGGTATGGCTGAAAAAAAGTAAGAAATTAGCAGGAAGATGAATAGAGTTTACTAGGCAAAGATGTGGAGGGTCATCAAGGAGCTTTTCAGAAGGAGAAAATAAGTAGACAAAGGCCCTCTGGGTGGGGGAGGAGGACTTTCAGTGTGTTCCAGAAGGTAATAAAACTTGCAAGAAAAATAAGTATAGTACCAGATGAGGCTAGAGAGGTAGAAGAAGGTCACACCTTTCAGCTCCTTGTAGACAATGCTAATCAACTTCATATTTATGCCAAGAATATACCCAAATCAGTAAAGTAGTAAGCAAGGTTGATGTGGTCATTCTGGCTACCGTGTAGAGATTACTTTTGAAACCTATGAAAATATATAAATGGGATATATGCACATTTTATTACACATATTTTTTTGCAACATTCTGATCTACGTGTAATTTTCCTGTTATACATAGCTATATGAGGTAAGTCCCAAGAAAACTTACTGGATACTGGGAAAGCTACTGAGCCATAATTCTTTGTTAATAAAGATGAACATTCATAGGAAACTTGGGTCCAAGACCAATAAAGGGACTGGAAAATTTTTTCTTTTCCCAGGTTAAACCATCAATGTCTTTTCAACAGTCATTAATTGATATATTCCTTTCTCCTCTGCATAGGAGAAAGAGAAGCTGAGGATATACTTAAATGGCCTCTTAGCCTCTTCCGTTCAAGGGGAAGCCAACAGGTCTATAAATGCATTGGTGCTTCCAGCACTAGCAGACAGGTAGAAGTAGATCTGAATTTGTAGAACAACACCATTTTATCATATCTTTTTTACAAGAAGATTCAAATTGTTTAATTGTAAAAATTCAATGATATCTAAATTTGTTTTTCATTGAACTTAATAAATACACGTTTAAGAAGAAATCAAGTCAAATGTCAGTATTTTTAAATTGAGGATTTAGGCTCCTCCTTAAATTTGAGATGTGAATAGATATGAATGGAAAAACAAATTTGGTTGGAATGAAATGTACTAGTAATACTATAACAAATCTAAATTATTCCTGAATGGGAAATTATATATATGTAACATATAGGGTTTCCCCTAAAAATGTATACTCACACTTTGAATATTTATAAAGACAGTGTTTATTAAAATACATCTCATTTTCAAAATTTAGCTATCAGCTGTATATAAAGCATGTATATACATTTTTTGAGACACCCTGTAATATGGCCATTAGTCCCTTGGGGATCAAATTAAGGAGAAATCAATTTACACCATACAACAGCTTACACTCTTTAAATGTGTAGGCTAGTGTGTGTGTGAGCGTGTGTGTGTGTGTGTGTGTGTGTGTGTGTGTGTGTGTGTGGTCATTTTTTTGTTCTGTATCCATTGTGTTTGTTCACATACAGTGGTCCAAACCCTGTGGTGCTGCGTTTTCTGTTTTAATTAGCAGTATGTTTATGCTGCTGTAATAAAAATAATATCAAGGCTGAATCACACTGACCAACCAACCTGCAAAAACAAGTTATTTTATCTAAAAAAAAAAAATCTTAGTGTGATTGAACATGAAACTTGGCTATGGCAAAGGAACTATAACTACTACAGTTGTTGAAATAGTAGACTATTTGTGGGATATAGTTGGGCAACCTAAACACTGTCAGGCTATATGTTAAGGAAGACAAAAGACTATGCTCTTCTAAGGTAGCTTAACTCTAGGCAGAATATCTTGCTTTGAAGTTTGATAAAATCAATGGGAAAAAAGTAGATCAGCTCCTCAGGCTCTGCCCAGGCCAGCAGAGGTCATCAGTAGCTGCCTAACATCATCTGATTCACATCCTTCGGGCTATCTTAAAACAATTCTCTACAATGTATTGCCAGAAATGTGTCTCTCCCACACAAAAACAGTTAGCTTCATAAACCGCAAAAAAGGAAACCAGCAAAAAAAAAAAAGCTTCTGTACACAGCTCTCTACAAGTCAGCATGCCTGCTTTTATCCAATATCACACACAGTGTGCGCCTGACACTTTCCGCTATAAACTGTATCTATTCTCCAACTCCAAAGACAGTGCAGCGGGGTGTTTTTTTTTTTTCCATGGGGTCGTCTTTATCCCCAAACCACATCTGTCTTGAGTTTCTCTCAGATTAGTCAGGTGGATCAGTGCTCCCCAGGGCCTGCTCCAGCTGAAGTATTTTAATTTGACTAAACACCTGATTTATTTTATCTCTCCGATGAGAAAGGCAGTTTGTCTTAATAGAGCCTGTCAGCCCACAGCCCCATTCACGGCAATTTACAGGCAGCCAGGGACGCTGGAAGAGAAGAGTGCCGTGATTCTGTATTTTATCCTCCTCCAGAAAGCACCTAAAAGCAGCTATTCACTGCTACTGCATGTGGCATTTTAGAACTGAATTAGCTTTTTATTCAAGTAACTACACTTGTTGTGAATAGCTTATCTGTAAAATTGCTACATTCACTACTGATTTTATTAACCTTTGGCTCTATCACAAAATGGTCTTCAGTTAGGAAAGACCTTTAAAATTGACACATTTTTTTTCTTAGGGGCCTTTATTCCAGTGACTTCAGATTTACTGAGTTTGATCCACTGAATTCTTTACCAGTTGTACTTAAAATTTTGAGTCTCAATAGGAAGTCAATAGTGTGTAAATAAGGAAACACTTTTCAAAATGTAAATATGCTGGCAATTTCCCCCTCATCAAAAGTTTTCAAATACCATCTTTCACTATAACAGTTTTGAAATCAGCCCTCTAGCCCTTTTTGGTCATAATCTGAAGAACTTGAAACAATTAACTAAAATAGACTATTCTTTTTAATTTTATAAACTATAACTACCTGTCTCTGTAGGCCCAAAGCCAACCAAGTCCATTCAAAATTGATGAGAAGTTAAGTAAAACAATAAGATAATTAGTGAAAATCCTTCTTGACATAGAACAAAAAAAATTAAAAATCGCGTTTAAAATTTATCACAAAAATTAGCTCCACAATCTGCTAGTTAATTTTGACCATGTGAAATATATGTAATTACAAGCAGTGGTGCTAGAAAGAAGACTGGACCTTGGGAAATCACTAAAGCCTCCATTTCTGGCCCTGGCCAGGTGGATCAGTTGGTTGGAGTGTTGCCCCATTGCGCCAAGGTTGTGGGTTCAATTCCCGTTCAGGGTGCATACAAGAATCAACCAATGAATATGTGGATAAATCCAACAACAAATGAATGTTTCTTTCCCTCCTTTCTCTTTCTAGAATTAAATAGTTTTTAAATTTTTAAAAATATTATATAAAAGAAGAGATTCCATACTGAACAAGGCAGTCACCTTGCAGAGCACTCTACTAAACAGAGATTTGTTTTACCTATTTTATAATATTCCATACCTAGGACTTTCACAGTATAAACATTTTAAACAGGTCATTCTTTTCATAGCTGTCCCCTGAAAGTGGATCACTGGTATGTGCTGATAACTAATTTTTATTCTAATGAGAAAACCCAAAAATAAGGACAGTGGTGGAAAGGGAGACAGAGAGAGAGCTAGAGTAAGAGGCTGGGAGAGAGAGGAGGAAGGGGCAGAAGAGAAGGCGTGCACATGGACAGCTAAATTAAATTTTGTAAATGTCTCTGCATACTTTTCACATCTCCATTTTCATAAAATGAAGAACGATGGTGTTAAAACACAATGTTTACCAAGCCAAATAAAATTAGTATCAACAAATGCATTATTATCTAGAAGTGTGTGTTAGGGAATTGAAAGTTAAGAATTCTACCTAACCGTTCTCTGATATAGGATCACACCACTACAATAAACTTAGTAGGACTTAACAATTAAATTACAAGGAGCCTGGTAGACAAAAAGTGTGTGTGTTTGGAGCAACGGGGAGGGACCGTCATGGCATTGGAGTGGAGTCCTGATGAAGATATGCTTTTCCACATCAATCCTAGAAAGATTAAAGCACTTAACTGTAATTCCACAGCAGCATTAATCAAGGAACCCCGCCAACAATCCAGAAAGATTTTAAATTAAGTTGAAAAGAAAAGCTCTTAAGAGTCAGTTCCTCCCTGGTCAGTTCTAATTTTTTTTTAATGGACATTGTTTGAGAAGAAAGCCAAGATACAATGCTAGTCATAAAAGGAAGCTGCATTTGATCTTTTCTGCCCCCGGGTAACCTAGTTAAACTGCTGTGTCTCATACTGCAGCCTCCTCGCACATCAGATGGGCTGTGATGTCTCCACTTCACAAGCTCGGTCCATCATTTAGCAGTGGCCTTTTTTTGATATAGCCTTCTTTTAAATGTCACAAAATAGGGCAGCAGAAAGTCAACAAAAAATAAATAGGGTAAGCTGAAGAAACTAACAATCTATCAGGAGGTCCCCTGATAAAAGTTACTTTGTGGTGACTGCCTGAAAAAAGGAACCCCTGTCCCAGTGTACCAGCAGCTAATTTGAGTTCTGAATCCAACAGCAGTTTTAAAAGCTCTCTACTCTAAAGGGCCCCAGTGCATCATAAAGATAAAGGATTTCAGTACAAAACCACCACAAAGACCTCTATTATCTTATCAGTCTTTGGTTACAACAGCTGAACCAATATGACTAAATTCTGAATGACTTTTTTCAAAACAGCGCAATACTGGAATTCCTTTGTTTTCTCATCAGTCAGCTATTGTCATTGCTCCCATATGCTACTGTCCATTTCTTAGTAAATAAAAAGTTTAATAAATGCAGCAATTGTGCTCTTAGGATTCACTTAGGGACCACTCTACACAGGAAGTGTAGCTCATGAATTGTTGTGGTTTTGGGTTGTGTGTGGTTTTTTTTAACTGAAAGTATGAGAACTTCCTTCTTCAAATATAAACAACTCTCATTTAAAATGTCATTAAAATCTTCTGTATATAAACAAGGATACCCAGTAACTCCTTAAGTTAACATCAAGCTCTCCTGTCTATTCCAGGCACACTCACCTCTCCTTGAGCTTCCCCCCTTCTTCCTTGCTGCAAAAGGAAGTCAATTCCTGGATCAACTGAGGTCTATTCATATTGCAGATCCCAAAAGAGCAAGAACAATCCACGGGATTCTGCCATCCAGGCGCCTAATCTCACAGCTGGGGCTTTAGCCCATTGTGCTTTATTAGCCCATCGGTTTAGGATCCGGAAATGAAGGTATCCTGAAACATCTCCTCTTCAGTATAAGACAGGCTGCCTTTATATTACTGTTCTCTATGGATGTTCATTAGTCAATGCTATATCTCCATAATTTACACATAAAATGGTAATTTCTGGCCTTTTGGAAACAAGGAATTCTTTGGTCCTTTGGGAAGCACACAAAAATTATTTGTTTCAATATTGCCGCCCTGTATTACAGAACTGGCTCTTTTTCCAGAAGCTCCATCAGAATTAGGAGATACGAAAGGAAGAATTAAGAAAAATAGACCTTACTTAAGAAGGCATTGTCCTAAAAGATTTTATGTTATCTTATTTCATCTTCCTCCTAAAGGTTGCATTGTTATTTTCATTTTGGAGATAAAATCTAAGCTATCGAGAAGTAAAGAAAGGTGACCAAGTCAGAGCATTTGATTGGATTTGGATTCAGTTTTTCTAATTCTTAATCCAAGGGCATCTGGAGTCTGAGGAAGAGGTGTCTTCCCTCACTTCAAACGTGCAATACATAGCACGGAGTTTCTAAAAGTTAGGCACAATGCTCTCGGGAACCTAGAATTTTAATGTCACATAAGGCTTTGAAATTTATAACTTCCCTCATAAGTCTTTGTTAACAAAATAAGAAGCTTAAAAGCTAGTCTAGGCAATCAATCAGACAACCAAAGAGGTGAGTAAACTAAACTTTGACATCTTAGGGATGTAAAACCCAATCTTGACATAAAGTGATATGCCTGGAGTTACTCAGGAAATTAGCACCCCGCCTGGTAGTCAAGGTCCTTTCTTATGACTATCCTCTAAGCCCTCTCTCTCCAAGGAGCATGTGGCCTCCTGGTTCTGAGACCAAATACGAAGATCATGCAGACCACGGCATTCCCAAATATTCCAGATCCAATATTTACCATACCAATGAAAGGCTGAGAAATATTTGCACACATCAAGCGTGCTGCTGCTGTGGGATGCAGTGTGCCTGTCAGGTACTTGCCAAGAGGAAGTTACCGGGAGAAACCTAGGAAGTGTGCCTACCTAGCAAGGTCTGAGGAACACAACTAAGGCTTAGGACAGTGGTCTGTACAAACTATATACTTTGCCCATTTCTAGGGTGTATTTACAACTTGCCGAGTATAAATATGGGAATCCCTGACCTAACCCAATGTGCTTCATTGTACAATAATTATAATTGTTGAAGCTTATATAGCAATTACTTTGTGCTAGGAAGAACTTTATATAAATACAGGGTTGGGTGAAAGAAGGTATACAGCTGTTTGTATGAAAAATAATACAATAATTAATGCATAATAATTTAAGAATAAACTGTTACATGTACTCAACAATTGTAAGCCTACATTTTCCCAGTGTGTATGTGTGTGTGTGTGTATGTGTGTGTGTGTGTGTGTGTGTATACACACTAATTTATCCCTCACAACAATCCTGTGCAGTAGGTCATATTGTTACCCCCATTTTTAAAGATGAAGAAGCTGAAGCATAAAAAGGTCAAGCAATTTGCCCAAGTCCTAAAGCTACTAAGTCATATTTTTTAGATTCAAAACAAGCAGTTTGGCCACTGATTCTGTCCTCTTAACCACTCTGATAAATTGAGGATGGGACTCCTAAATGATCCACATTCTCAAAACTAATTTACCCAGCAGACTATAGCTGAAATCTCCTCATAATATATTCTTGTTTTGTTTTTAAATACAATGTTTCCCAAAGTCCTTACTAAAATGAAAGTGTTCACCTAGGAAAGTGTCTATGATACCCTTTGCTCTTTAACAGAGCTCAGCCCACTAGCACAGAGCCCTGTTGCCCTTCCAGTCTAAGTCACAAATATCTACTGTTGTTTATTTACTTATTTTGTTTTCTCTTTTCCATCACCATTTATCCTCTCTATGTAGTCATTTTTCATTACTAATTTCATCTCTCACTTTCATGCTTATTCTCTTTCTCTCCCTCTGATCTTATTTCCTTCAAATTCTAAACTCCTGGTGCCAAGAACCCCCTACCTGGATTCCTATGCTTAACTCTACTGGATCTACTATATGGACCTAGACTCTCATTGGAATTGTTTCTTTCCCCCATAGACTGATTTGGCTGGTCTTTTGGGTCTTACTGCTCCTTTCGGCTCCTCTATGAATCCCGCATTCCAGGTCTGGCAGCATGAAATGAATCCCTGCCCCTGATTATGTGATCAGCAATCTAGATAGTCCGTAGATCAGCAATCTACAGGCTACCTTTTTTCCTGAATTGTTTATCAGTATCAGGACATCCCAGTGGACCTGGCTGTTGCCAATGCTAAGACTTTAATGGGAAGGTGTGCTAAAATTTTTAAGTTAAAACAAAACTGGAAAACAACTAAGGGAGATTATTTATGTGTTTTTACAAATCATAGATAGTTCACAGTTCCCCAAATTACAGTACTGAGTATCAGACCAGATAACAGGCTAGTAATACAGATTGCACCCATCACAAACTCACATTATGAGACTATAGAGAGGAAATGGAGATTTCATATTTATTCTAAAAATGCTTTTTCTTTTATTGTTCTTTCATAGCTGAATAACACAGAATAAATAATATATTCTTTCCACTTTCAGTTTTTACTTTTACAATGATCTCTGGGTACAATAGGTGGTATTAGCATCCTATCCAATAAAGAGGGAATATGCTAATTGACCCTCATGCCATCACAAAGATGGCGGTGCTCACACCCAATAAGGAGGGTATATGCTGACTGCCCCATCCTCAAAGATGGAGGTACCCACAGCCAATAAGGAGAGGATATACGAATTGACTGCCATGCCCTCAAAGATGGCATCGCCCACAGCCACAAGGTGGTGGCGCCAGTTGCCTCAGCCCCCAGCCACCCAGGGCCGGCCTGAGGTGCAGGCAAGACTTAGATGGCGGCTGCCCAGCCACCCAGGGCCACCTGAGGCTCAGGTAACCAGGGCTAGCCGAGGCTTGCGCTGCCAGCAGTGGCAGCAGCAGAGATGTGATAAGGTGTCGCCTTCCCCTGATTGTCGGGTGGTCTCCCACCCCTGAGGGCTCGGGGACTGCGAGAGGGGAAGGCTGGGCTGAGGGACCCCCCTCCAGTGCATGAATTTTTATGCACCGGGCCTCTAGTCATATAATAAAAACATATTATGTTCAGAAAGCTTTTTTGAAGGTTATCTAATGTTTCTCATGTAAAATTCACAAATTTCAGGACACAAATATTAAGAAATACCAAAGGGGAAAAAAAAAAAGACAATTAAAACATGGGTTCAGAAATTATCAAGGATCTCCTATCACACAATGATTTTGAACTTGTTAAAGTACAACATAAACAAAATATTTTAAAAACATTTCTATGCTTTTTCTTTTAAAAGTGAAATTAAAAGTCAATCATGTTTGTTAAGTCTATAAACAAAAATTAGTTTATTCACAAATGGGATGTCCCATTCTCATTCTGGGACATTCTCTTACAAATGCATAGAAAAAGCAAGATTCAAGATTTTAAAACAGGATTATTTCAAACAATAATTGTAGGTTACAAATGAAATTTTAAAAGAAGTTTATAAACTCTATAACTTTAAAATATTCATGGTTTTGTAATTGTTAGATGAATAAATTAAGGATTTTTAATTAAATATTTTAACTTGAAGGCAAAAGCTGCATATGTGATTCAGAGGGAAGAGGGGGATAATATATTAATATGTGAGACTCATAGGGAATAGAATGCCACTCACAATCAATGTGTTAGTACTGAGAAATAACCTCAGTGCTGCAGGACACTACATTTTGAAGAGGCAAATGTCTGAAAAGGCAATTAGAAGATGATTACAATAGTTGTACTTAAGGGTGATATACACAAAGACCTTTGCTTGTAAAAGATTAAAACAACAGTGGCCTTGGAAGAATTGCAAAGGCAGCAAGCTCTGCCAACAATAGATGTCAAGCACATCCTCCCTGCTGGACTCTCTTGACTCCCCACCCAGGTTTAAAGAGTAGGTTTGAATTAGATAAGAATCTTAGTGCTACTCATAAATCTATAGAGGAGATTGGTGGAGAGAAAGAGCAAATGATGGGCCACCATGGGTACTTCTTACCTGACTGTTAACTTTTTAAGGGCAGGGTCTATGTCACATGCATATCTATGACAAATCACAGGCATAACTACAGTGCCTACCACTTACTTTGTGCTCAATAAAGTTGAAGTGAACTAATAAACAAATCTAAATCAGTAGTTCCCAGAATAGTTGGAGATAGGCAACCACAGCAATTAACAAACCATGTAGAATTGCTCTGGACTTTAGCAGTATTGGAGCCATATCTGAGTTGCTTCCAGTTTTGTAATCATTCTAGCAAACTGAACTCACTGGCCATCTTCACAGCTGTGTAAGCAGTAGAATATCAAATCCAATAAAAAGATAGAGATAAATAATACAATTTGAACAATGAAAAAATGTAGATTCTGATTCAATAAACCTTTTTTTTAACACATTTGATGGTCACTTTCTATGTGCCCGGGTTAGTACTTAGCATTTTTATCTGTTTCAACACACTTGGGAAAATGAGGTTGAAAAGGTTTAAAAATATGTTTCAGATAACATAGCTTATAATCAATATAGCCATGATTCTAAGGCAGATGATATGATTATCAAGCCCAGACTCTTCCCAGTAAACCACAAATATTTGGGGATGAGGGGGTGGGGGGGGTGGGGTTGGGTAGGGATTACAACTACTTTATGACAATGACTTCATACATAGTCTTCATGAAGTCTTCTGTATTTTTTAAAAGTTAAATACCCTGTTGGTAGATATGGTGGTATTAAAAGGCAAACTCATGTACATTTAGGACAATTCTAATTCAGTATTATTGAAGATCTTGTAAAAAGTAGCCCAGCCAGAGTGGCTCAGTGTTTGAGCATCAACCTGGAGGTCATCGTTCAACTCCCGGTCAGGGCATATGCTTGGGTTTTAGACTCAATCCCCAGTGTGGGGCGTGCAGGAGGCAGCTGATCAATGATTCTCCCTCCCTCTCCCTTCCTCTCTGAAATAAATGAAATATATATTTATATATATACTAGAGGCCCAGTGCACAGAATTCGTGCACGGGCAGTGGGTCCCTCAGCCTGACCTGTACCCTCTCCAACCTGGGAGCCCTCAGGGGAGCCCTCTCCAGTCCAGGAGCCGTGACAGCATAGGCCCACTCCCCATGGTTCTCTGCTCTCTGCAGGGCCTGGCTGCTCCGCACCTGCTGCCCAGAGGCCCTCGGCAGCTGGGGCAGGACACTTGTCTCGTCACCGCCGAAGCAAGCATTCTGCCAGGCAGCTCATGCTGCCCGCTCTCAGCGGCCACTGCCCCAGGACTGGGGACTCCGATGGAGCAGAGGGGCCTGGGCACTGCCATCTTGTGGCTATGGGCGTCACCATCTTTGTGAAGGAGTGACAGTTAATTTGCATATTACCCTTTTATTAGATAGGATTAAAAAGAGTAAGTGAGGTCTAATGGCTAAGAGGATTAAATCCACATACACAATTTAGAGAATTCTTCAATTAGACAATGTTACACCTAGAAATTCATTCTTGAATTATATGAAAAAATTTTTCAAATAGCTCAGTGAACCTGTACTATAATTTAGAAGGCAAAATCAACTAAAGAACCATATAAATTATATGGAATATGCAATTATACAGGAAACATTTCAAAGGAATTTGTTATTGTATCAACCTTTTCTAACATTACCCTCTTCTAATAAAATTGAATTATATGCCAAGACACTATAATCAGAAAACATGTTCTAATGCTTAATTGCCCAAAATAACTGCCAAAGGAGTTACAGTTGATTGGCCAACTCATTGTGCCACTAAAGCTTTTTTAAGGAGGATGTTCTATACTTTAGATCCCAAAATCCATTCTTTGATTGAATTTCAAAAGTTTAAGAAAATTACCTTAATGGTTTCCCTATAGACTAATCTAGAGCAGTTCTCTCAACATTTTTAAATTTATGCCTTCTACCTAGCTTTGTCACTTTATATTTTGTTCACCTCCACCAGCCAAAATTTCATTTGATTCACTTTCTAGATTTTGTTTAAGAAAATAATAAGTGTATTGAATAAGTTTTTACAAGCTACAAGTAACACCATTTGAGATTTCTGCTCTACCACCTACCAAACACAATTTTAATTAAGTTAAATGGGTATTTGCAGCTTGTTTCTATTACACCTACTAATGTAAAACAAAGTTGAAAAATTTTAAACTGTTCATTGACTTTATAAAAATAATATATCCCTACCACCTTATTGACACATCTGTAGCATATCCCTTAATCTCTTTTAAAAATGTTGATAGGGCTCCTTTCTATCTAAATATTGAATGTGCTATAATTCCAGCAGTGCTCAACTATCATGCACCAATGACATTTTTTTTATATCGCATAACAAAGACAATTTACCTGATCACCTTTCTGGCAACAATAACAGATAAAAACTCCTTATTTACTTGATATGTTGTCTTTTAATTTGTTTACTATTAGCTATTCCCCCAGCACCTACATAGTAGATCCTCAACAAATACTTGTTGAAAAAATTATAATATGCAAATTCATTCATATAATTCATCATATAAATTAGAATTAAGAAATTCACTTCTTAAGTGAAAGGAGGCACTGCTAATTAGCACATCAAGAACATAGGTGTAAACTAGGACAATCTCAGGTGAACCAGAACATGTATGTACCCTAGTCATAACTCATTTTAATTTAATGTCAGTTTCTGACCAATAAAATTGTATAAAAGGAACCTTATAGTTGATAAATTTCATAAAAATTCTATGAGATAAATTTTAAATTAGTAAGCCTGAAATATTGGTGACACAATTCTACAGAATAATTAGGCTTAATTTATCACTACTGAAAACATGTAGAAACTCATAATATATAAATATAAACTGAAATAAATATATATTACATATATTCTGTATACATATTTTTATATAGACCTATTATTTAGAGAAAACCTAATAGACCTATTATTTAGACTAAACCTAATAATGTAATCTTGATTTCGTGAAGCTTGTACAAATGCTCCTATCTTCCAAGTATTCCAAAGAGAAAATGTTAACTTAACATTTGTAAAATAGTCAATCCATTTTCCATGAACTGTAATTCTCAATTAATGGGATATTAAGGCCATGCTAATTTTTCCCATTTTAGAAAAGACAAACATAATTTTACTCAATAATTAACTAAATAACACAAAAATGCTTATGTAAAAACAATTAGACCATTAAAATATCTAAATCTTACATTATATCATTATGAATTTTAATCTTGATATTAAGTACATATTTGTCTTTCATATGATGAAAATATAAGCACATAAATCAATGAAAAACATATATGCTTCTGAAGATTCTAAGGCCTTGGGTTATATACATAATGAAGCAATAATGAAAATTATTGTTAAGGAATATTAATGGAAAGTCCTGTCTAGCACAAGAACAGTAAAATGAAAACTTTCTCACTTTATTTTAAGTAGAAAATCCAGCCAAATATTTGGAAATCTAGACAAGACTTACATTCAACAAAAGCTATAGAGTCAATGGCCTTAGCATACACTCCATGGGAAGTGTATTTCTTCCAGTTCTACAAAAAGAGTATTAGAAAATCTACATACCTAAAATTATTCCAGAGAGTTTATAGTCAAGTATCTAGGAAATTGCCAGCAACATTTTACCCAATTTCATACTAATATGGAAAAATAAATAATTCCAAAATTCTATTAACAGAAGCATAAAATAAAACCAGAGATACCTCCAAAACTGAGCTACATTTTAGTCTTAAATTATATTTTCAAGCTTATTCATAGGTAGTTCTAACCAAATATTACCAAGTGTAGCTTTAAATATAAGGGAATTAATAGGTTCTAATATAAAATACAATTCCTACCCTAACCCAGTAAATACATGTATTAATAATGTATAGTTAATTACTAAAGACTATCTACAATTAAAAAAATGAAGAATATAAACTCAGTGAAAATAAAAAGGTACTGTGAAAGCAAGTAAATACTAAACTACAAGAAAACCTATTAAATGTGATTTGGGAAAAGGGGCTCTGCCATTCCTGGAGCTTTCCAGGCACTGCTTTATAGAGATACCTGAGTTATGTTGTAACTGTGTTAGTTCATAGTAGTAAAACTACATCAAAGGAAATAGAAATAGGTTTTCTGTGGGTGTTTTTTTTTTAAGGAAAAAAAACTCTAAAATACTAAAGTGAGAATCAATTAAGAATTTTCAGGACTGCACAGATCCAAAATCATTAAGTCACTATAATCCAAAATAATTAAATAGATAATTGGTGTGAATTTAGAAGCAAATTCAGTTAAACTATAAATGTTTATATTTGTATAAAAATTAGTTTTCCAACATCTTTCTATAAGCAAAGCATGAATTAGCCAATTCAGAGCAGAAGAAAAAGAAGGAACAAATGCCACTCAAGCGTGTATTAGTCTTCTTTGGGGCAAGGAGATGAGAGAAACAACTCCCCAAAAAGATTCACAAGTTAGAGTTTTGGGCCAATGCATTCTTGGTAATAAAATAGACTTTGGATTCAGGCAAAATGCTTCCAAGTTTTAGTTATCATCACAACAAAACAAAGTGAGTTCCTGGATTATCCGACATGTTATATTCAAAGGTAAACACTTAAATCCAGTCATGAGCTAAATATAAACATCTGAAGTAGCTTCTGTTTGGAATTATCTGTGCAACTTAGAGCACTGGCAATCAAGAGTTGCCTACATACACTCCTTTGTTCCCTCCATTTGTTCACATGGGCTGAATAATGAAGAGCAGCTTAGCCCGCTTGGAAAGAGCCAAGAAGAATTTTATCTGGCAACGCAAGAAATATAAGGCGGAGATCATCAGCAAGGATGAGGTGATATTGTTATTACTAGCATTCATTTCATTATCATTACAAAATAAAAACCACAGTAGAAATTCTACCAGGTTAGTAACTTTACCAAGATAAAGATACAAAGCAAGTTATTATCCAGTAATAGGCTACTCATTTTAGCTTTCTTTATGAGTTAGTAAAGTGATAAAAATCTATCCTAAAAATGGCCTTAGTGAGCTATGCCAAAATTTGTTTATAAAGTTATTAAATATTCAGTTTGTATAAGTTGAGTAGATATCAGTGACAAGATTGTCCAGCTAATCTGCACATGAAAATAAGTCAGGTATAATAATCAAAACAACCCAAAAGTACTACAAAGTGTTTTCATATACATTAAGATTTTTGAGCCTTAAAACCATCTTTTAAGTAAGGCAGATGTTATTAAACACCATCACCAGTTCACAAAAGAAGTAAAAAACAGAAAGGACACAAGACTAACCTAAAATACACAGCCAGAATTTAAACATTTAAACCCTAACTTCAATCCTATTTCCTTTTCCACTTAAAAACAGCCTATTCTTCTAGACTGATCTTGTGAGAATAAATCTTCTTATCTTGAAGTTTCACAGTTCTTATTAACATCAAACTAACAATGTGCTTATTTGCCCCAGCCTGAAGTCCCAGATTGACCCCAAAGACAAAACTGGAAGGAGAGGGTGTGTGTGTGTGTGTGTGTGTGTGTGTGTGATATATATATGTCCATCCCCAAATGTATTTCCCAATTGAAACATTAAAAAACAAACAAAACAGTTATTACAAAGCTCAGTGCATATCTGAGCTTTCTAGGGGGGAAAAGAGAGGATTATTTAAAAACTTGCATTTTTCCCAATCAACACAGCTTATTTGTTCACCATTATTTTCCATCACTAGCTCTACCACAATTAATCACATCTAAAAGTGAATTTTTAAAATTTTCTTATCTATTACAAATAACTCGAAATGTCTTATTGTGGGTATGCTTATTTAAACATGCATAAACTCAGAAAATCAATATTGCAAAGAATAAAAAAAAAAAATCAACTGATTCCAAATTAGGAAGCTGAAAGCTAGAAGCTGAGAGTGATATGCATGAGGCCATATAGTTAATTACTTGTTGGCAGAGTTTGGTCTAGAACTTAGAAGTCTTGATTCTCTGTTAAAAACTCCTTCTGCTGTAACATGCCACCTCTTTAAATCTACTTTAAATCTTCCAGAAGATAGTTTATTTGGGTAATCATTTTCCTCAATCCACTTATGAAGCAACATGGATTCTTTACTTATTTTAGTATATTCTCAATTCCTCAAGTCTATTATGTAAGCTAACATGAAATACCAAGTGACAGAAGCAATCAATAGGAAAATATTTTAAGAAACACAACTTGTACAATGATAGTAAGACTTCCACTCTGTTTTGTTTTGTTAATTCTCACACGAGGATATTTTTCCATCCTTTTTTAGGGAGAGGGAAAGACAGAGACAAACATCCACAGGAGAGGAACACATTGATTGGTTGCCTCCTGCACACCAATCAGGGCTGGGGAGGAGCCTGCAACCAAGGTACG
The DNA here is from genome assembly GCA_026230045.1 of Corynorhinus townsendii. Taxonomy (NCBI): domain Eukaryota; kingdom Metazoa; phylum Chordata; class Mammalia; order Chiroptera; family Vespertilionidae; genus Corynorhinus; species Corynorhinus townsendii. The sequence continues at coordinate 32,467,305 of JAPDVU010000008.1, read as the reverse complement.
TGCCCTTGACCAGAATGGAACCTGGGACCCTTTGATCCACAGACCAATGCTCTATCCACTGAGCTAAACCAGCTAAGGCTGGTTTCACTCTGGAACTTCAGCATATGAGTTTTCATATGTGCTGGTTTACGAAAATTAATCATAGTTTAAATGATACTTTTGCAGGAATAGCAAGTCAGAATGTTTTATAGTGAAAACAGTTACATGTGGACTTTGAAAGATTTCAGTGCCTGCCAGTAATCAATTTTAACAAAATATTATGGCCCACGCGAATCTGCATTTCATTGTATTTGAAAACCCGAGTACTCCAAGTCATCATTTCCTTTAAATAGGAGCAAGAGCTATAGAAACAACACTAGTCTACGTTCCTCAGGAAACGAGGTGCCATAACAACAAAAAAGTGATAAAGAAAAATTAGTGGCATTTAGGGAGTATAGGAAAGCAGAAATCCCAAAAGTTCTAAAAATTTAACAGACAAAACATTCGAGATGAAGCCAGAAAAATGACAGATGTACACATATTTAGTAAGGGCTTGTTGTTTGTTAGCATACAGAAGCTACATAGTGAAAAGTTATTGGTATGTAAAACAGGAGATCTGGACTCTAGTTTCAGTTTTGCTTCCTTGTACAAGCAGCTCTCTGCCTCCATTTCCCCACCTGTAAAATGAGGGTATTGGACTAGATCAGTGGTCGGCAAACTCATTAGTCAACAGAGCAGCAAACCACGGCTCGCGAACCACGGTTTGCCTGACACTGGACTAGATCATCTATAAGGACACTCGAGTTCTGGGTTAAATACTAGCAATGTTCCTTGAGTGTAGACTCTCAGCAATTTTAAAATTTTTATGAAAATCATTCAATCTTATCTACAGTTATAAAAATCATTACTATCTTGGTAGCATGAGAAAAAAATCATCTATGTTACCAAAAACTATGAATAAATATATACATATTGTATACATACACATATACTCATTAGGTTAATATTATATATTAATTTACAACTCAGCATTAACTTTTCAGATTTGATTTTTAAAAATCTTTATTCTTGAAAGTATTACAGGGGAGAAACATAAGATATTTATAATACTATTAACAATAAGAAATATATTTTTAAATATTACCTATGTCCCTTCAGATGTGATTTTTTAGTTAATTTTTAAAGTAAACTTAACTGAATTTAAAAAATCTTTTCACCTTATAACATATGATATTATGTTAATATTAGTTTGTCCAGCAAACTCACTAATTCACAAATTAAATGTTTATCTCTTTATGTGTACAACAGAAAAAAATTCTACTGGAATAAAAGCAAATATATAAAGTCAACTTATATCATTCTATAAATGAGGAAATATAATTTTTAATGTTTTTACCGTATTTATCACAGATTTACTTGTAAGTTCACTACGTTTTGTTGGTATTTTAATAATAATCAGATTGAGGAAGCAGTGTGTTGACATGTTAAGAGCATGGGCTCTGGAGCCAGATGGCCTAGTTTTAAATCTCAGCTCTACCACTTCCTAGGGCTGTAACTTTGATCTAATTTATCTCTTTTATAAAATTGGAATTGTAACTGGGTGCTGTACAGATCAAGTGGGTTATTACAAGTTAATACATGTGAAGTACTTAGGACAGAGCTTTTACATAATAAATACCCAATAAATATTTGTCATCATAGTCACATAATGTCTATGTTAAAATCCATTTTAGAATCAATGAAGAAAAAAAGTTACATGACATAGAAATATTATGATACATTTTATTCCAAATGTTGAATAAAGTCCTAAAATTAAAAACACTTCCTTTGACTATAAAACATCACATTATTCCAACCTCCTGAAAATTGGAAATTCAGGCACTATAGATATCATCATCTCACTCCCCTAGTTAAACTCTTCAATGACTCTCCACTAATAAACTCTATTAGTTCCACTAATGGAACTTCCATAATAAAACCCTAAATGAAGGGAGTGAGCTTCAGAGTTGATGAATCATTCTTGTGCCAGGATGGTGGAGCACCCCTAACTACACTGGCACTGAAGTTCCTGCACTAGGGGCCTTCCAGACCTTTCCCTATGTACTTCTTTATCTGGCTCTTCATTCAATTCCTTCACAATACATCAGTAATTGTAAGGGAAGTGTTTTCTTCCGTTCCATCAGCCATTATAGCAGATAATCAAACCTGAGGAGGGGGTCTTGGGAACCCCCGATTTTCAGCCAAGTTGGACAGAAGTGTGGGTAACAAGAGGGCCAACAACTTATGAGTGGTGTCTGACATGGGAGGCTGTCCTGTGGGATTAAGCTTTTAACCTGTGGGGGAGAAGTCTGTGCTAATGCTGGGTAGTTAGTGTCAGAAGTGAACTAAATTATAAAACACCCACTTGATGTCCACTGAGAACTGGAGAATTGTTCGGTATGTAAAACTCACATTTTTGCTGACAGATGCATTTTGAGAAAGTTTTTCTGTAGCAGAGTAAAAGAAGATGAAGTTAAAGAAAAAAAGAAGGGGCCTTTGGGGTCATCATAGGGACTTTGGTCTTTACTCAAATTAATATGAGGATTCATTAGAGAATTTTTGAGCAAAGAAGTGATGTAATTTAACTTATATTTTTAAAAGTGTCAGTATAACTTCTGTGTGGCAAACAGACTTCATGGAGACAAGGGATATTAACTAAGAGGCTATTGCAATAATCCAGACAAGAGAGATTGCTGACTTGGATCAAGGTAATGTCAGTGGCACATTTCAACAGGATAATTTGAGGAGACTTAAATAAACTACTTACAAGGATGTATGGTAAGGTTTAAGGAAAACAAGGGATAGTTATAGGATGAAGCTGTTATCGTACTCAAGCCTGAAGGGTAAGAGGAGATATGATTCTTGGAACCTGGAGATTGGAGTTGTACAGTGAAGGTCATGAAAGTGCCAAAACCAACCTACAGGAATGTGGACAAGAAGGAGCTGATGGGAGGAAGAGGACATAAACCCCACTCTCCCCCAATTCTCCCGGGTTGCCTCTCATTGGTCAAAGCCAATTAGAAGTCAAAGAGGAAGGAAACTCCTATGCAATCCCTACCAGTTGGGCTCCCAGAACTCAGAGTGAGTGTGGAAGGCATAGAGCAGGGCAAATGGAAAGTAGGTCGCCTAGTGAGGAATCAGGTTGATTTCAAGGTTTGTGACCTAACCACCTAGAAAGACAGAGCTGCCGTTTACTGGATGGGAAAGAATTTAGGTGCAGTGTATTTGGGAAAGAAAACCAATGGTTCTGTTTTAGACATGTTAAATTTAAGTGTTTGAGTAGAATTGTGCATTTGAAAATTGTATATATAAGTTGGGAACTCAAAAAGTGGTCTGGAAATATAAATATTAACCCTAGTAATCATGGATTTGAGATACTAGAGAAAAATGTGAAACTGACCTAGCAAAGCAAATGATTCTCTTTCTTCTAGAGATAATCCTTTTATTTACTTTGAAGGGAAAAGGACAAATATAATATTTTAATCAGTTCATCTTTAGCATACTCTAAAGTATGAGCTAAAAAAAATTGTTATAATTATCTGTGTATGCTGCTATAGACTGGGAGCTCCTTGTAGCGGGGACCATTTCTTAATCATCTTTGTATTCCTATTACCTAGCTATAAAAGCCTTTCAAAATGTTTGAGAGATGAGTGAATGCATAAATATAAAAATTAATGAAAACAGGGTTGGGATTTGTAAGGTGTTCCCCAAGGTGCAATCTAAAACACCACATTAATGAGAGCAAGTTTTGTTTTTATAAAAAGAACCTCTTCCAGTTGACCGAGGACTCAGATATCCTCCCTCATTCTGTGACAGGAAGTCACAGAGGCCAATAGTCACACTTTAAACCAGGGATAGGGAACCTTTTTTCTGCCAGGCCATTTGGATATTTATATCATCATTCGAGGGCCATCAACTTAAAAATTCGCCTGCTATATTTGGTCAAACATTTCATTAACTCACCCCTGATGCCTTGGTGAGGGCAGACCAAGTGATTTCACAGGCCTTATACGGCCTGCAAGCCAGACGTTCCCCACCCCTGCTTTAAACAAAGGAGACTTCGGAAACTTTGAAAGCTCTTCTTGGTAGAGCAAAGAGTAAGTGCCATGGACAGTCTGAGCAAAGCTGGTGGTCTAGAACCAGATGATAACAAGTCACATGTGTCTCTTTGTTTCCCACGCCCCTAAGGCAGAGCCTGCTTTTCTTTTCTGGTATTTATTATAATAAAGTCAGTGTTCATCATTTCAATACCTGTTTTCACACAATTACTACATGTGAGAAAAATAACAATTTTTGCATGTTTTCAGATTTACAAATTATATTATATAGCAGATATATAATTTTGTGTCTTTTTTCATTTGACATGAAATGTATAAATTCAAACGTGTTGATATATATAGCTCTTATTTATCTTGACTGTTTATTTTAACATTTGTTATTATAAACAATACTACACTGAACATTCTTGTACATGTGCAAGAGTTTCTTCACAGTATGTGCATCTTTAACCTCGATAGATAAGACTAAGGTATTCTCAGAGTAAGTGTGTAAACTTGTATTCCCACAAGTGGCTTGTGAGAATTCCAGCTTCTCACACTTAATTTTTGCCAAACTGATGGGTGTAAAATTGTATTTTATTGTTGCTTTAATTTCTATTTCCCTGTTTTTCAAGCATCCTCTTCTACGAATTGCCCATTTAATTTTGAACCAATGTTAATTAAACAAGCCATGTCTATTACATGTATTTTGGTTGTATATCAGTGGCCAGATGTGTTTAAAAACCTCCGCACCAAAATAAAAAAGCAGTAACTCTGAACAAGGGGATCCTGGATTTTCCTCCAGGAGCAAGAAAATTTAGTGGTGGTAACTTTCACATGAATTTAGGATATTAGAAGAAAATGTTAGATAGTGACTTAAATGCAAATGGTTCTCTCTTTCTCTGAGAGTTTAACTTACTTTGACAAGGGGGAGTAAAAACATTTTACATCCCCTGTCCTTAGCATGTTTAATCTCTGTTTCTCTCTCCCAGCCTTTCCCTATGTGTGTTTTTGTCTCTCTCTGACATAAACTTACACACAAAATCTGTGTTAAATACAATGAAAAGTGCATACATAAAAATGTGTATGGGATACAATGCAAAAATAGCACTCGAAATAGGAAGCTGCCTCATTGACAGATTAATGAAAAATAAAAGGATCAATTTTCCCATCAGCCATCATTAATGATAAGAAATTTTCAAGTAACCTAATATGCTTCATAATGCACACAGTATTCATGTAAGAAAAACATATTTTAATGTAATTTCATCAGTTTTATACATAAGTTATGATTCATTTCAATATGGAAAGACTTTGATAGATCTTCCGCAGTAAAAAACAAAAACAAAAAAACCTCTATTTATTGCAACAGTTAAAAATTATGAACACCAATTTCAAAACTAATTTCATATAATAGAATTTTTCTGTCAAAATCCTGTTTTAAGGAATCTCACTGAATTTGACATAATATTATTTCTTGGCTTCTTTAACATTCACTGTCAGATGTCTTGTTATAGATACTTGTAGATTCTACATTTTAACAGCATTGGAACTCTCCAAAAGGCTTAGTCTTTTAGGACTATTATAAAATAGAGCAGTACTATCCAGTAGGGCTTTCTTTGATAATGGAAATGTTCTATATCTCTACCGTCCAATGTGGTAGCCAATAGCCACATCTTATCATAACCACTTGAAACTAGGGGCCTGGTGCATGAAATTCATGCATGGGTGGTTCCCCTCAGCCCAGCCTGCACCCTCTCACAATCCGGGACCACTGGCTCCTAACTGCTCACCTGCCTGCCTGCCTGAACGCCCCTAACTTCCCCCCCCCTGCTGGCCTGGTCACCCCCAACAGCCCCCATACCCACCAGCCTGGTTGCCCCCAACTGCTCCCTCTGTGACTTGTATGACTGAGGAATTGAATTTTAATTTGAGTTATTTTAATTGTTTTGAATTAATTAAATAGCCACATGTGGTAAATTATTTCTGTATTGAACAGCACAAATTTAGTGTAATCTAGAGTAACTTCCCTTTTATCTAGCCATAAACATTGGTCTCTAACTGTACTAAGCAGATAATCAGTACTGGACAATCTCTGCTCTGGGTTTATGAGGTTACAACACTCCTCAGCACCATTAGTGATGACTTCTTTCTCTCCTCCTGTCACTATTGAATTACTGGGGTACCTTCTGTGTCCTATGTCCTGACTCTCCTTTTTAGCAGAGCTTATATTTGACTCTAGTTATCTAACCTATAGGTGCTTGGATACCTTCCTTTATGTGCTTCATGCTCCTAACTTGTGTCCTTGGGCATGTCTGCTTGATCACTTAGGGCAGGGGTGGTGAACATCTGGTCCAAGGGCCTTATAAGGCCCCAAATGAAATCATTTGGTCTGGCCCTGCCAAGGCATTACAGGTGAAATAAATAAATGTTTGACCAAATACAGAAGGCTAATTTTTAAGTTCATTATTTTGTACGGCCTGTGAAGGATGTTATAAATATCCAAATGGCCCTTGACAGGAACAAGTTCCTCACCCCTGACTTGGGGTAACCCAGTTCCTTCAATAACCATTATCTCGCTGCTCCTGTCCTGCCACTGTTGATTGATGACACTCTATTTTCCCCAAAGAGATGCAATATTCACATCCCCATTCATGGTTTCCAATACACTCCTAGGTCTGATTTCTCTGAGCTTTCCCCATAAGAAATGAAACTTTAAAAATTGTAAATGGTTTAAAATAATTTTGTGACTTAACCCTCAAAATAATAGTGTCCTCTGTTCACCCCCAAATTCAAAACACTCGTCAATCCATGAGTAACAGCTATTTCATTTGCCTAACGAGCAAAAGAGAACAAAGCTGATTTCTAAAATATTTTCAGGGATAGCAGAAAATTGTAGTATAAAATGACAAACTTTCAATCAAATAATTATAGATGTCAGTATGAGATATGGATTATAGGCCTAGTAGCAAGAGGTCATTGTAAGAGAAAGATGACAATCTTCTCATAACTATTTCTCATAGCTTTAAGTTAATAATTAACCACAGTATAATTTATTATTAAAATTCTATTCATGGCTCATAAGTTTTTGCAAGAAACATAGAAATAATACATGCCACTAGGCTAGAAATGTAAGGCTCTCAATAATGTAACCAGCATTCAGTGCTTCTGAAGTTTATATTCTACAATTACTCTTACAACATTTCCATGACTCTGTTAACTGCCTAATATCCAGAGATGACTCAGTGTTATATTGCAGATTAGGTTATCCTAGAAAGCCAGAATAATATAGAAGAATCATTGATAGTGAATTAGAAAATCCAAAGTACACTAAAGGATAAGTAAGATCCTCAAACCTGAAATTTTTAAATTAATAGAAAAAAATTTATTTTTATTGATTTCAGAGAGGTAGGGAGAGGAAGAGATAGAAATATCAATGATGAGAGAGAATCATTGATTGGCTGCCTCCTGTACGCCCCCTACTGGAGATCAAGCCCACAACCTGGGCATGTGCCCTGACCAGGAATCAGAACCTTGACCTCCTGGTTCATAGGTCAATGCTCAACCACTGAGCCATGCCAGTTGGGCGAAAAGAAAAAATTTACAGCAAAGGAATTTGAAAAGAAAAACTATAGGTACTAAAAAAGTGAAAAAGATCACACAAATCTCAAATAAAAGTAAATTTCACAGTTGAGTGTATGGCATATTATCATACAGAGAATGTTAATCACTTTTTGTTCTTTGTTTGCTTTTCTGTTTGTTTAGCTCAAAGAGTAGGACTTGGGAAATACATCAAGAAATGTGTCCCAATAAGGACCAGAACAGATGTTAGCATGTCTTGGTGGAAAGAGCATGAAGTTCAGCGCCATATAGTCGTTAATTCAAATCCTGGATTGGCCATTATTATGTTGGTGCCTTAAGAAACTTACTTTTTTTCCTGAGCCTCTGTTTCCTCCTTTGAAAAAGGAGAATAATGATGCCCACTTCATGGCATTTGGTTTGAGGATTAAGTGAGATAAAATATACAAAAGCACTATGACACACAGTATTTGCCCAATAAATGTTAGTTCTTGCTTTGTCAGCACCCTCCTCTCCTGCTTCTCTGTAGGTCTTTAAAAACTGGAATTTCTCATGTCTGAGTGTTAGAAAATATGAAACTTGGTAAAAACCTGCACAGCCTAACACAATTATGAGCAAATAATAAGCACGTAAAAACAATTTGTGAATTGATTGAGATTCTACAAATACATTCCTTCTTGAAAGCAGAGGGATGGATGAGATGAATTCTAAAGATCCCTTCCTGGTTCTGAGATTAATGTTCTAGTAAGAAAGCTTTTCCAGTGTCAACCACAATAAGAATCAGTTCATCATAAGCAGGGGGGGAGGGGAGGAGAGAGGAAAAGAAAATGTTTTTCCGGTCCTACCTCTAGTGTCACTTTATGAAATATAATATAGAGAATCTCCTGAGAGCCCCACCTGGAATCTTAAGCAAATTCTTCTTTCTAGACTGGAAAAAAAAAATTCTATTTCCTCCCAGTATTTAAAGTCATCTCATTCATCAGCTCTTACTCATCTGTTACTTGATCATTAATTCTGATCCCACCTAAAATAAACCCTAATACATGGTAGCCATGGCTGAGAAATACAGTCAATTGCGAAGGTTAGAGAAGAGCCATCATCCTTTGAGACAAATGCCTATTGGCCAGAAAAATAGAAGAGTTCCTTTCAGTAACCAGTTAACAAGAAATTCAGGACTCTCTATGGATGTGAAGGCCTGTGTTTAAGCAAAACCACAGAATAGCCATGCCCATTTCATTTTCTTTAGCTTTCTTAATAAACTTCTATTTATGCTTCCTTGATGTTACCAACTTAAACTTTAGGGTCTCGGTAGGTTTTCCCACGTTTCAGCACGGAAAAAGTTCTAGCCATATAGATTTATGTAAAGCTCTCTTTGTCTACTTTACTGTCTCTTGAAATCTTGCAACCCGAGCAGAACAACTGCAGTGGAGGTGGTTAACTAACTTGAGTAAAAATGCATTTCTGAGTCCATATAAAACTAAAGTTTCTTCATAAATAGCTGCATAAGTTGGAAATTGCCATACATACATTTCAAAGTAGTAAAAACCAAACTGTGTATTACATATATACATATATATACACTTTGAAATTTAAAAATAAGTTTAAATCTTCATTTAAAAGGGATGATTATAAGCCAATTTTAGAAATGTCTTACATTTGTAAAGATCTGTAGATTCTTCTACAATCACTCCTCTATAAATAACCACACGTTTCTAACAAAGCTTAAAATCAGACTGCTCTTAATAGAACACTGACATTTTTCTCCAATAATCTCTACTTCTGAGTCTATTTAAAAAGTTGGTCAAAGACAGGAGCCTGTGCACATGTATGGTTTTGATTCCATCTATACTCCTGCCCTAATTCTTGTGGCTTGGACCCATTCCAGAGGCTCTGCCTTATTCTGTGGTTTATATTTGTGATCCCCTTTCCTGATTCATTGCATTCTCCTGATTGACGAACAGATTTAGACAGCAAAGCCAACAGTTACCTGCTTGTAACAGCTGCACTGTTGTAACAACAGTTACCTGCTTGTAACAGCTGCACTGTTGTAACAACAGTTACCTGCTTGTAACAGCTGCACTCCTAAGCCATGGTGAAGGTACCTCCCAGAGAGACTTCCTTTTCAGCTCAGGGGTGTGTGTGTGTGTGTGTGTGTGTGTGTGTGTGTGTGTGTGTGTTGGGAACCAGGGTGAGATGGGAGGCTGTATGTTTGCTTTTGCTTTTGTTTTTTGGTTGTTTGATTTTTTACCATTTGGAAGTCTTTATTGTTCACCAAGATACTCAGTAACTTTGTTTTACTCACGATTTATAAATTTTATAAACTAAAATTTATATTCTTATTTTTTACTCTCCACAAATTAAATTAAATAGTAACACAATGGATTTTTAACTTTCTAAGCTGATATGCCTTTTAACTGAATTTAGAATAGTCATAAAAAAAGAGGGTCCCTTCTTTACTTTTTACTGATTTAATGTGAAGCATATTACTGCTTCATTAGTAGATTAAAATATTAGAGTAGAAGTAATAAACTATTATTATATTTTCACTAGTTTGCCTCATAATGTCAACTGAAGTATGTGAACTGTATCAACCTCATTACAATACAAGCTACCATCTTACACATTGCAAACAATTGCAACTCTCTCAACACATCAGAATAAGAGACTTTTCATTTTAAAATTCCTGTGGAAATCAAATGTATTTTAAGTATCAGCTCTGATTATTTAATCAGACAACTTGCATTTTGCCCTGGCTAATTTTGAAGACTGATAATATTTTACTCATAAAAATAATTGCGCACCTGTTGTGATGGAAGCCTAGTTAAACAAATGTTAATAGGAATGTAACTCTTTGCGTTAAGCATAAGAACACAAGTCTCTCATTACTATTACACGAAAACATATTTTTAAAGCCATGGAATAGATCTCATTTTCAATCTCATCTCTTCCATGGCCCTAGAGAGGTATTTAAGAGTATTATTGAAACATGCATAACAAATAGTTGCATATTAACTTGAAAGGGAACACCGTATGAGGTCCTCCTTCCACTGAATGCCAGTTTCTTCTGCCTTATTCTTTTCCCTGTCCAAACCATTTTAATGACATTGAATCATTTCTGTGAAAGGAGTACTTTTCTTCCTAGCTTATGATCAAAGGAGAAAATAAAACATGGGCCTACAAAGCTGTACCCTCTTGCACCCTCCTTATTTTCTGACCCTTCCAGCATTCGAGATCTTCCCCAGTACCCCAATTCCCTGAGCTGTAAAAACGCCAGGCACTCGTGGGGGAGACAGACCCAGACCTTTCCTCTGTGGCTTTTACCGTTCTCTACAGACTTTCTAAGAGCTACCAACTTGTGTCTGTCTATTCAATTCATTTCTAGGTGTAATCAACTCCTAAGTCCTGAAAAGAGGCTTGAGGAAAAGCAATCTGCCTGAAGTTAAACTCGCTAAATTCTGAGCCCAGTTATACACGTCTCATTGCCTTTGATAAGACTGTAGCCAGGCAATTGGCCCAGCCTCTTCAAGATTATATTTAAAAAGCAATTTTATTCAAAATTATCTAAACTTTTGAACCCTATCCTTTACAATGTTGGGTTCATTCTAATTTTCTTTTGGCTGGTGCAATACAAGTTTACAAGCAGAGTTTTAAAAATGTGTGTATTTTTAAGTGACCTAAATTCTCTGTAGTTTTCTTTTTCAATAGTTTAATGCAGACATTGGGATTGAAGAGGAATCACAAATAAACAGAATAATTGCATCAAATTTCCTCAGTGCATTAAATATGCACTCAGCAGTAATTACCAACAGTAGTAATACATTTAAAATGTAGAGAATAATGTACAATTTATGCCTATTTCAAGAGTCTTATTCATAAAAACACCATTTGGATGAAAATACACATTTTATTAAGTGGTTAGCCTTACTTTTTTTTTTTTAAATTCAGACAAATGACCTAAACAGTAAGTGTGTGGGAGGTCTAGTACTATGGGCCAGTTCTTAATGTGACATACACAGCCCATGAGAATTTGGTCAAGCGCTGACTATAGAGTAATGAAATACCTAGGGCACACCCTGGCACCTAGGGTGCTAGTCACAGAACATTCCTGGGTCTATAAATAGTACAGGGATTAATTACTATCCCACACATTTTTCATCCAAGTATCAACTGTATATAAATATGATCACAAAGGTGTATATTTGAACCATATACATTTATTCAAACAAAAAAGACTAAAGTGAAATAGATCAAATTAATAATAATGGTACATAAAATGTTGAAATATTTTTCATACTATTTTAATTTTACTAAATTTTGCATAACTTCTAATTATAAAATAATAAATGCATAGGTACTAAATTCTCATATATCATAAATATTACAATAAAAAATTCATAGCAACTGTATGTTGCATGTGAGAATTCCATTTTAACAGCAACACTTCAAAGTCTTATCTACTACTATAATAAAATGCCCCAACCAAAATTATACAGAAAATCTCTTAAAATTTTTCTGAAAAGCTCATTTGACTTGTACATAAATAAGATGATTTAATAACATTATAAGGACTTAGGAGGCATATGATAGCTAAACTATCTGTAATAATAAGATGAGAATGAAGTTGAGTAGGCCAGTACTCACCAGGCCTAGCTTAAATGAAAAATATAAGCTAATTATAAAAAAAATTAAGCATCATTTTTGGTTGAGCATGGGTGACAATACTGATTTCCTGGACTGCTAGAAATTGTGATCAATGTTATACATATCTAATCATTTCCAATGAAATCATTTGTACTTTAAGAGGTAATGAATTGTTCAAGGTCCCTACGGCATATAACAAAATGCTCTTGTTTCTATATACCTACTGGCAAACTACTATTTACTGAGGACCTATTTTGTCAGTCACTTTACAGTCACTGACAATAATCCTGAAATGCATGTCCCCCCACCACCACCCATTTTACAGGTTATAAAGCTGAAAGTAAAATTGGTTAAATAAGTTGTTCAGTTTATGCCATGGTTTAAACCCACATCCGGTCAAGTCTACACACCATGTCTAGTATGCTACAACTCCAGTTCTAGGGAATAAACCAACTACCTTCTTTAAGCCAGTAACTCTATTCAGGGTCTTCATAGAATTGTTCATCTCTTAAATGTGACTAATTTGCTTTGTAGTTATTGATGAGTTAATTTATTATCAACATAATTACATGCTAAACTATTTTAAGATTCTAGTTCAGTGGTTCTCAAAGTGTGGTTCATGGACCTCTGGAAGCCCCAGGGAACTCTACAAGGTGTCTGTGAGGTCAATATTGTTTTCATAGTGTTACTAAGGCATTAGCTGCATGTTACAGTGTTGACATTTGCACTGATGAATTAAAGGCAAGCAGCCCTATCATTTCAAGAGAAACAACTAACAGTATGGGTTAAAATAATATAATTTGAAATTTTAAGGGAAAATTAGAATTTTGGAAAACTTTTGCCATCACGAGCATGACAGTTGTGCAACACTTAAAAGCTTTTTCTGATAAGATAGGCGGTGATAGCAATGAATGTAATTATTTGATGCTTATAATGAAAGGTGCCAACATAAGATCTGCATAACTCAATAAACTATAAAGTACAAAATTTAAAAATCAGCCCCTGTCCCATACTCTTCATTTCATACTGCATAGTCAGCCTCTGTTAATAGTTTATTAAAATATCCTTCTAACAAATTTCTGCATATGTATAATTTTCTATACAAATAGGAATACATATATATATATATATATATACATAGTAATATATATATATATATTCTTCAGTTTTACTCTTAATAGCTCCAAGATGTTACTCTTCTTAAATCAACCAATAACTCGGGTAATATGAAGAAGCTATGAAAAAAGTCTCCAAATCAGTGACCCCATTTCTACCAACATAACATAGATTAACTCAGATTTAAGTTTATGTCCTTTGAGGTACTTTCACTTAACACTCAGCTTTGCTTCTTCCTTTATTGAGATAAGATGCTACTAAAAATGGGACTAAATACCACCCAAAATATTGTGAAATCAGAATTCCAAGTTATAGGAGAAATTCTTTTCAATTTGCCCAAACACATTTCACTCCCAGATTCCTATTGTTCTGCTGTCACCCTGTCATCTCTTATTTCACTATGGGTCATATTCCAATTTACATGTGGGGATGAATAGATGGATGGATGGACAGATGGATGGATGGATCTATACATGGATGTTAAAGACTATTTTCAATTCTGGGTTTGTACACTAATACTGAAATAAAAATAGTTTGTATTCAAAGAATATGAGCTACTTTGATAGAGAAAAGTTCCACCAGCAGCCTAAATCTAACACACATCATTAAAGCTCCAGTATGTTTTCACTAATTCTACACAGGAGGATTACAGATGTCCTGCTAGCTACCATTTCCTGGTAAGCAATCGGAATGGCTTCCAGGAAATTGCTAATGACCTTCATTTTACTTAAAATCTAGGCTGCAATTAGTAATAGTTTTTCTTCTCTGTGCTGGTGACAATGTTTATTTTCATCACAGCAATCAGCAAGAAAAAAAAGTAAAATGTCTTGTTTTTGAATTATGTCAAAATGAATTCACTTTTATTCTGATATGTCACCAAATAGACTAATACATATTTAATGTAATCGTAATTGTGTAAGAATACTTTGGATCCTTTTTACTTCTGCCTGATTTTGCCTCCTTTGCCATTCTACGCTGCAGCTATTGCTAAAATTAGCATTTTAAAAATGAAATCAATAGGAATGTTTTATAATTGGTGACTATGCATTTAAGAATAATTAAAACTTTTGAAAGAAGACATGATTTTTAAAAAATGAAAGAAGACATGATTTTAAAGTGAAGTTTTATGTTTTTTAATTATAATAATTAACTATTTAAAAAGAAGTTTCAGAGTCTTATTCAATGAACTTAAGATATGAATATGTGGTCAATATAATAATAACAAAGAACAATTTTAGTCAGTGTTACATTTATAACTAGAACCTGTTATTAAACTTCAGTATTTTCTTTTATGTAAACATTGATTTCACTAATTAGATCCAACTGATCTTTTCCCCAACATATCGATTTCTTTTAATCCCAACAGTTAACAATGATTCTAATGTATCATAATACTTTAGACCTTAATCATATAGTAATTTTTGCCAGTAGCTTTTGTTTGAATTTTAATTAAGAAGACCTTGTGTCTTCAAACCCAAGTTGCGGGGGGGGGTGGTAATTGCTTGTATGTATATCATACAGACTTCAAAGAAGTGAAAGATGTTTATAATGGAGAGTACAAAGGACAGCTTTGAAACGTCTACAGTCATGCAAACTGGTATAATTTTAAAACTATGGGCGTTGCTGTGTTGTAATGCATGTTATTTATAAAACTAGTTGCAGTGTGCACTTATTATTAGCAAAATGAGTTCATGGGCTCTGCAATCACTATTCACTATTGATTAGAAGACAACCAAAAACTTCATGAAATGGGCTAACCATGCTATTTGGGGAGAATTTTATTTCTACTTTAGCAATTTATTATGTGACTTAGAGCAACATAATAATTGGGGTTCCTATATCGGGGTTATTAGATATTGGGGTTCCTATATCGAAAATAATTTGGATTGCATAATATGCAAAACCCTTTCAAGTCTAATTTTTTGAATTTCTATGATTCTAGATATTACTCTGAAGTTCTATAATTATACAGATTTATACAGAAAAATAGTGACAATACTACAATATTTCATACAAACAGGAAAGTAATAAAATAACATGTACTCTCAATCTCTTTCACAAGCTGGTCTCTAGGGTAATACAGCATTTGTCTAAGAAATAATAATTTTAAAATTTCAGAATACATGAATTCTAAGTATTGATAGATTACTGTTTCACCCATTTCCCTAATGAGACAGAAAGAATCACTAGGTATGTGAACTTTGCAGATTTTATTGGAGTTGAAAAGTGGCAGATGATTTGCTTCATAATATTTCCAGATTTTTTAAAGTTTCCTCAGATGAACAAATTGCTATAAATTTTAATGGAAATTCAAGAAAAATTCATTTATAAATGAATATGTAAAGTGTACAGTCATAGCTTTCAGAAAACCACTCTAGTCCTTCTGTGATTGCCTATACCAGAAAACAGCAGTAACTATGATTTACTATTCCTAAAAAAATTAGTATTCTATGAGAAGGGCAATATATGGAAGAAGCAATCAGAGTACTTAGATACAATTTAAGGCCCTTACTATAAAAGTGAATAAACTAGGGGAGAGAATTGGCATTTAAGATAGTAACTTGTGACTCAGACCATTAATTCTTCGGGAATGCTGTTGGATCCATTCTGACCCTTTGGTGATAACAGCACTGCTTAAGTTACTTTAAGAATAACCTACACTATTTGATCTTCAAAAGATCTATCATGCACTGAAAAAAACCATGACTTTTGTGTTCCTGTGCTCTCATCCAAAGATTTATGTTTGCAATCAAAACTCAAAACGAAACCAGGCTCTCAGTGGTACACAGTAGCAATATTATAATAAATTCACATTTTAATGCAGTATTTATATCAAGCACAACTGTAATATGCTTGTACTATTTAATGCAACATAGTTCCAAATTTTACTTCTCTCAGTAACAACACTAATGAAGTAATAGGGAGCAATACTTAAAGTCTTTAATAGTAAAGCATGTCAGTAACATTAGGCTCTGCAACCAACCTCTCAGACATAATAGTTGAATAAATACATAAGTAATTGTGTTTCGACAGTGGCTTTGAAAAACATTGGGAATCATTTGTAGAATTTTCCATTTAAAAGCATTTGTTCAAACACTTTTTGTTCCAATAAGGAACTGCCATTTTTCTAAGCTGTAGGAGAGTATACCTACAGCACATCTACCTTAATCACTAAATGTAAATATTGAAATAATTCATCATAAATGACCAAGGAAGGAAAACACTATTTTCCTTATTTGGTTCACATCACATAATTATTTTTTTTTTTTTGGCTCTCTTATCATCTGTGTGTTTGACAAACACTAGCACAAACAGTGTGTGCTAACTCAAACAACCAACATCACTGTTTCTCTGGCATACTGCCCAGGGAGGCGCCTTCACACCAAGGAGGAGATGCCAGCCACAGCATTGAGGGGCATGTGTGCAAAACAGGGAGGCTGGCTAAGATTCTCTTCTAGAAACCCCAGAAGGCTAGACCCATTTATGGAGACCGAGGATAAATCTTAATGCTCTAAACATTATTTATATGCCACCCTTGCATTTAGAAATGTTTCATAACCCTAACTATCCTGGCATTCTCACCCCTTTGGTATAATTCAAACAAACAAATGGGTCATGCACCCTCCCAGCCTATCACTACTTCTGTTTTACCTTGGATCCTTCTTCCATATTATTCCTCCCCCTTCTCTCCATTCATGTAGAGATCAAAATAAATACTTCTATGGAAACTGCATTACCTGCACCCACTCCTGCTTTGCCATATTGCCTCACTTACACAGAAATGGGTAAACATGGAACTGTTTTCATTGTTTGTGTGTTGTGAGAGGGTGGAACAGTCCAGACCTGCCTTCCCCTGGTCCTCACCTCAGAATTCTAAGACTCTGAGGAATTTGAAAACTGCTCTGTATTGTATTAAACAGAAGCTTTAGAGGCCAGGATTCAACCCCTGTGTCTATAGCTTTCTAAGTAACTCCAACATGCCACTTAATTTCTCTCAGTCTCTTTTTGTTCATACATTAAATTAATTTTCCTCACTGGGTGGTTATAAGGATCAAATAAGATAATATGGCTATTTTAGCACCTTGAAAACAAAAAACATCTTTTAAAAGTACTTACTATATTATTTACAGGCAGAATATAGATAATATTTTAAATATCAGTCTTATAATTAAGAAGTATAATAAATACTAGTATTAATTTTGAAAGAACATTAGGAGGTCATGAAGACAACATCCCACCAGAGTACAAATACGCTCTACAAAATCCCTGTTTAAAATTTTCCACAGCTAACTTGCCACTGATGTTATATTATTAAAGAATCCCTTCATCTATTCATTTAACAAAGATTTATTGAACACCTATATTTGAGGCACTCTCTCTTGATGCAGTCCAACTCTATCAATGTCAGATAGCCATTAATTCTTTCTAAGTTCTTTTGTATATTGAGAACAATTTCCCTATTGTCTGAACCCCCTAAAACAACACAAAACAAACATTTAATTAACTTATTTACTTATTGTTGATATTATTACAGATATCCTGTCCTCTTTTTTCAACAGCACTTCAACCTGCTAACAGGTATTAGGCCAAACTTCCCTATTTTTATTATATCTACAGAACTCTTCACCATTCTAGACAAGAAAATAGATCACTTAAAAATATGGCACCCCCCACCCAAGAAGAAGAAAAAAGAAGAAAAAAAGGGGGGACATTTGTAATACTTTCAATAATAAATATATGTTAAAAATATATGGTACCCCAATTAGGCCAAGGCACAGGTCTAACCATTATATGCTATATTTCATTTAAATTCTTATAAAGTTATTTAGCAATACTTGTAATAAAGTTAATGTGATTTGAACATTGCTTTGAGATTACTGCTATTAAATTTGTGCCATTTGCAGCTCTCTGGACTCAATGCTGCTACTGGAGAGACTAGCTATGGAAACATAGTGGGAGTGATCAAAAGGATTTTCTCTTAAATATTAGACAAGACTCAGATACAGACCCATTGAAAATCTATGATTCTGTATTTCTCAAACTCTAGCACTACTCCAACTCCCTCATATTGAGGAGTTTCCAAAATATTGTTTTACTTTATTTAGATATAAGACTTTTATTTGGGCCCTAGCCAGTTTGGCTCAGGGGATAGAGTGTCAGCCTGCAGACCAAAGGGTCCCAGGTTGGACTCCGGTTAAGGGCTTGTGTCTTGGTTGCAGGCTATCTATCCTCTGCCAGGGCCGGGCCCTGTTCGGGGCACGGGGAGGGGGGAGTGCAGGAAGCAACCAATCGATGTGTTTCTCTCACATAAATATTTCTCTCTCTTTCCCTCTCTTTAAAACAAAACAAAACAACACAAAACTTTCATTTGAAAGCATTGCTCTCTTAAGTAAAATCTAAAAAGGAAATTACTAATATATTGTCTTTTAATATGTGGTAATAATAAGCACATTGCATTAAAGATCCATTTTTCAATACTGCTCTTATCCATTCTACTGTCTACACTTTAATTCTCCCTCTAGCACCTAATCCATCCCATAGAATTTTCTAGTGAATAATATAAATATTGACTACTTAGAAAATAATGACTATGAGAATTTCAAATAAAGCTATTTCTGCAAACATACTTATGGCCAAAAGTGCCTTTGTTATTAAATTTAAAATGTTTAAAATAAAGAATTCAATTCAGGAATTAAATGGTATCAGAAAATAAACAAAAGAGGAAATACAAGGAAAATAAGAAAGGGAGAAATAATAAATGGAAAAGCAAGAGTAAGTAATTGGCATACTAAAAAGCTGAAGAATTTAAAAATAAATCTAAAAAGTGGATCCTTACCAGAGAGTGGGAAGAGGGAGATAAAAAGAAAAACCACTGGCACACACACACACACACACACACACACACACACACACACACACACATACATGCAAAGCTGAAAATGGGATATATAACAACAAATAAATAGAAAATTCAAAAAATAAGTGATACTGTATTTTTAAACAATACTAATATATTTGAAAATCTCAATGAAATATACAATTTTCCAGGAACTATTTGCCTGACAAAACTGACTTTAAAAGAAGTAAAAAATGCAAAAATAAATAATTTCTAAAGAATACTCTAGGCCCAGATGTTTTATGATATATTGTTTCAGAATTTCAAGAAATACATAATTTTCATGTTATCTATTCAACGTTTTACATAGTCTAGAAAAAGAGGAAAAGCTTTCTAATTCACCTTGAATACTGGTACTATAAATTAGTACAGATAAAGAAAAACAAAGATAGTACAGATAAAGAAAACCAAAAACTAATCTCATTTATGATTACAGATGGAAAATAACAACTATAATAGAAGCAAATAAAATTATGCAGTCCATTAAAACAACACTACACCATGACTAATCAGGGTTTATTTCATCAATAAATTTGAAAAACAAAAACCAGTAAGATGAACCATAAAATAAAATGCAATTTCTCATAGAAACTCTTAATAAACTATGACTAAAATTTTTAATCATAAAGATTATCTGAAATCAATGGTCAATATAATACGTAATGGTGAAATATTAAAAGCAATTCCATCATTTGAAAACTACACAAAATGCCTGTTATCACCTGTATTACTTAGTAGTATCTTGACATTCTAGGCAGTGTAAGAAGAGAATGGGTGAAAAAAAAGGGAACATATAAGATCAAACATGTCAGCTGATATTAGTAGAGCTAATAAGTTTTATAAAAAAAGAAAATTATAAAGTGAACCAGGAAAATTCACTAAAATCCCTAAATATAATAACAAAAAGAAAATAGAATGAAGACTATCTCACAAACACAAGCAAAAAAATAATAATTTTTATAAAGAAAATATCAGCAGAAATGTACAGAATCTATATTTTTTAAAAAATTGTTGAGGGGCATAAAAGAGTTAAGTAAATAATTCTGAATGGAAAGATTCAATACCATAATGGTGTCATCTTACCTCATAGTTTTATTCAAATACAATATTTTAAGATATCACTTTGGAATTTCTTTTTTTTTTCTTTTTTTTTCTTTTTTTTTAATTTTATTTTATTTTTATTGTTTTAAGTATTACAAATAGTAGTACATATGTCTCCTTTTTTTCCCCCCATTGATCTCCCCCCGACCTCCCCTACCCCCCAGGACATGCCTTCACCTGCCCACCCTGCCCCCTCGCCCCAGTGTCTTATATCTGTTGGTTGTGCTTATATGCAAGCGTACAAGTCCTTCGGTTGGTCTCTTACAGCCCTCCTCGCCCAACCTCCCCTGTCTTCCTAATGTAGTTTGACAGTCTGTTCAATGCTTCTTTGCCTCTGTATCTTTTTCCCACCATTTCTTTCCTTTAAAAAGTTTTGCCTTTGCAGACTGGAAATAAACATATAATAACAAAACAAGACAAAACAAAAAAATGTTTGAGTCCCAATTTCAATGTCCAACAGTTCCTTATGTGTACATGTCAGCATTAATAGCTGGATGGTGGGCACATGGTGGCAATGCAATTAACAATTTATAATTATACATCTAAAATAAATTTTAGAGAAGTATGCAAACACCTTAAAGAAACAATTCTAAATGTGATCTTGTAATACTGCCCACACTTTCAGATACTGTAAAGCTACAGTTATTAATACAGCAGAATACTAACAAAAGTTTAAATAGAAAGATCAATGAGAATAGAACAAAAAAACTGAGAAATGGTTTCAAATATGCAATCAGTATGTGGTAAAAGATGTTATTTCAAGTCAGAGGTGATGAGTTATTTAAATAAATGATAGAGAAATATTTGGTTAACTGCTTGAGAAAGAAGATTAAGTTGTACCTCTCTATGAAATTATACATCAAAATACATTCCAGAGGAATTAAAGCGTTAAATGAATAGTAATACAAAAAACTGAAAGAAAATATACAAAATATTTTATCTAATCTCAAAGTGGGTGAGGCCATTCTAAACAAATGCCCAACAATGACAAAAAAAACTTTAAAAAAGGGAGGGAAAAATTTGACAACAAACCATAAAGTAAAGAAAATAACAAAATATAACATTTATTACAGATAAAGACTAACACCATTAAAATATACAGGGTGAGGCAAAAGTAAGTATACAGTTGTGAGCACACAAAACTGTTTATTCTTGTATTGTTGTGTATCAATTATTGTATTGTTTTCCATATAAACTAGTGTAAATCTAATTTTGCCCCACCGTGTACATTACGAGTTACAAAACCACAATAACTAAACAAATCCTTTAAAGGAAAATGGGCACACAACCTAAATAGACAATTCACAAATAGATATTTAATATAAATAAATGTATGTAAAACTCTTCAGTCTCAATGATAAAGCAATTCAAAATAATTCAGCAATAATATGTTCTTTTCTCCTATCAATCTGGCAAGAACTTTCTAGTTAATAAAACTATTATTGAGGGTAAGGAAAAAATACTTGCAGACACTGCTAGTGAAAGCACAGAATACTATATCCTTTCTGAAGGGCAGTGTGGCAATATGTAGCAAAAGCCTTTAAAGAAAGAACAACCCTTTGGCCAAGAATTTCACTGTTTAGCAATATATTCATTCCCAGAGAATAGCCACTAGTTAGTACTGAAAAATATTAAAAAGTTATCCAAGTTCGCCCTAACCGGTTTGGCTCAGTGGATAGAGTGGATAGAGCATTGGCCTGCGGACTGAAGGGTCCCAGGTTCGATTCGGGTCAAGGGCATGTACCTTGGTTGTGGGCACATCCCCAGTAGGAGGTGTGCAGGAGGCAGCTGATTGATGTTTCTAACTCTCTATCCCTCTCCCTTCCTCTCTGTAAAAAATCGATAAAATAAAGAAAAGTTATCCAAGTTCAAGGTTTTCTTTACAATGACAAATGATAAAAACAACTGAAATATTAAATAAAAGACTCAGTTAAATTCTGAGAACCCCACTTTATGCAATTTTTCTTGCAAAAAAAAATGACCTAATCACAGGGAAATTCACAATATATCTTTAGGTGGGAAAGACAGACTACAAAAAAAATAGTAAAAAGATTATTCTGATTTTAAGAAAAAAATTTAACATGAATATACATAAATTAAAATAGAAAGGATATACAATATAATACAAGTAGAAATAAAAGACAATTTTAATTTCTTTTGGGTTTCTATACTTTTTACAGTAAGTATGTATAAATTTTATAATGAGAGAAAAATAGTGAGTTCGTAAAAATGCACAATGATTGAGATACATAAATACTGATAACCCACAATAGCATGTGTTCCTTGGAGACAGTATTCAGATCACTTTGACACTGCAGAATAATTACAGCTAATTTAGGTAGATAATAACTGGCCTGATCTCACCTAGACTAAAACTGTACATTGAGCTGTAGCAGTGATTGGATCACTCTATGAACACTACTTTAATTTTTTCATTTTTATTATCGTATTGTTATATTTTCTCTATAATTTTATGGTGACAAAATATGAGGGTGTAAGAAGAGACCATTAAGTAGACTAAATCAAAATGAAAAATTTAATAAGAATCTTATCTTCTATGCCCATAAAACTGAGAGTAGCACACAAATGACAGTTCACTTACCTCATATAGAACCCAGAAAGAAAAATGTTCAAGAATTTGAAAAGTCTACTTTTTCAAACGTGTTTCACTTGCGAGATTTATGTATTTGGAACATCTGAGACTAGTACAATTTTTATGTTTTAAATTCATAATTAGAATTAAAAATAATAGTGAGATAGGAAGTGGGAGCAGGGGAGAGAAGATAACCCGATGCTTATAAACACGATGCTTAATCATAACGTAATAAAATGTTAGCTTCCACATTACTGAGAGAACGCAAGACCCCCATCACTCATGCTGGCAAAAGCTTGACTTTGCATAAACCATTTCCGTTCTCACTGTTATAAAACCAATGACTTTGGGAAGGGAAGAAAACACAGAATGGCGTGCAAAGTGGCACACACCATGTTATTGCAGCTGGATAAAGAATATGTCACTAATGACTCTCTTTCTACCCCTCAGTTATACGGTGAAGGTTTGTTTCCAAAATAGCAAGTGGCCTTCATAAGTAAAAAACAGAAGCAGTGAAATTCAAAATACTATTAAATTTCTACTTGGTTTTGATACTGCTAGTGAAAGCAGTATCAAAAAATAACTCATAATGGAATGAGTTATTAATTATTCATTGGGAGATGACTTCCTTTTCTCTTCATTTGAGAAGAACATAAGATGTCTGAACCCTAGGCAATTTTCTATACTAAATTCAAAATAAAATTTTCATCAGATAGCTATTGCCAAATATTCATCTTAAATGAGGTATTTATTCTCCATGACCAATAGGAAGATTCACCTGAAGCTGTTGGATAAATTCAGAAACCTAATCTAATAAACTTCCCAAATTGTTAGTGCAAGTGACAGCAATGCCGGTCTGTAAGGAACAACTTACAGAATTAATTAATGACCTAGGATTCTATTCATGATAGCAAAGATTAATAATACAGTACTTCGTTTCCTTAAAGAAATCAACAAGAGAGTTAGCTTAGTTCTGTGATGTATCGATTGGGATTGACCACTTCTTAACATGTAATAACATCAGTCACATAACTTCAAAAATTAAGATATCCAACATCATCAGGGTAAGAGGTTATGAAATTTTAAATCCTGTGAAATCTGTTTTAAGATTAATCAACCTACCAACATATGGGCATGTTAATAATAACAATGATTAAAACTTACTCTCGTGAGTCCTTTCTTAAGTGCCAGGTGCAATGCTAAAAGCTTTACATGTACTAATTCTCTTAAGGAGCCTATGAGGTAGATACTGTGATTAGCCCCATTTTAGATCCTAGGAATTCGAAACGGAGAAGACAGTGACTTGCCCAAAGTCAATTATCTAGTAAATGGCAGGGCCAGGATTTGAACCAGTAAACGACCTCCGAACCCACCCATAAACCATTATGTATAGCACATTCTATAATTTCTTTTTTTTATAGGTGCTACGGTTGACCCTTTTCGATAAAAAATTTCAAATTATTGATTTGGATTCATAAATAAAGCTATTATATTAGGACTTAAGAGGAAAGACTAAAATTGTATTTAATTTAATTTGTTCATCATCTTTGATATAACATTTTTTATGTTAATACTTTTTAGTTAAGTAAATTAAAAACAATTTATCCTATCATATATATGTCATAGAATAATAAAAAGAGAAGCCAAAAATTTCATTCTGTAAACATTAAAAAGAATAAAAGTTCAAGGACATACTATACATTTACCTCTCATACATCAACAAATATTAGAAGTAAGAAATTAATGTTAGGGTACAGAAGATCAGCAAATGTATTGTTATACAAAATAACATCTCCACATTGATTTATTTGATATTTTATATATTGTACCTTTAATTTCTCCAAGAAGTTCACTGGTATTTAGTCTTTCCATTTTTTCCTTCCAATCTTTTGATAGTAGTTTTTCCATGCAGGAGGAATCTGTTAAAATAAAAAAAGTAAGGATTCAAAATATTACATATATTTTTTATTTTGTAAGTATTAAAAGATTATAAATCCAGAAAGCTAGTTAAGAAGAAACTCTATCACTTAATAATGATCAAAGTTATTTTTTGTTGTTGTTTTAACCTCAGGATATAAACAATTATATTACTGTATTATAAAATAACACAACTAATTTTTACCAGATTATTTAAACTATTCCCAAGAAAAAATATAATACTCAATAAAGTTGTATTGGTATTATAGTTATAATTCTATCAATATTCAGTCAGCATTTAGCATTTCTTAGACTGATAGGACAGAAAAGGAAGCTCTTTTCTACAGGTTTAAGTTTAGAGAATATTCCTTTTAATCCAGGTGATTATGTTTTAATTCCAAGCAAAATCCATGTGCTATTCACGGAAGAATGACAATTTTTCAAGGGAGAAAAGATCAATCAACCTGTAACCACATGTTCTTAAAAACAAAAAATACAGAAAATTTCATAAAAATACCCATTTATAGCAAAATATAAAGAAAATAAAGTCAAGATCATGAAAACTGCTACTGCAGTTCTCTTGTATAAAAAGGGATGTATATTCTCTTCAAGAAAATACTTCTTTAAACGTGTTGCCCTGCTGCATTTCTAAGTAGCACACGAGATTACAGGGAGTGATTACACTTGTTTCTACAAAGATTCATAAAGGTTACAGAAACTTAAACCAGAATACTCTAATAATTAGCACATTTTCCTCAATGCATTCTTTTATCTCTATATTCAGATGGATCTGCAACTGAAGCTACTGCTTACAACTATTTACATGTATCTTTTGAGCCTCAGATCTTAACAAATAGGACATATTTCCAAAAGAGAATGCAGACTTAAATACTAAACCCTTAGTGTGAAGTATACTCCCATTAAACTTTAACATTCCAAGTGTCAAATTCTGATAACTTCTTTTTAAATTATATTTAAATTGTTACTCGGTATCCAAATGCTTCTCCTCTCCTTATCAGTACCTTTTTCTTTAGCATTTTTTCCTTTCTTTCTTTTTTTTTTCTTCCAACTTCTAAATCCTCCTTGAATTTTTCAGAATGACAGTAAGGTCAAGATGGATCTCAAGGGTTTTAGAAACTAGATAAGCTTTAGAAAAAGACAGCGAGCCGGGGGTTAGAGATGAGAAGACTACTGCACGATTAGAAAGTATTGGTGAAAACAATTAACATTTGTCCATGACATGATCAATCAATCAAGGAATGGATGGAATCCAGACCAGTGCATCCTGTAGTGGCTGATGAAGAACAACCATACTAGCTCGCTATCACAGAAGCTGAAGTTCTTTCTAAATAGAAGCCAACTTGATTCTATTAAGAGAAAGCTCCTTGCCCTTTCCTTTACTTCTTCCCCTCTTTAATTCCCTCCTTTTTTCTTTCCATTCTTTCCTATTAAAGTTTTCTTAGGCTTCAACGAGTGACCTACCACTGTGATTAAAAACTGGATTCCGAGTGACCTTCCAATAGGGCCTACATGCATACCCATATGTGCAGTCTGTATTTAATTTCCAAAATGGTCTCTTGCTACATTTATTTTAAATTCAGAAACAAGATGTGTACTTTGGTCTATACATTTTTTGGATTTTTGCTGAAGTCATAAAAAAAGATAACACTGAGTCTTGAAAATTATGAACCAATCTTCAAAGCCATGCCTATCAGAGATTACATTTTGCAAATAGGGTTTAAAATCTGAGATATATATTGATATAACATCAGAACATGGATAAGAATAGTCAACACAACATCTTCAACTTTCTATCCTACCCAGTTTTGTTACTTTTTTTAATGGCCCTTTCATACATGTTATAACATCACACTAAACTGCTAATCACTGAAACAAATGCTAAAACATAACTTGTTTGGTTAAAATTTGAGTTGAGAGCATATATTGTAATCATAAAAGACAAAAGCCCAATTTTCTAGTAATGATCACAAACTCACAGCAAGTTCATAAACTAGGATTAGAAACACAATAAATGTAAAACATAAAAATATGTCTCTCATTTCTATAAATAGACCTGAAATCTTTCTGAGCTCCAGGAAAAGAATGCTTCAGCTCCCTGGGAGAAAAATAGAACTATATGGACAAAGGAACACACACTTCCAACATAAATCAAACCATAGGGACACAGCTTTCCATAAAAGCTACTCATTAATAAAATGGTTAATAACTTCAAAGCATTTCACATTCCTATTGGAAAATTAATCCTCACTATAATGCTAAATTAATCTAGCTATATGAGTTTCTATTTCAGTAGAAGAAGCTGAGGGGGGACATAAAGCAGCCTTTGCATATCTCTATTATAGCTCATGCAAATATGTAATATCAACCACTGATGGCCTTTATCTATAGGACAAGACATACAACTCACTAAATACACCCTTATCAGCATTTAATCTCAATGAACAGAGATTCTAGAGAGATTCAAAAATCTCTTGACAAACTCCCAGCTTCTCACCTAATTATCTGACTGCCAAACTTCTAAGAGCATACCACAATTAGTACTAAGCTCACTCCATACTGTAATGCAGTGCTTCTCAACCTTTCTAATGCTGCGACCCTTTAATACAATTCCTCATGTTGTGGTGACCCCCAACCATAAAATTATTTTCGTTGATACTTCATAACTGTAAATTTGCTACAGTGTAATGGAAAACCAAAGAGGAGAGGATAAAAGGGCCAAAAAATTCAGGTTGCTAACAAATACTACCTAAGCAGAGGACTGTCACCACCGAGAGGTTTCTGACTTGAAATGAGGAAATGTGTAATAAACATATACATAAAAATTTATATTTTAATTTTTATATATTGTATATTTTAAAAATTTAAGATTCCCTACTCAAAACAATATCCAGGTAAGGGTGGAAATTAAAAGTAAGTATTCATCTCCTTGTACTACATGCTTCACTACATTAATAGGACACCAGCTTTACAGAGGCAATTGGTCAGATCAGACTTTGCCCCAAGTACAGATGCAAAATCCTAAGAGGTCAAATACGTAAAGAACTCCAGTTTGCATCGTAAGGAAAGAGTAGCAAGGAGCATTCAGAGTGGCTGTATTTCACCAGTCAGGCAGGATTCCAAATAACAGAAAGGATATTCTTGGATTATTTATTCAGATAAATGTGCTTTACATGACTGAATTGAAAGCAGCTAAAAAACATGTATGGTGTTGCCATAGTCTTCAAATCAATAAGACAATATACAGCTTATTGCATGATCTGACTTTGACTATTCAAATTTTAGTACTTTGACTGAGTTGTCTTCAACTAAGACACAGGAGAGGAGCTACATACCTTTTGGAAATTGAGATAAAGAACTATAACATTATGGTATTTTAAAAAGTCACCATAATATGTACATATTAAAAATGAATATAAGCTACATACTTCAGTATAAAAGTGGAACATATCAAATTTAATTCCTCTTACTTTGAAAGAATTAGCTTCTAAAGCCAATACATAGTCAATAAAATACAGAATTTTATTATTTTTATCTCATTTTTGTAAATAATGTATTTAAAAAGGACTATGGAAAATCAAGCTGGACCTGGGTTTTCCCTTATATTTAAATCAAAGATGTAAAAGGTTTTGATACATTATAAATTAATTTTCAGTTGCATAGTTTTTGCTTGTTTGTTTTTTCTTTTTCTTTGCAAATTTAAGTTTTTAAAGAAACTTTTCCTAGAGAACAAGAAAAGGCAATTCAGAACTAATTTTTAATAAATATCTTGCATAATGACTGCAAAGCAATGTTTCTGCTTCCTAAGCAGCTAGGTTTCAGTCCATATGAGTCAAAAGTGCTTTTCATGCTAATAATTAATTTTACAGTACAAGAGAAATTCAAAGTGAGAGTATGTGGAATATTTATTTTCTAATCTTTGTAGCAGTATTTTAAAAACAAGTTAAAATTATTTCTAATAAACAAAGTCGAGGCCATATTAACACTTATTCTGCACAAAATAAAGATATTTCAAGTGGGTCAAAGAGAAAAATTTTATAAAAATCATCACTAAAACTCAAGCATGGGAGAATAGAAAAAAAATAAATGGAAAAAAATCATCGTACTTTAAAACAATTGACCTGTAAGTAACCACTTATTCCTTTTACCTCAAAGTCATAATGTTTAAATTTAGAAATGCTAAGCCATTAGAAACATGATATAGAAAATACCTTTAAAGTATTTTAGTGAGAAAAAGTAATGGCTGCTGCTCCTCTGTGCAGATTCCCTACCTCTTTATTAACTCTTTTAAGAAAATATTGAAACAATTCACTTATTTTTGCCATAGGAATTGTACATTTCAAATGCAAACACTTTTCTCTGTATCCAAGAACAATAACTTGTCAAAAGTACCCTTGACCTTGGTTTACAAGTAATCTGACAATACATATTTATACCCTTGCTGATCATCCCATCCCACATTTTCATTAGGAAACAGAGATGTGCAAGCCAGTTACTGTACATATTTCCACAGTGATAAGTGCTTCAGAATACAGTGGGATAAAATTGGAGCTTGGAGAGCTTGAAGAGCACTCTTAAATTTTAATTAAAACCCTCTAAGCTCACTAAAAATAATTAGACACTAAAATGTGCCAGTTTTATTTTGAAGTCACGATAACGTAGAAAGCACACTCCCTGACAACTGCTTGTGCTCTCCTCTCTTTCTCCCCCTCTGCCGTGAAACAACTGATTTTCCAAATACGAACAAGGGGGTATAAATAGAGGCTGTTTTCAGGCCTGCCCTTCACACTGGGAAGCTGACAGAGAAGACAGCAGAGTGGGTTTTTCAGACTGCACCAAATGAAACGAGAATAACTTGCCTAACCAAGAGTTCGAATCACTGACAAACCCTAGCTAAAATGCAGTCTGCAAGGAACAACACGAGTTGTATCACTGAACTTTTCTGATCCAAAAGTCAAACCTTTAACCTCTTAAATGTTTTTGCTATCTTAAAATATCTCATACAATGCTATATTCCACCCTATTTTTAGCCAAGCAGCAAGAGAAAGCATGCCTTTCCCATACAGCAGGGAATGATATAAACATCAACACAGATGCTCTGCCAGGAAGAGCTGGACTTCTCAAGCACTTGATCATTAAGGAATGCACCAACTGTTTTGGATAATCTCGTGCCAGCTCCCCTTTTGCTCCACACTCCCCTCTGGGAGTGGCCAATCTTGTCCTGGTCCTAATTTTTCATTTTACTCCTCCATAGCCCCCGCCCTCAATCCCTGAAAAGATGAGAAATGGCATTTATGCCTAGCAATGAGAAAAGCAGGCTCACTTCCCCAAACAGACCAAAACTTTAAAACAATTAACCCTCCCCTCTTCTTTCAGATAAATTACTAAGTATAAAATGCAATCTGTTTCCTTTGTTTATTCAATATGAACAATTTGTAAATGACTCAAGGATAAAATTCAGAAAATGTTGTGCTAAATTAGAACCATTATAAACATGCTAATGACTCAATGCTTGAGTAAAACATGCATGATCGGTGTGAAGAAATAGATTTAGTTCTTGTGAAATTCTGTTGTGCTGCCTTAAAATGATTTGGCCATTAAAGCAGATATGTTCCTTCCAGGAAAAATGTAATTCCATAAGCACTTTACTAGATAGTAGAGAGAGAGAGAGAGAGAGAGAGAGAGAGAGAGAGAGAGAGAGAGGAAGGAAGAGGGGAAGGGAGCTATTAAAGTGTCATTAGAACTATTAGATACAAGATTTTGGCATTTTTATAAGGGAGAAAAAGCCCCACATTTGAAATCTGCCAGAATTAGACATGCAACATCAAAATACACATGCAACATCATCACATTAGGTGCAATATCTCTTTGCACTGTTTTTATCTACCAAAGTCTTTGATCATTTTTTATAGGGATTTCTTAAAACTGAGAGTTAATAAACACTCATGGAATTCACATTGTTATATAGATACAGATAAAAGATATATCTCTTTCATCTGCTTTCCCAGGCTACTTAGCACCTAGAACAATATCCGAGGGATTATTCAAAACCAAATTCATCTCCCATATCCATCAGAGTACAAATGCTAATTGGTAGCAGCTGCCCAATGCCAGTATAGAATTACTAGAGGCCTGGTGCATGGAATTCGTGCACGGGGGGAGGGGGGGTGTCTCCCTCAGCCCAGCCTGCACCCTCTCCAACCTGGGACCCCTCGAGGGATGTCCGACTGCCCGTTTAGGCCTGATCCTACTGGGCCTAAATGGGCAATCAGACATCCCTCTCACAATCCAGGACTACTGGCTCCCAACTGTTCGCCTGCCTGCCTTCCTGATTGGCCCTAACCGCTTCTGCCTGCCAGCCTTATCACCCCCTAACCACTCCCCTGCCAGCCTGATTGCCCCTAACTGCCTCCCCCCTTGCCAGCCTGGTCACTCCCAACTGCCCTCCCCTGCCAACCTGGTTGCCCCCAACTACCCTCCCCTGCAGGCCTGGTCACTCTCAACTGTCCTCCCCTGCTGGCCATCTTGTGGCGGCCATCTTATGTCCACATGGAGGCAGCCATCTTTGACCACAAAGGGGCAGCCATCTGGTGTGTTGGAGTGATGGTCAATTTGCATATTACTCTTTTCTTAGCTAGGATAGAGGCCTGGTGCATGGGTGGGGGCCGGCTGGTTTGCCCTGAAGGGTGTCCCGGATCAGGGTTGGGGTTCCCTTGGGGTGTGGGATGGCCTGGGTGAAGGGCCTGTGGTGGTTTGCAGGCCAGTCATGCCCCCCCCTCCCCCCGCCCCCAGCGACACAAGCAGAAGCCCTGGTATCTGAGATTTATTTACCTTCTATAATTGAAACTTTGTAGCCTTGAGCAGAGGCCAGGTTCAGCCAGGGTCGGTTGGAAGCTTGGCTTCCTCCATTGCCGGGGGCAACCCAAGCCTCCTGCTTGCTCATCTCCATGGCTGCCACCATATTTGTTGGGTTAATTTGCATACTTGCTCCTGATTAGCTGGTGGGTGTGGCTTGTGGGCATAATGGAGGTACAGTCAATTTGCATGTTTCTCTTTTATTAGATAGGATAGCACGTAATTCAGAGGCTCGTGGCCTACTGCTGTAGCTGAGAGACTTAGCTGATTGCTGAGACCAACACCCCCATTTCAGAAATGAGGAAACAGTCAAAAATGTCAATTGCATTGCTCAAGGTCAAACAGTTGGTGACAGAGCCCTTACTCTGGTTCATTGCTGATTTTACTGAAATGACTGCTTAAATTATTATTTGAACGTCCGTTTTATAGTCTCCACTTCAGATATGGAAGGAAGCACTCTAGTTCTTTGGAGAAGGGTGCTAAAAACTCAAGATATTTCAGTAAAAGTCAGTAGTGTTCAACAGCCTATTCTCCCATACACAGTCCATTACACTGCTGCTCCATATTCCTTCCCATAATGCTTTATCTCGTTTGCACTAAGGGCTTGCCTTTCCTGAATATCATCTGTTAAAGAACAGTTAAGATGCTACTTAAAAATACTATTGAACCCAAAAAGTAATTTCTTCCAAATTAGATTTTATATTCATGTACAAGAAGTAAACAGGCAGCCTGAAAACTTGGTTTTTCACTGTGGCTCATTGCCTACAACACATTCAAATTCACCACAATTTCAATGGAGTAAAATGTCCCATTAGAAACTATAGCTGACCATATTGCTGAAATATTACTCATCATGACACCCTCTCGTGATCCTATGTTCTGCTGCTCCATTGCCAAAGGCCAAAGTATTCAAACAATTAACATATATAAAACACTGCTCTTTGAGTTCTACAAATACTTGAATTCATTTTTACTTTTTCAAATGCATGCTTAACTCCCTTAAAAAAAAAAAAAACCACACACAACTGTTTTGGGCAGTGGAAAATATAATTTGTGTGTGGCCACTGTGTTCTATATTCCTTCTTTTGTGTTGTTGTTGTTTTTTTTGGGGGGTGGGGGAGTGGGGAATACTTCTGAGTGCTACTGTTGTTGTTATGCAAGTTGTCAATCACAGACACTACTGCCTGCCTCCTACTGCTCCTCCCAGGAACACAAAGAGGAATTTGACCCAGGAACTATGGAAAGCCTCTCTAATGCTCAGGTTGGAAGCAATAAGCATGTGGGCCTGAGACTGTCATGGCCATGGTCCCTGGCACATAAAGTAAGACTGTCGGCAACAAGAGTGAATGAAGCCAAAAATATAGAAAAAAAAAGGTAGAGGATCAAAGATAAGATGGAGAAAAAAATCTTTACATTGTGTTAGCACACTTACATCCAAAAATAACTAAAACCAAATTCTGCTTTTGGGCTTCTTGGTAATGTAAGCCAATATATTCCTGTTTTTGTTTAAGCTAGTTTGAGTTGGGTTTCTGCCAGTTACAAGTTAAAAAAATAAACAACAGAAAATCATAACAAAAGCTGTCATACACAGACAAATGTGTTATGTTTCAAATTTAACACTGGAAACCACATTGACTTGTACTCCCAGTTTAAAACATTTATTACTACCAGGTTAAAACATTGAAGTAAATATCTTGCTTTATTGAAACTATGCAATGACTGTAAGTAAACTCTTATAGGGCTGCTATTTACAATTATTTAGCTATCTGAATTAGGATTTTTTTAAAATATATTTTTATTGATTTCAGTCAGGAAGGGAGAGGAGAGAGAGATAGAAACATCAATGATGACAGAGAATCATTGATTGGCTGCCTCCTGCAAGCCCCCTACTGGCGACCGAGCCCAAAACCCAGGCATGTGCCCTTGACGGGATCAAACCGGAACCCTTCAGTCCGCAAGCTGATGCTCTGTCCACTGAGCCAAACTGGGTAGGGCTGAATTAAGATTTTTTAAAAATGAAACAACCTAAAGAAAATACATCAGAAATAAAATGGAAACTGAGGCTCATTAAATACACACACACAACAACAACAAAAACTCCTAAGATCAACAAGCCTGGGTTTCAGTTTTGTGTTCATCAAAACAGTTTCATTGCTCTGGTTAAAGGACTTTATATTTAATGCCATAAGATGAAATTATAAAATAAGTTTTTTACTGATAAAATAACCCTTCTTATCTGTGTTATTTATGTATTGACATATCACAAAGATCACTTTAAAGCAAGGTCTTAAGGGCCCTACATAATCTGGCCCTAGTGATTCATCTCCTATTATTCTTTTTTTCCCTTTACATTGAATTTATTGGGATAACACTGGTTAACAAAATTGTACAGGTTTCAGGTGCACAATTCTACAATACATCATCTGTACACTGTATTGTGTGTTCACCACTCCAAGTTAAGTCTCCATCCTTTCTCCCCTCTATACCGTCCTCCACTCTCCCAGCTCCCTCCTCCCTGACAATCACCACTGTTGTCCCTGTCCATGAGTTTTTTTCTCTTTTTTCTCTCAATTTCTCCACCCACACACAGCCTCCCATTCCGTTCAATTGAGAACACCAAACATATCTCACTCTTCTGTACATAGTTTGTGCTGTTTCACTTCCACACCCTCACTCATGACATACTCCTGACTAAAAGAATATCTCCCCACCCTTCTGATGCTTATTCTGCAGACATTAAATATCACCTCCTCAATAGAGATATGATACTACACAGCAACAAAATAAAACAAACTACTACCTGTATCAATGACATTATATTGAATGAAAACAAAACAAAAAAAACAACATAAGAACATAGGTTTATAATTTCTTTTATACAAAGTTCAAAAACATACAAAATGAATGAATCTATGGTGACAGGAAAGAATAGTGGTTATCTTTTGGAGGTTATAATTGGGAGGGAGAATGAGCAGCCTTCTGGGACACTGGAAATGTTCTTTATCTTGCTAAGGATGATGATTACCATGAGTGTGTACATATATAAAAGTTTATCAAGAGGTACACTTAAGAGTATACATTTTACCACATGGATGGTCTAAAATATTTTAAAATACAGAATTATTACCCTATGCTCAGGCTAGTTTTTACAAAATATATATTAGATACCATATAATATTAGTTAATTCTCTACTTGTAAAGGTGAAATGTAGAACAGACTACTTCAGTGATAAATACAACTTTCCATAAATAAAAAAGAGGTCACCTGGCATTTGTGTATGGAAAAACCAGGCTCCCCAGAACAACAATAGAAATAAGATTATAAGATCCCAGAGTATCTGAAAAATGCATGGATCTTTGTCTCCACCCCCCCCACCCCCATAATAAAGGACAGACTTTTTAGCTTCTGCAGTTAGAAGATGACACCTTCCATGAGACTATAATGAAAAAACAAGTTTTTACAGAAATAGGAATGAAGAAATCCAGGAAAGGCACAAAGTTTCTCTAACCTTTGATTTAAAATTCTCCAAACATTTACCCTTAGAATAAAGTCTAAATTCCCTTACATGACTTAAATGGTTCTGGAACCCACTTACCTCTCTAGGTGTTCTCACTACTGCCTATTCTTCTCTTTCTACTCCATACTGAAATCCTTTCCATTCCCACAAAGAACAAGATGCTACCTGCCAAACTCTTTCCTGTGACATCTACATGTGCTCTTCACCCTGTCTGAAACATTCCACTACTTTCTTTTACTAACTCCTATTCATTCAGTGACAATTTAAAAGCCATTTCTCCTTAAGAATGTCTTCAGTAGACCATTGAAATCCTATGGTACCCAAAGCATGACTTTCAACATATGCTATTATAGTAACTTCATCATCAATCCTCTCTATCAAACTATAAGTTCTATGAAGCCAAGAAATATATCTATCCTGCTCACTAGCATATCCTTATTGTCCAGCATAGCAATTGGAACATAGAAGGCATTAAATAAAAATATGTAAATCAATGAGAATGAATGAGGGATGAGAGGATACAAGGTACAGTATAATCTTACTAGGGTCCCAAAGACAAGTAAATAGTAGTATAAACACAATTTTACTACTATATCTATTTTCTGTAATTATTTACCATTTATGCTGCCATAGATTTCAGTTCTTTTTTTAATATATCAGCATGCCTTGGCTACACTTAAGGCATCAAAGAAAATATTTTCAAGGGAATCACAGTTCCCTAATGTCTAATGTACTGGTAGAACTAAAGATCCAAATAAGAAAACCCTAGGAGAAGATGCAATTTATTTTTTTAATATATTTTATTGATTTTTTTACAGAGAGGAAAAGAGAGGGATAGAGAGTTAGAAACATCGATGAGAGAGACACATTAATCAGCTGATTCCTGCACACCTCCTACTGGGGATGTGCCCGCAACCAAGGTACATGCCCTTGACCGGAATTGAACCTGGGACCCTTCAGTCTGCAGGCAGATGCTCTATCTGCTGAGCAAACTGGTTAGGGCAGGAAGATGCAATTTAAGGTGGCAGATCCAGGACACTCATTAAGCCCAACACTTCAACAGGAAATGCTACATTTGGGATTCTGCTATCAAACCTGGAGTTTAATGTAGTTCTTCTCAATAATGGAATACTATCCTTTATATGAAAAAGTGACCCACAGATAAATGATAATCAGCTTGTTAAGATCAAAGCAGGCTGGTTAAAGCCATTACATTTTTAAAATATATTTTTATTGATTTAAGAGAGGGAATGAGAGAGAGAAAAAAAGAGAGAGAGAAACATCATGATGTGAGAATCATTAATCAGCTACCTCCTGCACGCCTCACACTGGGGATCAAGCCTGCAACCCGGGTATGTGCCCTGTCCAGAATCAAACCATGACCTCCTGGTTCATAGGTCGATGCTCAACCACTGAGCTATGCTGGTTGGGCAAAGCCATTCGTTTTTAGAAGAATAATTTCTCTCACAGCAAGGGCAATAAATTAAGTAATCATCAGCATTTTGAAAACTTCTACCTAAACACAAATTCTTTTTTTTTTAACCTTATTTTCAATGTTGACATTTTGAGTGAAAGGAGAATAAAAGCTAAAATTATGCTCTCAAAAAAGAAAACAGTTGTAGTCACAGAAAGAAAAATTATGGCTTAAATATTTCGCCCTTTCTCATTATTTTGAGAGGAAACAGAGAAAATGGTAGCAAATTCTCAACTAAGTATTGTTCTGTGAAAGTCCAAACACTGACCAATTCTCTTGATCGCACAGAGCACAAAGGCTCTTTCAACAGCCCCATACATAGCTTAAGATGAACTTCATATGCCTCTCTATCTTCTGTTCAAACTAGGCAACAATTGGTGGTGTCAGAGGGAATACAGCTATCATCTAAAATGAAAGCTGATAACAGTATGTGTCTATATGTTTTGACCCTACTATGAGCATCAAATGTGGATACTTAACAACTTCTTATAATTAAATGGCAATCAAGCTTATCAACAATATAGTTCTAAAATCAGTTCTCAGTATTCAAAGATTATGTACATCTGTTGGTCTGAATAAAACTGGCAACTAGTGAGTAAAGTTCTAGAGATCTAATGAACAGCATTGTAATTGTAGTCAACAATACCATACTATAAACTTCCAAGTTTCTAAGAGACTAGATCTTAATTATTCTCACTGCCCACACACACACACAAGATCATTATGTGATGTGATAGAGGTATGCTGGTCATCATACTGTAATATATAAATGTATCAAATCAATACAGTGTACACCTTAAACTAATACCATGTTGTATTTCAATAATATCCCAACTTTACAAAAGAAAATATATACACGTGGGCCAGATACTGAGCTGAAGTGAGGAAGACAATTACCACCCAGATGGGCAGAAAATACTCTTAAATGCCTGAAGCCTAAGCTGCAATGTGACATGGCTCAACAAATAAAAATAACAAGGCCAGTCTAAAAGTGTTCTCTCTGAAAGTAAAGAGACAGTGTCTCAGAGTACACATTCAGTAATCATTAGCTACAGCCTCAAACAAAAGTGTAATGTTTAAAGAAGGGAGCTAGCTGCACACCATTCAACAAACTTAGTATCTGTGGCTGTACAATCTTTAGAGTCATTGCATTTGTCAGGCAACATAGTCCCTTCCACAGAAAGCTGTATTTTATGTCCAGGTGCTTCAAATATGCAGGTTGTGCCTTAAGTGTGGGTGACTCACCATAGGAAGAAAAACTGTGGTAATATCCTATGGTCAGATCACTGACGCTTTAAGATCAAAGAGCAGAGAAATATTCCTAGGTTTTCCTGAATTTTATGTAAGAGTCTCAAACGACAAAATAATTTGTTGTTGAGAAAGAAGATTCTATCACTGCAATCAGTTTCTCTTTAACATCGAATCCAGTCTCAAAATTCATGTAAGTCTTATCAAGTTATCCATTGACAGGTGACTTTCTTCCCTCACACTCATCTGCCTTAGAATTTGTAAGATGTTCTCAAAATCCAAAGCAAAAATTTGCAAGAAAATTAAGTATTTTGATGATTAGGGTTTTTGTTTCAAGTGGATTCCTTAAAAGGTAGTAACTAATAAAATTACAATGATGATAATGAGCTTTAAGCTTTAAGTCTCCAACAAAAGTTGAAATAACTAAGAGCAGCCTTGATTTTATCCTAATTTTCTCTTCCCAAGGACTCATAGAGTTCTCTAAGATGTAACTTCTGGATCCCCAAACTAACTGAATCCTATAATCACTCCTGTTGCCTTCCTGACCAAAGTAAAATTTCCAAGAGTAATTACTTTCAGCCTACTCATAGTTTCAATCATACTATAGAAATGGAAAGCATTCTTTGTTTCCTATTTTAAACTTTTGAGAGAAACTACTCTGAGCCATTGAAAATGTCCTTGATATACCTCCAAGTAAGCTGCTCTTCAAATATGGAGGAAGGGTGATCCCTAAGCACCTGGGAGTTTGTATATTTGCTTCCTAAAAGTCTTTAAGTAATGGCCACTGCACACTTGGCATTTCTAGGAACTGCAGAATATCAGAACAGAATTGCTCTTCTTTAAACTGGAATTGCTCCTTTTTTTTCCCAATTGACTTCAGAGAGAGGAAGGGAGAGGGAGATAGAGATAGAAACATCAATGAGAATCATTGATCTGCTGCTTCCTGCATGCCCCCCAATGGGGATTGAGCCCAAAACCCAGGCATGTGCCCTAGCTGGGAATCGAACAATGACCTCCTGGTTCATGGGTTAACACAACCACTGAACAACACCGGCCGGGCAACTGCTCTTTCCTTTGTCTTTCATAAGCTTGGCCAGTTAGTTATTTTGTAGAATGTTTCTCAGTTTGAGTTCTCTAATGTATCCCCATTGTTAGATTCATGTTATGCATTGTTGACAGAAATCATTTTGTGAGTTCAGTGAGTGATACAAGCAGGTACATGATGTTGACTAATATTTTTATGTATTCAAATCTAGAACTCTTCTTTCTTTATCTCTGCATTTTGAGTCAGTTATAAAGCCTTTTCTTATATTGAGATTCAAGAGGAATTCCTATTATAGTATATATTTTCATTTTTTAAACCCTTAGGTCCCTGATCCATTTGAAGTTTATCCATTTATTCTTTTGTATTGTACTAAATATAGGTCTGTTAATTTTTCTTCAAATAGCTACCCAGTTGTCCCAGCACAAAATATTTTAAAAGTCCTTCTATGCTCCAGTGACTTGAAGTGCTAACTTCATTATACTAGTATACCAAACTTCCATAGATACCTGGGTTTATATATGGACTTTCAATTCTATTCCAGTAGTCTGTTTATTCATTTGCTATTACTACATTGTTTTATATTTTGGTTTAATGTTTAATAGGTTACTCCCACACATATATCCTTGTAGTTTTTAAGTATATTCTTGGCTATTCTTGCATATTTGTTTATTCATATGAACTAAAGTATCAACTTGTCTAGCTCCCTTACAAAAGCTTGATAGTATTGAGAATGTGTTAAATTTATATGTTATCTTATGAAAAAGTGACTTCTTTAGTTATCCTATCCACCAACAGAGATATTTCTGCATATATTCGGGTGTAGTTTTCCGTCTTTTAGGAGTTTGTACTTTAAATCTTTCTTCATATCAATTTGTACACTTCTTTTTAAATTTATTCCTAAATATTTAATCTTCTGTGTTTCTGCTACAAATTGGGTTTTCTCTGCTTTTCATTATATTCTTTGACTAGTTGTGTCATTATATATAAAATGATTGATTGTTCTATATTAATTTTACCATATGATAACATTAAATTAGTTTATTGTTTAAGTTAGTTTTGTCATTGATTCTCTAGGCATTTTCAGGCATACCATTATATCATCCAGTGGTGATAACAAGTATTCTGGTCTTGTTCCTAATCTTAGTGGAAATGCCTCTACCATTCCTCTATAAGTAAGCTGCATACTATAGGACTAGAGCAGAGTAGGGAACTTTTTTTCTACCCAGGGCCATATGGATGTTTATAACCTCATTAGCTTATTATAATTTACTTAATGTAAATTTATGTTGGTATGAAAAAAGCTTTTAGGTTTACTGAATTTTGAGTGCTGCCTGCAGTTGCCTTAGCAGGGCCAGACCAGATGATTTCAGGGGCCTTATATGGCCCGCAGGCCGGATGTACCTCACCGCTGGACTAGAGTATATGTATTTTGTAATGGTTATGAAAAAATCCATAAAAATGATAAGGACTTCATACTAATAATGTATAAAGTACACTTACAACTCAACTATAAAAAGACAAAAAAGCTAACTTAAAATGGGGAAAGGACTTGAATAGACATTTCTCCAGAGAAGATGTACAAATGACTAATGGCCACATAAAAAGATGCTCAACATCATCAGTCATTAGGAAAATGCAAATCAAAACTACAAAGAGATATCATTTCTCATACTATAATATTTTTTAAAAACACAAAGTAACGAGTATTTGCAAGAATGTGGAGAAATAAACACTCGTACATTGCTGGTGAAAGGTAAATTGATGTAGCCACTGTGTAATACAGTTTGGCAGATCCTCAAAAAGTTAAATATGGCCCTAGCTGGTTTGGATCAATGGCTAGAGCATCGGCCTAAGAACTGAAGGGTCCCAGGTTTGATTCCGGCCAAGGGCACATGCTTGGGTTGTGGGCTCAATCCCCAGTGGGGGGCGTGCAGGAGGCAGCCAATCAATGATTCTTTCTCATCATTGATGATTCTATCTCTCTCTCCCTCTCCCTTCCTCTCTAAAATCAATAAAATATATATTTTTAAAAGTTAAATATGGAATTAACATATAACCCAACAATTACATTCCTAGGTATATGCCCAAAGAATGGAAATTAAAGACTCAAACAGAAAATTATATCCCAATGTTTGCTGTGGCATTATTCACAACAGGCACATACTAGAAACAACAGTAACCAAAGTGTCCATCAACAGATGAATGTTAACGAATAATAAAAAAATGTGATAAATACACACAGTGGAATACACACTATGGAATATTATTCAGCCATAAAACGGAATGAAGTTCTGATACATGCTACAATATAGATAAACCTTGAGAACATTATGGAATGTGAAATAAATCATACAGAAAAGGACAAAAATTATATTATTATACTTATATAAAATATCTATAATTGATAAATTAACAGGAACAGAAAGTAAATTAGAGTTTACCAAGGAATGGGTAGAGGGGATAATGGTACATTATTGCCTAATAGTTAGCAATTGGGTTGGGGCCTTGAAAAGTTTTGGAAATAGTGGTAATGGTTTTACAAAACTGAGGCTAATTAATGCCACTGAATTGTATACTTAAAAATCATTAAAATGGTAAAAATTTATATATAAGCACAATAAAAATAAGAGCCTATCAACTTCTAGTTCATTGAGTATTTTTATTAAAAATGTGTATTAAATTGTGTTAAAGGCTTTTTTAGCATCTATGAAGGTAATCCAATTAATTTTTCCTTATATCCTTTAATACAGTGTATTCTATTCAGGAAATTTCTAATATTGAACCAAGCTTGTATTCCAGGCATAATTCCCATTTAATCATAGTGTAACCTATTTTTAATGTAGTATTGATTATATTTGTTAATATTATGTTATTCCATCAAAATTTATAGATTAAGTTAGTATGTAATTTACTTATAGTATTATCTTTATAAGTCTAGGTATAATTTTATATTTACTTCATAAAAATAATAATGACATTATCCTCCATTTTCAATATGATTTATAGAGCATTAGAACTATCTGGTGTTTGAAGATATGAAAGAATTCCACTGCAAAACTTTCTAGGCCTAGCACATCTTGCAGGGTGTTTCCTTGGCTAAATTTCTCTCTTTCCTTTAAGGAAGTCACCTCTTTAAGCTTTCTAGCTTTCATGGGTTCAATTTTGGTAATTTTCAGTAGAGAGAGGTCAGCCCCCAAATAAAAGCTACCTAGTGTCTCAGCTGAGTTCTCTCCACTATCTTCTCACTCCTGAGAAATAATTTTCTCAGACTTCCAAACAGAAAAAGCAAAGAACCAACAAAGGAGAAATATATACATAATCTTGGAGAGGAGAAAGTATGACCAAGAATATTATGCTAGGACGTGTCATTCACATATGACGATGAAAGGCAGGTGGACTCAACTGTGATAGAATTTTGAGAATACATACTATACTGCTAAGCCATTCTTAAAATTGGGAGGGAAACATCTCAAAATAAAATTCACCCAAGAGAAAAAAATGAAGTAAAGAAAAAGAAAAGCTTGGGTAAACTTAACTAGTATTGATTACATATATAATAAACACTGAGTGGCCAGATTATTATGACCTCTGAATGCATAATAATCTGGCCACTCAGTATATATATATTAGAGGCCCGGTGCATGAATTCGTGCATGGGTGAGGTCCAGCCAGCCTGGCCAGGGGGAGGGGACATGGGCAGTTGGCCGTTCTGCCTACTGGTCGAACTCCTGGTCGAGGGGACAATTTGCATATTAGCCTTTTATTATATATGATATACACTGAGTGGCCAGATTATTATGCGTTCAGAGATCATAATAATCTGGCCACTCAATGTATAATCTAACCCCATTTTTAAAAAATTTTTTCTATCTGCCCATTAATTCATATGTCACCCACTTTCTTATCTTATTTGTATAAATGCAATAGTATGGTATCTATCTAGTATTAATTATGGTAATTTCCAGGTAATAATATTAATCTTTCTATTCTTTATCTTAACATTTTTTAACATTGATTTCTTCCTCAAAAGAGTATAATTTTAATAAAAAAATAAAGCTATTTTCAAAAGCAAGCAAATATGCCAAGAGATTACTCATGTTTAATTCTATGTAGAAGAATAGAAATGGTTATTCTCTTCCTTTCCCTTTTCTGAACTCGTTTAATTTTAAAACAATGACAAGATTCAAGTGCTGTATTCACTGTGCCGGCCAAAACTGAGGTTAATCTTCAGCATCCAAAATGATACTGCTGAGGTCACACCTAGACTACTTTATTCTTAAGTATGTTTAAGCAGC
Source organism: Corynorhinus townsendii (assembly GCA_026230045.1). NCBI lineage: Eukaryota > Metazoa > Chordata > Mammalia > Chiroptera > Vespertilionidae > Corynorhinus > Corynorhinus townsendii. Next base: position 32,423,954 of record JAPDVU010000008.1, on the reverse strand, counting down.
TAACCCATGGCAATAGGCAAAATCTGAACTAAGTCATTGCCCCTGGATCAATTATTAGACCTTTCAGCTCTTAGTGACAAATTACAACACCTCTTCTGGCATGGAAGTGTGACCGTTTAATGGTAGATTAGGCAAGGGGCATTGGAAAGTTATACCTTATAATTATTTTTTATATTTTTATTGATTTCAGAAAGGAAAGGAGAGGGAGAGAGGGAGAGAGACGGGGAGAGAGAGAGAGAGAGAGAGAACAACGATGAAAGAGAACCATTGATCAGCTGCTTCCCGCACACCCCATGCTGGGGATTGAGCCTGCAACCCAGGGATGTGCCCAACCGGTAATCTAACTGTGACCTCCTGGTTCACAGGTTGATGCTCAACCACTGAGCCACACTGGCTAGGCATATACCTTTTACCTTTAAAGTAGTCCTATTTCAGAAAAAAATAAGTTAAAAGGAAAAGCAAGAAAAAATTAACAAACACAGAGTGACAAAATTGTGAAAATTCTAGATTCTAAGTAATGGGCAAATGCGGGCTCATTATACCATTCTCTCCCTCTTTTTCTATCCTTTTATATTACACAAAATAAGGATTCTTTGCAAGGTATAAGCTCAACCTTAGAACAAAACACCTTAAGGAAACTGATCATTCACATTGTATAATGAATTATTTTAATCAAATAATTAGATCTTTTTCCTCCTATCACCTAAGACCATGTACATTAAAAGTCTGTTTGTGAGGAGAACGGAGGCAAATATAATTTGAGAAAATAGGACATTTCAGCAAGTGCAGCCAGAGGCAGCAATAGGGTTGGAGAAGCAGTGATAAGATATGCAAGGACACCAAATATGTATTTTACTTTCTTTGAAAATATATCTAGTTTCTTGTTATTACCTGAAATCATTTTTTCTCCCCTCCCCCACCCCCGAAATCATTTTATGCATAGTCTTGGCTTTCCTCACAGAAGGCAGTAAATATTTCCTCAGACGATGTAAAAAAATATAAGTGGGTTCATATTCTATTTCATGTCTACTTGTAGTATTCTGGTAGATTTTTACTCTATTTCTACTTATAGTGGTGATAACAATGAACAGTTATGCAGTACTTAATATGGTAGCCTTTGACTTAATATGCTAAACATCAAACTAATAAGTGCTTTAAATGCAAGGATTCCGTTAATATAGACAAGTCTGTGGGATGAGTCTAGTGGAGGTAAGAAATTTCCCCATAAAAAAGCTGTAGTACATATATACAAAGGGATATTAGTCGGCCATAAAAAAGAGCACAATGGTACCATTTGCAACAACATGGACAGATCTAGAGGGTATTGTGCTAAGTGAAATAAGTCAGTCAGAGAAAGACAAATACCATATAATTTCACTTACATGTAGAATCTAAAGAACAATATTAAAAAACACAAATAAGATAGAAACAAACTCACAGATACAGAGAACAGACTGATGGTTGCCAGAGGGGTGGTGGGGGATGGTGTCGGAATGGATAAAAAAGGTGAAAGGATTAAGAAGTATAGATTGGTAGTTACAAAATAGTCATGGGATGCAAAGTACAGCATAGAAAATATATATAGTCAATAATATTATAATAACTATGTATGGTGCCAGCTAGGTACTGGAAGTATCAGGGGGAACACTTTGTAAAGCATAGAATTATCTAACCACTATGCTGTACACCTGAAACTAACACAAAACAATATTAAATGTAAAAACAAAAGAAAGAAACTTCCCCAGAGTGAGACAGCTAATATGTAATAGAAATGGGTTTCTAACCCAGGCAATTTGAGTCCAGAGCCTGTGCTCTTAACTACTAAGTTAATGTTTACCAAACTTTTTCTAATATTTTTCTGAAAGTCACTCAAAATTCTGAAAGGACACAAAAATATGACTCCTCTGATTTTCAAAACTGTAAGTCCTCCCTCAGCAAAGTTAAAGACTCCGCCAGAGAGGCAGCAAGATGAATCAAAACAACTAAGCTAGAATTGTAGCCATAAACAGACTGTTGTTTGGCAACCCCAAAGCCACCCAGAGCCCCTTTCTCTTTCACCTGCTTTTCACTAGAGAGGCTGCTGGAGCAAACATTTGCTTTGCTAGTCTCCTCTGCAGCTAGGGCCATTGGCCACGTGATCAAGTTCTAGACCATGAGACAAAGGAGGAAGCCTGTGATGGGGCTCTGGGAAATAGTTTCTCACTTTGATTTTTCTTAAAGAGGTACACATGGAATAATGCTCTGCCATGCATCACCCTCTGCTCCCGCTATCAGAATGAGGGGCTGCCCTGATGAAAGGAAGGCCAGAAGAATTGCAGGGATACATGTCAAGTCCTGACATTGTTACCCTCCTATACCAACAATACCAGACACTCCATTCAGACTTCTTCTTGTGTGTAAAAATTAAACACCTATTTCTTTAAGCTAAGGTGGTTAAATATTTTGTTTTGTTGTTGATACTGGCAGCCTAAAGCATTTGCAACTTATGTAAGTTTCACCACTGAATAGTCATGCCACTTGAAGCATAACAGCCTTAATTTCCTCATTTGTTGCAAAAACTATATGAGAGAACATCTGAGAAATACTTAGTTTTACACAGAGTGGTTGCCTTAGTAAAATATAGTTTAGTCTGAGCTATAAATGTTTGACACTTTATAGGAGAAACTAAATGTTAATCACTATTACTATAAAATCCCAGCTCTAAGGCAAAGCACCTAAGGCATATCAGCTGACAGTGTGCCATGGACTGAAATATCCCCCTCCCCCAAATAAATATATTAAAGCCCTAATCCCAGTGTGACAGTATTTGAAGATGGGGCCTTTGGGAATTAATTAGGTTTAGATGAGGTCGTAAATTTGGGAACCTCATTATGGGATTAGGATCCTTAAAATGGAGGAACACCAGAGAGTTTCTCTCCCTCCCTCCCTCCTTCCCTCCTCCCTCCCTCCCTCCTTTCCTTCTCTCTCCCTCCCTCCCTCTCTTCACACCACGTACGGACAAAAAGAGAAGATGGACATCTGCAAGCCAAGAACTGAGCTCTCCAGAACAGTGAGAAATTTCTGTTAAAATACCCAGTCTATGGTATTTTGTTATGGCAGCCTGAGCTGATTAAGATACTATGTGAACAGCATCTACCACAAAGTGGCCAATAGGACAAAAAGGGAACAGTGAACTGCTTAAGAAAGTCTGGCATCTTCCATAAGTATTTAACAAAAGGTGCATTCCCTTTATAGGCTACCTCCTTTCATTCATCCCTCAGCCTCAAGCAGTAACTGCCTCAAAGGCTCCAAATCTTCTTTGGATCAGGAGCGGGAAAAGAAAACCCCACATTGATTTATCTTCCTCTTCCCCCTCTGCTGGAGGAAGAGAGATGTGGGACCTCACTTGACAGCCGATTTTCCTCATAGCTTTCTAAATAGCATGATAGTTAATCACATTGGATTTGGAGTTATTCAACATGGTGTCAAATATAGGTTCTGTAAATTATTAACTTTGTGACCTTCGTTAAATAAATTTTATCATTTGCAAAGTAAAGATAATAATAGTATCTATATCTACTAAATGAGAGCATGTATAAAAACCACTTAGCCAGTTCTTCATGTGCCTTGTAGAACAGAAAGTCCTTGACTAATGTCAGCCGGGAAAAAATGATGGGATCAATGATGAGCAGTTGAGAAAAATTTTATCCAAATATTATAAAAATTTTAGGCACCTCACCTCAATTATTTAAGAGGAAAGATGTACTCACCTCGTTTCCTGTTACTGTTTAGCCTCGTTTGTTTTTAAAATGTCAAAGAACAAAATATTTTAAAAAGAAAGTATGCAGTTTTTCATTTTATAGTTTTACTTTTATTCCAGATACCTTCCTTTTAAATAAACTATTCCAAGTGAAATCTAATTATTACCTACCTGAGAGTTTTCAAGATAAAAACAAATAATGTTTCAAATACCTCAACAAAACATAATTGCCTAATGAGTTTATTATCCTATAAACACTACAATAATTATGACCTATGGCACAAACATAAAACAATACAATCACTTTTCTCCCACAAATACAACTCCATATGATCAAAACTACACAGTACCAGAAGATACTACTCAGAGCTCAGATGTCAAGATTTCAAACAAGCCTTAACTTGCACCTGCAAATGGTTGGTGAATGCTTCTCTTCCAGGTAAAAATTAAATTAAGCACAGAGATTGGGGGCTCCAAAGCACCAACACCAAGTTTAGAGTTTGGGGAGAGGGAGAGGAGAGGGGAGAGGAGGGGAGGAGAGTGGAGGGGAGGGGAGGGGAGGGGGGAGGAGAGAATCTAAGTGGGAAAAGAAAACCTATAGATGAAAAAAACAGGCTTTAAACAGACAACTTAAACAAGAATGAAGATAAAAACTACAAACCACTTTACCAATAAAGGCTCAAGTTTTAAATGCCAACGAATTCTTATATATTGTCAAATAAAGCTAGAATACAGGCCTGAACCTGATCAGGTAAAGAAAATTCAAAGGGGTTCAGAAAGAGAAACCCAAACAGAAAACACAATTTGACTAAGACTTCACTTTCTTATTCTACACACAAGTGTGAAGGGTAAATGATGACCTAGTGCCACTGAGGGAAAAGAAAGCACAGGAAGACTAATGTGAACTGTGGCAAGACACTAAACCACACAAGTAAATGTCTTTTTTTTTTTCTCTCAGAAGTTCTACCTACAGTGAAACTGCAGGACTCCCGATTGTTCCATTAGAATGCCATGGTTTTTGCATTACCTTTCTATCACTATGAAAGATTTCATTTATTTCAGTAACAATGAAAATGTCCCACTATTAAAATACCACAGTTGACACACCCTAAATGTCACAAAGGGAATTAGAGATAAACAGTCCAAAGGACAAAAACAGGATACTGTAAAGAGAGACTAAAAGTCATTCAAAACTTTTTTCTGGTTTATTCCAAAGCTTTATATGGCCTATTTTAAATTAACATGTATAAAACAAAATAACCTAATAAATTTAAGGAATTTAGGGTAAGTCAATAATTCTTCTCTCTCCAGATTTTAGATTATCTTTTTTAAGTAATATTATTTAGTGCCTTGCTTTTATGTGATTATTCCTAAAGACTTTGGCTATTATGACTACATTCCTTCAAATGCTAAATATTACAGCATATTTTTGAATTGCATCTTCATAATTACAATGTTGCTTACTAAATGTCTTCAGTAGGTGTTCCCTGCCTAACTGCAAAAATAGCATGCCTAGGGCTCCTCAGAGAAGCAGATAAAAACTTACATTTTAAAAATAACAGTATTTCAAATAAGATATATGTCTATGTGCTGAAAGTTACTTACAATTTCACAATTTAAATATTATGCAATAAAAGACATTCAAAACCTAATTTTCCATTTTTATTTCATTTCACTTTTAAAAATCAGTCAATTTTTTCTTAATTTATGAAGCTAAAAATGCCAGTTTAGTCAATACATATTTTATGCATTATAGCTTCATCACTGAGTAATGAAATCCTATACTGATGAGGCATACCAACTGCTGAAAAATCTACATATGATACTATATTGAGATTTTTCTTAAGATAACTGACATCACAAAAGGGTAAAGACAATTTCAAAATGATCCAAAGCTTTGATCCACCCATGGTTGTTTGGATGCATTGTTTTTCAATGTTAAAACAAACAACAAAGTCTATCAAGAAGAAGTGACTTGATCAAAAAAGAGCAGTTCCCTTTTGAATGCTTGACTCCAGTAATCCTTGTGGCCACACTATGGACATGTGTCTATATTTTAAGTGTTTGTGTAAGCGTTAGAGACTTCTCTGAGGATGTCAAAAATGCAGATAAAGTAATTTTGATGCCAAAAACGGTATCAAATTAGTTTTCCCCACAAAAATTTTGGATTTGGTCTTTGATTTATCAAAAACAGAACCTCTGTAAAAGGAGAAGCACTCAAATTGGTTAGCTGACCAAAATGCTAAAATAAAAGGAAAGTTATGATACTTTATTTGAGCTTATTTTTTTATAGGAACCGTATGTATGACTTTCACTTTCTAGAAAGTGGTTTTCTCTTGAACACACATCAGAACCATTCATCATAATATAATTGCAAGTTGTCAGTCAGGGCCGCACCCTTCTCTTTGTGGCAAACCGCCAACACATCTGTCAGAAGCACTCAGAAGCTTCCGTGTGCTATTGTAATTCTCTACAAAAAGAACAAGCCCATTCACCGATTTCACATTTTCCAAGCAAAACAATGACTTGTTTAAAACCCAATCCAAATGAAATTGTTGTGTTTTCCTATAGACCATGAGCTACTTTCTCACCCAAGTGACTGATCGCACCAGTAGTTAAAGGGAACCATTTATCTTGTAGATGGTTCATTTGTTGATTTCATTATGTACTGGATACAAATTTTTTAAAAACAAGAAGGCATGTCTATGTTGTATAGTCATGTGTGTAAATCTAAAACATGCATATATTCACTAGTGCATGTAAGAAAGCATGCACTTACCTACTATTTCAATAAATTCCTTTCCCTTAAATGTCCTCCTTCTGTAATACAAATACTACATATTGACAGAAATCAAACCTATTTTTAGTAAGAACAAAATTTACTCTGATATTACAATAGGTCAGTTCAATTATCATTGACCTAGATCCTCCCTACAATCTAAAACAATCAACTCACAACAAAGTACAATAGTGGAAAGGGGATAAAATTTCTTGTAGTTACCATTAAGTAAGAGTTAAAGAGAGCTCTTTTATTCATTCTCCAGCTAACCTTTCAAAGAAATGTCCAAGTACCAGGAGAAGTAAAGTCTAAGAAGTTTAACACCAACAGAATAAACCTCTTGTAAAAATAAAAAAAATAGATCCAAGGTGCCAAATGTTCACAAGTCATAACTTTTCAAATGGCTTTTAGTTGTGTTCAATTGCTAACTTGCCAGCATGCTTTCTCTCTCCATGTAACAAAGCAAACTACTATGTAAAAGAAGCTTTTCTATGATTATTTACCTGAAGACCTGAATAAAAAACACATAACTTGAAGTTATGAGTATCCTTTTCCTACAAGTTAGAGCAATCGTCTCACACACACACGTACATATTTATAATTTCATACTAGAGGCCTGGCACTCAGTTAAATCGTGTGCATATAGGGTCCTCTAGGCCTAGCTTGCCATCAGGGCCATGTCCGCCACCCCGTGATGCCTCGCACGCTCTGCGGATGCTGCTGGACCTCCACCCTGCCCGCCGCAAAAGCCGTTACTCCTTTGGTCATGATGCCGTAACAGCGCCACGACCACAGGCCTTTTATGATATAGATACTAAATATGTTGATATTAATATATGTGATTTTTTTTTACTGTGTTGCTCAGAAACAAAAATAAATAAATTAATTAATTAATTTAATTAAATGTTGAAAACCAAAACTCCAAACCCAGGACCATTTTATTGGCTCTCAATCATCAATAAAATATATATTTAATAGATAAAATACATGTATTTGATAGTTACCATAGGTGGTAACTATACCAAACACACAGATTCCTCATTAATATCTGTTACTGTCACACTTAAGTCAGACAAGTGAAATGCAATCTTTTATCTTACTTAACCTCCTTTAATGTGTTATTTAATAGTGTCAAGTAGGTGATCATCACATCACAATATTATAAAAGATTCAGAGGGTGACTTTCCCAAGATCATTCAACAACAGAAATTATGATCTTCAGCTTCAAAAACAAATCATATTTTTCATGTCTATTTTTACTGAGTTAGATGCACATACAAATGTAACCACTAGCATACATATGTAATAATATATATCATTTTTATATACAGGGTGGGACAAAAGTAAGTTTACAGTTGTAAGTATGTGAAATAGAGTTTATTCTTGTATTACTATTTATTAATTACTAGAGGCCCATTGCACTAAATTAATGCAAGGGCCTTGGGCCCGCTGCCTCAGCCGGGGGGGCCTCTGCCACCTCTACCACAGTCCCCACCCACCACTGCCACAGCGGCCAGGGGCCTCTGCTGCCTCTGCCTCGGTCGCCGCCCACTGCGGCTTTGTCCAGAAGGAAAGACGTCCAGAAGGACCTCCGGTCTAATTAGCATATTATGCTTTTATTATTATAGATTGTATTATTTTTCATTTATATAACTGAAAACCTACTTTTGCTCGATCCTATATACTTCCTTATACTAAAAAGACACTACAGATTTGAGAAACACAGGGGATACAATAAAGCACAGTAGTGCAAAAAAAAATAATAATTTAGGATGCCTTGTCTCATGAATCTCAACTAATTGTTTTAGCAGCAATGCTCTGATATTTTCATTTCACAATAAAATATATAGTGATGACACCCAAATAAAATGCCTCACATCTATTCCTACCAGTGAAGTGAAAAGAAACAAGTAATCTTTTACTGAGTTTAATAAAAGGATTACAAATATCTGAATTTGACAAAATGATCATAAAACCATGCCTTCAGTCTTTACTGGAAAGAATATATACAGCTATTTATCAATAAACTGACCAATTTTTCTAGAATCAAGGTAAAGTTTATTTTAAAAATATGTTTACAAGTTAAACTACTGAAACAATACATATGAAATGACTGTAGAGTGGGGATTAATTCAAGATTTTCTTAAATAGGGAAAGTAACAGCTGTCAAATTGATCAGCTATAATTTGTTCCTTGCTATCTTTATTTAAAAATGGCTGTTCTTCTAAATGTTAGCTTTTCAAGATAAAACACTTATTTTTTTTAATATATATGTATTTTTAAACCTTACTGGAGGACATGTGTTCATTGATTTTTTTAGAGAGAGAGAAAGGAAGAAGGATAGAGAGAGAGAAGGAAACATCAATGTGAGAGATAAAACATCCACGGACCGCCACCACACCACTTTTACTGGGGGTGAACCCTCAACTTGGGCATGTGCCCTGATAGAGAATAAAACCCACACCCTTTGGTACATGAGTCAATGCTCCAACCAACTGAGCCACCCCAGTCAGGGCCACAAGTTGTGTGCATGCATATTAGCATAACCAATGGACACAGACACTGGGGCAGTGGAGGCTTGCCCAGGGTGGGAATCAGGGAAAGGAGACATATGTGAAACTTTAGACAATAAATAAACAAACAAACAAACTTTTGATATTCTAATTTTAATGTGATATGGGTTTTTTTGGCCAAAATTCATCAGTTCATTTACTTAGAAACTGTTTTCAATTAATTGCTTCAGAGTAGTACTATTTTAAGAAAGGAGAAACTTTTTAGGAAGTCAAAACCACAAATGCAACTCATCAAAAACGATCATCTTTAGACATCATAAGACTTATGCAATGTTAGATTAAAAATTTGAATCTATAATATTAATATATAATTAAATAGTATAAATTTTGTAATAATTGTGTTATTTGCTTTGTGATAAAATCCAATTTTTAGAAGTCATGTATAACAACAACAAGGTAAAAATAACACTCACTCTCCTTATTTAAATTAGCAGTTAAGTAAAAACATTTCAGTAATAAGAACTTTTGGTCCTGAGCAGTTTTTTAACTCTATTTGTAATTTTTAAAAATATATAAGTAAGTCATTATTGTCATATTCCTTTTTATAATTACTCAGATGATAGCAAAGAAAGAAGTGTGAATTTGTAGATTATGTTAGAAAAATCAGACTAAATATTCTCAATCCCCAAATATGTGTACATCAAAAACATACACATTTTGATAATTAATTATTAGTTTATCAGTTATAAAAATCAAGGGTAATTTTAAGCCACCTTCCTAAAATTAATGCCCACACTACTTGAAGTCTGATTATACACAAACACACCACATATTTGCATAATATTTTGGCAAAATAACAATACAAGTCTTTATATCACCCATATTAAAAAATGTGAAATCAAAATGTATTAGGTGTTTTTATTAGCATATACATGTACACACAGAGAGAGAAGCTGTGGCAGATACATGAATCTTTACATATGACTTTGCTAAGGGTCAATAGCAAATATAAAATTGAAAAACTTTTACTTCAATACCACTCAGTTCATGTCAATTGAATGGCAATATCCAACCCAAATTTTAGGTAGCAGATGACTCAAATGGTATGCATGTAAGAAACAGGGAATTTTCACTACCTATGAACAATTCATAAACAAGAAAATGTGGGAAATTATTTTTAAAATAAATTTAATTAAAATAGAATCATAACATTAAAAACATTGGATGTAATTCTTGAATGATCTTATAACAAGATGTATATGATTCTGTGCTATACAATGGAAGTGCACAAAATAATTTGCTTAAAAAGTGAAACAATTATTCTATATAGGGTAGGTAGCTCTAGATAGTTTATCAGAAGATGACTTTCTTTAAATCATAATAAACACACACACATAATACACAACACTGACATAAGATTATTTCTAAAAATACTCTTAGAAATAATTCTTGTGGCTTTAATTATATTTCAATTAAAGCTGATAAAAGATTTAAAATATTTTGACCTTATGCTATTGAGCAATACGAGCATAAGAAAATCTCCTCAAGTAAATGATATAAACAAAGTTATAGCTATAACAAGAATGATTATAGTTGTCATATTTCTAGCACTATTTTGCATGACAAAACAGAAACTTCATTCAATAGTAATAACGTTATTATAATTTCATTTACTAAAAATATGTTCTCTAGATCCCTGTAATTCTCCTTTAAACAGCTATGTTTTAAAATAACTAAAGTATCTTGGACATCTTGAAAGAAAAATAAGATCTGAAAAATATAAAAGGATGACCAAGTTCAGATTATAATTGTGCATAATTTATAATACTGATATTTAAGTAATGTGATTACACTTAATAATGAGGTGGAATATATTTTTCTTAAGCAAAGAAAGAAGTGCTACTTGAAACCCTAAAATGTTAATTCCAATCACCTAAGACTACAGATATATACTCAAGTCTACCAAATTGCCGCTGGCATCTATTATAGTAGAGAACTGGGTGTTCAAACTAATCAGATAATCTAATTAACAGAGTTACTATATTTATAGTGCGTGGGTTATTAATTTCATAGAATTTAGGTTATTTGCTACTGAACATAATTTAGTTTTTGTTGCTTCAGGAGTTATTTCATAATTTGCAAATGTCATCATTAAATCAATAGGCAAAATATCTGCTAAAAGTGTTCCGACAGAATACAAATAAAACTAGTTTTAGCTGTATCTAAATATAGAAATATTTTCAAACTTCAAAGAAAATGTTTTAGTTCTTTTCCACTCTTTAGTCTATTCTCTCCTCCTTTTTCATGTTTCTATTATAGAATTTACTATTTTATATTATTACAATTCTTAATATTCACTCACCCAACAGATATTTACTCATCACCGCCTATGTCTCAGGCAATGTGCTAGGCTAGAGAGAAGGTGAACAAACAAAGTTCTCACACCAGTTGGGCTTCAGCTTAGTGGGAAATACAAGCACAAAAGGCAAATACAAAAGTGTTTCAAGTGCTATGGAAGGGAGGTACAGCTGCTATAAATATCTATGTAAGTCAGTCTGCCCCACAACTACAGCAAACCTACTCTCCACTAATTCCCTGAGTCTCTACTAGTCAAGCTGCATTTTATTCCTATTTTTGTCCCAAGTGCCTCTAACTGTGCTCATTTAAGTTGCTAAATATTTTGAATTATTTTTTCAGTAATGATGAAACACAGGTCCTAAACCCTAAACACCTTCTTAGTTCTTTGTATTTATAGTCATTAGCATATATTTAATGTATATTTTTAAAGCATATAGCATATACTTCAGTTCTAAATTTTATTATGTCATAATTTGTTATACTGAACAGACAATTTTTTTAATATATATTTTATTGATTTTTTTTACAGAGAGGAAGGGAGAGGTATAAAGAGTTAGAAACATCGATGAGAAACACCGATCAGCTGCCTCCTGCACACTCCCTAATGGGTATGTGCCCGCAACCAAGATACATGCCCTTGACCAGAATCGAACATGGGACCCTTGAGTCCGCAGGCCAACACTCTATCCACTGAGCCAAACTGGTTATGGCTGAACAGACAATTTTAAGGTTTATTTGGAATGGTAGGTGCAATTAAGTAAAACAAACTGGATCATAAATAAACCCAACATTCCAGTTTTTTCTCATCAAATATGAGAAACAAAATAAATGACATTAAAATCTCAATAAATTAGACCACACCGAACATAAAGCTAATTGACTAAATTTTTTACATTAAACTGATAGAAAAGAATAATTGTAAAAAATAAACACTTCCCCAATAAGAAATTTAAAAATAAAATAAAAATGTCCATGGTGTTCTTCAACTTTCCAGTTCTTGGCACTGTACCTGGCATACAGGAGCTCAATAAAGGCAGGTGAATAAATGAATGAATGAATGAATGAATAATGAATAATCCACCCAGTTTTCTATACATTCCATCATACTATATCATCTAGTGATCACAAAAACTCATTGATACCTCTGAGATATTGCCGATCCTGAATCAGTATAAACTCATTTAATTATATGACATACTGTTCTGCTATGGCAGGAAAATTACTTGAAATTTTTGTAAACATTTTTAATAGGTATGAAAACAAATAGATTTTCTGATGAGTGCTCAACAAATAATATTCATTTGCATTCTTAAATTCTCTCAAGTAACCAAAAGTATGATGTAGAACAATAACATTATAAATTATTTCCTGTTATGTGCTTTATAAAATGGCAAGATATATTATTCCAAGATAAAAGTACTGACAAACTTAAGAAAGTGAGCTTCTTTAAATATAACTTAAATCATAGGTTTGTTTGTTTTTAAATAAAATGAATGGGTGAGAAGTGAACAACCAAGGAACTTGGTATGCATATATGCATAACCCATGGAGACAGACAATAGGGTGGTGGAGGCCTGGGGTGGGGGTGGAGTGGGCTCTAAGGGGTCAATGGGGAAAATAAGGGTACATATGTAATACTTTGAAAAAATAAAGATTTTAAAATTAATAATAATAAATAAATAAACTTCCAATCTTTGTCTTATTTAGTGCTTCTGAAAGAGGATTTCCTTCTCTAACCAAAAAAAAAAATAAAAAAAAATGGCCTTTACAGACTTCCAGGGTCCATCATAATTTTCAGAATAATGTACTAGATAAAAACATCCCATATCAGTGCAGTTTAGCCTTGCAGCTAAGCAATGACAACAAAAGTCTGAGGACATTTTATGAACTGTCCATGACTTCCCAACAGGCACACCTGACAGCAAGCTAGTGTATGCCAATGACGGAAACACTCCAGGACAACCTTATAAACCAACCTGCAAGTCGAGCTGCCTACACTAAGATATTCCTTTCTCTAATATTAATGATCACCAAGTTCAATGAAGCATTATGGGCCATGTGAATTCTTATGTTGATTACTGTCTTATAGAAAAATGTTAGCAGGCATATTCTAAGAAGTTACAAAATGTTCTCACCATGTTCACTCTACTTCCTGTGCTTTGTCCCTATTTTCCATCTTTGAATTATTGCAGCCTTACAATCACCTTTGATACAAAGAATAAAAATGAAAAATATTAATATCTATTGACTAGCAGCAGCAGGAAATTAGTGTCTATTCTATTATTTTCTATATGTTTGACTTATTTCATTATTCATAATTTTTAAAATAAATTTTCATCAAGCCAAAAAAAAGTGGTGGGATAGATTAAGTAAGAATAGCAAATATTGATAATTTTTGAAGTTGGATGATGGCTACATTAAGAGCTCATTATATTCTCTACTTTTGTGTGATTTTGAAATTTTTCTATAATAAAAGGTTTTTTACAAAAAAATTATGAAAATACAAGAAAAAAGTCAAAATGTGACAGTTTTCAATCACCATAAAAATAGAAGTATACTTTCTTGTTGCTCTTGTTGATATGGTCAGGTAATGAATGAATCAGTGAAATGTAAGCTTATTCTGATTAAATAAATCACACAATAAAATATTAACTTCTTTGATAAACTATTTGGGGCAAAGGAACATGCTATAGTATATTATACCACCTCTTTCCATCTCTTCTCCTTTAATACCTCTCTCTCTCTCTCTCTCTCTCTCTCTCTCTCTCTCTCTCACACACACACACACACACACACACACACACACACACACATGCTCCTCCTAAAGTGAAAATCCCTGTCCTGAAAGAACCACCTCACACCTTGAACACTAACAGTAGTCAGGTAAAGCATAGGCCAATAAATTTGCCCAGTCCTAATAAGGTTAAGTCTGCAATGCCAGTTATCTCAGAGGGTCCCATTACACCTGACTACTCCACCTGGATGCCATGTTTATCACGTTGAATGACAATATGGAGAAGAGAAAGTACATTGAAAGTAGGTACCATGTGGCCTAAATTTTTACTTTAGCTTCTCATT